>CM076142.1:13960000-15207500 GCA_038025085.1 Tetragonia tetragonoides | reverse complement strand
TGCCATAGCTGCCCCTCCTCCGAAGACAACTTCAAAGCCTCTAAACCTGGGAACCTCAAAAACACTAGACAATGATGATCCTTGGGCTGCAATTGCAGCTCCACCTCCCATGACTAGGGCAAAACCCCTGTCTGCGGGCAGAGGTCGAGGAACGAAAGCTGCTGCTCCCAGGTTAGGTGCTCAGAGGATCAATCGGACTTCATCTGGGGTGTAGATATGACAAATGAAAGTGAGAATAGATGCAACATAGATGTGAGATGAATTGTTAAGGTCAGTTTTGTATAATCCCATTCTTTTTATTGTTTTCTTACAAGAAACTGGTCAATACATAGTAAATGAGTGCTTACTGAAATGTGTCTTGCCCTTGATCACACCAATTAGTTATATAATTCTTTCTACAATTGCTGTTGAAGCTTGAAAGTTTCTCCTTTGAGACACGCTTTGTGTAGATACTGCAGCGTTTTACTTTTGGACAGTGAGGGCTAAAGTACCAAGAGCATTGAAGATTTTGGGTTTTGTACAGTATTATATTGTGCTAGATTGCAGAAGTATTGCAGTTTTCACAAGCTTAAAATTAGATTTTTATTAATGGGAAAGTAATGATTCTGTACTTGCTGTCACGGATGCGCCGGCGAGGTTTTCCTAAACTTTTCTTCTTTTGTTTTGAGTTGATGAGCTCCATTATGTCGGTGACTTAATGAATTATTACTTTTTTTTTTTGGGACGCCTGAAATATTGTTTACCACTAATGAGAAACAGGAACTGCTATATCTGCCGCTTAATATGAGAAGTTTAAGGGGCTATTATAATTGCTCTGCTACATTTTTTTGTAAAGGGATGAGCTCTGCTACATTACCACTTTCCTTCACACATATTAGGAGATTCTGATGGGGTGACATTTAGTTTTCTTTTTTCTTTTTGTTGGAAAATGGGTAGCTTGTATTCCATCATCAACAGACATCAAGGCGATTCCCTTACTATCGTATCTCAGGGGTGAGGATCAAGGATCCTCTACTGTTCCTTCAAGAACAGTAGAGGTGCAGGAAATTTCACCCTAGAATTGGTCTTCCTCTTTTTTGGGCCCTTGGATTGTAGATGGGGTTGGAGAGAGAGAGAGAGAGAGAGAGAGAGAAGAGAACTGATCCATTGCTGTAACAGCAGAGGATCTGAACTCGTATCTCAGGGTACACCAAGGTGGTGTCCCCTGTTTACATCAGAGAAAACGCCTAGAAAAAAGAATCAGAGCTATATCAGTAAGCTACACAAAATTACTGATCATATCTATGGAAGTATCTGATATATACTCAAAATTGAATGTCTGATAATTTGATCTTCAGTTCTCATTGCTCTGCCAAACACCCTGCTATTTCGTTCCCCCAGATGTCGTAAACAGCAGCAAGCAATGCAGCTATTTTAATCTACTGTTTGGGATTTTATCCTTTGACATTGTGCTTGAACCAACCCAGTTCCCTTCTGAGTGCCATAGGACGTCTGTAGACACCAAACCAGTTGAGTATTTTATGCCAAACTCTGTTCGAGTCCCTTCAGAGCCACTGATGGTTTTTTTAATCGTTAACTTTAGGGCCCATGGGATTAGTCAAGCTAAGCTTGGACTCCCATGTTATCTAAAAAGAAAGATGTGGGCTACTCTCAGCACAAGCTTCATTGTTTACCATTTGCATACTCTCAAAAAGATGAGATTGCCACAGTAGCTAGTTTACTGTAAGCAGCAAACCAAGTGATCACTCTCTGCCTAGGGACTGCTATAGTTTCCCATAATCTGCAGGTTACTCCACTCACTCTAAATGTGTCATATGCCTCCTTGAAGATTGTAATTCCCCTTACAATGCCACAACCAAGAGTCATTTTTCTTTGGAGTGATATTTAGGTGGTGTTTGGCTTAGCTTGTGAGTAGCTTTTACTTTTTCACCTATTTTTCTTCATAAACTTCCCCACCTCCTCTTTACTTCCATTTTCAGTTTCTAAAAAGCTCAAAAGGCCCAAAAGTAGAAGTTCCAATTTGATGCTTCTACTTTTGGGTCTTGTAGGGGGTCCTAGGAGGTGTTTTAAGCTTTTTGAAAATTGAAAATCGGGATGAGAAGGTAGATGGAGTGGTTTGTAAGGAAAAATAGGGAAAATTGGAGAAGTTACTCACAAGTTAGCCCAAACATGCTCTTAGTTGTGCCAAGTTTCAATTGTTTTTTCGTTTTTCCAAGTTTTTTCTATTGTTCATACTTGTACGGTTCTACTCAAGCTCGAGTTGACCATAGTTGAATTCCCTTATGGTTTGTTTGATGTTTTATAACTTGAATTTGAATACATGGATTTTAATATTACAACGACATGCATTTTAGAGACTTACTAGTTACTACCATTCTATCCATTCGTTGGCATAAATGAGAGCATGATAAACTTCACTACACCCTTCCTTTTTGGTGTCTTCGAATAACTTGCCCAGTTAAATATAATGTAGTGTTGATATTGATTCCTATTATGAAAAGAGCTAAAGAAGAATTTTAGGTGGGAATCATAGGACAACGACTTATCAGGGCTCATAAAAACAATGCTTCATAGTCCATATAAACTTTCTTGATTTCCTCCAAAACACATACAAAGCAAAGGTGGAAAAAACACACAAAAATAAGCTAGAACATCAATGCATAATGGATGCTCTCGGGTTTATCCACTTGGGTATACAATAGAGGGCACGTGTGATCAGTCGGGATCCTCTGCTGTTGGTAAAAGAACAGTAGAGTACTTTTCTTAAAATATCTACTATTGGATTGGAGGGGGTGAGTTTTTTACCATTAGATGAAGGGGTGAGTTTTTTTAAATTTAAACAGTTTGAGGTAGAGTACTGTTAACAGTAGAAGATCTAAAATGGCGTGTGATACATGCGATACGTGTGGCGCTCGTGTATGACACAGGGCACCCTCTCTGAGAGCACCCATATTGTGGTTGTAAAATCTAAGGTAAATACTGTTCCCTTCATTCAGAAGCTAAGAACTGAAATGTACCTTTGGAACGGCGTGACAGATGTTCCCAAGGCTTTCGAACACAGAACACGCTTCAAAAATATCAGCTTAATAAAGGTTATGTTTGTTTGTATTCATCCTAATTACTTTATTTAAAAAGATTGGATAGGCACATTAGGAAAGATTAAAGAATGGCTAATCACAAATGTCTTTATCAAGTGATCACCATAGGAAAGAGAACAAAACGATGTAAGAGAGTAGAGAGCCAGAAGAAAGAGTCGAGTTTATCTGGCTTGACGACTAGAAAGAGCAAAATAGTGCCAAAAATCTACTCCTATATAAGCTTCTCACCATGCCAATTAGCTCAAATTATTTTGTAAGTTGTTCCTTTTTTTTTTTTTTTTTTTGGGTTTTTGGAAAGATTCAGGGTCATTTTAGTCATCCAGGGGAAAAATCAATAGTCATTATTAACAATGCAGGATAGCCTGCATACCTGCAACCACAAGAATAGCTAACCTACAAAAAGCCTGATACTAGCTAAGCAAACAAGAAAAGACCCTGAAACTAATAAACAAGGAATCTGCTAATCACATCAGCATCAGAGAGATGAACATATGTACATATACAATCACTCATTCTCACACTAACAAGGATAATGTGATGTGAGCAATAATCTGATCTGCTGTCTTTTTCTGTTGTCGATCGATAGATCCTGCAGTTACTTTCATTATTCCAAATTTCATAAATGGAAGCTGTCAGGGCACATCTTCTTCTCCTCCTTTTCTAATTGCTTGCCTCTATTAATTATTCTCTGTAACCATCTGAACAAAGAGACTTCTGACTAGGACAGTAAGCTAGATTATTGCTTCTTGTGTATGCATGGCAAACAAAACATAGACTTAGAAATATAAGTTACTGAAGTTAAAAGTTATAAGTCAGATTTTCTATACAAAATAGACACTTTAAATACGTTTTACATAAGACTTTGTAAACTTCCAGGGCTGTATGATTCATCCCATTTGTTCAAGCCTTATATGAAATGGCTTGAGTTTTAGAATCTCAGGACCCGAGTTCAATTTGGGAATGATCTGTTCTCGCTCTTCGCCAAGCTATAGAAAAGAAATACTCGGCACTAAAAGGAAAAAATCAAAGATTTTTCTCTGTCACTATTCCAACAAAATGCTTTCCAATATTTTGGAAAAGGTATCTGAACTCAACTATGATTAACTAACTGGTATATTTTCCATCTAGATTCCCCTTGCTAGAGAGTGCTTGAAAATTGAGTCTAAATAACAATGATAACAACAGCAACATATACATGAGGAACACTTGGTCATGTTCTTGCCACAGGAATTGAAGGGTATGTGATGTTGAAGATACGCGCAGACATTATCCTAGACAGCGCATTAAGATAGTATTACTGTATTTCTTTCGGCTCGAAACTCTTGTTTCTAAAGATTCAATAGCTTAAAGAAGAGGACAGTGAAGGAGACATGGAAATACAAGGGCAACAAATTATATTTTGCCCTTGTTGCATGAATTGTTATCTCAACAGTTCATGAATAATATTAGTTTTGGTTTCTTATTGAAAAGATCTTAATTGTTTTATGTTTATAATGGAAATTTTCAAAAGTTTTTGGTTGTATTAAAGTTGAAAAACTTGTGTACAGGAAAATGAAGAATAGACATCATCATATTAGGTTGCAACAGAAACCCGGCGAAGGAAACTGAAGAACAAACAACAGTTGATTGTATTAGCAAGCAATGGTGAAGATTCAGTCAATGTAAGTTGAAGAGGTGTGAAGAGCAATGTTTTAGTAATATGCTTTAGCTCCTGTAGCTTTCAGCAAGGATATATACTCCAGCACTAGCTATTGTGAAATATGGTGTCACATGATATAGATTTTGCCCTTGGAAGGATTCACATGTCCATTTGCATTCGAATACTTGATGAGGTATGGACAAACAATATATTGTTTTTGGGAGAAAGGTGAATAAGATGGCATCAATGATCAACAAAGTCTCCCAAGCATGTGGGAGGAAAATTACATGGTATTTGAAAGCTTTAATCTGAAATCTAGCACGTGAAGCCAATACGTCCTGCTATTTGCTCCACTTGCTTCGAACCCCCAAGCAACGCAATGTGGCTTTAGAAACATCAATTGTAAACCAAATACAAGCTGAATCAAATATTTGCTTTTGATGGAAATGCAGACAATTTTGACTTGAGCATATCACTCCCAGCACACCAGAATCCAGATATAACAGACACAAGTTGCAGAACCCTGCCATTCTCATCCTGAAATTAGCGGTATACTTGCCCTGACATCATGATATGTTACCAGTCCAACCAAAGGTATATAAATAGCCTTTCCTAAGGTGTTTCTACTTCCACAATACAAGTATAATTCCCTTGCACAAATTATAATACTATATAGAGTTATGCGCGCCTGGGGCTTCCAATGACCATTGTCATTCATGATCTTTTGGTCTGAAAAATGAGAGAAGTTGCCTACATAAAAAAGTCAACTCTAAGCCGTGTGGGAAATATACTCAGTCAGAGTGTTGCTGTGAGGCCTGTCACCATTTCATAGTTTGTTGGCCATCCCATATCTGAGTAATAAGAATCAGCTCAGTGACTAAAAGATCAGTAAGAATTTTAATTTGGAGATAAACTATGGTATTGTAAAAGAACCAGAATCTTTCACATGGATCACACATAAATGGAAAGATAAAGAGTTTGGTATCAGTAGTATCCATTTAGGTTCTGAGTGATCATTCACTACTGTAACTTGATTGTTACAGCATTAACGGTATTTCTGAAACTAACTCACATCAGCACGGACGTCAATGAAAAGATTTCTATACTCGTAAAGTCATAATAGAATTTAAAAAAAATATATCTATATTGTTTGGAGTACTTGTGTTTAATCTTGCATAAGATTAGTTCAATCCAGGACACAAAAACTTCTTTAAGACGGTCTTTTCGTTACTTTTGGTAAGACCAGGGTCACGTTTAAGTAAAACAAGGGTTATGGTTCATAATAAGTGACCCCTACATTCTAATTAGTGACCCCATTTTACTGTGAGTTGGTCTTACCCAAGACTTGCTCAATCTAGGATAACCATCACACACACTAGGGCAAACCATCAAATCTGACAAAGCTGTTCCTTCTTGATATTACCTCTGAAAGGCTTTCTTCATCTGTCTGACTTTAATTTCTCATTACAAATATGCAACTGGTGATTTGTTCTCATCAATGAATGACCTGTAATTACATTTACTAGACTAAAAAAGGCTTGCAGCTACATTAAGAGTTAGCAGTCAACACCAGTTCAGGGTTTTTTGTGAACTTGCTTTATATACTACAGTTTCCAGCATAGTACTTTATTTATTTCATAATACTAAGCATACTTCTTTCTTGAACATTTGTGAACAAAGAATACTAATTATTGACCATTGAGAGGCAATTGATTCTGTCATTATTGTCAAAAAGTTCCACAATTGGCCAGAAACATTGGAGCTTAGGTTTAGAGCAGTCAATAACTGGCACACAAAGTCATTGATCCCAGCTTTAGAAAGCTCAGGGTCAATGGTCCTAAGCCATTACATAACAGTACATGTCATACAGAAACGGAAAATATAAGAATATATTGCCATGACCCTTTTTCTATCAAATATTCTAAGATAAAAAGATGCAGTTAAGAGCACCATACAAAGTTACAAAAGCAGGGAATTTCTTGTTGGCTTTCTATATGTGTGGTCCAATAGGTTAGGGGAATTTATTAAAAGTTCAAAAATATGCTTTGCCCTCCTATCACATCATTAGATGTTTCAGAACTTGTTTTTGTTCATTTAAATCACTTTTGTTCCACAGAAGACATATGGTTCCAAGCAGTTTTTCTGTGCAATATCGACCGATTGCTCAAAGATTCTATAGATGGCAAGATCTTTTTTGAATCTGAGACCATGTGATAGTAATGAAAACACTTGGGAAAGCAGTCATGACAACCTATGTATTCCCTCTTGGTGTGAATATGTCTATTTGCATGTCATCAATCTTCATACATGATTAAATGAAACTGGAAGCATGTTAAAATGTATGTTTTACGTAGAAATGTTTGGGGATTGTCGTCTGAATATAGGGGTAATCTAGAGCTTCATGGAGGAAAACTTACAGAGATGTCCTGAAAATTTTAATTTTCCCTTGTGATACAAGTCTGGACTTACCATAAAAATCTTTGGACTACAAGGACATCCCCTTGCCAGCGCGTAGTATTGCACTTCTGACAGAATGAACACTATGGGGATGAAGAAGACAACAGTTTTCGGTCATGTATTGCCCTTTGATTTATCAATTAATGACACTTGATAGGATCAGGAATTCAGGATAGCTGAAAGACGGTTAAATTATGGCTATATTCAGTTACAAAGGAATGTCAGACAAAGGCGAATCATTGCATTCTTGTAATGAAAGTATTGTGGCTTCATGCCATGTTCCGCTAGTAAATTGCAGCCGTGTTCCTCAGTCCTCACAGCTTCAAGTGTGTCGAAGATGGGAATGAGGTAGGGGAAAATGATTATTGTTCAAAAGTCATATAGCATCTAATACTAATCATTCTTAACCATGGATAGATCGGAAGTAAGACTACTAAAGTCCTTCTTTAAGTTAGTTTGCACTTTCGCTTTGCTCTAGCACAAATCCAATAATGTGTGATAATGACCAACATAACATCTTTCCTAGCAGAGATCTAATCTCAACAGCTGGTAATTTGTAGTGTTCAACAGAACCCAATAGAAAAGACAACAATTCCCAATAAAAGGGATTTAGTACTCCCATAAACATAGATACTAAATAGAAACACTATAACTTAAAGAAACAACAATTTACAATGTAACAATAAAATGATGACTGTAGGTTGAGAGTGGTGAAGGTTCTGTTCGGGATGGAGGCTGGGGTTTCCGAAAAGAGGAGGGGAAGAGTGAACTCTATTCACCTCTACTTTAGTTTACAGAACACATCAGTGCAATGTGGACACATGGCCATGGAGGCCGGGTGATATCTATGGACTATGGCCATCTAGTGTCTCTCTTGCAGCACTGTAGTCAAACTTCCATGCCCCTGTATGTTATTTCCGTTGTTGCTCATCATCTTTATTACCTTTTAATTAAAAAGACCTTTCATCAAATATACACTATTGATGTCCACATACTTGGCTGGAAATTTTCCAACAACAGTGTCCTGCCATAGGGAGTGAGACTGATACCGCCCTGGAAGTTACATGATTATGCCTCCAATTTCTAGAACTAGCAAAAACAACTATTAGCTGTCTACTATATGTGTAAGGATTTAACTGATATAGATGTGCATTCATTCCTTGATACATATAATAAGGCTAATTTAATTTGCATTACCATGAAGAAAACATTACAAGCTTTGACTACTCTTAGCTTTTGCGATATCTAGCTAGATAATACACGAAACTAGCTACTCAGACACTAAATAAAACAGCAGACATACTATACTTAGACAACTGTTGTCGACCTAATTAAAGTTTATTCATGTGAACACATCTTCAACTCTGCATCTGAGACATGATCAGTTAAATCCCTGGTAAGGCTTGAGCATCGGGATCAGAGCCCCCCTCAGGTGGAGTGACATGATCTCGTTGGTGGAGCCCATCAGCTTCCCCCCAATGAACACCGCTGGGACAGGTGTGTTGCACCCCAGCTTCATGATTGCCTTTTCCATTTCCCTTCCATCAGGGTCCTGATCAATCTCATAGATGAAAGGGGTAACCCCAAGTTCCTGGAACAAAATGCTGACAGTATAGCATAGGCAACATGAGCTCTTGCTGAAGATCACAACACCATTTTCTGAGGCTAGCCTTGTCACCTTATCCATCTTGAGTCTGCACCAACACAAGTTCCCAAAAAGAGGGATGTAAAAAGGAAATTGTTTAAGTGTGGGAGGTCCTGCAGCAAAACTTTGGTTAAACCTGGTTATGCCACAGACCGGGAAAAATTGATAATCCTTAGTTGAGGGTCAGACGTAGGATATTTCTAGACTTGAGAGCAACTTAGGCAAAGGAGGATGATGAGAAGGTTTTGAAGCTTAGGTTGCTGAAACTTTGTGTTCTGCGGTTGAACTATTTATAAGGGTTTCTTGAATATGGAGCTCTTCTTCTTTGTCCAAGAACATTCAAAAGATTGTGCTTTAGTTAGATGCTGAAAAGCTTAAAAGTTACTTTCTAATAGATTGAGACTAGTGTGTACTTCTCTTCTAATCAACAAGTTGATTGGCAGGCATAATTTAGACAAATATGTGACCTTGGTAAACCATATTAGTGAAGTGACTATGAGAGAATGGCTTACAGTTAAAACTGTTAATTGTGGTCTGCAGAAAACATGAAATGGTGTATTAGTCTGCCTAATTAATGGCAATTTGTGTGTGTTTCCTGCAGTATGATTGTGACTGCAATTATGTCATATTGTCCGCTAATAAAAGAACAAATTAGGAAAATTTTTGTGAGTGGTGTGTTTTCCATCGGATTCTTGAAATCTGTGTCCTTTTGAATTCTCAGGAGAAGATGATCAGGATTAGCTTTCGGTGGTCCGTGATTCTGTGTTGTGCCCACCAACTTGCCCGGATTCCTCCCAACATCAAGGCTGCAAGATTCTGTACATTTACACGGCTGCCATTCTTTATACTCTACTTCCTTTGTAAATAATCTTTTGAAATAAAAAATATATAAAGCTTGCCAACCAGGAAGGAAATGAAAATGCGAGTAGCCAAGTTATTGTCTGCAGTTATTCACATCTGCACAGTCCTGCCCCAGTTGTGCTGTGTTTCTCCCCTTCTTTTCTTTTGAACTTTTTTTCTTGAGGGTGTGCAGGACATAATGACATTTGTTCCATCATGAGGTTTGTGTTGCTGCTGCAGTATTTTTTTTGACATAGCTTCTGTTGTGCTGGGAAAACATAATGATTATTTACCAAAAAATCCATGCAAGTCAAGTTCATATAATATAAATCAGAAGAAGAAAAAGGAAAACATAATTTGAATGGAAGTAATAGTGTAAACTTAATGGTTGAGGATATCTAAACGTAACATCAGAAATAACAGCGTACATACGCAGATTGTTCAGGATGCTCACTAAAATGGGGACAGAGGAGGCTCTATAGACTATTCTCATTGTGTTTTTCCCTGTTTTTATGGGCCTTGACACAAATAGCCATCTTTCTGTGAGAGGACATTGACTTAAAGAGAGGCAGAGAACAAATATTAGGAACCTTATTTCAATTTGCACCAAGTTCTTGGTGACCTCCTGTAGTATGTAACAAAGGGATTCTAAGCAGTCATGTCAGTGTGAGAGAACTTCAGTCATGTGCTGAGGTTCTTTGAATAATGTCGGTGTCATTTCATGAAGAATATTTTGTTAATTGCTTGACCAACATTAGTGTTCTGTTTAAGGGAATCCAACTTCAGTTCAAAATTTATGCACCATGATATGATAATACATATTTTTTTCTCAAGCTTACTGGTGTAAGTCTACAACATTTTGATCGATATTACCCTGACATCATAGTTTACGTTCCGGTTCTGCACCTGCAGGATGATTCCAGTGACATTCCATAACCATTCCTGATGTTTCATGTCCTGCTTCAACCTACACGGCCTACGTAGAGAAGCTGTACATCTTCTTGTAAGTAAAGGTATCAAAAAGCTTATAAAAACAAAAGCATTTTATACATGCATCCAGCATCCTATGCTTTATTCTTCGGTTGTGGTGCTAGAACCAGATAGCTTTTGCTTGAATGAGGTTATCTTTGAGAGAACCATCAAGGTGAGAAACAAGTACATCCTTGGCTGAGCCCACATATTTTCCACCTACAAAGACTGCAGGGACAGTTGGACTACAGCCCAAATGTTGTAAGGCCCATTCCATTTCCCGTCCTCTTGGATCATGATCCAGTTCATAAACTGCTGGACTTGAACCAAGCTCATAGAAAAGTGTCTTAATGCTATGGCACATGCAGCATGAGCTCTTTGTGAATATCACTGCTGCCTTAGTCTTCGCCAATTCACTAATTCTATCCATTTCACCAGGCTCTATGACAGTTAATTACCTGGTTAAATATAAAATGAGAAAGAAGAAAAGCTAAAAAGGATTTGGATGTAATGCAAAAAGCTACTAAACTAAGAGTGTATGTAGTTTAATGCTGATTTGAGATTGGCTCATAAGAAAGTATGAAGTAAGGTAGCTCAGATATGTAGGAAGTTTATGTTGTAAGGCTATGTTCTGGTTGGGACTTTGACATTCTAATGCCAATTTATAAGGGTTGGAACTTGGAAGATATTGTGGATTGACATTGTTTAATCAGAAAAAAAAGGAAACTATATGTAATGGATAAAAAGAACAATGGTTCTTGAGATCTTCTTAAGGATAAGGAAAATGCTCCTTCGATATTTCACATGACAGTGACCCCTTGTAGGATAAACAAGTTGCGTTGAGTATCATCATAACAATAATTTAATAACTTCCTCTGGAGAGTCTATGACAACTAAGGATAGTCGAAGGGGTAAATCATTCCTTAAATGTAAAGTTAATCACCAAAGCCGGCTAAGGCTTAGGTAGCACTCCAAACTGGAAAAAAAGAAATCGGAAAGCATGCAGGGTGACTGGTGAGGTTAGAAGGGACATATTCTTTGATCTAGAAGAATGTTGATTTTTGAATATCATGCATATAATTCTGTCAATAACGGCCACAGTTAACGAAGATCTAATCGATATCCTTTGTAACCAAAAGTTATATTTGTAGGAACATAGGCCGGTTATGCAAATCTCTGATGAATCATAGATAGGATGCTAAATTCATCTGAATGTAGTGATTAACTGTAATGTTTCAGAAGCTGCCCTCCTTTAGCTTTAGAAATAAGCCAAATCTGATTCTGTCTCTAATTATAGAAATGTTCTAGCTAATAAATATTCATTTGAATGGGAATCTCTCTTTTTACTGCTGCTTAGTGAGAGATTTTTATTTTGGGGTGCCACAACATGGCCATTTGGTGTTTGTGGAGTTGCCACATACCTTAGCTGATGTGGAGAAGCATTGTAGTTTATCCAGTTCTATCTACTTTCTGGTTTCCATCAATAGACATTGGTTAAGCTAGGATCAACTGTCTTTCAATATTCTTATGAAGTGCTAGAAATAATTATACATTACAGACTATTATCATGATCTTTCTTTTCTTTAGACTTTTCTCATAATCTTCCCATCCTTCTTTTCTGTACTTCTGTTGTAATTTCAGATGATCTTTTGTAATGCCCACGTTTACGTAGATAGCGTCATAAACCCAGATGTTTTCATCAAAAACAGAAAACATTAGAGTGAATCAGTGTTTTTGGTGAATCACTCTTAAAGGCTAAAATGTTTTCTGTTTAAATAATTTCAGCATTTTCTGTGTGCAACTATAGAGTGCAACAGTGCCTCAACCAACTGGAAGCCCTGGCGTCTATATGTATATATAAAAAGAGGATATGTTACAATTACAGAAAGAGCGTCACGTCTAACATAACACCCTACTAAAACTTGATATCAGAGTTTACACCTTATAATTTTCACAAGGACATCAGCTTTATATGTGTGTTATTTCTGTGAAAAGTGACGAAATTGAATGTGCATGCATGTTGGCTTTTCATTCCTAAAGATTTTCTCTTTATAGAACTTCATTTGGTTCAATGAATATGGATTACTACAGTGTAGAAGACGTCTCAAGTACTGGATACTTCATGGGTGCAATGGTGATGACAAAGGAGGCGATAAGCGATATGGAGTATTTGTCATGCCATGGCAAACAGAATGTCAACCCCTACAGCAGGACCATCACTCAATTAGCTAAGTGCTCAAGATGGTTCATATGAAAAATACAGGGTATCTCTAGAATTTAGTTTACTTTTTATTTTTTTTAATTTTCAAAACCCCTTGAATCCATAACCCTTTATCCCTCATTCTCTGAGTAATATTCACAATGTTCTGACTTCTGAGATGTCAGTCAGTTCTACAGTACAGTTCCTTTAATTTCTTTTGAACCATGCTAACTCAAGAAACTTAATTCTTAGTTCTTCTGACAATTAAATTATTACATGCAAAACAAGAACAAATGAACACTTGACTAGTTTCTGGCATTAGTATGTTAACTGTTTTGTAGTTTATTATCTTCACAATATAAGCACAACGGATTATATTACAGTTGGCAGCACTGATTTCTTCGCATTAGAAGCCTATCACTCTACCTCAAGATTTTCTCAATTTCGCACAATTCCTTGTTTTCAACAGCATTTCATGGCTTGAACAATCAGTTCAACTTCACCCTTTTATGGTTAACTGGATACTAGTTCATCAAAACGTTTCATGAAATAAACATACTCTAGTCATATATGCTTTATTTACCACAGGTTTAGGAAATCTGTAGTCACCTTATTGAGTATTAAGCATAAGTGCGCAGCGCATTTCAGAAACACTACCTCTGTAGTATAAGTAGTTCAGAGTTGTGTCAAGTATAAGGCTGCACATATTTCCTTCTCTAGACTTTCTAAACCATGGGTCCACAGTGGATATCGTTGTTGTTCTTCTTATTGCTAAAATGTAGTTTCATTATAAGAAAGTTACAGGAGTGAGGTAATTGCTACTCCTTATTCGAGAATACAGAGAAATGTCATACGCAACAGAATACTTGTTCTGATAGAATCCCAAAGGAAAAGGGGCACAAAATGGAACTTCCAAATTTTCAGCCCTGAATTTGTGAAAACAACTCATGTGTCAGCTGATCATACACAAATACTACCGTTGCTTGTCCGCTAACCTGTTATGTCTTTCACCCTTGTATAGAACAGGATGAAAGTGACCAAGGTTTCTTTCACACTGACGTCAGATTGCTGATGATGATAAAGGCCAAAAGAACAACGATCTGCCCCCCTACTACAGTATCTGGGGACTATTAACTCTACTATTCCATAAGTAATCTAGAGTTGATTTAATTCGATGCATTATAAGTGTTGTGGTTGAGTTTATCTCAGATTCCTTTTAACAATCATCCTTGTGTAAATTCTCAAGACCAACATGCTTGTGCATGATGATCGAGAACTAATCCTTTCATGATGGTGAGACACTGAAACCTTATGATAAGAGAGTGAGAAATGGTAGCACATAAGGCTTCAGATTTTCAAGTTATAAAGTACAAAGTTACATTGTGGTTATCAAAAGCTCATTTAAAAACCAAGAGCTTTTGATATTGTTAAGCATTTTTCAGTTTCTACCATCAGTACTAAAACCAAATGGCTTTTGCTTCAATAAGCATATCTCTGAGAGAGCCATTAAGATGAGCTCCTAGAACGTCCTTAGCGGACCCCACATAGTTACCGCCTATGAACACAGCAGGGACGGTAGGGCTGCACCCTAGCCGCTGTAGCGCCCACTCCATCTCCTTTCCACTGGCATCCCGGTCCAGCTCGTAGACCGCAGGG
Source organism: Tetragonia tetragonoides (assembly GCA_038025085.1). Taxonomy (NCBI): domain Eukaryota; kingdom Viridiplantae; phylum Streptophyta; class Magnoliopsida; order Caryophyllales; family Aizoaceae; genus Tetragonia; species Tetragonia tetragonoides. The sequence continues at coordinate 15,192,996 of CM076142.1, read as the reverse complement.
CTTGCTCCAAGATCATAGAAAAGGGTCTTGATGCTGTGGCACAAACAACATGAACTTTTGGCGAAGATTACTGCAGCTTTTGTTCTTGCTAGCTCGCTTACCCTGTCCATTTCACTACTAGTTTCTCTCTAGAAAAGAAGCTAAGGTTGACTTGTAAGATGTCAATGAAGGGAATGAATGAGCTTAGAAGAGTTGGAAAGTTAGCTAGATAGCTAGATTTTGTTGTTTTTGCAACTGATGTTCTTGGTGGACTACCGCGTTCTTTGCAGGAATTTATAAGGGTCAGAAAAGCACTTGAAAAAGCCTTTAGGTGAAGAAAACATCAGAGAGATAAGGATAAGCTAGAAAAAATGCTTTAATTTTGGTATGATTTGGCTTCACAGTTGACAATGACCCCCTTTGGGTTATAACAACTTGCACATCGCATCAGCTAATACATAATTTAAGCATGTTAGGAATGTCCGTACAACTAAGAATTCTTAAATGGGATACAGAAGATCTCAGACACAGTTAAGTTGGTTAAGTTTTATAAGCTTAAAGGAATTATAAGCCAGGTGGGTTTTTTAATTATTAGCAAGGATATATTCCTATTGATATGTAGACTAGACTTTGCAAGATTATCATATCATTGAGTATATTAGTTAAAGATCTTCCTTTACTGATGCTACATTATCCTGTTTTATAAATAAAATGATACGCTATCATCTTAATTATCTATGTTTAAGAACTAATATCTCTGTTTGGAATAATTAGGTAGTTCAGACTTCAGACTACCTGATTCTGAACTGAGATATTAACTGAAACTAACATTCCTAGAGAAAGCATGCCTGTCAAATTGTAATTAAGATGCTTAAGTTTTTGGTATCACTTAACAGTAGTAGGGAATAGGAAGACGAAAGAATCCTGAAATATAATGACACAACAATGTACTTCATTTTGATATTTTCCCTGCCTTTTAAGTGAGTTTAACTTCTGATGACATAATTGTTTCCACAGTAAAACTCATTGTCAGAGATCAGAAAAAAGAAAATATAATAACTTCCACTGGAAAATCTATATAACTATAGATTGTCGAAGGGGTAAATCATTCCGTAAATGTAAATTTAATCATCAAAGCCGGCTAAGGCTTAGGTAGCACAACAAACTGGAAAAAAGAGATGGAAAAGCATGCAAGGACATATTCTTTGATCTAGAAGAAGTTGATTTTGAATATCATGCATATAATTCTATCAATAACGGCCACAGTTAACTAAGATCTAATCGATATCCTTTGTAACCGAAAGTGATACTTCTACGAACAAAGGCCGGTTATGCAAATCTCAGATGAATCATAGATAGGATACTAAATTCATCTGCATGTAGTGGTTAACTGTACTGTTTCTGAAGCTGCCCTCCTTTAGCTTTAGAAATAAGCCAAATCTGATTCTGTCTCTAATTATAGAAATGTTCTAGCTAATAAATACTCATTTGAATGGGAATCTCTCTTTTTACTGCTTCTTATTGAGAGATTTTTATTTTGGGGTGTCACAACATGGCCATTTGGTGTTTGTGGAGTTGCCACATACCCAAGCTGATGTGTTGAAGCATTTGACTTTATCCAGTTCTATCTACTTTCTGGTTTCCATCAACAGACATTGGTTAAGCTAGGATCAATTGTCTTTCAATATTCTTATGAAGTGTTAGAAATAATTATAGAGACTTTTCTCATATTGTTTCCTTCCTTTAGACTTTTCTCAAAATCTTCCCTTCCTTCTTTTATGTAATTCTGTTGTAATTTCAGTTGATCTTTCAGTAATGCCCACGTTTACGTAGACAGCTTCATAAACCCAGATGTTTTCATCAAAAACAGAAAACATTAGAGTGAATCAGTGTTTTGGATAAATCACTCTTAAAGACTAAAGTGTTTTCTGTTTAAATAATTTCAAATTTTTCTGTGTGCAACAATAGAGTGAAACAGTGGCTCAACCAACTGGAAGCCTTGGCGTCTATATATATATAATACCCTATTACAGAAAAAGCCTCACGTTTACATAATACCCTATCAAAACTTGATATCAGAGTTTGGAGCTTTTAGTTTTAACTAGGACATCAGCTTTATATGTGTGTTATTTCTGTGAAAAGTAACGAAATTGAATGTGGATGTTGGTTTGTCTCTGCCAAAGATCTCTGCATTACAAATCTTCATTTGGTTCAATGAATATGTGGTATGGTGTAGGAGGCGCCTCATGTATTGGATACTTATGGATGCAATGGTGATGACAAAGAAGGCGTTAAGTGCTACGGAGTATCTGCCATGCGATGGCAAACAGAATGTCAACCCCTACAGCAGGACCATCATTCAATTAGCAAAGTGCTGGAGATGGTTCATATGAAAAATACAGGGTATCTCTAGAATTTGGTTGACTTTTTTTTATAATAGTTTGCCATGTTCCTTGAATCCATAACCTTTATCCCTCATTCTCTGAGTAATATTCACAATGTTCTGACTTCTGAGATGTCAGTAAGTTCTACAGCACAGTTCCTTTAATTTCATTTGAACCCCGCTTACTCAAGAAACTTAATTCTTAGTACTTCTGACAATTAAATGATCACATGCAAAACAAGAACATATGTAACTTCACTAGGATGACCTGTTACTTCAATTTTCTACTAGCATTATCACATGATCTGTTAATTGTATTGTAGTATATCATCTTCACAATATAAGCACAACGGATTTTATAGTACAGTTCGCACTATTGATTTCTTCGCATAAGCAGCCTGTCACTCTACCTCAAGTTTTTTCTCGTTTTCACACCATTTCTTGTTTTTAACAGCATTTCATGCCTTGAACAATCAGCTTAACGTCACCCTTTTATGGTTGTTTTTTTTTTCATTTTTTTTTGGGGGGGGGGGGGAGGTATAGATCAATTGGACTCTTGTTTATCATCAAAGCTTTTCCTGGAATAAACATAGCCAATTCTGCTTTATCTAGCACAAGATTAGTAAATGTGTAGTCACCTGATTGAGTATTAGACATACGTGCACAGGCACGCAGCGTATTTCAGAAACACTACCTCTGCTAGTAGACGTAGTAGTAGTAGTAGTTCAGACTTGTCAAGGATAAGGCTGCATACATATTTCCCTCCCTAGACCTTGTAAGCCATGGGTCCACACCAAGAGTAGATATTGTTGTTTTTCTTATCGTTGCTAAAATATACTTGCATTATAAGAAAGATAAAGGAGTGAGGTAATTGCTACTCCTGAATCGAGAAATACAGAGAAATGACATAAGCATCCGTATACTTGTTCTGATAGAATCCCAAAGAAAAAGGGGCAAAAAATGGAACTTCCAATTTTCAGAGCTGAATTTGTGAAAAACAAATCCAGTGTCAGCTGATCGATCATACACTAATACTACCCTTGTGTGGTGACCTGTTATATCTTTCATCCTTGTATGGCACAGGATGTAAGTGACCAAGGTTTCTTTCACACTGATATCAGCTTGCTGATAGTGACAAAGGCCAAAAGAACCAAGGATCTGGCCCCTTACTACGGTATTTGGGGACTATAACTCTAGTATTGCATAACTAATTTAGAATTGACTTAACTTGATGCATTTCAAGTGTCATGGTTGAGCTTATATATTTGATTAATGATCAAATGGAGAATCCTTTTCACAATCATCCTTATATGAATTTTACAAGTGACCCCATTGGTCGATCAACATGCTTGTGCATGACGATCTAGAAGTAATCCTTTCAAGATGGTGAAACACTGAAACTGTATGATAAGAGAGATTGAGAAATGCTAGCACATAAGGCTTCAAAATGTTAAATTTTTACATTTTGGTTATCAAAAGCTCATATAAAAACGAAAAGCTTTTGATATTGTTAAGCTTTTTTCAGTTTCTACCATCAGTACTAAAACCAAATGGCTTTTGCTTCAATAAGCATATCTCTGAGAGAGCCATTAAGATGAGCTCCTAGAACGTCCTTAGCGGACCCCACATAGTTACCGCCTATGAACACAGCAGGGACAGTAGGGTTGCACCCTAGCCGCTGTAGCGCCCACTCCATCTCCTTTCCACTGGCATCCCGGTCCAGCTCATAGACCGCAGGGCTTGCTCCAAGGTCATAGAAAAGGGTCTTGATACTATGGCACATACAGCATGAGCTTTTAGTGAAGATTACTGCAGCTTTTGTTCTTGCCAACTCGCTTACCCTGTCCATTTCACTAGTATTTTCTCTCTAGAAAAGAAGCTAAGGTTGACTGCTAAGATGTCAACGAAGGGAGTGAATGAGCTTATTGGAAGAGTTGAAAAGTTAGCTAGATAGCTAGATTTTGTTGTTTTTGCAACTGATGTTCTTGGTGGACTACCGCGTTCTTTGCAGGAATTTATAAGGGTCAGAAAAGCACTAGAAAAAGCCTTTTGGTGAAGAAAACATCCAGAGAGATAAGGATAAGCTAGAAAAAATGCTTTAAATTTGGTATGATTTCGCTTGACAATGACTCTCTCTTGGCTATAACAACTTGCACACAGTATCAACTAATACATAATTTAAGCTTTGAAGGGATTGTCCGTACAACTAAGAAATCTTTGAACAGAAGACCTCGAAGTCAGTTAAGTTGGTTAAGTTTTATAAGCTTAAAGTAATTGTAGTTATAGGCCAGCAGGTGGGGTTTTTAATTATTAGCAAAGATATATTCCTATTGATATGTAGTCTGTAGACTAGCTAGACTTTGCAAGATTATCATATCGTCGAGTATATTAGTTAAAGATCTTCCTTTACTGATGCAACATTATCCTGTTTAATAAAATTACACGCGATCATCTTAATTATCTATGTTTAAGAACAGATACCTCTGTTTGGAATTGAATAATTAGGCAGTTCAGACTTCAGACTACTGATTCTGAACTGAGATAGTAACTGAAACCAACATTCCTAGAGAAATCATGCCTGTCAAATTGTTATTAACTTATAAGATGCTTAAGTTTTCGGTATCACTCAACAGTGGTCGGGAATAGGTAGACGAAAAAAATTCTGATTTCTGAAACTGAATAATGACATATAACAATGTACTTCATTTTGATATTTTCACTGCCTGTTAACTTCTGATGACATAGTTGTTCCTACAGTAAAACTCATTGTCAGAAATCAAAACAGAACATAATAAAAGTATATAACCACTGGTTGTTGTACCAACAAATACACTTACTTCCGCTTCGCATATGATGACATCTCAAAGCTAAGAATCTCAGTGCCCTTTGAGAGTAAGAGCAGTCACCATAATTGCTAACGTATGCATGCATTTTGGTCAATTTGGATAAGCTTGAGCATCGTTCGATGAGGACATGGCCGCTATTCGATTACACGTCTATAGATTCTTCTTAGCCCTTCCCATACTTTCCATGCATATATGCATGATGAATATATGATCCTCATCTATCTCTAGCTAGCTAGCTAGCCAAATGTTGGGGAATACATTTGCTCCTTTCATTTTGATTCATCTGAATGAGTGCATGTAGTAGAACATGGACAATTTGTTGGATAATGTTAGCATATGCATAAAGCATGTATGTTTGTTAACTGATTGGGGTCAAGTGCTAGAAAAGTTAAGCTACTTCTGGTAGTAAAATGGGAAAGAATGTCAAACCACTCTGAGATAAGCAAGATGCCTTAAACAGGTCACCTTTGTGAGTGACTTGGGAAAAATACCAATTCTGAATTGTGATGGAGAAGCTTCATTATTCACCTTTCTTTTGTCATCAAAAGGTCACTTTGAAAATTGGAATCTATTCACCTTCAAATATTATAGTGCCAAGGGGGCCAACAAATAACGTAGAACTTATTTGACATGGATTGCACACCAGTTTAATCTAGATGCTTGAATTTAAAAATTATAGTCAAGTTCACATTTTAACTAGTTTAGTCGGTAAAAGTCTTGAAAGTGTGGCGAATTGAGATTCGTGTTTCATATATATCCATATCCCTCAGTTTATGTGTGTGTTGAAACTCGAGGACATAAAACTATAACAAGCTAAGACACCTAATTGGATGTATTTAGGGTCCAATATGTTTGCAAGAATAATAGCATATATAGTAATCACTAATTAATCAATCCAATTAACCTTAAAAGCTTAAACTATGATTAATAGTTTTAATGTATTTGTGGATCTTTTAAGTAAACTAGCCGTAATGTAAAGTTCAAATAACCACCTAAATAACTTGTACAGCAAAATGTTGCTTTCTCCTAGGAGAGTACATATTAAGCGCATAACAATCATTTAGAGTAAATTCTAGGTAGCTAAATTGAGGGATATATTGCGAAGGGAGAAATTACTTTTTGGGAGCATTTTACCTCTTCGTGACCGACTCGGTGCGAACAATATTATTTTGGCCCAAAGAGTTTAAGTGAACCTATGGTTAAACCAAAAAAAATACCCCCTAAAGTGGCCTAGAAAATTTTGGAAAAATAGAACTAAAAAAAGAAGATCCGATTTTACAAGAATAGTTATAATTCGATCATTATCCATTTGTTCAAATCAAAAAATAAAATGACTTGGAATACAAATCAAAAGAACAAAAATCATCATTACATAACTTTTTTCTTTTTTTGCCCTTGTATGCCCTACCCATCGACATTGGATCTAGATGGTATGGCATCCAATCCAAACATAATGGAGAGTAGAGATACTTTGTTTGGGGTAAATGAGAATCAACTTTTACTTGCGGCTTGCATCTACTTGTGTGACTAGTGCAAACGTCCGCTAATACCTTTTCTTTCTGTAAAATTGATTCCCTTTTTGCATACAAAAAAAAAAAAAAAATTGTCAGGGTTTAAGTGGCTTATGTCTGAATCATTGTCACTTCCCCCACACACATCATTTTCAATAACAAAATCCGCACCAAAAACTTAAATAAATAATAATAAAGTATAAGTTCTTTGCTTATATGTTTCGGCATGTTTGGAATGAGGATAATGCATTAAGCATCCTTTGTGTTTAAGTGGTAATTTGGAGAAATTGGGCAAAACTGGACAATTTGATGAAAATATAAAATCTAACTCGAAACTAGACAAACTAGTGAAAATTGTGAGAAATTGAAATTTTTTTAGTTGAACATGTAAAAATTGGGAAAAACTGGTACAAACTGAATTTATTTTTTTTTGAGTGTTTTCATAATAAAAATAATTATTCTTCTTCTTCTTCTAATAATAATAATTATAATAATATTAATTATTATTATTATTATTATTATTATTATTATTATTATTATTATATTGTAATTTTAAAAACATATCTTTTATGAGAAACCGTCATACATAAGAAAAAGAAGGGATAAATTTTATGGGATATGGATTTGATAAAAATTGTATGATTAGAATTAGAAAATAAAAAATTGATATAAAACATATCTTTTATGAGATCCTTCTAAAAAATACAAAACAACATATTTGAGAAATATCAGAAGAATGTTCATAAACTTCCTAGCATTTGTTCAGCAATTATGTACTATATGACTGTCCAATACCTATATTTTATAGATTCTACTTTTAAGACAATATGTCAATTAATTTATGAGAATTGCTAAACGTAAATGTTAAATTACTTAACGCAAATCTACTTTGACTAAATTGCCCCTCACATAACACAAACCTAATTTCCCTTAACCTTCTCTCCCTCCTTTGTCTCTCCCTCTTTCACGCCACTGTCATTGTAAAATTTGGAACACTTGCACCACCAAATAAATCCAATTTAATTTGCAGCATCATCATCGTCGTCATCAGATCATCATCATACATCATCATCAATTCATCGTCAACATCAACCAAATTATTCAGATAGTCGCACAAGCTAAGGCCATCGGGTTTGGACGATGGGCAACAGCTCGGGTTCGGTGGCGGTTGAGGAAGTGGTGGTTGGGTGGGTGATTGGTTAGTCGGGACTCGGGAGGAGAGAGACAAAGACAACCTTATCGCCGCCAACCCCCAATCTGACCCGTCACCTCAACCACTCGACATGTTGCCCACATCCCCCACCCGACCTTCACGACTCCCTCTGTTCGACTCCATAGCCAACCGCCATTTACCCACACTAGCTAGAAGCTATCCACGCCCCCACCCAACGCCAGCCACCTACCCACTAGCAACCATCCATAGAACCCTAAACAATGAATAAACTAAAAAAAACTCAATTCTAATTTCAGTGGTTAATTCAGTATCACAATAATTTTGTCATAAATATTGTCTCAATTAAAGGATTTATTCATGTTGATTTAAATGAGGTATTTTACAATGAATAGATTGAATGGTAGTACGAAGAGTTGAGAGAATAAAGAATGATAACAAAAAGGCTACTTTGATAATAAAAAGGGTAATTTGGGAAGTATTGAGACAAAAATATGTACGTTTAGTAATTTCAGATTTTCGTTAAGCAATTCCGTTAATTTATATGAAATGTCAAAATACTTTTTATCTCAAGCAATATACATAAAATATAATTAAAGTTTGCATATCTTGTTTCAGTAAATGATTCAAAATTTTAACATAAAATGGCAAAACACTAAAAAATTGCATTTTTTATTCCTTTTAGTGATTTTCAGTCTTTTAGATGTATAAGGTAGTGAAATTAATGAAATATTTGTAATGTCTTACATTCTGAAATGTCATTTAATGACAGCTTTTTACAATCTGTAGAAAAGGAGAAAATATCTTGTAATTAAATGAGTGGAAGAGAGAGGCCAAATTTTCAAAAATGAAAGTTACAATACGTATTAATTGGCAACAAAATATATGTTCTTCACATAATTAAAGGAGAAATCAATAACCGCCACAAGAGGCAGAAATCAATAACTGCCACAAGAGAGAGAACGCGAGTTGGTGACTCAATTACGCATTGAGCTGGTGAAGGAGAAATGAAAACGCGGGTTGGACTTACAAAATGAAGGAAATGGGATGGGATGGGATGGGATGGGCTAATTTTGCATTAGGATGCGGGCTTTAATTTATTGGGTCTTGTTTGTACCAATCTACATATGCGAGCACCCAAAAAATTAGGCCCAAAACACCGCCCTAGGTGAAGTGGGTATGGAGGGGGCTAAGTGAGTGGTGGGGCAAGGATCAAATCTTAAATTGTAAACCAACAAAGATGGTGGGGCGAGTGTGAATTTGACTTTGTAACCGCCCTATACACACCTTGTACCCGCAGCACCAATTCATGTCAATGAATTATGCATTAAAGTCCATATCTTGAAAGAACTCACTCGAGCCATTGAGGGTCTCATTGTCGAGGTGACTGAATTTGCGTAATATACGTAATGTACAACGATGTTTTCTCTCCCCATCTCATGTAACTCAGTGTCAAATTGCAGATGATGTGGGGACCTTCCATGAGGCGGTGACCCACCGGGCCACCGCAAGGAGGGTCTCCCCAGCGTTTTCTTTAGGAAGGAATTTAGAGCTCATGGAAATCGATGTTGGCTTAGTGGAGGGTGGAGAGATTTTATAAAGGACAATGCACAGGTAGTGGAACTTGTTAGCATCTTTTGAGATGATGGCTTTTACATTGAGATTCCACGAGAGCCACCAGTACCACATCCACTACGACAACCCAAAATCAAAACCTAACCTATAGACAGAGATAGACCTAGCCATGGATCGGTCCAAGTAGTACCTAGACCGGGATTTTCGTGGGCTGGGCTTGAGTTTGAGGAAGCCCAACATTGACACTAAGAGTTTTTGTTCTAAAAGGTGTAAAGGAGAAGAAAGGTGTGAGGAAAATAGAGGAATAAGTATGGTATATATAGTTTTTTTGGGAGATGTTTTAACTTTTTTATGACAACATAATTCAATAAAAATTTTGTTCACTTGTATGCGGTTGGTTCTATCATAGATTCCTCTTTATAAATATCTAGTAGGCTTAGCCTTTAATCAGAAGTACGTCTTAAAGGCAGCTCATATATATTTTGATCTCAATTACCAGGATGTAGAAAGCATCAATTGCCATTTTATGACGTGAAGTAGGTCTCCAAGACCTCAAGACTCATCAACTCAATCAGTAGACTTTAAGATCAACACAACTCATCATAATCGCAAGCTGCAAAATTATTCATCCATTGAAAATTTGATAGTTTGTATAAAGCAGACTCATACAGAATCAATTGAAATTTTAAATTTTATAAAGTTGAAAGCTTCAAGTTAGTCAGCTAAGTTGAGCGCCTCATCCCAATGGCCATATTTTTTGATTCTCTTGAATGGTCTTCAATTAGTGTTTGACATGGGATATTGAATACCCAGAAGAAAAAAAAAAGCTTAAACCGATAACATAAATGCAATTGAATACCCATAAAATAAGGCCCCTAACCCATATTAACGGGCCTTCAACATGGTTTCTTGGGTTTGGGTCGATCAGAGTATTGGGCCGGTCCATTGAGTGCCTTAATGTGTCGGTCCATGCAGCGCTTTACATGGGCTGATTCAGGGCTTGTTCAACTAGGTTGATCCAAAGTTGTTACATTTTTTTTCCAACAAAAGCCAACAATGGCATACATCTAAACTGGTCTATTGTCGGTCATAGGCCAGGGTTTCAATATGGTGATCCCGGGTAGGCACAGACCCGATCCAGTCCACTAAGCTTGGCCCGACCCATTTACCAGATTTAGATGATGCAAATTCAGCAATCATTTTAGACCTTCTATATGAATAATAAGTTTTGAGGGAAGCAATATTTACTTATTTAAAATTTAACATTATGAAGAAAAAAATATCCACACCAATTAGTATTTTTAGGAAAAATTTCATTTAGGTGCTCTGAGATTTTGTGTATTATTTTTCAGGTTATATGTAGTTTCAGTTGGAATAATTTCATTTAGGTGACACAAGGTTTAGTAAATAATTTCACATTAGGTGATAAGTGATGACCGAGGCTAACTTCACTTAACTTTTGGTGACGTGTGAATGTCGGTTATCCTTGATAACCTCGATTAATATTGATTAACGTACCAAAATATGGTTTTAATTTTTTTTTTTTACGACAATTCATTTACAAAACACCGGATTTTCGAAAACACAATTTATTTGCAAATAAAAAAATTAAAATAATATTTTAAGCATGTTAATCAATATTAATCAGGTCATCAAGGATAATCGTCTTTTACACGTTATTTACAAAATCTCATATCACCTAAGTGAAATTATTCAAACCAAATATAACCTTAAAAATAATAGGCGAAACCTCAGAGCACCTAAATGAAATTTTTTTCGTATTTTTATACTTATGACCATTTTAGATGGTGTTCAATGTTTTTTCGAATTCTAGTTGGTATCTTTTGATTTATGTCAGAAGTTTACTCAATGACCATTATATATTTTTTTATGCGATTATTGTCAAATACATTGGTATATTGAAGAAGACGAAGATGAAGATGAAGATGGAAAATATTCTATTTTGTGTAGTAGCGGCAAAGCGGCAAATTTGAGCATTTACGAAGGAAAATGTTAGACAAAATGAAGGGAGATAAGAAATATATAGGGAAACCATCTTAAATTTCCGAAAAAAAGAAAGAATAAATAGGGGTGTTTGTTGGTGAACTTCTATAAGCCGCCATTGTTGCTGTTATTACCTTTAATCAGAAAGTTCTCCCCTGCTCGGCGGCTGATCTGGTGAGTCTCAATCTTTTTCTTCTTCTAGGGTTTATCAATTTTGTTTCATGTAAGTCTCTCTGTAATTTGGTGCGAACTTTAATAGAGTAGAAAAAAGAAATTCAATTCATATTGCGATTTAGTTCTAATTTATATACGAGTAGATACTTGGTATTAGTTCAATTATTGAAACAACAAAGAAAATTCATTTTCGTGATTTCTCTAGATATTTCGCACTCAATTGGCTGTGACTGTGAGCTGATATTCGATTATTTGAACATTGGTATATTGTGTATAAATTACTTATAAGGTTTTAGGGTGAAAATTATGAATATACACACTTTTTCGACGAAATTGGTTAGCTTTTGATAAATGGGAGCAGGGTTCGATGATGTCTTTGATAGAAGTTTGGATAAGTGATAAATGATACTATATTAGGGGGTTGTTTAAAATAGAAATCATGCTAATTCCCTCTGGACTGGAGGATGAATTTGAATTTAGTGGAACTGGAAAAACATTTTGAGATATCTTGGAGAAATCGAATGAGATGTTTATAGTGGGATCGGATGGACATCGGAATGAGTATTTCTTCGGATATGGTTGACTAGAGTGTTCTCTTAAATGAGCAACATATGTATTTGTTTTAGAGAAGAGAGTGGTTTCTATATTGTATGAGTATCTAATGTGCAGATTGATACTTTCATTTGCAGTAGGGTGTAGCCTCCTTGACCTAAAATTGGTTAAAAATTGTGGTTGCTGTAATGGATTTGTTTTAGATAAGTATGTGGTTTCTATAATGTTTGAGCTCTTTACTACTACCGGCTTCATGACAATGCTCAGAAAATGAGAAGCAATGGGACTGCAGAGGGAAAGTTGACCAATCATTTTATGAGAAACGGAAGAACCCAAGAAGGCTGATAGATAATTAGAGGTGTTACATAGTGTTGCGCTATACTTGTCGTACCTTCTTTACTAAGTGTGCCAGATACAGCATATCCTCATCCACAATTTCTCATTGGAGCATATGTAGCTAATGCTCTTTTTGCTTGGGACTAGACAAAGTTTGTTGGTCGAGGATGCGATTTTCAGTTGCTAGTTGCTTCAATTCTTTCTGCAATATAAGTACTTCGTCTATATTCTAAAAAACAGGCTTGTGGTGGGGCATTGGGGAATTAACCCATCTATGCTCTCTGCATGATAAGCATTCCTGTTTAGTTTTTTAAAAAACAACTATGTTGTGTAGCATTGAGAAGTTGATGGATATCATCTACGTAGAATAGTTTTTCATCCACTGTTATGTAAATGGCATGGATTAATAGAAACTTTCTCTGTAGATATCTAGGTTGCCAATTTTGTATTGATAGCACATAAACTGTGTTAGATATTGAGAACCATGGGTCTTGTTGTTGTTGAGGTCTATGGTTTCAAATGCATCATAGATGGAGGGACATAGATTAGGAAACTCAAAAATCGAGATAAAAGGGTATGGATACTGCAGAAAGTGAAGAAATTGAGTTGTAGAATATATACATGTCATTGGTTGGAGAGGAATTCCAGGGTGTTCCGTGATGTTGGGAGGACTATAGATAATGTTTGGGATCATGTGTCTACTTGGCCTCCCTGTGGGCCAAGGCGGCAGGGGTCTTTAGGGGTGTTCCACTTACCTTTGTACAGCGCCATTGGCGAGATTTGTAGCTTTCTTTTGATCCTTTATGAGGATACCTTATCCTCCTTTTTGTATTCTTTACTGATTTAATTAATAAAAAATTTTCTTATCTAAAAAAAGAAAAAGAATATATACATGTCATTACTATGTCTCTGTATGCACGGAGTATATCTGAATGGCGGCTCCAGTTTATGTCATATTTTATCCTTGCAATAAGACTCTGTTGTCATCTTGGTTTAATAGTTCTCAATTGTAATTGTATATTAGAAGGCTTTATACTTTGATATTAAATTGCACATTAACTTAGTTTTAGGGGCTGATAAATGGGGGACACTCTGGAGATTGAGGACAAAGCAGCTCAGGAAAATATTGAAGATGCTCCCCCAAATCATCAGGAAACTCGTGATGAAATGCTTTCTAGGCATAGGTAATCTTATGTTTTAAATGTACATGTACAGTTTGTTCTCAATTATAAATAATCGCTTTGGTATCCGGTTGGTGAATGTTGTCTACTATATCAGTTCTGTTATGTTATAGAGCGTAAGTGTTACATGTGATATTAGATTTAGTTCCAAATGCATAAGATGGAACTGTTAAGATTTTGTTATGAAATGGTTATGGGATTATCTAGCTATTCATATTTCGTGACCCTTTTTAGCTATAGTGTGGCCCTTGCTAGCCTTAACAGTAACAGATATTGGTGATGCATGGTGATGCATTGAACATACCACGGGTGTCTCGTCTCTTTGATGCCTAGTTCTGCATATTTCGAACTAGTTGGAATGTTTTGCAATGTACATATCTTGTCTTGAGACCCAGTGATGAGAGCTCAATGTATAGACCTTATTCTTTGAAGCCTATTCGTCCAATACTTTCCAGTTGGAGAATGACCAACTATTTAAAATCTTGTAAAATCATGATCTTGTCGAATGAGGCTAGTATATTTTGTGATAATATTGTAATCAAGCTGTGTAGTTGACCACATACATGGTCTGGGGAATTGGGTAACAAATATGGCCAAATATTCTATGTAGAGAATCATGAGTGAAGTCTAACTTCTAGAAGCCTGCAATCTAAATCACTTTTGTTGCCGAAATGCCGATGTAGATGGTAGGATGTTGGATAGGGGTGTGGAGCGTGGACTTGTGGAGGGTTTTGAGGTGGGGAGAGAGGGTACCGCTATCTCACCTTCAGTTTGGTGATGATGCTATTTGCCTATATGTTCCCTTCCGTTTTGGCTGACATTGAGGGGTTCCAGAGAGTGCTTACTATGTTGGAGGTTTTCAGGGGTGGAGATCGATTTGTTTAAGTGTAGTCTGACTAAGATGAGTGGAGGACACTCCTGTATAGTGTCTAGCTAGGTTGGTATGCCGTTCACCTATCTTAGGGTGCCTCTTGGGGGGAACTCTCGCACTACTTTTTCGGAGCCTGTTGTGTCAAGGGTGGCCAAGTTGGAAGGGCGTCTACTTTTTCTTGAGGGGAGGGGGGGGGGGTGTGATTACGATTTTACAGTTGTGTAACATTCCTCTCCTCTTTACTATCTCTCCCTTTTTTGAGAGTCCAGCTAGTATAGCCATTAGGATTGAGAGGTTGATGAGAGATTTGCTATGGTCGGGGAGGGAAGTAGAAGGGACCATCTTGTTACGAAGGGGGGGTTTGTGTTTTGGTTGATTGGTATCTAAAACATCTCGTTGGTAGGGAATTGGCTTAGGCATATTCCTGAGCCTGATTCCATATGGCACCGAGTTATTAGGAGCAAATATGAGTCTTCAGCATAATGGATGGGACGCTCATGATGGTTCTACTATTTCCAATGCTTGCCAATGAAGATTCATCTCAGAGGTATCGACTTTCTTCCTTCCCTTGGTAAGGTACAGAGTGGGTAATGGTAACCGGGTTCGGTTCTAGGAGGATGTGGGTAAGGGAGATGCCCCCTCATCCACCATATATCCTCAGGTTTTTCAGATGTCGACTCTTATGAAGATCCCTATGATAGGGAGGATGAAGAATTTACTTCCTCATTAGTGTTCTAAAATCCATTCATTTTGTCCCTTGTGACGATTCTCGGGCTTGGGTTAGAGACTCCTGGACCCCTGCAGATCATTCCATCATGGTGGGATAGGCTGTTTCATGGGGAGCGTTTCGCTTGCCCTACTATGGTTCATCGGTTTCTACAAATGTATTTTACCTGTATGGGCGGAGGAAAGAGGGAAAGTTGTGTCGTTGTTTTTGTATGGCTATTCCTTTTTTTTTTTTTTTCTTTGTTAGATAAGATGTATGGCAATTCCTTGGTGCCTTTGGTTAGAGAGGAACTCTAAATTCTTCACCGCTGGATGGCAAGCCGGCCGACTTTGTTAGCGATTGTGTAGTGTAGTTGACTTCTCTCTGGGCCAAAGGGGCTGGGGCGTTCAATCGGGTGTCCCTCACAGATGTCCAGCATATTTTTTTGGGGGGGGGGGGATTTGTTATAGTTAGCATTGTTCCTTTTTTTTATTTTATTTTTTGTTTTTGTACTTTTGCACTCTGATCATTGATACAATAAATTTTATCCAAAAGAAGTCTACAATTTATGTCAATAGGACTGCCACAAAATTGTTGTTGGAAGCAAGATTTTCCTGTTGGAGTGATGCATTGTGAAAGGACTAAAACCAACGAAAGATTTTATCTCTTTGACCCAGAAAATTTGTGATCTTGCCTTTAGATACCCAAAAGTATTAATCATTTTCCGTTGTAGAACATATTTCTTTTTTATCTAAAAAATATGAACATATTTCTCTGCTTGTTCATGCTATTCTGTCTTAATTTTATTTTTTTGGTTTTTTCTTGAACTGCATACCATTTCATGCAGTCATATATAGTATTGGAGATTATAACTCTTATCTGTCTGTGGGCACTAATGATAATGCACCAACTGCCACACTAAACCATTACCCAAGGGTAGGGTTATATACCTAGTTGAAAGCTGAGGCTGGAGTCAAATGACATATTGTCGACTGTTGCTGTGTTTCATCCAATCAGGCGGTTGGTACTTTACAGGTCGTTTGGCTGACAAGAAACACAGGAAGTACATCATCACAAAATGCTGAGTTGTTTGGTTGTTCAAAGAAAATAAAAATACAGGAATTAATACTTCCTAGGAAGTTCTACTTCCCACAAAATAGAAGAAATTGCTTATTTTAGACCTAGGACCCTCTAGGTAAGTTGAAATTCTTACACCTTTGCTCACTAAACAAATTTGGCACTTCGCAGCAAGTTCTAATTCCATTGGAAGTAAAATATCCTGTGAATTACATCTGGAAGTGAATTAAACAACCACTAAGTCTTTGATATCCATCTCAAGTATGGAGAGTGGAGGATTCGTATATGGTGCTGTCTGTCTGTTCTCCGCAGTATACACCACCCTGTCCAAAAAAAAAATAAATGTCAGTAGAAAACGGAAGTGAAACAACAAAGGCTGATATGACTGATACATGTAGGAGTGGCTGTCTATTTTTTTTTTGATTGAAAAAGTACTTCTAATTAGATTACGTGGCTATAAGCCTGGGTCTTTGAATACCCAATATGTCCAGCTCATACGAGCTCTTACAATCAGTAGGAATATCATCTAGTATCATAATTTCATTAAAATCCAATTACATAGTTAGAATGGGGTAAACAGTCTGCCAATGTGCTCTTCTCTCGGTAGCAATGCTCGACGCTGACTTCCTGCAATCTACTCTTGAGCTGCCTGCATTCCAAAAGGAGGTTTGTCAGGCCATCATTAGTTGAATGCTCTTGGTTGATTAAGTGAACTGCCTTGCTCGAATCTGACTCAATAAGCACACTTTGCCAGTTATTGATTATTCCTTGCTTCAATCCTTCTCTTATAGCAATAACCAATAAGTTCCGCCGTGAGGACATCCCTAACTCTTATCTTCATCCAAAAACCTGATTTCCACTTGCATTCAGAGTCCCTGCAAGTACGTGCGACATTTGACACTAGATGTTCCTTGTCAAAACTGGCATCACAGTTTATCTTAATGCACTGGGGAGGTGGTGGATCCCAGGAGACAAGGACCTTCTCCTTCTTCTTCAACCTGTGTGGTTTCTCCATGAGAGTTCTAAATTCCCAAGCCTTTGCCTTAACATTTCTGAGCCAAATGTCAGTGGATGGTACTGGATTTCCAAATATGACATCATTTCTGGTTTTCCAGATGTTCCATAACAGGAAGGAAAAGAAAGTAGGCCAAGAGGGAAAAATCAATTGTGTTTTTGGAGTTGAAGTTTGTGAGGAGCCAACTATGAAGATTTTCTATAAAGAAGGTATCATAGATGTTTAATTTCTTCCACATTTGGGCTGTAGCAGGACAGTCTCTTAAGATATGCAAAATACTTTCCTCATTGGCTTGACAGATAGTGCAAACAGAATTTGGTAGCATTCCCCTTCTACATAGTGTGGAATTATGAGCATTTTTATCATACCAAGATATCCATATGAAAAATTGGATTTTTGGCAAAGTATCAATTTTCCAAATCCAATCTAAATCATCCTCATTATAACCATTCTTGACCAGCTGATCATAAGCTTACTTGCATCAAATTTATTGTTATTAGCAAGCAAACAAGATGGGAAATCACGGCAATCAAGATCATGAGAAGGGATGGGGATAGTCATTATGGACTGCATGATATCATCAGGTAGCACATAGCACAGTTTAGACAGATCCCACTGACCATTAACAATACAATCACACACTTTAGCATCATAATCACCAACAAGCAGGGGACCATGTAATAGAGATCTCAAAGTTCCACAACTTGTCCAATTATCATCCCATAAGGGTATGTTCTTCCCACTCCCCACATTCCAAATTATGTTATCATTAAATAGATCCCATCCTTTGGCAAAATTCTGCCATAGATGTGATCCATTTTTGTGCTTAATAGGGACTTTTCTCTCTAAAATGTATTTGCTTTTTAGGACTTCATGGGCAAGATTTCATTAATTTCCAGTTTTTCTTGGCCATGAGCACCTCATTAACAATTTTGTTGCTCTTTATTCCCAGCCCACCTCTGTTTTTTTGGCTTGAAAACAACATTCTTGTTAATTAAGTGCATTTTCTGGTGTCCATCATCTTTGCCCCATAAAAAGCTGACCACAGTTTTATCCAGCTCATCTAAAACAGCCATAGGAAGGAGGCTGTCTATTTGAGATATGGTTATTTAGTGTGATGAAAACTTGATGGGGTATTGCTCTGTGGATCTTCAGTATTGAACTGCATATCATTTCTTAGAATCATTTTTGGTATCAGAAAGTTTAACTTCATACTTTTTTAGGCAATTACAATAATTGGCCAACTACCATATGAAACTAACTCTAGTGCCTCTCACAAGGCTTCTTCCTATGGAAGGGATACAATTCCTATGATAAAAACGAACAAGGCTTAGGCTGGAGAAGTAGAAACGAATAAGGCTTAGGCTGGAGACTAATGACATATTGTTGCTGTGTTTGCCCAACTATTTAAATTAGGCAGTTGATACTCTTAAAATTTTTAAGAATGTAGCATGTTTGTTCTAGATTTCTTGATACCCGTAAGTCTCGAGAGTAGAGATTTCATATATAGTGCCCATCTCTTCTCTGTAGTGTAGACCACCTGAGCAGGAAAAAGTTGAATATGTAAATAAAAATTAAATTATAGCAGAAATTGGAAAGAAAGACATATAAGAAACACTGTCACAATGATGCTATGATACATGGAGTGTCTATAAGTTTGATATATGGGCTTATTTGGCGTTGGTTTTTTATTTAAATTTTTTTCTTTTGTTTTTTGGCTGACAGAGTCCAGACCTTTTTGGGGGGTTCTTATGATGAGGAAATTCAGTTTGGAGGGCTTGATCTTCAATTCTTTATATACCATATTTTACAGGAAAGAAATTTCCCAACTGCAGAACAAAGAAATCGAGATGAAAAAGGCTGCAGCTAGAGGTAGCAAAGCAGAACAGAAAGCAAAGAAGAAGCAAGTGGAGGAGGAAGTAGCCAAACTGTCTGCCAAGCTTAAAGAAAAGCAAGTAGAGGAACTTTCATTACTGGGTTATAGCAGCACTAGTGTCAGTGGAAATGAAAAGGGAAGCCTTGACACACTTGTCAAGGCTATAGCTGGGGTATCTGTTACTACTCAAGCTGATAATCACAAGCCCAGCAAAAGTGTTAAGAGACGCGAGAAAAGAGCACAGCAAGAAGCTGCAAGGGAGCAAAGGATAAAGGAGGAGCAAAGCAACGATGTTAGCGATAAATTAATTGAGGATGATAAATTAGAGAAAAAACTAGAGCCGCTTGGATTGACCATTAATGAGGTCAAACCAGACGGACACTGCCTTTATCGAGCTGTTGAGGATCAGCTAGCTCACATGTCAGAAGGGTCTTCGCCAAATAATTTTCAGCAGCTTCGAGAGATGGTGGCAGCATATATGCGTGACCATGCATCCGAATTTATCCCCTTCATTTCGTCAGAGAATGTGATTGAAGGAGAGTCGGATGATTCTCTTATGGTGAGGTTTGAAAATTACTGCAAAGATGTGGAATCAACTGCGGCTTGGGGAGGACAGCTGGAGCTTGGTGCTTTGACACATTGTTTAAAGAAACATATAATGATATTCTCAGGGTCTTTCCCTGATGTTGAAATGGGTAAGGAGTACAAGACTGATGATGGCCCTATTCCTTTGAAACCTAGTATTATGCTATCATACCATAGGCACGCCTTCGGCCTCGGCGAGCATTATAATTCTGTGATTCCAAATTGTAAGAAATAAGTTAGCAAATAGCAATACCTAGGAACAGATATTTCAATAAGCTTATTGTATACCTAAGCTTGGGAGTGTATACTTTATAGTTGACCTCAGAGCCTCATAGTTTTATCACATCTTACTCATTTACAGATTACATTTCAATATTGGCTTTTGACTTGAAGTTCTGGATTGTTTGCAGTGTTCACATAATGTTAATTCAAAAGGCAACAGTAGCCCTGTTTCTGATTAGAGCAATCATATGGATGAATGACCAGTTATTGATTTGACTGCGCTTGTCTTCTCTGATATCTTCCTCTCTTACCTCCCTCCACCCCCTTTAAAGAATTGGAAAAAGAAAAATGGCTTTAATAATATAATAGATTTGAAGTTGTTCTCTGTTTGGGTTGGATATGAAAATTTCAAGTCTCCATGTTTTTGCATATTTCATTTTCAGATGTACCAGTATTTTAGGTTAAAGTAGAAGCGTTAGCATGATGTCAGGTTTGGATGGCGTGCATGGATATACTGTGTTTAGCTAGGCGGAAAATACTTTCTGGGTAAATTATTCACATTGAAAATTGAGCTATTTAGATTTATTTGGTAATCATCACTCAGAGTGTGTTCTTTTCCACTAAACTGAATAGTAATATATGAGAGAAAATTAGATTACTGAACTGAAATGAATCAATTGTTGAGATCACAAACTTGTTATTTTTAGATAGCTTTTTTTCACTTACTCAACAATTGATTCATTTCAGTTCAGTAATCTAATTAGACAAACACCAAGCATACTGAAGTGGTAAGATTTCTTGTTTTTTTTTCACTTGGGGTGGGGGTGGGGGCGGGGGTAGGGGTGGAGGGTATGCCCCTGCACAACCCCCCTCTTCACCCCCAAATAACGCCCAAAAAAAAGAAAAGCAAAAAAAGATTCCATATCTAGGAGCTTGCAAACTGCAATAACATAATAATGCCCAATACTGATGCCGGCTTTGGCAGATCTAACATGGCAACACAATGCTTGCATAAGCTTGTTATTTTCCTTCTTACTCTTCTTCTTTTTTCAGTTTTATTTTTTTTTTATTATTATTTTTTTTTTTTAATTTTGTGTGTGAGATCACAAACTTGTTATTTTTGCACTACATGGTAGTGTCTCCTATAATATTCATCATGAATAGCATTTTCTTAAGAGTCCTACTATGACTCTATGAGTCGCCGAGCTATGTTCAACCTTCAAAGCTGTCTTCATTGGCTATTTCTTCAAAAGAAGTTCCATTGAGAAGTGGGGGACTTTGGGTGGCATCTAATACCATCTCAAGAATAAAAGAAAAAGAAAAAGAAAAAGAAAAAGAAAAGTGAGAAGGCAGAACAACCAAATATGAAATATGAAAATAACAAGTAAAGGAGAAATATTGGAGAAAAAAGATAATTGATTTGATGTACCTGGTTAAAGCAATAGTGCTTGTATGAGAGATGCCCATATCTCCAAGAATCCCAATGTCATTTTCTGGTTTTATCAGTAAATGTCAGAAAATAGAGATTTCGCGAACAATGAAGATCTTCCCCAGCACTACCTTGTGTCCTTAGTCCTGACATCTGGTTAGTAGTAGGACTTTGGTCTATCAATTCATTTTTCTTGAGGCACTTAATGCTCTCAATTGGCCACTTCAAGGAAAGGCACTGCCATTACAAGGGGAAATTCCTATGGCGGTATGGAACAACCTGACATTGCTTTATTCTTCAGTGTGTCAACTACTGTTTTTGCTCTTTTGCTGTCTGTCTGTACGGAGAAAAGTGCACTTAAATGGTCTCAATTCGACACTTACTGGAAAGTGCGAATGCTAGTTATATAGTACGGTAGACAAGTTAACTGTTTCTTCAGTAGATCAACATGCAACCAAGTGAAATGCCATTTTAGATTGGTAAATCTGACATTTGATGATTTTCTGTTGGCTGTGTTAAGTGGTGCTGTAGACCTAAAACAGTCACTACAAAGGCATAAATAGCGGTGACCCTGCAATTTATTACTCTTATCTTTCATCAGTTTGTAAGTGCTGGATCAGCTACCCTTTTTGTTTATTTACTTGGGTATGTATAAGATTAATGCTCGAGACAGTCTTATAGTTGCCAGAACATTGCATAATAAGACATTGACTGTTGGTGTGAAGTCAATTAACCAAAAAACTTGAAAGGATATAACTAATCACACCCTACAATCATGGACATTTGACTGTGGTTCCTATCAGGCAGGAGGGAGGAGGAACTGGCGGTGGTTTAAGTTACGCGTTTAACTTAACAATCTAAATGGATGTTGATATACTGCAATAACAGGCATTTGAAATGAATGAAGATCACTTTCTAGTTTCAGGAATCTATGAGGATAAGGGTAATGTCATATCAGATGCAATTCACTCATATTTCCTTCTTTTCACCTTTTACTTTTCTGTCAGTGATCTAATTGGATAATATCTTTGAAGGACAGGATCAATTCCCAATTCGTACAATGCGAAATGTAAGATGATGTTCTGTTCAGTGTACCTTGGCAAGGATGGAAGTACATGCAGAAAGGTAAGAGGCAGAACAGCTTTTCCAAATTCCATATTTTCCACATTTGTAAGTTTCTCTTGGCCCTTCAGTTCTGTTTGAGATAAATCTTAGTGGAACACACAAGTTTAAAAGAGATATTGACATGGATGTTCAAGGGGTAAGTAGACTAGGAGAAAGACAAATCAAAGAGGTGTTTGTGGATTTCCACACAAAGTAGCAGCTAATGATTATTCTTTTCAAACTGTAGGTCTTGCAAAGTCCATTTTTCGGAATGCATAAGTTATTTTCCGTTGTTACGATGACCTTTATTCAATTGGACAAATGTCCTTGTTTCCTGTCAGAATATGAAGAACTTCGACACTGCAATGGGTCATTGTCAGGAACAGTATGTGGATTTAAACGAAAACAGCAAAATGTTCTTTGCTTTTTGTTCAGAACTTTCCAAACTTATCCCCTTTCCTCGTTTTCAGTTATTTTATACAGAAAGGGTCGTTCTCGATTAGGCCTATAAATAGGCGTATGTTGAAGCTCTTTTCCATCATCATTCCTACACCATCTGTGCATTTTAAGAGTTCACTACAGTTCAATACTTTCATCAACATTTTCATACAAAGTAGAGCATTTCCTAGCAAAAGAAATGGACACTGTGAAGCGTTTGGTGCAAGACAGGCCAGTGGTGATTTTCAGCAAGACTAACTGTCCTGTGAGCCACTCAATGAGACAGCTCATTACAGGCTTTGGTGCTAATCCTACTGTCTATGAGCTCGATCAAATGCCCAATGGGCATGAAATTGAAAAAGCTCTGCAGATGATGGGCCGCAGGCCTAGTGTACCATCTCTCTTCATTGGTGGGAACTTCGTTGGTGGTCCTAACGACATGATCAGCCTTCAGGTTCAAGGCAGACTAGCGCAAATGCTGATGGATGCTGGAGCTATTTGGATATGGAATAGGGGCTAGTGAACTTTTTCCGAGTCTCGGGACAGTTAGAGTCATAAATAAAGGAATGTTACATGTTTGATTTTGTATATGAGTCGATAGCATACTGAGTCCTATTAGTTTAGGACTGTAAAATGTTGGAAATAAGGTTACTTGTCCAATGCATGCTTGTTTTCTTGAGTAAAATATATTTGTAGACGTGAATTATTGTTGCCTAGATAACTGAACATTGGTGTCTGAAAATTACTATAATTGGCCTGCTTATTTAGGGTGTATTCGTTATACTAGAACAATGATGGACAGTGATAAACCCAGAGCACAATATGAGTCTCAAATGACTTGCTAGTGAAAGCCAACATAAATCTACTGAAAATGTTATTGTGCTAAACATTCCAAACTTATTGTCCATTTCGACGAATTGAGCATTGTATGTTCAGCAACAGAAGTTCTGAACAAGATATTCAAAATGTCTTGAGATAAGTTCTCATACCATGCAATACTCTGAAAGAAGAGTGGACAACTTGACTAAACGATTATTGCTACAAAAAGATGGACATCGAGGCAACTACAGTTACTGGAAAAAATAACCCAGAAATTTAAGTAGTTATCTGTGCCAATGTTGTTCAAATTTCAAAGAAGCATGGCGCATGTCCAATATTGGAAATCATTGACCTAAATCACACTACAATGGAAGATCAGTTAAGGCTAGCTAGGAATAACTGCTAGTTTTCCTCTGGATCAGTCCATAACGTGATGTCCCATTCCAAAATAATTGTCACTTTTTGTAAAAACCTGTGTAAATCTCTGTGTCATCCGATTCATTAAGACAATGCCTAAGCAGGCTGCCATCAGAAGCCAAGAATGAAACATATAACTATGTAAACTTTTCTTTTCGTTTTCCTTGGATGGCCTACATTATCAACACTACTATTCATTGTAGGAATAAGGGAATTTTCAAGTACAGCCCCATAATATCTGTTGGACTGCTGTGGTTAGGGACGCTACTGTAGATGAAAGTATATTTCATTTCTTTGTGTTTTGCACTTTTACACTTGTTCCTTTATTACTAGAAATCTCATCATTCTGTGTACTTTAGGTTGTGAGCAAAGTTATGGCAATTGTCACATACTTCAGATATTCCCTCACAAAAGTCAAGGGAATTATTGGATTTTTTTTTCCTTTTGTCTTTTCATCTCTTCTATATTTGGAACAAGGGTTACAAAATTTTACTTATATGATCTAGCTCAGCATAATCTTAGATATGATGACTTTCGGAATGGTGACGATTTGGCCTGAAGACATGTGCTATATATATGGTTGTTTCTCGGGTTTTCACTTTGTGATTTGTGAAGGCATCATTTTGGATTCCATGATTTTTCTAAGATATGTATTCTGTTCTATGTGGAACTTGAGACGCTCTGCAACTGTATGCAAATCTATCTGTGAGACAGGAATTTGTACATGCAGCTCTGCTGGCTCTTTTTGGAATACTGAGAACTACATTTGTCGTCTCTTGAACTTCACAAAGAAATCTCTTCCACATTTTGCATGGTATAGATGACACAATGACAATCGACATGTATTGATTTCTAGGGGAAAATATTACTTTCTGTTGGCTATGTGGAAGAAAAATAAGCATGGAGGAACCTTTCAGAAGAAATTCCTTCATGAAAGCATTTGCCTTGAATTCCAAGGATGCAGAGACCTAAAACATGCTAAGGGGTGGCCAGGTGGTGTTTATCGAAAACGTTTACATTTTCATTTGGTTGGTGATGTTCAGTTTTGTGGGTCTAGAAGTGATCAGATAAGTGATTAAATCCCTCTTCTTGATTAGCAAAATAAACAAAAAACATCAAATCCCAGGACTAGTTTTATTTTTCTGTTTTCATCGGTCATGATTCACTACCACTGGTGATTTCTGTATAATTTGATCATTCTGCGAAGTTATTGATGCTCAAAAGTTTTTCTGGAGACTGGCGAAACAGATTCTGGAATGTTGCATAATAATTGTACATAGGTTACACCAGAGAACTATCCAATGAACCAAATAGAATTGATCACCCTTATGAAAGCACACAGAAGTGCTGCAACAGTAATTGATGGACATTGCATTAAGAAAGAACTATGGATGTAAGGGTCAGGGATGATTTTCTACTAGATAAGCCAACAGTTTCAATCTGGTAAAACTGATTATCATGCAGAGTGTCTCTGAGCAGGGGGGGGGGGATGCTAAAAAAAGACAAAAAGACACAGAAACTCTCTGTTTGAAAATATGGGATGCAAGGAAGGTTTGTGGATGATTCAGAGTCATCCTTGTATATGGAAAAGAAATTGGTTTTGATGATGGTAGAGAAAACTGTTTTCTATAATTCAAAACTGTTTTCGTGGGTCTTTCGGAAACAACCTCTCTACTAGGCGACTAGTCAGGGGTAAGGCTGCGTACATCTGGACCTCCCCAGCCCCTCCCCCCCCCCCCCCCCCCGGCGGGATACCAGGTTGTTGTTGTTGTTGTTGTTGTTGATGGTAGAGAACTTTTTAAGTTTCAACATGCAGCTTTTATGACCCAGTAAATTAACAAGATGAACATAAGCAAAAAGGGATGTAGTTTTCAGTTTTTACTGTTTCAACCAAGGTAATTGGGTAGCCAGGAAAAACAATGTTGTCATTGCTGAATCCAGTTTGCGGTTGCCAATATAATCGTCTTCTATGATATCACTATGTTATGAAATGGAAGGCATAGTTGGTCTGACCTTTTAGGCTTTCATCTTCTGACAATGAATGCTTGTCTTTACTGCTAAGGAAGTAAACTTCTTGCCTGGTAACATACTAGCAGATTACAGCTGAAACTGCAATATGCATGCAGCTCCAGGAATTGCACCATGTTTCTGCATTCATTTTTATTTTTATTTTCTGTCTTTTCTTCATTATTTTGGATATTTCCGCAGATCAGTTATGCTGTTTCAGTAGAAAGGATGTTCTATTTCATTAGGAATAGTCTTGTAATTTAACCTTATACTTCATGTAATTGTAAATCAGGTATGACATGGAAGATAAACTCAATGTCCTAGGTAATGAGCAACAAAAAAACACCTGTTTGAAGCTGGGAAAATTTTTTGGTGAAACACATTTTATACATCAGAAGTTTTTCCAAAATATTTCATCTGTGTGCATTTCATGAGAGCTAGTTTATCTTGCTTTTCTAAGTTGTTAGTTGTTTAACAGTGGAAGTTTGACATGCCTTTATTTCAAAATGTTAACAGAGGAAGTTTGACACTACTGCCCTGAGAATCTGCTTTCTCTGCAGTTTAACCTTTACTGTCTTCTCCCATACACATAAAGTTCCAACTTCAGTTCTCTCTCTTTTCCAGCTGCTTCTGGTTATCTCTAGATTCCTTTTCATAGAAAAAAGTAAACAAACTTTTGGTTACTAAAAAATGCAAATTTAAATTTCTACGGAACGATCGAGCTGACCTTATGATCTCTTCTCCAACAAAACCACTCAGATTTGACATCCTCATCTGTACATTTAGTACATCAGTTCTATTCTGTTGTTCTGTTTTATATATTCCTCAGTGCAATCTGTGCATGAGAATATTTTATCCTACCAGTTTTCCTTTTTGAAAAGGGTCTGGTTGCTTTTGCTGATCAACGTGCTCAAGTTGGACTGTTGGAGCACAGCACTGCATTGGCCCTTCAGTTCCTTTGGGGCCAATCCAGAATTTCATGAAACTACAAGCCAATTTATATATTTTTTTAACTTTATTGTTTTCCACTTTTGCAATCTAGCATTGCACTTTGACAAATTTTCATGATCTCCTCCCTCTATGGTAAAAGAGTACTAAAATCGTACTAATCGTGACTAATTTCAGACACTCTAGAGCAAGGACAATGGAATGCTTTGTATACTGACATCGCAAATAACCTGAAACTATGTAATAGTAATCATACAAAATAATCAAAAATATCACAGACAATATACTTAAGACATAGAAGCTCCGTTGCACTATCCATGGCATGCTAAGGTAATATATATCGAAAGATGTTCTTGTTCTTTCCAGACATTCTAAAATGGTAATTGTGCTGACTATTATTACTGAAAGCACGGGAGCTTGAATTCTTGGCACGCACTAGCTTGCCAACAGACAGGGGAACGGGAGTGGTTTCTCTCAGTGAGAATTTTTACATGGAAAATGCAAAGTACCTCTGAAGAACACATTCTGAATTTTGTAGTTGGATCAAGCAAGCTGAGCAGAAAACCTATGTTGTGGTGGAAAATACTCTCTTCTGTTGGATCACAGATCTCAGTAGCATCATAATATCAATAGCATAAAACCAGTTATAAAATTCTAGTAAACAGAAAGCCAAACTCATCTAGGACTAACAAGCTAATAAGTAACAATTCAGCTGACATTCTAGGATTTAACTGCAAATTGTGATGTCCTTTAACAACTTTGAGGAACTAATACCTTAAGTGAATGCTTTTTTTGCTTCGTTTTTTACATGCATACACGAATCAACATGACGTTTTCAAATATATATGTTCGTTTATGTCTTCGTGCCTATGTAGTACACAGTTGTAACTTGTTTACTAGTGAGTCAAAACTGTATCATTAATTATTAGTTTTACTTTCCATTTTAGCATGCGAGTAGAGCTACCAACTCACAGAGTCAACCACAAACCCATTCATGAACATTACAAATCAATGAATAGAAGGCAAACAAAGTTTGCAGTTATAGTTGTGCGCCAAAGGCCTAAAGTTGAAATGTCAGCCTTAGTTATACCCATTTTCTATATCTTGTTTGAGAACAGTAAGCATTAATGATTCTATTCGACCTAATGAACTGAAGAGAAAGTTTCAAAATCCCACAGACCAAGTGATCTGGGCTTGCTGCCGACAAAGCTAAGGTAAATATGGCTGGCAAATCTTCATTCAAATGTTAATAGAACAGGGCAAATTGATCCAAACTCCAAAGCCAATAAAACAATAAAATACAAATTTTAGACCCTAGAAAAGCATAAAAGCACAACAAAACTTTTCATATATACCAATCAAATGATTTGGGCCAAGATTTTATATCCAATTACTGACTGTATGCACAGTACAGGGAGACAGATCTCCAGAGATAAAGTGATAGCATATACGGCAAATATTACTAAGATATGCATTTTCATTAAGAAGTCACTAGATGCCATATAGAAAGCTAATTTGCCCTACTTTGCAAGTTACTGGTTATTCTACTAGCATTTCATGGGCTAATATTGATTCAGCATTTCCATATTTCATGTGGCAATAAACAGATAAAAAAGGGTAAACATCAAAGAGAACTCAACAGATAGCCTCTAACAAGTGCTGCTTATATTTTACTCACTTGTCTTTTATCTTGCCTTTGAAATTCTGGCTACTTAACAGAGAGATTTGTTGAACCATTAATCCAATCTTCTCGTCGTAACTCGTAAGGGAGGATGAATAGGGTTCCTGTCTGCAGAAATATATCGAACCCCTTTTCAACTCAGCTGACAAGTGACAATCTTCAATTTGACTTCAAAATGTGAAGTCCTTTTACAACATGAGGAACTAATACGCATGTGAATGCTGTTTTCTTACCATGCATCATGCATACACAACACAAAATGTGAAGTTCTTTAATAACATGAGGAACTAATACATATATGAATGCTGTTTGTTGTTTTTTTAACATGCATCATGCATACACAACAGAAAATGTGAAGTCCTTTAACAACTTGAGGAACTAATATGTATGTGAATGCTGTTTGTTGTTTTTTCTTAACATGCATCATGCATACACAACACAATCAGATACATATGTTCGTATATGATCGTGTCTGTATCAGTTCGTGTCAATGTATGTGCAACCTAGGTTGGTCCTCTGATGCAAATAAGTTACATAAAGGAGGATGCAAATAAATTATGTATGTGACTGTTTTTTGAACTAAATCCGTGCAAAGCAACAAACTATGAACAAGGGGTAAGGGGACAGTGCACGACCTTTGGGATTTTGGGTAGTTAACAAAATATGAACTTGAGACAACAACTTCATTAGGTCACATAGTCAAAACAATTATCAGGTACAGTTTTAGAATCGTATAAAGCGCCTTTGAATTCGTGCTTTCAAGAATATTATCCCATTTCATTATCAGTAGGTTGATGATGTTGAAATCAGCTCTGTGCAGGCTGTATAAATACATATTCTCCGAGGTAGCCTACTTAAGTTCCTCACCATAAATCCTCTGGTACTTTTACCAACTGTTATCTCATACTCTATCAGTTTTATCTGACAAATATAAGGCACAAAAAGAGTCCATTTTGTCATATTGGTGATGGATACCTTAAGGCCATTGGTGGATGGAAAGCCTGTGGTAATATTCAGCAGGACTAGTTCAGATCCTGTGAGCCACTCCGTGAAGCAGCTCTTTACAAGCTATGGTGCAAACCCAACTGTGTATGAACTGGATGAACTGCCAAATGGGGATGAAGTTGAAGGTGCCCTGCAGACTATGGGGGAGAGCCCATTTGTACCTACTATATTCATCGGTGGTAACTTCATTGGTGGGGCTAATAATGTGATTAGCCTTCAGGTCCGAGGGGAACTCGGGCAAATGCTGATAAATGCAAGAGCCATATGGGTTTGGAACAGAAACCAGCAGTAACTGTCAGATCACATAGCTGACACATTACTGAAGACTATCCGAGGCTTGGTCTTTGTTTTGGCTAGCAATAAGAACGTGAGGTATCTACAAATTACATCAAAAAACAAAACAAAAAAAGTTTAAAGAACTCTGTTGAGGTAATCAGATGTTCAGTAAGAAATAATGAAATGAGGCAATTACTAATGTAACATTCGAAACTTTCAGCAACCTGTTCTTCTGCACTATACATAGTTACGTATACTTCTAGTTATTAAACGCCATATGACTTGAAAGTTTGGTATTTCTATATAGAAACATATTTATATATAGCAAGTTTCTTCTCCCTTGTGGCTTGAATATTTAGCATAGATATAAACATAACATGTGATGCTGGTGAGTGTAGTTTGAGACGAGCTTGGAATGGCTATGTCCTGAAATGTTTTTCACACTTGTGAGAAGATGCAAGCATGTTAAAATCTCAAACTTGTTCAAACTGGAGTATTCGAGTTCCTACCATTTTTTTGAGTTTTTTCTGTGCATCGTGGTTAGTAGACCGAAGTGAAGTTCTGTAATTGAGTAGCACAAAGTATCATTCCAACATTCTAATTTATTGAGTCTGACACTCAGATCATTTGCAAGTTTCAACCTCCATAATGCTATGGCAAGAATCCAGGAATGAAAAGATGCAAACCATTTTAGTCCCATTACTATGAATGACCATGCAAAATGAAGGAAACCAACTGTTTAAATAAAGCAATTCAAAACAATGACCACGAAGAAAATTCTCATAGGTTGAAGGAAGTACAATTGCACAGCAAGTACATTTTTGGGTTCAAATCCA
This sequence comes from Tetragonia tetragonoides, assembly GCA_038025085.1. NCBI lineage: Eukaryota > Viridiplantae > Streptophyta > Magnoliopsida > Caryophyllales > Aizoaceae > Tetragonia > Tetragonia tetragonoides. Next base: position 15,161,972 of record CM076142.1, on the reverse strand, counting down.
CTACCTGAATAAAGCAATTCAAAACAATGACCACGAAGAAAATTCTCATAGGTTGAAGGAAGTACAATTGCACAGCAAGTACATTTTTGGGTTCAAATCCACTACTCAGGTAGCTATGCCTCAAGAAGGGGTATAGTTGTTACTGACATGCAACTTCTGATAATCCATACTAATCTACTCTGCTAAATGCAGTAATATTGGCATTGGCTAATATTTAGGTCTTGTATCTGGTTCACCATATCATTTTGGTGATCTTGATAGCTCAGCTTATCTTGGCTATATTGTGATGAGACCGTCATTTCGATAATTTCGTGCACTTTTATGTATGGTTTATGTCTACAGTGTCATATGACTCATATCTACAAGATGTTATGTGAGGAAATTATGAAACTCTTTTATTGGTAAATCTGCAGGCTAAATCATTTCTCAGACCTTTTCAATAAACTTCTAGGCCCTATAAGTTATGTACCTTAGTACCAGGTCAATCAATGTGTATTAATTCTATGGACACCTACACTAATACAACTCCATCTAGGCTAACCAGGGTCCTGCTCCTTCTGCAGATATAGGGAGGAGTTCAAAAATTACACATCCTTACCCCTCATTACAAGGGGGTTGTTGTTGTTGTTGTTGTTGTTGTTGTTGTTGTTGCTGTTGTAAGAGTCGGTATTAGAAGAGGTGGTAAGGAGAAGGTTATCCCCGTTGTACCACGTATTATTGATTCTTTTATTATGTTCCTCCTCATTCTGCAGAGATGATGTATGTGGTGGTAAACTTCTATCATATAGAATGGATAACATGTCTAAAAAGTGATGCAGGAATCTGATTCTTTTTCGGGTTCCGAAAAGGGATAAAGGTAGGTCAGATCATGATAGCTATGTGCTTGTTATGTGAGGAGCCGACCTTGCATGCTTCTTTGTCAAACTCAGATATCACAAAATGCTCTAGAATCTACTTTCTCTTCTTACATATCTTTACCATCTTTCACCCTAGTCCCTACTTGATGATGGTCTGAACTTTTATACTAATGAGCTATGAAGCTAACAAAAAAAAGATAAGTGTAAGAACCCTTGCCAGAAACAAATGTTTTTCTCTCCGAGTGCAATTAACAAAAAAATAATAATTTCCACTCTTCAAATTCACAGGTAGAAAACCTCTGTGCACAATGTCAATATCATTATTGAAGGAACACTTACTGCAAGGACATACACAACACAGTGTGACGAGAACAGAAAAGCAGCATTGCTAAGGTCAAGTATTAACCATAGAAACATTTGGATGATTTCAGTGGCTATTACCTACATGTTATGTTCCTAATTGTAATGGATCGAGCTAGATATACACGGTATCATATGGAAAGGCAGTAGTACATGTAATAGATTAATACGGTGATAGTCATGAAAACTTATATAATATGGATAGTTTGTCATGCAGAGATTTTAAAGAAAAGACATGCAAAGTGAGTTTTCGAGGCAAAAACATTTATAAATGAAAAGGGATTTTCCTTTTCTAAAGAGAGTTGCATTACCTTATTTGCTACGCACCCAACCACCTTCACCACATCTTGACTGTCCCATTATCTGTGCAAAGTAGTACTAGTTAGATGATCCTTGACTACAGTAAAAGAGTTCAACAAATTTGATAGTGTTTGTATTAAGTCTTTTCTTTCTCTTTCTCTTTTCCATTTTCTTAGAAATCAATTTTCACTGAGAACTAAGCAACTTGATAGCCCTAAACCTTCAATGAAGCTAGCAAAGAGATGACTTATATGTTTAAAGTGGGAAAAAAATGGCATCCAGCAATGAAAGTTTCACCTCCCTGAAATACTATGACAAAAAGACTCCAAACCAACCGGTTAAGAGGCTCAGGTGATTGCATGTTATGTGAGAAACCGGCAAACAGATCTTCTTCCATAACGAACTGTGCCAGGGTGACATTCCCTCTGTATTGAGATTGTAAAACCATTCTCTTCCATTTCTTATTCCTCTGCACAATCATGTGCTAGTACCACTTAATAGTTAATACCAAGGGCTTGAATGTTGAGTATTTTCAGATTATACACACATTCGAGTTGCTAATAGAGTTGGGTTCACCTTATATGAACCAGCTGGTTGTTCAACCTAATTCATTCCTGCATATTTTCTTCATGTCATTATTACATTAAATTCAAATGAAGAAAAAAATGTATGTTTAGGCCATAAACCATTTTTTATTTTAGTATAACAAAACTCGCATCAGAAGTTTTTACACTTTAAACCGGGGGGGGTTGGAGTGGAGGAACCTCTATCATTGTGTACTGTCTTTCTTGTTTTGCTAAACAGTAAAAATATCACAAGCCGAAACTCCAATAACCACATCATGTATTTTAAGGATATCATCCTATGTTTCTAGTAACTCTAAAAATACATAGAGAACCTCTCAATTTGTGAGATAGGCCGATGATGTCCAAAAGAGTAAAGAAGATCTTAGGTCCCCATTCTAGTAGTCCATTGCAGAAAAGTGTTCTTGACCTAATCTGCAAAACTGAAAGAAAATAAATTATAACTTGTAAAGGGAAAATATTCAAAAAAGAAAAGAAAAGAAAAGGAAACTGGACAAAGTATTCCATATATCCATCCCCTTCCTCAGATCCACGTTTCAATGCTGATTGCCATACGCAAATCGGCAAATCCCTTACTTTCATTCATGCAACCAGCAATGCATGCATGAATCTCAATATAGCATTTACTTTATATGCCAGGAATGTGATAAGTGATATAGGACATTGAAAAAGTTGAGCACTCTGAAAGACATATAAAGGAGGAACTTTTACAGCAAAAAGATTTCTTACCCGTCCATAAGCTCCCTTTCAGTATATCAGTCAGCAAGCAATCTCACTTACTAAACACCTACGTGCATAACTAAGCAGCCTGTGTCAGCTCAAATATATCAGAGGGAAACACGTCACGTCTTTTTTGTTGCTTAGAAGAACCAAACCATAAAACAAATTCCATTTTCACATTCTTGTTTAATTTAGTTTCCACATATAGTGAGAAAGCAAGTAGGAAAAGAAAAGAAAACTAGAGCAAAATAAAGCAAAGAAACACAGCACTTGCCAAAAAGTGGAAATAATGAAGCATTTTACGGACGAGAAACTGGTAATATTCAACAAGAGTTTATGTCGCTTTGAAGCAACTCATGATCAGCTATGGAGCATATGTAACTATTTATGAGCTTGATGAATATTAAATGGAAGTGAGATTTGGAAAACCCTGCAGAGACTATTACGGCTTAAACTAAGTATCTCGGCTGTCAGCATAGGCCAAAGGTTCATTAACGACGCTAAAGAAATTATCAGCATGCAAATCCAAGGCAAACAGGATCCGATGCTGATGGAAGCTGGAGCACCCTCATGTTGCAACAGGAAACGTATAGATAAGTTCTGCAGAATTTTTCTTATTAATGAACTTACTTTGAAAGAAAAAGAAGGATACGATAAGAAGGCAGGACTAATCACTAATTTTTTTTTGCTCATCAGGACTAATCACTAATTGCACCCTCATGGCCTGCTTGATTTTACAGTTAAGGCTCAGAATAAGAGAAGGCATCCCATGTTAATGTTTCATTACCTTTTTGGTTGAATTAACATAACATTAATTTTTTTTTGCTAGTCCAATTAACATAACATTAATTGCATTTTGACAACTTGATCCAAATCTGATATGTATGCCTGCTGTAAACAAACAGCAACTGTGCAATGCCATGAAAACCTGTCAGCTTGACACCAGAATACAGTCTGGAAAAAGTTTAGCAGCAATTTAGCATGGAGAAAGTCACACGGAGCTACAAGTTGTGTGTTATTTATTCCAACCTAATGGCCTGTGTTCAGTCTCAACAACTTCCACTTACCTCAGTCTGAACAACTTCCACTTACCTAAGTTAGACAAATATTGTACACAAAATACAGAGGGGATTCATGCACATTTTAAGGCATTGATCGGGTCTCCATCCGTTAATTTAAGCCTTCAGAGAAGTTGGTTCATTCATAACAGCTTCCCATTTCTTCTCTATTACTTGACATGCAAGGAAAGCTTACAAAAATATCTTAATAAAAATAAAATAAATTGATTGGCAAATTGTTACTGATGTAACCTTTCACCAGCTGCATGCCTAAATAAGGTCGAATTCATTCATCCTCCAAGAAATAATTTTTTCAGAATTCATAATTGGATTAATGCTGACCAGATAGCAGATTCATGTCCTCTGCGCACTTATAAAAGCATTCACAGACAAAAAGAAGAAAAGACAGACAAGCAACTGTGGCTATCTGTTTAGGCAACTTTCATTCTTTACTACATTTCACATCTCAGTGTTCAGAAACTTCAGTCTTGCCTAGGGGAAAAGAATGAAATTAGCATGAAGGAAAACTTACCCTCGTTCAAACAACTCTAATCATGTACAAGTGCCTTCTGATACAGATTACAGAAGATATCACTGTCGAATTTCAAAAAACACAACTTTAGATAACCTAACTGCAAGCTGTATTGCTCTCCAACCAAGCTAAAGAATCATTTTATCTAAACTCGTAAGATAGTCAAGTTGCAGAAATAAAAGTTCAGTTCAGCTTTATCTTATCACCAGTCAATATTGATATATGAAATTCAGAAATTCAGAAATTCTTATTGTCAGTCTGGCACACAGGAAACAACTCATCAATTAAATATTCATCAAATGCACTGACATTCCCAAAGAAAGGAAGCAGATATTATCAATAAATCCTTCAAACAAGAGCACAAATTTGCTTGTAGATTATAAAGCTGGCTGAGTGATGACAAACAAAGGGATATTGACTATTGAGGCATGTCCACAAGAACAACTATATCAAGGTGCCACATGCACTTGAAGAATCTAACATACGTATGTTATAACATGATTTCGTCTTATACTCCAGAAAAGCAATAAAGAGAAAATAAAGATAGAATAATTTTGCTAACAAATTCTCTGTACGTATCTGACGTGAAGCAGCAAAATAGTGGCTTCTTTCAAGGTCTGGACAAATGACGGACTGGAAGCTTAGATTCCAGCCGTACTTGATGTACATCTGATATTATTCCTCTGCACAAGGACATCCTTATCTTGTCAGTTGTTCTTCGATAAGAAGTTGATTGCCTTAGATCATCATAAGAAGGCTACCAACAGAATTGGCCCTTGGCTCCATCAAGAGTTGTTTTCTGAAACCAGAGGCTGTCTTGTCTCTAAATTGCTGCACACCACAGGATATGAGTGTGAAACAAGAATGAAAAATATTTCTAATTAGAAAAGACTGAAAGGCAAAAGAATTATGCAAATATTCATATGTCAATGCTTTGGCTATAGATAAACCTAGCCACTTTCACAATTTATCATAAGCCCTTCCTCAAGAGTTGTTTTCTGAAACCAGAGGCTGTCTTGTCTCTTAAATTCTGCACCATCACAATGTATGGTGAAAGTGTGAAACAACAATGAATTTTTTCTCCATTTAGATAAAGCTGAAAGGAAAAATAGTTATGCACAATTTCACAGTCAATGCTTTGGCTATTGCGCGCGCTTTCACAACTTTTTCATAAGCCCAAATAAGGCTTCATGAATCATGTGTATGCGCAATAACAATTAATCACGAGAGAACATGTTTCATTACAATACATAACGAGCCAATACTCTATGACTTGATTACATTACCATGGTTTTAAAACTCTCCCTCTCTTTCTCACTAGAAACTTTCATTCAGCCAAAATAACTGTTGACTTTACTCGTCCATAAGCTACCTTTTGTGCTTATCCCATACTTCCCTTCCTGCATGTGCTTGTGAATTCTAAATCATTAAGAAATGAAAAGGAAGGTTCTTAAGCTTCGTAAGCTGTCCTTAACTCGATTGTGTCTTACCAGTCACACACCATTGGAGAGGATGTTATTAGATATTCTATGAGGCTTTAGTTACATTGCTATGATCACCAAACATCAAAATAATATCTTAGATATGATTAGAACATCTAATAATACAGAGGCGCTAGCACCCTTAAGTTTTGACAAATTTCGACTCCTTGATCAGTATTCAGTACTTTGAATGGACTTTTTAATCATCATGGAATGAATACATGACCATGAAGATCCAAACATTAAACGATAACCTTTATCACTTCACACCAAGACAAAAATTCTAGATCCGGGAGGTTATTTCAGCCTGGGAGGTGTCCATATCAGTAGAATTTCATAGTGACTTGCATACAAAAGTACATTTTGTGCAGAAGATACTGCAATTTCTTTGCACAAGCAGCACATCTCATCTTATGGACCAAAACACACCTTAGAAAGTGACATTTTTTCTTTTTCTCTTTGTTCTTTTTCCGTTTTCTCTCTATCTCCCTAGAAAAGAGAGAAAGAGAAAGAAGCAGGACAGCATTGAAGTACATAAGAGGACCATATTTCGACACATTTATGTTCTGAGAGGAATCATACTTGCATTCCTTCTTTTCCTTTCCCCCCTCCTCCACCCCCTTTTCAGCTCGCCTCTTGTGTCAGTGTGTCCAAGATTATCAGTGTACAACACAAGTTGACATTTCGTTCACACTACAAGTAAAATTTTCTTTGCCAACACAATCTTGTCTCCATCTTTCCTATGCTAAAAAAAATATCACACTCGGTTTTCAGCATAGGGAGAATGTTAATACTGCTAAAGAACATGAAAACTTAAGTTGAATATACAATCAGCAGAGAAACACTACGTGGAGTTTATCAGGTAAGTTTAACACGCAGACGCAGGAATACGGAAATGAATCTTTTGTCCTTTGTACAATTGGGGTAGGGATGTTGTGGCCCTTCACTTTCTATATAGACGTTTGTTCATGGTAAAAGAATATTCCTATAACCACATATTGTTTTCCTGTGTACTTCACCTTTTGAGGCGTACACAAGGCTAGAAGACATCAGTGAGCAACTTTCAATATTTTGCAGATCTTTTTATGTTCTCATGAAATCATACTAAGATATAGTATTGTTTTGAAGTCCCCAGCCAAAACAATATTTTCCTCTTTCACCAAATAAATTTCGCCTTCCCGTAATCGTATCATTATAGGGAGAGACCTTTGAACAACAGTAAGAGGTGGAGGTAAAGAATTAGCTGTTTCTCATTTACTATAAACATAAAGTAGAAAGTCAGGAGTATTTATCAATTTGTTCTATTCTGACACATATAACAAAATTAAAACCAATAAAAAAAATTCACATAACTTATTCTTTCGGTACAAACTTCTCGATGCATCAGTTACTTTTAGGAAATTTTCTGAGGAAACTGAGAAAAATTGTCACTCATCTATATTAATAATTTACCCGAGCACATTTTGCTTTGCCCCAAAAATAATTATGCAGAAATATACATACACAGAATTGACATATTGCACTTGAATGCAGACCTTATTACTACATAGATTGTCAAGGTGTCCACAGTAGACTCGATACTGAAGCAACGTTATTTAGCCATGGTTTAACTCAACATAAAAGAAGCACACAAACATTTGTTATAGGTACTTGTTTTCAGCTCTTAGCTTATACTCCTTGATGATGTTAGTTTATGTTAGCATTGTCATATCAAGCAATAACCACAAATTAATCAAATGCATCATCCTGAGGGTACTATGAACTGCTTCTGATGAGAATCTTGGCCAAGCAAGCACAAAGGTTGAGCTTAGCACTTTTCACTAACTTCCAGATGCTTAAAAGTTTCTTTTCTAGTGAGTGATCATTCGCGGAGAATATTTTTGTGGAAGCTCAGATGACTAGTTTATGCTTAAAGTTCATAACACTGAATCTATCATGAATTCTGTATCATGTACATTCAATCAAAGCTCTCAAATTCTCCATCATGATGAGCATGAAGAAATCACCCTTGTACATTACAAAAAAAGATAAAATAAATCCCGCTTGCATTCCATATGATACTTATACCAGACAATGACACAACTTGCGAAAAGAAAGAAAATAGAAAAAAAATAAAAAGATGAATTTACCACACAAAAAATAAGGGAGGGGAGGGAGGATGGAAGGGGAGATTGAACCCATGACCTAAAAACTCCCCAAACTAAGGATGTAAGCATCAGCCAGAAAATTTATGCTTTATGTGTACCAAATGTATTATGTATAGAAGGAGTTGGAAGTGTCCTAACTAACTAATGTCACTTATGCCAATAGGTCTTATACCACATTGTGCCATCAACCCAATGTGTCTTATCTTACAAGTCTAATGTGTTATATGCAATATGGGGATCACATGCTATATGCAATAGCCTTACCCCTATGAGTAGATAAGTTGTTTCGACGAGATCCTAGATTGGATTCATTGAGTGGCATGTATAGCGTGACATATTAGTAGAGGAAGGTTAAGTGAGACTGTTCCATTTAGTTCATTACAAATCTATAACACAATAACAAGTGATCAAATTGACGGAAATTGATAGCAATATTTGACATGATACCTCTGCAGATCAATTTCCATTGGTAACTGCTTCAGGTCCTGTAATCAGAAAGAACAAGAAAACACTCTTAAGTTAATCAGTATCTTGGCTTCAAATTCAGAAAAGAAGATTGCTTTATAACATTTGTACTTATGAGCTTCATACTCTAGAATATTTACCTGTATATTACTAAGTGGTCTGTTTTAGACTTATGTATATCCTCTAAGCTTATGTACTTCTACAACTCTCTGGAACAAAAACAGTGCCCAATACAATGAAAGGAGTTTTTTGACAACCAAGTCACTATCTGGACTCAACAGTGCAGATCCTATGGCATAAAAGGGTCTATTTTAGTGGAGCATCATTCTGTATACTACTTTTGAGAAAATTATCAGAGAAGCGGTATCATTCACCGACCTAGCCATCCTTATAAATAGATAACTTGGCAGCTCATATATCCTCACAAGTCACAACAGAGCAACAACTGCATTCACAAAACTATACCACCCCTATCACAAGTTAAATTTTTAGCTCTCTCCTTCATTTTTGTATACAGCAATGGAAGTGGTGAACCATTTAGTGGAAGAGAAACCAGTGGTAATCTTCACTAAAAGTTCCTGCTGTATAAGCCACTCAGTAAAGCAGATCATAAGCAGCTATGGAGCCAATGCAACAGTTTATCAGCTGGATGACTTGCCAAATGGACAAGAAGTTGATAAAGCACTTCAAAGGTTAGGACTCAGGCCAAGTGTTCCAGCTGTTTTTATAGGCCAGAAGTTTGTTGGTGGGGCTAAAGAAATAATTAGCTTGCAGGTCCAAGGAAGGCTCATGCCATTGTTGATGGAGGCAAGAGCTATATGGGTATAGAATTAAACTATAGAAATCTAGGAAAATAAAAAAGAAAACTATTCAACAGTGATATTTAGATTTGTAACTTAAAAGGATTTCATTTAGGCTTTCTGGGCTCCATAGTTCTCCTTTGTCTTTTTTCCCCTCTCTTAAGTAGAATGAGAGGATATTCATGTAAACCAATAGTGTCAGCAGCAATATTAAGTTTGTTATGTTTTCTATATCAAGGTATATCAATATATGGATGGTCTCTTCGACAAAACAACATATTTTGTTATGTTTTCTATATCAAGGTAACAGGATGGTCTCTTCTACAAAACTATTCTCCTAATCAATGTATCTGTATCAATATTACAGAAGGCGGTTTCTGATACACGAAGAGCCCTTACAGTGGAGAAAAATACTATGATAGTATGATGTCACAACCTACCTTAAATTGAATACTGCAGCATTCTGAATTTATCCTAACGCAAAATGGGATCAATGATAATGATCCTTATGAGAGTTAGCTTACATCTAAAATATCAGAAGAGAAAATTTCTTCTAATATTTTCTAGTACAAGTGAGCCTATGTCGTTTTTATTATTATCGTCTTCCTAAAAATGGCTTCTAAAAGACTGCAAGTGCTCAAATCTCTGTTCAATCCTTTTTCCTTGACACGAACATCAAACACAAGGATTGCATGTCTAGCTCCTCCACGTAACAGCTTAAAGCGTCTAGGAAGAGAAAACTGTTAGCCTTGCTGTCACCTTATTAGTACGTTAAGTGAAGATTTTCTCCTGCTAAAGAAATAACTAATTTTTATGGTCCATTCAACTGACACAAGGATTTTCAGTGGATGGGATTCTCCAGTCACATTTCTGAACTCTTTTCTGTATGGTTCTTTTTACTTAAAAAGGATTTTACAACTCTTTCTCTCAAACCGTTGTCTAGGCCACCTCTTATCGTAATTATAATTAAGTAAACAAATAGGAGTAATAAATAAACAAATTCTCTGTGTAAATAATATATTGCTTCTGCAAAAAGATATATCTTTCTAAATAATTCCCTCCTCATCACATGAATAGACTTTCTTTCATGAAGTAGTACAGAGAACACAATAAAATGTACTGAGTACTTCACAGGCACAGCTAAGCACTGATATTACAGAAGTTACATCTCTATGAGCAGGATGTATTGACCAGGATGCAGCATCCAGAGTTGGACTAGTGGTGCTTCCAAAGGCCAGATTTATCAACATTACTCCAGTGTCTCTAAAGAGGGTCCCGCTCAGCCAGGGTAAAAGGTTCCGGCAGTATACATCCTTACCGTGTGAAAACAGAAAGGGTATTTCTGTTTGACCCTTGATCTGAAGTGTGACAGCTTCATAATAAAATTGTACACATCCATTTCGATTTAGTCCATTTTATCAAAGCCAAACAGTACTGAATTTATTGGCTCCATTAATGAAATGGATGCAGGATTATGTGGTAAGCGGAAGAATCTTGTCAAGAAAAAGTTATGGAGATCTAATTCTAATAAAGTTTTCACTTATCAGATTTGTGCTTCAAACTTTCAGTCATAATTTAGATTTCAGCTATAGTCAGGCTAGTGTTCAAATGAAACATCTCAAATAGTTTATATTTATAACATATAACAAGTTGGTATCCTCTGGTACATGGTACAGAATTGATTTCTTTAGAACCTTGTTAATTATAGTAAAGTTTAATAGATTGCATCGATGGATTATTACCATAATGGAAAGGGAGACTTAGAATGTACATAAAGTATAACCTCTTTGTAATTGAGAAGGCCAAGTGAGGTAAAGAGCACTTCAAAGCTATCAGTATATAGGTTGGGAAATGGAGTATTGGACTAGATGAAGTGTTTATCTAAGCAAAAGGAGACAGAATAGTGAACCATGAAGGTGAGAGAATGAAAATGTGACACGCACCTATATCAGATGCCAAAATCCAACTGAAGAATCTACTATGCCGTGTCATAATCTACAAAATCCTGTCATTTTGTACACATATCGACATAGTTAAAGCATTGGCAAAGCACCATTATAGCTTCTATTAAACATATATTCGTATAAACATGTATCATAATGAGTATATCTCTCCCTGGGTTCTGGTTTATTTTAGGAGAATTCCTCTTTTTGGCATCTAGAAAGTTGGTATAAGGATGAGGGGCCAATGGGTTTCCACAAAGAGAAAGGAGATATGATACTTCAGCAACTAACAAGTAAATATACATGTTAAGTGGTTAATGATCTTTATTTGAAATGCGAGGAACCGACCTTGCATCCTTGGTTCTTGCATCAGAAAAGATAAGAATCTCTTGTTGAACTTGGCATTTTTTTCCGTATAAACGTACATCAAATCAAATATTGGCCAGCATATTCCTTTAATTGCAACCGTGATCCTTCTGAAGAAGAGGGTAACTGTCCCCATAAAATTTGGCCCTTAGCTATGCCGAAAGCTGATTATATGAGAAATGTAAACAGCACACTTGCCCTCCTGCATTTTCACTATTGTCAGAACAATCTACAAGGAATCTAGTTGTTATATTTCTACAATTACCATGAGATAATTTTAGGATCTTAACCTTTTTCTTTTATCTTATTTGCATGCTCCTTTCTTTCAACTTTATCATTGCACTCCAATACTCCATTTCCCAACCTATACTGATAGCTTTGCATCATCTAGTCAGCAGCTAGATCTTAAACAATGGTTAATCAACATGAATTTGACGATGAAGGACCAGCCAGATAACTATATTCTAGGGGTTAAATGTTTGGCTAGTTTAGTTATTGATGCTTTTTAACATCATTAATTCTTGGCAATGATAAACAGAAATCAAACATTTACTCTCTATTTATCTAGAACGTGCAACAGCATGCTTCTAGCAGTCACAAAAATTATCTTCCTCAGTAGCACAAGCAACAATGTATACTTACAGCTACTTCCAGAGAATACTTTTTGCCCTCGAATGTGGTTGTCCTTTAAATTTCATTGATCTACGAACTACTAACATAACAGGACCGTGCTAAATGTGGAGAATTTCTTTTATTACTTATCTGTCATAATCCAGTCACTATAACCAGATAATGCTAAGGTTTATTCCTAGCTTTTTGTGCAATCTAATCAAAGGATCAAAATTTCAGAATAAGGGAATAGTTGTACCTCAGTACTTTTGTCTTCTTGAAATTTCATTTGATCCTCCATCTCTACTTGTCATCATGGATGCATGCATGATAAGGATTACATGAATGACTCTCGTGGGAACCGATTCATCTCCTTAACTACCAACAATAATCATGATATATGTATTGTTCAATGTCCATAAGATATGCACCCTGCACTTATGAATTAAGGACACCTTGTTAGTTATTACAAGAACCATACGACGCATATTTGTGCATTCTGTTTACAGCAGTGAGCAAGCTATGATTTATTTGACTCCAATAAAAAGGTCCCCCTTTTTTTTTGTTAGTGATCAAAATCCCCACTCTCATTAAGATGGCTTTATTATTATCCATAATAATATAAGAATCTAAATGCAGTGATAAGGCTGTAAATAATGATCATAATAAGAAGCAAAAAGAAAATCAGAAAGAAAAAAAAAGTGGCGGGACATATGGTTCCTTTATGGTGTACAAAAATGGACATATGATCAAGTGGAATTGCCCCATTTTGTACTTGTTATATTATGTATAGGTAATACTTATCTCCATCTTTCCCTTCTTACCAAACTATGCATATTTTCTCTATTTGACAATGATCATAAAGCGGCACAAAATGTACTTAATGACATGAATATCTGATACAGTACATGATATTATACACCAAAAAAATCTTGTATACAACTACACCTCTGATGTGGGTCACCTTCCCAGTTATCAAATCGAAAGAAAAATCTTTGGATGACATCAAAGCAAAAAGTAGAAGTTATCTTGGAAATGCCTTTTCAAAAAAGTTTTTTTCTGCATTTTTGCGGCCAAGTATGGTCTTGGATACGCATCATCAGTAACAATTTCACCCCAACCAACACAGATACTCAGTGCAGTCAGTGCTTTCTACTCAATCTAGGGTCAGGAACAATATAATGGCACTTTTATGGACTTTTTTGGGTAGTTTAAAGGGTGTGGCACCCTTTAGAATCTCATTAGGAAAATATTAAATCACATAAATTATAAATATGCCCTTTTCTTAACATTGTGGATTTGCTCCCTTAATAAATTTTTAAAAAATTTAAAAAAAAAAAAAAGGAAAGAAAGAAATATTGCTGCTTTGCTGTAGCCCCTGCCACTTGAGGAAATACTTTCCGAGTTCATCCAATTCTAATAAAAGTATCAAATGCTGTGGACCCCTTGAAATGCTACTTTCAGTACGGTCATCTTTGGGGAAAGCACAGGGAAACTGTCCTTGTAGTCCTTCCCTTCCCCCTCCCAACACAAAGAGAAAGGTAAGCTGGGGATGTAATAATCTATGAAGCACGGACACCTTAGATAGGTGCCGTGTCGCGTGTCCGACACTCGGACAGGACACACACCTATTAGGCTTATCTTCCCCCTTGAATGGCACTTCCCCGTGTCTGTGTCGTGTCAGTGTTTGTGTCCGTATCTGTGTTAGTGCAACCTAGGTAATAATCTTGATTAGTATTCACAATTTAACATATGTTCTCCAGTAATAGTAGGGATCGAAACCATATATATATATACTCATATAGCAATTCCTTATTAAGAATGTATTTTAAATGGCACGGTTTTTCTTAATCTAAATCATGTAAGGATTATAAAGTAGACGAACTTAAGCGAATGCAAAACTAAGTTCGGCCAACTTTACAACCAAACTAGCAAACATCTTTTCATTCTGATACATTCAACTATTTTCCACCAGGAAATGCCACCCTCGACGGGTTTTGTGGGGAATGTAGGACGATGATACTAGGTAACTGGACCTCCCAAGACCCCGGTCTCAGTGGGATTATCCTAGGTGGTTGTAGTTGGTGGAGGAGGATACTCAAGAAATCAAAGAACAGTAAATGAGAAGCAAATATATGTGTTTGAATCAGAATTCCTAACTAACCTACTAAGCATCATTCTTGCTTTGGGAGCTGGAATAGTTACCATGAAGTTGTACGTGCTTACAGTCCTATACAATTTATGTTACTTATGTCTTACCAGTTACCACACATATAGGTAGTTATATTTTACTGGCATCATGCAGTTTTCTTCTTTCTTTCTGTCTATATGTTCTAACTCCTTTTTGGCTTATCTTGGTTTAACAGTAACTTCTTAAAAGAGTAACCGTGAGAACTGGCAAATGTAAGGTACAGGCCGGAGGATTTTAGATTCGTGGGGTTAGTGAGCTGGCTCTTTGTCCCCCACAGAGAAAAATGTCCATCAGATAAGCAGCTGCTGGAAAAGTTCAGTGTAATTAGACATAGTAACCTATGGTGTGAACATTGGGGAATAAGGTTATATTTCAGGATAATTCTCTATTATCCTTTGGGATAAAGTTAGAATGTAAGAGATACCATCAACCTGCCCACACATCCTGTATAAATAGATGGCCATAGTAGCTCAAATTTTTCAGGACAAACAACAAGCTACCAAGAAGTTTCCCAAAAACTACATTTTCTCTTCTCATTAGTTTCCTGAAACTCTTTTTCAGGACAAACAACAAGCTATTCAGAAGTTTCCCAAAAACTACATTTTCTCTTCTCATTAGTTTCCTGAAAGTCTTCTATCAGAAAAAGAATACCAAACCAACTTTAAGCTCTGCGATATGGATACCGTAAGGCGTTTCGTGGAAGAAAGGCCAGTGGTGATATTCAGCAAGACTTCCTGCTGCATGTCCCACTCAATGAAGCAACTTATCAGCAGCTATGGAGCCAATGCAACAGTTTACGAGCTTGATGAGACTCCAGAGGGGCAAGAAATCGACAGAGCATTGCAAAGACTGGGGCAAATGCCTAGTGTTCCTGCCCTATTCATAGGACAAAAGTATATTGGGGGTGCTAAAGAAGTCATCAGCCTTCAAGTCCAAGGCAGACTAGTACCATTGCTGAAGGAAGCTAGAGCCATATGGGTTTGATGTAAAAATTTGATAATAAAAAAAAAACATCAGATTGACCACTACACGTTCTTTTTATTTTAACCTCCTTAAAAAGAGTATTCCAAATCTGTCTATTGTTCAGAATTCCTGACATCAACAAGGGAATCAGTTTTGTAACTCATGACCATAGTAGATCTGAGTGTATGATTCCCCAACTTTAGAAGTTAAGCTTGCGCCATTTGTCAAGATTATTGTAATGACATTAAATTTAATGACAGTATAATACCATTATTAATCTGATTGCATCCAGTAATCCTAATTATTTATTGGACCATGTTATGTTCTTGCATTCACTTGCTCCCACAGAACTGCGGCAATTTCAGGAGCTTCTGTGTATGTTATGCAGTAGCATTGGCAACTGGCAAGCTATTTGTGTATATAGCCTTTGTTTTTAGAAAAAACTGATCCCCTAACTTGCAGTTCGTTTTTGTGCTATTTAAAATTTTCTGTAAACCCACACAAACATAATATAGCAAGATTACAGCATCCAATCTATAAAGACAATGGCAGTAAATGAAGAAATTAAGAATGCATCATTAGTAGGGATGTCATTAAAAAAACATACCAAGAACTTCACTCAAACAAGAGAAAACGAGAAAAAGATAATTACCTTTCTGCTTTTTAAGTAGCCGACTGTCAGGACCAGAAACTGTGCTCCAAAGAGGCTTGCTACAACAATTCGAATCACTTGAGTCGACATTGTAAAAGATCCTGAGCATGAGTGATGTCTTTGCGGTCTAACCTTCTTCAGTAAAAAGATTTCCCTCTGGTCATATGCATAACATAAGGCATCAAGTCAGAGAGGTATTAGTAAGTAAACCGTTCAGTGGTTATGTTACATCGATAATGGGTTTTTTTTCTGACTCTCTATGGGGCCAAATTCAATTTACTTACTAGGTTCATCTAAAGAAAACAAGAAAAACAGCACTTTGCAATAGTAAATGTTTATCCTTCCAGTAATTTTTCTCGGTCATATCATATGGACAGAAGTTTTTACCACCTAATTCCCTGGGACCTGAGATCCTTTGGAGACTTCTAGATAGAAAGAGTATTCCTATTGTGATTTTCAGGTTAAAGGCTACATGTATGATGGACAGATGGAGGATGGAGCACAATGCTATGTAACCGCATAACGAGATGTTCTATAGATATTGAAGTAGACCAGAAAATCGGCTTCAAGCTCCTTCCGTTTATTCCCTTAATGTTAAGGAACTCAAGAAACACAGGTCAAAATGATATGCACAGGTGTATGTTTTTTCCTGGCGACGTTTTGGTGAATTTGTGAAAAGAGCAAAAGGCTTTGTTACATGGATGTGGCCACAAAGTGCAGAGCTCAACCAGTTTCTGAAATTTTTGCATCTTCTTGGACCAAACATATATAAGATAGAAGTGATGCCGCTGCAACGCTTTGGCCATCTGAAACAAAGACCACCAAGTGCTTGGGCTAGGAGATTGAAATCTTATCCTCAACAGGAACTTGGAAGGAAAATGTACATGATCTTGCAAATCTTGTAAGGGATAATGAAATATTAAGGGTTGTGAATTTGCCACCAAAAACTGTTTACTATCTAACGTAATTCCAGTTGCCTCGATGATGCTGCTGAACCAGCTTTATATCTTTCATATGGAACACAATTTTGCAATGTCGAAATTGGACTGAGACTTAATGCATTTTCACCTTTCTCTTTTCCTTCTTTATCAGTTAATATGCAAGAGTTTTCATGATCAGTGAGCATTGAGCACATATCCCTCAGCTAATCTTTCAGTTGTCAGAGAAGTTTTCTACTCTAGACCTTTTTCTTTTTTGGATTATTGATTCTCATTTGGTTCATAAGAGGATTCAGCTACAGTTTCAAAGTAGCTACCAAAACAAACGCCACAAAGCACTTGTCCATTTCAACACATTCAACTGTCACTTCCCCACCTTCTAGGAAGGGTTGGACCTTAATTTATATCTTCCAAGAAACATGTTTAATGTTCAAATGCTCCATATCAGGGTTTGCTACTTATAATAGTGTGTGCCTTATAGACTTCACAGGAATTATAACAGCATAAAAGGGTTTTGAAAAATCAAATGGCTGAGATTAGGGATTGTTTGAACACAACATCCTTTCAGATTACCAATTTCAGACAACCATAAAACCTTTAGCCTGTATGTGACTGTGAAGTTCATTAGATACATAAGCAATAATGGACATATAGCTCTGGAAAATGGAACGACTTCTGGAAACACCGGACTGTGATCATATCTAGCAGTTTCCACAGAAAAAACAAGAAAGCGAAGGCCATGACAAAAATGAATCACTCACCCATTTGAAAGATCAAAAACGTGACCACCTGTAATAAGATGCCACGTCCAACGGGAATCTGCTGTACGAAAAAAGATGTCCTGCATATCATGATCTGATGTCAAAAAGTTCAGAAGATTTTGAAGCAGAAGTGATAAGAATGCTTGCAGAAAAGTAACTTATATTAAGCTATTACTTATGCCACAATGTGTATATCTTTTCTTCTGGACCAAGAATAAGAATCTCTCTATATAGCATCCAGAACATTTACAAAGTAACAATTCACCAATGAGCTCTCTAGAAAGGTAGAGAGAGATGATGGTTCACCAACTTTGGCAACTTGTATATCATCACATGTCAGGGGCCTATTCTGATATGTGTATGGGATGCGAGGAGCCGATCTTGCATTGTTCCCTTTTTGACATCAGATAAGTTGACAACCAACTATGAAATTGGCAAATGTTCCGTACATGTGTCTTCAACTATGTATGCTTATTCTTTCATAACATCAAAAACAATGTCACTTAGACACTTACACACTGGTTATTTAATGAAGAGGTAGAAATATATCAAGTACAAAGAAGTATAATATCACACCTCAGCAAAACAAACTAAGTCAAATGGTACTTTATTAGCCAATTGAAAAGATGAAGCAGCTTTAAACCTAATAATCAAAGTTCAAACATAACAATGAATCAATAAAACAGCAATCAAGATCAAAAAAAAAAAAAAAATACAAAAAATTTATCCAGGAAACAGCACATAAAACACTTATCCGAGATTGAGCAAACAAAAACCAAGTTAAAGGCCAAAAAACTATATCTGGACTTTGATGTCGAAAGAGCAAGAGGCTCTTTGGTGATGCAAAATGGGTGCAGGGAATCTGTGAATGGAACAGTACCTTTCTGTGCTTTGCAGAGAAGGCCAGTTGCCCCTAGCTTGTCACAGAAAGTGGGGAACAAATTTGGCCTTTGGCAATACATTGAGCTGGTTATACAAATGTTATAGAGCATATTGTCGATCATGGGAATTTGCCCACAGACTGTAAGTATGTGGCCATTCGGTGACAAAAATTGCAATGGAATCTGGGTAATCTCTGCATAAGTTTAAAAGCTATCATCGCAAATGTACCACAAAGATCAAATCAATTGAATTCTATGCAAATATCCACAGTACCTATATTTCATTTAAGAGTCTATTTATCATAAGGTTTGGTTTGGTTTGGTTTGGTTTGGAGCAATTTGATGTGGCTTAGATTTACTGATAAAATTTATGATTGACAAAAATAGACAAGTTCTCATAAGACACTTTACCGTACGTGTACTTTTCTTCACAGGTATCAGACATACTTATTTTACCAGCTAGTAACTTCACTAGTCAAATACATTTACAGCTATCTACTTGTCACTGCTGAGTACTAATATCTTCGTGCTTCAAAGGACTTCTGAAAGGGTAATAATAATATGCATAAGAAAGAAAGAAAAGGACAAACAGAATGACCAGCACCCCATTCGTAATTCAAATACATTACACTAACTATGACATACCAGGGACAATGCCGAAGAGTATACAGTCCAGTAGGCTGCAGGTTATCACGATATTTCCTTCTCCAGTCAAGAGAAGTTTGTTGCTGCATGTACACTTAATCTTTCACCAATATTCATCTGCTAGTTTCCTATTATGAACTTTTTGTTGCCTTGCAGCAGTTGAATTTAGCCAAATGCCAAAATCTGGGAAGTACAAGTACAATCTCGCGCATGAACCCAAAAAAAAAATTAAATAAATACATACATAAATAAATAAATAGAGGAAAAGTAAAACAGAGATCTTTGAAACCCGTATAATTTTCATTGAGTCTTTCTTTTGTTGTGCCTCAAACAACTATAAGCTTTCTGCATCATTGATCCCACTACTGTTTGTACTCACTAGATAAAAATAACAATAATGACAAGAAAATAGAAGGTGATCAGTGATGTTTGATAAGAAACAGGCCATTAACTGTCATCATATCAGTAGTTGTCATTACTAAGGTTATCCTTCATCAAACAAACCAACAATATTTCAAGTCCTAGTACAGAAGGCACCATATCTAAAAATATATGCTCTGACTCACAAAATTCTATATCAATATCATGCACAGCAGTGGTGAATGACGCAACACAGAACAGTTCACAACATCACCCAGAGATGGAATGAATCAAGAAAAGAAAAAGGGCTACTTTTTCCAGCATTTGATATTCCTTATCCGTAAATTACGAAATGCAAAACAATCCACTACCAGCGCTCTCTATAAATAGAGGCCTACAATTCAATCTCCTGACAGAAAAATCCATTGGTTATTCTACACCTGAACATAAGACCAAAATTCTCGATTTGTTTCCTGAAACCTTCCCCTTCTCAGAAAAAAATATTGTTTTGTTACCAGTGTCTATGGATACAGTACGACGTCTAGTGGAAGACAAGCCAGTGGTTATCTTCAGCAAGAACTCCTGCTGTATGAGTCATTCCATGAAGCAACTTATAACCAGTTATGGAGCAAACCCAACAGTTTATGAGCTTGATGAACTTCCTAATGGAAGGGAAATAGATCGAGCACTGCAAAAGCTAGGGTGTAAGCCAAGTGTACCAGCCGTGTTCATAGGCCAAAAGCTTGTAGGAGGAGCTAATGATGTCATCAGCCTTCAAGTCCAAGGCAAACTCGTGCCTATGCTGATGGATGCTGGCGCTATATGGATTTGGAACAGAACAAATTAGTTCCACCACAAAAATATATAGGAATCAGAAAGGACAAACAGTCCTTTAATTTCTTTACTTTTTTCACATAGCTTTTTTCTTTCTTTGACTACATAGCAGAATGAACTGGGAATTATTGAACAACCAGTTCACGGCTAGTTGCACTATGAACAAGAGAAGTTCTGACAATTTTGTCCTGTTTGGAATATCAAAGGAAGACTCAGAATGATAAATGTTTCTAGAATCATCCTTCCCCTCCCCCCCCCCCATCCACCAGACAATTCTAAATTACAAAAATCTAAGTACCCGTGGGGTCCCTAGCTTTGAGTACAATGTGTAGGGTACAAAGGAACAGATAAAAGAACAACCATAGAGGGGGTGAAGAAGAAAAGGAAAAAAAAAAAAACCATATAGTATCAAAAGTAGGAAGGTGAAAATAGATGAAGGGAATAATTATGGTAAATTCTGATTGCCTTGTCTAGTTTCTCCAAAGGAAATTGAAGAATATCAAGTTACAAGAAATGCAGAATGACGAACACATAGAGATTCAAAGCTGGCATGCAATAGCAACGCAGCCAAAATTTACTCCAGCTGTGATGTGTTCAAGGAACTATACCCCATTAGCATCTTGTAGCTTATGTAAAGGAAATTATTAGACTATATGTAACACAGAACTATAGTCTATAGAACATAGCTTTCAGGTACCTTACCCTTCCTACATTCACAAGATAATGTATTGTTTGATATCAAAGAACTTGTGGCATTCTAACATTATAATACAACAATATAAACTATAAAAATAAAACCTCTTGCATTCTGAATTATCCAGCCAGTGTCTACATCTTATAGTCTATATAATTCAGAATAGTACAATTTTTCTTCCTCTTGACCATAGAGGACAATTTTGACGAGAACAATGGGTGATTGGCAGCTTTGGGGGAACCTTTCATAGCTGAGCACTTTGGGTATTGTACTCGCTTGTTTACCCTTTTTGGTTTTTTATATTTGAAATGTGTTTTATGCAAATGAGGATTCTTAGCAAAACAATCATTTCCCAAATAACGCTATGTCATTCAAGAGACCAAACTACTGGAAGTCATATTGACCTCAAGTCATCAAAAGTAGTGAACACTACCACCATCGGTTATATATCGGGCAGAATATAGAAAAGTAAAAAAGATACAACTTAAGAAGCAAGAGTGTGCAATCAGCCTAGCGCTATTACTGGCACAACTCAACTATGGCTTTCCTCCTCCTGATTTCCTTTTTACTTTTTCCTCTTTCTCCTAGTGGGCTGGGTGCATTTGTCGTTGGGTACATTTGGGCCTTGGGGGTGCATTAGAACCTACAGCGAGAAATGATTCCCAAAGTAATACCTAAATGAATAAAAAAGGGCTAGCCCTGTCTCAGAGCTTAACTTCACTACCACAAGAAATAAACCATACAGAAAATTCTATGCAACTGATGTGAGAATAAATTTTGCCACATAAGGAAACCAAACTTCAGATGTCTCTTAAATAGTCAAGTGCAACAACATTACTAGCATTTCAACCTTCCTGAATCAAACATCCACAATTTTTAACTGAATGCTTGCAATTCTACAAGTGCAAATATGCTTACATAATAGATGTAAGAGCAACCACAGTAACAAAGGATGGACAAGTGGATCGTAAGTAAAACACCATACACTTCCAAGAAATTTTGAACCGCAAATATGCTTATATCACATGGGATGGGTGACCACATACAAGGCACTACTGACCCTTGCAAAAGTAGAAAACTACATCAGCTATGTCAAGATGCCCTATCCAGTTAGGAATCTTCCATACAAAAGTTTTTCTTGAAAATAATTTCTATGTCAACGATCAAGGAAACTGAAGATATAGATAGAAGACAGCATGAAAAGAATGCTTCCCAAACTTTCTTCATGCTTCACAATTTTACTTCTATATAGACAAGGATCATTCTCTCAGAATTATTTGTACATTTGTGTGAACATATTTACATTCACCTGAGAGATATCTACAGTTACCTGAAGTAGCTATGAACATATCTACAGTTATCTGAAGCTCCATTAGGATGCTTAAGCAGTGAAGATTTCTAAAGCGGCCAGCATGAAAAGGATCCTTCTATCAGCATCATACATTTCTGCATCAATATAGATTATTAACATTACAATTACTAAAAATATATTCTATAAGAAACACACCATCTCCGCAAACCTCTAAAATGTTATTAGAACAAGTTTCTACAGTTCCCTAATATTTCGGTATAGTGAGAAAAGAAGAGATGAGCTCTGCTTTAACAGTGTTTATGATACCAGCAGCTGCTCCTACTATGAAGTACTCCTCCGTTTAGCTGGCATACATTTTAGCAAGCTAGCAAGCAAGACAGAGAGGAGAGGGAGAGGAATTCTTATGTAAAAAGTTTGAATATATTTGCTTTAAAATAAGCCCAATTATTCATGCTAGCAGACCTGGTAACCCTATATGCATCATGCAAGTCATGGATAGTATTTAAACGAATTAATTATTTCTATTTCAAAACGGGAGAACAACTTAAATGTCCTATTTCTCTGTGCAGTGTTGCCAATGTCCACTGACACACCAGAATGCAGTATACCAGAAGTACAAATGAGCAGCATGGTAAATAGCACAAGTATTATTAGTGAAATGTTTTATCTTATACTCTAGGAGTAGGATTTACAGAAAATAAAACAAAATAATGGCTTACTGTACCAATAAAGGCTTACCTGTTTAAATCCATTGCTTTAAACACACTTAAAAGGAATAACATTCTCCCATGTTCTGCATAATCTTGCATCATCTCATAGTGTGAAGAAAATAAGATGATGTGCATCAGAACATAGGTCTTGTCAGCACAAGCAAACGCACCAACCTTCAGATACATCTGAATCAATAGTTCCAAATGCGGCAAACTCAGTGAATCTTAAACAGTTCTTCATATTTACCCTTGTCAAATGCTCTATATTGGAGTCCTCATAAAACTTTGTTTCTGGAAAGCTTAGCTAGAGACAATTAGAAGTTTGACCGATAAGTAAAGAAGAAAATTGCAATCAGACACCTGTTGTCCTTCGACCTCTTCATGTTACTCCTCTGAATCTCCATATCACTCTTCACTACTAATAACTGTATAATATGTCCAGCTATTAAACCAAAGTGACTCTCAAATTATAAAAATCAATGGTACATTCTTTTAGGAGGATACTTGAATCTTGAATGTCTCTAACTATATAGTAGAGAATGAAATAGAAAACACTATAGAAGTATCACCAATAGTCCCCACAAGAGCAAGTCCCATCCTTGAAATGATGAAACCTCCTGACATCCCGAAGAATTATCTCCCTCTTCTCAATCTTTGAAATAAACTTTGTTGCTGTATGGCAATCATTGCAAACTCTGAGGTTCTTGGCAACACGAATTGTTCTGCCAGGTGGTGAATTTAGAATGCCAAATGCTATTGCCAATTTCTCACTGTGTCCGCAAAGTAAACTCTCCTTTTCCTTCTCATCAAGATTGTGGAGGACACAAGAAGTGTCAGGAACATAGCCCTCCTTCCTCATTCTCTTTGACAAATCCTCAAGGAAAACATAGAGCTGTTCAGTTTGTGGATGGGATGCATCACCTGCAAGGAACCTATGAACCTTATCACCAAACTCTATCCAGCTACAGCCAGGTTCTTTTCTTACTCCCATCTGCTTCATGTTCTTCCGGACTTCCATTGCCTTTTCCCAAAGCCCCACAGATGAATAGATATTAGAAAGCAAAACATAATGGCTATCTATATGTGGTTCCACTTCTATGAGATTCCTGGCAGCAATCTCTCCCAGCTCTACATTTTTGTGAACCCGACAAGCACCCAGCAAACTGCTCCAAGCACCTGTTGTATCATGCTGTGCAGGCATGTCATTGATAAGTTCATAGGCATCCTCTAGTTTCCCTGCTCGACCAAGCAAATCCACTACACAAGCATAATGATCAGATCTAGGTTCAATCCCATACTCATCTCTCATATTATGGAACAGATTTAGCCCTTCATTAACCAAGCCAGAGTGGCTACATGCTGCAAATACAGCAATAAAGGTCACTTCATTGGGCCGCACCTCACTACCTTGTGAAATTTCTGCTGCCATTTTCCTGAAGAGGTTAAATGCTTCCTCACCTTGCCCGTGCATGCCATAAGCCATGATAAGCACATTCCATGTTATCACATTTTTGTTTGGCATCTCATCAAATACTTTTCTTGACAAATTCAAACATCCACATTTCGCGTACATGTCAACTAAGGCACTCCCGACTGCAACATCTGAAGCTAAATTATTTTTGATGGCATATGTGTGGATCTCTTTTCCCTTGGCCAGTGCTGACAGGGAAGCACAACCAGGAAGAATTGCCATAAGAGTAACTGAATTCGCTTTAAAAGAATTTCTAACATCATTCTCATTTCCGTGCTCACTAGTCTCTTTTTCATCAAATATGTGCATATCATGAAGCAGCATAAGAGCATCAGTATGCTGTCCACAAACAACAAAGCCAGTAACCATTGTGTTCCAAGAGACAATATCCTTATACTCCATATTATCAAAGATAGCTTTGGAAATTTCTATCTTTCCTATCCTCGAGTACATATCCATAAGTGCATTTCGTACATACATGTCTCTCCCAAAGCCTAATTTGATTATAATACCATGAATGCCTTCTTTACCCAAGAAAGCTCGACTATGCACACAACAAGGCAAAACACTGGCCATAGTAGTGGTATTTGGGGGGAACCCGGGAACTTCCAGCATTTCGATGAAAAGCATCAATGCCTCGTCAAAGTTCCCATTTTGTGCATAACCAGCCAGCAAAGCATTCCAAAGAGCTGTATTTCTCGTTATTGTCCTATCAAAGATATGGCGACCTTTCGGAACTTGTTTACAATTGCAATACATGTCGACCAAAGCACTAGCCACAAAGGAATTCTCACATAAAGCTTGATTTCTCATCACATAAGCATGAATTTCTCTTCCTAAATTCAACAACTCCAAATGGGAACATGCAGGTAAAATGCTAGCAATAGTCACCCCATCAGGCTTAACCCCCTCTAAAACCATAAACCTCAAAAATCCCAAAGCTTCCAAAAATCGACTATTCTGTGAGAATGAACTTATAATAGTATTCCAAGTAACCAAATCCCTCTCCTCAAACACATCAAGCAAAAATCTTCCATAATCAAGCTTCCCCAATTTTGCATACATAGCCATCAACGCATTAACCGTATGACTCGTCCCATTCCCTTTCCTCAAACTATACCCATGAACTTGTTTCCCAATCCTCAACCCATCAACAACCCCAAAATTCCAACACATCGAAACAACACTCACCAACGTAAACGAGCTAGGCTCAACATTCTCCAATTGCATAGCCCGAAACGCCTCTAAAGCATCCTCCCACTCCTCATGTTTACACAAAGCAGCAATCATAGAGTTCCAAGACACCTGATCTCTTTGAGACATTTTATCAAACACCTTATATACATCCTTAATATCCCCACATTTCCCATACATATTCACAAGGGTATTATCCACAGTTATTGCATTTGACCCATACCCAAATTTAAACACATGGGCATGAATCTGTTTACCCAAATACAAGTCCTGAAGGTCAGCTGCAACCTTTAAAATGGCCGGAAAGGTGAAATTGTCCGGTTCAAAATTCGCGGTAATCATAGCAATGTAGGTGGAAATTGCTTCTATATAAAGACCCACACGAGCTTGGGAACGAAGGGTTTCGACCCATGAATGCTTAGATTGAAGTTCTGAAGTGGGTTTTGATATGGGAGCAGAGAAAGTTAGTGTTGCATAAGATTTTGAAGTATGGTTTTTACGCAATGAAGGGAGCTGCTGATTATTAGAAGGTGCGAAAGGAGAGGGTGATGGAGTGGAGGAAGAGAAACAGAGTAAGGTTGGAGAGAGAGTGTGAATCAAGGAGGACATTGATGATGAATTACTGGTTTAGCTGTTTATGGAGGTACAATAAGAATCAGCAGCTCATTTGGGTAGTTATGACGGTTATAAATTACGATTTATCATTTATGCAAAATGGGTGATCACTGATCAGCTACCTGATCATATCTCCTGCTGGATAAATTCAGGTGGGGCCTTTATCAATTGTGCTCGTCGATTTGTCTTGAAATTTTTGTTTATTTTTTTTGATGGCAAATTTTTTGTTTATTTTGGATGGGTGTTTTACAAACTAAGCTTGAAAACTTCCCCTCAAAAAAAAAATAAAAATTAAAAAATGAATTAAAAAAAATCTTAGAGAACACTCCGTATATATCCGAGCAATCAAATTCCGGTTCAGACTCGATCCTAAAAATAATTCCCACTGCATTCAAGTATGATTGTATTACCATGAAGTGTCTTTATGTGACTTGTGTCCGGATATAACTCCTTAAAGAATTGAAGTAACGAGACACTAAATTCCTAAGATCATACGGTTCAAGAAACCAATTGTCTTGATCAAGTATTCATTTTGCCCAAATGTCACGGTCCGCCTTTTCCAGTAGCGAAACATAAGTCGCGCTACTCTTAGTGGCAAGAATCTAAGTTGTATATAGGGGTGTAAACAAGTCAAGTCGATTCGAGTACCTCTGTGCTCGTGCTCAACTCGTTTATTATCGAGCCCAAGTTGCCGAGTTTTGACTGAGTATGTTCACGAGCAGCTCGCGAGTACTCTACTTTGTTATTGTTAGGTATTATAACCTATAATAATACTAACGAGCCGAGTATTGGGGTGCTCGTGCTCAGCTCGTTTAATAAACGAGTATCAAATAAGTGCTCGTACTCGACTCATTTGTTATCAAGCAAGCTTTGACCGACCTTTGACCGAGTACGTTCGCGAGCAGCTCACGAGTGCTCTGACTCGTTAACAGCTCCTTGTACACAAGGAAAGCAGAGAATATTCATAGACACGAGAGAAGAATGGAGAGACAAGTTCCAAGAATGATGAAATCTTGAGTAGGGAGGAACGAGTGTAGTCGATCAACACAGTAAATTAGATTAATAATAACAATAAGCTAGCACTAACAACAATACACAAGGACTTGGGAGTGAAGGACGAGAAGGATCCCATGATCCTAGTTAGATATTGAGCAATCATGTCGTTTGAAAGCAAAATGGACTCTTTGTACTAAGGGCATGATTTTCTATGTTGATTTCCAAAAAGTTTCAGTTTTCTCTAATTTATTCCGATTTTCTCTAATTTTCAGTATAAAAAACCTATGGAAGCCGAGCTATTGACTTCAATAATGATTAGCGTATGATTAACACCAATGCCTATCAGCCTAGCCGTACCTTCAGAGCATACTGAAAATCTTCTCATAAGGTTTGTAATTGAGCCAAGGTTTGTTACTAATCAAGGATTGCTATGAAGCCAAGGAGATTTCTTAAGCCCTCTCTTCTTTTCTTCCCAACGGGGCACCCACTGGTGCAGAGAGCATTCTCAAAGATAGGACAGCGGTAGAAGATAGCATAGTTCAACCGATGATTGTAGGTGATGAAATAATCAATGGTGAAACCACTCCTAAATCCTAATACAAGTTCAGGCTCGAGAGGTATGCAGCTATGTATAGAACTGCTTGAGAGTTGCAACCAGGTCCAAAACTCGTACACGCCAACCTTTACAACTGCAAGAGCTATTGGTATCGCGGAGGTCATCATCAGCCTCAGACTTGCAGTGACAGTGAATATCCTGTAAAGTGTAAATGCTCATAATTTATGCAATGAAATTTGGTGTACTGTAGTACTACTACAAGTAGTGCTTGTATGTTTGTACATTACTTAAGGAAAGTGGCTTTGGCCTTATAGATTCTTGTATGAAAACTAAAATTGCAATAAAACAAACAGCAAATGATTCTGACTTCTGAGTTCCTCATTATCCTGATCAGTATGTTAGGCACTAAGACACTTCATTGTTATTTCGGATCTTTGGGGGCGCCAAGGTCACTACAATATACATAATGAGGGCAAGGGATATGCCACGACCGCATTCATTGTGTTAAATCAAACTGAACTCCCAAGATTTAGTTCCTATTATTTGTGCATCATCAGAAGCAAGCTTACTGGATTTCCCTAAGTACTGAAACAAGCAACAAGAACACAGAACAGGGAATGAGAATATGAAATGCAAGTAGCTTCCGCCTTCCTGACATTAGTAAACACTGCAAAGTTCCAGACCAACATACCGACTCAAGCAACCTGTTAGCACAGTTGAACCAACTACCACAGGTGAATGAAAACAATCCATGGTGCAAACACTCGACACAGGTTCAAACTTGAGAGCAATGCCCAGAATCAGAAGAGTTACCTGACATTGGCTCTCCAACTTGGCAATCAGCCGCCTTGCGGAGGCTATTTCTCTCAGAAAAGTCTGCATCATCAGTTTGGCTGGAATAATATGGGTCCCTAAAGTTCTTTTACCAATAGCACTTTGCAGAGGCTATTACATTCATTTTATTTCGGCATCAGAAGCTAAATTGCTGCAATCCTCTATGAATGCTAACTCAAGCAACAAGAACAGCAAAAAGGAACAAAATGCAGGAAACTTCCTGACATTAGGAAACATTGCAAAGTTCCACAACAACCCACTAATTTGAAGAGAAGCGCACTGCCATTTATCAATACAATGGAGCCATATTGCTGCTGCAAACGTCAGGGACAGATAAACTGTAAACAATAACTGAAACTTGAAAGAGCTAAACTAAGAGCCTGATCTCAGCCTTCTGCATGGTCTTCAGTCTTCACGGTCAATTCCAACTCCTGCACCCACTAAGGATTCTTCACATAATCGTACCCCTGCAAATCTTTTCCGGTCTTAATATCCTGCTCCGTCATCGACTCATCAGCAACATACATTGCTCCGGCATCCTATACATGTCAAAAATGCTCGGCCTGATCCCGAGCCACTTTATATAAGAAATAGTCAAACGATTTTATTTTCTTACATTTATAAATATATAAATGGTATCATTTTGTACAAGGCGAAGAAACAGCATTGTAATCAGTTCCTCCAAAAAGGCTGGACAAAACACAAGGGGGCATGGATGCAGGGATATCAAAGACAATGACGACATGACGTGCTATCGTATCAGCGGACAGCAGTCTGGTCACACACTCTTCTTCCTTTTTTACCAAATCTTTCTCGCTTGCTGGGTCTCCGTTGAAAGATGACTTTACGGAGTAACAATACTGGGCATCACAGACTGGGGTGTCGTCTGGAATGCTTTGTTGAAGATGCGGTAACAACGCTTTTAAAGAAGGGGCTGGGGATTTATTGAGCACAGTCAACACTCATTAAATTTGAAGCACCCCTAATACAGGTTCAAACTTGACACATGACAGATATGCCTAAAATTGGTGAGTTGTCTCCTGCATCTGACTCTCTTACTCAGTGTCCTGCCATCTTACAAACGCTATTGGTCACTAAAATTAAATGAATCATTTGTTGCAACACAGGTCCTGTGCTTCCAAAGTTCACTAAATGCACGTAACTTTTACGAGATATGTGCTATAGTGTACTATAATGTGAAATTGCACATGTGATTGTCTTTGCGTCATTTTCTACTGCATATAGGAAACTGGTCTTAGCCTTGTAAACAAAGAGGGGCAATCAATCGATCATGGGTTTCCTCTCATTACATGAAACAAAGAGGGGAACAATTATGAATTCATCTTCATCATTGCACCACACCGCTAATCAGTATGTAACTAACTGGTTCATCAGGAAGCCTATTGCCAGTCACTACAAGATTTCATCCTTTTTTTGGTTCATATGAGGCAGTGAGGCACCAAGGTCAATACAATATACACATTGAGGAGTGAGGACAAAGTATATCAGACTCAGATTTAACAGCTAGGCTAACAACTCAATAGAGCGACCAGACCCCACATTTCATTGTGCTAAGGCATTAATCGAATCCCAATATTAAAGCTATTTTTATTTGTACTTACTAGCTAAAATCCCTCATTTCATTGTCTTGGAAATCCTAAAACAAAAAGTGAAACTGGCATCAAACAAACAAGGGAACTATTCTGAGTTTCTTCTATTACAGCCTTCTGCTACTGTATCACCCCCTAATTAGTATGTTACTGTTGTTATTTACTCATAAAGTGTAATGCCAGGCACTACAAAATTTCATCATTTTTCTGGTTCATAGAAGGCCCCAGGGTTAGTACAATATCGATAATGAGGACAAGGGATATGTACCTCAGTTTAACAACTAGGCTAACATCAACTCAATGGCATGAGTGCATGACCACATTTCATGGATCTAAATTACTAATTCATAGTATAGTAAATTCTAATATGAGCACCATAAATGTTGGAAAGATTCTGAGTTCCTCACTATTGCCTTCCGCTGCTGTACACTTGCACCACCCTATACAGTATGTTGCAGCTGGTTTATATACAAAATGTAATGCCAGGCACTGTCAGTCTGTCACATCCATTGTTCATGTGGTTCATAGGAGGCGACATGGTCAGCACAATATGCACAATTAGAACAGGGATTCTTGTTTTTTACATAAGCAGTGAGAACAAGGAAAATGTGCCTCAGTGCTAATCTTCAAAGGCACAGCCTCATTTCATTGTGTTTAGACATCCTTTGAACTCCAAAGTTTCCTACAATCCTCTATGATTGCCAACTCAAGCAACAGAGAAAAATGAATGAGATGCAAGAAACTTTCTCACATTAGTAAACATTCCAAAGTTCCATAACGACCCACTTCTGTGTTAGTAAACTCAAGGCTAATAGCATCTAGTTTTTGTATGTACAAAACTGACATTTCTGGTTCTACATTATTGCCTTCTGTTACTGCATCAACCCCTAAGGTGGGTAGTATACATAATGTGTGCCTCAATTTTAACGGCTAGGCTAATGCCTTAACTGCACAACCATGTTTCATTGTATTTGTGCACTAATTGCAAGATTTATCGACGAATGGTAACTCGAGCAACCCAAACAGCCAACAGAAAACAGGATACAACAAAACTGTCTAACGTTAACAAACATTCCAAAACTCAATAACAACTCCCTAATATCAAGAGAAGCAAAATGAAACATACCAGGTTACCAACACAACAACACAATCAGAGCCAATCACGCTGCTGCAACTTCAAGGGCAAATAAACCTCAGACAAATACTGAAACCCAAACGAACTCAACGCCTGAATCTCAGCCTTCTGTTTAGTCTTAACCATCAACTCCAACTCTTTCACCCAGCCAGGATTCTTCTTCACAAAATCCTCCTCCAACATATCCTTCCCCGTCTTTATATCCTGCTCCGTCATAGGCAACCTACATTGCTCCGGTATCCCATACTTATCCAAATCACTCGGCCGAATCCCTAACCACTTAATATCCGGTGTAGTCAAATTGGCACTATCATACGACATATTCTTCGACCCACACCCATATACCGACAATATCTTCAACCCATACGGATCACTATCCACCAATGCCAAAACAGGCAAATTCAACTCCATCTTCAACTTCCTCAAAAACAACCTCGTCGCTACATCAGGTTGCCCTTTCGCCGTTATAATAATACACGGAAAACGATTATAAAACCTATCCTCTGCCAACCTCATAAACGCTGCATCCTTCTCAACCAATAGTATAAACATCGCATCACTACTCACATCGCCAACCCTATCAATACACAAAAACAATAACTCATGTAAGACAATATTTCCATGAACAGCTGTTACAAACATTTTGAACAACAAGTGTTAATTTGGGACCAAGGGTTTGTTCTTCTCAACTCATTTCTGTTCATTTTTGCTCATTTCAACAAAAAATCAACCAAGTCCAACAAAATTCAGTAGAATCAACAATGTTCAACAAAATTCAGCAAAACAAATATTCAACAATAAACACAAACAAAAATAAGTAGTGTTTCACCATTTTACCTATCGATATTCGGTGGTATGGCTTTCCCACCAACACCCATCTTAGTACAATCAATCATATCACCATTATCACTAAACAACAACCTCCCAACAACGACCCCTTTCTCAGCAGCAATCACATTCAAGCTAGACCTAGTACACCCCAACAAACACGAAACATCATCCAAAACACTATCACTCTGAGTCTGATCAACAAAGAGCTTAACATCAGTATAGAACAAATCACGCTTCGTGACGTGAATATGACGTTGGCAAAGCTGATGAATTAGGGTCAGGACACGTGTCGTGATAGTAGCTTTTCGTACGGTTGACACATTTGCAAACGGGCGAGTTAGGGTTTTGTTTTTCAACACGATTCGATCGAGTTGAGGAATGTAAAGATGATTAGAAGACGAACGTGAAGGGATTGTGAAAGAGAAACCATTGTTAGAGAGGATTGATTTCGTTAATGAGAGGATTTGCGATTCGATTAGGGATTGGACTGAAGAGAGAGAAAGATCGGTTACTTCACGACAGGTTGTGGAGAGTGATGGGGAGATTTCGGCTAGGGTTAGGGTTTTGGATTTGGATTTGGATGATTGGGGGTTTTTGGGGGTGAAGGTGATGTCGGATTTTAGGGATTTGAGGATATCTGTGTCTGGTTTTAGGGTTTTTTGGAATGGGAGGGTTTTTTTTGATGATGTGGTGGTTTTAGTGGTGGTGGTGGTGAAATCGGCGTCACTGTCACTGTCGCTGTCGGTGTCGGAGTCTTGGTGGTTTGGACGGCGGCGTTTGCGGGTTTCCGACATTGGAGGAGAGAGAGAGAAGAGAGGAGAGAGAGTGGCGGGAAAGTAGGGATGAGATTGAGATTTTTGTGACAGTAGACTGGAAGTGGAGTGCAAGTGGGACTAGTGGAGACTGGCGATAGTGGAGTGAGCAAACAGAAGGGAGAGAGTAACAAATACGATGTCGTTGAGTTTTGTAATTTTGATTTTAATTTTAATAGTCATGGTAGCAATTTTTTTTTTATTATTGGATTCAGATAGAGTTAGTTATGTTATTGTTTGATGAAAAACAAATAAACTCTCAGACTTAAGAGGTTATTATGGGACTATCATTTTTAATATTTACCTTTGAGATATGGGTTTGATTCTCATTATCAATAACAATGATGAATAAATAAACTCTTAAACTATTGAGTATCTCAAATCTTTCTTTTTTAGAGGGGGGATTGGTGTAAGGTAATACGAATCTTGGTGATCTTTGTATATTCTTATTTAAATAAATGAACATAATTATCGTTCTTTGAAGTGACTTAAAAAGTTTGTCTATATGTTTGAGACTTTGAGAGTGATATAGTGCTTAAGCCAATGTTCTTACAACTTATCAAAGCAAAAATATCTTACAAGTTACAATTAGAGTATAGTACGTGCGACCCAATAAGTTAAGATGATGGGAGTGTGAAGTACTTGGAAATAGACCTGTAAACGGCTTGACTCAACGGGTTACTGGTCGGATCACTTCGGATTCGGGTCGGTTACGGGTTGATTTTTGGGTCGAATTCACTTTTTAATTCATTTCATCGGATTGTAAACAAGTCCGGATCGAGAAAGTTTTGTCAAGTCGGATTAACCCTAATGTAAGTTCATTTTATCGAAGTGTCTTTAAGGACGAAATTATTTGTTTTAAATTTAATTTTCCTACACTCACGGAAGTCACACTCAATTTAGATCAAAAAAGAACACTAGAAGAGAATTCATCTCATGATGAACTTTCATCTTCAATAAAAAGTATGTGATTGGTTTCAAACAAGATCAGCAAATGTGGAACATTTTACCATTTTCATTATGGCATCCAAAATACCCATTTTCATAATCCAATTAGCATTTAACAAACCAAACTTCTTACCATCAAAATTGGTGTTGCTATTTTATAATGGTATTTTACATACAATCGTATATTCTATATTGATAATCGGATTTTCAATGACATTAACAAGTATGGTAAAAAGTTTGGTTTATTAAATGCTAATTGGATTAATGTCATTGGAGGGGAGGGGAGGGGAGGGGAGGGGAGGCAGGATGATCATCTTCCTCTTGTGATATTATGAGCTAGATAGCTAGATGAGATTGAGGATAAAGACGCAATCCCACCATGTTTTTGGATAAGGTATTGGCAAGCGAGCATAATATTAATTACACTTAGATGCTACTTGAAGGGCTTTGAACGTCATTGTCAAATGTTGACTTAGAAAGATTATGATGAGTTGATTCAAATTAATTTAAAAATTAGAAACGTTAGAGGAAAAACCACACTTCAAATTTGAATATTTTGTTTGAGAGAATTGAACCGAACATAATCCACTAAACATAAGTATAAAAATGAGTATAATTCAACTTTTAACTTGAACTCAATATTACAAACATCCATTAAAACTTATTTAAAGTTATAGAACTCATTATCAAACTACGAAATACAACAAATCCGTATAAAAAATTTTCAATACGAAAATAAGTTTGACCAATCCAAACCCGACATAACTTTTGAAAAATCTATAACCATACACCCTCAAAAAAGAATAAAACAAAGTCTATTATCAATATCATACATGTCATATTGTCATGACAATGACATAAATTGGCATTTAGCAGTAATTTTAAAAAAAAAAAGTGAAAATTATGAAGGAAGACACATTTCTCTCTCCTCAGTCTTTCTACAGCTCCTCTATCCACAGACTGCGTTCCCTATGAAGAAACCAATTGTCCCCCACAATCGCAATTGTCCCCCACAATCGCCAAATCCAATCAGATAATCAGAGACTGATGAAAGGTAAGATTGAGCTCATTTCATTACTCAAATTGAAGTCTTAATTTAATATGTGTTACTTTCTGTTTGCTTAATTTGCATCATAATTATGCAATTGTTGCATTGGTTCTTGTTTGGGTAATTATGCAATTGTGTTGATGAATTTAATGGGTTTTCTTAGAATTTCGCTTTACAAGTTTCCTACATGTTTTATAATTATAGCTAGTTCAATTAATTTATTAGCCTTTGTTAATTCCAGTGCTCATGTTTGATTTGTTGGGTTGAATACTATGGTTTCCATGGAGATAAGGGTAATGGGTTATGGGAGGAGAGAGAGAAAATCAGTACTCAGTTCCAGGATGAGGAAAGAGAAGGGAGAGATTTGATATTTTTCCTTTTCCTTTTTTGAATTTTGTTTTTCCTTTATCTGTAGTCAAAATGCCAGCTCATACTATAAATGGAAAAGTTAACCAATAAAAAAATTTTAAGTACATGGACTGATGGACACCATTTTGATAATAGTTTCTCTATATTTATTTGGATAATTAAATATTCTGTTGTTTCTATATACTCCAACCCAAATCAAAGCCTCACAGGAAACCAATTGTATTAAGAAAAGAATTGTATAATCTACTATTGCAACCAATGTGGTATTTTACTATTTTCTTCCTTTCCTAGGTGTATTATAAAGCATTATTTTTTTGATGAGCAAAAATATATAGGGTTGTTTTTAGAGCTTTGGGGTGGATAGCGTAGTAGCGCACTGGTGCATTTCCACTCATCCCCAACAATGACATGGGGTCGAGTCTCATTATCTTCAAAGAGGGTGGCTTCTTTAGTTCATTGCTATTTCAAAATT
The DNA here is from genome assembly GCA_038025085.1 of Tetragonia tetragonoides. Taxonomy (NCBI): domain Eukaryota; kingdom Viridiplantae; phylum Streptophyta; class Magnoliopsida; order Caryophyllales; family Aizoaceae; genus Tetragonia; species Tetragonia tetragonoides. The sequence continues at coordinate 15,125,918 of CM076142.1, read as the reverse complement.
AAGATAATAAAGGATTTTTAATTTATTTTTGTTCGCATGTCACATGACACTAGACAATTGCTCTTAGCTAAAAGCCAATTGGAGCTTATATTTTAAATCTTTTTTAATGTGTACTCAACCAACTCCAGATATTTAATTTTTCCTTTGAAAAGTTGAGTACCAAATGAGATCCTTGCATTATGCTTTTACTTCGAAAGTTAATTTTATTTTGAGGTGATATTGCATTCGTCATTTGGAATAGAGTGGCTAGTGGGTTACTATCAATATTGTCCTTTCCCAATATGACCTTGGATCATGTTATACTTACCATCATTAAAAAATAAAAAAAATTAATTAATTAAATAAATGAACCAACACATAATACGTACAAAGCATATGAATAATATTCTTTACCAAGTTTACAAGACTATTATTTGTAAGCTTTACAAACTTTTCTTTCTTCTTTTGCCCCTGACAGTTTGTTCTCTTTCCATACAGACAAACATGACTGTATGTGATGTGTTGGGTCATGGGTGATTATTCCTTCATCTCAGACCTTAGATTTTCCACAACCAAACCAATAAAAAAAAAGAAAAAGAAGAAAAAAAGAAACTTAGATTGAGGAGCAGCTCATATATATTGTTCATTGCTTCCTTTCCTGCCTAGCTTGATGGTTAGCTTAGCTTGGCAGTTGGCACTTATTTTTCTTATGCTTGTAAGATAACACAACAATCTCAGTGGCCCTTCTGTAGTTCTGTGCTGTGTTTTTATGGCTTAAGGTACCTTATTTTCACCATGTCATTTTATTTATTTCATTATTATAATAAATTTTCTGTGTATGTAGATGTAGCCTTTTCTATAGGAGTAGTGACATAGATTACCTATATTAATTTTTGTTTGTTTTTTGCTTTTTTCTGAAGAGAGAAAAGAAAACAGTTGAATTTACCATCTCTAGGCTATATGCCTATATCCTTTATTACAATATTTTATTTCCCCTACTTTCCCGGGTTAATCCAGTGCAAATAGCCAATAGTGCCAAATTTATTTATATTATTCATAAATATCTTGTGGGCTTTAAAAAAATTTACTGGTGATAGTGAAATCTGCTATACTCTGTTTACCATGTGAGCATTGGAAGTATATTTGTATATAGCCATCACAGATGGTATATATGTATAATTTAATTATTGAAGAATACCCTCTTAGCATTGATATCAACTCTTCAATGGTTTTGGGCAGTCCAACAACTGATTTCTTTTATATTCCATCAATTTTCAATCTTTGAATGTTCCCATAAATTGATTGATTGATTATTTAATTAAGATATTATATGATTGGCATGATGATGACATGATAGTGTAGTTCTTTGGCCATAACATTTTTATGGTGAATTTTGACAGGTGCTGTCTCTGCATCTTCTTTATCCAAATTTCTGGGTATGGCTTAGTTGGTTTATCAATCAATTGAAGGGTTTTTTTCTTCATCATGGGTTTGCTCTTTACTAGAAAGAGAGCTGTATTGCTGTTTATCTTGTGTATGTTGGAGCCCAGTTGGGGTCAGGGTTTGGCCAAAGATTCCAGGCCAAAATCTGTGAACATTGGAGCTCTGTTCACTTTTGATTCAGTTATTGGGAGAGCAGTAAAGCCAGCACTTGCAGCTGCAACTGATGATGTCAATTCCAATTCTAGTATCTTGCCGGGAACGAAATTGAATGTCATTTTTCATGATACTAATTGCAGTGGGTTCTTGGGGACTGTGGAAGGTAACTCATGAGCTTAATGATCTCTTTATCTTATCTTATCTGTTCTTTCCCCATGTTGGGGTTGTTTGTTGTTTGTATCAACTGAGTTCATATTGCCATTTTGAACTGATCACCTGGGGCTTGGATGTCTCTTGTTATCCTGTCATAGGACATCATAAAGATTGGATTGGTAGTGTTATAATTTATATGCAATACAATAGCATACTATTAGGCTAGTCCGCTAGTGCTTCTCACGAGGCTTTTCCCTATGGCATTAGTAGTTTAGCATATCTAATGTTTATTTAGAATGTTTACGTCTTGTACCCTTGTTTCGGATGTACAATGACAGGAAGGTCTAGTTCAACTGTGAGTCTGGATTTAATCCAATCTGAGTCAAGGTATGCTACAAGAATTAGTTTGTGGTGCCTGTTCTAGCCAATAAACAATTCCCTAATAAAGGAAGCTGCCACAATCCTTTGGTAGCTCTACTGGAATATGACACCTTCAGTGAAACTTTTACCTTAGACTCCTTGCTTGTTAACTATTTTTTGTGTTCGTTACATAGTGGTAATTGTACAGCTGAAGTCATGTCTGGTTGTTGTAGTGATGAGATGAGCAAGTAAATTTTGCTGGATCTTTGGCTGCTTTACTGCTTGTCTGAACAGTGTCACTTGCTCTGAACAATGCCAGTTGCTCTGATTTATGTAATGCTTATGCAGAAGATAGCAGGATATGCATTCTACTTCTTTGTAGCTGGATTTCAAATAGTATCTTATTTGATGAAACCAACAGTCGTAAACTAAGTCCCATATATAGTGTTCTTGTTCAATATCTGTTGCCCACGGTTTGCGGGCTTGTCGAATGCTGGTTGAGAGTGCAGTGTGGGGAAAAAGAATCAGAGAGTTTCATATAGTGATAGAGAAAGAAAAAGGCGTTGAAGCATCACTTGCATGAACATGACAACCACCAGTTGAAAATAGTGGTTTTCCTCCTTCCTAGAAATGTCATGGTCAAGCTGCATCATTTTCTGCTGTAATGAACTCCTTTTGCAAGTTGAAGCTAGTGATTTATTTTCAACTTTCTTTATATTTTATCTTTAGAGTAGGTTATTTGGATGCAGCAGCTTTAATCTATAAGCAGTATATGGAACTCTTTATGAAGGATGCCATGCTCGGCATGCTGAATGCTTTTTTTTTTTTCATTAGTACCAAAAAATGCTTTTCTTGGTTATTGCTTCCATCTGAAGATGCTACTTGATACATATCCAAAAAGTACATCTCACTACGAAGAGAACCTTGGACCATCACTGGTTATTGAGATTTAATATTTTTTTTGGCTTTGAGATTTTGTTTGTTTATTTATTGCTCTTTCCTTATATTATAGGTTTTTTTATGTTGAGACTAGCTGCTGCAATCTTCTTTGAGCAAGTACATTTGTCATGTAATTCTTCTCAGTGTCTCCAAATTGTGATGATGTTGTATCTTGTCTTATGGCTGTCTTTTGATCATGATACTTGAGCATGCAGTTGTCCATGTTCATCGTTTATACATAACATGTAAATTCAAAATGTTAAACTTTTATATTGCAATGAGAAATAGCTTTGCATGAGATCTGAGTAAGTGACTCAAATATAGTGATTCATCTGCCTTTTACATACCACAACCCCCAACCCCTCTCCGTAAACTCATTGTTTTCAAGTATGGAATGAATGAAAATGTTGACAGGGTTATACGTGCCTTGTAGCTTTGGAATTGATGGCGAAAGATGTGCCCATTGTAATTGGACCTCAATCCTCTGGAATCGCTCACGTCATTTCACATGTTGTAAATGAGCTTCATGTGCCCCTATTATCTTTTGCGACAGATCCTACTCTCTCTTCACTGCAATACCCATATTTTCTTCGTCCAATACAGAGTGATTCTTCCCAAATGTATGCCATTGCTGATATGATTGAGCATTATGGATGGAGGGAGGTGATTGCTATATTTGTGGATGATGATTGTGGCAGAAATGGTATTTCTCTACTGGGAGATGCTCTTGCGAAAAAACGTGCCAAGATCTCTTATAAAGCTGCCTTTCCTCCAGGGGCTTCAAGAAGTGACATCAATGATTTGCTAGCTGAAGTTAATCCGATGGAATCTCGAGTTTATGTTGTCCATGTAAATCCTGATTCTGGTCTGACCATATTTTCTGTTGCGAAGTCTCTCGGGATGATGAGCAGTGGCTATGTCTGGATTGCTACAGATTGGCTTCCATCAGTTCTTGACGCTTCAGTATCTGTCAATTCTGGAACCATGGACACATTGCAAGGAGTGCTGGCTCTTCGTCATCATACTGGCAAATCTGACAAGAAAAATCGGTTTGTGTCAAGATGGAAAGATTTGAAATATGCAGGGAACTCCAACATAAATTCATATGCTCTCTACGCGTATGATAGTGTTTGGTTAGCAGCCCAAGCTCTTAATTCATTTTTAAATCAGGGTGGCAACTTAACTTTCTACAATGATCCCAATTTGAGTGATACCAATGGAAGCACACTGAACTTATCATCTATTCGTGCTTTCCAAGGAGGTCAAGAATTGCTCCAAATACTACAAGCAACAAAATACATGGGTCTATCGGGAGAAATTCAACTCGATTCAGAAAGGAACATAATTCGCCCGGCATTTGACATTCTGAACATTGTTGGAACTGGATCTAATAAGATTGGTTATTGGTCGAATTACTCTGGCCTTTCAGTTGTTGCGCCAGAAATGTTATATAAGAAGCCTCCCAATACATCTTCTAGCAGCCAACAACTTAACAGTGTAATATGGCCTGGTCAAATCACCAAACAGCCTCGAGGATGGGTATTTCCTAATAATGGTAACCCACTGCGGATTGTGGTACCTAGTCGTGTCAGTTACAAAGAATTTGTTTCTAAAGAAAAGGATCTTCCCGGAGTCCAAGGATTTTGCATTGACATCTTTGAAGCTGCTTTAACTCTGCTTCCCTACCCTGTTCCACACAACTATGTGCTATATGGTGATGGTTTGAGAAATCCAAAGTTCGACAATCTGGTTTCTGATGTTGCCCAAAATGTAAGTACTCTGAATTTATTAGTGATTTATTTTTCAGTTGGGCATATTCCTGTACTTCTGTCTATTCAACATAGTGGGAATCATTAGCACTTCACAATCACTATATTATGTGGTAGACACATTTGAATTTACTTTACCTTTTTAATCAGAAATTTGATGCAGCTGTTGGCGACATAACTATCACCATGAACAGGACAAGGATAGTGGATTTTACGCAGCCATACATCGAATCTGGACTAGTTGTGATTGCCCCTGTGAGAAAGGTTAAGTCAAGTGCATGGGCTTTCCTCAAACCTTTTACATTCCAGATGTGGTGTGTCACTTGTGCTTTCTTTCTGTTGGTGGGTGCTGTTATTTGGATTCTTGAGCATAGGATTAATAGCGAATTTCGTGGTCCACCAAGTCAGCAACTTATCACTATGTTATGGTTAGTAGACTTTTTCTCTGAAAGCTTCTAATTGTTAGTGCAGAGGTGTATTGATGCTGGTGCTTGTTCTGTATCCACAAACCTTGCTTGATGGCTTGTTGACATTGAGAAAGTTGCTATGGTTGCATGAGTTAAAATATGGATGCTTCTACCTTGTAATCCTTTTGGTGTTACATGGTTCTGATGATCCTTGTACTTTTGTAGTCGGCTACCAATTTTTATATGCAGCTTCCATACAGAATCTTATTATTCGTCATGTTTTTCCTTTTTTCTGTTGCATGATGTTGTTTTAGTCAGAGTTCCTGTACAGATTTACCTTAATATCCTTACTAGTCAGGACCACATGCATGTCATGTTCTGTGGATCCGAAGTATCTCAGCTCAACTGACAGCGATTTTTAATTTTGCAGGTTTAGCTTTTCAACAATGTTTTTCTCACATAGTAAGAAGCCTTGCCCAGTCTATCTTCTTCATTCAATAACTCTCTATGTTAGTTAGCTGTCATATTGCCTTTCCTTCAACCATTATTCTGTTTAGTTTTTCCTCTTCCTTTATGTGACACTATTTTGCTGTTATTTTGCAGGAGAGAACACTGTCAGCACTCTAGGACGTTTCGTTATTATTATATGGCTCTTTGTGGTTTTGATTATCAACTCAAGCTACACAGCTAGTTTGACTTCAATCCTTACAGTGCAGCAACTATCATCTAAAATTGAGGGAATCGACAGTTTAATATCAAGTAACGATCCAATTGGCATTCAGGATGGTTCATTTTCTCATGATTATCTTGTCAGAGAACTCAATATATCAGAGTCCAGGATCAAAAGCCTGAGAAATCGAGAAGAATATGCTGATGCGCTTCTGCGTGGCCCTAAAGAAGGTGGTGTGGCTGCCATTGTTGATGAGCTTCCTTATGTTGAAGTCTTCTTAGCCAAAAGCAATTGCAATTTTCAGATAGTAGGACAAGAGTTTACGAAGAGTGGCTGGGGATTTGTAAGTACTTGTCGAGCTTGCCCTGCAGTATTTATTTAAGAATTCTGGTGATGCACATGAGAATGATAATAAACCTTAGGCTGCTGAGATTTTATCATCTTTCTTTACTAAGTATCATATTTGGGTTAACTGATGTCAATGTTGCTCAAATTCTAACATAATAATGAAAGACTGACAACTGAAATCAATTCTTAAATTATTTTTTTTGGGTGGAAAATCCAATTTTGATTTTGCTATAGCATAATTTGGATTTTGGATTTTTACTGATGAACTAAAGAAATTACAAGCTCGTAAATCAAATTCTTCCTGAAGAGCAGAATAATTTTGTTCCCTCTTTATCTTTGCTCAGGCATTCCAAAGGGACTCTCCTCTTGCAGTTGACTTGTCTACCGTGATACTTCAACTCTCAGAGAATGGCGAACTCCAAAGAATCCACAACAAGTGGCTGTCACGCGATAGCTGCTCCAACGTATCAGACCAAGTTGAAGATAGTCGGCTCTCCCTGACAAGCTTTTGGGGGCTATTTTTGATTTGTGGCATTACATGCTTTATTGCCCTTGGTATATTTTTCTGCAGAGTGTGCTATCAGTACAGAAGATATGCTCCCGAAGATAACCATGATGAGATTGAGGCTGCCGAACCGGTCAGGCCTAGACGTGTGCTCAGCTCAACCAGCTTCAAGGACTGGGTTGATTTTGTTGATAGAAGAGAAGCTGAAATCAAGGAGTATTTTAAAAGGAAGAACAGTGGTGATAGCAGACGATCTCAAGCTAGTAGAAGTCACAGTTTAGATAGTGAGCCTCGTTCACCTACATAACGAGGCTCTTTTTGGTATGTGGCATTCCTGTTCTTCAGCTAGAGAAGTTAACAGAGCCGCGAATTTCCTGTATGGGTAGAACTGTGAAAAGTATAGGTCTAATCACTAATGTATACTAGATTCCTCTATACATATGACACTGCTTTCTCTTATTCTGCTAGAAATTGCAATTGACGAGAAGCTGAAACCAGATAAATGTAAGGAGCTTTCAGCTTCATTCATTTTGTGCACCTAACAACCCTAGAAATATTTTGCTACATTACTGACTAGTTAGAATGTGTGATGATAAGGGGCCTCCAGCACTGTTGCATTCAGTATATGCTGTTCATTGCGTTGTCTGCCGGTGTGACCTGGATATATTAGGTCATCCTGGCAGTAGAGTTTCAGCCTTTCGTTGAAACAAACCTGCGGAACCTTCGGCTTGCCTGGCGTGGACGCCAGGAGCTACATAGGCCATCTTTAAACAGTTAGTACTTCATGAATCATGGATAAAGGCTCAACCACTTGGCTTGTAGAAGTGTAGTCCAGAAATTAGGGTATTTAATTGTCCTTGGCTTGTAGACGTGGGCTGCAAAGTTCACTAAAAACACAAGTATTACCAATTTATAACAGTGTACAGTACTAGTTCCAAAACTCAGGAGTATGACTTTTTTTTTACCTTTTCTGAAAATAGATGGTTAGTTGGTTACCATAAAACAGTCTTGATACAAATCAAAGAAAAAGAATGTTGCATTTATGGCCTAGGTTGGTAATGGTTTGCAATGTGGCATGCCTCCTTTAGATTTCTAATGGAGTCTGACATTCTCCTATTCGGACGTGCTATGTGAGCCACACTAAAATGAATTTATTTATTTAAAATAAACTTATAGTAATATGTGAGAAGAAAAATATATTAAAGAGAATTGAATTTATGTGAATAAAAATGAATTAAATTTTAATGGATAAGTTGAAATGAACACACTTTTAACTTTAGAGATTTGATAACCGAAATGAGTGTTAGCCATCGCAAAAGAAAGTATTACTTTGCCGATGTTTGGTTTTCTAAATATTTTGTAAAAAATACTATATATATGCTGATAATACATCGATAGTCAATTAGTCATTAGCTTGGTGTGAATAGCGAGATTGGTGCATCTCGGTAAATTTTTATTTATACTCAGGTGTATCTAGCAACATGTACTTCCCAAACTCAAACCTCCCCATACCCAATACTTTTTTTAGTGCCCAACCCTTTTTTTTCCTTAGTGGTATATGTTGAACTACGCAGTCCAATACACCATTGAATTGCTGGCGCATTCCTTACTCATCCCCAACAAAAATCAATAAAGAGGGTGACTTTCATATCCCTTACCTTTCAAAATAAAATAAAATAAAATAAACTTTTTTTTGAGGGAATAAAATAAAATAAACTTATAAAAATGTGTGTAGACTCAAAAAATGCATGTGATCTGAATAGTGAATATACATGCCATTCCCAAACCCAACATTCAGATTTCTGCTATCACCCGTGCAGCCGTGCTGTAGCGGAATTCACCAATCACCGGCAAGGTCGATGCTGACAATGGCTCTGCAAAACCCTATTGCTATGTCTATTGAGGTAAAATCTCATCTTTATCAATTCATTTTCCACAATTATTTTATTTGTTTCATATCCTTCAATTCAATTATTTAGTGTTTTTGAATTCTCCTTTTGCTTTTTGGAGTATTGTACACAAATTCATACATACCCATTACATAAAATCATAAGTATTATTGATTTAGCTAGAGAAAAGGTTTAGTCTTTTTGAGGTGTTCTAGGATGAACACTTTTGCGGTTTGTTTCATTTGTTCTTTGATATTACTGATGGAATCTCAAACACTACAATTTACAAAATAAAAATAATAAATACTGAGTTTTGAGGGTTGGATTGAGCTTGGTGAATGGTGGTAATGTGTAAACTTGGAATTGATTGCTGGGATTTTTGCTTTGCCTTGTTATGGTGGATGTTGGTCTTGGATGTTTTCAAGTTCAATATTATTAGGGGCCGTTTGGTTGGGCTAATGGAATGCATTTTTAGGCTAAAATGGGAGGTATGTGAGGTAGTGGGGGTTAGATTTTGTGAAAAGGAGGGTAATAATTACCCCCGTTTGGGGGATAATAGAAACCCATCTCCCCATAGGGTAATGACTTTCCTTTCATTTTCTCCATTACCCCCTTAATCATTACACTCATAGTCACTTCACCTTACTATTTTATACTTTAATTTGCTCAATTACCCCCTTAATCATTACCCCCAAACAAACGGCCCTTATTATAGCACCAGCTCAGATAAAATGTCCTGCAACTATTAGTTTCTGTGCTTTTTGTTTCTGGGTTTTGCCTCTTAGTTCCCAGTTGGTTACTTAACCTGATGATTTGAAGCAGTTAAACCCTAACAGTTTGTTTAGCTGTAAATTGAACTGAATGGAGGATATTTACATATCTTTGGCTGATGTGATACTGACTTACTGAGGTTTCATGGACTAGTACAAAGAAACTGTTCTCCTTTACACCTACTTTGATACACTTGTAGACCTTTTGTAGTCATCTTACAGTAGGAGTATTGGGTCATCAGAGACAGTCAGACAGAGTCTTCAGAATCTGAACGGTCAGATTGCATCTTGTACTTGTTTCCACATTTTACCTCAAATGTTTGAGATATATACTTCATGGTTGGCTTAGAGTGTGGATTAACATCTAGACATAAAATTGCTATGTCTAGAACAAGCTGCAGCTGTTGGGTGAGTTTTGCAGTCGTTGGATGTGCAAGGCGAGAATCTACAATGTCTTTGACTTGTATTTTCCCTTCATTTTCCGACAGGTTAGAGCGTATACTCAAAATCTGGTCTTGTGGATGCTCTCCCATTAGAACTTCAAGCGCTAGAATGCCGAAGCTGTACACATCACATTTCTCTGTCACTCTCATGGTGTAACCCAACTCTGCGGAAAGGAATATGTTAGCTAGGTAGCAATGGTATGTGTGTCTCTAAAGAGGTTGTTTAGTTTTCTTATTAATAGAAGAAACTCTGTTTTTTGTAGGAAAATCGTTATGTGAAGATATTGAATGATGTAAATTATATGAAAGGCAATGAAAGAGATCATATGTAATTGTCTACTTGTTAAAGCGTATATATGTCCCATAGAAATGGATCACATACCTGGGGCAAGGTAGCCATATGTGTTTGAGGAATCTGGATTTAGGAACTTTGCGATCCCAAAGTCAGAGACATGGGCCTCAAGCTGAGAGCATAACAAAATGTTTTTGCTTGATATGTCTCGGTGAACAATGGGCGGAATGCAATCATGGTGCAAGTATGCCAAGGCATTGGCTATGCCCTTGATGATTTTCACCCTCTTATCCCAGTCTAGGTCTCTTGCTCCTATGGTGCTGGCTAAACTATTAGCCAAACTTCCCCTTTCCATGTATTCGTACACCAAGAATGTTGTGCTCTCATGCAAACTGAAACCATAGAATTTCACAATGTTCCTATGCCGGATTTCTGTTAAGGTTGTTATTTCCTTCACAAAACTCCTGGCCGCTAGGGCTGCCTTCTCTTCGGTGGAGGAATTGAGCTTCTTAATAGCTAATACTTGATCATTGGGAAGCGCTGCTTTATAAACATGCCCGGACACTCCAAATCCAATGCAATACATTCTGTTGAAGTTCTCAGTGGCCTCAACTATGTCTCTATACACTAGTCTTCCATCATAGTTCAACACATTGAAGATGTTTTCTGATCTCCGTAATGAGTGGAGTCCCAGCTGTTTTGTTTTTTTCGCCCTGCATCTTTTGAGAAAAATGATGCAGCTTGCCAGAAGAAATAGCAGGAAGCTTGATAGAGAAATGGCTGTGATACTTATGACTTTTGTGTGCTTCTTATTTCGCGTTTTCATTTGTGTGCTATTGCAGGGTTCCATGCCTTGGATATTACCACAAAGGTCCTTATTGTCAGTGAATGTTTTTATAGGAAACAAACGGAAGTTATGGCTGTCAGGAACTGGGCCTTCTAGTTTGTTATGCGAAAAATCAACATTCTGTAAGCTAGTAATCGAGGCTAGAGAAGCGGGGATTGGACCGGTCAATATATTATCTGAAAGATTCAAGCTCTGGAGGCTTGTGAGCATCCCAAGCAGATCTGGTATCTCTCCGTTGAGAGAATTGTGACTCAGGTCTAAAAGAAGCTGCAGCTGAGTTAACTTCCCAATCTCATCTGGTATCTCGCCTGTCAACTGGTTGCAGCTCAAGTTCAAGGTCCGCAGTTCAGAGCACTTCCCTATTTCATATGGGATGGGTCCATTTAACATGTTATTGGAGAAATCTAGACTCTGAAGGCTATTTATCTCTCCAATATTTAATGGTACTTGTCCTGAGAGCATGTTATTTTCTAATGATAACTCAAGCAGTTTCGCGCTTTGTCCAACTTCTGGGGATATGCTTCCGATTAGCTTGTTTGAAGAGAGGTCTAGTTCAACTAGTTCTGGCAAGCGGAAAATGTCAATTGGTATGTGACCACTGACAAAGTTTCTTGCTATCCGTAGGACAGACAAGTTTTGACAGCTACCCCAACTTGGAGAGAGTTCACCTCCTAGTTGGTTGTAGCTTAATTCTATGTATTTTAAGCTGGGATACACCCCAAAAGCCTTATCGATGTCTCCAGTGAGGTGGTTATGTTCAAGGCGAACTCTAAACAAATTTGGGCAGTTCTTGAGGGTTATTGGTATTGGACCAGTAAAATTATTTTCTTCCTCAGTAAAATTGACAAGCTTTCCTCCCTTACAGATTTGTGGGGGTAATGTGCCTATGAAGTTATTTTGTGCCAAGTGAAGGACGACTAATGATGAGAGGTTCCCTATTTCTTGAGGTACATTGCCAGAGAATTGATTGATAAACAACCGCAGGTCTGTTAACTTCGCCATTCTACCAATGAAGTCTGGGATTGGTCCGCTAAAATAATTCTCATTCAAGCGGAGAGCAGTTAACTCACTTAGATTTGCCAAAGAGGCTGGAATATGACCTGAAAACTTGCTTCTATCTAAAGCAATCAAGGAAAGATTTTTGCTATTTCCTATTGTGGAGGGAATTGGACCTTCTAGGGAGGTATCTTGAAGGAGAAAATTTCTTATACTGATAAGACCGGTTTCTTTCTGTCCCGTTCCGCCAGGGAACAAGCTGGGATCTATTGGGCCGGTAAGATTGTTTCGTGACAGGCCAAGCTCCTCAACTTGTGTCAGATTGGAAAGGGAAAGAGGAAGAGTTCCATGGAGCTTATTTGTCGAGAGATCAAGGTATTTTACGGAAGAAATCATTCCTATGGTAGAAGGAATTACGCCAGTGAAGAAGTTGTACTTGAGATCAAGGCTAACTAAGTGTGGAAATGAAGAGAAATCTAAGTTGTCAAGCGTACCTTGCAAACCTAAGTAGGACAAGGTTATGTTAGTGACTACTCCTCGGTTGTCGCATGCTATTGCTCGCCACCCACAAGGGCTTGTTTTGGGGAGCCAAGACGCGAAAGTTGATTGGTTTTTGAAGCTTTGTTTCCACTTGACCAGTGCCTCAGCTTCTGTTGTTCCTGCAATATATGCCTTGCATGGAAAGAGCAAGGACATGCAGCCCATGAAGGATAAGAAAACAAGCTTAATATCAGACATCTTGTTAATTTCGAACTCTGCGTGTGTTGGCCACTCTGATGAATTTAAAACTAAGTGGTGTTTACTTAGTAGTAATGGAATGCAATGAATTGCGATTATTTTATAGTGTAAATGTGAGGTGGAAAAAGGAGGGGGAGGAAGGAGAGGAGAAAAGTGAGTTTTATTACATGAGTAAAGTTGAGCAACTATGATTTACATTGGATAGTACAATCAATTCCACTTTTTCCATCGATTTCGTAACGCTTATTCACTTTTCACACCACATGTATCCTATAAAGTGATTTCATTGTATTGCATTACTACTAGGTAGTACCAGTTTAGAGCCAATTATTGCTGTCTTAGAGGGTTTGGACATTTTGGGCCAAAAGTAGCCGTCTTTAGACTGCATGAAGAAAATGAGAAAAATACTATTCATTCACCTTTTGTAATATACACACTTTGGTCGGTAACGTAACAATATTGGGTATGGCCATATGCATGTCCACATTATACTTGTTGTTATGACCATATGCATGTCCACATTATACTTCTTGTTTTCTAGCCACTTCATGTATGTTATTTCTTGTAGTAGTCGCTATTGTCAAAAAAAAGCATGTATATAATGTGGACATGTATATGGTCATGCATGTAAAGCGTATCATATAGTTTGATTTTGGCAGGCAACATATCTATCCCCTAGTAGCCAGGAGGTTGCTTCTTGGCAGGTGGTTTTCAGTACGTTTGCCTTGGACATATCTGGGTTTTGGTTGTGCTTTTCTTAGATTATATCTTAATTGGCCAATTAGTTAATTAAAGACACTTTACATCTGAGTATATAGATCGGAAAATGGCTGTAGGCATGATTCAATAATAGGAGTAACTAAATGTCTGAGGGGTTTTGAAGTTTTGAAGAGAGAAAGTTTTATGCATCAGAGGTGGAGTTGAAGGAGAGAGGGCCAGAAGAAGTCGCTAAAGAATTAGGGAACTGTCTTGAGATAAGCCGCTAATCCAAATCACGACTATAAATATAGTGAGCAAAAGTTAAAGGGCACCTCATAACGCACGACCTCGAGTATTCCAACGAATTAATTCGTGTGTGTGCTTTCAAGGAGGTTTGAACCCATGACCTATTGTACAAGTTGCAACTTGTTTACCAGTGACTTCACTGAGTCAACACCTCTTGGGTGCATAGATACTACTTTGGTAAATAGTTTTAATAACAATAAAAAATGGCATTATTTATCCTTTTTATTTTTGGACACCATTCCTGTAAAAGACTAAGCCAAACTTTTTTATAAAAAATATACACAATTATTAATGATGTCTAAGTGGAGTCGTGAACACCTATTTAATAAATAGTTTTAATACCAATTCAAAATAATGTTATTTTTATTTTTGAACACCATTCCTGTAAAACATTCACAAGAAACAAAATTACAATAAATAAAATTCATAGAAAACCTTCAGCGTCGGCGACAAGACTATAATCGTCAATCGATGTGGACATGTGGTAAACAAAATCGAAATATATCAAATTGGGTATTTAATGGCCATAAATATTTAGAGGAATCTAGATCTAGCATTTTTATAATTTAACTAGTTTTATCTCCGTGCTCCGCACGGACTCGTGAATATCTTTTGAAAATGAAAATAACTTCCTAAGTGATACCTCATGCCAGTTTTATACTGCACAACTAATTCTACATTTAATTATTCTAATATTTGGTATGAAATGTCTCTTTAAATCGATTCTACATCTAATTTAGAATAAATGTAAAAAAGATTGATTTATAAACATAATTTTAGCTTATATCAAAATTCTAAAAAGAAAAAAAAGAGATAAAGATTAAGAAACGTCTTTTTTCGAGTATACTAAGACTTTATTCTCTCAATTTATTTTTAGTTCAATTTAGTTTAATCTAATTCAGATTAGTTAAGTAAATCATGTAGGAACGTACCACTTAAATAAATTTCATTTATGTTATAAAAGATTGAAGGTCAAGTTAAATACATATGACATCAAATAGTTAAGGTACGGAACTGCTTAACGTAAATACAGAATTACTAAACGCAAATATTTTTATTACCATATTCCCCAAAATACCCTTATTAACTGAAATGGAATGCCCTCCCCCTTCCTCTCACCTCTCTCATCTCCTTGGCTTTGTTCATCCATTTTCCAATAAACGAAAGTAGATCACGGGTAATTGGACTCAAATTATATTGACATTTTGATACTTCAACTTACATTGAATTTGAATTCTCTTTCTTATAATATTGAATGAGTAAGGGCTTTATGATTGGTACTGTTTCACGGTTGGGCTGGCTTGGTGAGAGGAGGCGTGAGATGGGCAGACAGAGGCCACATGACGGCGGGCAGGAGGAGAGATAGGCGGTGGAGGGTGGCTGAACACTGAGAGGGAACGACTGAGCGTCCGAGGTCATCTGGAGACCTTGATCAGTTCCGCCCACTCTCGTCGTTCGTCGTCGTTCTCTCACCGCCCTCACTCTTGCTGGCAAACTCCACTCGACGGTAACAGATTGAGCACGCCCTGCCTTCCCAGCCCAAATCTGCTCACAATGAATGTTCGGTGTACCACCCAGCAACCACCCATGGTTGTTGCCAATATTAGATAGAGACGCTCAAGGAGGGAGGAGCGAGGTGAAGGGAATGAGAATGCTAGGGCCTAGGGGTAATCTGGGAAAAAAGAATTTGCGTTTAGTAATTTGAAATTTACGTTTAGCAATCCCCTTAAGGTATTATAAGATCGAAGTGTCATTTATTGTTATTTAACCAAGTTGTACACATGTGGCATCTACATATCTTCACACGGACATTTCCTCTTATGTGACATCCTACATGTCATCACCGCCAGGAAATAACCCAACTTTTATAAGACATATCTCATTTTGAAGATTTTTTTTTCAAATCCAATCTTTTGAAACAAGATTTATAATTTTTTGACTTATGTAACTAAAGTTTTTTATTTATTTTGTAATATAGAAAAATGCTAATAAATATGTAATAAAGCCAACTAATGATAAGACATTAATGAGTGACACTTGGATGGTGAATTGTTAGGCTATGTGGCAAGCTTTGCTTATGGGGCGCTTAGGGGTCATCATCACACGAATTTACACCACCTACGTTGCATCCTACGTGTCGTGCCACTAGTGCAGAAAAGGTCATGTGTGGCGGTTCAAAACACTCATATGCGACGGTTATCGACCGCCATACTTCAAGGGGTCACACATTGTCCCAGAGAATGTGCGACGGTTCGTTGACCGCCACAGAAAAAGAATGTGCGACGGTTCTTTAAACCAACCGCCACACATTCTTGAGGAATGTGTGACGGTTGTCTTGAAGAACCGCCACACATTCCTGTTTTGTGTGACGGTTCATCAAGACAACCGTCACACATTCTTGAAGAATGTGTGACGGCTGTTTTAAAGAACTGTCACACATTCTCTTATTTTTTTTTTCTTTGTTGGGCAGCAAAACATTTAATTCTCCATTAAATCAGCCTATGTGGGATTCGAACCCACGTCTTTTGTACAATAGCACAATTGCTCTACCATCTGAGCTAATAGGCTTCAATTATTGAATACATAAAAAGGTTATGATACCAATATATAAACCTATATATTTGTAGCTGGCAGAACCATCAACTCCTGGCGACACGATAGGATCTCTATCGGTTTGCCTCCATGGGTGGGGGGAAGAGAGGACGCCCGAAGAAGCAAGCAACGGTTAGCACAGTGTCGCCGATGACAGTAAAATCATCAATCCAAACTCGTACTGTACGAAATCTTAATTCTGAACTGCTGGCAGCGGAAGCTGCGTTTGAGGACCTATGTTTCAGTTTTGAGGAACTCCGGTGGCAGCGCTTGGTGGCTGAGGGAGCGAATTCTGGTGTGCCGACCTCATGGGCTGATGAGGCCGAGCAATCAGAGAGACAACCTAGTGAGACTACTGATTCAGGTAATCGTTCTCGACTTAATGTGTGGGAGCATTTTGATGTTTCGAAACTTCGTAACGCGGGTTGCAAACTTGATTACATTAAACCTCAATTTCAAGGGGGGATTCCTGTGGGCAAAATTGAAGCTGAAGATGTTAAATCTGAGATTGAATTTTGGGAGTCTGCCATAGTTTGTCATGTATTAGGGTCTAACCCTCCGCTGCCAATTTTTGCTGGGTTCTTAAGGAAAATTTGGGGGAAATTGGGTATTGATAAAATTGTCCGAATGAAGAAAGGTTTGGTGGTAATTCGTTTTAATACTGTGGCTGTTAGAGATGCTGTCATACAATCTGAAATTTTCCACTTTGACCAAAAACCTCTTATTGTGCGTCCCTGGTCTGAAGATGTTCAGGAAGCTTTTGATGTTAACTCAGCTGTATGGGTTAAGCTACCAAATTTAGACTGGAAGTATTGGAGTGCCTCTTCTTTGAGTAAAATTGGAAATTTGTTAGGGACTCCTATTATGGCTGACAAAGCTACTTGTGATAAATCTAGTGTGAATTATGCTCGCATTTTGGTTGATATTGAGATACAGGATACTATCCCTGAGTTTGTGTATTTTGAAAATGACAAGGGAGATATGCTTCAACAGAAAATAGTTTTTGACTGGAAACCTACAAAGTGTGGCTTTTGTAAGGGATATGGACATGAAGAGAAATCATGCAAGAAAAAACATCCCATGGTTTGGAGGCCACGACAACAAGCAGCTCCTCCCAGGAATGATGCTACTACCTCAGCTGGTGTTTCTACTGAGGAGCCAACTGCTGCTCCTGCAGCTAGCTCTCCTTCACAAGTTCCTGTTGCTGTTAGGCCCGTAGGAACTGGCAGAGCTTCCCCGTGTAGACAAGGAGAGTGCGTGGTCAGTGCCTGCTAGAACTGATAGAGTTTCTCCTAGGGTTCAAAGTATTCCTACTGCCGTTAATCCTTTTGAACTATTGACTCCTGCTGTAGAGGAGATTGATACAGTGGTACAAAATGATGTCATACCTGAATTAGGTGAACTAAGTGGAAATCCTTTGCTGAATACAGCAAATGGATTTGGATAACTTTTCATGTTGGAATGTCAGAGGGCTAAATGGCCCTGAGAAGCAGAGGGAAGTTTCTTCTTTTTGCTTGAAGAATAAATTGGGTATGTGTGGTCTTCTTGAACACAAGATAAGGAGTAATAACTTTAGTTTTTGTCAGAATAAGATGTTCCCTTCTTGGGGGTCTCACAGTAATTTGACTCAGGATCCCCGTGGTAGGATTTGGTTGTGTGGATGCCTTCTATTTTTCAAGTTAGTGTAGAAGTCTCTCTTGCTCAGGTTGTGCACTGCAAAGTGTTGCATCTAGCTTCCCGGCAAAATTTCTTTGTTTCGTTTGTTTATGGCTATAACTCTATCGATGAAAGGACCGGTTTGTGGCAATTTCTCAAAGCTACAAGTGATACCATGGTTGATCCTTGGATCATTCTAGGGGACTTCAATAGTGTTTTGCTTGCTGATGACAGGTTGGGTGGTAATAGTCTCTTTTGCTGAGGTAAGGGACTTTCAACAATGCATTGATTACTGCCAACTCCAGGAACTAAAGAAGATTGGTGGTAGATATTCGTGGTGTAATAATCAAGAAGATGAACATAGAGTTTGGTCAAAGTTAGATTGGGTATTTGTCAATGAAGAAACTTCTGATCATACTCCTTTGTTGATTGATTTTTTCAAACTCCCTGCATACGGAAAAAGACCGTTCAAATTCTTCAATATGTGGATTGAAGCTGCTAATTTTCATGATATGGTAGTGGAAAACTGGAGTCCTTCTATTAGGGGATGTAAGATGTTCCAAGTTACTAGGAAGTTGGCTTTGCTGCAAAAATCTTTCCAGAAGCTTAATAACTCTCAATTTGGTGATATTCAATGTAGAGCTGACTTAGCTAGAATGAAAATGGAGCAAGCTCAGAGTGATTTGCAAGCGGATCTTATGAACCCCAGCTTACAAGTTAGTGAGAAAGAAGTTGTTGCGGAGTATAGAAGATGTTCTACTGCATTGATAAGCTTTCTTCAACAAAAAAGTAAGGTTACGTGGTTGAAACAGGGTGATCTGAACACTAATTACTACCATGCTGTTATAAAGCAAAGAAGGCACAAAAACAGAATTACATCGATTTTTAATGAGAATGGGGACTTGATTACTGATTACTCTGAAGTGATCAATACCTTCTGTGATTTCTACAAGGGTATGCTAGGGGGTACAAGCACCAGATCAGCTGCTATCAATTTGGAGTATGTTCATGCAGGACCAGTTCTCTCTACAAAACACAAGTTGAATCTTAATTCAGCCTTTTACCAAAGCAGATGTGAAGTCTGCTTTATTCTCTATCCCTTCAACAAAGAGTGCAGGTCCAGATGGGTATGGTTCTAGCTTCTTCAAAGCTACATGGGAATATCTAGGGGATGACATCAGCTAAGCTGTTTTGGATTTTTTCCATTCTGGTAAGATTCTATCCCAGCTTAATTCTACAGTTATCTCATTAGTACCTAAGATTGCTAACCCCTTAAAAGCTAGTGATTTAGACCCATAGCTTGTTGTAACACCTTGTACAAAGTCATTTCCAAAATGATGTGTGAAAGAATGAAACCGATCTTGCCGGAGATTGTTGGTGAAAACCAAGGTGCCTTTGTACACGGGAGGAATATTAGTCACAATATTATGATTACACAGGATCTGATCAGATTATATAATAGGGCTAATATTTCCCCTAGGTGTGTCATGAAAGTTGATTTGTGGAAAGCCTACGACACTGTGGATTGGGCATTTGTTAGAGAAATGATGACTGGCTTGGGATTTCCCTCCATGTTTGTTAATTGGGTTATGAGATGCATCACTACTACTAGTTTTACGCTGAATATCAATGGGAGGTTACACGGGAAGTTTCAAGGGGTTAAGGGGCTAAGGCAGGGTGACCCTATCTCTCCTTTGATCTTTGTATTGGTCATGGAGTACTTGACTAGGACACTTAGAGTTGTTTGCTCCCATGATAGGTTCCATTTCCATCCCCAGTGTAAACACTTGCAAATAGTCAATTTGACCTTTGTAGATGATCTCATGCTATTTTGCAAAGGGGAGGTCTAATCTGTTCAGTTGATTATGGATGGGTTTAAACATTTTTCTGAAGCTACGGGATTGGCAGCAAATGCGGATAAGTCACAGATTTTCACTGGTGGTGTTTCACAAGCAACAAAAAACCAGATTGCTCAAATAACTGGATTTAGTGAGGGCAAGTTCCCGATGAAGTACCTTGGCATGCCTCTCTCCCCTATTAGATGGTCTAAAATGGACTGTCAGTTCTTGGTTGAGAAAATTACAGCACGAATTCATAGTTGGGCTACTAGACACCTTTCGCTGGCTGGTAGAGCTCAACTGGTTAATTCTGTCTTATATACGATGCATGTTTACTGGGCATCCATTTTTATCCTGCCTCAAACAGTGGTCAAACAAATCGAGCAAGTATGCAGGAATTTTTTATGGGGACAAACCACTCAAAGATCAAAAATTCCATTGGTCTCATGGGAAACAGTCTGTCGTCCTAAGAGGGTTGGAGGTTTGAATGTTAAAAATTGCAAATGCTGGAATAAAGCTGCAATTGCAAAGCACTTATGGGCGATAGCTAAAAAGAAGGATAGTTTATGGGTTCGTTGAATTAATGTTGTATACTTGAAAGGCTCTGAACTGTATGATCACAGAGTACCAGCTGACTGCAGCTGGTACTGGAAGAAGATAATGGGGCTTAGAGGGCCAACTGATGGTCTGGGTAGTCAAGCTACTTGGCCTGTTGACAGTACAGGGGTTTACACAATCAAGAAAGGGTATGAAATGTTCCTTGGGGAGCATGAAAATTTTAGGGATTACAGGATGGTGTGGGGGAGATACTCTGTGCCTCGGCATGCGATATTTTTCTGGCTTGCTGTTCAGGGCAAGCTACTCACGCGAGATAGACTCCTCAAGATGCAGTGTTCAATTTCAGATGCTTCTTGCCCTCTTTGTGAGAGTTGTGATGAATCAGTGGCCCACCTGTTTTTCTCCTGTCCTAAATCTACGCAGGTTGTTGAGGGTATATGTCCCTGGATTAAGCTTCCTGTTTGGCCATGGGACTATACTAGATGGCCTGATTGGTTGAAGCGAAGACGTGGCAGTAAACAGAGGAAGTTGGTTCTGTTCGCCATAGTAGCTGCAGTTATCTACCATATCTGGTTAGCAAGAAACAAGGTGGTGTTTTCTCACCAGCGGTTTGATCATCAAGCTATTATTGCACAGATCAAGAAAGTCATGAAAATCAGATTTGGTTGTATCAAGCCTGTTAAACTTAGTAGAAATGATGTTGAGTTCTTTAATACTATATCTTAATTTTCAGCATCAAGGCTTGTGAGACGTAGCTCAAGTACCCTTCCTAGAAGGTGCCTTGACTATGAATTACTCCCTTGTTTGCTTTGTATGAGATTGTATTGACAATTGGTCTATTTTGGTAATGAAGAAGCTCTTTTTTACCAAACAAAAAAAGAACCATCAACTCCCATAAGGAAATTTATTACATTAAAATATTCAGAAAACAACTCAAATAACTAACAAAAAATACCTGAATCAAAGAGGGAAACTACTCAACTCAGCACAACCTGGGCCTGCAGTATAAAAACACGATCTATTATCTAGAGGGCAGTTGTAAGCATGCTACTAAAATCAAACACACAAACAGAATTCCATGGGAAAAGAAAATGAGAAGGTACAGGAGCACGACAACCACCCAGGAAAAAAGGAAACGCTACTACTTATCAACCATCACAGTTCTCACTTTGTTGTCCAATCTGCAACCAGAGCGGAATCAGAGTGCAGATCACAAGTAGACTACTACTTACTCATTAACCATCACAGTTCATAAGTAGGCTAATGACCCAGCAGATGCAAACAATTCAGATAGCACATTCTATTTTTGCAACCTGATTTCGCACTGTTTACAGCCCTTCAATTTATGCAACAATTCAGATAGCATCCTCAATTCAGTTATGTTTACAGCCCCTTGGATTCCCCACTGTGCAACCTGATTTATGCAAGCGTTTAAGACTTATAAATACACAGCAACAACCAGCAAGCAGCACTAGCAAACAGGAAGAGCATTTATCAGCAAACAACAGCAACAAAATTACAGCAAACAGCTGCAGTTTTTACAACAAACAGTTGCCACATTTTACAGAATATAGCAGCACTACCATATACAGGAATAAGAAACACCAATTACAGCAAAATAACAGCAGCAATGACAGCAAGCAACAGCAACATCTTTGCTATCAACTTAGCATGTAGAAACAAGCATAAACACTCCGATTTCCCGCCAATTGAATTTGCTATCAACACAAAATACCATGCTGAAATTAATTGAATATTTGAATTACACCAAGAAACCAGCAGCTAAGCAAGAAGAAAACTGTCGTTATATATTCCCTTATCCACAATCGTAGAAAGAGCTTACTTTCAATTACTCATTGGACTTGGTGTTTCTTTCAAAGATTCAACATTTCTTGCTCAAGACAAGCAAACCCAATTTAGTGCAGAAGGAGTTACAGTAGTAACTCAACTTATTTTACAGAGATATACCTTACACGAGCACAAATTTTCTGGAGAAATCCTTGAACCCTTAAGCCAATTCTTCTGTGAAATAAAAATTGACTTAAATATTAGATGTCCACCTTCGATTTCAAGAATCTGAGAGCTTCAGCGTGTCTAGCTAACTCTGTAGCGAATTGTCCCTCAAAAAACCTCAATCGCCAATGATGAGATCAAACCCAAAAGTTGAAAGAAAAGAGGAGATAGGAAATGAAATTAGAAGTGAGCACTGAGAAGTTGAGAGAACAGAGGACAGAGAAAGAAGTTTTTCTTTTGGGGAGGAGAGAGAAAGAAGCTAAGGAGGCGAAGAATGGGGGGAAGAATGAGAACCGCCTCAAAATGGGTGACGGTTGTCATAATCAACCGTCACATATTAGGTGATGCAGATGATTGTTTTTGTAATAGTGATAGGTCTTAAGTCAAACAAATAGCTCCAGGCATTCGATCATACAACCAAAAACAACAGCGTATCACACAAACCAGCTTTAAAACCTACAAGTGCGCCTAAAGATATTCAATTGGCTAATGTTATATGAATTAAATATTCAGTCATTAATTAGAAGCATGACCTTGCAAAAATATATTCATACTGAAAACTGAAAAGACCAATAGCCATCATGTAGGCTATGCATCTCAGTAGGAGACTTTTGTCCCCCTAACACCATATGCAATGAACCAATGCTCTATACTGAAAATCTCAAGTCACGTGCTTCATATTCAACATTGGTGATATAATAGTTCACAAGGAAATCTGAGGATAAAGAGAGGCTCTATACCATGGCCAGCAGCATACCTCGCAATAAATTTCAGATTTTCGTCATCCTTTAGGAGTTTCCATTGTTTAATGTTAGGCAAAGCTTTGATCTGCATGCTTATTTCACAAATCGTACCAGCTGACTCTCTGTAAAGAAGAAAATCCAGATTATAACTTTATAAGATCTTAAGATCTAGGATGGAGGATGATTGTTAACAATAAATTTAAGTCATTGTAAAACATATGGTAGCTGAAATAACAACAAAAGTTTACCACTACAAGAGAAAATGAGAATGTATACGCTCCAGCCTTTTGAAATAAACTTGAGACAGAACCAAGAGGGAAAACATATAGACCCTGATATCCTCAACGTGAAGTATTTGTAACACTCCCTGAATAGATTAGCTCATGCTTGCAGGATTTTGTTGCTTCAGCCATAAATTTAATATACATGCACATCTCTGAATTGTCCTTTATGTATTTTTGATCTAAGCCATTAGGCACACTGCTTGAAGTAAAATGTGAAGGCCGAAGAACAGTAACAACTTCTTTAAAAAGCACCAGTTCATAGTTCAGACATGTTTGTAAAATCTTAAAAGACAGTGGACAACCAGTGCATATAAACTGAGACCTACAGTAGCAGAAATAATATAACCGCAGTGCGCAACATTGGCAGAAATACTCTTGAATCCTTGACATTTCCCTTTATTTGTCGCAACTTACATTCTCAATTAAAGCCCACAACCAGATTTTGGTATTGAATAAGATGGTCCAATGCTAATGCTAAAGCTCACTGATCGAAAGCACACCTACAAACAACCAAATAAGGTCTAACATCACAAAATGAGCATAGCGCTCCAAAAGTTAGTATAGGCTGTAACTGTATAGCCTTCCATATAACAGCATTTATCCTATCCCTAATTTTTCACTCAAGATTTCTTCACAAGTTTTTCGCAGGTGCTAGGAACTGCAATTTAAACAAGCCATTACCTACAAAATCCAATTATGGCTAAGCCAATATGAAACTATTCTCAATACACCAAGCTGCAGAGAATGACAAATTTGATTCAGAATCTAACCCGAAGCACAAAATTCTTGTATACAGCCCACAATGGAGAATTTAATGACATAATTCAGGTATCAATTTCGCAAATGAATACAGTAACAATCTGAGGAAAATAACAAATTATTTACAGTAAAAAGGCATTCGATTTCATTCAAACTCTGAAGCTTGTTCTGCTGCACTGATAACCACTTCAAATTGAGGCACAATTCCAAATCCTAATTACTTAATAAACTAGGAAATAACATTTTACAACAAAAAAAAGCATCAATAACTCGATTGACTGACCCACTCAGAACGACCCACTCAGATATTCCTAAACAACTCAAAACGCCCATAACATACAAATTTCAGCAAATCTAACAACAAATCACATACTAATCATATTTCATTTGACAAGCAAAAAAAAAACATACTAATCATAAATTTTATTAATTGGAAATTCTGGGAAAAACAAAGACAGATTTTTCATGACTAAATGGGGACAATTAATAAAACCCTAACCTGTCGTAGCTCGTAGAGAGGACGACCTCAGTCGCGGGTTGGTAGCGTCATGGTGTTGTTATCTCTCAAAATCAAAGATCAAAACCCTAAAGACAAGAGGAGCTAGAGAGAGACAGGAAGAGAGGAGACAGTCGGAACTCGGCAGATCTGGTTCCTGTGAAGGCTGGACAAGCAGTACGTCCGGTGAAGGAAGCTCCGGCGTGCTGTGTCGAGTGGTGAGAGAGACGATTTGCTGAGAGAGAGGAGAGAGAGAGTCGATTTGCTGAGAGAGAGAGAGGCGACCTGAAATGAGGTTGGGGGCTTTTGTTTTTTTTAAGGTGATTGTGCGACGGTTCATTTTAATGACCGACATACATGGTAGAGTATGTGTGGCGGTCATTTAAGTCGACCGTCGCCCATTCTTCTCCGTGTTTTTTTTTTTAATTTTCAGCTTATATGTGTCGGTTGTTAAGAAAAACCGCCACACATTCTCATTATTTATTTACAAAATGCCACTGCCTCACTATGGGTGACGGTTGGTTTAATCAACCGTCACATATTAGGCGATGCAGATAGTGGTTTTTGTACTAGTGTGCCCACACAAATTGGACTCACTTGAGTTGTTAGGCTAGGGTTGACTTTTATTTATAATAGATTAACTTTTTATTCCTAATAGGGTTAAACTTTTATTAATAGGAGGGTTAACCCTCCTATGAATAAAAGTTAACCCTCCTATTAATAAAAGTTAACTCTATTAGAAATAAAAAGTTAATCTATGAATAAATAAAAGTCAACCCACTATAGCATAAAAGTTAACCTATCATAAATAAAAGCTAACTCTATCATGATTTATGAATGTAAGCCCCCTTTCTTTCGCTTAAGATTATGGATACAGTGAGCTAGTAGTAACCTAAGGAAGGACTCAACTTACCCACAGAAATTGTTATTAAATATAAACCTAATGATCCAAGAGCAGAAATTGTTCACAGAAAAACACAAGCTTGATTGAAAAGAAATACAATCAATATACGGTGTTTCGTGATCTAAAAAAACTATACTTAGGTAAACTTGATTGAACAGAAAAACTACCAATCACGAAGAACACCACCAACTGCAGTCATACCGTCTTTAACAGATACATCAACATTCCATTTAACAGAGCCACCCCTTTCTTTTGTATATAGTCACCCACACTCAATATATGGTGCCACCCCGAGTCATTGTATAGAGCCACATATATTCATTGTATTAAGTCATCCTAAAATCCTCTAACAACAAATATCACATACATAACTCCGCTTAATCCTTTTTATAGTACATTGTTAGCCCTTCATTCACTATAGAGCCATCCACATTCATTATATGGATCCACCTAAAATTCTCAAACAAAAAAGCCACAAAGATTTATTTTGAAGTCGTTAACCATATCCTTTAAAACTAAAAACATTCTCCATCTTGCTCAAGTTTTAATGGTCACATCCCCATATCTGATATATTCAATGGTGCCACCCCAATTACTTATAAGGAGTCACCCCTTAATTTACTCCGAAGCCATGCTACTCAGATAACAAAACACATTTTTATTTTTTCAAACTTATATCAACACATTCCCTTAAGTGATCATAAACTATAGTTAGTAAATATAAACCTAGTGATCCAAGAACAGAAAATGTAAACTCAAGAGCTTGGGGTGGCGCTGGTTCATATTTTGGGGTGGCTCATGCTGTTATTTTGGGGTGGCTCTAGCTGATATTATGGGGTGGCTCATGTTGTTACTTTGGGATGGCTCCTTTATTACTTAGGGGATGCGCTGCATATTTGTCGGAATTCCAACTACTAGTAGCATAAACCTAGTAATCCAAGAACTGAAAAACTAAACTCAAGCTTAAACCTAATTACTTCAACATTTCAACCCCAATATGTTGAATTGAAGGCATCTTATGAAAAGCCTACCCCAAAAACACAATGTTATCATTATTGAAATTAACCCAACACATTAACACAATGAGAACAACCCATCATCACAAAACCCATTAACAATAAAGCCACCCCCTAACAGCACCTGAAGCCACCCCCCAACAGCACTTGAAGCCATCCCCTACATTGCTCGGAGCCACCCCTTGATTGCAATTTGAGCTTGCCCCTAAAATACCTCAAAACACACACACAAGAGTGTTTGGTTTCATTGACTCATTGTCATAAAGTCTTTTTTTTATTGCTGGTCTCAAGGGATAGTATTATCTCTAATCTTTTACCTTGTCAATGGTTTACCAAACTCAATGTTTGAAGTTTCATGTTACATAATTGTTCTTATCAGAAACTAGATGGGATTATGAGTCTATCTAGATGTCCTAAATTGATATATGTCAAGTGACTGAGCTGGAACTACACGCAATTACTAGTGTCTCCATCTGTATGACTGTATCTATATTTTTGAAGCTATTTGTTACTTGGAATCTTTCTGATGCAATAGATTTCGCTCATCATTATTATGGTCAATCATTCAAGCCAGGATTACAAACAACTACATATCATGAATTTTGGGTACAAATACTTCTAACAGACAAGAATAAAAAAGAACAGAATAAGAAAAATCATTGAAGACTTTCAACAAACATGTGGCGTGCATGATTATGCATTCACTAAAAAGCAAAAAAACTTCAACTCAGTATCACGCAATAGTATAGTAAAAATTCTAAGAAACTAAATTTCAAACCCTTGCAATCGATTTATAGTGAGGGTTACAAAAATCCATACCTTGCAATTTGTAATGGGTCTTTGAAATCGAACAAAACTTCACTTTGTTTCGCGATTTAATCTTTTTGCTGTTCAATGTCGCGATTTAATCTTGTTGCTCGTCAATTTCGCGATTTAATCAAACCTTGGCTGAAGTGTTCTTAGCAACAATGGAAAAAGAGAGGAGAGAGAAAACTTTGGTAGAGGAGAGAGACGTTACAGGAGAAAACTTTCGCGACGCTTTCTTTTTCTTTCTCTTTTTCTCTTAGAACTTCTTCTGATATTACTAAAATGCCACCGTGTAGTTCAGGGGTAAGATCTGAGCCGTTAAATTCATAATCGCACGGTCTATCTTCTGAGTTATATATATATATATATATATATATATATATATATATATATATATATATATATATATATATATATATATATATATATATATGATTCTCATTTAAAAAAAATTCAAATCCAATCCATTGAAGTAGGATTATAATTCTTTAACTTACGTAACTAATTTCTTTTTGTAATATAAAAATATGCTAATAATTATGTAATAAAGCTAATTAATGGTGACACTTGGATGATGATGAGTTATTATTAGGTTAATTATGTGGCAAGTTTTGCTTCATGGAGATATGCTTTGCTTATGTGGCAGCTTAGGCGTCATCGTCACACGAATTTGGGCCTTTACGTGGCATTCCATATGTCATGTCCACAAAAAGTTGAGCGCTTATGTGGCATCTCACGTGGCGTGCCCACGTGAAATCGACTCACTTTTATATCACAACTCGAATTAGGACCCAATTTTAGTGTGATATACTCAATTATTGTATTACCAATATGATTATTCTACGTATTTTATCCGTAACCTATATAAAACTTTCCCTAGAAAAGGTCAAATTTTATAAGCTTAAATATAGGACACATACATCTTATTTTGAAGTATTTTTCATTTTCAATGCAATGATGTAAAACTTAGATTTTTTATAATTGCGTAGCTAGAGTTATTTTATTTTCTAATTTGAAGGCTAATAATTATGAATATTATATTTAATTACTATATTAAAGTCAATAATGAAGATGCATTCATTAATGTCACTTGTATGACTTGCTTATGTGTCCGCTTATGTGGCGCTTAGGTGTTATCACCACACGAAATCGGGTCTCCAAGGTGGCATCCTACATGGCGTGCCCACACGAAATTGACTTAACTTTATATGGTTATCCTACGTGTCTTATCCACTTAACTTCTACGAAAACTTATATATATATATATATATATATATATATATATATATATATATATATATATATATATATATATATATATATAATTTTGAAGTATGTTTTAAATCCAATTCATTGAAATAAGATTATAATTTTTTATTTATTTTCTATTTTGAAATAATATAATAATTTATATTATTGATGATGTATTAAACGCGTGACACTTGGATAATTTGTTAGGCTATGTGGCAAGCTTATACATATACCGATGTGGCGCATATGTGTAATCTTCCAAACATATCCCTCCCATGTGGCGTCCTCACACAAAAAGAACCCAATTTTATAGGACATAGTACATATGTATCTCATTTTAAAGTATTTTTCGAACCTGATCCAATGGAGTAAGAATTATAATTTTTAAAGTTGTCTAACCAAAGTTATTTTATTTTTTAGTTTGAATAATATTATAATAATTATATAATTTATTGTATTTATGAAGTCAAATAAATGATCATTAATGATCGACCCACTTGTATGGGTTGCTTAGGTGGCAGCATATGTGTCATCATCACACGAATTTGGGTGCTGTGGGCATCCCACGTGTCGTCCTCACATGAATATATATAGGCGCTTGCGTGGCATCCCGCGTGGCGTGCCCACACGAAATGAACTCACTTTTTTTATATATATACTAGTTTTAACTCCGTGCTCCGCACGGACTCGTGAATATCTCTCGAAAATGAAGATAACTTCCTAGATGATACCTCATGCCTGTTTTATACAGCACGGTATGAAATGTCCCTTTAAATCGATCTACATCAAAATAAGAATGAGTGTAAAAAAGATTGATTTATAAACGTAGATCATGTAGGAACGTACCACTTAAATATTATTTTGAAGTAGGACATAAAGTATTAAAGGTATTGTTAGAAGTATCGTTTATTGTTATTTAACCAAGTCGTGCACATGTGACATCCACGTGAATGTCATCTTCACACGAATATTTTCTCTTATATGTCATCCTACATGTCATCACCGCACAAAAATTACCCAACTTTTATAAGACATATATATCTCATTTTGAAACTTTTTTTCAAATCCAATCCATTGAAATAAGATTTATAATTTTCTGACTTACGTAACTAAAGTTATTTTATTTTATTTATGATGTAATAAAGCCAACTAATGATGAGGCATTAATGAGTGACACGTGAATGGTGAGTTGTTAGGGTATCTTTGTTCACGTGGCACTTAGGTGTCATCGTCACACGATTTTACACCTCCTACGTGGCGTCCTACGTATCGTGCCCACACGAATTGGACTCACTTTTATACATATACCGATGTGGCACATATGTGTCATCTTCACAAGAATATATCCCTCCCATGTGGCGTCTCACATGTCATCCTCCCACGAAAAGAACCCAACTTTATAGGACATAGTACATATGTATCTCATTTTGAAGTATTTTCCGAACCTGATCCAATGGACGATTAATTTATAATTTTTTAACTTGCGTAACAAAAGTTATTTTATTTTATAATCTTAACAATGATAATAAATATAATAGGTTGCATTTATGAAGTCAAATAATGATTATTAATTAATGCTTGACACACTTGGATGGAGGCTTAGGTGGCGGCATATGTGTCATCACCACACAAACTTGGCGCTTACGTGGCATCTTAAGTGTCATGCCCACACGATTTTGGGCGCTTACATAACATCCTACGTGTCGTGGCCACACAAAATAGACTCACTTATATATATATATATGATTTTTGGGTGTGAAGCCACATGAATCTATATCTATCTATCATCATATATAAGATTTCAGAGTATTTTTTCGCTCACAAGGCCATTTTTACATCGCTTCCCTCCTATTGAAAATTAATCTCTTTTGAGTATTGGATATCTGGCATTCTCTTAATCAACCCACGCAACTTTATTTAATATTCAAAAGATAATAATAAAGAAAATAAGTTACCAATGTAAAAGAAGGAAGTAAAAAGTGAAAAAAAAATCAAAATCATAACCAATTCATCAAAACATCAGAAAAGGTAAGCAAAGATTACATGATTTTCGTATCATGTAATCGTACAAAAAACTTTTCATGGGTGATCAACCAAAAAAAAAATTGAATGAATGGATGATTATGTGGTAGTAGAATATTAACATCCGTAGAAATTATCGACTATGCAATCTCTTCTGTATTGATCCATGATTATAGGCTAAAAATGCATTTTTTTAGCTTTTGCTATTGTTTTTTTTTTGAAGGGATTACTTTTCTTTTGTGAGATATGTTTTATGTTACGTTATTGATGATTTAGTGATCATAGTATGTATACACTACTTTGTTATGAGTCCCACATTGAAAAAACAAGAGAGAATGTGAGCAACGAACATGTATAAAAATAAAGCTTAAATGAAGCAATTGACTACTTCTTTGGTCCTTTGATCCTAACTAAGATTTAGAAGGTCCCCTTCTGATAGCTTGCTATGATGATTTTTAAAAATCAACCATATTAAACTTCTTTAATATCAATGTAATAAAATATTTTTAATTTAATTTTTGTGATAATAATAAGAATAACTATGATAATCGTAAAAATAATAAATATAATAGCTATAATAATTATTATTATTATAATAATTTCAATATAATAATTTGTTTTAGTTCCCAAGAAAAGAGAGTGACAAAGAATTCCATAAAATAATCAAAATAAATACAGAAGAGTAAAATATTATGCGTAGCATATTAGCATGTCAATGATGATTGGTTTAATAAAATAATCCTTCCACAAAATAAAAAAGTTAAATCACAAATAATAATAAAAATTGAGTACTAGAAAAGGAGTCCACATAAAAAATATAATGAAATCACTAATCATTTTTGTGTTAAACTTACCATCATAAATATGTATAGCATAAAAAAAAGCAACAAAGTAATGAATAACAATGCTAAAATTAAAAAGCCAGCAATTACCAATTGCTATGACCGTGAGTCCCACAACTGAGAAGGAAGTGTAAATATTTTAGAAGTCTAATTTTTGATATGTGAGCCTATTACATGATAGTGCAGAAAAATATCAAAGTAATAAAGGAGAGGTCTATATACGTACACATGCACTAAATCGCTATTGAACCTTTGGTTTTTAAACATTTGTGTAAATGCAACTATTTTTTTGATTAAACTTTATGATTGAAAACTTGGTGATCTTTTAGAATTTAAATACTTCAACAATGCAAACCAAATTTTGAGTAATAATATACTCCCTCCGTCTCAAAAAAACCTGAATCTTTGCCTTTTGAAGGTCAAACTTAACAAATTTTGACTATTAATTTATGAAAATATATAAAGTTTTACATTATGAAAATACTTTTGTTAGATTCATTTTTAAAAGTACTTTCAAAAAATCGTATTGTTATAATTTTTATATTCATGTAATTGTAGTTATTTACGGTCAAAGTGGTGTCTTGGAGACTATGAAAAAGCAAAGGTTCGGGTTTTTTTGAGACGGAGGGAGTATATGAGTGAGTTTATGTGCAATAGTAGAATTTTCATTTAGGAGTATGAGTTATAAAGAAGATCACAAATTAGGAAGTAATATCTCAACAGATGACAAAATATTTCAGAATTATCTTTTGTCAGTTGAAACATTTTATGACATATATATTATAGACAAAAACATTATTGTTAATGCTTTTCAGATCCTATTATATGTATTTTTCACTATAAATATCACGTGAATTGTACGAGCAAAATCTAGTACATAAAATATCAGAGACAGTTTTCGTAAAGGCCTTGCAAAACACAATCCCAAGCACCTCAATCACTCCCACCTATCAACTTTGAATATGAATTGAGTATTTGAGTTTTTCCTTCCCCACATTGTAAGAACAAAAAAATGCAAAAATATCAACACAAAAAAGGCAAAAGCAATTAATGGGAAATCTCCAAAATTAAGGGCATTGAAATGGCAAATAAAATCGTGCAAAACAAAGGCAATAATGTTTACACAAATAGGAAAGTATAAAATATATTCTATTGTGCAAGATTCTAATGTGCTAACCTAGACTATTACATTGTGAAAAATAGGCATATGGGGATGAGAAGATGGGAGCGGTAAAATAGTAAAGAGTTCTCAAATACAATACCATATAAGGAATGTAAAGATTTTCATGATTCAAAAATAAAAGAAAACTGTAAAGATTTTCGTAGACCGATCGAAGGGAGTAGTAGCTCTCATTTTGCAAAAAGAATTTACAAATATCTTCAATGAAAATGTTCAAACATAAACTCAACGTGACACCAATAATTAAAGACGACATGAAGCAAAATTAGTTTTTTATTTATTATTTTTTTTTTTGGTAAGGAAATAGTAGTTTTTATCTTCAACAAAGGTCACACAAGTCCCTATCGTTGTGAAGTTTGGTTGCATAAGTCACCGACGTTGAAAGTAGTTTCTCTAGACCCCCAATGTTTTAGTTGTGGCCATGTAGACCCTTGAATGGCGATAGGTAATGGGTACAAGTAGTTGTATCCATCTATGTCTTACACGTGGGACCTAGATATATATGAGTCCTCTGCTAAGGCACACAAAAATTTAGACTTGACGAGTTGCGAATAGGGAGACTAAAGTACACTCTCCGATTACATAATTGAGTTTAACAAAAATATAATCTAATTTTTTTAAGTTAAATTTAAGTATTTAACGCCTTATAAATGCAAAAGAATTCCACCACTTTTTCTCATTTCGAATTAAATGCAAGAATTTGCATTATCTTCTTCACTTTTTTATGTTGTTTTGATGGGATTTTTTTTACAAGAGGAAATAATATTTTTGCAAGTGCAAATAATAATATTTTTAACGAGCACATCAATCAATGACGTAGATCAACATAAAAAGCAAAGCAATCACATATGGTAATGATCAGTGATTAACAACAAAAGCTATTGAAGGCAAATAACAAAAATAAGTTACACACACAAAAAAAAAAAGAAGTAACCAATAAAGGGATCGTTTTTACACATTAATTTAAAACCATTTTATATAAGCACTACTTATACAATAAGTTTTGTATGAGGCCGCCTCAAGGTGAGATTACCTCTATATACAAGCATGACGTCGGTGTAACATCATACTTATATGAGAGGGGCCTCACCTTGAAGCCGCATCATATGAGATTTTGTGCTACTTATATATCACCACCAATTTTGAGTCCTACGTCGAAAGCAAATGAAAAAAATGAAGCAAATAACAAGTATAAAGGGTAGTGCATTCTTTAGAGCTTACACGGCCAAGTCAGTTCAGTTCAATTCAGATGTTAATTCAGTGATTTCTAATTCAGTTAAGTGATATTTAATTCAGTTCAGTGGTGCTGAGTTCAGAAACATACTTTTTGTCTCACATATCAAGCTGTGTTGAATTGAATTCAGTGGTGTCCAATTCAGTTTAATGGTGTCTAGTTTAGTTCAAGGCACACAAAATTTGGGTATCAAGCTTGTGTTGGAATGAAGCTAAATTAAACCATGCTAAATTAAACCTTACTAAATTGCATGAGTGGTTTAGAATAAGAGGATTTAAATAGAAAATATAATTTGTGGTTTATTGATTATATACCATTGATATAATTAGTGAATGCTAAGTTATGTTTTGTATAAATAGAGGTTCTTGTAAAACTGTAAAATATCCCATCCTCTTGAGCTAAGAAGAGAAATCCTAGTACAACCGTAGACGTAGGTTGTTCTTGCCGAACCTTGTTCTTCATTAATTCTTTTGCCTTATTATTATTGTGTGAGTGACTCAATTCCGTATATTCCCCAACAGCTTGAAGCCAAGCACTCATTTCTTGACCTACAGACTACGATCAAGTATAGTACTTTTAATATTAGACAATTAGTTAGGTGTCCCCAATGGGTCACTCAAAACCCAAAGATGTCCTTACATAGGGTGCGTTTGATAGAGTTTACACGGTCAGTTCAGTTCAGGTGTCAATTTAGTGGTTTGAAATTCAGTTAAATGATGTTCAGTTCAGTTCACTAGTGCTGAGTTCAAAATCATACTTTTTGTCTCACATATCAAGTTGTGTTTAATTCAATTCAGTTGTGTACAGTTCAATTCAATAGTGTTTAGTTTAGTAATGTTGAATTCAGTTCAGTTCTGATAAGTTTAACTCTATCAAACGCACCTATAGGCACCATGTTAAGTTTGTAAAGAAGTAATCTTAACACAAACGAAATTCATTGTGAATTGGGTAAAAGTATATCCCATATCATATTGCGAGATTATTTGTTCTATACCGGAAGAATACATGAGAAATTAAACATTAACTTTGTATGTAAACACAACATGAGCATCTAAACGAATTATGTAGATCAGTGGCGATCCTATGTGTTAGCTTGGGTGGTCATGTGCACCTCCAATTCAGAAGAAATTGTTGAGCTTACTATGCTTATTTGGAAAAAGTAAAATACTATCTATCAATTGCATCCCTATATTGCTCATTACTATACACCCTCACATAAGAAAACAAACCATGCATACTGAGTACTAGAGTAATATATAAGGATACATTGAGAATGCAAAGAACAAATTAAACATAACTCTCACTTCATGTAAAATTGTGAATGGCAAACCTAACCCCCAAGATAAAAAGAAAAGAGTTTTATTCTCACTTCCCTCTCTCTCTAATCAGTATAGATTTTTTGGGTAAGGTAAGTCTGGCTAACAGGATGATGTGGGATACCATTAATTTGCTTTTCTTGGACTTTTTTTTCCTTAATCTTGATTTTTTTTTTTCCACTCAACTTTTGCATTTTAATATCTCTAATTTTTTTTTTAAATCCAATTTTTTTATACTACTTCGAAAATTTAAAGATATCTAATTACTTTATACATCAAGCATGTAAACTTACAAGTTTATAGTATGCATATATATTTTTAATTTCTAAATATTGAAAAAATATTTTTATAATTATTATGACATCATGTCTAACCCAAAGGTCAAATCAGTTGAACCATTAAACCAGTAATACAGTTGGTTCAACATCCGGCCCGATTTTTTAAAAATATTGTTAACGGTTTTTTTTTGCACCCCCATATAAAATTTCCTGGGTTCACCACTGATGTAGATCATATATATGGACTATGCATCTACGGTAATGATCAGTGACTGACAACAAAAGTTATTGAAAAAGAAAGAATAAAGGAAAGAAAGAAGATAATAAAAGAACAAAAGGAAGTTACAAGAAGAAAAAAAATGAAAAAAAGACCGTTATTTTCATCAAAATCTTATTTTTTAAGTTAAAAAATATAGGGGCAAATGATGTCTCGTAGAATTGGATAAAAGTAATAACTTGCAAAGAATCAATCATATTTGAGTCCAATAGCAAAATGTTTTAAATTGATTTCTTTATAACGATTGTATTGGCGAGTTTGATTTTGAGATGAGCCAAATCGAGTTGAGTCGAGCCACGAGCCTAAATCGAGTCAAGCTCGACTTTAACTCTCGTTGAGTCGAACTTTGAACTCGACCTGGTTCGGGCTCGGCTCAGTTACACCCCTAGGCACATTAACTTTCATGGAGAAGACATGAAAATTACGGGTTAGTGATCATGCTCATTGGCGTTGGAAGTTGCACGAGGTATAACAATTCCCTTAGCTTGTAATTGATTTTGATAAGTTCATTGATGTATAGAAGTTGTCCGAGCTAATTAATTGTTGGATAGTTTGATCGGGCTAATTGCATGTTATTTGTCTTCTCTAAAAAGCATAATCTTTATATTCTACGTTCCAATAATAGCCTTCACTAATATGATTATTGTGAGTCTGACGCCTTGTTTGACAATTAGTGGATAGCGAATTATATTAGCAGATTTGACTAGAGGATTGTATTAGTGGATTTGACCAGAGGATTGTATTAGAGTAGCTCATTTGTATAAATGTGTTTGGTAAATTAGTTAATTTGTATAAAGGTGGATAATCATGCCCTTTCTTTAATAAATTAGAATTTCGCTAACTTCAAATTGCTACTTTTTTAGCGGTTTTAACCTAATTCGCTATTAACCAAACACCTTAAATTAGCGGATTTTCTAGTTAAACTCTCTAAAATAACCCCAATCCGAAAATATGATTTTCATAAAATATACTCATTACCAAACAAGGCCTAAATGAGGAGCACACTTGGCGCTTACTTGACTTTATAAAATATGAATTTTTTTTAGAGGATGTCATTTATATT
Organism: Tetragonia tetragonoides; assembly: GCA_038025085.1. Classification (NCBI taxonomy): domain Eukaryota; kingdom Viridiplantae; phylum Streptophyta; class Magnoliopsida; order Caryophyllales; family Aizoaceae; genus Tetragonia; species Tetragonia tetragonoides. Next base: position 15,089,080 of record CM076142.1, on the reverse strand, counting down.
TATTATTTTCTACCCTTGACAAAATAGGGAAAAAAAGAAAAGAAAAGTCAAGGGCGTAAAATGCTAGTTTGGCGCCACTAAGTTGTTATGTAAGGTCAATTTTATAAAATGCCGTTGATGATGATTAAGGGAAGAATAGTGGCCAAAATGCAACGACTTTGCGAAGATCTGAGGTAAAAATTTACACCCCAAAATTTAATTCTCTAGTTCATCAACCCAGTTCTCTCACTACCTCTAATTTGTATTTTTGTATCTTCTATTTCAATTAATTAGGGTTTCGAATTTCAAATTGGCTTGAAGAACAGTTGAATCGTACTTTAAAATTAGGGTTTTGAACAGCCTGTTTGTTTGTAGAATTGCGCAGTCCAGAAATTAGGGTTTTTCGATGTGACCTTTACCTTGTAGGAAATGTATGCTAGAAATTCATAGAAAATCATTAGTCCAGAAATTAGGGTTTTCAAAACACAGATTATCGAAATTAGTTAAATTTATTTGCTAATAATTATTAAACGGATAGTTACAACATAAATAGATGGAGAGTATAAATTGCGTACCGAGTTCTGACAGCTGGATTGTTCTAAGTGATGTGAAATCTTGCAATCAACTGCTGGGTGTTAGCTTTGCTTATTGTCAACAATGTTTGATTGATGTATATATGATTTAAAGCATTGTCATTTTGGTCTCGGTTATTTTAGGCTGCTTGCATTTCGTGTTTCATACCTGAATCCTTTGCTAGTAGCTTTGATTTCCTTTTACTATTATGTTTCTGTGTTTTTTGTTTCCGGGTTTTATATCTTAGCTCCTAACATTCAGGGGTTTTATAACATTCCGGGGTTTTCTCTTGCAAATCCTTCCTTCACACTCTTAGCCTCCCCTCACACAATCCCCCCTTCCCTTTGGCCAATTTCATATGGAAGTCGAAAGCTCCCCTTAAAGTGCGCGCCTTTGTGTGGACTATGGCATTAGGTAAGGTGAACACTCATGATATGGTTCAACGGAGGAGGCCTGGCTGGTCCTTGTCCCCCGATGTGTGTGTGCTTTGTAATGAGGCTTGCGAGACTTGTCTACACCTTTTCTTGCATTGTCGTTTCACTCAATCTCTTTGGAGAAGGTTGTTCACCGTGGCGGGGGAATCTTTCATTTGTCCCACCACTATCACTCAGCTCATCCAGGCTCGAACTCTTGGCCTAGGTAGGGGTAAGGAGAACAAGATGTTGTGGAGATGTGCGTTCTTTGCTATCTTTTGGTGTGTTTGGTTGGAACGTACCCCCGAACGTTTGATGGGGTCCGTAAGCCTCCTGCCTTTGTTTGGGATTGGGCAGTGTATTTGGCCTGTCTCCGGGCCAAGGCTTCGGGGGCTTTTAGAGGGGTGCCTTTCACTGACGTTCAACGTCACTGGGGCGATCTGTAAAGTAGTTTTCTTTAGCCTTTTCTTTTGAGAACTACTTGTCCTCTTGGTTGTAATGCTTACTATCTTCAGTTGAAATAAAACTTTTCTTTATCAAAAAAAAAATATCTTAGCTCCTAACATGCATGTTATAATTTGAGCAATGTGATCTTCAGATTTACAATTTGAGCTATCTAATTGTATATGGTGCTCATTCTCACATTTTATCTCAAACATTTGAGGTACATACTTCATGGTTGGCCTAGAGTGTGGACTAACATTTAGGCACAAAATTGCTATGTCTATAACAAACTGCAACTGTTGGGTGAGTTTCGCACCCATTGGATGTGCAAGACGAGAGTCTAAATTGTCTTTGAGTTGTATTTTTCCTTCGTATTTGGATAGGTTAGACCGTATACTCAAAAGTCAAAACCTTGTCCTGTGGATGCTCTCCCATTAGGATTTCAAGCGGTAGAATGCCAAAATTGTACACATCAATTTTTTCTGTCACTCCCATGGTGTAAGCCAACTCTGCAGAAAGGAGTATGTTAGCTAGGTAGCTATAGCATGTCAGTAACTAAAATAAAATAAATTTGTTTCCGTTTCTTATTAATAAAGGAAACTATAGTTTTATTAAAAAGTATAATTTCAATTGTCAACTTTTCAAAGGGTATGAATTATGAACAACATATATATACTTCCATCAGGAATTGACACACTCTTGCAGATTTGAACTACTGATGTGACTATAAATTGTTGATGTAAGGAGTGGTTCATCTTAATTGTAAGTAACCATTTGATGTTATCCATTTAATAAAGTCAAGACCTTGCTTGCTTATGCCTTATGACAAAGTGTGATTATTTTAATGGTGGTTTTACATCGAAGTTCATGTTGGCTGTTTGATACTATTGAAAAGGTATGAGTAAACATGACTTGAATTCTGTTTACTGATATATATGACTTTTAGCATGGATCACATACCTGGTGCAAAGTAGCCTTATGTGCCAGCTAGTGTGGTCCAGTTTGAGGAATCTGGATTTAGGAACTTTGCGGTCCCAAAGTCGGAGACGTGAGCCTCTACTCTAGTTGTGAGCACAACAAGATGTTTTTGCTTGATATGTCTCAGTGAACGATGGGTGGAATGCAATTATTGTGCATGTATGCTAGGGCGTCGTCCACACCCTTGATGATTCTCACCCTCTTGTCCCAGTGCAGCTCTCTTGCTCCGACGTTGTCGCCTAAAACATCAGCCGAGCTTCCCTTTTCCATGTATTTATACACCAAGAATGTTATATTCTCACGCAAACAGAAGCCATAGAATTTTACAATGTTCCTATGCCGGATTTCTGTTAAGGCTGTTACTTCCTTCACAAAACTCCTGGCTGCTAGGGCTGCCTTTTCTTTGGTAGAGGAGTTTGACCTGTCAATGTTGACATTCTGGACACAAATGAAGGAGAGGGAGAGGCAGGAGATAGACCCTGATTCCCTGAGTCTACCCATGTAGTTTGCCGCCCCCCCCCCCCCCCCAAACAAAATCGATCAATGAAAAGCCAGGAACAAAAATTTTATATTCTGCAGACAGACATGATGAGATAGTGAGATCCTCCCTTGACATGTTGAGATGCCACCTTTGTGGATTTGTGGGTGTCTCTCCTTCACATTTAGTTTAGTAAATGACACCTCTGTCAATACTCTTATGTGTATTGTATTAGGCAGCACTTCAACTTTTATGATTAGGTTGACTATTATGTCCATACTGGCCTGGTTGATTCCAGTGACAAGTTAGCAGAGCCCTTTCGCTATATGTGATGTAAAGATCTCATGTTCATGAATCTCCTCTTTGTACCCTTCAAATCAATTATTTAGGCTTTCGAATTTTCTGTTGGCCCAGAAAATGTAGTTCACAAATTCATACCCCATCAGCAAAACTCTTTCAGTGCTACCTATTTAGCTAGAGAGAGGCTTTAGTCTTTTTTAGGGGTTCTAAGATGAACACTTGCAGTTTGTTTTATTTGTTCTGTCATAACCGATGGAAACTCAAACACCACAAGTTACAAAAAATTGCATTGAGTAAACTAGGCATTGAGCTAGCTGTGTACTTGCAGTTAAGTGCTAAGAATTTGCTTTGCTTGTTGTGATGGATATTGGTATTGGATGTTTTCTAGTTGCTTTGTGCTTTCAAGCTTAATATTACAGCACTCCCATATGAAATCTCCTGCAACTATTAGTTTCTGTGATTTGTTTTTAGGTTAAATGCTTTAGCTTTCAACTGGTAATCCAACCTGTTAATTTGAAGCAGTTAAAAGTCAGCTATTAGGGTGAATGGAGGATCTTCTTATGTCTTCTCTTTGACAAGTGATACTGATGTTTCAGGGACTAATACAAAGAAATCATTCCCATTTAGTTCAATTATGGAAGTAGTGGATCATCAGAGAGTCTTTAGAATCTGAACCTGAACAGTCAGACTGCATCTTGTACTGGACTAGTTGTCGAATCTCATTGCGTTGTATGCATTTATATGCAGCATATTTCAATTATGATCAGTAATTGAAGGAAGTACTGAACTTTATTGATACTTTGTTTATTTGTAACACTGAGCTTCCATTTACTAGCTAGTACTATCACCCCCCAAAAAGCCATCCTTCTTAGAGCTTATGTTACCTAGCACATAAATCCGCATCTTATTTCAAACATTTGAGATATGTACTTCATGGATGGCCTAGATTGTGGATTGACATTGAGGCACAAATTCACTACCTCTAGAACAAACTTCAACTGCTCGGTGAGTTTTTTAGCCGATGGATATGAAAGACGAGAGTCTAAAACCTCCTTCACTTGGTGCTCAGTCATGTTAGAACATAGGCTAAAAATTCGTTCTTCTGGATGTGATCCCATTAAGACTTCAAGTGCTAGAATACCAAAGCTGTAGACATCACATTTTTCAGTCACTGCCATGGTGTAAGCCAACTCTGCAAAATAAACAAATTAGCTATTATGGCATTGTTATCTTTAGTTTCTAATATGGAAGACCTTTTTCTTTCTCAAGTCGAATGAGCGAGTTACAAATTTACAATTATATCTCCATCCTTTTAAACTAGAGTTGCCTTTATGTTGTTATATATCACATACCTGGGGCAAGGTAGCCGTATGTGCCAGCAAGTGTTGTCCAATTTGATGAATGTGGATTAAGGAATTTTGCAGTGCCAAAATCAGCAATGTGAGCTTCAAGTTGCGAGCACAACAATATGTTTTTGCTTGAAATGTCTCGATGAACAACAGGGGGTGTGCAATTATGGTGCAGGTATGCCAGGGCATCAGCTACACCCTTGACGATTTTCACCCTCTTGTGCCAGTCTAACTCTCTTGCTCCTTTGCTGCAGCTCAGAAGGTTAGTCAAGCTTCCTCTTTCCATGTACTCGTATACCAAGAATGTCATGTTATTGTGTAAACAGAACCCATAAAACTTCACAATGTTCCTGTGCCTGATCTCTGTGAAGACTTTTACCTCGTTCACAAAAGTCTTGGCTGCTAGAGCTGTTGTCTCTTTGGTAGAGGACTTCATCTTCTTAACCGCTAATACTTGATCGTTAGGTAGCTTTGCTTTATAAACATACCCGGACATGCCAAATCCGATGCAATATATGCTACTAAAGTTTTTCGTGGGCCTCTATTATGTCCCTGTACACAAGTTTGCCATCATAGTTCAACACTGTGAAAACGTTTTCTGATCTGTTAAATGAATGGCCTTTCTGTGGTTTACATTTTCTTGTTTTGCGTCTTCTCGATAGTATTATGCAGATTGCAAGAATAATTAGAGAGCTTGATAAAGAAGCAGCTGTGATTATTAAGACACGTTTATCATATTTAATCTTGTGTCTTCGTTCAGGAGATGAAATTTGTTTGTTGTTGCAGGGTTTCAGGCCTTGAATATTACCGCAAAGATCCTTATTATCAGAGAATGATTTCAGTGGGAACGAACGGAAGATACTGCTGTCAGGCACCGGCCCTTCGAGTTGGTTACGTGAAACATCAACATTGAATAAGCTAGTAACCAAAGCTAGAGAAGCAGGGATGGAACCTGTCAGCTTGTTATATGAAACGTACAAGCTCTGGAGGCTTGTGAGCATGCCTAGCAGATCTGGTATCCCTCCACTGAGAGAATTGTGACTTATGTCTAGAAGCTGCAGCTGAGTTAACTTCCCAATCTCATCAGGAATTTGGCCCGTCAACTGGTTGCAGCTCAAGTTCAAGCTCAGCAATTTGGTGCACTTCCCAATTTCATGTGGGACAGGCCCTGTTAGCTTGTTGTTGGACAGGTCTAGATGCTCCAAGTTATTCAGACTGCCAATGTCTGCTGGTACTTTCCCAGAAAGCATGTTATTTTGTAATGACAATTCAATCAGTTTCAAGCTTTGCACAACTTCGAGCGACATGCTACCATTTAGCTTGTTTGAAGAAAGGTCTAATTCTACTAGTTCTGGCAACTGCAAAATTTCTGATGGGATTGCGCCACTGATCGAGTTTGCAGCTATACGAAATGCAGACAAGTTCCGGCTACTGACCCATTTCGGAGAGAGAAAACCTCTGAGTTGATTGTTGCTCAAGTCAATGTAATTTAAGCTGGGATACACTCCAAAAGCTTTATCAAGGTCACCGGTGAAGTTCCAGGCGAACTCTATACAAAGTTGGGCAATCTTTGAGGCTTATTGGTCCTGAAAAGTTATTGTAACAGGCAGTAAAGTTGACAAGCTTTCCACCCTTGCAGATTTGCTGGGGTAACAGGCCTGTGAAGTTGTTTGCAGCCAAGTGAAGAACCGTCAAGGACGAGAGGTTGCCAATGTCTTGGGGTACATTGCCAGAAAATTGATTCATAAATAACCACACCTCGGATAACTTGATCAATCTTCCAACAAATGGTGGCAGTGGTCCGGTGAAGTAATTCTGATTCAAGCGTAGAATGGTTAGCTCACTTAGGTTGGCAAAAGAAGCAGGAATAGGACCTGAAAACTGGCTTCTACCTAATGCGATCAAGGTGAGGTTTTTACAATATCCCATTGTTGAGGGAATTGGACCGTCTAGATGAGTATCTTCAAGGAGAAGATTTCTAATACTGATGAGACCGGTTTTGCTTTGGCCTGTTCCGTCAGGGAACAAACTCGGATCTATTACTCCTGTAAGATTGTTTTGAGAGAGATCAAGCTCTTCAAGCTGTGTTAGATTGGCAAGGGAAAGAGGAAGAGAACCACTGAACATATTTGTTGAGAGATCAAGGTTTCGAACTTTAGAAATCATGCCTATGCTAGAAGGGATTACGCCGGTGAAATAGTTGTGCTTGAGATCAAATTCAACCAAGTGCGGAAATGAAGAGAAATTCAAGTCCTGGAGCGTACCTTGCAAATCTAAGTAGGCCAAGGTTATATGAGTGACTCTTCCTTGGTTGTCGCATGCGATTCCCCGCCATCTGCAAGGGTTTTTGTTGGAGGAAACATTAATATTTGATTGGTTTTTGAAGCTATGTTTCCACTTAATCAGTGCCTCTGCCTCTGTTCTTCCTGCAACATATGCTAGGCTAACAGAGAGAAAGGAAAAACATGTTGTAATTATGAGTAGAAATCTAACTATACCATTTAGATATGTTTTTTTATCTCTTACAGTATTTGCAACTCATAAGAATGAAACTTTATAAAGTCCTAGTGGTGGCGTGGTCTTCACATGGAATCATCATCTTCGTCATCACTATTATTTTTGTTTTTATTTTTGTTGAACACCACTGTTACTTTTAGGACTAGTTCAATTAGGATAACGTCATTCAATAAACTTGGTTAGAATTGTCATCAAGGGGTGAGGATCCTCTGCAGTTCCTTTACGTACAACAGATGTGCAGTTTTTTCAATCTCACCATAGGATTGGAGGGAGCCGAGGGAGGTTTAGAGGGTTGGAGGAGAGAGAGATATAAGAGAAGACTGATCCTCTGCGATCTGAACTCGTCATCAAGTGGGTCAAAGAAACTCCTTTGATCTGAAGGAAAGCTAAAATGTGAGGCTTGCACCAGAAATTTCCAGTACTTCTGTAATGGAGAAAACGACTGCTAAAGTCTTTGCTTCATTTTTCTTTTAGTACAGTACTCCCATAGAATTCTTAATGTTAATGCTTCTTGATTTATTAAGTGTTCTAATTGACATTTTCTCCTTGAAAAATGGGAATGAGGGAATGGATGCCTTGGTGGTTAGGCTATGTTTTCTTGACCTTATTTTTAGTTTAGTTCAATTAAAAATGTCAAGTCCAATTTTGATAGGAATCTATTACTTAACTAAGAAGTGTCTGTCATCAGCGTGGAAAACTATTTGAGGCACAATTTGAATGTAAAAATTACAACCTACTACTCCGTATGATTTAACAACAATTTGTTATATATGTCACTCATGCTAATCATTTGTACAAGTCTAATTCTCAACTTAAGTACAATCACACAACACCCTCATGTTGTCAACGCATGTGAACTTCTTTAACTTCTCAATGATCACAAAGTCCCTCAAGTTTTAAGCTCCCACTCACAAGCTAACTTCTAGCTTGAAAATCAATTTCAAAGAATATATATGTTTAAGTTTAACCTTTCAATGATTATAATGAGCTTCCATGTCCAAAACTTATTATTCCGTAGTTAATTTAAGTTGTTATTTGCATTAAAAAAAGTGCCAACTTTAGTATCAATATAAGCAACTTATATTGTGAGCTCTTTTGATGAAATGTATGAAATCACGAGTTGAAGAAAGAAGAGAATGAATGAGTTTTTGGTATTTGGAAAACCCTTTTAAAGACTTCTATGCTTATCTTCTTGAGAAAATTTAACATCTCATCTATCTCATATATATATGAGCCTCTATATAGGGCTGCTTGAAACTGTTACATCACTTTCTTTATATAGGCTATACTCTACTGAGTACAAAAGAAAATTTGACTAAAACCAATTTAGTAGAGAGGAAATGAGATGAAAAGAAAAGAATGGAAAAAAAAATCGATTATATTCTCACCTTTGGTTTTATAAACAATTAGGAAGTGACGAAAAGGAAAATAAAATTATGAGAAAATATTCCTATAAAGTCCTCAATTTTCTTTACTCCCAAATTGATGAAATTTAGATAAAAAAGAGAGTTTAAATGATATTAATTTCATTTCCTTTCAAATCACGATAATTTAACAACAAAAAATATTATTTTATTTCAATTCATTCTTATACAATCAAAAGTAGAAAAAATGGTTCTACGGACTTTTAATGGTTGTAATAAAAAAAAAAAAAAACACTACTAGACTTTTAGGGTTTTCTCTCTCTAGCTTGGCTTCTCTCGGTTTCACCGGTGCCATGGCTAAGAACCCCAAACCTAGGGGGAGACCTCGGAAAAATCAGCAAAAATCAAAGTCGAATAACAAGAAAGCCTCCATTAATTTGAAGAACAAAGAGCTGAATAAAGGCAAGGCGGTGGACTGCTCTATGGAGATAGCACCACTGGATTTTGATTTGGGTTCGACCTCGACGCCGGCGGTAACGCCTACCTCTCCGAGCCGAATAGTCAATCCTTTTGTTCCACAGTCGAGCTCTGCTCGCCGGCAACTGAGTGACTGGGTTGCAACGATGAGTGTTGTTCCAGCAAGTAGAAATGGCGGTGATTGGATCAATGCACTGGTGACTGACCCAATTGTGGAGCAAATTGAGCCTATTCCTGAATTACAATTTGCAATTGGGGATGAAATTGGAGCTTCCTTCATACCTAATCTAGAGGGTATTGGTGGTGACCCTTCCCGCCCTCTTCCCAGCAATCAAGGTAAGACTTCAGTTAAGATTACTTTTGAAGACATACAAGATGAAATAGAGTATTGGAAATCAGTTGTTGTGTGTTATGTCTTGGGTTCTAATCCTCCATTAGAAGTCATTAATGGTTTTTTTAGAAGAGTATGGAAATCTTTTGGAGTTGATAAAGTATCTGCTGTGCCAGGGGGTTTGTTCTTAGTCCATCTTAACTCATTTGAGAATAGAACAAAAGTTCTTGAAAATGGTCCCCTGATGTTTGATAATAAGCCTGTTGTAATGAAGCCATGGTCTCAGGATACAGATTTAAAGAGGGAAAAGATTAATGTTGTTCCTATATGGGTTAAGATCTATGGTTTAGATGTGAAATATTGGGGTTTAGGCAACATGTTCCGTATAGCCTCTCCTTTGGGGAAAATCATCAAGGCTGATGATGCTACTATTGATAAAACCAGACTGAATTTTGCAAAACTCCTTGTGGAAGTTACTTTAGATCAGGAATTCCCAGATGAAATACATTTTGAAAATGAATGGGGTATACTAGTTCCTTTGAAGGTGACATATGATTGGAAACCAATTTTATGTGGAAAATGTCAAGGCTATGGGCACAAGGAAGACCAGTGTCGGAAAGTTGTTCCACAACAGAGACAACATTGGGTACCAGTAACCAGGCCACAACAAGCTCTGTCTTCACCAGCTAGAGCACCTACTGTTGATTCAGAAGGGTTTCAGAGGGTTCAAGGCTCTGGAAGAGGGAGACCTACAATATCTTCATCTCAGAACGTGCAAGTGAGGAATTCTTTTGCTGCCTTGCCAAGTAATTCTGAAGACTCTCCTTCAGAACCTAGTAGAGGTAATGTCATTGTGACTTATGGTGCAATTCCTATTCTGTCTAGTAATGGAATACATGGTGCGGGGGACCTACCCTCTTCTCCTCATGGATAATATTTGCTCTTGGAATGTTAGGGGCCTGAACAATGCCAATAAATAGAAAGAAAAATCATATTGGCTTGGCAGGTCTCTTGGAAACCAAGGTGAAGGCTGGTAATCTGCAAGCTATTTTCTTGGTTATTAATGATGGTTGGAGTCTTACAAATAATTTGTCTTGTCATTATAATGGTAGAATATTTTTTCTGTGGAAACCTCATGTTTTTGAAGTTAGTGTGTTGCATAAATCTGCTCAACACATTCATTGTGCTGTTGAACATAGAGGAACTGACAAGAAATTTCTTTGTACGTTTGTATATGCTTATAATGATGGCGCTGACAGAATTGCTCTCTGGGATGATTTAAGCATGCTAAGTAAATCCATGAATGCTCCATGGATTGTTTGTGGAGATTTCAACAATGTCTTGCATCTTCAGGATAGAATTGGTTCTCCTGTTTCTGTGAATGAGATAGTACACTTTAGAGACTGTCTATCTTTTTGTGAGTTGCATGAGGTTAAGTCTATTGGTTCTTTCTTCACATGGACCAATAAGCACCCTGGTGACAAGAGGGTATTTAACTGGATTTTGGCTAATGATATTTGGTTTGATCAATTTCCGGATACTATAGCAAATTTTCTTTCTGAAGGGCTCTTTGATCACTGTCCAGCTATCATAAAGTTTTATGAAATAGTTAATTCTGGCCATAGACCTTTTTATTTCAATATGTGGTCTAAAACAGTTTCTTTCCTGGATAGAGTTGAAAAGGCCTAGAACATCCAGGTTCAAGGTGTCCCAATGTATAAGCTGGTCAGTAAATTGAAATGTCTGAAAGCAGTGTTTAAAGACATGAATAGTGACGGAGGTGGGGATGTTTGTAAAGATGCAGTTCAAGCCAGAATTTCTCTTGCGCAATGCCAAACTGCTTTAAAGCTTGACCCTATGAATCTTAGTCTCAGACAAGCTGAACTGGAAGCTCTTCAGAAATATAGAACCTTGGATATAGCTAGAGGTAGCTATTTGAAGCAAAAGAGCAAAGCCCACTGGTTGACTTATGGTGACGCTAACACTTCCTTTTTCCATACTAGCATCAGATTGCGAAAACAAATGAATAGTATTTATACTATACAAAATGTTGATGGACAACTTATGGATAATCCTACTGATGTGATTTCCACCTTTGTGGATTATTACACTGGTCTTCTGGTTTCTTCAAAACCTCCTAGCCTTCATGTTGATACAAATCTGGTTAAGCAGGGGGTTATTTTGAGTAATCAACAACAAGACTTGCTTTGTCAACGGTTCACTGGTGAAGATGTCAAGAAGGCTATGTTCTCTATCTCAGGTGATAAATCCCCTGGCCCGGATGGTTACAGCTCTCAGTTCTTTAAGGACTCTTGGGATGTAGTTGCTGGTGATGTAACAGAAGCAGTTCTGGACTTCTTTAATCATGGAAAGTTGCTTAAACAAGTTAACACTACTGCTATTTCTCTTGTTCCCAAGAAAAATCATCCTTGCTCTGTTCGTGATTATCGGCCTATCGCTTGTTGCTCAGTAATATACAAGTGCATCTCAAAGATGATTTGTATGAGATTGAAACAGGTTTTGCCTAGTCTTATTGATGAGGTTCAAGGAGGTTTTGTTGCTAACAGATTTATAGTGCAGAATGTGTTAATTGCGCAAGATTTGGTGAGTAAATATGGCAGGAAGACTACCTCTCCTAGGTGTATGCTCAAAGTTGACTTACAAAAAGCATATGACAGTGTAGAATGTTCTTTTCTTGAGGAGATGCTGGTGGCTCTTAACTTTCCTGCTCAGTTTATCAAATGGATCATGGTATGTATTTCTTCTCCATACTACTCCTTAGTTATAAATGGGGCTTTGCATGGTTTTTTCCCGGGCAAGAGGGGACTAAGGCAAGGGGATCCTATGTCTCCTTTGCTTTTTGTTATCTGTATGGAATACCTTTCGAGGATCTTGAAATGGGTTGGAGTACAAAAACAGTTTAAATTCTATCCCAGGTGCAAATTCTTGAACTTGAACCATATGTGTTTTGCGGATGACCTATTACTCTTCAGTCATGGGGATCCTCGATCTATAATTTTGCTGCTCAGAGGATTTGAGACGTTTTCTGTTAGTTCTGGTTTGGTGGCAAACAAGAGTAAATCTGCAATTTATTTTTGCAATATTGATCAGAATGTCACTCGTCAGATCACTACTGTTTCTGGTTTTCAAGTGGGGGAATTACCTTTCAGGTATTTGGGTGTTCCTGTATCTTCTAAAAGGCTCTCAATTTCTGATTGTGATGTTTTAGTGGAAAAGGTCATTACAAAAATAAGATGTTGGGGTTCTAAACATCTTTCGTATGCAGGGAGGGTGACCTTAGTTAATTCTGTGTTACTTACTCTTCACTCATATTGGGGCTCTATTTTTATCATTTCCAAGAGTATATTGCACAAAATTGTTGTTGTTTGTAGAAACTTTTTATGGGATGGTAAAGCTATATATACCCGGACTCCTCCCATAGCTTGGGAATTTATTTGCAAGCCTAAATCTGCTGGCGGCTTGGGTATTAAGGACTGTTTTATATGGAACTATGCTTCTGTGGGGAAGTATGTGTGGTGGTTGGCTTCAAAACAAGATACTGTGTGGGTTAAATGGGTTCACCACATATATTTAAAAAGGAAGAGCTGGTGGGAGTATACTGTGTCCCCATCAGCTAGTTGGGCATGGAAGAAAATAGTTGAATGCCGAGACATGTTTAAAAATGCTTATGTGCAGGGGCAATGGTCTGGTAATGCTACAGGAAAATACTCAGTTAAGGGAGGAAATCTGTGGCTCTCTCCTTCCACTGTGAAGGTGCGCTGGGACTCTTGGGTTTGGAACAGACTGAATCAACCTAAGCATGCTTTTATTGCATGGATGACAGCTCTGAACAGGTTGCAAACGAAAGATAGACTCTGCAAAATTCATGTCAGTGATGAAGACATCTGCCCACTGTGTGGGATATCTTCTGAAACTTGTACTCACTTATTCTTCTCCTGCTCCTTCAATGGACAATGTTTGGATATTCTGAAGACATGGATGGGTATTAGAACAAAGCATGTGTTTGTTTGGAGCACTTGCAGGTGGATTGAAAAATAACCTAAGTTCAGGCGCATGGTTATGTTAGCTGGTATAACAGCTTTGTTATATCACACATGGCGTTGCAGGAATGAAGCCCATTGGGATCGTATAGTAGCAAGACCTGTCGTGGTGATGCATAGGATTAAACAGGAGCTCAAGATGAGGATATTTTCTGTCATACCTAGGAAGACCTCACAAAAAGATAGGAAGTGGTTTGATATGCTTTTTTGATATTTGTTATGTACCCCCTTGGTTATAGATAGGCCATTTCTAGAAGGTAACATCTTGCTTTGGGGTTGAAAACTTTAAGAGGGTATGCCTTCTAGTTCTCATGTAATTTTTAGTTCTTTAATGCAAGGCTCTAATTACTTACCAAAAAAAACAAAAGTAGAAAAAATAATTCGTTTCCTTTCCATTTCTTTTCTTTCTCTTCCCTTGCCTTCCTTTATTTACTCATCCCCAAATTTTAGGGTTTAGTCAATGAAATTAAACCAAAAAGCTTCAGTTCCACAAACCAAATCAAACTCGAAGCCTTGATCAAGGATGACGAATGAAGCCACAAAAATGCAATTAATTATGTTGCTGAAAACTCCGATTATGTTGAAGAATGGATTTGGCGAAGGCAATTGAATGAAGCCACAACAGTGCAAGATGAATTGGGCATAATCTTGTTATTGTTCATCAATTCATGTGAGGTAAAAATCTGATGTTCATTAATCCATTCTCTGCAATTTTACATTTATTTCGTATACTTCAATTCAGATTTCTGGGCTTTCAAATTGCCTTTGGTTTGTAGAAGTGTAATACAAAATCTAATGCCCATCACAGAAAATCATAAGTGCTATCAAACCAATTTAGGTACAGGGAGGGTTAAGTCTTTTGGGTGACAACAACAACAACAACAACAACAACAACAACAACAACAACAACAACGACCCAGTAGATGTCCGGCCGAGGGCGGGGTCTGTGGAGGTTCATACGTAGGCAGCCTTACCCCTAACTAGTCGCCTAGTATGGTAAACACTTTTGCGGTTTGTTTCATTTGTTTTCTTAGCATAACTGAAAAAGTATTAAGTTTTAAGGGTTGGATTTAGCTTGGTAAATGGTAGTTCTTTGTAAACTTGGTATTGATGGTTGGGGCTTTTTCTTTGCTTGTTGTGGTGATTTTGATCTTGGATGTTTTATTGTTGCTTTGTGCTTTCAAGTTCAATATTATTATAGCACCAACCCAAATAAAATCTCCTGCAACTGTTAGTTTCTATGATTGGGTTTGATGTTTTAGCACCCAAGTGGACTGGTTATATAACTTGTTAATTTGAAGCAGTTGAAAGACAAATTAGCTGTCAATTAGGCTGAATGGAGGAAAATTTTCATATCTTTGCATGTGATATTGATAATTCATGAACTAGTACAAAGATATCATTCACCTTTACACCTACTTTGATACACTTGTAAACCTATTATAGCTATCTTACGGAAAGAGTAGTGGGTCATCAGAGACCGATTCTTCGGAATCTGAATGGTCAGATTGCATCTTGTACATGTTCCGAAATTTCACCTCAAACATTTGAGATACATACTTCATGGTTGGCCTAGAATGTGGAGAAACATTTAGGCACAAAATTGCTATGTCTAGAACAGACTGCAACTGTTGGGAGAGTTTTGCACTCGTCGGATGTGCAAGACGAGAATCTAAAATGTCTTTGAGTGGTATTTTCCCTTCGTATCCAGACAGGTTAGTATTGATACTCAAAATCTGGTCTTGTGGATGCCCTCCCATTAGGATTTCAAGCGCTAGAATGCCAAAGCTGTACACATCACATTTTTCTGTCACTCCCATGGTGTAAGCCAACTCTGCAGATAGGACTATGTTAGCAAAGGCATGTGTGTCACTAAAGAGTTTGTTTTGTTTTCTTATTAATGGAGGAAGTCAGCAATTTTAGGAAATCGCTATCTGAAAATATTAAAGGATGTAAAATAAAAGGAAATTAAGGAACCCACTTATTATTGTCAACTTTTTGAATGCGTATGAATGATAATTTATACTTCCATTATCGGAAAATTATAGTCACTTGAATTGTGGATGGATATGTAATTGTCCTGTGGAAATCGATCACATACCTGGGGCAAGGTAGCCATATGTGCCAGCGAGTGTGGTCCAGTTTGAGGAATCTGGATTTAGGAACTTTGCTGTCCCAAAGTCGGAGACATGAGCCTCAAGCCCAGAGCACAACAAAATGTTTTTGCTTGATATGTCTCGATGAACGATGGGCGGAATGCAATCGTGGTGCATGTATGCCAGGGCATCAGCTACACCCTTGATAATTCTCACCCTCTTATCCCAGTCTAGCTCTGTTGGTCCAACGGTGCTCCCTAAAACATTAGCCAAGCTTCCCCTATCCATGTACTCATACACCAAGAATGTAGTGGTCTCATGCAAACAAAAGCCGTAGAATTTCACAATGTTCCTATGCCGAATTTCTGTTAAGGCTGTTACTTCCTTCACAAAACTCCTGGCTGCTAGGGCTGCCTTCTCTTTGGTAGAGGAATTCAGCTTCTTAATTGCTAATACTTGACCATTGGGAATCTCTGCTTTATAGACATGCCCTGATACTCCATATCCAATGCAATATACGCTGTCAAAGTTTTCCGTGGCCTCAACCAAGTCCTTGTAAACTAGTTTGCCATCATAGTTCAGCACGTTGAAGATGTTTTCTGATCTCCGTAACAAGTGGACTTCTGGTTGTTTTCTCGTTTTAGTCCTGCATCTTTTGGAAAGTATGATGCAGCTTGCCAGAAGAATTAGCAGGAAGCTTGATAAAGAAATGGCTGTGATTATTATGTCATTTTGTGCTTCTGATTTCGTCTTTTCACTTCTGTGCTATTGCAGGATTTCATGCCTTGGATATTACCACAAAGGTCCTTATTGTCAGTGAATGCTTTTATAGGAAACAAACGGAAGTTATGGATCAGGAACTGGGCCTTCTAGTTTGTTATGCGAAAAATCAACATTCTGTAAGCTAGTAATCGAGGCTAGAGAAGCGGGGATTGGACCGGTCAACATATTATCTGAAAGATTCAAGCTCTGGAGGCTTGTGAGCATCCCAAGCAGATCTGGTATCTCTCCGTTGAGAGAATTGTGACTCAGGTCTAAAAGAAGCTGCAGCTGAGTTAACTTCCCACAAAATAGCGAAATGGATTGGCAACCACCACAAAATAGTTAAACAGTTCATCAAGACTAACGTAACGCAACAAGGAAAATGTTTTTGTCCAATATGACAACTGAAATATATCAAACGATAGCGAAGAAGTTTTTATGATAGCGAAATGGATAGTGGCGAAACTAGAAATTGATATTTATCAGGATTAAATCATATTATGTGGGAAAAAAATTAAATTTGGTATAATACTTACACAACAATATAGGGGTATTGTTTAAAAAAAAAAAAAACAATATAGGGTTACTATTTAGAAAAATAGGCCACAAAATTATAAAACGTGTCCCTTGTTTCTCTATAAAATGATCACTGTTTCACTAAAAGTTACAAAAAAACTAGGGATATTTCATCGTGCACCCCTGAAGTTTGCCAAAATGCACATGAGATACAATGAACTTTCCGAATGCACCCTATACCCCTCAACTTTTGAATTCTTGCCCAATCTAACCAAATGTAATTCATTTTGGTTTCTTTGTTAAAACTTGTTATTTAATTAATTAATTTTTTTCCTGGGTTTCGGGTATTTAGCGTAAATATAACCAAAATCTAAATTAGCTCATTCAGGTGAATTGGGTTGACTCATAGGTTTGGGGTTTAATCTTATATTGAGTCGGTTCGATTTCACGTAATAATATTTTGATATTATTTTGGATGTTGGTCGGGTCACGTATTAGGCGGTTTGGATTGGTTTTTCTTGGTTTAGTTTGAGACAGTCAAACAATTTTGAAATAATTATTGATTTTGAATTAAGCTAAAGGTCGTCAAAAAATTATTTGTTATTTGGCTCTGGTAAAAAAAAAAAGGACAAGTGATGTAAGCGTACTGAGTTTTTCACTCAAAGATAAAAAGTGTATTAAGTTTTGAAAAAAAAAAAAGAGTTATCCAGAAAAGAAAATGATCTAAAAAATGAAATCAAATAAGAGTTAATTAATTAAAGTAATACTAATTGCACGAGTATATAACATTGATGGACTTGGTTTGGTTCCTTCACATACAATCAGATCAAGATGACTAAATCCCGGCAACCCCGATACTTCTTCCGTCGAGTTGAGCATTCTAACCACATAGTAAGTTGGTGCCATGTGTCATCCATATTTCACGTTTGGTGGACATACGTGTGAGGGAACATATTAAAAATATACCATTGATTGGGTGCACAATTATTAATTTGAACTTTTGGTTGAATTACCTTTCACAATGATCTCTGACATCGTCAGGTCATGATTTGATGATCTTAATACGATCCCTTTTTTTATCCGAAACGCATATATGGAATCTGAATAAATGGGTTAGATATGGATTAAACTTTTAGCGATCAGAATACCTCGCTATTTGATCCCTTTTTAGAAGAGGAGTGGATATCAGCTCCACTTTCTAATTGAGAAATGGATATCCAGTTTTGCTCGAGTTTCGATCCTCCGCTGTTACAGCAGAGGATCAGTTTCTCGTCTCTTTATCTCTCTTCTCCAACCCCATAAACCCCTTACCCCTTCGTAATCCAATAACTCAGAAATGAGATTACATGAACATGAAATGCAACTCTAAAGGAACAACAAAGGATCCTTAACCGTTTTACTCATCCATAGTAGGAATACATTATCATGCTTTGTCACCCTGAAAACAATTAATTGTCTGATTGAAGTTGTTTTGAGCAGGTAATAGTGGCGGACCAGACAATGCAAAACTTACCTTACCAAGCAGAGACCATGGACAATATGGTAACTATGGTAGTCCTTACATAAGCAGGGGCGCCACCGGGGGGGGGGGGGGTCACCCCTAAGTTCTGATAATATTTTACACTAGATAATTTGAGCTCAACTGGTCTGTTGGTCTTTGTGTTAGCCCCTTGCTTTAATTTGATTGTAATGTTTTTGTGTTGTTTTTATTTTTTCTTTCTTCTATTTTTAATTCCCCAAGGGTGCCGCACCGTCGAAGTTATCAGCTTTATTGTAATTTAGACAGTGTGTTCATTTTCTTCTTCCACTTTATTTTTACTTTCTTCTTTTTTTTGCCCTGTATTCTATTATGGGTATCCTCACCTCTTCCATGCTTTAATTTGTTTATCCCCAAACTCAATTTCTTAGGGATTGCTTAATGTAAATGTAAATGTAAAATTCAAATTACTAAACGTAATTTATTTTTTTCCGAAAATGCCCCCGTGCATACTGTCTCTCTCCCCTTCCTTTCTCTCACATGGAATCCACTTCCGTAAGTTAACTAGGTAGCCATGTCCACCTTCACCCATCAAAACATAGAATTCACTTCCGTAAGTTAACTAGGTAGCCATGTCCACCTTCACCCATCAAAATAACAACACTTCTAACAATTCCATAAGTTGTTGAACCAACAAGTGGTTTGATGCCAACTTCCATTCTCACTGTTCCTCATCAACATTAATTAACTTCACCCATCGAAATAACAACACTTCTAACAAAGGTGAGAGCTTCGTTAGCGATTGAGACAGAAAATCCCCCAAATGCCCTTCGGAGAAAACGAAATCCACTTTGGAGAGAGGGCTTCAGTTTACGGGTAGATTCTCTCTCCTCAACCTCCCGCCACCGCCTTCTTCAACCGTCGCACCCCCATAAATCGCTTACTCCACTCTGAATCGCCCACCCAGCCGGTAGGCCCCACCTTGCATACAACCGCTACCCCAACACATCCCCAACTCATAAACCCTAACTCAATTAACATTAAAAAATAGGGTTCAAATTCTACTAAAATTGTGTCAATGTGTTAATATCCACCACGCATACAATCATCATTATCCGCGTTAAAAATATGTTGTCCACGTAAAATATTATTGATTGAAAACGTGAAAGATAATGGAGTGATTATAAATCAAAGATTCAGAGGAAATAAAACGCTAGAAATGTAGAATAAGGGAGAGAATTGCATTTTAGAACAGATGGTTGTTTTGGTAAAAATCATGAAAAAAAGATTTACGTTAAGTAATTTTAGGTTTATGTTAAGCAATTTCGAATTTCTGTCTATAGACTATTTATTTACATGGAGTAATAGCTCCTCAAATATTTAGTGAATACATTACTACAGTAGTTATGATTATGAAAAATAAATCGTTAAATTTATCCTCAAAAACTACATTTTTTTTATCACTTTGAACGACATATAAAGCGTAACCGAGTACCCACCGGATATTAAATTACTCGGAATTGGAATTGGATCCACCAGTTCCAAATTCCTAAGATTTAGAATTGAAATTGGTTACACCAGTCTCTAATTTCTAGGAATTGAAATTCCCCGAATTACCAAATTCATCCTTTAAATGAACACCCTTGCACAATTTGATCTTATTAAAAATACATGTGACAACTTGATCCTTAAAAGTTAATTATGTGCAGATTCCCCAGAAAACAGTTTTGAAAAGAATCTCCACTTAAAATACGTTTTTAACTAATTTCTTCTATTTATTTCTTATTTTTTACCTAATTTATCCCGTTTTATCTCTTTTTAATTATTTTCTCCCCTTTTCTCATCTTTTTCCCCTTCCCCCTCCTCCCCCACCCAGTCCCTGACCCCCAATGACGTCTCCCCACCCCCTTCTCATATTCTCTCTGATCCATTCCCCTCCAATGGCGTCCCCATACCACAAAATCGAGCTGCATATCAATAAATGCCACCATTGTCGAGTAACCGCGTCACCTCATAGTCGTAGTTGCTCCTCCGTTTGCGTCGCCGTTACTCGAGATGGCGCAACAGAGTTGAGTCGCCGTTGTCAAAGTGACAAAAGATGGATGTTGATGACGTGGAGGGAGTGGTGTCGTTAATCCCGCTTTTCTTCTCTTTCCCTCCCCCCTCTCTCTCTCAAATTTTCTCCAACCACGGAACCACCTTCAATTTCTCTCTCCTCCCCTGTTTTTTCTTCTTCCTCCACCCAACTCTTTATCATTTTCTCTCTCCTCTGTTTCTTATGCTCCCATCACTCATAATGTCATCAATTGCTATGTTCTCATCCTTCTCACCCAGTATTTAGTTCAAATTCTTGATTTTCTTATTTTATGATTCCATTTTTGTTAATTTATAATATTGCCATTCTGTTGAATTAGATGAGTTTCAATTGTCTTTTGTGGGCATTTCAATCTTTGTGATAGTACTGATAGTCTTAAGTTGCGTTGATTTGGTATAATGATTTGATAATTTTGAGAAGCTTATTGTTAAAATGTGTAAGTATTATCTGATAGGAACTTAAAGAATTGATTATTTTGTGGTTCTATTGAAGTATGATATCAACTATCAAGCCGAGTTTCTGGAACAAAGCCCATAGGTTCCATGGCTGAGTTCTGGAACGAGCCAATGGGAGAGAGAAAAGGAGAAAAGGAAGAAATAAAGAAAAAGGGCAAAGGAAAATGGAAAATGGAAAATGAAAAGAAAATGAGAGAAAAGAATAAAAAAGAGAGAAAATACAACTAAAAATACTTTAAATTGGAAAAATGAACTAAAAACGTAATTAAGATTAAGATTTTCCCTAAACTCGGTTTAGAGGGGAAATCCGCACAAAATTAAGTTTTAAAGGTCTAACTTGTCACATGTGTTTTTAAAAGGACCAGATTATCCAAAGGTGTTCATTTTTAGGACCAATTTGGTAATTTCCAGTTAGATTCACCGTGTACCCACCGATTCTTGGGTACCCGCCGGTTCCATATTTAATGGAGATTTAGTATTTATTTTAAATCAAAATATATAAATTGCATGACACTATGACAGTATCACCGGCTTTTCCTTTTGCTTCACTTTTTTTTTTTTTTTTTTTTTTTTTTTTTTTGTTTCTCATGGACTAACAGCCAATAATAACAACTAACTTTCAATAATAACAACTAACTTTGTGTTTTGGCTACTGACTATTGACAAAATAAAGGAGAAATTTTAAATTAATTACAGTTTTGATTCCATGTATCCATCAATTTCGGATACCCGAAATTGAAATTGGTTTCATACCGGGTATTAAATTGGTTCCGATTTCTAAAAGTTATGAATTGAAATTGGAATTGGAATTGAAATTGTTTGGTACCGGTTCCTATTTTTTGAAATTGGTTAGACCGATTCTGATTCTGAAA
The DNA here is from genome assembly GCA_038025085.1 of Tetragonia tetragonoides. Taxonomy (NCBI): domain Eukaryota; kingdom Viridiplantae; phylum Streptophyta; class Magnoliopsida; order Caryophyllales; family Aizoaceae; genus Tetragonia; species Tetragonia tetragonoides. The sequence goes on along the minus strand of CM076142.1, from coordinate 15,067,543 downwards.
TCGCTGATTCTGAACCAATTCCAATACCCATCATGAGTACCCGAATTTTTTGCTCATACGAGTATTATATTAGTAATTTTCGGTTCGGCCCCTGAAGCCTACAAGGAAAGATCGAAATGTATAGGGAAATGAATGTTACACATGAGACACTCATTTTGTTTAATGTGTGGGCATACTGTTATTGGGCAAGTATATTGTATATATTATGTACAGATTTTCCTAGCTGTAATTAGCTTTCTATTAGCGGTCTTAGGTAGTATATTTTTGAAGCAAATGATCTCTTGTATATATATATATTGACCGTAAGTCTTGGTGAAATACATAGAAAATATTTATTATGGTATTAGAGCGGACTTTGATCCTGCTTTTATAAACTTATGTTTGACTTACGTGCGTATGATTGGCCCGTAGTACGCTTTATTTGGTCCACGCTTCATCCCAAGATAAATATTTGCGTGAGGTGGGGTGTTGAAGTGGGTTTGTGTCCCACATGAAAAGATCTAATGGTCTTGAGCATACATATATATAAGCAAGCAGTGGGTTACTCTACCCACTGCCAATTAATTTTGGGTTGGAACCTCACTTATCTTATATGTTGTTCACTTGTTAAGGTCTAATTATTAAAATTTATCATAAAGTAATGTGTTAAAAAAAAGAAAAATCCATTCATGAATTATTCTAATAAATACATTATTGTTACTAATAAATATATAATTGTTTCTGATGATTGAGCGTGATATACTTTGCCGCAATAATTTATCATACAAACTTCATTTGTTACTAGAAACTAAATAATAGAGCAAAAATGAGTGTATCATAACTCGGTGTATGAGAATCATTGTCTTAATTGATAGGCAAATCTCGCATGCTGTCTAGTGAGTGTTGTGAACAAGCCCCCCAGTGACCAAGCTATAGAATTCGCAGAAGTAGATCGTGGACGTGACATACACACCTAGCCTATAAATTAAAACAAGCCTTAATTCCGGTATGTGAGGGTTGCTAGATGCAACCTCATTATGAGGCTGCAAATTGCAGCCTCACTCTCACAAGTTGATATTTGTAGAAATTCTTTTAAAGTTATGACTTTTTAAAATAAACTCACTCTCTTTCCTCCTTACCCATTAATTCTGCTGGCTTTGCAGTCGGAATTCTAAAAAAGAAAACCCTAAGATGAGAAGGATGAACTCCAAAATCTCCCAAAATCCAAAAAAAAAACCCTAAAATAGGAAGGCGAACCCTAAACCCCCCCTCCCAAAACTAAAAAGAAAACCCTATAGACGATGAAAAGTAGGAGCCCCAAAATCCGAAAAAAAAAAAAAAAAAAAAAACTCTAAGACGGGATGGGTGAATCTCAAAAAGAAAGAGAAAATAGGTTTGATTTGAGGATGCAAACTAACAAGTAAATATTTATAGGTAAAGAAGAGAGAGATTGAGTTTATTTTAGAAATGATAGAAAATATTGCAAGGAGAAGGAGTTAGTGTTATTAAAGTGGCTGGGTTAAACGGTTTTTCAAAGTGATCAGAGCATCAAATGTGATTGCAGTAGAACTCCTAGCACTCAGAGAAGCATTGATATTTGTTAATCACAAAACTGGTCCAGAGTTGTAATTGAGTTTGATTCTGTTAGAGCTATTCAACTCCTTAACCAGGATGTTATAAGTCAAGAAAAACTGACAAAAATTCTATTGGAGTCTAAGGGGTTGATGGAGTGTATGAGGAATATCAAGATCATCCAATGTGTTAGAGAAAAGAACCAGCTGGGGAAAACGATTGCACATTGTGCTATTTTCAGATCTACTTTATGTAGTGAGACAAATATTTTGAAGTCAATTCCCAAGTCTTGCTATAACGTTTTTAGCAAAATGATTGTAATGAGTTTTCATGTCCAAGAAGACATATTATTCCGTAGTTAATTTAAGTTATTCATTTCATAAAAAAAGTGCCAACTTTCGTTTCAAGATAAGCAACTTAGATTGTGAGATCTTTTGATACTATGTATGAAATCAAGAGTCGAAGAAAGAAGAGAATGAAGGGGCTTTTTTTATTTAGAAAATTTAACGGCTCATTCATCTCATATATATATATATAGGTTGCTTGTATCTAATATATGAGTCTTTATATATAGGTTGCTTGTATCTATTACATCACTTTCTTTATATAACTCTACTTTATTGAGTAGAAAGGAAAATCTGATTAAGAGCGAATTTGGCAGAGATGAAAAAAAAAGAAGGGAAATCAGTTATATTTCCCATATCTGGTTTTATAAATAATAAATAAGTGATGGGAATAAAAGGAAATGATGAAAAAGTTTTTCTATGAAATGCTCTATTTTCTTTTCTCGCAAAGTGGTGGAATTAAAATTGAAAGGGAGTTCAAAACTAACATTAATAATTTTTCCTCTCAAATCACATTAACCAAATAACGAAAAATATTATTTTCCTTTCAATTCCTTCTTATTCAACTAGGAAACATAGTTCTTTTCCTTTCCTTTCCTCTCTCTTCCCTTGCTTTCTTTTATTTTCCTTTTCAATCTTCTTAATGGGGATATAAGGTCATATAAGTTATAGGAAAATTTGGCCAAAACCACCTTAAGTTTACACCAGATTGCCAAGAACCACCTTCGAAGATAACTTTGGTTCAAAACCCCCTTAGAGCACCAGCACCAGTGACATTTAAGAGGATGTCAAGGAGAGAGAGTGAAGCTTGATACCCTCAACAATGACATATGGAATATGTCAAGCATGACCCTTAAGCCTAAAATGTCAGCAGAGTGACATTTGCAAAACAAGGGGTCAAGCATGCACTAGTTTCTCTTGGCCATTGAGTGCCTGCCATGTGGCGTTGCTTTGCCCATTAAATTTTTAGCTATTTTAAAATACTTTTAACTTAAAATAACAAATTTTAAAAAATACAAAAAAATAATCATCAGTCATATTTTTTTCTTTCTCTATTAATAGACACCCATTTTATATATTTTGCACAAATATAAAAATTTAAATTTTCTCTACAGATTATAATTTTTATAGAAAAAATAGTAGTAGAGAATAACATGTCTCATGTCATTATTGTGGGAGAAATAGGCAAAGTGTCATGACATGTTATTTATTTGGAGGGAAGTGAGGTGGAGGAAAGAGAAAGAGTATTGCACCTTAAATAAGGTGTTGTTGTTGCTGATGCTCTTATAAAACTAAAGCGCCAATCGTGACCCCCTGTAATCACTATTTTGGCCAAATTTTAGACAAACTTGACCGATATACCCTCACAAGTGTGGCACGTGACTTCCTTATTGAGTTTTTAACCACCCTAATTTCCTAATTACTTCCTCAACTCACCTTGCATTGACAATCACCTCCCTCATTTTTTTCTCCAGTAATTAACATTTTGTTTTCCATCTAAAGTGTGTAGCTCACTATCTTTCTTCTCTTTCTCTCAACTCTGTGGTCTATGCCACCATATTTACTCTGAAAATATTTCTATCTCCATCACTTTCCCTTCCATTTTCTTCTCCCGCTCACTCTCTGGGGAAAAATTGGTTAAACAAAAATTCAGTACTACAAACCCTAATTTCATAGAGGCAGACACAAATTGCGTGAAGAGATAGAGAAATGGGGTTGAAAGAGAACAAATTAGTAGTCGGGTTAAGAGAGAGAGGGTCTTTATGATGGAGCTTGATGAAGAACATACACTCAAGAGGTGAATTCTAGAAAAGATACTACTAAGTAGAATGAGCAAGGATGAGGTGTTTTTAAATTAAATAACTTTTAGTCAGATTAAATCAGTTAGTGAGGTCTGAGGGAGTAATTAGGAGATGAAGGTGGAGTAGAAAGTAATTAAGTGGGTCACGTGCAATACTTGTGAGGTTATATCGGTCAAGTTTGCCTAAAATTTGGCCGAAATAGTAATTAAGGGGAGTCACGACAGGCGTTTTGATTTTATTAAGAGATATTAAACAAAAGTTATCTTTTAAGGGGATATTCTTGACAATTTGGTGTAAACTTTAAGGGCGTTTTGGCCAAATGTTCGTAAGTTATAACCAAACAAGGTGTAAGTTAATTACTAAAGACACGTGCAGCTCACATGACCAAAATTGGCAGAGTAACAATCTTCAATAATGGAAAAAGAGATCAAAAAAAGTGTGTTTACAGATATCTTCATATCTCAAACAATTACTAATCCCCAAAATTTTAGGGTTTATCCAATGAAAATCAAACCAAAAAGCTTCAATTCAACAAACCAAATCAAACTCGAAGCCTTGATCGAAGATGACGAATGGAGTAACAACGATGCAATTAATTATGTTGCTGAAAACTCCGATTATGTTGTAAAATGGATTGACGAAGGCAATTGAATGAAGCATAACGATGCAATGCAAGATGATTTTGGACATAATCTTGTTATTCTTCATCAATCCATGTTCATGTATCCATTCTCTGCAATTTTATATTTATTTCGTATACTTCAATTCAGATTTCTGGGCTTTCAAATTGCCTTTGGTTTGTAGAAGTGTAATGCAAAATTTTATGCCCATCACAGAAAATCATAAGTGCTATCAAACCAATTTAGGTACAGGGAGGGTTTAGTCTTTTGGGTGAGTTCCAGGATAAACACTTTTGCGGTTTGTTTCATTTGTTTTCTTAGCATAACTGAAAAAATATTAAGTATTAAGGGTTGTATTTATCTTGGTAAATGGTAATTTGTAAACTTGGTATTGATTGCTGGGACTTTTTCTTTGCTTGTTGTGGTGGATTTTGGTCTTGGATGTTTTATAGTTGTTTTGTGCTTTCATGTTTCATATTATTATAGCACCGACCCAAATAAAATCTCCTGCAACTATTAGTTTCTATTATTTGTTTTTGGGTTTGATGTTTTTGGGTTCAAAGCAGTTGAAATACAAATTAGCTGTCAATTGGGCTGAATGGAGGAAAATTTTCACATCTTTGCATGTGATATTGATAATTCATGAACTAGTACAAAGAAATCATTCACCTTTACACCTACTTTGATACACTTGTAACTTGTAAACCTATTTTATAGCTATCTTACGAAAGGGGTAGTGGGTCATCACTCATCAGCTAGGTAGCACGAGTACGGGTATGCGGACACGAGAAACGAGACACGCGGATACGGGATACGAGATACGGCAGTTCTTAAAATCCCGGATACGCGGACACGTCAAAGAAAGCATTGAATCTTAAAAATATTAAAGAAAACAGAAAATTATATTCCCACATGTAGTAATTGTGCCCTGAAAAAGAGTGAACAATGAAGATATAGAGAGAGAACTAGAAGAAGCGCCGACAGAATGGAGGAATTTTAGCGTTTAGAAAAAATTTGAGAGAGAGAACCAGACGAAGTGTCCCAAGTGTCCAAAGCGTGTCAAAGTGTCCAATACATTTGGACACGGTACACGACACCCATTTGGAGTGTCCGTGCTTCATAGCTCATCAGAGACGGAGTCTTTCTTAATGGGCAGAATGCATCTTGTACCTGTTCCGAAAGTTCACCTCAAACATTTGAGATCCATACTTCATGGTTGGCGAATGTGGAGAAATATTTAGGCACAAAATTGCTATGTCTAGAACAGACTGCAATTGTTGGGGGGAGTCTCTTGCTATTCACAATGGTGGCATCTAAACATGTCAAACTAGACAGAGTTTCTTGCTATTCGTAGCTCAGACAAGTTTCAACAACTTACCCAACTTGGTGGGGTGTTTGATCACTGAAAAGCCAGGAACAAATTTATAAAAATATGTTAAAAAATTGAAAATATGCAGACAGACATGTTGAGATAGTGAGATCCTCCCTTGACGTGTCTTGCTTGACATGTTTAGATGCCACCATTGTGGATTTGTGGGTGTCTCTCTCCTTTGCACCTAGTATATTGCATTAGGCATCTCTTCCACACTTATATTTATGTTGACCATTCTGTCCATACGGCCATACACCCCTCTGCCCCCTACTAGAGCGGAGTCTACTGTCCTCCTGGTTGATACCGGTGACGAGTTAGCAGGGCCCTTTTGCTATATGTGATGTAAAAATCTCATGTTCCTCCATCCATTCTCCGCAATCTATTTTGTGCCGTTTCCGTTCAAATTAGTTATTTGGCTTTCGAATTCTCTGTTGGCTCGCAAAATGCAGTTCACAAATTCATACCCCTTCAGCATAACTGTGTAGTGTGTACCAATTTAGCTAGAGACAGGGTTGTCTTTTATAAGGGTTTTAGGATGAACACTTTTGTGGTTTGTTTTCTTTTTCTTTGTCATAGCTGATGGAAACTCAAACACTAGAAGCTTCTAAAAAGTTGTAGTTGAGTTTTGAACAATGCATTAAGCTTGATGTGTAAACTTGAAGTTAAGTGCTAGGAATTTGTTTTGCTTGTTCTGGTGGATGTTGGTATTGCATGTTTTCTAGTTGCTTTGTGCTTTCAAGCTCAATATTACAGCACTCACCCATTTAAAATCTCCTGCAACTATTAGTTTCTGTGATTTGTTTTAGGGTTAAATATTCTAGCTTCAACTAGTTATCTAACCTGTTAAAAGTCAGATTAGATAGCTGTTAGGCTGAATGGAGGATCTTTTTATATCTTTGACAAGTGATAAAGATGTTCCGTGGAGTAATACAAAGAAATCATTCCCATTTAGTTGAAAAATGGAAGGAGTAGTGGATCATCAGAGACAGTCTTCAGAATCTGAACAGTCAGAATGCATCTTGTACCTTTGGCCACATTTTACCTCAAATATTTGAGATACAAACTTCATGGTTGGCCTCGAATGTGGAGTAACATTTAGGCACAAAATTGCCATGTCTAGAATAAACTGCAACTGTTTGGTGACTTCTGCATCCGTTGGATGTCCAAGATGAGAATCTAATATGTCTTTGAGTTGTATTTTCCCTTCGTATTCAGACCGGTTAGAATGTATACTCAAAATTTGGTCTTTTGGATGCTCTCCCATTAAGATTTCAAGTGCTAGAACGCCGAAACTGTACACATCACATTTCTCGGTCACTCCCATGGTGTAAGCCAACTCTGCAGAAAGGATATGTTAGCTAGGTAGCAATGGCATTGGCATGTGTGTCACTGAAGAGTTTGTTTTCTTTTCTTATTAATGGAGAAAACTCAGCTTTTTCCAGGAAATCATACTGAAAATATTAGAGAATGTAGTTCTTTTTTAGATAACATGGGTATCCGGGCTTTGCCCGACTATTCCCATGGGGCCTGAAGTTAAAGGACGTACAAAAAAGAAAGGAAATTGAGTTACCCAATTGTAACTGTAACTTTTTTGAAACTGTAATTTATACTCCCTTCATTTGGAAATGATCGTAACTTGAATTGTGTAGACTGATGTATTTATTCTGTAGAAATCGATCACATACCTGGGGCAAGGTAGCCATATGTGCCAGCGAGTGTGGTCCAGTTTGAGGAATCTGGATTTAGGAACTTTGCTGTCCCAAAGTCGGAGACATGAGCCTCAAGCCGAGAGCACAACAAAATGTTTTTGCTTGATATGTCTCGATGGACGATGGGCGGAATGCAATCGTGGTGCATGTATGCCAGGGCATCAGCTACACCCTTGATAATTCTCACCCTCTTATCCCAGTCTAGCTCTGTTGGTCCAACGGTGCTCCCTAAAACATTAGCCAAACTTCCCTTTTCCATGTACTCATACACCAAGAATGCAGTGTTCTCATGCATACAGAAGCCGTAGAACTTCACAATGTTCCTATGCCGAATTTCTGTTAAGGTTGTTACTTCCTTCACGAAACTTCTGGCTGCTAGGGCTCGCTTCTCTTTGGTAGAGGAATTCAGTTTCTTAATTGCAAATAGTTGACCATTGGGAATCTCCGCTTTATAAACATGCCCGGATACCCCAAATCCGATGCAATAGATGCTGTCAAAGTTTTCCGTGGCCTTAACTATGTCCCTGTAAACTAGTCTGCCATCATAGTTCAACACAGTAAAGACATTTTCTGATCTCCGTAACAAATGGACTTCTGGTTGTTTTCTTATTTTCATGCTGTATCTTTTAAAAAATATGATGCCGCTTGCCAGAAGAAATAGCAGGAAGCTTGATAACGAAATGGCTGTGATTATTATGACATTTTTGTGCTTCCTAGTCCTCTTTCTCATTGGTGTGTTATTGCAGGACTTCATGCCTTGGATATCACCGCAAAGGTCCTTATTGTCAGAGAATGATTTTATAGGAAACAAATGGAAGTCATGGCTGTCAGGAACTGGGCCTTCTAATTCATTATGCGAAAAATCAACATATAGTAAGCTAGTAATCAGGGCAAGAGAAGCAGGTATTGGACCGGTCAACTTGTTGTTTGAAAGGTTCAAGCTCTGGAGGCTTGTGAGCATCCCAAGCAGATCTGGTATCTCTCCGGTGAGAGAATTGTGACTCAGGTCTAAAAGAAGCTGCAGCTGTGTTAACTTCCCAATCTCATTCGGTATATGGCCTGTCAACTGGTTGCAGCTCAAGTTTAAGGTCAGGAGTTTAAAGCACTTCCCTATTTCATATGGGATGGGTCCATTTAACATGTTGTTGGAGAGATCTAGATTCTGAAGGCTACTTAACTCTCCAATATTTAAAGGTACTTGTCCTGAGAGCATGTTATTTTGTAATGATAATTCAAGCAGTTTCGTGCTTCGTCCAACTTCTGGGGATATACTTCCAATTAGCTTGTTTGAAGAGAGATCTAGTTCAACTAGTTTTGTCAAGTGGAAAATGTTGATTGGTATTTGACCCCCGACAAAGTTTCTTGCTATTCGTAGGACAGATAAGTTTCGACAACTACCCCAACTAGGAGAAAGTTCACCTCCTAGTTGATTGTAGCTTAAGTCAATGTAATTTAAGGTGGGATACTCTCCAAAAACCTTATCAAGGTCTCCAGTCAGGTGGTTATGTTCGAGGCGAACTCTAAACAAATTTGGGCAGTCCCTGAGGCTTACTGGTATTGGACCGGTAAAATTATTATAAGCTGCACTAAAGTTGAGAAGCTTTCCTCCCTTGCAGATTTGTGGGGGCAATGTGCCTATGAAGTTATTCTGGGCCAAGTGAAGAACGGTTAATGATGAGAGGTTCCCTATTTCTGGAGGAACATTGCCAGAAAATTGATTGATAAACAAGCGCAGATCTGATAACTTTGTCATCCTACCTATGAAGGCTGGGATTGGTCCGCTGAAATAATTCTCAGTTAAGCGTAGAGAAGTTAACTCGCTTAGGTTGGCCAAAGAGGCGGGGACATGACCTGAAAATTTGCTTCTGTCTAAAGCAATCAAGGATAGATTTTTGCTATTTCCTATTGTGGAGGGAATCGGACCTTCTAGGGAGGTATCTTGAAGGAGAAAATTTCTTATACTGATAAGACCTGTTTCTTTTTGTCTCGTTCCACCAGGGAACAAACTGGGATCTATTCGGCCTGTGAGATTGTTTCGAGACAGGTCAAGCTCCTCAACTTGTGTCAGATTGGAAAGGGAAAGAGGAAGAGTTCCATGGAGCTTATTTGTCGAGAGATCAAGGTATTTCACGGTAGAAATCATGCCTATGGTAGAAGGAATTACGCCAGTGAAGAAGTTGTACTTGAGATCAAGTCTAAGTAAGCGTGGAAATGAAGAGAAATCTAAGTTCTCGAGCGTACCTTGCAAACCCAAGTAGGACAAGGTTATATTTGTGACTCTTCCTTGGTTGTCGCACGTTACTGCCGGCCACTGGCAAGGGCTTATTTTGGAGGTTGAATTAAGGTTTGCAGGTAAGAGCCAAGACCTGAAAATGGTTTGGTTATTGAAGCTTTGTTTCCACTTGAACAATGCCTCAGCTTCTGTTGTCCCTGCAATGTATCCATTGCATGGAAATAACAAGGGCATGCAGTTCATAAGGAAAAAGAAGACAAGCTTAATATTGGACATTTTTGTTACTTTCTATATTTTCATGTGCTGCTACTCTGATGAATTTAAAACTAAGGGATAGTTTGACTATTCTTGGCAGCCAATGAGTCTTCACCACATGTTTTGGTTTCTTCCTCTCCCCACTAAGTTGTGGTCTTCCGAAGGCATGAAGAAAGTGACGGGACCAATTGAATAGGAGAATTACTCAATCCGTTGATTATGTTACATAATATAAGTCATTCAAGGTTTTTAAACAAGAATTAAAAAAATTTATTATATAGTCTCAATTCTAGCAAAATAATTAAATTTGACTAATAGACATAGGGGCGGATGTTCATTAGGTGGTGGTAAAGCTAGTTTTGTAGCAACCAATATGTCACGGGTTCAATCCTTAGCCCGCTTAATTTTTGCTCCCAATCCGCCTCCGATTGTACCCTTTACTTCGGATATAGCAAAAAACATGAACAATTAATGAGGTAATGTGAAACAATGGTAGAACAAGTAAACGATGATAAATATTTTGTTGGACCTCTAAAATAACTTATGATACGAATCACAACCAATTTTCTAAAACGCCCTATATTATGGACAAGAGGGAGCATGACTTTACCTCCGATAATCATAAAGCATGAAGTTGTTGAATTTCTGGGCGAACGCGCGTTTCTAGTATGTTATGACGTACGGTGTGACGCACGGTAATGGTCTCTTATTTCCAAGATAAAACATGAGCATCAAAACATACCAATATTGACTAATCTGGCTAACATTGAACTTGCATTGCCAAAATGAATGTGGGTGTTTTAGTCTCAACATGTTGAGTTTTATTTTTATTTTTTTCCTTCTGTGAAAGGGAGGGGAAGTTAATTGAAAAAACAAATGAAAAATCTCATATTCCCTTCTTCATCTCACTCTCTCATACTGTCCCGAAGTTCCTACCTTCTCCATATTGAATTTAGCAATTTGAAACATCAATCCAATTCGATGAACAATTCCAACAACATAAGTCGTCAAAGTGACCATATAGAATTTTCTATGACAGTGAAATAATGGACATTATATTGATCGAATAATGGTGAATCACTTTTGAGGAGTCATACAAAGTATTACGAGTAAACCCCAATTATCTTATGCACTCATTAAGAAAATTATTCAATGGCTTCCAACAAGCTGGTGTCACTCATTTGCATAGCTTCGCTGTTAGCCTTGACAATCTTCTTGTTAATACCCTCTAATGTGGTAGCCAGAAAATTACCACCAGCACATAAACCACAAGGTAAATGTTAGCTCGTTTTTTTTTTTTTTGAACCGCAAAGTAACCTGGTCTCCAACTTTATTGAAAATGAAACTTAAACTCAGGTCATTATTATTGGAAAGAAGTCGGGGGTGTGTCAGTGGACTATCCGCCAAGCTCTAATTATTAGTCACTTAATTCATCTTGTTTCTGTTCTTCATTTTTATTTTTATTTTGCTTTTCAATGAATTTTGACTTATATTTTAATGTAAAATTTTGATTTACACAAGTTATTGTATTTTTTATTTGGGCCCAACTAATATTGCAATTAGGTAATACTAATAATATATTATAACTATTAATTGCTAATGATAATTTTTTTTTTTCAAAATTAATATGAACAAATAACTTGTCTTTTATTTTAAATAAATTAATTAACGGCCCAGATTTTTCTAATTAGAATCAAGGGTTAAAATGTTCATATTATAATGATTATCCCTATATTATAATGGCCTCATTCGGCTAGATTTTTAGTTTTAAGTTTTCAAAATTTTAAAAATCAAAACCAGTTTTAGTTTTTGAGATTTGAGTTTTTTTGTTTTGTATTTTCAAATTTCAAAGTAGTTTGAGTACAAAATGTGAATTGATCAGTGCAAAGAGGAGAGAGAGGAGAGAGAGAGAGAGTTAGAGTTACGGGATAGAGAAAGAGGAAAAGAAGAGAGAGTGTTACGAACTTATTCACTTACCTTAAAGTACGTACATACTTATCTATAATTGTAATAATTTAGTAATTTTTTTGGTGCAATAGTAATTTAGTATACACATAACAGTACAGTTGACATACAAATATTATTTATGTACGTATATTATGATGTCCAGGGAGAAATCATAATCATAATCATAATATCTATATAATGGAAGCATTTTTTGACAGCATTGGACCCGTCTACCTAAGAGAACCTGTTTTAAAAAAAATAACAATAATAAATCATAAATAAAAGTTAAGGAAAGAGAGAATATTAGAGTTATGGCAGTAAATCATTGAAGATAATGAAATATTAAGAGCGGTATAACTTTTGTTTCATGTTTCGAAAATTCAAATATCTTACACCAATGAAAAGAGCGTGAAACACACTTTAAAATAAGACCCATTTTGTCATATATCTTATGCATTGACATCTTACAGGAGCATATAGAGCGTCAATCAATCATAATCATAATCATAATCATAATATTTGGAGGCATTTTATGAAAACATAGAATGTGTACACCTAAAAGAGTTATTTGGAGCTATGTCACCTTAGAGATCCTTTTTAATTGTCCAAAAAATGGCAACTAATACGAAATAAAAGATGGAGATCATTTGATGACCACTAAATGGAGAAAGCTTAATAATTAACAGTACTCCCACTTATTGTTCATGCATTATACAGTATGTGCTCTGTAGATCCTTGAACGAGTGATATAGAATATTCAGCCATATTTTAAAACTGAGCTTTTTAAAAAATTAAAAAAAAAACTTTTTCTCACTTTAATGCTTTTGGGTTCTTTTGGCTGTGTCCATCATTAAATGTTATAACTTTCCACGTTTTATGATGTTGGTTGCCAATGTATGTATATTTGAGGGAGAAATAATTCTGGGTTTGTTGATTCTACACACAATGTGACTACTTAAACCATTTGGCAAAAAAAAAACACATGATTGGTTGCTTTCTAATTATCAGGATTTCTAAGGAGATCATGGTGACATCTACCTATAAGTTGTGGTACACAGTATATAGGCATAGACTTCTTATCACATATTAAAAGTTGTGCTCTTTGCAAAATACCCTATACTTTTACAACAACACAAAAAAAAATTGGTGAGAGGGATCACTTTTCAATGAAACAAGCGTCACTGCTCAATATAAGTAACCCCTATATTTCTAAAAAGTGACCCCAATTTTTTTATAAGTTAGTCTCACACAAGACTTGCTTGAACAACAATTATGTTTGATCTCCTCTTTTAATATTTGATACATTTAAGGTATACGACATTTTTTTTTTTCTGACCTAAAGTAAACTTATTTGATTGGAATTGAATTATTTATTTTTGTTTGACCTTTAATCATTACAAATTTGTTCAAACATTTTCAATATTGGACAAAGAAATATTGAAAATCTTTAACATTGTTTGTAATAAATTCTTTTTAGTGAAAAATGCCAACATTAACATTAAAATCTTTGACTAAACTCAGTTAACGTATAAGTTTGTTGCATTCTATTTGATTAGCCATACATAACTTACACATATAAACTGATGAAGATTGACATAATATTTGAGAGCCGCCATAGGTGAATAAAATAAACAAATTAGCATTCCTCCCAATCTAGAAAACCAAAAAAAAAAAAAAAAAACCAAATAAAAGAAGTTAATACAAAAATCACGTAAAGAAAAAAACTACGCATTCTCCATCTTCTTCGCAAAATTATAAAATCATTAGTAATCCATTAGTCAAAGTTGGATGATCTTTATGTTATTCATGCATGAACTGGTAGAACAATAGTTTGCACCAGTAGCGGATCCAAGATTTACAAATAGGATATGCATAATATTATACAAAAAATGAGACAAAAAATTCTTAAAAAGAATCCTCTAATATAACGAATAAATAAAACAAAAAAGAATACTTATAAAGTTTTAAGACACCTCCATTTTCTAAAATGATTAGATAAAAGTTTAACAATACACATTATTATATTCTAAATTTCTAATTAATAAAGATGATATTACATAATTTAAGATTGTTATACAAAAAAAAATAATAAAATTTAACACTAGACGCTAGAGATAGGAAATGTCGAAGTGGGCCAAGCTGCTGGGCATCCAACTTCCAAGAACGCAGACGAAAAAAAAAACAACAAATGAATGAGTAAAGAGGAAAAAGCTTTCCCATGCCTCTACACTAACTCTCCTAACCAACTGCGCTACCATCAAGACTGTTTCTATAAATCAACAGATTTTGTATATATAGGGTATGCACGTGCATACCTATATTCTTACATAGATCCGCCACTGGTTTACACATAATCAGAGAGGGAATATTAAACATAAGATCTAATATACAGATATAGTATGTGCCTCATTATTTAAATTCTTATTCTAAAATCCAAAAACCTGCATATATAAAAATAATTTATTAGTAAAAGTTTACTTATCTTCTACATTAGCGAAAAAAGTATATATAAGCTTGGATGTTTAATAAGTTGAGATCGATACAGAACAATGGTATAGAATATATGCAGCCATATTTCGATCAATCACGTGATGGCCATTTGCATTTTTGATTAACTATCAATTGCCACATTTTTATAAAAATTTCCATTTACTTATGCTAATAAGTTTTTTTAAAGGGATCTAATGAGTTAATTTTTGAGATAAGCCCAAAAGAACGGAAGTCCAATAATAATAATAATAATAATAATAATAATAATAATAATAATAATAATAATAATAATAATAATAATAATAATAATAATAATAATAATAATAATAATAATAATAATAATAATAATAATAATAATAATAATAATAATAATAATAATAATAATAATAATAATAATAATAATAATAATAATAATAATAATAATAATAATAATAATAATACCATATATAAATGTTATGAAAGAGAGAATATTAGAGTTATAGCAGTAAATCATTTGAGAAGAGGTGTATAACTTTTATGTTATGCTTCAAAATTCAAACAACGACTTACTGCAATGAAAATAATGCAAAATACACTTTAAAATAAGACTCATTTGTCTTATATCTTACGTATTGACATTTTGCAGGAGTATAGGTAGCGTCAATATAATATTTTCAATGAAAGTATTAGGTTATGTCACCTAACCAAGTCACTTAGGGACGCATCACCTAAGCAAGCATATAAAATCCTATATTAAAATATTTTTTTAAAATTAAATTTCAATTAGAAAACATAAGACAAAAATATAGTCACGACATTTTTTATAATAGAAAATTATATTACCATGGTCATATTCTTTATTGTATAATAATTAACCTAATACATTCATGGGAAAAAAAAAGTATTAAAAAAGAACAAAGGAAAAAAAACTTTCACGGTAGCATTATGCTACTCTCTCCCATTCTAAACCTAAATGTTAATATTAAGTGGAAATAACAAGAAAGATAAGCTAGCTATATGTTCAGTTTTAATAATTTTTAATAAGAAATTTTCAATTTTACTAATAAAAAATATTTAATTTTAATGATAGATAAAATAACATCTACTACCACTGGGGAAAAAAATTGAAAACAAAATCTTCTTTTGAAAATGTAGAAACACACTACAGCACCACCAACACAATATCTACTACCAATGAATACTAAAAAAGAAATGTTATGTTCATTCAAAAGATATTTTGAATTTGTATGGTAAAAAATTTTTAAAAAAATAATTGAAATTGGTGAAAAGTGTTTTTTTTGAAGGCAATCCGCAAAAGCGGTCGTTAAGATTCCATTAAACCAATCAAATCCGAGTTCAGTACAGCAGCAACATTACTCGGGAAATCCGAACACCAAAACCGACTCCCTAAATCACAAGGCTGAACATGAGCCAACTCATGGGCGACTCTATTACCATCACGACGAACAAAAGACCAAGCCACACTATCGAACTTCGGAACTAGCTCGAGAACATCATCAACTACTAAATGGAAAATAGACGACCCTCTACTTTTAGACACTAATGCATTAATAACAGACATATTATCAGACTCCACTAAAACATTTGAAATTGGTGACAAGTGTTAGAATTGTTCAATGTGCCACATGTAATGCAAAATAATCCTATATATATATTAGAATGATTATATTAATGCTTAATCATAAAGTACTAAATAATTTTTCAGAAGTGATAGTTATACTTATGATTTTCAACTGATATGATTAATTAACACGTTAAATTGACCACGAACCGTGTAACGCACGAACATAAACCTACTATATATATAAAGGAGATATTCTGTGATCGTATTGGACGTTTTTGCCTTATCGAATCATCTAAGATTAGAATTAAAAGTGCCACCTATGCGAGCTACCATTAAGCTAAATAAATAACAAAAATATAATTAAGATATAATATCAATTGAAAAGAATAAGTTATAGTTAAAAGTTTATAAAATTAAGGAGACTGGTTTTATTACGTTGTAATATCAAGTATTTTTGTAGTTTTTAATGGTGTAAAACAGAACGAAACCGAACAGAATAAAATGATATGAAAGATAATGGAACAAAATGACATAATGGACACAAAATGTGAGAAAAAATAAAATACAAAATGAGATACAGTACATGTTGGAAAGGAACGATTCATATTAACTTAGTATATAACACTAATTCTACTAAATATTATATACAAGTATAAAACTAATTTACAAAATAACATATAATTTTTTTCATTTTGACAAATTATTTCAAAAATATGAAGAGTTACTTATTAGCCTCCGGCCAGAAGCATATAGCCACATAAACGAACATGTAAAGTTTCACAAATAATTAAAGTTCACGGTGATAAAAGAGCTTGACCTATAATTTTTAGAGTTTTATCAAAGTCTCATAGTCCATAGAGCATCACGTTAAAGAAAAAAATTACTTTAAAATTTAAAAAATAAATAATGACAAATATATAAGAAAAAAAGAGATTGTGGTAATTTTTTTTAAAATTTTTCAACTGGTTCTTATGCGCATTTGACTAAAAATATTGAATAATGTAAACTTTTCACTAAAAATCTTGCAATGCACAAGATTACCTAAATGTCCAATACGACTCCAAACTACCGAAGTGAAATTGCCAACCTACTTCGATCCTCAATATTATATTTACTAACAGCGTACGAGTGTATTATTTATTATAAAATATTAACAATTAATCCGTACAACGCACGGGCTTCATATCTAGTTTGCTTGATAATGGGGCTAGCGGCGACTATCCTCGTGGTAGTAATTATGCTGATCGTAATTAGTATGAACCTTCAGAGTAACTAACGTCTAGAGGTAATTATTAGCTAGGCTGGTCTTTTCTTTTCATCCATATATTATTTCATATTGCATTCCATCCCGTTTCTTCCCAATTCGAATTATTATTCCACTCCGTTACGGGTCGCATCTCATTGTCCATTTCTTTTAGTCTCACAGGCCATTTGTTCCATTATGCATTCTGTTCCACAGTGTTCTGTTCGATGTTGTTCCGTTCCACTGCTCCACGCCTTTCCGCTGAAAAGATCGGACAGAACCTTCTTAGTAATCCTCGAGTTGGAAATCTTATTGTTAATTTGTTAATCATCAAAACAATCTCGATCAGCAAGCTGAACTTATATATACTACGACTACTTTGTTACTACATTGTAGTATTAAATATTTTAGTGAGATAGAGAGATAAATAAAGGACATTGAAAGTTACTTGTATTCTAGATACTCGTGGCCACTTTGAAGAACACAAATGCTAAGTACCCTTAAAGTTAATTATTGTAGTTTTAGCTATGTTCTCTTTCAGGTTTGCATTTGGTTTTATTGGAGACAAAGCGAGTGTAATAGTTTGAAATCAATTATGCAAACGCATCGCAATAATCAATGAAAACTATTGTGTACATTTAATATAGGCTAGCTCAACAATAATCAACCTGTTAGTTGCAACTAGATCTCTGATAGGTACTACTTCCTTTCCATAATAACATTATAAATCTTCATAAACTTTTAACAATATAAATAGCGGTGAAGATTTGTAAATTTTGATCTTGAAAAAGCAGATGACAACATAATTTTGAGACGGAATGAGTACAATTGCAAGAGCATTTCAATGCTAACAAGGTCAAGTGGACACTATCACACTAATATATGACAGATTCTACAACACATCAACACAGCATAATAGGGATAACACAAATTTTTACCTACACTTGGGAGCATGTACTCCCTATCAAAATTTTAATGCTTGGCCCAAAAAAAATAAGGCTCACCCACTTTTATTACGAGTGTAGTAAGATAAATTAACTCGAGAATAAATTTGAATTGTTGATATGACAATTCCTACAACACAACATATACCACATACGTCAAAAAGCCGTTACCATACATTGAAGGTGAAGTGAATTGGCGAGCTAAAACTGATCTGAGCTTGTTTCAACCAAATTCAAGCTAGGATTCAACCCTTTAAGGCATCACCAAGCTTTCACTGGCCACTAACCTGTTATGTTCACTTTTCTTGCATAGTACTTCACAAAATCACAATACATGGAACTAGGGGAATACATATTACATAAGGATACAAATGTAATTTTATGTACATTCATACTCCGTATTTATTATAACTATAATGTGTGCTGAATTATTGAATCGAACTGAACCGAACACCATTTTATATGCGAGACTAAATATATATTTTTAAACTGAACACCACTTAACTGAATTGAATTGAAATCACTGAACTGTAAAAACTAAAGAATTGAACTCAATTGAATTGAAATAACGGGGTAAACTCCAAAGAACACATCTATTGTCATGACTTCCATATTAACTTAAATTTGTGTATGCTATCAAAGCAGATCTCCTAAAAGGTTAAAGGAGAATAATTTATGGCCTTGATCCACTTACTCACTATTTAGTTCGGTTCAATGTAGTGGAGCTTACAACTGCTTCACTTCAGTTGAGTGATCTACTTTTTCTCCTACATATCATTATTCAGATTAAATTTAGTTTAATTTAATTTAAATAAATCCGGTAACTTTTTGGGTGTTCCCATAAGCACCCACCTAGGTATATCTACATAGTTTAAATCAGGGCCATTCGATTTTGTAATTGAGGCTCACTTACCTTAAAACCCACGACTAATTTAAAAATGTTGTTGTACCTAACCAGGTATAAGTGGGAGTACTCATAAGACCATAACTAGAACTGTCAATTGGGTCGACTAGATCTAGTTTGGGACAGATCAAGTTGGATTAGGGTCACTAGCAGATCGGGTCTTCTTGAGTTTGGTCGACCCTTCGGGTCGAATGACCCATTTAGTTTCGATTTTTTTCTCAATTATATATATATATATATATATATATATATATATATATATATATATATATATATATATATATATATATATATATATATATATATATATATATATATATCCAATTTACGTTTTCTGACAATGTACTTGCAAATATTCCCTTTAATTTATAACTTGTATAAACAATTTACGTATACTTATATATATAGAATTATATAATATTTGAATAATTTGTATTATATATTCCGTCCATATTATAATTGTTAAAAGCCAAATTTCCCATATTAAAAGAACGGAAAAGAGGTAGAGAAAAAGTTAATAAAATAAATTGACAACCGTTTTATATGATCTTTATTATATTTCATTTAAACTTTTGGATAACATATTTTATGAATTGTTGTATTTTTGGGTCCAACAGGTCGACCTATCAATCTATTCGGTTTGACCCAAAATCCGCTAAATTAATTGAGTTCGGATTATTTCAGATTTCAGGTCAAAGAATCCATATTTGACCCTAAAAAAATCATTCGGGTCAATTTTTGGGTTGGGTCACAAATTCACAGTATAGGGCTTATAGCATAACCATAAAGGCATTTAGTAAAACTAAATCCCTCGTAGGATAGACAAGAGCAGAAGAAAAAACATTTAAACAGTCATGAATACTTTGGCGCCACACTCTTGGTCTGTTCTTCTATGATGTTATTGACGGCGTAAGCACTTGTCTCGTCAACTTAGCACCAACAAGGGGCTAGTATAGTTCCTAGAAGCCAATATACACAAGGCATGGGGGGAATGAAAATTTAAACCCATGACCTTGCCTTACCAAACCACTTGGGAGTAAGATTGGAACCACTAGACCATCACCCTTATTGGTACCTCCTAGTTGATTGTAGCTTAAGTCAATGTAATTTAAGTTTAAGTTTCTGGCGTAGAGAAGTTAACTCGCTTAGGTTGGCCAAAGAGGCGGGGACATGCCCTGAAAATTTGCTTCTGTCTAAAGCAATCAAGGAAAGATTTTTGCTATACTCAAAATCTGGTCTTTTGGATGCTCTCCCATTAAGATTTCAAGGAAAATGCTAAGCTTACGCATAGTGTAATATACACTATTGTGTTTTGAGTCTATCTCTCTTCTCTACCCCACACCCACAATACCCCTATGAAATCCAAACTGTCTATGGGGAAGAAGAGAGATAGACTCATAAATACAATAGTGTATATTACAATGAATGTAAACCAATCATGGTCCTGATTTCAAGTACTAGAACGCCGAAACTGTACACATCACATTTCTCGGTCACTCCCATGGTGTAAGCCAACTCTGCAGAAAGGGCTATGTTAGCTAGGTAGCAATGGCATTGGCATGTGTCACTGAAGGGTTTGTTTTCTTTTCTTATTAATGGAGAAAACTCACCTTTTTCCAGGAAATCATAACGTGAAAATATTAGAAAACTTAATTTATATTTTTAAATAACATGGATATCCGGATTTTGCCCAACTAATTCCATAGAGCCTGAAGTTAAAGGACGTACATTAAAGAAAGGAAATTGAGTTACCCAATTATAACTGTAACTTCTTAAAACTGTAGAAATTTTAATTTATACTCCCTTCATTTGGAAATGATAGTCACTTGAATTGTGTAGACTGATATGTATTTGTTCTGTAGAAACCGATCACATGCCTGGGGCAAGGTAGTCATATGTGCCATTTTTGGGCGAACGCTTGTTTTAGTCGTCTTTATGTTTGATTTCATTTTGTTACGTTTTACTCTGCGCAGTAATATCCGTTCTACACTATATTTTTAGTTTGGCTTTGCGCTGTATCCATTTTGCATTTTATTTTGTCTCATATTTTGTCTCATTCTACAATCCATTTTGTTCCACGCTGCAATTTCCTTTTCATTCTGTTTCGTGCTGCAAGTTCTGTTTCGTACTTTTCCTTATTGTCTCGTACTATTTCATTAAAAAGACATGACCTTAATTGTAAGAAAAACACGTGAGCATCAAAAAATATAAATATTGACTAATTTGGCTAACATTGAACTTTGTAAATTGAACGTGGTCTTTTAATCTCAATATATTTGTCATCTCACTCTCATAGTGTCCCTCTCCATAGGAGGAAGTTCCTACCTTCTCCATATTGAATTTAGCAATTTGAAACATCAGTCCAATATAGTACGATGAATAATTCAAAAAACATAAGTCGTCGAAGTGACATAGGTGGGCATTGAATCAATTCTAATTTCGTTTCAGACAAGAAAAAACTATGAAATCTCACTTAGAATACAATACATCCTTTTAAAACAATAAAAGAAAATTAAACCTGACCAAACTATCTACCATAACTCTTTTATGCACGACACCAAAATAAATAAATAAACAAAAACAAAAAAAAAAAATCTTTTATGTTATGAGGCGATTTTATGAATAAGGTATCATTTTATTTGTCTGGATGTATTCTTCAAGCACAGTAACATCATTTTTTAGCTTCATATATATCACACCTCATACATGAGGCCCGGTATGAGGCCGCCTATATAACTTTTTATAAACTGCATAATTAAATCGATCAAGCGGATAGAAAACAAACAATTAAGTCCAGGCATGTGACGATGTGAGGTCGACTCTATCCTCAGCTAGTTCAAAAGCAGCTTAGCCAAATGGTGCAAATATTACATTTGATTCTTTTTTCTACACAAAAACTTGTTTATTAAAACGGTCAACTTATCGTAACTTTTGGTTGGACGAGAGTCATTTTTTAGTATAAAAAGAGTTACTACTCATAATAAGTGACCCCTACATTGCTAAATAGTAACCCCATCTTTTTGTGAGTTGGTCTCACACAATACTTGTTGTTTTTTCTACATCTAATTGTCATTTTTGAAGTTGCAATTCTTGTTTTAATATTAAACTTTAAAAGACCTATAAATTTTCTACTCTACTAAATACCTCTTTTAATTGTTTTATACGCAGTCTCTAAATACCATAGATTAGCCCAATAAGGTATCCAAATTTAAATTACAAAATACAATTATAAGTTAGCAGACACTGAAATAAAATAGACAAGCTAACTTCCAATTTGTTGTTTTTTTTTTTGTTTTAGTAAGAATTTCCACTTTGTTTAATACATGCTACACTTATATTGTCGAAAAGTGTAATTCACTCTCATTTGTAGTCATCTAAAGGCCCGCCTATATAGATAAAATTGAAACATTAAGGATCATGTACGTAACCTATTTTAATTGTTGGTGATTTGTGTATCTAAAATCATTATAATAGATGTTTATTAAGTCTTACTACTACATACATTTTTTAAAATTATGATAGACAATTTTGTAGACGGAAAATAAATTAATATTGGCATACCCATATTTCTTTTTTCCAATTGATCAACATGAAGCAGACAGTGGCGAACCTATGTGGTGCGATGGGTGGACCATTGCAATTTGCACCACCAATTTTTTTTTTTTTCCTTTTTAATGTACAATTTTTCCTATTTTTGTAGTTTTTTTTTTTTTTTATTTTTTTGGCTCTTATTGCACCCCAATTCTGTAATTTTTATCCTATTCTCAAATTTGTACCCCTATTCTAAATTTTTTGAGTTCGCCACTGAAAGCAGATAGATATATAGATAGATAGATAAAACTCTTTATGTCTAGGGAACAACCTTACCAGCGTACCTAGTACAACCTTAGATAAGGATTATATATCTATGGCTGGAGAGCCCCTAAATTCGGTACTACACCTAGCTGAATGCCCGAGGTAGGCCGAATCCATTCCCATACTTGGCATAACCTCATACTGCATTCCAAACTTTTGTTGATCATAATAAGTACTCCCTCCGTCTCAATAAAACCCGAACCTTTGTTTTTTCACGGTCTCCAAGACACCACTTTAATCGTAAATAACTACAATTATATGAATATAAAAGTTATAATAATACAATTTTTTGAAAATACTTTTAAAAATAAATCTAACAAAAGTATTTTCATAATGTGAATCTTTATATATTTTTATAAATAAATGGTCAAAGTTTGTTAAGTTTGACCTTCAAAAAGCAAAGGTTCAAGGTTTTTTTGAGACGGAGGGAGTAACTTTTAGTTATAAAACATTTTTCTTTTTCTTTTTTTAATTTTTTTGTAAAAAAGAAAAAGAAATCTCATTACTGGTTAACAGAAAATAGACAACATTTTGAATTAAGGATAGATGGAGTCACATTCAAACAATTTGAATAATTTGTTGAGCACAAAATATTTGTTCAAGACGGGTTTATCAAAATTTTTGGTAAGTCGAGTGTCACATTTTAATAACCTCTACATTTCTAAATAAAGACCCCCATTTTTTTATAATAAATTTATCTCACACGAGACTTGCTCGAGACTACCTTAAAATTAATTGCCTAGCTCTTTCCTTTGCGAAAGCAATAGATTTTCAACTCGTCACAATTGATGTCTAGAGAGAATAATCCACGGTCTAAGCTGCAGGTTTTCTTCTGTTTACGCGGCATAGAAATTTCTATGTGAAAGATAGGGGATATATCCTTATAAGTAATGGGGTAGTTACTTATAATTATGCCCCACTACTTTTTAATTTGTAAGTACTTGTCAAAAATTTACTCGTATATACATATACTCAAGTAATGGCTTCCAAAAAGGTTTCAGTCATTTGCATGGCTTCAATTTTGGCCCTGTCAATAATTTTTACAATACCCTCCAATGTGCTAGCCAGGAACTTACTACCAGCAGCTGCCCCTGAACATATTAAACCAGCAGGTTAGCTATTTAATTAATCTTGTGTTTACCTCATCAAAAAATATTCTGTTCTCTTTATGATTTAGGATCTCTTTAATAAACCATTTTCCGCATTTACGCATTACACTTGCAGATGCTTGACATGTGTTAAGTTGACTACAAATAAAATGTTGGTCGCAAATTAGCAACTTTGCTAATACCGTTGTCATTGGTTGGAATTTTTACCGACCAAAACTTCAGTCGGACCTTTAAGTTTGCGATCGATACATTGATCGCAATCATCAATTCATATTTTAAAATTTTACGATCGCATTTCGGTCGAAAATTAATAAACGTCCGAGTTATTATTGGTTGCATCATCCATTTGCAACCAGGCTATTTGCTGCCTCTGGTCGTCGGTCGCAAAGAGTATTTTGCGACCGAATATTGAAATTTGAGACCGATAGTGCGATAGCAAAATCGCATTTTTCTTGTAGTGAACTGTAATGCGTAAATGCGGAAAATGGTTTTGAAGAGGATCATTATCCTCTCTTTATATATACTTAATTAACTCAAAGTATTACTCTATATATAGCACCGCTTCAGTATAATTAAAATTTTGTATAAGATTGTCTCACTGTGAGACAGGGTGATTTTTGTAGAAAAATCACCTTATTCCTAAATGAAATGGTCTAATACAAGACTTATTGGTTATTCAGTTAATTAATCATGTATCTTGTGATTAGGAGGTCCAGGGAGAAACATGGTTCAGGTCTTCACTCCGAAGGTTACTCTTGACCGCGATGACCCTGTTGGTGGTCATTATACAATGTCTGCAGGTCGTGGAAGAGTGGAGGCCACCCGCAACAATCCTTGAGCTAGAAGTAAATCTTGTGCATGTGAGATCTACTCATAGAAAATGGGGTTACTAATTAGAGATATAGGATTATTTATTATGAGTCGTGATCCTTAGCTTATGAAATAAAAAGTGATGACCCTCATCATACCTAAAATTATAATAAGACCGTATTAAACAAATTTTTACCGTATGTTTAATTATATATGCACAATCTCTACTGTGGCAAACTGTAGTTATGATCTGTGTATTACGGATATTTTTATTTTTTTTGGTGATAATCTCCAGCCCATCTCTTTTAGTGAGGGTGAGATACTTATGTCAATTGTTTACACATAAAAACCGATTTTTGTTGTGTAAATTGGTTTAGTGGTTAAGATTAAGATGGTAGATATTTCAGATCCTAAATTTGAATCTTCATCTCTTATATATATGTATATTGTACGTTGTATCTCATTTGAAAATAATAATAGATAAATAAAGTGAGTGTGTTATCTACATTTCGACTAAGCATCTTTACCCTCGTTGCGGGCTCCACTAACGTATCACTTCAGAGACATTTGCCTGCATGGTATTTTGTTTCCTTTCAGTTTTAGATGTTCCTAGTTCAAGCCTTAAAACTCTCATATTTCCATGTGGTACGGTTTGATGGAAATATAGGAGTGACAACAGTTGAGCATTAGCCCAGGCCAACTAGTTTGGGGTGGGTTGGGACTCAGGAGTGAGAGGTCTTTAACCCCTTTACTTCATCACCTAGTTTAGTCCAAGATAAGCTAGAATACCGTCTCGTGATAGAATATATTAGTTGGGGTCATTCTACCAGAATGGTTTATTTCTTGGGAGATAAAAAAACATTTTGGTGGACACAAAAAAGGATCTACATTTGATAATGTAGAGGTACTCCACTTCTTTAGGGAAGTCAATTCTGTGGCGGACTTTATGGCTAATCATGGCCAGACTTGTGATAGATTGCTCTTTTGGTCGAACTCTTTCGACTAGTCCAGATTGTTGGATAAGGATACTTTAGGATAATTCTTTTATAGGATTATCCTGATTGTTTTGCCTTTTCAAAACAAAAAATCTAGAAAAAAGACCAATATAGAATCATCGATTCATCTTGTACTCTATGAATTAGAAAGGATGTATGGCGGACCAAAATAAAGAATTTGATACGAATTCCTTTCCATTTTATTTGCCTTTTATTTACTATATAGAGGCCAGATCTCGCTCTTTCAGCAAAATAAAAGAAATAGATGTAATCTTTCACTAAGAAATAAAAGCCTTCATTGATTTCTTTTATAAAATGGATAGGATCCTATCCTATTTGATACTTCGTACATCTAAATAATAATATTTGAAGAAAACTTTTTAATAATTAATCTGAAGTTTAAAATGAACAATACTAAGAGAAAATATATATGCCATTTTCGAGACATATGGTACAATGATAAATGACAAATTGACAAATCTAACATTGCAATACTCAGGTTCGCCAATAAAAAGTCCCAAGTTTAATTCCTATTTGATGCGTCACATATCTTCCAATTGACTTCTGATCCTCGATCAATGAGAACTCAAAATAGAGTTTATAGAGACATCCAAAAAGAGTGTTATCGCCCCTCTCCCTTTTTTTTTTTTAAAATATGTATGCCATTTATCTGAAGTGACTACCAGTCTCACAATGTTGGGTTAGTGGCAAACGCCGTCAACATTCCGTTACATTGTTAAGTTTTGTTTTTTTTTTGATGAAATACAGTACATTTTCATCAAATTATATTATTCTGATTATTGATTAATAAGACTCTTCTGAAATAATTTGTGGTCGGATCTAAATCTATCCCCCTACCCTCTTTGAGATCGTCCTCTTCTCCTCCTAACACTTGCCATCATTTGCCACTACGCCCACTCGCCCACTAGTCACTCGCCGATTGTGATCGAGCTCAACTCCTCGTCCTTCTTTCTTTCTCTCCTTCATTTTGTTTCTATTGAATTTCGAAAACATATTGGTCACCATTCATAAAAATTGTAAGTTTGACGGTACCGAGTACCAACTATTAGGTAGCCTCAAATAATTCTAAACTTTCTTAGTAGATCTGTCAATATCTAGCCCGCTCCAAAAATTCGACGCAATTCTTTTTTTCAAGGTCTTGTTATATTTTTTTGGACTCGAACCCGTTTACAATTTAATAGAATGAACTAAAAGCGAATTTAACCTAAAAACCAAGAGGTAGTTGACATGGCACAAACCCGAAAAGACCTGACTTATAACTTGCAGGGTCCACCTGTTTGACATGGCATTACAGTTACTCAATTTTGCCGCCCAAAAAAAAAACGCAAAACAAAAGTCATGTGGCCTATACGAATAGGGCGCAATATACTACTGTTTTGCTATGATGTCGTTGACGACGGTGATCGGCGCTGGCTCCCACGCCGGCCGGCGATACAAATTTCGAGTTTCGACGGTTATATAATGTAACTCCTTTCTGGATCTCAGGTAAACAAATATAAATAAAATCTTATCTCCATCAATTTATTCTCCCTAATTATCTGCTTTTGTATCCGTCAATTCAATTAATTAGGGTTTCGACATGTCCAATTCCTTTGAAGAACAATATAAGCGTAGTTCAGAAATTAGTTTTTCGAATATTCAGTTTGTTTGTACAAGTGTAGTTCATAAATTAGGGTTTTAAATTGTGTATTTTGTTTGTGGAAATGTAGGCTGGAATTTAAAGAAAATTTCTTTAGGTGTTAAGTACCAATTTGTAATAGTGTGCAGCAATTGTTTCAATTCTCAGAGTGCTTGGGGATTTGGTTTGGTAACAAGAAGGTTTAATTTTTAATCAGTGTGTTGTTTTGTTTGTTATCAATTTGGATTGATACTGTACTTTCATAGACCAAATGATAAATTAATAATGAAATTCTATATAGTTACAAAATAAATTGATGGAGTAAAATTTACATGGTAGCTCTGAATTTAACTGTTGGGTGTTAGCTTTGCTTATCGTCGTGAAAACTCGCAATTAACTTCTGGGTGTTAGCTTTGTTTATTGTTGTGAATGTTTGATTGATGTATAATTGTATATGATGTAAAGCATTGTTGTTTATGTTTTGGTTGTTCGTTGCTGTTTGTGTTTTGTTCAAAGCTCCTAGCTAAATTTCCTTTTATACTAAGTATTAAGTTTCCGTGTTTTTTTGTTTTGTTTTGTTCTTAGTATTAGGTTTAATATCTGAGCTCCTGACATGCTATTGAAACTGTGAAAACAGTAGGCAATGAGAAAACCCAGTTTATCTGTGATTTGAGCTGAGTTGGGTGATGGATGTATTGATATTTTGGTGTCTCGGACTAGTAAAAATGAGCTTTAGTGAACTTAATAGTAAGAAATAGTACATTCTTGTTCAGAACCTTTTCTTGCTATCTTACCAAAGGAGTAGTGGGTAATGAGCGCGAAAGCCATCTTCAGATTGACAACTTGAACTATCAAATTGTATCTGGTGCTTTTTACCACATTTTAGCTCCAAACATTAGAGATACATACTCCATGGTTGGCCTAGAGTGTGCATTAGCATCTAGGCACAAATTTGCTATGTCTAGAACAGACTGCAGCCGTTGGGTGAGTTTTGTACCTTTGATCTGCAAGACGAGAACCTAATTGTCTTTTTGTGTTTTCCTTCTGCATACAGACAGGTCAGAGACTCAGAGCATATGCTCAAATTTTTGGTCTTGTGCATGCTTTCCCATTAGGATTTCAAGCGCTAGAATACTGAAGCTGTATACATCAGATTTCTCAGTCATTCCAGTGGTGTAAGCCAACTCTGCAGGAAGAGTATGTTGACTAGGTAACTATGTGTGTCATATTTTTATCAATAATCATACCCATCTATGAAATAGACAAGAAAAGTTTAGTTGTTTATATTGGCTAGGTTGAAGTTATAGTAAACCAAGTTGGTTTATAAATAAACAAATTAAATGCTTTAGTAAGCAAAAGCGATGTTTTAGTAACCAAATTAAGTTGATGTTTTAGTGACCAAATTGATGTGTGTAATTATCAAAATCGATTTTTTTAGTAAGCTAAATTGATATTTTCATAAACAAAATTTATGTTTTAGTAAACAAAATGATGAAACTTGTCTATTTAATGGACTCGTAACAACCTCCTACTGTTAAAGAGTTTGTTATCATTTTTTATCCTATTGGAATATTATTTGTTACCGTTGCTTAACATTGATTTTTCGATTATATGACTATTTTCATTTTACTCTTAATAAAGAATTTTAAACGAGTCCACGCGAAGCACAAGGATAAAAACTAGTCAAGTTACTCTCATATTGTGAATGTTGATCTATTTTAAGATAAATTTAATTAATTTTTGGCCAATTTTTTCTTGTAAATGTCAGTGTAGCTACTGTCTGTGTGTGGCCCTGTCTCCAATCCAAATTGCGTAGCATTTATTGGATATGTAAAAGTTGGTGATGAAGTTTTAGAATGGTTGAATGGTCGAGCTTAACCTGCCTGCACTTGTTCTGAGTCTTTATCTTAAATGAAAGTCATTAGTATATGTATGTAGTGGTCCTCCTCCTCCTAAATCTGAAGTCTGAAGTCTGAACCAAGTAACCAACCTAAGGAGTCAGGACAGTGCCTGTCAAGGGGAAGGGTTGGAGGCCCAGCTCCAGGTGGAGTTTTCCAAGTTGACAAGCATTGACTTGACTTGACTTGAACAATACTACCTTAAAGTCTTGATGATATAGCACCCACATATAGGATCAGGTTGAGCTTATGCTTGAGCTACAGTTATCTCCAACCCAATTTACTACCAAAGTTTCTGAATCTTAGTAAATGGCTCATCCCAAATGTTCTGTTTTCCCACTTGAACAACAAAATCATGTTCATGCTAAGTAATAATTTCATCCTTGTTTCCTTGCTGCTAATATTGTTTCTCATGATCAATCTCCCCCATATTGCCAACTCGTCAAATTTCAGCTTCCCTGTTAATGGTTTCAATTCTACCATTAACATCAAGAACGACTCCTCTGTGGATGACAATGGGGTACTCCAGCTTACAAAGAGTACACCGAATTCTAAAGTCAACAGGAGTGTAGGCCGAGCATCCTACACTCTACCCGTCCTTCTTTGGCGTTGGGATAACATATCCACTATCAGTAACACTACTGCTGCGACCAAGCAGGTCACCAATTTTACCACCCACTTTCAATTCATCATGGATTACTATGGCGGTAACCAAAACTCCGTTGGTGATGGGATCACCTTTTTCCTTGCACCCTTCGACGACTCTACAGCCTCCGCTCCCCCTCATTCCATTGGTGGCTGCCTTGGGTTATCTACTCAAGATGATCATCAGTATTGCAACACTACCAGAATTAAATACCCCTTTGTTGCTGTTGAATTTGACACCTTCCCGAATGTGTGGGATCCCACCTCTCAGCATCTGGGAATCAACGTTAATTCTGTAGTCTCAAAGGTTTCTCTTAAGTGGGATAAATTGGTGAAGAGCACCATGGCAAATGCCTGGATAACGTACAACTCTGCCACCAAACTTCTGAGCGTCTTCCTAACCTACGATCCTGATCCTGTTTTCACTGGTAATCCCAGCCTTTCATATCTAATTGACTTGAGTGTTGTCCTGCCCCAACAGATCCGAGTTGGTTTTTCTGCTTCCACGGGGGCTAATGCTGAAGTTCATCAAATCCATTCTTGGGACTTCAAATCAACCTTGTCGGACAAGAACAACACTCGTACCCCTGAGCCAGCACCTGCTCCAAGCGTCACAAGCAGTGTGCCATCCCTTGGGAAAGTCGGTCAAAACAAAGTCGGATTGGTGGCTGGCATAGTAGCTGGTGTCGGTATTTTAGCACTCGGATTGGGCTTCTTCGGCTTCATGTGGCGGCAGAGAAGGTCAAGGCGTGAGCCAAATGACGGCGACACAGATTTCAACCTCGATAATTATGATGACTTACAAAATGGAACTGGACCTAGGAAGTTTTCATACCGTGAACTTAGTCGTGCTACCAACAACTTTGCTAAGGAAGGGAAGCTAGGAGAGGGAGGATTCGGGGGCGTTTACATAGGTTTATTGACAAATCCCAGTAGAGAAATTGCAGTAAAAAAGATATCCAGAGAATCCAAACAAGGGAAAAAGGAGTATGTGTCAGAGGTGACAACTATTAGTAGGTTGAGGCACAGAAATTTGGTTCAGCTCCTTGGCTGGTGCCATGACAGGGGAGAGTTGCTTCTTGTCTATGAATTGATGCCTAATGGGAGTCTTGACTCCCATCTTTATAGGGGAAAGAAGGCTTCGCTATCATGGGTAGTGAGATACAAAATTGCCCGTGGCTTGTCATCTGCCTTGTTCTATCTTCATGAAGAATGGGAACAGTGTGTTGTGCATCGAGATATCAAATCGAGCAATGTCATGCTTGATTCCAATTTCAATGCCAAGCTGGGGGATTTTGGGCTTGCAAGGCTTGTTGACCATGAGCTGGGCTCACAGACGACTGCTTTAGCTGGCACGTTAGGGTACCTAGCACCTGAATGCGCTGTCACTGGAAAAGCCAGTAAAGAGTCTGATGTCTTCAGCTTTGGGGTGGTGGCTCTTGAAATCGCATGTGGAAGAAGGCCTGTTGAACCCAATGAAGAAACCAGTAAAGTTAATATGGTAGAGTGGGTATGGAACCTCTATGGTAAAGGTCTCCTTCTCGAAGCAGTCGATACAAGGCTTGAAGGCGAGTTTAATATCCAGCAAATCGAGTGCTTAATGGTGGTTGGCTTGTGGTGTTGCCACCCTGAACATACTCTCCGCCCTTCCATAAGACAAGTCTTAAATGTTCTCAACTCAGAAGCTCCTTTACCTAGCTTGCCTTCAAAGTTCCCAGTTCCGGTCTACTTTTCACCTCCTGTAAATATGGATGTCTTCTCCATAACATCATCCTCCGGGTTTACATGCAGCAGTGGTACTACAAACTCTTTATCTCAGTCAAATGTGGCTCCTTTGATATCCGAGGAAGCCAATATCCTTTAAATTTGTTTTCCATATTTAGATTTCATCTTTCTTGTAGGATTGTTTGCACTATGGAATTCATCTCTTATGTTTAATTTTCATTGATAATTGCTTTGTTAAGATGCATACCATTAGATCTTTGAAGTTCACCAAGACTGGTATTTGAAGTGTTAAGTGACAAAACCTCAAAATCTAGTGTAATATGTCATATGAATGCTATACTTGGATCTTGGGTCTTAGGACATTCTACCATTTTCAATAGGTACAATAATTATTAAAAACTTACGCAAAAAATTGTACAGGGCGGATCTTATATATGAGGCATCTCACATTTTCCCCTCCCCTTTCTCTCTCCTGCCCTCCTTCCGCGCCTCATAGGATAGGTTTGCCACTCACAAAACCTATTAGAAGTATTGAGTTTAGGAAGGTAGCAGACTGCAACTCTCATTCATTGTCATTTATTATCATTATAAAGATCAGACATTAGCTTTCATATAGGACATACGTTAGAAAATAGTAGGAGATTTCTACATTGCTCATAGAACATATATAAGTAGATGAAAGAGTGCCAAGGAAGAAAGAAGAAAGAAGAAAGAAACAAAAACCATTGACAAAGTTGAGAGATTAAATTTGATAGAAAAAAAAAAAAAGAAAAATATGGGGAGCTATGATATAAAAGTTTGTTTTTTTTTTAATTTTTGTACTCGTATGTTTTAGTAACCAAATTGAGTGTAAAAAATCTATTTGGGGTTTTATTGCTGATGCGATAGGTATGAGTATGTCGGGCAGTGTTAAGTCTCCAAGTAAGTCTAAAAATTCTGAAGCCTGTAAAAGAGCATGAAATTGTGCGTGGGAGCTTATCGAACCACACAGATTACAAACGGGCGTAATTGTTAGTGTTTATACATCAAATGAGTACATCACGGTTGGCTGTAATGTTGATCATGCTTGAAAGTTGGATGAATATATAAATAAATGCATTATGGTATGGCTATGGTTTCTCCTTTCTAATAATGTTTTAAAGCTAAGAAGCTCCTCTATGCATATATGTTTTGATGTTTTTCTTTTGTTTATTAACTTCGAATATTGTCCTAATAGAGGTAGCAACGTTAGGCATGCGATTGAATTTCATAACAATAATGCTATGGGTTTAATTTCCACAAAGCCTCTTTGCTGAGTCTGCATGTAAATTTACTTTATTGGTTTGTTTGGTGGGTGATTTGCAGGTTATTGCTCACACTAAAGATTTATCAAATATATAATTTTGGAATTGTGATTGCGTGTGGGAGAAAAACAAAAAAACTTCAAACATTATCATAAGAGTAAAAGTAAGTGGAATCGTAATGGAAAATAATAATGTTGAAAGAGCGATGAAAAGAGCGACTGATTTGAAAGAAGTGTGAGGATGTAAATGAGGTAAAAGAGTAAATGTTGAAGATTGTGTTAAATTAGGAAGGAAATATATCAATTTTCCTACTTTTTTTGACTCATGGTTAATATGGGATAATAATTATCTTATCTATACTAAACTATGTCAGAGTAGCACATGATAGAAAAACCTATAATGTAAGGATTTTTATTTTATTTTTATTATCTTTTTTATTATTATTTTTTCCTATTCTCCTTGTTGGAAATGTATTTTATCTCTCATTTTGGGTGTTTCAATGGCTGTATGGACAAAATTGAAATGTAAATTGTAAACCTGACCTAGTTTGATCGTTCATGGCTCATTTTCCCTTTTGTGAGAGGAAGTGAGAGAGTGTGGGATCTCTTGATATCATCTTTCCTCCAACAAAAGGTAAATTGATCTCTCCACTAAATAGAAGGGATGCCTACTCGCTTATATGACCCCAAGTCGGAAAATGCTACATGTATACTAAGTGTATAAAGTGAGATATACACAAATCATCGTAACCTTACACTTGATAACTCTTTGAATATTGAGTGAATCTTATTAAATGTGAGGTACATTACGATTCCTTCGTTATCGTACGCCCCCTGACCGCCATGAAAGGTGCTAAGCGAGGACGACCTCCAAAGAAAGCCATAGAAATGGAATCAGTGAAGTCTGGTGATTCTTCCAAGGGTAAAAAGCAAGTGAAAGGTGTTGTTTCGAAAGTTCCAAAAAATACGCTAGTGGAGCATTCGCCAAGATCGCCATTGAAGCTTAATGAGTTTCTTCCACCATTGTTGCAACAACCTGCTATGACAGGTAATTCTGAAATCTCACTTGATAAGAATCTAAAACTCCCACTTGATAGAAACCCGAATTCCTCGCATGTTAAAATCCCTAATTCTTCACCAGCTAAGAACCCTAATTTTTCGCACAATTTCTCGTTGGATCTTGATCTGGAGAATCTGGGGTTTGCATCGACTTTTGATGAAAATCTAAATAATGATTTCATTGATAAAAATGATGATCTCAATGGGGGAAAACCTGATAACCATGAATCACGAAGAAGTTGGGCGGATGATACATCTGAAACGTTCTATAAAGTGCCTGATAAACAGGAAACAGATGAACATGAGGGTAACAAGAAA
Organism: Tetragonia tetragonoides; assembly: GCA_038025085.1. Taxonomy (NCBI): domain Eukaryota; kingdom Viridiplantae; phylum Streptophyta; class Magnoliopsida; order Caryophyllales; family Aizoaceae; genus Tetragonia; species Tetragonia tetragonoides. The sequence goes on along the minus strand of CM076142.1, from coordinate 15,033,230 downwards.
GGGTTGCAATGACGTGGGTTGTTTACTGATAACCGTGACCCTAGTAAAGGACTTCAATTGGAGTTTAAACCTAGTAATGGTGATTGTGTGGAACTTGATATGGATGATATTGGTGATGAGGGTGAATTTTGGGCAAATACTCTAGTTGGGTTTGTTATTGGCGAAAATCCGCGTTTGACAGCCATAGTTGAATTTGTTGAGAAGAAATGGTCTGAGGTCACAGCTCCAAGAATCCATTATCATCAACAAGGACGGTATTTCTTTAAGTTTGCAAACAAGGATGATATGAATTTCATTCTTAGGAAAGGCCCTTGGGTTGTTGGTAATAGGAATCTTTTACTGAAACCTTGGTCTGCTGAGTTTTGTCTCCAAAAAGAGCAGACAAGTAGAGTTCCTGTGGGTTAACCTTCCTGATTTGGATGTACAATATTGGTCTGTCTCTGGGCTCAGTAAATTGGCTAGCAAGTTGAGATGGCCATTGTTTGCTGACAAGTGCACTGCGCACAAAACAAAAATCTCTTATGCTAGGCTTCTAGTGGAGGTTGATGTGTCCAAGAAATTTCCATGAAGACTCCGTTTGGTGTTAAGCTGACCCAGCAAGTGATATATGAGTGGGTGCCATTTTATTGTGCCACCTGCCACACTCTTGGCCATGAGGAAAGCCACTGTAAAAAGAGAGGGAAGCAACATGTGGAGAAGGCCCCTGCTGGTGGTTTTCTAGTAACAGAAATGGAATCTATTCAAATGTGTGAAGAGGTGCAATTACATGAGGTGACTGCTTCTAATTCTGCGAAAGGGACATGGTTGGGAAATAGTCATGGGGAGAATGGTGAATGGGAGGTTGTCAAACATAAGGGTAGCTCGAGTAAACAGGGTTCTCAGAAAGGGATCCCTCCACAGAAGAATGGCCAGAAACAGGGTGATGGAAAGGGTGTGTATCATGGCAGGCCACCAGAGAAGGGCCATGCTCAGAATTTTTTTTCGGGTAGTCACAGCAAGAAAGGTGGTACAAGAGACTCTATGAATCATAATTCCGGCCAGGCCCAGGGTGGTGTGGCTGGTCCCCCTCCTTTAACATGATTATTACTTCGTGGAAGATCAGGGGTTGTAATATGCCCCTGAAACAACAAGAAGTTAAATACTTCTTGAGGAAAAATAAAGTAGATCTATTAGGGTTACTGGAAACTAAGATAAAGAAGAATAATGCAGAGAAATTTGCTCGTGTTATGGGAGCAGGTTATAATTCTTGCTTCAACTATAATGAACACTATAATGGGAGAATATGGCTTTTGTGGAATGCTTCTAATGTTGATGTGCAGATAGTTGATAAATCTGCACAAGCAATTCATTGCAAGGTTCAGTCTAAAGGGAGTGCTTTTTGCTGTTTTGTGTCCATGATTTATGCTTTCAATGATGGGAACGATAGAAGATTGTTGTGGAATGACCTGTGTAATAAAGCTAGGACAATTCAGATTCCTTGGCTTGTTATGGGCGACTTTAATGTCATTCTGAAGATTGAAGAAAGGCTAAGCACTTGTGATCCTAATATGCAGGAGATTCATGAGTTCTCAGATTGTGTCTCAATGGCTGGATTGCAGGATTTGGGTGCCACTTGGGTGTTTTTTCACCTGGTCTAACAAGCAAGAGAGTGATAAGAGAGTGTGGTCTAAGTTGGATAGTGCTATGGTGAATGGTAGATGGTTACATGATGGGATTGTTGCTGCAACTGAATTTCAGACCCCTGGGATTTCTGATCATTGTTCTGTTTTTGTCAGCATTCAGGAGCAGAGTAGTTTGCCACCCAGGGCTTTTAAATTTCTTAACATATGGGCTGATGATCCAGAGTTCATCCCTTTGGTTACAGCAGTCTGGGCCGCTCGTGTTGATGGGTGTAGAATGTACCAGATTATGATGAAATTAAAAGTACTTCGTGGGGTACTTAAAAAGTTACACGTGGAAAAATACAGCGGCCTTACTCGTAGAGTAGAGGAGTGCAGGGAGAAGTTGACCAAGATACAAAAAATGGTGCAGGAGGATCCTTTTAGTGTTGTTCTGATAACTGCTGAAAAAGAGGAAGGTAGTCGTTTTGCTAAGCTCCGGAAGGCTGAATTGAGTGTCTTGTATCAAAGGGCTAAAGCTATGGATGTTAAACTTAATGATGAGAACTCTGGCTATTTTCATGCAAAACTTATGGAGAGGAGGGCTAGTTCTCGTGTAGGGTCTGTAAAGGACTTGGCGGGTAATGTTTACCACGATGAAGAGGATGTAGCTAATGCTTTTGTTGATTTCTACAAGGGGTTGCTTGGTACTAAGGTTTTGGTGGAACCTTTCCAACCTGGTCTTGTGGGTGAGGGGCCAATTCTGACTGCGGAAGATCAAAGTATGTTGATTGATTATGTGGGGGATAATGAGATCAAAGCATCTCTTTTTGATATTCATGATGCTAAAGCCCCGGGGATGGATGGTTTTACAGCTTATTTCTTCAAAAAAGCTTGGCAGGTGGTGCGGGAGGATATATGTTTTGCAGTTTGTGATTTCTTTCACACGGGAAAGCTGATTAAACAGGTTAATGCAACCATTATATCACTTATTCTTAAGGTGGATGTGCCAGAGTCAGTAGCTAAGTATAGGCCCATTTCATGTTGTTGTGTGCTGTATAAAGTAATCACCAAGGTGCTTACAAATCGAATGAAGAATGTTATGGACAGAATTATCAGTCAGGAGCAAAATGCTTTTGTTCCTAGTAGAAGTATGGTGGAAAATATTTTTCTGGCTCAAGAGTTGATCAAGCATTATGGGAGGAGTAATATTTCGCCTCGGGTGACAATTAAATTCGATATTAAGAAAGCGTATGATTCTGTTAGTTGGGACTTTCTTGAGGAAGCTATGAAGTTCCTGGGTTTTTGGGAGAGATTTGTCTCTTTGGTAATGAAATGTGTTGGCAGTGCATTTTATTTTGTAAAAGTGAATGGAGGAGTTAAGGGTTATTTTCTAGGGGGTAAAGGTCTGCGCCAGGGAGACCCCATGTCTCCGTTCCTCTTTGTGGTTTGTGTGGAGATCTTGATCAGGAAGCTGAAAAAGGTCAGGAAAATTCCAGGGTATAGGGATCATCCTAAGTGTGCTAAATTGAAAATGAATGCTCTTGCATTCGCAGATGATATGCTTCTTTTTTCTAGAGGTGATGGTGATTCAGTTAGAGTGATGAATGACTGTTTCCAAGCCTTCTCGAAAATGTCAGGTTTGTATGCAAATCCTCAGATGACTTTTGTATATTTTGAAGGGGTGCCTGACCACGTTAAGGAGGATATCTTAACAGCTACAGGATTCACTGAAGGACTCCTCCCATTTAAGTACCTAGGAGTACCCTTGCACTCAGCTAGATTAACAGTTCAGCAGTGTCAACCGTTGCTCGATAAGCTGCAGAGTAAACTGAATACCTGGGCCACAAGATTCTTATCATACGCAGGGAAGGTACAATTACTAAACTCTGTAGTGTTTGTGTGCATTCTTTTTGGGGGACTGTTTTCCTTCTTCCAATGGAAGTGATTAAAAGAATTGAAAAACTTTGTCGAGCTTTTTTCTGGGTGATTGTCTCTGAAAAGAAAAAGGTAGTCTTGATTAGTTGGACCTCTATTTGTAAACCATATGGGGAGGGAGGAGTAAACATAAAGGAAATTCTGAGTTGGAACAAGTCTCTCCATATGAAGTGGATCTGGCAGGTTGTAAGTAAGCATAATTCAGCCTGGACAACCTGGATTTGGGGGTACTATTTGAAGAATACAGATTTCTGGGAGGTAGCCAAGAAACAGAATGATTCAACGATGTGGAAAAAGTTGATTGATTTGAGAGATGAGCTTGTTCTCTTTGCTGGTGGTGTTGATGCAGCTAGGCAACTTCTAAATAGCTGGGTGCTCCTTGGCAAATTCAGAGTCGCCAAAGTGTATGATGCTATTAGACCCGCTGGGGATCTGTTCAGATGGAAGCATACTGTATGGGATTCGTTGAGCATGCCCAGACACAAAATGATTTTCTGGATGGCTGCTCGCAACAGGTTAGGGACAGTTGATAACCTGATCCGGAAAGGCATGATTCTGATTAACAGGTGTAGCCTCTACACAGCTGATCTTGAGTCTTGCAACCACCTTTTTTTTCCGGTGCCCTTTTGCGCAGGAAGTCTGGAATGCTATATTGAAGTGGTGCGGAATCAAAGGAGAGGTTTTGGTTTAATGCATGAACTGAGATGGTTTAGAGAAAATAACAGAGGCAAGAGTCCCCCGTAAAAGGTTCAGAAGAGCGTGCTTTGCTGCGACGGTGTATAAGATTTGGTTTGAAAGAAATTCTAGGATCTTCAGATCACAAAGGAGAGGTGTTGACAGGGTGATTCGTATAATACAAAGGAATGTTTGTGTGCGTTTTTTAGCAAAGTACAGTGTAAATGAGCTAGAGTGTATTTTACATTGAAGGGGGTGTGTAGTTTTTTCTGTTTTTGATTGATTTTCAGGTTACCTCTCTGGTATACCTCTTCGATAATTGTACATGATTCTTCTCCGGGGGGCACCGCATTGGTGTCCTTTGGAAGATGGAAATACAATCTCTAACCATTTTCCAAAAAAAAATAATAAATTTTAGTGAAAATTTTGAAAATTTCAAATTCGGATTTGAAATTCAAATGGAAAAGTAAACAAGCATTAAATACTAACAAATTTAATTAATATTTATTTTAGAAATTAGAAAATCAGATGACTCTCCCCCTCCCATTACAATTTTCCGGCGACTTTGCAGCAGTACTCACCTGCCCCTCTCTCTCTCTCCAACCGGCACAATCCCTTCAATTATTTTTCCGGTGACCTTAAAACATCGAACTTATTTTCCGGCGAAGATTAGAAATTTCTAAAATCAGTGAATAGAAATTTCTTAGTTAATTAGACACCCATAAATATTCATGTTTCAATGTGTCCAGATATAACCGAGAAACCCCCCTTTCTTTTTTTCTTTTTTTTTTTTTTTTCTGGGTAGCCATTTTTTTTGGCGAGCTTGCGGGCTTGTGGTCATGTAATAACTTGGAAACATGTAATTTTGCTACCAAAGTTTTCACTAACGAAAAATCCAAGTACTAACTAATTTTGCAATCAAGGAAGCATTTTGCTACCATGTACTTCATTCACTAATCTAAATACAAGTACAAACTAAATTTGCTACCATCTACGACATTTATAAGTTCAATGAAAATTATTTTGCTACCAATATATACATTAACCACCTATTTTTTGATTGTCATACGAGATAAACTCTTCGATAAACACGAGAAGAAAAACAACCACAACAAAGAATGCACGGACACTCTCCGCCGAAAAATTAATCAGAAAAAATGGTGTAAAGTTTTGCCGGAAAATATGGATAGAAAAGTATTATCGTATGAATAAATCGATAACAACTGGGCACCTCTTTTTCCGAAAAATTCGCTTTTTGCCGGGATGTCGAGGGAGAGTAATCGGAGAAGTTGGAGATGACCAGAAACAATGGAGTTCGTTTTTTTATTTCCTTTATGTTTTCTCTCTCATCTTTTTTTTTTTTTGCTCTAAACCTCATATTATTTTCCCTCATTTGGCCTCTCATTTTCCCTCAAAAACCTCCTAATTTTCCTCCACAAGCTTTAAAGGAAGATTCTTAATTAGGGACAAGTGGAAGAATAAGATTATTTGTGTATAGTTTGCAATACTCCATGTACACTTACTGTATATTTGTGGTCTCCCTTTTAACGTTGCACTGAAACACATCATTATGATCACTTGAATGAATAGATTACAAAATAAGATAAGCCAAGTTTTTTTTCATCTTTTTGGTCGGAAAGTAACTTGCGTTTCACACTTTTTATAAGAAAAATATTTTATAAAATTATTTTCAAGTACACAAAAATTTCTATAAGACGATGTTTTCGTAGCTTTTAGTAAGATGGTGGTCAATTTTCAATGAAATAAAGGTCACTACTCACCATAAGTGATCCCTATATTTCTAAAAAATGACCCAAATTTTCTGTAGTTGGTCTCACACAATACTTGTTGTTTCAAATAACCCATTTACGATACTTTTATTTGTAAAAATAGAGACCAATTAGCGGTTTTTAGATGTTTAAGTTGACTTTATACTCACTTCGTTGTAAAATGAGTTTCATGTTTGACTTTGTATAATTTTTAATACAACACTTTGACCATTATTCATTATAATATATAGTATTAGAATTATGAAAAGTTGGTATTGTGAAAGTAAAATTGAAAATAAACCTAATGATGGTAAATAATTTTATAAATCATGCACTTATTTTTGCTCGGATTATTCAATTTCAGAGTTATTAAATGAAGATCCACTAGGCCACTACCATTACCAACATATCAAGAGAATAACATCGGATTGTTTGGCCAAACGCTTTTTCAATAACTCGCAAAAAAAAAAAATAGAGTTAATATTTAAAAAATTTATGCTAAGCAGTTAGTCCAGTGACACTTATTTTATTGAAAATTAACTCATATCTCAACAAAAGTTACAAAAAGATCGTATTATAGAAATATATCTTCTCAAAAAAAATATATAATTATGTTTTATATATGATAGGAGTAGTATCTATGCTTAACAAGCCGGACATTGACTGAGTAACTCATTGGATTGCTGACTTTCATGACTCATTCTTTCTCCTTTCATCCCCTAATTCTTGAAAATAAGAGAGATAGTTTAGGGTGAGATATAGAGAAAGAGGGATCAGGGTGAGTAATCCAATGAGTTACTTGAGTATTTTCAAAAGAAGTTACTTAAAGCAAATTGAGATTGGGTAATTTTAGACTTGTTACATATTGATTTTGATTGACTTTCGGAATTGATATCTCTATTTTGTGGTTTGAGTCGAAAATGTCCGCTTCAAATTAATTAGAAAAATTATAAGTTTTGTTATCATTTTTATCCACTTGTTATATTATGCTCTGTTTGATAATACCCCGCAAGGCGTTACATACACTTAACATAGATAGAATACTAAAGTTCTCACTGTAAAAGAAGAAAAAAATTAGAATTTCTCTTAAAAAGAGAAAAGAGGGAGCCGTTTGAGGATCGGGATATTGAACCCGACGTGAATCGAACACGCAACCTTCTGATCTGGAATCAGACGCGCTACCATTGCGCCACGGATCCTCGTTGGTGTCTACTACTACAGACATTCAAATTTATACATAAACTTAACAACAAAAATAAAATAAAATTATTTTGATCTTTAGTTACTTGCAGATTTAAGAGGTGATAAATTACACATACAAAAGTACCGCAAATAACAAGGGCTAATCTACCACATGTCTGTAAGCTGAGGGTCTAAAATTCACCCATCATGGCATTCGCATACCTGATCATTCATTGTCATTTATTTTCTTTTATAAAGAGGTAATGTAATGTTTTCATATAGGACGCACGTTAGAAAAGACTTAATACTAACATTGATCATAGACTCATAGAACATATAAGTAGAGTGGGTGGAAAGGAAGGAAGAGAGTAAGAAAAACCATTGACAGAGTTATTAGTTAAGAGCCCAAATCAGAGAAAATGAAAAGGCAAAATATGCCATGATATGAGTTATAACGATTGAAGGTTCGCCACTCCAAAAAAAAAAAACAAAAAACGATGGAAGGTTAAAAATAAAAAAAAAATTTTTATTGCCGTGACGTTTGGGATTTTTACCACTTTGATTTTGCCTCAAGTTGAATTTCTACTTTCAATAGGGCGAGTACGAGTTTTATACAAGTACAACTTGTATGTTTTACTCACCTTATTGAAGGTAAAAATTCGACATTAGATAAAATATTTTTTGAGAAACTTTAAAATGTGTGATTCTACAAGCTTGTTATGCACAATTTCATGCTTTTAAAGGTGTTGAGTTCAGAAATGTGAATTTTAAATCCGACCCAGTCTATCCAATTCGACAGGCCGGTCAGAGGTATAATGCTAGTTTGTCGATATGATTTCCGTTTGTACTGTACGCTTGGTAAATAAAAGCAATCCAGCAATACAACCAAACTAAAACTATTATCCAAACTACTGCTTATTTGGACGGGGTGTTAAGGAGAAAAAGACGCTATATCAAATGACATCTCCTAAAACAAAGACTCTATTTCATTTGGCGTCTTTATGTCTGAAGACGCCAACTTCTCTTGATCATGATAATGCCAATAGAAATGACGTCTTTGTTCTATAAGACGCCATACTAGATGACGGTTTTGGCCTGAAAGACGCCATATTAAATGGTGGTTTTGCTTTCTTAACGCCGTGTCCAAATGAGCGATAATTTGGGTAATAGCTTTGGTGTGGCCTTATTTTAGGATTTTTTTTTTTTAATTTTACCAAGCGTAGGGACAGAAACGCCACTCTCTTTTATTTACCAAGGGTAAGGTCAATTTTATAATTGCCGTTTTGATGATGATTAGGGGAAGAATAATACTGAGCGACACTGACAACGACTTTGCGAAGATTTGAGGTAAAATTTTAATTCTTTTGTTCATCCATCTAATTCTCTCATTGAATCTACTTTGTATTTTTGTATCCTGTATTTCAATTAATTAGGGTTTCGAATTTCAAATTGGCTTGAAGAACAGTTGAATCCTAGTTCACAAACTAGGGTTTCGAACATCCCGTTTGCTTGGTGATTTGTGTAGTCCAGAAATTAGGGTTTTTTGAATTGTCGTTTGCCTTGTAGAAGATGTATGCTAGAAAATTCATAGAAAATTAAAAGTGCCATACTGCCATCAATTTATACATGTGTATAGCACTTATTTTTAAAACACAGATTCTGAAATTTGTTAAATTTCTTTCCTAATAATGTATAAACGGGATAGTTACAACATAAATAGATGGAGTATACATTGTGATGTTAAATCTTGCAAACAACTGTTTGATTGGTGTGTATATGATTTAAAGCATTGTCATTGTGGTGTTGGTTATTCAAGGTTGCTTGTGTTTTTGTTTGATACCTGAATTCTTAGCTCCTAGCTCAATTTCCTTTTACAATTATGTTTATGTGTTTTTTGTTTCCGGGTTTTATATCTTAGCTCCTAACATGCATGTTATCAGAATTCTCATGGCAGTAGCCAAAGAAACAAACAAGTTCAATTGTCAGTCGACTTCAATGGAGTAATGAATTTATTGATATTTTGATGTCTCTGATTGTTTGTACTAAAACATTGTTCTTTCACTTGTACATTGCTCTCCCGAACCTTAGTAGCTATCTGACCCAAGAAGTAATGAGTCCTGAGCGAATCGATCTTCAGATTTACGATTTGAACTATCTAATTGTATCTGGTACTCATTCTCACATTTTATCTCAAACATTTGAGATATATACTTCATGGTTGGCCTAGAGTGTGGACTAACATTTAGGCACAAAATTGCTACGTCTAGAACTAACTGCAACTGTTGGGTGAGATTCGCATCCACTGGATGTGCAAGACGAGAATCTAAAATGTCTTTGAGTTGTATTTTTCCTTCGTATTCGGATAGGTTAGACCGTATACTCAAAACCTTGTCCTGTGGATGCTTTCCCATTAGGATTTCAAGTGCTAGAACGCCAAAGCTGTAGACATCAGATTTTTCTGTCACTCCCATGGTGTAAGCCAACTCTGCAGAAAGGAGTATGTTAGCTAGGTAGCTATAGCATGTCTATAACTTTAATAATATGAACTGTCGGCACTTCTTATTTATTGTGAAGTTGCCGATGGTTGTCGCACTTCAGATATCGGGTCAAACGGAAACAGCCTCTCGGTGAGACTCTCGCAGGGAAAGGCTGGGTACATCCGACCCCCCTTACCCTGCCTAGGTGGGAGCCTCTTTAGAGGCATTGGGGTAATATTAATGTTAATGTATTAATAAAGGAACACTATGGTTTAATGGAAAGTCATTATGTTAGAATATTAAAGCATACAAAACAATGAAAAACAAAATTGAAAAAGTCTAATTGCAATTGTCAACTTTTCAAAGGGTACGAACAACATATATATGCTTCTTCCATCGGGAATTGATATATACTCTTGTAGATTTGAACTAGTGATGTGACTATAAATTGTTGATGTAAGGAGTGGCTCTTCTTAATTGGAAGTAACCATTTGGTGTTATCCTGTATCCATTTAATAAAGTCAAGATCTTAAATGACAAAGTGTGATCATTTTAAGGATGGTTCGATGTTCGTGTTGGCTGTTTGATAGAACTGAAAAGGTATGGGTAAAAAGGACTTTAATTCTGTGTACTGATATGTATGACTTTTAGCATGGATCACATACCTGGGGCAAAGTAGCCGTATGTTCCAGCTAGTGTGGTCCAGTTTGAGGAATCTGGATTTAGGAACTTTGCGGTCCCAAAGTCGGAGACGTGAGCCTCTAGCTGTGAGCACAACAAGATGTTTTTGCTTGATATGTCTCGGTGAACGATGGGGGGAATGCAATTATGGTGCATGTATGCTAGGGCGTCGGCCACACCCTTGATGATTATCACCCTCTGGTGCCAGTCTACCTCTCTTGCACCAACGTTGTTGCCTAAAACATCAGCCAAGCTTCCCTTTTCCATGTATTCATACACCAAGAATGTTATATTCTCGTGCAAACAGAAGCCATGGAATTTTACAATGTTCCTATGCCGGATTTCTGTTAAGGCTGTTACTTCCTTCACAAAACTCCTGGCCGCTAGGGCTGCCTTCTCTTTGGTAGAGGAGTTTAGCTTCTTAATCGCTAATACTTGACCATTGGGAAGATTCGCTTTATAAACACTCCCCGACACTCCACTTCCAATGCAATACATGCTGTCAAAGTTTTTGGTGGCTTCAACTATGTCTCTGTACAGAAGTTTACCATCATAGTTCAACACAGTCATGACATTTTCTGATCTCCTTAACGAGTGCACTTCCTGTTTGCATTTTCTTGTCCTGCATCTTTTGAAAAATATGATGCAGCTTGCCAGAAGACATACCAGGAAGCTCGAAATATAAATGGCTGTGATCATTATGACATTGTTGCGCTTCCTATTTCTGCTTCTCACTAGCTTGTTATTGCAAGGGCTCATGCCTTGAATATTGCCGCACAGGTCCTTATTGTCTGAGAATGCTTTCAATGGAAACGAATGGAAGGTATTGCTGTCAGGAACTGGGCCTTCTAGTTCGTTATGGGAAAAATCTAGGTGCAGTAAGCTAGTAATTGAGGCTAGAGAAGCAGGGATTGAACCATTCAGCTTGTTGTACGAAAGATTCAAGCTCTGGAGGCTTGTGAGCATCCCAAGTAGATCTGGTATCTCTCCGGTGAGAGAATTGTGACTCAGATCTAATAGAAGCTGCAGCTGTGTCAACCTCCCAATCTCATCTGGGGTCTGGCCTATTAACTTGTTGCAGCTCAAGTTCAAGCTCAGCAATTTGAAGCACTTTCCTATTTCATGTGGGATGGGTCCAATTAACATATTGTTGGAGAGATCTAGACTCTGGAGGTCATTTAGCTCCCCAACATTGATTGGTACTTGTCCTGAGAGCATGTTATTTTGCAGCGATAACTCCAGCAATTTCGTGCTCTGTCCAACTTGAGGGGATATGCTTCCGTTTAGCTTGTTTGAAGAAAGGTCTAACTCAACTAGTTCGGGCAACCGGAAAATGTCAATTGGTATTTGACCACCGACAGAGTTTCCTACTATTCGTAAGACAGACAAGTTTCGACAGCTACCCCAACTTGAAGAGAGTTCACCTCCTAGTTGGTTGTAGCTCAAGTCAATGTAATTTAAGCTGGGATACACTCCGAAAGCCTTATCAAGGTCTCCGGTGAGGTGGTTATGTTCAAGGCGAACTCTAAACAATTTTGGGCAGTCTTTGAGGCTTATTGGTATTGGACCTGTAAAATTATTATAAGCTGCACTAAAGTTGACAAGCTTTCCTCCCTTGCAGATGTGTGGGGGCAATGTGCCTATGAAGTTATTTTGGGCCAAGTGAAGAACGGCTAATGACGAGAGGTTCCCTATTTCTTGAGGTACATTCCCAGAAAATTGATTGATAAACAAGCGCAGATCTGTTAACTTCGCCATTTTACCAATGAAGTCTGGGATTGGTCAGCTAAAATAATTCTCATTCAAGCGGAGAACAGTTAACTCCCTTAGATTTGCCAAAGAAGCAGGAATATGACCTGAAAACTGGCTTCTATCTGAAGCAATCAAGGAAAGATTCTTGCTGGGAATTGGACCTTCTAGGTAAGTATCTTGAAGGAGAAAATTTCTTATACTGACAAGACCAGTTTCATTCTGCCCTGTTCCGCCAGGGAACAAGCTGGGGTCTATTTGGCCAGTGAGATTGTTTCGAGACAGGTCAAGCTCCTCAACTTGTGTCAAATTGGAAAGGGAAAGAGGAAGAGTTCCACTGAGTTTATTTGTTGAGAGATCAAGGTATCTAACAGTAGAAATTACGCCTATGTTAGAAGGGATTATACCTCTGAAATGGTTGTACTTGAGATCGAGTCCAACCAAGTGTGGAAATGAAGAGAAATCCAAGTTCTCGAGTGTACCTAGCAAGTTCAAGTAGGATAAGGTTATGTTAGTGACTCTTCCTTGGTTGTCGCATGAGATTCCCCGCCATCGACATGGGCTTATGTTGCTGGAAGAATTGAGATTTGGTGGTGAGAGCCAAGATGAGAAGAGTGATTGGTTTTGGAAGCTTTGTTTTCACTTTAGTAGCGCCCCGGCTTCTGTTGTTCCTGCAACATATGCTGTGCATGGAGACAGAAGGGAGATGAGGGTGATAATTATGGATAGAAGTTTAATGCTGCTAGTAAAATTGGACATCTTGTTTATGTGATGTCTTAATGTATTGCAGATTTGCAGATGGTAAGACTGAAACTAATGGATGCTAAGTGTACCAACGGCGCTGTCGTTTTATAGAGGATTCATTATCAATGATCATCTTTATATAATGATTATGACCATTCTGAGTATGGAGTATACTGGATTATTATCTTCTGTTAAAGTTGACTTGAACTGATGACAGTGTCACTGATCAGCAAGAAATTAAGCAATGGTGCTTTTTTTTTTTTTTGGATAATTAAGCAGTAGTGCTTATTATATGGTATTTGAAGGATTAGGATTCTGCGTTAAGACTTAAGACTATCGTCCGACACAAAAACTTGTATGCAACCGTCTCATGGTGAGATGGAGTGAATTTTGTGAAAAACGATGGTGACTTGTACACAAAAAATCACCTTTATTTTTGATAAAAGTATAAGAATAAAATAGAAATTGACTTTTGTTGGAGAGACGGCTAGCTAAGGAACGCTGTCGTCCCTCATGGTAGGCCTCCTAGACAAGGTGCAAGTGCTCACGTCGTCCCATCGTGGGATGGTCTAAAACAAGACATATTTGTTGTCTGAAACCAAAACCTTTCGGCTAGTTAATTAGAGTAATCTTTGTGTGTGCTAGTCATTGTTGATTATATTCTCTTCTTGTAGGGATTGAGGCGGGAGTCGAAATATGACAAATATCTCACCTAATTTTCTGAATGATTCAAGTTCAAATCTCATTTCTAATCTAGTGAAGGATTTATCCTTCCTCCTCCCCTTATAGGTGGGATCTACTTACCTTATTAAAAAAAAAAAGTTGTTGCATCAACCACTCTAAAAAATAAAAAAGGATGAAATAAGATGACATCAAATATTATTGATAATACTTCCTTAATCCGACATTGTTTACGCTCCCTCTTCTAGGATAGGCCTGACAAAAGTTGACCCGATCTGACAATTCGACCTGAATCTAACCTGAAAAAAGTGGGTTATGATTGAGATTTTCAACCCATTTATTAAATGGGTTAAGTTAAGGTTGAAATTTTCAACCCGAAAACGACATGTTCAACTTGTTTACTTACATATGTCCATTTTATTTTTGAAATTCAGTACATAATTATGAGCCAAATAATTAATAATCACTGAAAAGTATAAATTTTCCTTAATCCAATAGTTTGTTTTGAATATTTACTTATTATAGAAATTTGAGGGTATATATCCCCTTTAAATAAAGTTTTTACCATTTTTTACTTATAATAAATTAGTTAAATGGGTTAAACGGGTCGACCTGATTGACCTGTTTCTTAAATGGGTTGGGTTAAGGTTGGAATTTTCGACTCATTTAAGAAACAGGTCAATTGGATTGAACCCAAACCCGACTCGACCTGATCTGTTTGCCAGGTCTACTCTAGGGTCTAACACCCTATGAACCCTACTTTCAAATTACACTCGGGATATTATTTACAGGATATATAAATACGAGTAATTCTTATTTGAACTAAAAAAAAAACTACTCCTTTATTTACTGCTTACACTTGTCAATGGGCTAAATAAAATGTTTGGGACTATAGGAAGAATTGGATTTGAAACTCATTTGATTAGCTTGCGCCTCTATTGAGAGAAATATATGAAGAAAGAGCAGCCATTGAGACTGTTGGTAACTACTACACTCAAACCCAGTTTTGAATTTCCAGTCAATGTAGATTGTCAAAAATATTGCATTTGACTTTTATAATAGTTAAGTAAATTGATTTAAAGTGTAGCATAGAAGTATACTAATTTGAATTTTATTAGTTGTCATCATTTAACCAGTCCTTACATAATAAATAAATAAAAATAACTGCTAAAATTATTAAACAGCACCCAAATTATTAAACAGCACCCAACTTCCAATTTCTGAGAAGGTCGTAGAAAAAATTTAAAACGATAACTTCCAATTTCTGAGGTCATGCTTTGATTGGTAGCTTCCTCAAGATCAAAGATTGGACTATTTGACCTATGGTTTTCATATTGTTTTCCGGTGATTTTCATTTTTATCCTTGATAACTTTCGTCTTGCAGAAATATTTTATGAAGCGGCCTCAAGATGAGGTTATCTTTATATACAAATATGATATCAGTATGATACCAAACTATGCTTGTATGAAAAATATCATCTTAAGGCCGCTTCATATGAGATTTTGTATACACAGTACAGTACAAGAAATCAACGGAAGTTTTAGCAATTTGGAAAAGCTAGTAGTAGTCAGAAATGATAATGAAACATGCATTAAACCTTAAGATTCCCAATCCAGATGATACACTAATAAGACCCTGCTCTTTTCATCATTGTGTCTTTGTTGAATTTTGTTTCATTCCGTTCCAATCTGTTTTACGCCATTTTAAGTTATGCATATTATTCTTGAAAAGTCAAGTGACTACCTTGAAAAACATTTCGATATTATTCAAGTCTGTAGTCACCATCTTGCACAATTATAGTGACGCATCTTGCCTGGCGATCGATTTTAGAATAATCCAACACTTTGAATAAATGGATAACGAGGTGACCTGAAGCACTTACTAGTTACCCGGTCAAATATCGAAGTTCAAATATCATATGAAAAATATTAAACTAAACTAAATTGAACTTATTTAAATTGAATGAGGATATGGATCGGAGTTAAATTTGGAGGGGGTTATCCTTAACTTAGATGTATGTCATTAGCTTTCTCATTAGCTTCTTCATGTACGAAACACAAAATAATTATTCAATTTTATAATGATGAAATTAGCAACTTGGTACATATACAATTTATAAAAAAGAATGGTTCAACAATTTGAATTTGTCATCAGAAAGCAAGATGTCAAAGTTACCTCATCCTTCTGAAAAGATTGTTATTTTGATTTTAGAGGAAACATTAAAATCGATATATATTGAATAATATAACTGATCTCAAGCTTATACGGTTGGAAGACGACACTCATAATCATTAAGCAACTCTCTTAATTCCTAACATAATTGTCCTAATACTTGATCAACTTGTATCCATACCTTACTAGTAAATGATTTTATGTTTGACAAGCACTATTGATTTATTTGATAAATTTTCCAAGTCTATAGGATGAAGTTTTCCTCATTCCTCATTCCTCATTATGGCTTAAAGTAGACATACATTGAGACTATAAGTACTAGATATATCTATGAAATGACTTCAATCCTCCATTATTCCTACAAGAAATGGCAACAAACAAGGTTTCCCACATTTACATCAAATTGTTCTTTGCTCTCTTAGTAATTTCACCAATACTCTCTAATGTATTAGCCAGAAATTTACCACCAGGTAACTAATCTTTGCTTCTTTTGGTCGTTAACTAAGAACATATTACTCCTTCCGTTCCTATGAAACTCTACCATTTGTCTCTCGCTAGATTTTTTACATTGACCACTGCTAATCTACATGTATATATAATATATGTACGCATTTGTTCAGAGACAACAAAAGGGCAAGCCAAATCAGCTAGTGATGATGACCCTGGAAATGGTAATTATCATATTCTTAATGCTCCTAGTCCCGGTCATAGCCATGGTAAGATGCAGTTAATTTCCCCTAAAGCTAATTAATTAGCTCTTGTTCTTTTGTAGTAATTCTATTTAAATTTATGTCTCGTTTTCTTTTCCCTACTCTTCTGAACCAGGAGAATTCGAATTCATAAGTTGCAGTCGCCATGCCACACATTGTGGTAGTTGTACGGCTATTTTTTTTTTTTTGGTAATCAAAAAGAGGGTGTAAATGAATGGCGACCAAGGCATCTCCACTAATTGTACTTAAATAGTTATAAAACACACCATGTTACCATCTGCCGTAATCACTAATCACATTCACTAATTCAGATCAAATTGTAATATTGACCACAAATGTTCACTAAAGAGAAATGTTGGATATGAAGCTTGATATGCTTCAAAGTAAAAGTCACACAAAAAGTCTTGTTCATAAAAATTTATTGTCTCATATTGATAGAGAAAGGAAAGAGAAGAGTCTTTACATATGTTGTGTACTCTTAGTCTTTGAACTAAGAGTCAAGGAAAGACTCTCCCCCACACCTGTGCATGCGCGCCGCTGTCTTTCGGGCCCGGGTTAGGCCTTTGCTCTCAATATCATTGCATCGTAGTACACCCTGGAGGTCGATTGACGTATTATTCAAGGTCGTTTCTGACTTTTTAAAGACCTTGTGCAAAAGTATAAATTGAAGCCGCTATAGAATACATATAGAGGGAGAAGATAAAATTTATTTTTTCCCTGTAAAAATTGGGGCCCATATCGTGTCCCCACATGGCTCCTTATAAGTTACTTCAAAGTATAATAAGAGCCGACCCTGATGATTGTGGTGCTTTCTAAGTTCCTACTTTTGACCGTCCTAATTTGACTTTGAAGTCTCACGTAATACTCTGTGAATTGTGAGGGTACTCACTTTTCTTACTTACTTAGACTCTTAAAGATATATATTAGTAGTAATATTTGTGAATTGTGCACAAGAAAGTCCCTACATCTACATGTAAGACAATTAATTGAGTATGTACAATATATACGTACTAATATACATGTATTGTTTTGGCTGATTAACAGTTATCTGGAAATGTTATAGAGATCGAGCTCATTGTGGTCACTATGGTTGGATTCATCACAGTCACAACAAGCCATAGTGAGAGGTTTTGGTTGGAGGATAAGTCGGAAAATATTATTGATCTTGCTTATTAAAATATGTGTAATTATTTAGCTATAAATAAAATGTTACCGCCCTTTAATTTCTAGCTAACAAGAAAAAACTAGGTGTGGTTGTTCATGTGATTTCGTTAAGCATAAAACTATAAGATTGTACCGCCAATGAACTAAATTTTTTTAAATATATATATACTCTTTATGTTCTTAAATATTTATTTATAATAATGTTATTGATCCACAGTGGATTAAATTCACATAAGACGTGCTAAGAAAAATTGAGTTTTACTTCTTAAACCTACTAGTGGAAAAGCTCGTGCGTAGTGCATGAGTCTTCTCCTACACTGATTTAATTTGTTGATTTAAATGAAAACCCATTCTAATTGTGTGCAAGAAACATAAAAGTCAAAGTGATTTAATAAAAACAAGTGGCATTAATATATTTGAGAAATGTGATACAAAAATATATCTGGGAAAGGATCGAGTTCCAAACACTACTCAATGCTTGTAGTAACTTTTTAAAAGAGCTTCTCAACACCATGAAATAATTCCAGTTATTACATTTGGCGGTAGTCCATCATTTTGCCATCACATGCCACATTTATCAAAAGGAAATACTTAATTGATTTCATCTGAATATTAAGATGTCAAAATTATTACCAATCGAAAATTAGCATATGAATATTCAACAACAAAAAGGAAACGAGATCGATTAGTAGTAATTTTAATTTCTTTCATGAATCTTCACTCCACTTCCTCCTTTTGGTTTGTTGAAAATTTTGAGAATAATTTTTGTATATATTAGTTCAGATTATTGAGTGTGACACTGACACCCTATGATAATTGTACGTGTTAAGCAAATTAAAAGACTTTGCTATTGTAAGTGAGTCTCATTCGACGGCTTAAGAAAAAAATAGTAAGTGGGGTGACAATGAGACAAGAAACATACCTTAATATTTATTAATGGAAAAAGAAAAAATGAATCACTAGCTTGATGGAAAAAAAAAAAGGGAAAACCGAATCAAAGAATTTGTTCCATGGCTAAACAAATATGTGACTAAAATCAATCGCCTTTCAAGAAGACCGAGACGAGAATCACGAAGGTTCAACAAGGGATTGGATTCTTACAAAACACAAGTTCGTTGGAAAAAAAAAAAAAAAAACAAAAGAAAACTGAACGGTTTGGGTCGAACCATGGCAAAACAATTTTATGCCTTCAAAAATCCCCCTTTATAATAGGGGGAAAAATGAATCAAAAATTTGTTGAAAAATTAAAGAAAAAAAGAAAATCGAATTAAAGATTCGAAACCGTGGCAAAACAAATTTGTACCTTCAAAAGTCTCCCTTTTAATAGAGGGAATATTGAATACTACTCGTTTCGAGTACAATGAATGTTTTCTTGGCCTGTCTTTGATTCTTTATTTTGCTGAATATCTTAGTCTTCATTTTGAATATATGTGGCTTACGTACATTTGTTTCAACCGAACTTTGGCCAAACTAATGTTGTAATTAGGTAATACTAATAATACGTTATAATTATTAATTGTGAATGACAGATTATTTAGTCACGACTAATATATACAAATAACTTGTGTTTTTATTTTAAGTAAATTAATTAACAGCCCAGCTTATTCTTATCAGTATTTTAAAATGTTTATATTGTAATGGTTCGCCTTATATTGTAGTAGTTGGCAACCAGCAAATAGGCTTCGAGAATGATGATGACTCCCTCAAGAAAACAAAATTTCTCTCCAAAATAGAAATTATAACTCAAAAATCTTCAGGAGAATTCTCCTTGTTGCTCACAATTTTCACATCCAACATTCCCCACATTCTCTCTGCCTCAAGCGTTCCTATATAATCCGTGGGGAATTTCGTTCAACGCTTTGGAATTGGCTCTTTGTCACCAAAAAACTAGTAATAAATCATGCATATGTTTGACTATGAGCTAAAATATTCTGTTTCACATTTTGCGATCAGCGAAACTAAACATCAACATCATTATCAGCTATTTTTGTAAGTAATACATTCAACAAATTAAAAGATTTTCACATCCTATAAACTAATATCATCAATTCATCCATCAAATTAGTGGTCTAGTTAGTGTACTTTGACCAAAGTCAAAACTCGATGAATAATTGGGTAAAGGCGTTAAGTTACTTCCCACCAAAATTCATATGAGACGGTCTCGACGTAAAACATACAAGCATGACGTCATGCTTGTTTATAGAGGTAGCCTTATATTAACTGTTGAGGCAGCTTTATAAGAGACACGTTAGTTACTTCCTTTGTTTGATAATTGGAGTAAGAAGCCAAGATAGGAAAGAAAGAGAAAAAAAGCTCACATATATCTCCAATGTTTGGTTTAATAAAAACGAATTGAATGAAGATGTCACACTGTTATCACTTTTTTTAAGTCAATGTAATTTGAAAAGAAAGTAAAAGGAATTTTGCCTATGACAACGGTTTAACTCAACTAATATTATAAACTAGTTATATTTTCCGTGCGATGCATGAAATGTTTTATTAAATTATATTTAAAAATCACCATGTATTCATTATACACGCTTAAAATTAAGGTTGAAAATTTTAAACAAAAAACTTCGAATAGAAGAATACAGGTTAAAAATTGAATGCTCAACATACATCCTAAAAGTACACCTCTAATCGCATCATTTGACTTGGCCGAATTTGATCAACTGCACTGCTTCATATTCTCCAAAGTTATTGGGAGAGACACACAATAATTAAGCAATGGTCAAACTAATTAAAGTTAGCAACATACATTGAACTAAGTAGGTATGCATTAATTATTACGGTGACATGGATGACACTTGGCAAATGATGGTGAAATGAAAAATTACATAGATGCCTACATGTCCATCTAGCAACTATGCAAATTCACTTTTATATATATATAATAGATCTGTTACATACAGTGTCTTGAGTTATTTTATGGTTATAGTAGTATTTCTTTTTTTCTTTTTCGTTCTGGTTGATTTTAATAGTATTTTACTTTGTCAGTAAACACAAAATCTTTCAAAAAAAAAAAAAGTAAACACAAAATCTCGTACACAAAAACTTCTTTAATACGGTTTTTTTTTGGTTATTTTTGGTGAGACAGGGTTACTTTTTTAAATGAAATAAGGGTCATTGTTCATCATAAAGTGATCCTTACATCTCTAAATAGTGACCCATTTTTCATGTGAATTGGTCTCACCCAAAACTTTCTGAATCTCGTATGAGACAGCCTCAAGGTGAGGCCTCTCATACAAGCATGATGTCATGCCGACGGCATGCTTGTCACTATCATCACATAGAGCTGCAAAAACTGACCCGACCCGAACCCGACCTGCTATAGACCCGTTCGAAACTCGACCCGAAAAGATTTTAACCCAAAATGACCCGACCCGTTTTGACCCGAGATCGAAATGACCCGACCCGAAAGTTGTGAGATAATATTTGTCTAACCCGTTAGCTAACCCAAAAGCAAACTCGTATTCGACCCAATTCGTATTTGACCAAACCCGAACCCAAACTGACCGATCCGTCTATTTGTAATGTATCACCGGGTTCACCTAAAAAAACCATAAAAATAAAAAGAAGCTAGCTCACCGGCTTTTCAAAATGGGGCTTTTTCCCCAAATTTTAGACCGTTGGATTTCTAAATTGCTACCCATTAGGCGTTAGCTATATATACAATCCAAATTCCAATTCGCCTCTCTCATATCTCAGTTCTCACCCTCTTAAACGGCTCTCTCTCTCTCTCTCTCTCTCTCTCTCAAGAAATCTAGAACCGGCGATACTTCAAATGGGAGTTCTTCATCACCACCATGAACGTTGTCATCGCCACCTTGATAATGGGACCCACAGTATCCTGTAAGTCAAATCTCTCTCTCACTGCTTTGAAGAACGATGCTACCCAAATTGAAGTTTCTAGCAAATGGGTTTTGTTTGTCAACAGGTATTTCTCCCTTGATTAAAATTGAACTTTTGATTTTGTTGAATTAAAACTTAACCCTAATTCTGTAGTGTTTGTTGAATTTCGTTTTACAAGATTATGTGTATGTGTATTTGTATTATGTGGTGATAATCATTGAAAATTTTGTCCGTTATAATCACATTTTATTTATTAAGTGTCCGTTGTCGTGATGCTTATATGCCCTTATGATTATATAAAAATATGAACTATTTCATTCATAAAGATTAAGTTACAGTTTGGTGTAATTGTTTTAAAATTGGTTTTGGTTTTCTAATTTTGTTTGAAGTCCTCTGTGCTGTGGATCCCTTATCACCATTTTTGTTGATTAAATTTGGGTTGATTGCTATATTGAAAACTTAACCTTACTCTGATTATTTTTCAATTCTTGCGGTATTTGATATCTTTGATTGTTGCCCTTTTACCAGAATTTTGCCAATGTCTCCATTTGTTGATTTGAGATTTAAGTTAGTACATGTTTGGTGGTCTAATTCCTGTCAAATGGGAATTTGAGATACATGTTTTAGGCAGGGAATGGGGTTTGTGACAGTACATGTTTGGTTTGCTGATTTCAGATGTGTCCTTCTATTTTTTCATTCATGCATTGGTAACCAAGGGTTTGCAATTTAGCTAGTACATGTTGGTTAAGCATCCTGGATGTTCATGTCTTGTCTGGTTTTTGAATGGGTATTGTGTTTACTCCAAAACTGGTGCAACTTAGGATTTGAAGTTTTTATCCTCAAGAAGTTTGAATATCTGCTGAATCATTGTATCTTGTAGTCATTTCCTTTGTTCACTATAGTCGACAAAGTTGCTTTGGTTACTTGGTCTCGTGTTAGATGTGAGTGCAACGTTTGATGAGAGGTAGCTCTTGATTCAATGTTTAGCTTTAGCACATGTCTAGGCTCTAGATTGGAGAATGTCAGCACTAGAATTTACTGTACTATTAACTGGTGTACCAAGTATTCACTGATAAAAGTTAATAAAATGCTTAACCACGCAATCAAAATCATAGATGATATATCTGAATCCGCTGCTCATGTGTAAGGTTAAAAAAAAAAAATCAGTATACTCCAGCACAACTCAGTGCCCACATAAGTGTGTCTGTTGTAATTATTGTAATCTTTTTCCAAGGGGTGTGATAAAATTTATCGATATTCCTTACAGTATGATTCTTACTGCCTGGGGATTGTACAGTAAATGTTCAAGTAAGACTTTTTCAGGGATGGAATCAGATTTGAAGGTAGTTGTTTTGGTAGTAAATGACATTGTTGTGTTCAACTTTTCAAACAAATGTGGTATCAGGTGTTTCTGATGCTGTGTGTAGTGTAGTGTGTTGTAGCCTTGTAGGTTTAGCTAATATTGGTCTTGATTATTTCAAGAGTGCATACAAATGCATGAATGCTTTGTCTAGGAAGAGTTACCCTGAATTTATGTTTTCACTTATTGTCTTATTCACTACTGCAGTGCTGATAAAAAAGAAAATCCAGTCTGATTTACAATTTCTAGAAGTATTTTGTGAAGAATGCAGTCACACATGTGTCTTTTTAAGAACGAAAATTCAAATCGATGAGCCAACAAAAAGGTAAAATTTAAACACGGCTTTGCATTGTCCCTCAAGGCCTCAATCCAAGTGTCAGCCTTATATGGCATTTGATATGAGCCAACAAAGGTGGCACCATCGTGAACATTCAGAGACTCATGGTTGAGCAGACCTTGTCTATTTGTACAATAATCATAAACAAGGTTTCATTAATTTGAGCTTCTTGACAACTTGGAACATTTTGCATCCCACTACATCTTGTGCTATGATAAACCTGATACTTGGTGTCCTTTTAGCATAGTAAAATAAAGAGTTTTCTGCCAGCGTTCTGCGTCCATAACCATATATATGTATTCGGATGCTTTCCTCAATTCATATACTCTTTGGTTTTTATTAGAATGCTATTGATTTTTCTTAAATTTCGTTTTGTTTTCCTGAATTTGTTTGAAGTGCTATGTGGATCACGTTTCCCATTTTTGGTGATAAATTTCTGTGTCGAATGATATTGTGTTGATTTATTCTGTATTGAAGGCTTGGAATGGTGTAGCTGCTTTATACCAACTTTTTTCAATATTCCCTATTCATATTCTTGTTTTTACTGTTGGTAATTCCATGCATTGTGATTATAGATTGCATTTGCTGGCAATTCTTTGAGTATATGTGTGTGTCTCTTGATTCCTTGCGATAGTAGAAATCTATTTTTTTTTCCTTTCTTTTTTGTAATGTGACGATCACAATTGAATAGTCAAGAATTCTGATTTTGATGGAAATTGGTGGATAAACTGCTATGATAGAATTCTGATTGTGATGGAAGTTGGTGGGTTTTCTTTAGGGGTGTTAATTGATCATTGTGAATATTGATTGGAGCATTAAGATTTGCTTCTTGATGCACTCCAAACCACCACCATGCATTCAAGAGAGTCCAAGGGACTGTTTTTGTGTTTCTGTTAGCAAATCAGAAAATAAAACCTTCAAATAATCTCATCAAGGTGACTATTTTGTAATAAAAGCTGCAATTGAGGACATTAAAAATTACTCTTATAAAACAAACCAAATCAAAGGATATGAAGATACTCCAGGGATACAAAATTCACCACCTAGACATATTAGAGCTAGAATTAGGCTTGGTTAAAGATACACCACTAATTAAAGTTTAACTCCGCAGGGATACTCATTACCTGAACTTGGATATAAAAACACCACTAAGAAAGACAATTATGTTTGATCCACCTCACTAATATCCCCCAGTTAGTGATACAATAAATCAGAAGACAAGAAAGCTTTTAAAGAGTAATTTTCTTCACCAATTTTTCCTTATTTGTCGTACATGGAGTGCATTATATAGGAAACTTCCTTCTAGGCTGAGTAATAGAAATACATAAAAAAAATCTAGAACTTTCAAAGTGAAGATGCAAAAGAAAATAAAAAACAAATAATATAACATCATAGTTTCGGTCTAGAAAATTAAAACAAATAATAAAACATCTTAGATTCGGTCGGGCGGTTGGTGTGTGTGAGGGGGATAAGTGTAGGGCGAGATGGGGGAGGTTGGTCGGGAGTAGGGGTGCGGGCGGTGGACGGGGAAGGAGGGTTGGTCGGGAGTAGGGGGCACATGAAGTGGACGGGTATGGGGGTCGGGATAGGGTGGATGGCGGCGGCAATGGGTGTGTGGGGGTGAAGAGTCATGGTGGGATGGGTGAGGGTTGGTCGTGAGTAAAGGGTGCGTGCGTGAAGAGTTAGGGTGGTTGGTTGGGAGTAGGAGGCCAGGGTAAGGGGGAGGGGGACATAGGGAGGGGTGGAAGGAGGAGTGAGGGAGACGGGATGGCGAAGGCGGGGAGAGGGTGGAGGGGCCGGAGGGGAGTGAAGGGGATGGGGTGTGCGTGACGGGGAGAAGGGGGCGGAGGGGGAGTGAGTGTGACGAAAGGAGGGAGACAGGGTGCGCGTGGCAGGAAGGTGGCAACTGAGGGAGGGTGAGGGGTGGTGGGAGGCCGAGGGAGGGGGTCGGAGGGAGGGAGAGGGTGGAGGGGCCGGAGGGAGGAGGGGAGATGAGAGGGAGGCTGGGGAGAGGGTAGAGGGGCCGGAGGGAGGCCGGGGAGAGTGAGGGAGACAAGGTGGGCTTGGTGGGGAGATAGTGGCGGAGGGAGGGTGAAGGGGACGGAGGGAGGCCGGTGAAGGGAGGAGGGAGGGTGAGGGAGACGGGAGGGAGGGTGAGGGTGAGGGAGACAGGAGTGACGGAGAGTGGGTCGAAGACGGGAGACCGGCGGGAAGGGGGGAGATGGGGGCGAGGGAGGCGGAGTGAGTGAGTGCGACAGCAGAGATAGGGGGCGGTGGGAGGCCAGGGAAGGGTGAGGAGGGCGGTGGGAGGCCAGGGAAGGGTGAGGAGGGCGGAGGGAGGGTGTGGCGGCGGCCGGGGAGATTGGGGTGGAGGAAGGCCTGAGGAGGGGGGTGAGGGGCTGGGGGAGAGGGGACGGAGGGAGGGAGGTTGGGTGGGAGTGACGGAGACGAGAGGGAGGCCGGGGGTGGAGTGAGGGAGATGGGAGGGCGGCGGCGGGGAGGGTGAGGGTGAGGTTGAAGGGGACGGAGGGAGAGGGGAGTGGGAGAGAGAGAGGAGACGGGGAGGAGGGGGAGAAAGAGCGGGAGGGGGGAAGGGGAGTGAGGGAGACAGGAGGGCGGCGGTGGGGAGGGTGAGGGTGAGGTTGAGGGGGACGGAGGGAGGGGGGAGCGGGAGAGAGAGGAGACGGGGAGACGGGGAGGAGGGGGAGAGAGAGCGGGAGGAGGGAAGGGGAGTGAGGGAGACGGGAGGGCAGCGGTGGGGAGGGTGAGGTTGAGGGGGACGGAGGGAGGGGGAGCGGGAGAGAGAGCGGAGACGGGGAGGAGGTGGAGAGAGAGCGGGAGGGGGGAAGGGGAGTGAGGGAGATGGGAGGGTGGCGGTGGGGAGGGTGAGGGTGAGGTTGAGGGGGACGGAGGGAGGGGGGAGCGGGAGAGAGAGAGGAGATGGGGATGAGGAGGAGAGAGAGCGGGAAGAGGGGTGGGAGGGGAGGAGGAGGGAGCATGAGGGGTGAAGGAGAGAGGGAGGGAGCAGGATGGGTAGGGAGTGAGTGCGGCAATAGAGATGGGGGCGGTGGGAGGCCAGGAAAGGGTGAGGAGGGCGGAGGGAGGGTGTGGGGGGCCGGAGGGGTTGTGAAGGAGACGGGAGAGGGCGGCGGCCGGGGAGATTGGGGTGGAGGAAGGCCAGAGGAGGGGGGTGAGGGGACGGAGGGAGGGAGGTTGGGTGGGAGTGAGGGAGATGGGAGGGCGGCGGCGGGGAGGGTGAGGGTGAGGTTGAAGGGGACGGATGGGGGGGGAGCGGGAGAGAGAGAGGAGACGGGGAGGGGGGGAGAGAGAGCGGGAGGGGGGAAGGGGAGTGAGGGAGACGGGAGGGCGGCAGTGGGGAGGGTGAGGGGGACGG
This sequence comes from Tetragonia tetragonoides, assembly GCA_038025085.1. NCBI lineage: Eukaryota > Viridiplantae > Streptophyta > Magnoliopsida > Caryophyllales > Aizoaceae > Tetragonia > Tetragonia tetragonoides. Next base: position 15,006,746 of record CM076142.1, on the reverse strand, counting down.
AGGGAGAGGGGAGCGGGAGAGAGAGGAGACGAGGAGGAGGGAAGGGGAGTGAGGGAGACGGGAGGGCCGCGGTGGGGAGGGTGAGGTTGAGGGGGACGGAGGGAGGGGGAGCGGGAGAGAGAGCGGAGACGGGGAGGAGGTGGAGAGAGAGCGGGAGGAGGGAAGGGGAGTGAGGGAGATGGGAGGGCGGCGGTGGGGAGGGTGAGGGTGAGGTTGAGGGGGACGGAGGGAGGGGTGAGCGGGAGAGAGAGAGGAGACGGGGATGAGGAGGAGAGAGAGCGGGAAGGGGAGTGGGAGGGGAGGAGGAGGAGGAGGGAGCATGAGGGGTGAAGGAGATAGGGAGGTAGCAGGATGGGTAGGGAGTGAGTGCGGCAGCAGAGACGGGGGCAGTGGGAGGCCAGGGAAGGGTGAGGAGGGCGGAGGGAGGGGGTTGGGGGTCGGAGGGGTTGTGAGGGAGACGGAGGGAGGCTGGGGGGGAGGGAGGGAGGGAGAGGGCGGCGGAGGAAGGCCGGGGAAGGGGGGTGAGGGGATGGAGGGAGGGAGGTCGGGTGGGAGTGAGGGAGACGAGAGGGAGGCCGGGGGGGAGTGAGGGAGATGGGAGGGCTGCGGTGGGGAGGGTGAGGTTGAGGGGCACGGAGGGAGGGGGAGCGGGAGAGAGAAAGGAGACGGCGAGGAGGGGGAGAGAAAGAGGAGACGGGGAGGAGGGGGAGAGAGAGTGGGAGGGGGGATGGAGCGGGGCGTGGGGAAAGGGGGTTGGTGGAGGGGGAAGGAGGGAGAGAGGCGGCGGGAGAGAAGGGGCGAAGGGAGTCCGGTGAGGCTTAGAGGGAGGGCAGAGGGAGGCCAGTGAGGGAGATGGAGAGTGAGCTGTAGTGAGGGAGAGGGCAGAGGGGGAGCAGAGACGAGGAGGGGGAGGGGGTGGGTGAGGACGAAGGCTGCGGGGGAGTGAGGGAAAGGGCGAAGGGAGAGGAGACGGGGGAGGGAGAGGGTGGCGGCGGAGTGCGGGGGGAGATAGAGAGAGCGGTGGAGGAGGGCGAAACGAGGGTGGCGGCGGGGGCGGAGACCAGGGCGAGGGCGAGGGCGCGATAGGAGTGTTAGCACACCGCGTCCTCTGAAACATTAGACCATCGTCACGTTGTTCTTCTTTCTCTAACGTCATTTCAGTTCACTTCTGCTCGACTGTCGCCACGTGCTAAACCTTCCAGATTAGGTTTGTTTTCCAAGATGGAAGTGTGAGAAAGTTAACCCCTGTTGCCTCTCCTCTGTTTTCTCTACAGTTCTTCTTTATGTTGGTACAATTTGGCTCAGAATTACCAATGTATATTTGGATTCCTTGCCAGTTGCTTGTGGGTGGTCATATAACTGGCTCATATATGTCGATTTCTGTGATTGAGGGCTCGGTCCCTGATTATCGCGTTACCTCGGTGGTAATGGTTTACCATGGATCCTCTAGCCTTGTGGCTTGAAAATGTGGGTTGACTGAAATTGATTCAATCTACCCAGCTTTGCTTATGGCATTGCTTTTAATTCCCTTGTCAAACTTAATTAGATGAAATTTCGGCTGCATTAATTTTGGCTTTTGAATTCAAGAAGTTGAAGGTCATTTGTTTAGTGTATTAAAAGGCACGCCTAAGTGCACAAGGCATGAGGCACACAAGCCAAACGATCTTTAGCTGCTAGGCGCAGCAACATTAGTGAGGCGCTCTTAAGGCATCAAATTTGTTGTTTTTTTCCCATGAAGTGATGATTCATGCTTTTAAGTGGAGTGTACTTCTACTATATTCTATGTCACAGGGTACAATGATACATCCCCATGAAGGATATTGTGGAAAGCGATTTATGTATAGCAATCCCATTCTTTTTCCTTTCATTAATCGGATCTCTACAATTTTTAATGACTTTGCTGATCACTTTGATTACCCCTGTCTTGTTAAGCACTAACTATCATGCTCTAGGTGTTAAAGTTGTTTCTATGCTTATGGCTACAACTGACTCTTATCTAAAGACCAGAATTTTTTTTTTTTTTTTGGCAAATAGAAATACAAATACTTCCTACTATATACAGACTAGACACATAGTCTTAAACTTCCTAGCTTTATTAGCCAAACAATGAGCTGGATTCACATCAGCTCTTGAGACCTTGATGAAGACTAGATGATCAAAGAACTTAAATTGCTCCTTGATATCTAGTATCTGGTCAGCAACATCCACTGGAGCGCCTCTGTCCACCTGCAAAAGATTAATCACTTGCATGGAATCAGTGCATAAAGTTAAGGATTTGCACTTCTTGTCATTAGCCCATCTTAAAGCACAAAAGCAAGTCATCAATTCTGCCTTTAGCGCTGAATCCAAAAGCATGCAATCAGAACCTGCTTCCCCTGGAATTGAATTCAAGGAACACCAAGCTACACCTGCTCTTAATGAAACTGAGTCCCAGGAACCATCCGTGCAAATGAATTTCATGTCTGGGTGACTGTTATTCCATCGAGCTCGAAACTGGGGGAGTGATTGCTCTATTTCCCTGATTTCACTCCTTATAGAAAGCCTGTCTTGGTCTTGACTGACAATAGTTTCCATACAAGCATTCGCCCATCTGCTAGTCATATGAAGGATATCCTCTGGCTTAATTTGAACTTGTCTAAACACTAGAGAGTTCCTTGCCAGCCAAATACTCCATAAAAGGGCAGTTAGTAATATAAAACTCCAGGAATTTCGTCCTTCTTTCTTCCACAGATATTCAAGAACATCAGCTAACCAATCAGCAAAGGGAATATTACTATTGGCCTGCGTATTGATCCCCAAAGGACCAGAACTCCACAAGCGCTGAGTAATAGCGCAATCACGGAACAGATGACCCAGGGATTCCACCTCATTGAGGCAAAACCCGCATATGCCTTGTCCATTCAATCCTCTCTTGATCAGATTGTCTTTAACTGCTAGAGCATTGTGCAATAATTTCCACAAAAATGTTTTCCATTTCGGAAACAGAGATGAGCTCCATATAAATTTCCATACTCGCCTTTTCCAAGCCACTGTTCTATCTAAGCCAGTAGATGAAGAACTCAAGATAGCGTAGCCTGATTTCACAGAATAACAGCCAGATTTATTCCATCGCCAATACATCATGTCCGCCCCTAATTCTGGCCTAACCTCAGTAGCCAAGATCCTAGCTGCATTCTTTAAATCAAAAAATTGACCAATCTTAGAGCGATCCCAGGTTGTGCCATTGGCATTTAATAGGTCCTTGACCCATAAGGGTCTTGTAAAATTTCCCCCTGGTTTAAAGGTAATGACAGAATTGCATGCCCAAATATCCTCTTCAATTCTAACACTTACCCCAGATCGAATTCTCCAGGCTAAACCCAACTTAGCAACTTGAGCACCAGCAAGAATGCTACGCCAACCCCAAGTTGCATCATTTCGAGTTTGCCTCTTCTTAGTCACAGCTCGAATAGGACCTTCCCCATACCTAGCTCTGAATACTTTGGAGATAAGTAAATCTCGATTATTTTCAATTCTCCAAGCCAGCTTAGCTAAAAGTGCTTTGTTGAAGGTAGAGACATCCCTAATACCCAATCCACCCATGCCCTTTGGTAAGGATAAAACTTCTTTGCTCTTCCAATGAATAGCACGCCTTTCTGCAGAGCTTTGCCACCAAAAAACAGCCATGATGGAGTTGATCTTGTTACAAATTGCTTGTGGTACTAAAAAGATTGAAATAACGTGTAAGCTCAGAGCTGCAAGAATCGCATTAATAAGCACCAATTTCCCAGCTGCAGTAAGCCCTAGATGATACCATAAACGCATCTTAGCCACCACGTTATCAACAAGAAATGCAAAAGCTGATTTTTTGTTACGCCCAAAAATAACAGGTGTACCAAGATATTTGCCCAGCTCACTATGAGATTCAATTCTGAAGATGCCACGGAATTGTTCCTTAATATCTGAAGGTACATTCTCGCTAAACATAATGAATGACTTTTGAGCATTAACCATTTCTCCCGAGATAGTACAAAAGGATGATATAACTTGATTAACTGCAGCACATGAGTCCTTTGAAGCATGGAAGAAAAGGAGAGCATCATCTGCAAAAAAGAGATGTGATATTTGAGGAGCAGACCTGGCCACTTTAATGCCATTGAACGCTCCATTCTCCTGCTGCTGAATAAGCATGGTTGAAAAAACCTCCATACAAAGGGCAAATAGATATGGTGATAGAGGATCACCCTGCCTTAGTCCTCTTCTGGGTTTGAATGATGCAGAAGGTTCCCTATTCACAATAATCGCGTAAGAGACAGTAGATACACATTGCATAATCAAGCTTATCCAACGAGAGGGAAACCCAAACTTATATAGAATTAGTTCCAAGAATCTCCTGTCAACTCTATCATATGCTTTATTGAGATCCAATTTAAGCGCTGGAAGGAATTGTTGCCCCTGCTTCTTTCTTTTAAAATATGAGAAGACTTCATTCGCCAAGAGACAACTATCTGCAATGAGGCGACCAGGTATAAAAGCATTTTGGAAGGGACTGACTAATTTCATAATCACCTTCTTAAGCCTTGTAGTCAAAACCAGAATTATTGAGACTTTCCTTCCAAAAATGGGGATCAAGGTAATTTTTACTTAATCTGCTTGACTTTGTCTTTACTCCGGGAGTTTCCTTGTACTTGATTGGTTGCTTTTATTTGAAATGCGAGTGTCCCTCATCATGCACTTGGTATATTTTGTATTATGAGATCTCCACAACTTGTGGAATGCAATCATACTAAGCAGACATAAAAAGAGAGAAGGGAGGCAAGCGTTTCAATTGGTTGAGAATGGGGTGCACAGTGCACTTGATTGTTGCATGTGGCTTTACCAGTATCACCTTTTTCTTTTTTTGTTGAAAGTACTGTTGTTGATCTGTCAATATGAAGTGTCTTTGCTAATTATTCTCATGTCCCATATTAAGGGGTTCATGAAGAATTATCCTATGACAGATTGTAATTGTCTTTTCGTCCCCTTCTTTTAGGGTTTTGAGTTTCCTATTCTCTTCCTGTGCTTTATTTCGTTTTCTTTTGGTATTGGCTTGGATTAAGGTGAAGTTTGTTGTGTCATTGTATATCAACTTATCTGACTTTTAAAAGCCGATGCTCATCAAGTTGCATTTGAGTTTGTCTCACTTTCTTCTATTGAAGCACTGAAATGATACATAAATGCATTTGTCATGTCTGTGAATGCATAAGGTTGAAGATCTTGTGCTGTTGTTCATTTCAAATTTCAATCAAATGCTTTTGGAAGTAGCCTTCTTCCATTCTTTTAGTGCTTATTTGTAACAATACCATTGAACCCTTTCCTTGCACCTTTTTGTGTGAAGGTGTGAATGTAATTTATTTGGTGAGTGTTGTCGTTTGAGTTGCTTAACCATGTTTTGCTTGAAGTTTGATGATGATTAATATTATGCACTGTTTTTGGTGAGTAGAACAGTGGATGTCTGCTGGTTTGTTTTGCATCAGTTATTTTGTCGCACAATTCACTTTTACATCTCAATCTCAGGTATGCTGATATTCTATGTGTAACTTTTATTTAACTGCAGGCTAGTGTCATCTGCAGTCAGCACTTGATGAGAACAATGAGAACAATGTAAGTAGATAGTCTGTGAGAACAGCTGGTTTGGTTTGTTCTCTATTTTTTGCCTGTCGACTATACATTTCAATCATTGCCAATCATGGTAACACCTTGTTATGTGCTCAAAATGGTTGGAGAGGTTACTCTATTCTTCACAAAGTCTCCGACCAATCCATATCTTAGATGTGTTGATATTAAGCTGGTCTCAAAGCTTTGTCACATTTGGTATGCATAGATGGAACATTTGCCACACCTCTTAACCAGAAGGCCCTTGCTCTAGGTGCCGATCTTGTTGTGCATTCTATGACAAAATTCATTGGGGGACACAATGATGTGTAATTGATTAAACTGCAATTAGCATGGTATTAGTATGTTTTTACATTTACAATTTGTAACATGGTTTCAGGTTCTTGGTGGCTGCATCAGTGGTCCGCAAAAATTGGTTTCAACTATTCGCTATTTCCCATTCTAGGGGGGACTACTAACCAGGTAGGCTGCCTTGATGAAATATTTCTTGTTTCGTTTTGCTGTCTTCTCTTCATACTGATTGCTATCAAGATATCTATGATGTGTTTCCCCTGAAGTAGTGAACTAGTGATGCTTTTAACTTTCTTACTGTATACTGGCTTGGAGGTTGCTGGATTTGCACACAAAAAAAAAAAAAAAAAAAACATGTCATAGTTTCTTGGCCAATGCAAGTATATCTTATAGTTAGTTGAAGGGGCTTGTCTTTTTCTTTATATCTCATGATATTGTATTCCCTCATATTTCCAGAATGCCGCATATCGGATGGTTCGAGGCATGAAGACTTTGCATCTACGTGTACAGCAACAAAATACTACAGCAATGAGGATGGCCGAAGTTTACTTCCTAAGGTAAGTACCCCCAAGTTGATTTTTTTTGGCCTTGCATTGTTTGAGGCTTGGTAGATGTGGCTTATGAATATTAGGGCGAGTTTGATGTGCAACAATTATCAAATTGAGCCTTTTGGGTTTGGAGCAAACATACATCGTTTCCATTAATAACTCCTCTGGCAGCTCTGTTTCTAACATACCAGAAGGCCCAGAACTAACTATGCATAATTGTTAGGTGAAGCACGTTTACTATCCAGGACTTCTAAGTCATCCTGAGCATGAGCTGGCTCAGCGTCAAATGATTGGCTTTGGCGGAGTGTGTTACATTTGGTATTCACTGGGTGTGAGATATCTGGCAACTTGGCAAGTTTGTTAGTTTCTTCTGTTCAATTCTTTTTTAGCTGTCCTCAAGTATTTGAATGCCTGCTCTATTTATTAAGTTGATGGAGATTTACTGACCATCGCAAAGTTCGTTGATTCGTTGAAAATTGCTTATATTGCTCCGTGGGTACTCTAGTAAGTTTGGTTACTTTATCCAAGATATCTATGTGGTATATTCTTTAAGGAAGTAACTGAACCCTTAGCCCTCAAGTGTTGAAGGTGGAGCTCGTAGGAGCTGAAATGTAGTTGATGTGAAACCTGCGATTGATTCAGATCAATTCAATCAGTGGCAGCAATGTAATGATATTGGTACATCTTGGGTTCTTAGTTCTTTTTCAAGAGACATTGCTGAAAGTATTTTATATTGTCATTCTACTTATCAAATCTGGTCTGAGCTCGAGGATCGCATTGGTCAATCTATTGGAGTTAAGTTGTATCAACATCAGAAAAGATTTGGTCTTGAACCCTCATGGAACCAGTGACATTGCTTCTTACTTCACCAGGACTAAGACCGTGATGGATGAGCTTAAGTTCCTCATTAACAAGAACAGAGGTTTGTTAAGTTCCTAATGAACAAGAATAGAGGCTTGTTAAGTTTCTCATGGGATTCAACAATGATTACAACAATGTGAGGAAATATTCTGATGATGAAGCTATTACAATTACCCTCTATATAACATGCATTGCATACTTGGTAGTTGTTGATCAGGTTCACTTTCATAGATAGTCATGGAAAAATTCTGATGGTGAAGTTATTACCAGCACCATGTATAATATTGCATAGTTGGTCGTTATTGTCGATCCAGTTCACTTTTGTATACAATCATGGAAGTATTATATTGATCAGGTTCAACGATTTCCCTGCTGTATTGATGTCTGCATTGGTGGAATCCTACATATCTGTTTGATGCAAGGCAGAAACAACATACTTTGCCAAAGCATGTATTACATGATTACATGACTGTCATGGCTCAGTCATAATTCCAGGTGCGTCAGTTATACATATTCAAAACCAAAAGAAGGATAGCTAGGACATGCATAGGATGCACGCCAACTGTACAGTCACAGTACAACGCGTAGGATGCTCGATCTTTAGAAATTAGAATGCTTGCCAATTACAGACAAGGTTGAGATCAGCACCCTTGCAGCCGTGAAGTTGCACTGAGAACCGATCCCAGAATCTCAAGCACGGCCACTAAGGAAGGGTTCCACGAGCATGCATATAGTCAGTGTCATGTTTCTTGTTGTAGTGGCGTAATGCAGTTCTTGCGCAGTATATAGTTTGTGCTCGCTCTAGAGAATCTGGAATCATGGAGCTAAAAGAAAACTTTATGCATATATCCCTATATGTAAAAACCTTGTCAACGACTTTGCTGTTGTTGCTGGTGGTGGACGAAGAGGAGGAACTACCAAAAGCTGTTGTGCACATATTTATTTTACCCTTATTTCTATAGGAAAAAAAAGTGTATTAGGATATAGCTCTGTAAAAGGATATTTTTACATATCATTTATTCGCAAATGAATACTTCTGTTACAAAGAGAATAATACATCTGTGGTGTGGTATTTTATTTTAATCAACGTAAATTATAAATGTAGCGTTATTTAAATTTGTATCACAATTTTGTATGTAAGCACAAAGATGATGATTACTACTACTACTACTACTACTATTATTATTATGATTATTATCCATATTTGTTTTTATTAAAATCGTGCATCGCACGGGCATTAATCTAGTACATATACATAGTGAGACCAAATGGCCAATAATCTTCCATTATACTCCCTCTTTTTCTGAAAAATGGTAACATTTTTTTTTTGCACGGTCTCCAATGCACTACTTTGACCATAAATATTTGTGTTTATATGAATACATAAACTATAAAAAAAAAATAGATTTTTCGAAAGTACTAATTAAAACGAATCCAACGATAGTATTTTTGCATTGTAAATCTTTATATTTTTTTCCAAAGTTAATTGTCAAAATTTGTAAAATTTGACCCTTAAAAAGTAAATGTTTTTATTTTTCGGAAACGGAAGAGTCTGTTTCGAGATATGGCATCATCGCATAAGGTTTCAGTCATTTGCATAACCTTCCTCTTTGCTCTAATAATAATAATCACTCTTAAACCATCTACGACTGCTGCGCTAGCCAATTCAAAGCGTAATCCGGCCAGAGCCAGGATTTAAACGTAGTAATACTCCAGGTACACTTGATCTTGCTTCTCATTGATTATTCTCCTTCAAACATAAAATTACACATACTGACATACACCTGTTAATTCATCATGTGCACCTACATAATTTAATTTGTACCAACACATTGGAGAAAGTCTAACCTAATATAGTATCAAAAGTTTAAGCTGATGATTAGAGGCGGTCCTCTGTATACGGAAATGGGGGGCTTCCACGGCTTGAACTTATTAGGACCTCTTGGTCACTTGTAGCTTTGATAATATATGTTGGAACCAACTCAACTAGAAGGTTAATCTGATTATTAGAGGTCCAACCAACGTTATATCCTTAATAAGTACCTTCATCATTCTTAAATGGTTGCTCATTGGTCATTACTCACTAGTCACTACCTTATGTTAACCAAGAGGCATTTACCTCAATGGTAACTTTTTTTTTTTTTTTTTCACTCTTCCAATGGTATATTGTTACTTTTCAAGTTAGAATTTAGAGGTTTCAAGTTCAAGACTTCAGAGTTAGGACTCTTATATTTCCATGGGACGGGGTGACAAACATTTGGGCCTTGGCCCAGTTGGTGGGGGTGGCAATTACAAATTTGATCTTGTTCAAAGACCTGGTAAGCCACTCATCTGCTTATGTATATGACAATATATATTTGACACATTAAACTTCAAATTCATCATTTTATAATTGCATGCCAAAAGCACTGATAAAGTTTATTAATAATGTGTATAAGCAAGCTAAGCAAGTCACACTGCTGATTTCCTTATACTGTTTTATTGGCTATTAGTTTTGCAGAAATGCTATGAAGAACATGGAGGACTTCCATGTCGTAATTATGCTTCAATTCATCAAGGTCCCAACATGTCATAGTTGGTTACGTAACGCAAATACGCTTGGTTCGTAACGTATAACATTACAATTTGGGTTTCAATTCCGATCCTAATATATCCCTTAATGTTTTACTTTTCCTTGTATTATAAATAGTACAGATTCTTGAGTGTTCCTCAAGTAGGGCATATCTCGTGTAAGGTTTCATCTCAAAATTAATTAGCATTGACAACGAGTAAAGTAACTTATTTGTACATACATGCTCAAGGATGTTGTACTATTCACTTTTCCTTTATTGTGTTTTGGCCTGTAGAAGTTACTAATTATTAATCCGAACACGGCCTAGAGTGAAACAAATTTGCTACTGCTTTGATATTGATCTTGGCATAGTTTATCTGTGGTGTTCATTGTACTATTGTGAATGTTGGAAAAATCTTCTGAGGTGGCGAAATTGAAGAATATTAAGAGAAAGAAGCAAGAAAACTGTTACAAATAAGCAATACTCGACCGAACAAAAAAACTGAGAGGACAGTAAACATACATGATTTCTGCAGGAAAGGGTTTAATCCGGTCATCCGGGGGCAAAAGAACAAAACAAAATACTCCATCCGCTTCATAATATAGGCCCTTTTTTTTTTTTTTTTACTTTGCCACGGATTAGATACGGAACCAATATGATTATTACCGACGTGTATTAATTCCATTGATTTTAGCAAAAACTCAACAAGGACACAGCCTCTTGAATGGATTCCATTTTTTGAATCGAAAGAACAAAAAGAATAATCTCCTTCCACACACATACCGACAGAAAATGCGAAATTTCTTGTCGAGCCATGACAATGAATACCAACGAAAATACAACAGTGCTAAAACTCAGTTCTAGTCCCAGCTCTTAATAATTCTGACAACAAATTCTATCTGGATAATGTGTGTTTTTGCCTGTTTCTATATAGCATAAAAGTATACTAAATTAAGTAAATTGATTTGAAGTGTAGCATAAAAGTATACTAAATTCAAATTAAACTAGTTGTCATCAATTTTGGACGAGTCCTTACCTTAAAAAAAAAAAAATCAGTGCTAAAGAATTAGTTAAGCAGTAGTTTTCAACAAATTATCACTAATGTTTCGTCACCCCAATTTTTGTGTTCACCTAACATAAGGATATATCTATAAGAGGAACCCTAACCTCCCTTCTTTCTTTCTCCTCTTTCTCTCTAGAATCCTAACATTTCGTAGATTAGAAATTTAATGGCCTGCGATTGATGATTTATATCACGTTTAATCTTGATTTCTAACTTTTTTCGTTCTGAGTAGAATAAATTCTCTCCCTTTGTGGAGTTTGTAGGGTTCTTCTTATCTTCCTTTCTATAGGATTCTCTTTTTTGCCTATTGTGCGACTGATTTTTTGTAGAAACAGTATAAATTTGGGGACCGGATATACACACGATCGACGGAATTATACAGAGGAATGTGGGCAAGCGATTGCGTTACTTACGGTGAAGATCTCCACTTCCGTGAAAGATGAAGATACATCAAAGGAAGCACATATTTATTATGCATGTTGGGAGTCGCACCTGAGTATTCTAGTATATTAGCTTGTTAGCGGTTTTTTTTGTTATTCCTATTAATTTAGTATATTCTAGGATTATTTTTATTGTAGAGGCCGTATGACTTTTGTATAAATAAAAGTCTCCTATTCCAATAAAAACAAGTTATCACTAGAAACCTTCCAATTTCTGAGAAGGTCATATTAGAGCCTTAGAGGAATTAAAACTAACGGGAAAGTTTCAAAATTGTTTAATTGGTAGCTTCCTCATGATCAAAGATTGGACTATTTGACTTATGGTTTTCATATTGTTTTTCGGTGATTTTCATTTTTATTCTTGATGTGACTCTTGTCTGGCAAAGACGTTTCACAAATAGTACAAGAAATCAACGGAAGTTTTAGCAATTTGGAATAGCAAGTGTTAGTCAGAACTTAGAAATGTTAATGAAACTTTTATTAACCTTAACATTCCTAACCGAGATGATACTTCTTTTTCTTTGGTTACAACCGAGCAGTGACGGATCTAGAAATTTAATCTTGGGGTGCAATAAATTTGTTTAAAGAATTTCAAATTTTTCTAATGGGGTCACCATCAACTACTAATATTTTTTATGGGGTCATCACATCTGAGGTAAAAAATTACTTGATTTTGTGGCAAAATTTAAAAAACCTCAAGCTCAATAACTCAAAATTACTAACCCAAATTCCGAAGTTCTATTTCCTAATCTATTTTAGAGAGGCTTTAGTTGCATAATTTCTAAGGTGTCAGCAAAAAATGCTTTTCTTTGAAGTGCAGGCAGACAAAGCAGAGAGAAAGAGCTCTACTCTTTTTTTATTTTCTAATCAATGAAGAGTCATGTGATGGGTGGGCCATTTGACTTAGTTTTGCATACTCTCTTTCCAGTTTTTATGCTTTTCTAAGTACACTTGTTTACCATTTTCTTGATTAAGGGGCTGCAAAAGTAATGATTATTTATTTTTCCCACACAAAGCCCAAAGAGAAGCTGATGAATTTTTTTTTTTGGGACAGCAACTGCATTCCCAGACTATAGTGCTGCGTCCGCCACTGCAACCGAGATGATACTTTAAGGTCATGTTCTTTTCATTGTCTAGTTAGTTGTTACATTTCCTTCCGATGTGTTGCATTTTACTCATTTTGTTTTACATTCTATTCTATTATGCGATATACTCCCTCCGTCCCAAGTTTATCTTTACATTGAACTTTTCACGGTCTCTAAGACACTACTTTGACCATGAATATTTATGATTTCATAATTATAAAACTTATAATAACATGATATTTTGAAAATACTATTTAGAATGAATCTAGCAATACTATTTTCACATTGCAAACCTTTTTAACTTTTCACAAATAAGTGAAAATTCACAAACTTTGACCTTAAAAAGGCTAATGTAAAGATAAATTTAGGACAAAGAGAGTATTCCGTTCCACATCTCTCTGTTTTGTTCCATTCCCTTAGCTTCTATCTCTTGCCATTTGGCTTCAGTCCAATAAAAAAGCCTTTTGGTCGACTGCTGTGTATTAATCATTCCTTAATTAGGTAGATTATATGATTTTGATGTGGACATATGTAAACTATATGATATATGATATTATGATCGTTGAAAGTCAAGAGACTACCTTAAAAAAGATTTCAGTATTATTCAAGTGTGCATAGTGACGCGCCTTGCCTGGTGATCACTTTGAATAAATGGATAACGTGGTCGTGGTGACGGAAATACTCAATTACTACTATCAGTTACCAGGTCAAACATCGAATTTCAAATTTTTTTTCTGAAAAACATTGAATTTAACTAATAAACTGGACTGAATGAGAATATGAAATAGGAGTTTGAATTTGGAGAGGAAATTGATCCTTAATTTAGATGTATGTCATTAGCTTCTTCAAGTACGAAACACAAAATATTTTGTTCAATTTTATAATGCAATATATTTTCATTTTACACAATTTAATTCTTAACGACAATCCTTAAAACTGTCGTTAGCAACACCCTATTTTGGTTAGCAAAACACTACTCATTAATGTAGTCACTTGTTTCTTGGAAGGGCTTCTTGATCAACACCTTGAAATTTCAGTTCTTACATTTGGCGTTAGTCAATCATTTGCCAGCATATGCCACCTACATTTATCAAATAATTTATTTCACCTGAATACTAAGATGTCACAATTATTACCAATCGAAAATTAGTAAGTAAATGAATACTGTATTCAACAACAAAAGGCAAAAGTGATCAATTAATAGTAATTTTCTTTCATGAATCCTCACTCTATTTCCTCCTTTTGGTTTTTTGAAAAGTTTTGACTATAAATTGACGGATGTCAAAACCCGCCCAATTAATGACGTGTCAATATAGAATATTCATCTTATGTGGGAAAATGATGATGACGCCCTCAAGAAAACAAAATTTTTCTCCAAAATAGAAACTAAGTTCCTATTCTCTTTAATGGAATGGTGCACAACGGTGAGGAACGAGATAGAATGGTACACGATGGTGAGGAAGAGAACGGAAAGACGCAGACAGTGGCGAACCTATGTGGTGCAATGGGTGGACCATTGCACCACCATTTTTATTTTTTTGTCTTTTTAATATACAATTTTCCCTATTTTTGTAGATTTTTTTAGTTTTTTTGGCTCTTATTGCACCCCAATTCTATAATTTTTACCCTTATTCTCAAATTTGCACCCCTATTCTAAATTTTCTGGGTTCGCCACTGGACGCGGATAATTAAACAAAATGTGAGACAAAATGAGTATAAAATGCGGAACGGCGTGGAAAGAAATGCAATATGGTGAGGATGAAAGAATAGGGCCCAACGCAAAACTTTCCAGGAGAATTCTCCTTGCTCAAAATTTTCACATTCAACCTTCCCCACATTCTCTCTGCCTCGAGCGTTCCTATAATCCGCGGGGAATTTTATGTTCAACGCTTTGGCTCTGTCACCAAAAACTAGTAATAAATCAAAATAAATCATGCATGTTTGACCATAAGCTAAAATATTATGTTTCACATTTTGCGATCAGCCAGACTAAACATCAACATCATTATCAGCTATTTTTGTAAGTAATACATTTAACAAGAAGATATTCACATCCTATAAACTAATCATCAATCCATCATCATCAAATTAGTGGTCCAATTAGTGTATTTTGACCAAAGTCAAAACTCGATAAATAATTGGGTAAACGCTTCATACTAAGTTAATTCCCACCAAAATTCATATGAGTCCGCCTGGACGTAAAGCGCTTTAAACACGCATGACGTCATGCTTGTTATAGAGGTCGTCTCATGTTGAGGCGGTTTAATAAGAGACTCACTAATTACTTCTTATGTTTAATAATTGGAGCAAGAAGCCAAAAGAGGAAAGAAAGAGAAAAGAAAACTCACATACATCTCCAATGTTTGGTTTAATAAAAACGAATTGAAATGAAGATTTCACACGGTTATCACTTTTTATTTAATTAATGTAATCTGAAAGGAAATTATTGTCCACGACAACTTTCTAAGTTCTAACTCAATGGCTATTATGAATCTATTATAATAACTTGCGATGGTTCACGATTACTATTTTTTTTTTTTTTTTTGTCAGACAGATTTGAGTTTGACGAGCATTATTAAATCATTTGTAATTCATTAAGTTTCCTAGTCTATTATTCCAATTCCACCACGCGTTTTTCATTACTCTAGCTTATAGCAGACACATAAACATATTATTTTAATTTACTACCACTATATAAATACATATACGTAGTAATGGGACCAAATGGCCAATAATAATTAATCTTCCATTATATTTGTCTGTTTTGAGATATGGCGAAGCATAAGGTTTCACTCATTTGCATCACCTTCCTCTTTGCTCTCATAATAATAATCACTCTTGAGCCATCTACTACTGCTGCGCTAGCCAATTCAAAGCGTAATCCAGTGCCAGGATTTAAATTTAGTACTCCAGGTACAGTTAACTAATCCATGTTTCTCATTGATTATTGTCCTTCAAACATAAAATTACACATACATCTCCTAATTCATCATTGCACTTACATACATACTTTAGTTTGTACCATAACACATTGGATATAAGGTGGCTAGCAAATTCTTGGCTACTACACCTAAGAGACTACACCCATAATAAAGTAGTGGATGTCCAAAAATATAGTCTACTACATTTTTAAAAAAAATTAAAAAGTCGCTCGAACACGTGTCACAA
Organism: Tetragonia tetragonoides; assembly: GCA_038025085.1. Taxonomy (NCBI): domain Eukaryota; kingdom Viridiplantae; phylum Streptophyta; class Magnoliopsida; order Caryophyllales; family Aizoaceae; genus Tetragonia; species Tetragonia tetragonoides. Next base: position 14,991,104 of record CM076142.1, on the reverse strand, counting down.
ACATAACATGTTCTAGTTTTTCCAAAAAAAAATAGACATTTCATTCATCATACATATTAGGCACAGGAGGGCCAAACCTAGCCAGAATCTAATATATTATCAAAAGTTTAAGCTGATGATTGGAGGGAGTCCTCTATATACTGAAATGGGACTCCCACGACTCGAACTTATTAAGACCTCTTGGTTACTTGTAGCTTTGATAATATTGTTGGAACCAACTCGACCAAAAAGTTAATCTGATTAGCATAATTCACCTATTGGATAATAAGTACCTCATTCATTCTTAGTTAGTCGGTCATTAGTCATTACTCACTATTCACTACCTTATTAATAACCAATAAGCATTTACCTTAATGGTAACTTTTTTTTTCTGTTTTATTTTCTGCTCTTTAGATGGTATCTTATTACTTTTTAGGTTGGAGGTCTCAAGTTAGGACTCTCATATTTCCACGTGGCTCATGAAAATATGGGGGTGATAACAGTTAGGCCTTGGCCCAGTTGATTTGGGAGTAAGAGTGTCACTTATACACCCAACTCTGAACCAATCTAAGATGGGTTGAGCTTTTGTGATCCGTAATGGATTGAGTTGGGAACTTCAAAAAAACAAAAGGACTAATTTAGACAAAAATTGTGTTTAATATACTGTAGCTGTAGGTAGGCACTGTATCAGAAATTGTGTTCAGTGACAAAATGATTTATTTAATTTCTATCATCAGGGGATACCGCTGGGGGTGGCAATTACAAATTTGATCTTGTTCAAAGGCCTGGTAAGCCAACTCATCTGCTTATTATGTATTTGACAGTACATTTAACTTCAAATTCATCATTTTATAATTGCATGCCAAATGCACTGATAAAGTTTATTGTGTATAAGCAAGCAAGTCACTGATAATTTCCTTGTACTGTTGTTATTTTGGCTATAAGTTTTCCAGAAATGCTATGAAGATGGAGGGCTTCCATGTCCTAATCATGCTTCAATTCATCAAGGTCCCAACATGCCATAGTTGGTAACGTAACGCGAAGACGCTTGTTTCGTAACGCATAACATTACAATTTGGGTTTCAATTCCTTATGTATTTCTTATTGTTTCAACTTTTCCTTGTATTATGAATAGTACAGATTCTGGAGCGTTCCTCAAGTAGGGCTTATCTCATGTAAGGTTTCATCTCAAAATCAATTGACATTGGCAACGAGTGAAGTAACTTATATGTAGACATACATGCTCAAGGATGTTGTACTATTCACTTTAATTTAAATTGTTGGCCTGCAAAAGTTACTACTTATTAGAGTGAAGCAATTTTGCTACTGCTTTGGTGTTGATCTTGGCATGGTTTATCTGTGGTGCTCATTGTATAATGTGAATGTTGGTAAAATCCTTTGACAGGGCGAAATCGAAAAATATTAGGAGAAAGGAGCAAGAAAACTGTTACAAAATGAGCAACACTCGACCGAACAAGAAAACTGAGAGGACAGTATGTACATACACATACACGACTACCATAGGAAAGGGTTTAATCCAGGGGAAAAAGAACAAAACAAAGTACTCCATCCGCTTCATAATATCACTCTTTTGTTTTCTTTTTGATACTTTGCCACGAATTAGATACGGTAAAACCAAAATGATTATACCGACGTTTATCAATTCCATTTGTTGATTTTAGCAAACAGTCAACTAGGACAGAGCCTCTTGATTTTTGAATGGACAGAAAATGCGAAATTTGTTGAAGAGCCATGACAATGAAGCATTGAATCAAATACCAACGAAAATACAATAGCTAAACCTCTGTTCCACTCCCAGCTCTTAATAATTCTGACAACAAATTCTATCTGGATAATGCGTGTTTTCGCCTGTTTCTATACAGCATATACCAATCAAGAAGGTTAACTACAAGCATTTAGAACCTAAAAGCTCTGTCCACAAATGAAACGAAGCAACATTATCATGATACATAACGACTGCAACCCCTTAAATTTCGATGGATTGAAACAGAAAAGCACCACAACTCTGTTCCAATTGGTGGAATGTTCAATTGTTCAGGGCATGCGATACAGCCGCTACTGGAACATGTACTTACAGCCAGAGGTATCACCTAAATCGAAACAAGCAATGTACAGGAACAAACTAAACGAGAATTAGCTACGCCTTCAAGTGAAAGGGCAATAGACAGGAAATAAACCGAAAGAGAAAGTAGAGAATAAGGATAAAAGAATAAGCAGTTTTAACAAGATGATAGAAGTGTATGTTCTGTGGATACGGAATCAACTCACGTCAAATTGACAGGGTCAAGTGGACAAAAGAATTGGCTCTTCGATTTGTATTGAGCTGGTTGTGCAGTGACAGTTTACACAACACTGGCTTATCTGAACATAACGCACGTGGCTATATGCCAATTACTCCAAAACTACACTTTTTCCCCTTTTTGGAGAAAAAATCTTTTAAAGATTCTGCATAATCTTGAAACCATCAATAGTTAGAAGAAGAATCTGAGAACTCACAGTAGCAATTCTGTGGACTGTGATAAAACATTCCTGAAATGTACAGATCTTTTCTCGTACAAATATTTGTGACAATTTTACACCAGCGGTTACTTGATCTGATGAACCATCAGTTGAGGAATTACTAGGCTTAGTCCGCTCATAATATCGAAAGGCGTTACTGGCTTACTGCTTTCTAAGATCTTATGCCTGCAAATAAACACGATAAAGTTTCAACAGTGTATGAGATTTGATTGAAAAGGCAGATTAATTGGAATTTTAGATCAAAGTAGGCGCGCAATGACATTTGATAACAACAGGTAATACATATCGGAACTTAATATTAACTGACATAATTTAAGCCAAGACATGTGATAAATGAAATCAGGTGGCAGACTGTTGCTTATAATGGAAGCATATTTCCTAAATAAGAATGCATCATCAGGTGAATAATTCTATTCTCTTCAATCTAGGGCACTAGGTCAATTAGGATACCCAAATTTAGCTAAAAATTCTCATCACACACTAAAACAGTGTTTATGATGCTCTAATCCACTGCTGGCAACAATTCCCTGGAATCACAGAGGATAAAGATAATATAAATCCGCCACTTAACCACCAATCATACAACTTTAGTAAAACTTAAAAATTTATGCACCGACCTTCAGGGTCCTTTTCATGGAGAGGCAATCTAATCTCCCCTTAATTATGATTATGAGAACCCACTATGAGCAGAAAACACCTTATCAGCTTCAGATTATTATTATTTTTTCATCCAACCCCCGAGAGGAATCACAAGATGTGATGGAAAAGGAAAAAAGGAAAAACAAGCTTACCATCTTAGATAGATTGCCTCTTTCATCCACCTCAGCAGATTTTTCTAACAGGTATAGCATAACTTATTGTTATATTAGCCAAACAACTGAAGGAACAAATAAAACTGTACAGCAGCCTCAAATTTCCTCATACCTCATAATATCTGGAACAAGTGGACCTGAAAGGTCAGTGTAGGAAATCTATGAAATCCTCAACTCTAAGTCTTGCAAAACTTTGCAGTAAAACAACTAAACATTCCTCCTTTAGGCAAATGCATGGACACGTCTGGCAGTCCTACATATGTCTTCATCAAAAGATCTCCTTGTTCTTAGTTGATGCTCGAACAAATTTGAGACACAAGCCACTTAGCCTAAGCCTTCTGGACAACAAACATAGGAATATTACTAGTAGATAAAATTTTGATCATTAAGAGGTCGATCCATTTAGACAAATATTCCTTAATAGTACAACAAAGCATTCCCATCAATGAAAGCTCACTTACAACCATAAACTGACCCCTATAAATAGCTGCACTAGGCAACACAAGTTTCCCATCACAAAAGCTCAAACATTTTCATACACACATTAAAATCGTCAAACCAGCACTTACCTAGACTCAAGGCTCACTTACAACCATAAACTGACCCCTATAGGGAGAAATCCGAGCATTGGAGATGGAAGTTGTGAAAGATCTAGTAGCTGATAAACCACTAGTAATCTTCAGTAAGAGTTCTAGTTGCTGTGTGTCTCACACAATGAAGCAACTTATAAGTAGCTATGGAGCCAATGCAATTGTCTATGAATTAGACGAAATTCAAAATGGGCAAGAAATTGAGAAGGCACTTCAGATGCTGGGAAATAAGCAAAGTGTGCCAGCTGTTTTCATAGGCCAAAAATTTGTTGGTGGGCCTAATGAAGTCCTTAGCCTCCAAATTCAAGGTAAACTGGTGCCTCTGCTGATAGATGCTGGAGCAATATGGGTTTGGAATAGAACATCAAGTGAAAGCAGATAACGACTATCACGTAGGACCTAAGAGGTGAAGATCAGTTATTCACCTAGCTAATGTACTCACTATCGGTTGTACCAAGGGACATGTTCTTTGTTAATAAATAAACAACTTCCAGTTATTCATAGATTTATCAGTCACTCAGTTTGCACCAGTGCTACTACATTTTGAATATGAAAAAAATGATATTTTAGTCCATCAAAATAATTTTGATGAAAAGTCCAATGTATGTACAATCTACGTGCATGCAAGTTATAAGACACTAGGAGTACAGCATACCTTGTTGGACCAAGTAAGCGTACAGAAGGTTTGGTGACAAACAGAACCTTTTCCCTGCTTACAGGTTTTTATGTTTCTATAAGCTATAGTGAGTGGTGACACACAACAACAACCCACTGAAATCCTGCCACTTGTGGGCTTTAAAGAAGTCAAGATGTACAATGGTACACAGTACTTCTACCCCCAACTTGAGCAAGGCAAGCAAACAGAAAGTTCTAGATTCCATGAATATCAAGTCCTCTAACATACATATGCAGGGTTGAAATCACTAAGATTAGAATCCTAGGCTCTATAACATATCCCCAATATGTTCATCACTACGATCGATTAGAACTAAACTTCAATCACAACTACCCGGATGGATTCCAAGTAAACAAATAATCAAAGGTTTTGGCTACTGTAAAACCAAAAATTTCCACTTGTAAAAAGCCTAAAAAGTATAAACAAAAGTACCTAACTATTTCTATTTCCCCTTTTTTTATGCCCAAAAAAGTTGGTTCTTCCATTAGAATCAAAACGTGAAAAACTCTAATCACAAACAAGAGTACCACAATTCCAAGTAGACGCAAAAAGGGGATCCTATCAACTTGAATGTACCAAACCTACCTACAATGAAAGGTCATTCCATCTCAAGCACCTGTTTTACTGAGTCAGATTGTTCTACTTCAACCTGTTAAGAATATTTGGAGAGTATTAGTATGTTGCTAACTGTCATAGACTAGCTTTATACACTAACTTAAGAGAATTGTTACAGCTCAAGTGTATTTCGTTTTTATTGATGAGTCGCAATTTACAATTTGTGACTACCTTCTGGAGAGTCGCATTCTGCTTTGGAGATGTGAGCTCTTCCTGCTGAAAAGAATATAAGACAGACTTTAAGACCATGAGAAAGTAATATAGCTTTCCTAGATTTATTTTTTTTTAGATAACATGGGTGTCCAAGATTTTCTTGACTAATCGCATGGGCCCTGAAATTAATGACCAGGAAAACCTCCAGTGGTCTTTGACGGGACTCGAACCTGGGACCTCTGGAATACTTCTCAGAGGCTTACCAGCTGAGCTGACCCCTCAGGGTTAGCTTTCCTAGATTGTTATCACAAGAAGTTATCAAAATAGGAGGCGCAGTGACATTTGATAACAAGTAACACAAATATTGGAACTTAATAGCTATAGGCATCATGTAATTATCAAAGACATGTGATAAATTAAATCAGTTGGCAGATTGTTGCTTATTATGGAAGCATATTACCTAAAAAAGAACGCATCATCAGATGGATAATTCTATTCTCTACAATCTAAGGCAATTAGGAGTCCCAAATTCAGCTAATACGAAGATCAGATACTACTACAACGCTTATGAGTTATGATGCTTCAATCCACTGCTGTGAATCACACAGGATAAAGATAATATATATCTGCCACGTAATAACAAAAATCATACAAACTGCAGTAAAATTTAAATAGTGATCATCCACCGACGTTCAGGGTCCTTTTCTTGGACAATCTAATCTCCTCTTAATTATGATTATGAGAACCCACTATGAGCAGAACACACCTTATCAGCTTAATGAGAAAACAATTTAAAAAAAGCTTACCATTTTGGATAGATCTTGCCTTTTCATCCACCTCAGCAGATTCTTCTAATCAAGTATAGCATAACATAAAATATAAGCCAAAAACTTGAAGGAGCAAATAAAACTGTACAGCAGCCTCAATTTTCCTCATACCTCATAATATCTGGAACAAGTGTAACTGAAAGGTCAGTGCAGGGAATCTATGAGATCCTCAACTTTCATGCTACACTTTTCAGTAAAACAATTAAACATTCCTCCTTAGGGGAAATTCATGGACACATTTTTGCAGCCATACATTTGTCTTCATCAAAAGATCTCGTTGCTCTCAGTTGATGCTCCATCAAATTTTAGACACAAGCCACTTGGCCTGAGCTTTTCTGGATGATAAACTTAGGAATATTACTACTAGATGAAATTTTGATCATTGAGAGGTCGGTTCAAATATTCCTTAACAGTTATACAGCATTGCCATCAATGAAAGCTCACGTACAACCACAAACTGACCCCTATATATAGCTGCACAAGGCAATATAAGTTCCTCATCGCAAAAGCTCAAACATTTCAGTAGACACACATTAACATCCTCAAACCAGCTTTTACCTACTTTCAAGGCTTCCTGACTAAGGGAGAAAATCCTGGCATTGGAGATGGAGGTTGTGAAAGATCTAGTAGCTGATAAACCACTAGTGATCTTCAGTAAGAGCTCTAGTTGCTGTGTGTCACACACCATGAAGCAACTTATAAGTAGCTATGGAGCCAATGCAATTGTCTATGAATTAGATGAAATTCAAAATGGGCAAGAAATTGAGAAGGCACTTCAGATGCTGGGAAATAAGCAAAGTGTGCCAGCTGTTTTCATAGGCCAAAAATTTGTTGGTGGGCCTAATGAAGTCCTTAGCCTCCAAATCCAGGGTAAACTGGTGCCTCTTCTGATAGATGCTGGGGCAATATGGGTTTGGAATAGAACATCAAGTGGAAGCAGATAACGACTATCAAGTAGGACCTAAGAGGTGAAGATCAGTTATTCACCTAGCTAATGTAGTCACTTCCGGTTGTACTAAGGGACATGTTCGTTGTTAATAAACAAACAACTTCCAGTTCTTCATAGATTTATAAGTTGCTAGATGTGCACCAATGCTACTACATATTGGATATGAATATAAATGAAATATTTACTGCTTCAGAATAATTCTGATGAAAACTGAAAAGTCCAACGGATATACAATCTACGTGCATGCAAGTTATAAGAAACTAGGAGTATAGGATAGTTTGTTGGACAAGTGAGCGTACAGAAGGTTTGGTGAAACAGAACATTGTCCATGATTACAGGTCTTTACGTTTCTATAAGCGCAAATTTTCTGGTGTTTCAGTAACACTATCTGGCTTTGTTTACCCTCTAATACACCCCTGAAAATAGGGGGTGGTTTTTAGAGTATATGAAAAAAAAAGAAAAATAATAATTTGAAAATATTTTATTGGTTAGGTAACACCACATGAGCTAAGAGGTGGTTTGTTACTGAAACACTTGAAAATTTTCATTTCTATAAGCTATAGTGAGGCACAACAATAACCCACTAACATCCTGCCACTAGTGGGGTTTAAAGAGGTCATGATGTACAGCAGTACACAGTACTTTTACGCCTAACTTGAGCATGGCAAGCAAACAAAATGTTTTGAAATTCCATGAATATCAGGTTCTCTAACATACACATGCAGGGTCGAAATAACTACGATCAGAATCGTAGGCTCTATAAAATATATCCCCGATACGTTCATCAGTATGATCAGGCTCCCTAATTAGAAACTAAACTTCAATCACAAGTCACAATTACTCGGATGAAATGCGAGTAAACAAATAATCAAAGGTATTGTCTACTGTGAAAGGTCTAACCAATGTACCAAACCTACCTACTATGGAAGGTCTTTCCATTTCAAGCTCCTGTTTTAATGAGTCAGGATCTGTTCTAGTTCTACCTGTTAAAGATATTTGGAGAGTGTTAATATGTTGGTAGCTCTCATATACCAGTTTTATAAGCCACTTTAGAGAACTCTTACAGATTAAGTGTATTTGGTTTTCATATATGAGTCAGAAATTTACAATTCGTGACTACCTTCTGGAGATGGCAATCTTCTTTGGAGATGTGAACTCTTCCTGCTGAAAAGAAAATAAGACAGACTTTAAGACCAGCATTTGAGACCATACCAGAAATACTCATGGGAGATAAACATACCTTAGCCTGCTAATCAAGAAATATTGAACATGCTTCTAGAATGGGTTCCTTATTTTCTGCAAAACATCATCCAGCAACAAAACATTAACCGGAAAATCTTCCTTAAAAAGGGAAGGATTTGCCCAAGGTCCTTATGCAGTTATGCATTTCACAGAGGAGAGAGACTAACAAAGTCAGCTATGGATTTGGGCTTCCAGGACGAAGATGCACTTCGTCTTGTATGTGACATCACTGACGTGTAAGAAAAAGGGAAGGAAGAAGCAGAGAATTCAGTGTAACAGTGTAGCATTCTCCATAGATCTTATCAGGACTGCGTAACTGCAATACAATCTCCGGCCTTATCGACATACTGCACTGGTATTGCAGCACTTGTCTGAATTTCATGTTTTGTGGAATCAAACAATCCACTACAACTTTACACCTTCAGGAGATTCTACCAAGATTTGATTCAAGGCTCATAAATTTAAAAATACACAAGTGGCACCAATCTGTTTGTAACAGACTGTTTTCTTATTTGAAGATAGGACCCTGTATTAGACTTTAAAAATCAAAACGGCACATTTCATTACTACAAGGGGAAATTTACACACTATTTCAAGTTCACATGTCCAACGCTGTGCTTTCTATTGCATCTCAGCAAAGCTTCTCTTAGACACTGAGACACATGTTAACGTTAACAGATCCACATCGGAAATGGAAATTCAAAATAAACAAACAGACTCTCTGGTGCCACACTCTTGACCTCAATAATATACAAGAAAAACTGGCTTCTCCATCATATATCAATAAAATCTTTCAGAATGCCACTTCTCGCCTCTAACTTTGCTCTCCTTTGCCAATTCTCTACTGCTTGCTTAACTGTAGCATTTGCCTCACGTATCTCTTGGTCGGTAAACTTGTGTTCTACAATTCCTACAGGTCCAGGCTGCAGAACCCTCACTACAGTCTCCATACCTTGTTCCAGCTTTCTGATGGTGATGGGTAAGAAACAGTTTGTTAGCTAGTCGCAAGAAAGACTGCCAACCAGTAGTGCACAATTTTCAGATTCTAGGAACATGAGAATGTAATAGGAACAAGTTGTAGAACATATTCTAGATAAATAAAAAATCATCAACTCATACAATAAAGTTCCTGAGTATTTGGTAGTGAAAAACAATGTCAGAATTGAGTAAAATATTTGCTCAAAACCCTAGCTGCTATTGCCTTGCACTACTCTATGCTAATTTGGTCTGCAATTCAGTGGTGACTTTAGATTGGATTCACCAGCAGACTTAATTTTTCAGCAATTCCAAAAATCAAAAATTAGCACCTTTCTTCTCATTTAATATATTGGAGCTTAATGTCACTATAACTTTTAAAGAGTTTGCCCGACAAAACAAACTAACTAGGAAGCAACAGGAAGGAAGGTGGACTGAGATGATGGAAGGAGAGTCAAAATTCTTCTCCGAATTGGTAAAATGTAAGATGCAGAGCTTTCACATTGGCCGTTGACAGGGGATTCAAGTTCTCACATTGAAGGAAGTGGTGCCCTCCCTATTCCCGACCTGTTAACCAAATAACTTATACGCAATCAAGAAGTACTTTTTCCCTCGTCCTTGCAGGAAATTGTGGGCCCAAGTGGTGTACTAGAAAGATGGTCTTTATTCATATACACTTGAAAGTACACAGCAAGAAGGGAAAAATATCATATCATGGTCACTTCAGCATCAAGATCCAAAGGGGTTCCCACTCAGGGATACTTCAATAGTAGTGTTTGGCACGTAGTCACACTTTGATTACCTCACCCACATGGTCTCACTAGCTGTATGTGAGAAAATTTAAAGCTTGATAATTTTTTATGTCCATACAGAGACCTGCTCCTATTTATAGTGACTAGGTCATTGATAAGCCCAAACAAGATGGGTAAATTATTTTTGAAAAAAACGCATCAATTTTCCATACTTCTTTTGAGCCTCAAAGGTCATGGAATTACTTTCCAACAATCAAAATGTGTCAACTTTTTCCCACTAACTACACCAAAATTTAACAATTTAGCCTATTGATGCTTTTTACCACTCCCCCTTAATGATCAGTTTCATTGAATGTACTCCTTGTAGCCATCCTGAGTCTTCTTTTCAATTCTTTGTACCATTGAGGCTCTTAGTGACAATATCCCGAACTTGGTCCATTGCCCTTAATATCAGAACCTACAATTTTCTAGAGTTAAGAGCAAAAAACAAGGCCAACGTGATGCCACGTTTTGGAGAATAGGAGACAATGTTTAGTAACCAATTTTTCACTAACACTCACATCAAGTTTTAGGCCTGGAAAGGCACTGACCTAACCCAATGTAAATATGAGCTTAAAGTCTTAAACTCAATTTGGATAAACAAATCATCTAGCTCTAAAACCTCTCACATATAGTACATGTGTAGTAAGGTAACATACATGACAGTTACAACTAAACGAGTGTGTACGGTGATCTTTGTATATCTCCTTGCCCATTTTGTTATGCACTTCGTGTGTGTGCATTAATATTGATAATCCTAGTAAGTCACTCTCGTGCATAGTTTCCTACATACCAATCCCTTTCCCTCCAGTGCCACAGATATACATTATCATGACTCTTATATCCTCGTCTTTGCACACTTGCTTGGAAAGCATTGTATTTCCTGTTTGGACTCAAATGAAAAGTAAAGAAAGTTCAAATTTTCCAGCCCAAGTTGCTGAAATTTACAAGATTCAACCATGTCAAATGCCATCAAGATAGTAGCTCCTTTTGCTTCAAACCTAATAAATTCTTCAATCAAAACTTCTCAAAAAATCCTTCGAAAGCACCCACGTACAAAGCATAAACAAGGCCCTCAATAATGTGCAAACCAGCTCCCAATTATAACAAGTTTCCTAATGAAAACAACCTCTCTACATGACTACATCTAAGGGGTAAAGCTCAATATTTTCTAACAGTCAACACCCTCTACCCCATCATAAGTGGCAGTCTCATGATTGCTATCACTGGTATAATATGGTATCAATCGAAAATTCTTAACCAACATTTAAGCTATCATGTACCTCTACATAGAATTCTTAAACCAAACTTTGTATCATGATTGATCCTCACTCAGTTCAAATGTACAAGATTTTTCAATGTATCATGATTGATCAAATGAAAGAAACCCATTGCTCAATTAATGAAAAGTTCATATTCAATCAGTGAACGGAATTAAAACCCAGAAAAATGAAAGAGTTCAAACCCCATATCTCAGTTACCCATAAATGTCCCTAACTTAGGAGACCCAAATCCCAAAATTTCAACCAACCCACCATAACTTGAGAAGATTCGAATTTGGGGAAAAAAACAGAACCCCAGTTACAGTTTTGAAAAGCCAAATTCAATGAAAGGAAATAACTATGATTATGGAGAGAGAATTAAGAAAGTAGAAGTACCTGAAAACCCCAGAAAAGGGCAGTGATCTTCCGAGCTTCGACAAATTCATTGGGTTTGATGATGTCAATATTTTCCAAGGGAGATTTGTGTTGTAGACTTGTAGAAATCTCAATTCTCAGCCTCCAAAACGATGAAACAAGCTGGGTTATAGGCAAAGATGTGTAATTTCTCTGAGCCCGGTCCAATTGTTGAGTGGCTGGCCCATGGACAATGATAACCCAACCAGATTAACCCGACCCAAGCCCAACCCAACATTCAAGGTGACCTGATCCGTATTTTGTTAGCTTGTTAAGATTTATTTTTATTTATTTTTGGTTCACAACCAAGGGTATCCACCGTCGACCACAGTGACTATCCCCCACGCTAGCTTGTAGGCGCCTCAAAGGGTGGGTTAGTTGGCCAATGAATTTTAAAGTGGCTCCATGCCCAAGGCGAGATTCGAACCCTCGACCTTGGTTAAGGATGGATGAGCCCCTACCACTCAACCACACCTCCTTGGTTAGATTTATTTATTTATTTATGGTTCACAGAGATCACGGTTGATCATTGTGATAATTTTCCCGCGCTGACTTTTGATGCCCAATGTAAGATTAGAACCCTCAATCTTAATGGTGGATAAATCTCTACCACATCAACCAAATCCCGTTGGTTTAACCTTAGTCTATCCTGAATTTTTGGCCTTGTTAGAATCATTTTTCTAAATTGCTAAGATTTGAAAAAGGCTTAACAAATTGGAGCAACAAGTATATTGAAAAGAAAATTGAAATAAATTTATCTGACCCATGATTGTGACAAAAATTTATAAAATGATCCTAATAGGATCAAAGAAGAGTCGAACTAAATTAATATGAAGGAGTCATTTGTCGGTTTAGAGAAAGGTGTGTGTGAGGTTTTCATCTCTCCTTAACTTCTTCATGCAATCATAAGTTCAAACAAGTTTAGTGGTGTGTTCATTAATTCATTTCTACTTTTTTAATAATCGGTTAAATTCTGTTTTGTAATCTACTTTAATTTTTTCTTTCACACAATACTATTTAGTTCAAATCAAAAAAAAATACATCCTAAATTTGTAGTCACACTTGACTTATAAAATCATCTTTCACCATTACTTTGTCCAAAATTAGATTGAGTTAAAGTAAACTTTTGTGACTTTTCACCACATAACCCATATAGGGCCATAGGCACCAATAGAAAAGTTCAACCTTGAGTTTATATTTCCTATACAATCCAAGTACAAGCTCATCCCCATGTGTCTTCCATATTCTGCTCTCACTCAAAATACAAGTTGAAAGACAAATTATATAGTTTCTTTTCTTTTCGATCTTTTGATTTCATTGGTGTTATGACCTTTTTGGTTCTCACTAAAGGGTTTGTGCACCTTTTTGTGCAACTATTGGATACAATGTGGCAATGTTATAGGGACATGGACGCACTCATAGTGTTTTTGTGCTTTCGCCACAAAGGAAAATATTATTCCACGCTTGCTTATCATAAGGCATTTTTTTTGTCTATACTAAAGGTAAATTCCTTAGACATGATAACTTTTAAATTACAAACCCATCAAGTATATGAGTTTTGGATTATCCAATTTCAACCAGTAATGATTGTTTATCTAGCATGCTTGATATGGTGAATTCTTTTACAAAAAGCCCACAAATTAGCAAATTGTAACAGTTATTTATGGTTAATACTACAGGTATTGATGGGATCATGTCAATTGTATCAGTCGTATTGATTGTATTCTTAAGAAGAATAATGCTTCCAATGATTGCATTGGGCGATCGTTTGTGAAATGTTCTTGATGATGTTTTCTCCGAATTCGCCACTTTAGTTAGTCACTCGGGTAAGATTGCATACATCAATTGCATTGGGTGATCGTTTGTGTCGTTATTATGTTTGAATTATGAGACATTTTATCATTGTTGTGCATTATAGTACTGTAATGACATCAAAATATCAACAGGTCACAAAGCTTGACTGAGTTACTTTTTTTTTTTTTGGCCTCCTAGGAACATGCAGTAAGTGATCTCAATGAAGCTACACAGAAAGAACCCCAGAAAAATTAACAAGCAAGAATGAAAATAAATAAAACTATCAATTTGAAACTAATCAACAAAATCAACACCCTAAGTATACTATACACTCACATACATATTCACACTTCTAACACCAATTTCATCCAACTGAATGGCGCCTTCTTCTCTGAAAGAAGAATCGCGATTCTGAGTTAGCCTTGGATCCCAAAGGCTTAGTACTGTTAATCCGAAAGAGGGAATTAAGCTTGCTCAGTTTCTTAGTGAATGATTTGAATAGCTTGTTAGCAGGATGTGACTTTACCATCTCCTGTTTCATTGAAACATGGTCTTTTTCCAAGTCAGTTAGTCTCATTCTCATCCTGGCAACTTCTAGTTTCAGCTCGCGATTCTCTCTTCTAACAGACGCGTAGTTGTCCCTAGGGGAGATAGCTCCACTTCCTGCTCCACTGCTTGATCTTTGAGGAAAATGGCCGTTGAGTGAGCCGAAAAACAACTGGTTATGACCCCCATTCATTGCATTTCTAAGCCTGATTTGTTCGAAGTAAAGAACTTGTACCGCCATTTGAACTGGAAGCCTTTCATTCTGCGCTGCGTGGCTGCAGGCTTCTTGTGAAAGCTTTTGGCAGTCTATGGTTTTGCATAGCCGGTATCTCTCTGAGTCCTTGATATTCGGATGAACCTGCAAGAAGATGAAGGATTCTTAGATATTCAGTATGCTTTTGTGGTTATAGAAGTTAGTTATTTTGCTGTAGATGTCAGCTAGCCTAGCTGGTAAAGACTTTTGGGGGGTTGTACCCGAATTCTGGGTTCGAGACCTGTCTGCTTCGGCCTATGTGCCCCCTTTGAACAGAAGAAGAAGAAGAAGGAGGAAAAGTTAGTTATTTCGGTTATTGCTTTAACAGCTTCTCAATTCCAAACCTGAATACCTTATCTGGTTTCAGTGATCCCAAATATATATGATTACCAAGTGCTTTCTCCATCTGAAATCAAGGTCTTATTTGATTTTCTAGCGGTCAACTAAATGAATCTCACACAATTTTCTTGAATTTAATTCTTGATTAGTTACAACTGAAACTTATGCAATAGAGGTTTTGAAGTATATTTCTGAAAAAGATAATGCAGACCAAAATTACTTTGAAGACTGCATATAATCTATTAACACATTTAAGGGGTGGTAGAGGATGGATGACCTTACCTTGAGGAAGATATCAACTGCTCGGTACAGGCCATCAGTCACTATGCGAGCATGATCAGGAAGCAGCTCGGCCAAAGCTATAATTTTCGATGGGTTCAAGTTTGAATCCAGTGCAACTTCTGCAAGGTAATTGTCTAACAACTTCGATACTTTCAGAATTGAGCTCTGCTTAGGAGAGCCGGGGCTGTCAAAATCATACATCATCTCGCTTTCATCCCTCATTTGATTGTCCTCATCGTCATCCTCGTCTAAGTTGAGGAAAATTGAGAAGATCCTCAACACTGAATCAGTATCATACATCAGGCTGTGATTGTTCCCATGTGAACTAGCGGGAATAAGTATGTCTTCAAGGATTGCCTGGTCGAGTTGCAAGCCTATCCTTCTCTCCAAATCTGATCTACAAGACGTAGAAGCTGAAGATGTAATTGCACCCTTTAACAAGCTGGAAAGGAATGCCAAAGGGACTGAGCTTTTCCTAGATTGTGTCGGTAACAAGCTGACCATTGCTTCGACGATGACCCTTTGCTTCTTTTGCAGATCTAAATCTAAGTAGTTTCCCTTAAGAAGTTGTGGGTCTCTCACAACTAGACCTTGAAGAGAAGTATGGGCATAGTTTATCAGTATCTTGCTTATCAGCTCCTGTTTCAGACCCTTTGATTTAACTGCTGATAGTACCCTTTGGAAGAAATCGAGGTTCAGGACTGTCAGTGACTTGCCCCACCAATCTAATGGTGTTTCTGGCTCCACAGTTGACAAGGGTTTTGTGGCAAAATTATGTTCAAGTTTAGATAAGCCTGAAGACAGTTGCTCTTTACTTGCATTATTGGCAATTGCAGTAATCATTCTGTTAACCAAATTAATATCCTCTGCTATTGGCAAAAGACTTTCACATTTGTGCAGAACAGATATCGAGTTTGATATGTTTTGCAGAACTACATCTTTGAGATATACCTCAGTTCGGGTTTCCAAATTTTTATCTGCATACTCTTCAGTCATTTCAAGGAAATGTGCTGCACAACGTAGCATAGCAACATTCGAGAGGGTGATCTCAACATTGATTCCATAGCAAAACTTGGCTGCTTGCTCGAATGCCTCAGATCCACCAGGTAGCGAAGGAAGACAGATCCGAGAGATTTTTGAATCCTTTGCTTCAAGCAAGACTTTACGGATTCTTCCACTGCGAGAAACAAGAGGAAACTGCAACAAAAATGCATGCATGGTATGATCTTAGGAAATCTCTTATCCCTTAAGCAAACTAGCATTTTTTCCCCTATCCTTCTATGTTATCCTGATCTTATATTACCATATTGGAAGCAAGAACATGGTGCTGAAATCTCAAAGTAAATAGATTGTTGTTTTATATTTCTTAATTGGCAATTCTGAAGTACTCTGACCACCTTCTGATTCCTTTATTGTTTGTATCTGAGAAAAATGACAGTTTTCTAAAATAAATTGAATCATTCACTTGTATAATGAATTTCATATTTTGCTGCATTTTCCTCCTACTTGGTACTAAACATTAGACAGTGTATAGTTATATAGCTGAATACTATAGCAATCACATTAAAGCAAAAAAACCTGCACAGGGAGTACATACTTTGTGAAGCGGGAAGCTGGAAGATCCTACTTCGATGATGAGATCACTGGAAACATCAGATATCGGCCTGAAAGACACAAAATTACAGCAAAGTTAACAGCAGATTGAAACTGGAACGAAGGTTTGAATCGAGAACACGAAGAACACACATACATTTTCTTTTCTTGTTTTGCTCGATTTTTACTGTACACTGTTATGAATGTTTTTGATAACTCTTCACAAACACACCCACAATATCATTTCCTATAATGATATCTAAATAATTAGGTCCAATGACGAAAGTGAGATTTTCCAACAGAAATCAGCATCTTATGAAATGAGAGTTCTCGTTCGATGATTGTCATATGACTCTGACTTAAAGACTAGGACAACTAAGTTACTTGAAATTTAGAGCATTTTTCTGTGGGTCTCCACCAGTAGTAGTGATAAAAACATGAGGCCTGAGTTGATTTTGCTAATGTAGCTGATCTTGTCAGATGTACATGAAGCTGGAAGATAACAAATTCTCTCTATCAAACATGCTCCACAATTCTTCCGTACAGTTCTGGTTCCCTCAAAAAGACTAATGTGGACAAAGAAATTATTGGCCGCGAGGCGAATAATGGCAGTTCCACAGCAGTGTTAATGCAGGTTGGTGGCACGACAACATACAGCCCAGCCGCGTGATACAGACATACAGTCACTTGCAGCAAGTATGAAGACCACAGGTTTAGGTGCTCTCTTGGGTTCACATCACTGTTATATGAGGATCATAAATTTTCATGAGCTTTTTTTAGTAAATTTGTGTGTTCATTAGCTAACTGTTGAAGTCTCTAGAGCAGGAAAAAAAATGAGATAATGCAAATCAATAATGCAAATCTCAAGCTAAGGAGCCCAATAGACCAATCTTGAAATCCTAGTATAACCCACTATAGACATGTATGAATGTGACATAAGAGCAAAAATTTCTTATTAGCATTTATTACTCTTATCTAGTCACAGAAAAAACTTTTTGGCTTGATTTTGCTCAATAATGATTCTATTTCTGGTAAATTGTGTGAGCTGTGTTTGAAAGACATTGAAGAAAAGAAACTGATCTAGAAACAAAAAACATTGTGTGCTGTGTTAGGTAAGCTTGTGTTTTTGTTCTATCTTTGGCATATTAAGGGACAAGAAAGAAAAGTCACTCCTTTTTTGACTTTCCCATATTTACCATATCCCCTGACATTCCCCTGTTCAAAAAAATAACATGTCTGAATTTTCATACTGCTATATCTGAAACTTTCTGCACAAGCACTACAGTAATTTACCAATCTGTAACTCAAATTCTGCAAATGACCCATATAAAACCCAAACCACATTTTCAAAATTAAACCAGAAACATGTAATCTTTTTCATCTCATGTGTTTATATCACATAAAACAGACAAGAAGCAAAAAAAACTCGGTGACATAGTGAGATTGAGTGAGTGAGTTATTACCATTCAGTAGCATGGCGAGTGCTCGAACTCGGTCGAAACGCTCTCTTTCCTGAGATGTTTGGCTTTAAATCAGCCATTGTCACAACCCCCATCTTTTTTTGTGTAAAATTGTCCAGGAAATGCAGCCTTGATCACCAAGCAAATCCCTCAAAACCAGCCCCTTAACATAAAAGTAGTGATAAAATACTAAGTTTTTTTCCAAAAAGAACTGTTTTTTCAACAGTCCATCTCATGTCTGTTAACCAACAATAATCTCTCTGTGTTTTTCTCTGTGTTTCTCTTTCTATGTGAGTGTGTCTGTGTTTGTGTTAGTGTGTGTGTGTGAAGTGAGGTAAAAGTAAGCAAGAACTCATGCACGGCTAAAGGGGCAGTGATGAGCTATCAAAGGCATCAGATGGGTGTGTTTATAATTATTTGATTAAGGTAAAGTCAAGGAAATGAAGCTTATGTTGACACTTTTCGGTGAAAGGTGGGGTGAAAAAAGAGAGTCACAAAAAAGCCTTTTTCTCTTCTTCCCCACTTCAAAAATAAAATAAATAAATAAATAAATAAATAAATAAAAAATCTCAATTTTTTTTTGAATTTTTTTTGTGGGGTGTTTGGAGGTACCAGCAGGAATCCAGATGGGGTGGTGTTGCAATGCTTTTGGGGGGATGGTAATCATGGTTTTGTGAAACATCACCATTTGGATTTGTTTAAAATAGTAATCAGGACATTAATTATGTGTAAAGCTAATGGCTTTGGGCCATTAGCATAATGTATATATGGGGTCTAGATACTAATTCTATTGGTCTCCACTGGTGACCAAAAAAAGTGTCTCTTTATGATGTGGTAATTGTCATATCATCAAGATTATTAATTAGCTTGACATCTCATAAGGGTTGAAACACAAAAACAAAAAAGATTAAGAGTTTTTTGCAAATATGAGAGACGATATTATTAAACTAGGAAATTGTGATCTCATAAGCGATTAACAAGGAATGTGTAATATTCTTTCTTCGTTGATATAGGAGTAAATTATTCTAATTGAAATTGTTACCATCTTTGTTACTTTTCACCTTTGTATTTATAACTACCTTTCATTCCACCTTTTAATTTGTACTCAAATGTTTATATAAAATCTATCCATATTTTTTTTTTTCTTCTTTCTACTTCACTCCATTTTACTCACAGATGTTCGTTACTAAAAAGAAAAGAAACGGTTAGACTTCTCTCACATAGTATTTTAATTTCTTTCACTTTCTTTTCGGTAAAGAATAAACTCTTTCAATGGAAAAATTCTTAAGTTTTGTTTGGAAATATAAGGTCTTTCAATATTTTCATTAATTGCAACCTTTTACGTACGAGTAAGAAGCAAAAGAAGAAGACAAATTAGAAAACACAAGTTGCAAAACTTTTTTTTTCTTAAAAGTGATGAAGTTTCAAAACTAAGCTAAACAGGTCTTCAACCCACACCCTACTATTCATATTCTTTGTTCATTTGGGAGTGGGTACATCCTACTGACAACCTAAGCTATATTCACTTTATAACACGAACTCGAGTTCGTTCTACTCTAACAGTCTAGACAATAATGATTTAGTATTTAATGAGTTAGTAGAAATTAAAAGTAATTTATATACCATAAAATCATAAAAGTATGTTGCAACATTACAAAATTTTAAAACTAGAGTATAATTTATATCCATTTGCGAATATATGAACTTTTAATTATTATGTCAAGCAATAGTAAAAAAACTTAAATTATGAACCCCTTTTAAAAAAATTAAAATTTACAAACTGATGGGTCTATCCTAATCAATCATTATAAGCTAACTACTATGATGAATCATAAAGTTAAATTATGACATTACATAGTAAAATTATAAAACTACAAGGTAGAATTGCTATTGCAGATTGTGTAATCACAAACATACATAAAAAGTGTAGAAAGTAATCTTTATTTTACACCTATATGAAATATAAAAATATCTAACAAAAAAAAGTAAAATTATGAATCTATATGAATCCATCTTCATCGGTTATTATAAGTTACTATGTCAAATTTTAAAGCTAAATTATGAAACTACGTAGTAAATTTATGAACATTTCTATAAAAAATGTCTATAAAAAATGTGAGAGTACAAAGTAAAATTAGGATGGCGATGGTGTAATTAATCAATATTGCCTTCATTCTTTAAAATTTAAACCTTAAATCTTAATAGATACTCTATGTTCCTTAAACTCTGGCCTATACTCTAAAAAAAGGTAAACATTTTATTTTTCTATATTGAAATCATCATTAGTCCCTCCATTCTATATGAAACCTAAACCCTAGATTCTAATACTCACCTTAAATCCTAATGTTAGTACAATTATGAAACCTAAACCCTAAACTCTTAAAAAGTCAGAGTACACCAAAATAGATACGGTATTAGAAAGCATATGATATGTGATAATGTTTAATAACTTTTGTGCATGCTTTGATTACATTTGATCTCTCCACCTACTTTTTAACCCATTTATATGTTGTGGATAAATTAAACCCAAAACCCTAATTATTTTAGTGGTGTTTAGAAAAATAATCGTCGGAAAGGTTATTATCATTTTTGTATATTTAAAAACTATTATGTCCCCGGTTTCATAAATTATAACCTAAACCATAAAAGTATTTAAAGGTTTATATATTGATATCGTTATGTATCAGCCTAAAAAAAGTCAGATTGTAAAATATTTCTAAAACAAGGTAGGAAAGTACTAAAGAACAAATAATATGGGATAGTCCCTAAACATTTTGTCCATTGTATTGATTATTCTTATTGTCATTGTCATCGTTAATTCATTTGGAAAAAAACATGTATGAAGTGTTTTATAATATGATAATACAAAGTACAAGGTAAAGTTCTCAATCCTGTAGTAAAATTAGGATACATGTGTTGTAAATTTAGATTTTCAAAGGCAAAATGTAAGAAACGAAGATTCTACACAAATTAAGATGTATGATGTAATTGATAGAAAAATGTTTAGTGGAGTGATGAAACCTAAACACCTAAAGTCAAATTTTGTTGTATCTTACAAATTGCCTAATCAAGTATCAGATTTTCGAAGACAAAATGTAATATATGAGAGAGTCTTTAAAACCTTGTCTACTGATTATTCTTTTTGTAATCATAGACATACCTTTATTTTTAGTATATTTTGATGTAAAAGTACAGAGTACACAGTAAAATTGTCATTCTTATAACACAATTAGGACGTGTGTGTAGTAAATCCAGATGATTGGATTGAAATATAAGAAAAATTGTACAATGATAGTAAAATTTGAATAAGGGTTGTGGAATTATGGTTGATGAAAATAAATGTTTTGTACATTGTGGAAAAAATAAAATTTGATTTGATCAGGTTGTAAAATGTGAGAAATATTGTACAATGATGGTAAAATTAGACTAAAGGTCATGATTTATTTATAATAAAAAAGTACTTTGTAGATTGATTGGTGGAAAGATAAAGTAAAATCATGAACTAATCTAGTAAAATTTTAGTTTTCGATAGACAAATCATGATTATATAAAATAAAATTATTTGGTATGATGTAAAAATTATTTATAAGAAACATTAAATTACAATATTCTAATAAATTTAAATGTGTTTAACACAAATAAAGAGAACATATAACATGAACCTACACAGTAAAATTGAATTTCTTAATAGTAAAATGATAAAGTGTACAAGTAAAGTCTAGATTGTTGCAAGTAGAATGTTTGATTTACTTGTTACTTATATGTTTTTCTTTTTTTTTGATACGCAAGAATAGATTTGGAGATTCTACTAAATTTAAATTTATTAATTAATTATAATAAAATAATAAATTATGAGCATGCTTTAAAATTGGGTCTTAGTCAAATGATAAAATGTATATTTTTTTTCTTTTTTTTGAAATAGAGAATAAAAATATCAATAGTATGAGTCTGTACAGTTCCTCCATTGAAAGAGAATAGTATTATTCATTAAAGCATCCGAATAAAAGTTTTAGAAGAGATAAGAAAGTAGCTTTTTTTTTTTTGTCTCTGTATCTCTTAAACTTGACATAAATAATTGAATATTGTTATAGAAGTAATGTAAAATAAAATTTTAAAAAAATTAAAGAAATAGAGATTAGAGACATAAGTGATAATTGGTATAATCTAATACAATAATAAAAAGAACGAAAATAGAAATAAGAGAGACAGGGAGATATGCAATATGAGGGAAATAAATCATGGTAGTTGTCTTAATTTTGTTTCCATATAAAATCATAAAATGATTTCCTTCCTATATTGTTTTTGCTTATAGAGTTAACTTTAGGCTAACTTTATCACCCTTTCCCTTATTTTCGACCTTGTTTTTAATATAACTAACTATAATATCTTTTGTTCATTTGCTATAAGACCCTTTTGTTTTGTATTATCTACCTTAACCCTTATAACATAGTATATGGTAATTAATAAATTTGACAATGTGGCAACTGACACGTCATAGGTAACACATTTTTCGTGTCTCTAGTGGAGACCTTTAGCATTGTCCTATAGCCTAAGCTGTACTCTTAATAAGCCTGCATTTATAGTTTGTAGTTCTACAAACATCAAGTGTACAAGGACCAGAGTGGAAAAAAGAATTGAAAAGAAAAGAATTTGTCCTAAGTATTCTTTAGTTATCTGTTCATGTGGTTGTTAAAATTGATATATACTCAAATTTTGTTAAAACTATCTTTTTGGTTTTTAAGATTCAGGTTAAGATCTTAAAATCTGTCACCTCGAGACTCAATCTATAACCTTCCGCTCTTCATATTTGTACTAATAGGTTTGACGCTTAACCTTTTATGGATGATCATTTCGAGTTTGGCTCATTTATTGGTATAGTCTTAATAAATTCATGATTTACGAATCTTATTATCCCCTTACCCATGCCAAATCAAAGATTACTTTATTTACCCATCAGGTAGCTTACCTATGTGAGATGGACAAGAAAAATAAGCGTGTATAATGGGACTCAAATAAACTATTTTCAACTTAACAAATAAAATATTCAAACCAATCAATCACCAATTTACGTATCTTCCTGATAAACTACCTGGTGAATAAGCAGAGTATTTCTCCATGCCAAACCTTAAAGGCTTAAACCCCCCTCCCTCCTTCAAAAATAAGGGAAAAAAAAGAGGGAGAAAAAAAGAAGCCTGCAGAAATTATGTTTGGAGTAGTGATACCAAGTGATCATTTGGTAAGGACTGATCACTGAATTCCATGATGTAGAGTATTTTACTTTTACATACATAGGGATAGCTTTTTGTGTAGAAATAATAGCAGGTGGATTATTTTCTATACAGTTAGCATGCTTGACCACTTTGGAGTTATTACATATATCAAAATGAAAAAACAACAAAGCCTTTTTCTTCTTCTAATTTTATTAAATTGTCTTTTCTTTTTTTTTTTCTTTTTTTTTTTGTTTCAAGAGGGGGGGGGGGGACCAAATAAGTTGCTAATCACTGTAGTAGCATACTAGCATTTGTTGTAAAGGAGTAATTAAAAAAATTAAAGCTGAGTTTTGGGATAATAAAAGATGTCAAATTTGGCTGCTTTATCTATATTTAATCATAATGTTTATTAAATAGGGATGGGTGAACATAGCCACATAATTAACCATTGGTATCAAGTATATATTGGACACTTCTGATCCCTAGATTATGTCTCACGTGCGCAAATCTTGGTCATTAGAGTTGTACAACCAATTTTTTTGCTTATGCATTATGTCTTTGGCTCTTTGTACTTGGCTTTGAACTTTTGATTTAATGTTAGCTAGTTTCTCAATAAATGTCTGCCCAGTACAAAGAAGGAAAAATATTTCTGAGTGGTGCTTAAGATTGACGTTTAGAATACATTAAATTTCAGATTTGACGGTTTTCTTTCTTATTGTACGTAAATTTACCGTACTAACTTTTGTATTTATCTTAGACCTTTAATAATACATAAAATAAATAAATAAAACACAAAACTTGTATAAGACGGTTTTATCGTAATATTAATTATACAACGATCACTTTTCAGCGAAGCAAATAAGTTACTACTCATTATAGTTGACCCAATAATTTCTATATTTACCCCATTTTAGTGTGTGTTAGTCTCATTAATCACTACTCTTAATGCATTAGAGTCGACGTTGAGAGGAAAAAGATTCATGGAACTAACTCAACGTACATTTGGTGTGCTGTCCCGAGATTTCATTCACAAATTTAAATCAATGTCGTGTATGTCTTTTTATATATCGTTTTCTCTAAAAAACAAAAACAACTATGTGTTACTATGAAATGTTGGTCTATAGATTGAAACAACCTAATAAGGAATTGGTGATAAATATCTGTTTTCCCTTTTATGTAACATGTGTAAAATATATGTCAACTGTGAAGTGTAAGGTAGGGGACCAATAATGTACAATTAAATAGGGTACTACATTCGCTTTTATTATGGTATATGTTGGATGAAATCATGACTGGGGAAGTGTACAGAGCAGGTTGTAATAATGATTTCATCAACCACAGCTTGTTCTTTCCTAACTTTTTCTATGAATGGTCGGTAATAAGTTTACTGCCATTATTCCACTTAGAATGCGTTCTTTTTTACTTATTTTCACTTCTTTTCACTAATTTTCGCTGATTGAGTAAGATCTTGCCACTTATTTTTACTAATTGAGTAAGGTCTTGCAACTTATTTTCACTGATTCAGTAAGGTTATTTCACTGATTCTCACTGATTCAATAAGGTTCTGCCACTGATTCTGTGAGTAGGAATGTGGGTCCTGCCACGTACTGATTTCCACTGATCGAGTAAGGTCATGCCACTGATTATCACTGATTCAAAAAGGTCTAGCCACTGATTCTCACTGAATGAGTAAGGTCTTGCCACTTATTTTCACTGATTGAGTAAGATCAATAAGTGGAAAAGAACACACCCTTAGTAGTTGGTTCAGTTTAGTTTAGCGGAATTCTGTTCTGATCAGTTCCATTCAATTCAGTTTTAGTTCATTTCAGTTCCCTACTTTTTCATTCTCTCACATATTACTATTCATATCAACTCATTTCAATTAATTTTAATACAGTGGAGTTCAGTTTTATAGAGAAAAAAAACACCAACAATAATGTTTTGTTGATCAAATGGTTATCATCATTTATGAGTGTTCATTAGGCAGCTAAACTCTTGAATGGATTATGATCTCTTGAGCCGTGAGCGAAAGAGGGGACCAATTTTCTTATGCCTATTGTATGATTTCTCGTAGCTTGCTTGCTTTGTCAGAATAATGCAAACGAATATATGCCTCAATCTATGTATAATCATAATTAAAAGTTAATACACTACTTTATTCACAAAAAAAAAAAAAAAGTAGTTAATACACTACTTACGTTTATTTGCAATAATAACATCTTCAATTCAATTGCTTATCTGATCTGATGAGTAGACTAACCATGACATAATGCCCACAGCTCAAAAAGACTTAGGTGGTCCAACGTTTCACTTGCGAATCAAGATTTTCTTGTTAAGAGAAGTGATTACACCCAAAGGTAGCTGGATTTGGGTTACAAGGAAAGCAATTAGCAATGCTGCTAGTATATTTTTAAACAATAATACTACTCTTATATATGTGTTAAAGAATTGTGAGTACAAAAGTTCCACATCGGAATATTTGAGAAAGAAACATTAAGATATAAGTCAATAAGTGAGTTATTCTTCCTATTATCAATTGGTTTTAGGATAAAACCCTACTTAATTTACGTGTGATGTTCCTCTTTTCATGGATTTTGTCCAGATCCATTAAAAGTTTTATAATATGTACATATTATGATACATATTAGAACATGTTTGGTTGGGCGGAAACGGAATGAAAGGGCCTAATCGTTAAGAATAGAAGGGATATCGTTAAGACGCCGTCTTTCCCCAGCATCTGCCACAGGTACACGGGCACTGGGTCCTTTCGGACCTGGAGAACGTGTGACGCTGGGTCGGAGTTTGGTATTGCAAGGGGAACCTATGTGAACTGATATGCCCAGTAAACGGGCTAGTGATGAAGCTTTTTCTTTTTTCTTTTGATAATTGTGCTTGGATCAAGTTTAATTACGGTTCCGTTTGATTTACCTGGATAAAACTGAACTGATCTGAACTGAATTGATTTTTTAAATTTGACCGTTAACCATTTAAAATTCATCCAAACATAGTCAATATTGGACTCATTTGAAAGTATGCTTTGAGATCTTTCCGATGACATAATTATCATTATGAAATTATTTCAGAATAAAAGGTTAAATGAGTGATAAAGTTATTACATATGAACTGAACTGAATTTAACTAAAGTTAAGGTGAATCAAATAGAGCCTAAATCTCGTTTATGTGTATTTTATTCAACACAAATCAGGTTTGAACAAAGTTGAAAGCTTGATTACTAAGACTTGTACGTGAACCTGATAATCCACTTATTTTAAAATCAGGTCAGTATTATGTGCCCTATACCTCGATCAATTCAGAATAGAAATGAAAAATAAAACATACTCCCTCCGTTCCTGTCAAACGCTACCATTTGTCTAAAATGGATATTTCATACAAACATTCCCATTTCTTTACTTGGTAAACAATTTACTAGTCATTTACAATATTACCCCTCATTAAAACCCAAGCCCCCACCCTCTTCTTTCTCTTTCCTCAAGTCCCTATTCAGTATTCACCCATTTAAGGGCATGTTCTTTTCAATTGGTTTCCAGTTTTGTTCAGTTTTGTCCAGTTTTGTTAATAATAATGATAATAATAATAATAATCTATTCAAAAAAAAAATGTAAAAAAGTAATAATAATAATAATAATAATAATAATAATAATAATAATATTAATAATAATAATAACTAAAACTAATAGTATATATTAATTTAAAAATAATATCAATATATACTATTAGTTTTAGTTATTATTATTATTATTATTATTATTATTATTATTATTATTATTATTATTATTATTATTATTATTATTATTATTATTATTATTATTATTATTATTATTATTATTATTATTATTATTAACAGTGAAAATTAAACAATTTTCAATTTCTCCCAGTTGCTCCCAATTTGACCCAGTTTTTCCCAGTTATCAGTTAGACTTTCCAATTTTGTCCAGTTTCTCCCAATTTTGTCCAGTTTCTCCCAGTTACCAGTTCCAGTTTCCAGTTGAAAAGAACGTGCCCTAAATGTGACTAATGTTGAGGGTAGAAGGGAAAAGCACATGGCAAAATAAATTTTCCTTGGTCTTTGTACCAAAAGCAAATGGTAGCGTTTGACAAGAACAGATGGAGTTTTAAAAAATTCTCAAGCTACACCAAAATAATTAAAAGATTATCCTTCAAGATGAAGCTCGTCTTAGGTCTTTTTTTTTCTTTTTACTTTTGTCATCTCCGTGTTGCACTATGTTTTGTCTCGTTCCGCATTCTATACTTCATTTTGTCACACATTTTGTTTCATTATTCGCGCGGTTCCACTCCGTTCCGTTTCATTTCATTCCTCGTCATCCCGCAACATTCTGTTAAAGAGAACAAGGTTTTAATATATGTTGCAACTTGCAATGTTGTTATATTATTAGTTGAAACCATTTAAGGATCACGAGGAGTTCCTAATCCATCAACTACCCAATACTTTTTTTTTTGGAAAGAAAATACTCTTGGCCTGGGAAGGACAAAAATGGTGTGATTTCCTAATATATACATGATTGACAAAGTAATTCTTGAAATAGCTTCGGTTCGAAAATAATTCCCAGCATGTACATCACATAGGCTCAAACTCAGGCGCGGAATGCATTTTTTTCGTGTTACTATAGAAGTCGCTGTGGCGCACAGAGACTTTAGAAAGGCGCTGTGGCCCACAGCGGCTCACTATTGTTTATGTTTTCAGCTAAATTACAAAGAAAATGTGGTGGAAACATATACAAAGGAAGTCGTTGTGGCGCACAGAGGCTTTCAAAGGCTGAGGAAAAATATACAAGGGAAGCCGCTGTGGCCCAAAGCGCCTTTCTAAAGCCTCTGTGCGCCACAGCGGCTTTGTATTAACACACAAAAAAAATATTATACATTCTGCGCCTGAGTCCGAGCCTACATGATGTATATGGTGGGAATTATTTTTACACCGAAGCTATTTCAGGAATTACTTTGTAAATCATGTATATATGAGGAAATCACACACAAAAATGATAGAAACACCACCCCGAAAAAGGGAAAAACAAAATAAAATAAAAACTGATTGAAACATGATGTAAGCATATTTTTCTCACTAATAAAAAATAAAACACTTAAATTTCTTCCCCTCAAAAAAAAAATGCATATTTTTCTAAGGATGTTTTCCAATCCTTATATTCAACACAAGAATTAAGGGTTCATGTTGGTCACGAGCATTGCAAAACAGGGATAATCTCCCATGATTAGCGTCTATGAGAACCTAAACTAGGCCTTATTATTGGATCTATATATGATTATGAGGGGATAATTGTATTTTAATCGATTGTCAAAGTGATAAACATGGACATCATAAAGCTCCAAATGAGCATCTTTTTCTCTCTCTAAGGCATCAATTAATTGATATTTTGTTATTATTATTGCTAAACACCTGAATGATTCCATGACGCCCGCACACCAGTTTTTGTTTTGTTTCGCACCGTGTGTGTTTGTGTGTGTGTGAAAAAAGGTCCAAAATACAAACACACATTTAGTAGTTTTGCGACATGGTAAATCCTTTGATGTAGGTAAATTCATGCCAAATGGGCATTCCACCTCTAAGATCTTGTATTAGATCGTTTCATGGTAAAATACATAAAGTGATACTTTTTATTCAAAATATAACGTTCTTTTTTGATACTTTTTAGTCCAGTATTAAAAGTATGTAACCCTTTTTTTCGAAAATATAGCAGTCATTTTAATGTAATACTGTTATGTAATACAAGATTTTTCCCATATGTTCATAAAATCATAATCCATAAATCACGAATCACCACAAAAATTTATATAAGGCGGTTTCAACATAAGGTGTCTCAAACAAGAATGACGTATAATTAACAGAGGTGACCTCGTATTGAGGCAGCCTCATAAGAGACATTTTAGTTTGAGCGCGTAAATAAGAAAAAACTAAGTGGTGCTAACACTAATCACGAATGACCACAAAATTAACGGAAAAAAAAAAAAAAAAAAAGGGAAGTGATTTTACGTTGAAGTGGAAGGGATTACATCATTTGCTAAAGGGAATAAACCAAAACCCATATTTTCTTTGCTTTATTGTCCTTGATGTAGTGCACAAACGGTGAATTTACTCGCATCAGTTACGGGAGAGTTAAACAAAGAAGTTTGTTACATGCATGAACGTGAAAGAGTAGGGTGAATCATGATTAAACCAAAGAGTAGTACAACTAAATGCATGTGCCCTACCTCTCTTTCGGCTGTATTGGGTGTGCTCATCTCCGCATATTTTATCGTTCACTTGAATTCAGTGATGATTAATTCAATAACGTACTTTTTTTTCACATATTACCATTTATTTCAGTGGTATTCAGTTCGGTTCAATTCAATTTAATTCAATAAAGTTCGATTCAGTGCACTTTCATGGAACCCACTGGGACAAAAATAACAAATTCAAATTTTCCTTTATAAAATGATAATAGTTTTTAAAAAAATATCTTACATATTATAATAGAGTGTGCACCCACTTAAATTGATTCCTGAGTCCGCCACTGATTCAGTAAAAAACAACACACCCACAAAAAGAACACCCAACAAAACAATATTGAACATTAAGTAACCAAAGCTATAAACATAGATTCAATGGAAAATAAGATAGGTTCAATCATATCACTACCATATATAACAAAACACTAGCATGTGATGCCAATCACCTAATTATGCTATTGAATTGAAATTACTGAACTGAAAATGAACCCTTAGAATGTAATAGTACTCTTACTAAAGAATTCAAAGTACAATAAGTGAGATTATTAGCCTCGATGGACAATTTAATCTAATGCTTTCGACTCCTAATTAAAGTCTTTAATCATTATCTTCCTCTTCTGCGAAGGTTTAGCCTCAATTTGAATCATCACGGTGTACACTCTCCACACAATCAAAAACCACATAAACAAATCTACAAGACAAAAAATAACTACTAAACCATGTTCACAGGAGAAGGAAGGTATGAGATGCCTGATCCATGACACACAGATGCACAAAACATGGGAGAAGGGAGCAAACTGACAGGAGTGAGCAAGTTGCAGAACCTCGCTAACTCGTACCTGTCTGATAATTAGCTAACGCAAGGCGGTTTATAATCTGTAAGATAACTGCAGAGTACTGCATGTATGAAAACCGATATTGGGTCACCTACATATACATGGCTGACTGGTTGAGGATCCCTTGCTAATTCTCAAGGGAATCCATTGTACCTTTGTAAGATCTGCAATACAGAGAAAACTTTCAAAGATGATTCTCTTCTCAAATGAACAAACTGAGGTTGAAGACCTGTTTCTAAGAGACATCTGTGTCATCTGCTAACAGTAATGATAAAAAGGAATTATAAGAAGACTTTTAGGCGAAATAGGATCTCTCGTGATAAAGAGTTGGTCTGGGATTTGTTCTAGGCTAAAACTTAAAAGGGTTGAGACAAGGTGATCCAATCACCTACGGCATTTCAATTCCACACCTTGCAGAAGAACCTAAAATTCACCCATCTTTGTATTGCTGACAACAATGTCTTGCCCATGCCTTTCAGTTCAAAGATTGACAGAAGATCTTGCTCATTTCTCACATGATTGTAGATTAGGAATACTCGTGTCGTATACTGAAAACCGCTCATTTATGGAGCAGCGGGCACCAGGGGTGGAAATACTAGCATTGCAAATAGGTTCAATAGTAACCTGAAGGCAGTGATTGGGAAACACCAAAACTGGTATAGAAAATTTCTGGCTGGGGAAAGAGTCTACAAATTTCCTCGTCTCCTTAACGAAGGAGCAAATGAATCTAAATCTGCCTATTGTGATAAACTAGCAGTAGCTTCAGAAACCCAATTCACTACTGAACTTGGGCGATGCAATCAGTGGCTTCACAGGAGTCTTAAAGCAGGAAAGGAAACAAGATTGCTATGTATACAGGTGCTGCAACAGTGGTCCGGTAATAATGGACAGAAAGGAACTGCTATACATAAAACGAAGGCACCCTGCTAATCACACCCTTTTCCCTTTTACCAGTAGAGACTACAGAAGTTACCAAAACTAAATGTATAAACCAAAAAAATTTCAACCTCAACTAAAGGTACTAGCTAAGAAGCTAAAAGCGAAATTATGCTTGTTGTGAATTTGCGATACTAGCCTATTGGTTTTGTTTATTTTTTAAAATTTTTAACGCCAAGATAGCAAAGTCAGCCCCATGATTTCGTGGAGGCCCTGTGCAGCTGCCCAGGCTGCATAGGCCTACGGGACATCTCTGCAGAGAGCACATCAGTTAAGTGTGCCTCTAGGGCCTAAGGAAAGTTTTGACTTTCGATAAGCCAAGAAATATATTATGGATATGATTAATTTTTAGCAAAATACAATCAACAAAACTTTTGTTGTACATTTTAAAAAATCACAACAGATTAAATTCAAAAAGTACTTTAAAACCAGGTTGGCATAATTTTGTTTTGAACAATACTACTAGAATGGACATTTGCATCACTAACCTAGGTTGACAGTGCATCATCACAAATGTAAATCATGTTTAACATACTCTAGAATATATTTCCAAGGACAATAATGTGTTAAGGAAAGTATATCAGAATTTGTATTTGAAGGACCTGTGCGGATTTTGGAAATTCTTTAAATGGGTGATATGAACAGAAACCCATATCCATATGTACTGACTACTGAATGAGTAGCGAAAATGGGCAAAGCTCAGTATTAATTTGCCAAAACGCTAACAAAAGTTGATGGGCTAAATTGTGCAAGAGCACATTTGGCTTGCACATTTCGAGCAAATCATTCAACATTGGGCTAAGCAAATGTATGTGTTGGGAGTTAAAAAGAAATGAAAGACAAGGTGTTAGCATAACACGCCAATGAATGTATATCAATTCAATCCAACTCCAAAATAAATGCAGGCAATAGATACTCAAAGGCTTATGCAAGCAATAAGAAATTAAAATTAAAAATAAGACATCAGGTAAAGCAACACCATATCTTTTCTTTATGAAAAATGGAGTTTCGTCGTGAGCAAGCGGAGGAGAAGTCCGAATAAGCTCGCTCCTCGACAATAAATTATAATCCAGAAACATCAAGAGTTACCCACATTAATAAACATATGCAAATATGAATCTGAGCAATTCTTTGAGCTAAAAAGATGTACTCCTATATACAGATACAATAATCCACAGTAGAAGCTAAGACAGCTCATCATAGAGTCACATAGTTTGCTTCCCGCAATTATTATGAAGTAGCAAGGGATGGAGTTCATAATCCAAATTGCTACCATAATTTATTATCTATTATGGAGTTCTGAGCATTTTTATATTTATATATATAATAAGCTATTATAAACAGAGATGATAGGAGTCCTAAAGTGGGAGGTATTAACAGGCCGAGAAACACTTAACAATAGTTTTGACTTTGGACAGATTACTTACATGTTATTCACGATCTCTACCAACACGGGATGGATCCACAGGCAGATTTACGGTCCGGAATGAAGAATGACTTTTGAAAATTTACTTTAACTCGAGTGGCGAACTTCATCATCACCTCCCGTGCTTCTGCTACTGCTTAATAATGCAGGACCTTGAGCAGACCGTTGTACAGCAATAGGAGTTGTTTGTGTGAATGTCAAACCAACGGAAGTGCTACCAGAAGACAATGTTCTATTCATTTGGGTATCCCTTTGTGACCCTAAAGCATATTCGGGTCCAAGCTCTGTGGATGATGATGAGGGAGGCAAAGTAGCTAATGACGACCCAGTGAAGTAGGGAGTAACTGGCATCTCAGTGAGAGATGATCCTGATGGACTATACTTCATCATACCCACTGGATGATCAAATTTACACGTGGGCCCAAATTTGCAATACCCATTTTGCAAATAAAAGGGGCAAGGTTGTGTTCCCTGTCAAAAGAAAAAACAAGTTTCCAACATTATCTCTGTTACTTAGTTAGCTGACATAAATAGCCTAAGGTAGCTAAGAATAACACAACTCAAACCCAGACACACACAACATATATGACAAAATCATGTTCACTGTCATCAAACGAACCTCGAAATCCTGAAGGCAGTACAAAGACGACTAAGACAGGCTTGAGGACCAAAACAAATGATAGTACAATTTTCAAAGTGCAGTTGATTCGATGCAGGGTACATAAGATGAAAAGCATTAAGAATAAACACATTACCTCTAATCTAAACACAGGAATAATAAAAATTACCACTATGAATAAAGTCACTAAACAATATCAAACATCTCCCCATTACGATTTGCTTTATACAGACAATAGAAAATCACAATAATTTAGAATGGCAATTAAGCCTTCTTCATGATTTTAATTTAAACTTCAGTCTATTAAGACTATATTTGAAAGAGATAAGGAAACTAAATATAGGAAGATTTCTAGGAAGTAAAAACTAAAAAGGATAGTATAGGGAGCAGAATAGAAGGGGGACAGACTGCTTTAAGACAGGGACATGCCAAAGATGATTCAGTTCAGTAATGCTATGACCTGCAGAAGCAATAAGGTCAAGAACATAGTTCATATGACCTCGAGCTTTTGATTATGAAATGTCATGGAAACTGCATTCTTCATTAAAGTAGAAGTCCCATCAAATCCACACATCAACATATCTAATGGTCCAACACACAATGTTCATATAAACTCAAGCACATATCATCATTTCAAACTCTAAAGAACTTCAATTCCTCCCCCATTCAATTATTTTAATTATTTTAATAGATGTTCAATTCCATCCTCAACATAAATTCAAGGACCATGTAAATGAGTAAAATTTAAGTTAAAGACTGAAACATTTGCATGAATGATAGTATGATGGCACCACGAGAGAGTATTTACTGATGTGTGTACTTCTGCACATCCTAAGCCATTAAAAGACAAATCTGCCAGTCCTCTCATTCACTGAAAGTATAGTTTGTAACTTCCCCAATGCTATGAACTATCGTTTTCAGTTCTCTTGGGAAGTCTCCCACATGAGGATCCACGGAAAACATAGTACATACATGATAAGCTGGCAGCCAGCTGACTTGATAACAGGCCTCCCTTTCAACCAAAGTAAAATATCAAATAAATAAAGAATAAGACCAGCAACAGAGAAAGGATGATATGGCCTACATCTAGTCTGCCATGGAAACTTTCCTGCCAATTGGTACTACATATAACAACCACAGGCCATGTAAAACAAGTACTTCCTCCGTCCCATATCAATCTTTACCATTTCCATTTTGGGTCGTCCCACATTCATATTTACATTCACCATCTTAGTACACTGGGTTAACCACTAAGAAATAATTTCGACTAAAAATGAAGTCGAAAGAAAGTACTGCACCCAAATGTTAAGAGCATAAAGCAAAAGTCCAACAATAATAGCTCTCAGTCACTAACTCACTGCCCATTCTCAAGTAACCAACTAAAATGTCAGTGAAATAAATAGGACAAAAGCAAACACCAAAAATATGCTATCTTAAACTAGACTCAATCTTTGCATGATTTAAACCAGTGACAGCACCAGCATAACAGCAGGAAGAACAAGCTTACCGGACGAAGGGGAAGACCTAGAGGACCAAGGAAACAAGTTCCAGCTGATACACCACGGTCTGGTGGATGATGATATCTACAAGAGCCACCAAACTTACAATTGCCTGTTTTCATGTAGTATTGACATTCAGGTTCACCTGGTCTCTCTGGGAATATATGTTCTTTTGCACTAGAGCTTGACTGAACAGCAGAAGATAGTAGTGGATAAGATCCTGCTAGACCAGGTGTTGAAGCTGATAGTGGGGAAACACCATATACAGAACCTGATCCAGCAGCAGGTTGAGCACCAGGAGATAGTACAGGACTTAGAGGTCCCTGCATCATGCACACCAAGTGATACTTGAGAATTTAAAAAATTCCTGCTCAATAACTCATAGTCGATCAGCAACTTACCGAATATGAACTCCAGCCTGGCACGGGAACAACTCCAGGTGAAAGAAGCACAGGAGCATAACTCCCAGGAACATAAGAACCAGGTACAAGAGGAGGCCTCCCCACCCTATAGCTAGTAGATGAACCTGCTGCTTGTTCAGGTATAGGAACAGAAGGAGACTGCACCGTAGGATAAAATGGAGGTGCAGCTGCTGGCATTGACATGCCAGTCGGTTGAGGATGATGGAATTTACAAGTTATCCCAAATTTGCACTGCCCCGTTTTTAAATAATAGGAGCATTCTTTCTCACCCTGTTTCAGATGGGAAAACATCATAATCCCACTTCTCAAGATGTGAACTAGCACAAATCGAAGACATAACCACACACAAAATGAAGAAGTTGAAACAGATGTAGAACAGATTAAACGAACCAGTCGTAATGGGTAACCATGATAATTGAGTGGCACATTGGTCAACGATCCACCAGCATTTCTCGGATGGTTGAACTTGCAAGTAGCACCAAATTTACAAGTTCCAGTCTTCAAATAATACTGGACAAGTAGCATCATAGAGAAAATCAATCCCACGAGGCAAAGGAATTTCTATACTAAACAATGTACTGTATAAAACTAGATGTTACACATAGTTGGGAACTTACCTGACATACAGGCTCCCCTGCACGCTCTGGGTACTCCCCTCCAACCAACCTCGCAGCCACTACAGCCTAATTACCACAAAAACCCCCCATTAGGTCCAGATACACCAATGTTACAATACCCACTTTTAATAAGACATAATTATATATCCAAAAACACTCCGGTTATGAACACATTGTTTTTCTTAAGCAACATCCGTACTCAATTGCCACTTTCTCTGCCAAATCAATGTTACAGTATAGAAGTCTGCATCCGCTGGAACAGTGACAGAAATCTTAGCAGGATTCTATTTTTTTGCCGTATGATTATCACAGGTCGGTCAATCAGTCATGCAAATAAACCTTTTAGCACTTCACAAACGGCCTTCAGAAAGCAAGCTGGGAGCTTTGTCCCATATTGGAAAATCATACAACCATAAGCACAACACAACTCAACTCTCATAACAAATTAATTCAAGTTCAAAGCTTTCTGATCAAATAAACACAATGTCCTCTCTTAAGCAACATCCATAGTCAATTGCCACTATCTCTGACCAAAACAAAAGCATAAAGTTGCGATTTTTATCCCACATTGAAAAGCTACACAATCCTAAGCACAATACAACCCTCATGAACCCCAATTTCTCAAATTGAACAAACCAAAACCCACACAAAACACTGAAACTCCCCAAATTACCATTACAATGAGGCAACAATATTATGACACTATGATAATTGATAATTAAAACACTACAAATTCACAAATGCAGGTTAAAATTGATCAAACAAATTTAAGTAAAAGAACAAGAGGTCACTCACCGAAGCCCGATCACGAGGATGATTGTACCGACACCGGTTACCAAACCCGCAAAACCCGGTCCGCATATAATACATACAATCAGACACACCGGGCCTCTCCGGGTATGACTCCTGGCCCGAAATACCCAACCTCCACATTGACTCTACACATTGTTCAATACCCACCCAAAACAAACATTAATCAGAAACAGTACAATTCAAAACCCTAACCAAAACAAATAACCACAAAAATCCTAAAAAATTAAATCAACGATCAAACTTCGAAATGAAAGCTGACCTTCGAGCCCAGTGTCGGCCCATTGGGCCGGTGGATCCACGTCAGAACCTGAATTGCGTTTATACAACTCCATTATTGTTTTCTCTCTCTCTCTCTCTCTAGAAATTGAAGAATCGAAAATGGAAAAAAGGTTGGGTTTTTTTTTTTAAATTTTTACAAGATGATGAAAAAGTGATTCTTTACAAACAACAACAACAACAATAACAATGGAAGAGAAGAAGAATCTGAGACTGAGATGGCTTTTTTTCTGCAACAATGACTGATTGTGATTGCCTGTGAGTGATCACAGTGAGGAGAGAGAGAGAGAGAGTGGAAAGAGAGAGAAAAATGGAAGAAAAAAATGAAATGGGGGCTTGTTTGTTTCTCTTTCACTTTCTCTCTCTTTCTGTTTGGAGTATCTCTCTCTCTTCTCTTCTCTGCTCTCTCTCTTCTCTGCTCTCCACCAAAATCAGAGAGTGTACGGACTGCTTTTTGCAAGTGTGTGAGAGTGACTGAGTGAGTGAGTGAGTTTAGAGAGAGATTTTTGGCGTTTTTCCCTTTTTTTTTTCTTCGTTTCTTTTGGTTTTTTTGTTCTGATTAGTGATTCGCTTTTTTGGGCTTGTTTGTTTATACTGATCAGTTTAAAGTGTTGGTGATTGTTTAGTTTAGTCGGTTTAGTAGTGTGTGCACTGCTTGTGGCGTGTGCTTGTGCTATGGTGTGCACTTTGTTCGATACTGATTGACTACAATTCATCTTTGTACATTCCCGATCACTTTCAATAATAAATTTCATATATTTTGCAGTAGTTGTTAAGTGTTTACTTAGACGAACAGAAGAGGTTAGGATGTGTTGAGGCGAATCTCAATTAAATTGGCTCAAAGCTCAACTTGATTAGTCTTTTTTGGCTCCATCTAAATATGATTTCATGTCCTATATGGTTATGCTCGTATCGTGTCGTTGTACTTTATAGCAGTATCCTGTCATGACGTGCTTATTATGAAGTTATGATCGACGAGCTTTAATTTGTGTTGTATCCGATCCCCTCGCCCCATTTAAAGATAGGCACATGCTCGTTTCGTATCCTGTGTATTTGTGATGTGACGTGTTGTGTGCATCATGTCTAAACTTATTTCAATTTTCTTTTTTTTTTAAAAATTATGTCAACCAATCAACGTGACAATTACCATTGAGCTAGCTTTTATTTTGTGATACTAAAGCCCTGTCTTTTCGTCGTTTTCATATCGCGTTCCGTTCCGTTCTGCGCCGTTCTGTTCTGCATTATGTACTTTATTTTGTCTTACATTTTTTTGAATTATTTGCACCGTACCGTTTTGTTCCGTTCCAATCTATTTCGTTTCTCACCTTTCCACACCATTCCTTTAAAAAGAACAGGACCTTAGTTGACGATTGCGTTTTTTAAGACATGCATGGTTGTGTGTATTTGTGTATAAACAAGAAGATACTTGGAAGAAACTCATCTCAGTGTGGAGTGTATTCCTAGAAATTAGAAAGACAAAATTACTCTTTCCCAAGCATCTTTTTATTATCATCTACCTGCCATGTAGAAAGCCTACTAGAATTGATGGAATCTTACATTACCCCCTAACCGCAAGGCCCCAAATCAAGCAACACGTACCCATTATAAAGACTCGCTCTTTTTGACCGGGAACTGGTAACTGATAAGTGGCAAAAATTGAAAAAAATTGAGCAAAACTGGTGAAAACTGGGATGTCTAAGGGCTATTTCTTTTTAACTGTAAACTGGAATTGGTAACTGGGAGAAACTGGACAAAACTGGTGAAAACTGGAAAGTCTAACTGGTAACTGGTGAAAACTGGGAGAAGCTGGGTCAAACTAGTGGAAACTGGGAGAAACTGGGGAAAACTGGGACAAACTGAATTTTTTTTTTTTTTTGATTGTTTTCTTAATAATAATAATAATAATAATAATAATAATAATAATAATAATAATAATAATAATAATAATAATAATAATAATAATAATAATATTAATATTAATAATAATATTAATATTAATAATAACAATAAAAAAAACTTATAATATAATAATATTATTAAATAATAGTAATAATAATATTATTATTATTATTAAATATTATTAATAGTAATAATAGTAATAATAATAATAATAACAATAATAATAATTTTTTTATTTCTATTATTATTATTATTATTATTATTATTATTATTATTATTATTATTATTATTATTATTATTATTATTATTATTATTATTATTATTATTATTATTATTATTATTATTATTACTACTACTACTACTACTACTACTACTACTATAATTATGTTTAATAATTTTATGCATATATTTATTTTATATTTTGATTTAAAATCTTTTATACTATTTAAGTATTATGTTTAATCTGTCAAAATATCAAAACTAGATTAAACTGGGAGAAACTGGGCAAAACAGGGTCAAATTGGGGAAAACTGGACAAAACTGTATTTTGTAACTGGTAACTGGTGAAAATTGGGACAAACTGGACAAAACTGGACAAAACTGAAAATCAGTTGAAAAGAACATGCCCTAATTGGTAACTGGTAGAAACTGGAGAAAACTTGGTCAAATTGAGAGAAATTAAGCAAAACTGGGAGAAATTGCGAAGAATGGGAGAAAATTAGGAAAAACTGGGGAGAGCTGGGAAAAACTGTAATATGACTGTTCTGTTAATAATAATAATAATAATAATAATAATAATAATAATAATAATAATAATAATAATAATAATAATAATAATAATAATAATAATAATAATAATAATAATAATAATAATAATAATAATAATAATAATAGTACTACTACTACTACTACTACTAATGGTACTATGGTTTTAAAAATATAATGTTTAATGGAGTTCCCTCCAAAAATAAATATAAAAATGTTAATTTTATTATTATTTTTTATTAATATTAATATCATTATTATTGTTATTAATAGTAGTACTACTATTATTATAATAATTATATTATTATTATTATTATTATTATTATTATTATTATTATTATTATTATTATTATTATTATTATTATTATTATTTTGATACAAAGTCAATATACATTTATTTTTTTATTTTTTGATATAACTTATTGCATTTTTAACTATTATGTTCAATTTGTTCAAATATTTAAAAAAATATTTATTACAGAAAAATCGAATGAATTGGATAAACTTGGGCAAAACTGAGATAAACTGGGCAAAAATTGGGTCAAACTGAGTAAAACTGGGCAAAATAATATTTTATAACTGGTAACTGGTGAAAATTAAGAAAAATTATGAAACTGGACAAAATTGGGCAAAACTGAAAACCAGTTGAAAAGAACATGCCCAATTGATAGTCTAGAACTAATTTAGTTACCTCCATTTGTTCCTTATTTCTGTCCTTTCTTCTATGAATATGATGGGAAGTAACAAACTAGCAGGCCAATCCCTACGTACCATCAATAATGCCCTTTGCAACCAATAATGCACTACCATCAAGAAACTAACGATCGGATTGGGAACACATCGTTTTGTTTTTTTTTTTATTTTGAAAGAGCGAGTAAGAAAACCCTGAATATCCTCATTAAGGGTTATTGTGAAACTTCCCTTGCCAACAACTTAACAAGAACATGGTTAAAATAATTTGATCAGGAGAGGTGTTTGGGGAGACCTATCTAAAATTGACCCGACCCATTTTCTAAGGTTCTGGCAAAAAATTTTAAACCCGATTTAAATCTAACCTGTTAAACTTGATAATTATTGGGTCAAAATCGACTCGTTAATGGGTCAATCCATTTTACCGGAAATTTGAATAATATCTTATATAAAGAACAAAAAAGATAGACATGATCAATGCCTTTTGGAACAAGTGATGAGACACTTTTTAATATATTTAATAATATTTTTACATGTTAGTTTGTCTCAGATTATTTTGTTGTCCTTGTAACAACTTGTGGTAATTTATATCCACCCCTAATCAGCATTTCACTAATTGATTTTTATACGATACTTGGTACTTTATAAATGGACAAAACATATAGAACAAATTATATTCATAGTCAACATAAGTTAAAATAATATAAAATAAATTTTGCTTAATCCTTCATTTAAACAGAATATTGGTTAAAATCAGTGGAGAAAGACAATGTTATGGCGCTTCCTAACCCGAAAACTCTAAGTCAGAGTCAAGCATATCTCAACCCGAACCCAAAAATAATCTGATTCGAAAATAATCGATCATAACCTGTTGTAAACGAATCCAACTCGCTTGACAGGTCTAGTATGGCGTAACTATGCCCCACACTTGCCATAAAGTCGGCCGATGAGTCTTTATTCTTTAGTCACCAACCACCGCAAGTCATCATATTGGTATCTATTTTCCACGAATATGCCATATCATTCTACTCTAATTGGAAACACTTAGTTGACTGTATTCTTTTTTACTTTCTTTCTAGTATTACTAGTTTAGTATCGTGCGATTATTAGGTCAGAATACTTTCCTCACTTATATACTTCCTCTGTCTCATAGAAAGGTTTACACTAGTTTTTTTAAGGTCAAATTTTACAAATTTTGACTATAAATATATCAAAAAATATAGAGATTTATAATGTAAAGATACTTTTTTTGGATTCATTTTAAATAGTAATTTTGAGAAATCATAATTTTATAAATTATATATTCATATAATTGTAATTATTTGCTGTCAAAGTAGTGTCTTATTAAAGACAATAAAAAAATTAGTGTGAACATTTTCATGGAACAAAGGAAGCATTTTCCTTCAAAATGTTTGCCTGAGCTTTAACTGAGTTTGCTTCCGAATGTTCATGCATGTATTGGTCCAATTAAAGCCCTAAATTTGGTCGATTAGTGTGGTTTTCATCAAGTGGTTGTTAAACCGTATATAAAAAAACTTGTGTGGACTTAGTCCATGGTGGACCAATATTTGGAGTCACCCCTCTATTACTCCTGGAGTCACCCCCTTCTAAAAGTAGACCCATCCCTCAAATTTATACTTGACACCCCCTACTTCACCTGGAGCCACCTCTTTACTTTACCTGAAGTCACCCCCTTACTTTACCTGAAGCTACTTCCTACTTTACATGGAGTCACCCCTTCAAATTACTTGGTCCACGGTGGACCAATTCCACACAAGACTTGCTGAAAGGATTGTTAATCAAAAGATAATTAAGTACGGTTTCGAGGACCATATAAAGGTGAAATTATTACTCCGTAGATTGTCCGAGACCATACCAACATGGATCTGATCTTTTAAGTTTAAATGACAAAAGGAGAGAGGTATTTTATTTTTATTATTATTATTTTGGTTGACACTAATGATATCTATCGTCGATTATAGATTATTCCCCGCGCTGGCTGATAGACACCTTAAAGGTGGGAAAGAGGCAAAGGGATTTAAAAAGCTGCTTCATAACCAAGATGAAATTCGAACACTCGACCTTGGTTAACGATGGATGAGTCTTTATCACTCAATCACACCCCCTTGTTAAGATGAAGGGTATTGTAAACTGTGCGTGCAACAACATGAGTGCACTTAAGAAATGCATGTAGTTTTAACACACACAACAATAACACTTTTTATTCCACAATACAAGCAAATAGATCCATGTCAAAGATTTCGTCACGGATTAACAGGTACTTAGCTTAGAGAGTACAAACCTTACAGACATTATTATCATCTCACATATTATTTATTCTCATACCAGCAAAAAGCACATGAAGATTATTGTATAGTCTTGGATTTACCTTAAAGGGCTTTATATTATTAGAAATTATTAATTAGTAACAACGGTATGAGCCAGCAAGACAAATGCAGCTATTGCAGCAAGGATCGTTGATGGGGTGACACACTTCTCCTCCCCATTTGCACTTGAGCACTTCTCCAGCTGATATTTGTCCTTTGCCGTTCATTAACAGCGCTGGTTCTTCTTCTATGATTACCACTTCTTTCACTATCACATTATCATCAGCTTGCATCCTCGCCAAACATGGAACTACATGAATATATATATATAGAGAGAGAGCGCGTTATTCCAATACTACTACTACAACAACAACAACCGCTCAGTAAGTGTTCCACCGAGGACGAGGTCTGGAGAGGTCCAGATATACGAAGTCTTATTCATAACTAGTCACCTAATAAAGACGTTGTTTTCAATAGACACAAAAAAAGTTTTCAAGTTGAAAAATCATAAAATATAGCTGATGATATTCAAAATTTGGAAGAGGGGATTTAATTTTGTAGCTCAAATTCTTTTTTGTTTCAAATATAGCACAAAATTCAAAAGTACTCATACAAAATTATGGGGATGAGATCGATGATTTTTTTTTTTGGGGTTCACAAAATCACAACCAAGTGTATTCACCGTCGATAACAGTGACTACTCCATGCCCAAGACGAGATTCGAACCCTCGACCCTGGTTAATGATGGATGAATCCCTACCACGTACTCAACCACACCTCCTTGATTATGGATGATGATTATGAACTGATGAGTGATGATAATTAGAATAAGGGAAAGAGTTTTTACCTGGTGTAGATGCAAGGAAAAAGAGGGCAGCTCCGAGGACGACCAACTTAAGAAAATTATAGCTATCTCTTTCCATTTGCATATGCTTGATGTGCTAATGACTATGTTTTAATTTAAGAAACCAATCTAACTGGTAACTATATTTATAGACCTTTGTGGCCCCTATTCAGTGGAGTACTATTCACTATGTACCGATCAAGCAGTTTGGCTGTCAATTATCAGGGATATAATAAGGAAATTAAGGTCATATAGAAATATAGACCACTAACGTTTGTGATGTAGTTTTTTTTTCTTTCTTTCCGAGTTTGGCTCCTTTCCTTTTGGACGTGGTTAAAGAATACTTCGTCATGCCGCACGGTCTTGGTATTCCACGAATTAATTTATGTATGTGCTATTCAAGAGATATAAACTCATGACCTGATGTATAAGTTGAAACTTATTTATCAGAGAGCCAATAACTCTTGGGTAACATATGTGAATTTAGTTATATAAAAAATCAACGTTGAGTATTATTTGTTTTGGACAATATTAGTGTTATAATTTTGGTTCATGTATTTCAATCCTCATATATAAAATATTGTAACAAAATATTAATAAGAATTGGAGCAAAGCAAATTTCTCTACTACTTGAACTTTGAATTATTATAATCTAGTAAAAGTATTTATACACCTTCAAGGACGACCTAGGCCCTAGCAACGTTCACCCATCAGGCCATCACCCTGCAACTAGGGATATAATACGTGATTCGAGTAAGGCAGCAATTTGCACCTTTAATCAAACACAGAATAAGTAAGCACTTGTAAAGGAAAATAATTTTATTTTTCTGATTTTTTTCTTATATAAATGCTTACTTCTCAAATTTTAATTAGGGATTGTAATTAGTCTCAAGATAAAATTACACATAGGATTAAAGTCTACACTAACTTTGTTAAATGCTATAGGAATCAAGAGAAACTCAAATGACTCAAAGTACAAGCTTCTAATTTTTAAAAGTTGAGGATTC
The DNA here is from genome assembly GCA_038025085.1 of Tetragonia tetragonoides. Classification (NCBI taxonomy): domain Eukaryota; kingdom Viridiplantae; phylum Streptophyta; class Magnoliopsida; order Caryophyllales; family Aizoaceae; genus Tetragonia; species Tetragonia tetragonoides. The sequence goes on along the minus strand of CM076142.1, from coordinate 14,946,564 downwards.
GAATCCTAATAATTCTTATACGCATCTAACCACTTAACTACCTCACAAAAAAAAAAAAAAGAAAAGAAAACCTGGCCTTTCTGCCTTAATAAACAAAATAAACGGGCTTCTCAATCAAATGGAGTATCAAATTAGATAACAAGTGTCAATCATCATAATATTATTTTTTTCGATATTAGCTAATATTTGCTTTCGGTTGCAAACTTGCAAATTGCAATTGACTAATAAGGCGTGAAAATCGTGGTTTAGAATGTCAGTGCCTCAGGCCCTCAGTGCAGTGTAATATGATCATAGTGTCATGTCATCTACTAGGAATTTTGCACTGAAAGAGAGAGTATAGTTGAGAATTTTGCATTGAAAGAGATAGTATAATTGATTGTGACTTTATGCGGTTAAATTTTAGGATCATGATACACATACATTAAGCCTTTTTTTTTTTTGTCGATTTCATGCTGCATTCCGTTCCGTTTCGCGCCGTATTCCGTACTTCATTTTGTCTCACATATTTTTGAATTATCCGCACCACGCGGTTCTGTTCCGTTCCAATCCGTTTTGTTCCATTCCTCACCGTCCCGCAACATTCCGTTGAAGAGAACAGGACCTAAGTGTATGTTGCAAAATATACACAAATAATCTTAGCCCTCTACTTGCGTTCCTAATTAAGAATCTTCCTTTAAAACTTGTGGAGGAAAACTAGGAGGTTTTGGAGGGAAAATAAGGCCCTGTTCTCTTCAACGGAATGGTGCGAAACGGTGAGGAACGAAACGGAATGGAACGGCGCGGCGCGGATAATTCAAAAATATGTGAGACAAAATGAAGTACAGAATGCGGTGCGGAACAAAACGGAATGCAGCATGAAATCGATGAAAAGAACAGGACAAGAGGCCAAAGGAGGGAAAAAATATGAGCTTTGGAGCCAAAAAAAAAAAGGATGAGAGAGAAAACAGAAAGAAAATAAAAAAACGAGCTCCATCGTTTTCACTCATCTCCAACTTCTCCGATTACTCTCCGGCGACATCCCGGTGAAAAGCGAATTTTTCGGCGAAAGAGGAGCCCAGTTGTTATGGCCTTATTCATACGATAATACTTTTCTACCCATATTTTCCGGCAAAATTTTACACCATTTTTTCTGATTAATTTTCCGACGAACAGTGTATGTTCGTTCTTTGTTGTCGTTGTTTTTCTTCTCGTGTTTATCGAAGAGTTTTATTTCGTATGACAATCAAAACAGATGGTTAATGTATATATTGGTAGCAAAATAATTTTCATTTGCGAACTTATAAATGTCATCGATGGTAGCAAATTTAGTTTGTACTTGGCATTTAGATTAGTGAAATCCATGGTAGCAAAATGCTTCCTTGATTGCAAAATTAGTTAGTACTTGGATTTTTCGTTAGTGAAGACTTTGGTAGCAAAATTACATGTTTTCAAGTTAATACATAACTGCAAGTCCGCAAGCTTGCCGGAAAAAATGGCTACCCAGGAAAAAAAAAAAAAAAAAAAAAAAAAAAAAAGGCTATTCTATTCACTGATTTTAGAAATTTCTAATCTTCGCTGGAAAATAAGTTCGACGTTTTAATGTCACCGGAAAAATAATTGAAGGCGTTGTGCCGGTTGGAGAGAGAGAGAGAGGCGGGTGAGTACCGTTGCAAAGTCGTCGGAAAATTGTAAGGGGAGGAGGAGTGTAATCTGATTTTCTAATTTCTAAAATAAATATTAATTAAATTTATTAGTATTAAATGCTTGTTTAATTTTCCATTTGAATTTCAAATCCCAAATTTCAAAATCAATTTGAAATTTTTAAATTTTTCATTTAAAAAAATTCTTCCTTACATTTAATAAGATGCACTCAATATTCAAAGAAGTTTCTAAGTGTAAGGTTAGGATGATTTGTGTATATCTCACTTTATACACTTAGCGTACATGTAGCCTTTTCCTAAATTTTATGGCAAAGATCATGGTTTAAAACTCACACTACTCTCTTCATTGAATCTGTCTGCAAGATTATCTTATTGACTTGCATTGTATTTATCGTGTTTGACGTACAAACTATTACATACACTCGAAATTTATCCTATACGCACTCTAAGAGTAGTGACTTAAGTTGCTCATACCAAAAAAAAACTACTAGGAATTAGGACCCCCCTTACATTTAAATTTTTTTCTTTTTTTTGAGAAGCACTCCCTACATTATTTCTCTCTCCAAGTTTACTTTTTTTCTTAATTTTTATTTTTCGTTTTTATTTTTTTACCGAACTACCGACAAATCCTCTGTCAGCAAACTCCGCATTTTATGTTGGCGAATGACCACAGTCGCAATCCTAGGCCACAAACATGACTCGGTTAATATCAGCTCAGCTCTAGATCTCCAAACACAAGAAAGCAGGGAAAAAGGTACCAAACAAACATCTCTAATAACAGAGAAATAAAAGTACATCTTGTAGTCTTGTCAAAATGTCTATCTGTAACTATAAAGTGCTTGAGATAGCCATGGGGAAACTACAATCAAGACACTTGCCTAGCAAACATTATTACTACTATACACTAAACTTTACCATAGCCAATAACTACAGTTTCGAAGATGACAGTGAAGACACTACGCAACATATATATCCACCATCTTAAGTTTTCTTTGAGAGAAGAGCTTCAAGAGACCCGGGATCTGATATAGGGGGTTTACAGGTGAAGTTTTGGCAAACAAGAGCCACGACTTTGTCCTCGGAAAAGCTACCTTTCGCCATACTTGCAATCTTTTCATTGTTCGCTTCCCAGAATTTCATCTCCTCGGGATTACTTGGATCAATATGGATCACCTGCAGATATAGCACCACCGCGAGAAATGTAAATGCACAAGTGTGTCACACGAGAGAAAGAGTTGTGGAAAGAACTAAATCACATACTGTTTTGTTAGGATTGTAAGATGTATGAGCAGCCCCCAGCATGGTATTGAACGGTGGTGAAGTCTTGTGCCCAACCAGCACCACCTGCTTTCTTGAAGGAATAGCGAGCATGTCAGCAGCACAACACATCAAGGGCACTGCCATTGCCATATCTTTGAGTCTTGTTTCAAAAGTTGCCTGTGAAAGAAAATACGAGAATCAACAACCTTGAGTGTAATGGCGAAAAGCCGAAAACAACTGTCTTAAAAGAGAGGTGTCTGGTGGGACTTCCATACCAGAAGCCGCTCGGCATTCTGCCTGTAGCTATCAGATCGACTGTTGGAAACAAGTGACCCCAACCTGACAAGGTTGATTGCTGCAACAGAATTGCCTGAAGGCTCAGCACCATCGTGATCTTCTTTTACACGCAACAGTACAGATGGGTCTTCACCTGCAGTGTTGAAATAACCTCCACCATCTTTCTCCATGAATACTTCATCCTGAGACACAAGGATTTTTTCATAAAGTTCAGAGCATAGACAATACTTAACAATTTTGGTAGTACATGTGCGAAGAATTTAATAGTTCAGATTTTCTTTATCCCCTACTCTTTTCTCTCCATATTAAAATTTATATACTCGTAATGTGGGTTATGATGATTCGTAAGCAGCATGCATCTACTTGCCTGTGTGTCTTGTAATGCAACTGCCCATTCAAGCCACTTGGTCCCACCACCACACTCATAAAGATCAAGTAGGCCTGCGATAAGAAAGGCATAGTCATCTAGGAATGCAGGAGCTTTGGAGGGTCCATTTCGAAAGCTGTGCTGCAGCCTTTGTGTTTCTTCATTGTACAAATGTTTCCTTATGAAAGACGCCGCCTTATCAGCAACTTCAAGGTACTCGTTTGGCTGAAATAGTTTTTAGATGTTAGAACATAAAAAATTAGCATCAAGGACTTTTGCATCTCCAGATACCAACCTTCCACCAACTATTTACTACTATGGCATCTATTCTACATTCTATCTTCATTGCCTAGAAGCTATCTTACTCACGCTCAGCTACAAGTATCCAGCACGGGTGCATGTCTAGGTGTTGATACAGCTGTTTTCTGGCAGAAACAGCTCTATAGACTGTTCTGGCTCTTTCAAGACCACAAGCACTAGACAAAAAGGTATCCTCCCATGACTGAGCAGCTATAGCAAACGCTACAACACTCGCGGAAGGGGATTCTAATCCACAGTGTTCCTATCAATTCTTCAGTTCGCAAGAAACTTATTGTATGTTTATGCTCGAAAATCAAGTATCACACCGATGTCGGTGTGTTAATATCCAACATGGTGCTTAAGATCCAAATAAAGAACTGATTAACATCCTAAAAGCAACTGAAACCTTTAAAAAGGAATCCAGCCTGACATACGACACGCACAATATCAACAATCACTTTTCCAAGCGCCCTATTGAGCAAACTAAAGGGATCATTGAAGATACAAAGAGGAACTACGTGCTCGATGCCGATCCCGAATATAGGAATGGGAACCATGTGCTGCATGCCAAGTTAGTAATCAAAGTTGATATTCCAGTGACAAAACAACCACCCATAAAGTATCCTGCCAAGGGCGGGATCTACGGAGGTTTAGATGTACACAACCTCCCCTCTAGCTACTCGCCTAGTTACGCTGTTTCCTGTAGACCCACGGAAAAAATTGACCTAGAAGTTCATTCAAGGTGAAACCAACTCTTTCCTATATATAAGTAATTATGACAGCATAGGTATGGCAAAGTTCATAGCTGCTCCACACCACAAAATATGACTGTAATTAAGTCACATACTTAAAAGTGACGTAAAGGTTGTAGAACGAACTTACATCACTGCCAGCCACTGGGAAATAGTGTCTTAGTCCCTCAGCTTCCCCCTTCAGAATTTTGGAAGCTCGTGCAAAAGATGAAATGGCAAGTCCATTCCATGACACAATCACCTGACAGATGCCCCATAGTTACTTAATATACGGATGGACAACAAAAAAAGGCAGAACCACTGGTGAAGGTGAACGTACACAACAGGTAAGAACACAATAAGAGATCCAACCATCTTATACTCGTACACGTTAGATTCTAATTATTAGAATGACGGTTGTGTGCAAATACGCAGATACCCACACCAATTTCGCCAGCCGGGTTTAATTCCAAGGTGGCAGGAATATTGAAGTCTGGGTCAGAAGATCAGCCACAGGAGTAGATAGAGAACAAAGAAATTATGAGGCCACTAAGAGCTGAAACACATGGCACCGACTGACCGAAGTAGAACTATCTGTGCAGAAACACATTACAGCACAAAGAAGACTTGAGGCCAACATCTGTTAACGTGGGACCTGTGCGGACATCATGGAGCTCACATATCCTTCACATGAACATAAATAATGGTTTCCACTCAGCTCAATGCCGCCAGAGCCCACACAAAGAAAGTCAAAACTTAAAATCCCTACTCAAGGAGTGCTACAGTAAGAAAGTTCAAAGAATATATTTGAGTAAATTCATATATTTTGACAGGGTACCTTGTCGTCCAGATGTGGTCGTGGTCGCTTTGATCTTACATCAAAAAGTTTATTCCTACAGATTCCCAGGATCTCAAGATACTGCTCAACAGACAAGCCATGTTTCTTCGCCAATGCTTCAGTACTGTTCCTCTCTATAAGCACATTCTGTCCCCTGAATTCATTGTGGGGGTCACTCATCCTAGAAAGATCACAATTCCCAGTAGGTTTTACATAGTAATGTTCCTTGAATAGGGTAGCATGCTCTCCAAGGATGTCGTCAATCTGAAAGTAACAGAACAAAAATAATAAGTTGCCCTCAAATCCATGACCAAATAGGGGTACTTCCGTTTAGTTAATTGTTCAGGATTGCTTTAGTCCATGAGTTATTGATCAACACGAAAGCAAATTATTTAAAGGATAAGGAAACTGATGATGAAGTAATTAGAGTACCATCACTACCCCACTCATGAGGCTCCGATTTTGGCTGGTTAAGAGCAGGGTATCAAATATTGGCAAATAATCAATAGTCACGTATTTGATACCCTTCCCTAACCCCACTAATTGTGAAGAAAGACTCTTCTAAGCTCCACTAGAAACGAACTCAGATGAAATAATTAGACAATCAAGATATGCATATGCTACAAGAAGTTTGGGGTTTATGACTAAAGTAGCTCACTATGATCAATTCCGAGTCAACTACTACAATGAAAACACAATGATCTCTACCTCCCAAACTCCCACCCCCCCATCTGTCAATCCTCAGCTAGACTGGATGTACTTTCATCCCTCACAAGAAAGGCACCCTGCCGAAGTTTTCCTTTTGAAGCTCCAAAAAACCATTATCCAGCAGATGTAGTACGAAGATCAATGAAACAAAAATGAAATAAAAACAATTGAAACCCTAATTGTGAACCAACACTCTTTAACAAGTTTACTGACCTCCTCGCTGGTCCAAACATAAAAAGCTCCTTCCTTCTTTCTTGTAGAAATCTCTGATTCAGCACTGTCAGCATCCTCGGCGGAGAAAATTTCTCCTTCTGGCCCAATCATGTCTCGTCTCAAGTAATCAAGAATATCTCTAGAGATATTGGAGTATTGGGTATCTTTCGTGATTGAAAATGCATCCAGATACACATTCACCAATTGTCCTTGGTCGTACAACATTTTCTCAAAATGCGGAACTGCGAGCCAAACCCAATTTTTTCAACACTTTGATCATAGTGACGGAGTTAGAATAAGCAAACAGTCAACTGAACAGATGCATATGCAAAACGCTCACTGCCTAATACGAGTAGTATCAATTGACAATGTTACTCGGACTCTTCATTTTACATCAAGTGCTCATGTTGGATACTCGACACCCCGACATGGGTATCGATACAGACACTCCATTTTCAGCCAAAAACAGGCAGTTCTCCAAAAAAAATGGCCAAGTCCAACATGGGTATTGACACTGTACACTCCGACATTCAGCAGTCCGAGTAACATATAATTGACCAAAGAGTTACAAACTAACAATAAAGACATCTACAAGCAAAAGTGACCAAAAAGAGTACAAAAGTCAACATAGCAGCACAAGCGGAGTAGATTGTAAGGACTGACCATGCCAGTACTCATCCACACTATATCTGTGAAATCCGCCTCCAATGTGGTCATGCATCCCTCCCCTTGCCATGCACCTCAAGGTAAAATATACCATCTGAAAACCTTCTTTTGCTTGACCAGATTTTCCAGATTCCTCCATCTTTTTGGAATGGTAGAGCATCAGCTGAACTTCCACAGGTCTTGGGAACTTTGGAGCAGAACCAAACCCACCATTTACAGGATCGTAACCTCCAGAAAGCTTTAATATAAACCAATAGAATAGAAACACCCATCAATACCAAGATAGTCACTAGTCAGAACAAGATTAATGAAAAGCTGATAACATCAATCAAACTATTTTTCTCATGAAAGCACAAATAACTCTCTTTTTAGGAAAGTTCAAGTTCTATTTGAGTTGGAAACAGGTTTCCAACACACCAAACATAATTCATCACATAAGGGATCCCAAAACCACCAACTCAAAACATGAAAACAAGGAATCCAAGTACTGGAATGTAGAGCAAGAACAGGGTTACCGAATTCTCTCATACCCCTAGCGAACTGCGAACTGTACTCCCACGTACAGTTCACAATTCTCCAACGTACTAGTACTCTCGATGTGGTGAACTTAGTAGTAGGCCAGAAACAGTGGCCAAAAACTGCAGATTGGACTTATTTCATCCATGGTTTCTGCCACGAAAGATCTTTTAGTTTATTTTATTAAACCAATTTGTACTAATTTTCCCTTTCATTCTTTATTCCTTATCTGGCAAGTAAATCTTCAAAAATTAGCCCATCCCAGATAAGCGAACTAGTCATATGCAATACCCCTAGCGAATGTAGTTCTCTGTGAGGAGCGAACTGCGAATTCGTACTACGTTCTCGAACCAAGCGTACGGAGAATTTGGCAACCCTGAGCACGAATGCCATTAAGCATGACTCTCTTTCAATACGAAAAATATATCATATCAAGAAGAAGAATGAAGAGAGAAACATCCTTTGACCAGACTAGCGCCTAAACGAACTCAATTTTATTAGATATTCGAAAGGTTATTGCCTAGGAACAAACTGCTCACCAATATCAAAGTCCCAACAAAGCAGACCAGAGTCGGACCCTTCTTTCTGATAACACGGGTGTCTGACGAGCCCTGAAGGTAACACCACGAAAACTTTCAATGGCCCAGAAGGGCCCTAGAATTAATTATTACGCACAGAACAGCAAGGCCCCAGAACAAATTAGTAACCCTACACCAAAAGCTGAAGTCTTCTATTCTAATTACTCCAGAACCTTTTCTTTTCCCTCCCCATTACAGTTGATTTTTTCAACTGAAGCTCAAATACAGCACTAATGCCCAGAGGACAGTAGATATACTTCAATACCAACCAAGGCATATATTTAGACTATCGAAGAAGTAGAATATCAAGTTCAAGAAATGCAGTGTCAGAAATATTGAGACAATGAAATTACAAAGTAGGTCCCATCAGAGCTATAAATTTACCTATCTCAGCCATCCCCATTACGCTACTACAACCGTGGAAGAAATTCAAACAACCACACCTAAAGTTATTTTCCCGAAATCAAAACTCATAAACTTACATTATCAATCTCAAATCCAGCTCTTAATGACAATTGAGCAAAACATGACAAAGTCACAACTGAGATATACACCTGTTTGCCTAATTTACAACCTACATGTTCAGACAGGTACCAAGTGTTCCAAAAATCCCCAATATACGATATTATCCACCTTTTAATCTTTGCTTATGCCGAACAAAACAAATACTTACTTGCTCTGCACATAGGCTCAATGCATGTTGAGATAGACCATCGGGCAGCTTATCCAAGCTAGCTTTTGTAGATAAAGCTTCGGACAATTGTTCAATAGCAAAGGATCCACTTTTCACAAGCACATCCCTTTTAGTATCCCAAGCGTCTTTGACTTTTCTGACATAAATGGAAAACAGGTCCAGGTCATTGTTAAGAAAAAAGGAAGGCCTAACTTTTCATACAGCATATTATCTTCCAGTGTTCCACATTTAGAGCGAGGTCAGAAAATCACCTAAGCACAGTTTTAAACCCAGGCCTCCCATACTTATCATCTGGAGGGAAGTAAGTACCACCCATCAGTGGCTTAAGATCTGGTGAAAGGAAGACATTCAATGGCCAACCTCCACCACCATATAAAGCTTGAACATATGTCATGTATACCTGGAAGTAAGAAAAAACCCCATCACGACGACATCATATCGAAAGAATTCAAATGGGTAAATTGAAAATGTCAATCTACAGACTGATCACATTTGTCTCATTCTAGATTAAATCATACATATGGTCAATTTGGTGTACAAAGTGCAGAATCTCAGATTAGCTCACGTCATATAAAAAAAAGTGAGGTACTAACTAGTTACTACACTAGACGCATAAATTCACTACATCCATGTGGTAACTGAATTTATTCTAGTAGTCAATCAATAGGTATAATGTGTTTCATGTAAATATACCTAGCTTATAGCACTAGGCATCAGCAAAGTTCAGCAAGCTCTTATGCCAGCATAACCATAAAAGTTGCTTGCATTATGATAACTAGATATTAATACTCTCCCTATCCCAAAATCACTGTCAAGATTGGGAAGGCGAAAAGGGAACTAATGGGCAACATTTAATGCTTTGTTTATTACCTTTATTTTTCTTTCTTTTTCTTTTTTTTTTGGGTTTCGAAGGAGACACAAAGATCGACAGGAATCAAACCCTCAACCTAATTGCTGGGGAACGATACTCCTGACCACTGGAATTATACGGTCCGGCAAACAAGTGTCGAAATCACAGTGCATGTAACCATTAATAAAAAGCATGTTACAACTTCATTCAAATTCAAAATGTCCTTCTGAAATTCGATTTAAAGACAATCATTGAGAATGCATTAATTGGGATTAACAACTCCTTTGTGAATGTCTACCAATAAATGTCATGTTTTACTATTAATAATTCCCTTCGCAAAAATATCAATGTATTGAAACATAAGAAAGTTTCACAATTTATTGGACAGGACAACTCAATTCACCATTTGTGACCTGTTAATTACTCATTATTATTCTTTAGTGAACATTGGTAACGGATATACTTCCTCTTCATGTAATTTACTGCCTTTAACCTAATTACCTACTAACAAGTTGTCCATCATACCTTATCAACATCTGGCCGTTCTTCCCTGTCGACCTGTCATGAAGACACTATTAAAAATATAAGAAAGACCAAGGAGCTTTTGCCTCGTAGCCAAGATGGTAATAACATTTAAGAATAAGAGTGACAACAGACTAGTGGAAACAATGTTCAAACTGACCTTGACACTAACAAACCAGTCATTCAGCAGCTTTGCCACCTCTTCACTCTCAAAGGACTCTACCTCCATCACATGACACCTTAGCACGAGAGACCACAAATCATTACTCATACTTTACAAACAAATTTGGTAGACCTTGCATCGCAATTCACGAGGATAGCCAGAAATCTCACCAGTGACAGGTGCTGTAACCAACTTCACACCATCAATGCCACACCAATCATGAAACATTTATCAAAATTAACATAGTGATTTCAAATGCATATAACAGGCAAATGAGAAATACAACAGTTGCTATAAGAATGAGTGGATTTACTTGATAAGAAAATGGGAACATCTCTTCTTCTAGCTTCCTGAAATGCTTCGTCACCCCACGGATACCAATTAACCTATAACCAAAGCACCAAGGCACCAGATTTGTAGTAGACTATTAAGAATTCTGGTTTAATAAAAAAAACCAATCAATTAATACTCATCCGTTCTCAATCCAACTATCATGCTTCCACTAATCTTCACAACCAAATAGAATCCTAACAAAAGCAAAAAGGACAAGAAAATCAGATTTAAGGAAGAAGGAAATGATAGTCACTGGCAATGCTAGATTTTTAGTACATCCAGCTTCCTCACATTCCAAATGGAGTATAATTTTATGTACAATATTACCCACACTCACTCTTGTAGTTACACAACTAGAAATAAAACAACTGCGAATTCAGGAAGTGATCTAATATCATGGAATTCCATTAAGGTTAAAATATGATGAGTTCTTTAATGAGAAGCGCAACCTTGTATTTTGAAATTTCTCTCCCTCTTCTTCCCTTCTTTCACATGGTCTCCTCCAAATCCCTACACAATTAATCAACAGTACACAAAGCCCCATCATGCTAATTGTGTAGGCCTCCTGCTTAGATGAAATTCGGAACTTCAATTCCAATTCCTTTTTTTACTTTTTTGTTAACCAACATAGGTGTCCGGGCTCTGCCCAACTTATCACACAGGCCCTGAAGTTAACGGCTAAGAGGGCTCAAAAATCAATAACCAATCCTAATCACAACCCATCAATAATAAATTCTGAATATGTATGAACCAGCTTCCTTCTTTCCTCATATGTGACAATACTAATTGAGCATAATGCCCCCTAACCCCCTCCCAAAAAAGAACAATACATCAAAAATTCATAATCATTTCTTTCCTGTTCTTCCAAGTACTTCTCTAATCTCTATAACCCCAGTACTGCCCAATACAATTAGTAGCAATCAACACTTCAAACAAACAAATAAACCCATTAAATTGGAAAACAAACAAATGCTTCCCCAACAAACTAGATTGTAAAAATGATAAATGGGAATTCCTTTCTTGTTCCCCCAAGTACTTTACTTTGCTAAGAACAATAATACTGATCAAGTACTTCTCTCTGATAGCAATCAACTCTTAAAACAATCAAACCAACCCATTTAAATAGAATAACAAAAAATTACTTTCCCAACCAAATAGAATCTAAATTTGATAAACTGGGCATTATTTTCTTGTTCCCCAAGTACTTCAAATTGTCAGAAACAACAATAATACCAACCAAACATAATTATCTCAGAAAAATAAATACAAACTACAACTAATTATAAAAACTTACAGGATTATGGGCGTGTTGAAGAAGATAAGGGCTATGTTCAGATGCAAGACGATTACTTTCCTTATGAGAAGTTGAACTCGAAGAACGATCAGCCATGGCAAAGACCTTGTGCCCTGAAATGGGTCGTTGAGAAATTGGGTGAAAACAAAAAGGAGAGAGAGATAAGAAGGGTTGTTTAAGTTTTCGTTGAGGTGATGATAAGAATTTGATGGGATGAAAACGATGATGGTGATAATGATGAAGGGATTGATGGAAACGGTGGAGAGAGAAAGTGGAGAGGCGTTTGAGCATATGAGGAGGATTGGTGAGAGACAACGAGGAGAGAGAAAGAGAAGGCATTTGGAAGGAAAGTGTGAGAGTGGTGTTGAAGGAGAAGAAGAGTAGTCAGAGCCTTGTCCAATGGTGTTGCCATGTGGAAGGGTCTGTGGTTAGACTCCTGGCTTTTTGGGTGTGTACAGGTTTTGAGTTTAGCCACGTCATTGTGTCAAAAGTGGTGAACTGGAATGGAAGATTGGATTTGATGACTGTTCTATTGTCAATTTGTCATTCAGGAGATGAGACCATAACCTTGTGCTCTATGTCTTTGTAGTGTTGCCAAAGCACCTGGTCTGTTGACGAATTGGGATCCTCTTTATTTTTTTTAGAGACCATTTTCTTAATGGAGAGCTAGATTTTCTTTTTCCTTATTTTATCTTTTTGCATTTGTTTAATTTAAAAATTGGGGAGAAAGAGATCTCACCCTCCATTTAGGGAATAAAGACCTCTATTTCTTTTAGCAAATGGAGAGGATCCCAACTCGTCTGGGGACACTGTACTTTGGACATGAACAGATCAGATACACACATAAATGTTACTCAACTATGAAGGTAATTGAAAATTTGAAATGAACTTAGACTATCAGGCCTAGACCTGGCAAAAAGGTCGGGTCGGGTACTCGGGTTATTTCGAGTTTGGGCTCATTATCGACGAGATACTATCATACGAATTTTTGGCGGCTTGGGTTCGGGTTGGCTCTTAAGCAGGTCGGATTTGTCAACTCTAATCAAAGGTATTTTGAATCTTTTTTTTTTAGGAGAGGTGAAAGGTTGACTAGACCTCTCTGCTTTAGAGTCTGTTAAGGGGTGGGGGATTTGTTAACGTGAAGGTTCGATCTCATGACAAGGCCGTATAATCGGAGGAAAGCTCCAACTCAGCTATCCCTCGCCTCTATGTTCTGTTCTTTTCATTTCTTTCATGGGAAGTTTTAGTTAAATTTACTTCAGCAACATATTAATATTTATTTTCCTCACTTACACTAGTGACGCAATTATGATCTATTGGTTCAAATAAATGATTTTCAAGTGAAAGGAATATAACTAAGGCATTCAATTTAGTTCAGATTCACTTGTGATGTATGAGAGGGTCAAGTTAGATGTACGCAACCTTATCTTGATAGAAAACAAGTTAATTTCAACAATCCTTTAAGTGAAACACAATGACTATCAACAACTTCAAAATCAATAAAAAAAATGCATATTAAATATATTCAAAATCAACAATGACCATTTGCTAAAAGAAATGGAGGGTGAGATCTCCTTCTAAGCAATTTTTGAACTAAATAAATTCAAAGAGGTAAATTAAGAGAAAGAGATCTAGTCCTCTATTTAGGAAATAGAGAGAAAAGAAATGGAGAGCCTCCAAACTCATGCTAGTAGGGTCAGTTTATTGTTAACACTACCTAACAACCTAAGTACAGAAAATATCATAAAGCTATAAAGATAAAGCATTAAACATGTTCATATTGATAATAGAATAACCCGTCGAGGGCGAGTAAAGAAAACTTAAAATTCTCTGGCGTTAATACTACTCCTATAAAACATATTTCTTGAATTTTCAGTTTACAATCTACAAGAGGCTGCACAAATGCAGTCGAGTGTACACGGGCAGGCAGTAAATGTCATTACATGATGACTACCACTGATGAAGCTACCCCGTTCCATTTCAGTTTTGCCAGTGGAGTGCGTGCAATGAATCAATGATAAACGGCACATTCAAGCCAAATTTACAGGGGACAGGTGTACAACAACGCTACATTAAGCATACATCAAATCATTATAGCTGCTTCATATGCTCGTCATAGTCGAAAAGCTAGCTTGCTGTTGCACCCGCTGATTCAGCAAGTTCTTCTAGTAACTCTTTTTGCTCCAAAGAAGCACAGGACTGTAATGGACAACAAGCAAAATGCAAATTAATCTTCACTTTACTGTAATGCTTCTAGAAAACCAGACAAGAAATTTTCATTTCTCAGGCAACTCTTAATTAGTAAGCTATTATTGATGATAGCCACGCAAACTGGTTAAAGAGTGAAAAACACATATATGTAGCCAGCATGAGATAGTGTACCTGAACAGCTGTCTCTAGATCACCATTTAGAAAGCCAGTAAGCTCAAAGTTCATCTTTAACCGGTGGTCGGTCACCCTATTGTCCTGAGAAGAACATGTTCGATATAAAGACAAATGCTACTCAATTTGTAAGCTAACTTTTCCCTTGCCTTACATATCCTCTTGCTGAAGGATATGCAAAATGTATAGCAGAAAGCATACGGTTTACCTCTCATTAAACGGAGAAGCTAAACTCACCCTACATAAATATGGAACTACATGCCCAGCAAACATTAAGCTTGTAACCATACCTTGTAATTATATGTTCGGATTTTTTCAGCACGAGCACCGGTGCCAACCTAACATGTGCAAGGTCATATAAGTGTCCAGAAAGTAAAGATACTAAAAGTGGCCTCTCATCTACGAAGTACGATATCTCACTAGACTTTTATCCATTGATTTCAGAAAAACTACCATTGAAAGTAGTATTTGTATGTCTTTTCCCAATGCCAATTTGCAGATGCAAGAGAAAATAGATGGTCTCAACAAATACTTAGCATGAAAGAATATCCTGACTTTACACACCAAGCTTCCTTCCATTTCATGTACAGGGTCATTCAAGACATGGACTTAACTTTTTGGTCTAAAAGAGCTAGTATACAGTTACAGGTACAAGGAACTATGAATTATCCACGAATCACAGAACAGATATTGCATGCACCATTTTGGTGCCAACACATGCAAAGCAGACACTATCAGATAGGATTATTTGCAACTATTTATCTTGAGAAGATACAGATGTTATTTCACACTCACTGCCGATGCATCTCCGATAAGAGAAAGAAGACTTCTTTTTCGGGTGAATTTAAAGTAAACCTTGGAGTTTAAAGCTAAAGCCATGGCATTACCATATTAGGACACAGTCACACAACTGATAATGATATGTCTTGCAAACACACACACAAACACAAATGAGAATGTTGAGGGAGTGCCATCTCCTCATCATGAGCTTCCAAATACAATGCATACATTCATTAATCCAAAGAAAAGTTCAATTTCCATGCCAGTGATTTGTATGTCACACCTGTGAATTACGCTGACTCCTTATCTGCTCTTGCTGCTCACGCACTTTGATTTCATACCTGTAACATCACTAATTTAGCATGTGCATCCAGGAACTAAAGGCATAGATAGCATGTCTTAGAATAATAATTCAGAATATATAAGCATTTAACAAGCTTGAATATTGAGTGTCATCATGATCTTGGTTCTTAATCATACAACTGCAACTAAAGAGGTTGGATGTGGAAAAGG
Source organism: Tetragonia tetragonoides (assembly GCA_038025085.1). Lineage (NCBI taxonomy): Eukaryota > Viridiplantae > Streptophyta > Magnoliopsida > Caryophyllales > Aizoaceae > Tetragonia > Tetragonia tetragonoides. Next base: position 14,930,919 of record CM076142.1, on the reverse strand, counting down.
AATCTCATGAGAGTCAGAGAAGTTGGTCTACCCTATGAAATATTTGAAGGGTATGCAGAAACCTTAAGCCGAATGTGGTTTTTTTCTTTTTTTGAAGTCCAAAGTGAGTTTATCATGCTCAACGGGCCACTAATCTTCTTGCATCAGGTCTCAAAAATATAAAGTGAGGTGCGATTCATGAACTGAAACAGTTTACAATAAGATTTCGGAATAAAGCGCCTGCTACTTGGCAGAATCAGAAAAGGTCCATGATATACTTGTGTTCAAGAAAAAAACAATCTTTTTTGGGGGCCCGGAGGAGGGGGATAGAGATTTCAGCAAGAAAAGTACTAGAATGTGGTCGATTAGTTTCTAAACAGATGTATTTGATTCGATCAGTAACAGGAACAGGATCTGATTGTTAATAGACTACAGCCAATTTCTTAGCTTTTTCTGGGGTTCTTTCCTTTAGATAAGAGAAATTGTATCAATATAGAGGAATTAACAATTACACCCTATGAAAAGGCTTGTCAACCCTAGTAAAGATCCTAGAGTGGCACTCCAACCCAATTCTCCAAAAGGTTGCCAAAAAGCGCATTGCCACAACAACCTCCCTACCCCTTCCTAACCCAGCATATTGAACCTGCGAGTGCTAGGGCAAACAATACTCTCCCCCCACAGTAAGAAGCTTATCTACAAAGTTAGAGCAACATCACACTGCAAGAACAAGTTGAGAAAAAGTCTCACTAGCACCGTGATACAACACACACACATCCGGTGACATAGCTCAGCCAGGTTACCTTAAGCTACAACATATCATGAATGCGCAGTCTGGCTAGTAGCGTAGTCCAACAAAAGCACACACCTACAGGAAAACCTTAAGACTTCCAAATGAAATTGGCAAGAGGCAAATGGCCAAGACTATGAAGGACGGGTTTACAGAAGACCCCAGTCACCCCACCCCAGATGAGTCTCCAACTCAATCCCGAGAATCAACATCAGGCTTTTCTCTGGCTTCTTGTTGATCTCTTTTCTTTTGTAACTGGTAATTGATCCATATATTTGTTCGAATTTCCAACCCCAAAAAATGTTGAAAATGAAAAAAATAACACTCTAATCACTGGCAAGTGGCAATAAACCTTCAGAGCCTTGAAAAATTGTCATTGCAAAAAAATAAATAACAACAAAGAGAAAAAGCGGGAAAACCCCAGTTTTACTGCATAGTATAGCAACTTTCATTGTAGTTTTACTATGACAAATTATAATTAGCATAGCTACATAATCCAGAAGATATATCAAAAGATAGAAGATTCTCTATCTCAAACGGCAAGTTTGAGCAGCATGAAGGGAGCGCCTCTTTGAAGGATATGGGGTAATGTTGATACTGGTGTCATTTTATTAGAACTCTTGTTCAATTTTAATGAGTAAATTGATCTGAGGAATTGATATAAAGTTGAGACTAATAGTAAGTTTTAAGCTCATACATTGTCAAGCAACAATTGAGTTGCCCAACACCAGAAGTATTGCATTTTTAAACAGATAAAGATCCCACATTTTGCTATTATACAAATAAACCCCTTACAGTTTCGCTCGCAACAATTGAAGAGCACGACTTTTGTTTCGAAGCTGTGTCCTTTCTTCTGTACAGAAAATGCGGATTCCTGTTGGCTTGTGAAATAGATCAGCAGCTGTTTCAACCTTGTTGACGTTCTGCCCTGGAGAATAAATTGATGCATGAGAATAGACTTCAGAGTAAAAGCATGGAATGTAAGCAAGAACACGCCAGAAGTATTTGTTGACTATAGCAACTTGTTCTGAAGCTCATTCTGTTCACGTGAATTCTAACGTACCTCCAGCACCCCCAGACCTTGCTGTAGTAAGTTCAATATCTTTCGGATCAATAACCACCTCAACTTCATCAGGCTGATTACAGCACGAGAATAAGGAATATTTGTTAATCTTTTGCAAATATACAAACATAAGAGAGATAGATGTCAAATGAGAGAGATGTAGCAAGAAACATCAATGAGCAAATATAACTATCGATAGGCACCCAGGCTGATGCAGACAGGTTCCTGATCAATTTCTCTCACAATTAAACAGCCTCTCTACTTGTATTATGATGCTCTCTTGACCTCCCTAGATTTAGCCCTCAGGGGATCAGGAATTGTCATAACTTTTTTTAGAGAAAGCCACCCCTACGGCCCTACGTGGAAGTCATATACTAAAACCACCCCTAAGTGAACTATTTTCGTGTTTTCGTAAAATCACCCCTGACTTCCTTTCTGTCTCCAAATCAGTATTCCAACTGTTTTCATCCAACTGACGAGCAAAAAAAAAAACTGCTTTCATCCAACTATCCTTTAGTTTATATTGTTTTTTTTTACCATTTTCCGCCTGATTTGAGATTTCAAAATAACCTTTTTAAAATTAAAATAAATATATATGACCCTGGAGTTCTTAAAAATTAAATTTCAAATTTATTTGGTTTATATACTAATTATCATCATATCTAAAACTGAATAAAAATATTTTTATACTAAAATATAGGGGAAAGTTGACAAAATTGCATAAATATAACATAGAGTTATCAGAAATGGTGGCTACATTTATACAAAAAGGGAGTATGGTTTGGCGCAAAATTTTCAAGATTAGGCCCGCACTTAGGAGTGGTTTTCTGCAAAAAGCCTTGCAATTGAATTTATTAAGGAATAAGGGTGCAACATTAGCAGGGTTCCCACAATCTGGTGCAGAAATATCATCACAAGAGCTCCAAATGCTCAACACAATGGCCAAATAAACATATTGAGAACATACACAGATTTCGCATTACGTCAGAAGTTGATAGCATTCTAGAAAAGTGGTCAGGATAAGTCACTCACTCAAGTCAAGGTTGCTAAGTGAAAAGACAGTACCTCAGGCATGATGGCCACAGTTGCAGTAGATGTGTGCACACGACCTTGGGTTTCTGTCAGAGGAACTCGTTGAACTCGGTGCACACCAGACTCTTACTTCAATTTGCTATAAACCCGTTTTCCTTTTATCTCCATCACATATGTCTTGAATCCTCCTTTCTCAGCCTGTGGAATACAGCATTTATTTAGCAAATAGTACAGGTGCATGTGTAATTTTGGCATGTACAGACATGTACCTCCGAGCATGATACTGGTGAACACTTCCATGAATTTCGCTCACTGTACTTCTCGTACATGCGTACCTAAAGGTTTAAAGGAGAATGGCAACGTAAGATAAGAACAGGGGCTTAAAATGTGTACGACACAATCAGTACAGGATATGTTGCACGTAAAAGAACACGGATACGGAAATGCAATAACTGGGAAACGCAGAAATGCAAATTATATGCAAATAATCATTACATGTATAATAAAATTGGCAATTCTAAATTTTTCTTTTGGAGCAAATGGGAGGAAGAAAACAGGGGATTGAGAGGGATATGTAACATAAACTGGAAGGACAAGCAATTTGATATTCTTAGTCTCTGAAAAACGAAAATAGAGAAATTACATTATTTACTACTTCACAAGGTACAAAATGGGTGATGAAAATTGATCTTCAACAATACATCAGAAAATTTCTTCCCATAGTTTAGCTCTTTAGTCTCTTTGTTTGTTTGTTTTTTTTTTTTGTGATCGCTAGTTTCTATGTTACCTTATTATTGATCACTTATTAATTTATCCATTTAATGATTTTAAGCATAAAGGGTTGATACTTGTGCTTCAAATACAATTACATAAATACGATATCAACCTTTAATGATAATCCTAAGAGACAACATATTTCTATCAATAATAAGAGCACAGAATACTAGCTCGTAAACATGTCGTGCAGTCAGAACGAAGACAAGGAGATATGTACCTACAAGATCACCAGCCCAGATTCCAGCCTCATCACCCCCAGTGCCGGCTCTTACTGCAAATAGTGCAACATATTATTGTACAGCATTATCTAAAACAACTTTCTCTTCATTTTAATCCAACAAATTGGAAACAAAGATCATGCTGAATGGTGTATCAACTAGCTTTCAGAAATAAAATAAAATAAAATCTTTGTCTCGGACCAGTCCCTCCTCAAGAGAATGATTCTGTATTTGTCTCCAAACAGGCCAACCCCCCCTCCCCCCGGTTCAGTTTAAGTTGAGGAGAGAAGTAATATAACAGAGCAACCATCTTAGCGTCCCAATAATTACATGAGCAAGTTGTTGATAGTTGATACATTCTAATCTCTAACAATAAGTAATCCAAAGGTTCTTTCCTAACAGGTATAAGCTTTAGAGGGCAATTGAAAATTCTAAATGTTTTAATAATAAGACTCATACATAAAGGAACGAAAGTCTTATGATCATATGTAACCACTCCTTTCATGTGCAAGCATATGCCACAATCTACAAATGATATCCTTGCTTGTTGCAAATAAACACTTTACTCCCTGATGTATTTTCTTTAACATTTCTTAGTCTTGCTGCCACATCCATCCAACTGTTAATTCTTTCCCATGAATCTCGAGCATTTGTTTGTACTCCACCCACAACTAACATCAGGAACCCCATTTACTGGCTAACACAATTGTGTAACTGAGGAATTGATAGATACATAGCTGGATATACACTATACTACTATAGTTTGTTAAGAGGTGTCATGGCCATGTGTCACTCGTCTCCTCAAGTTATCACCCTCAAAAGCTCCCCATCCATCCATTCCACAGATTCAATATATCATTTTGGCAGTGAAGCTACTTAATATTGTACTCCCTCCGTCTCAAAAAAAGCTAAACCTTTGCTTTTTCACGGTTTTCAAGACACCACTTTGACTGTAAATAATTACAATTATATGAATATAAAAATTATAACAATACGATTTATTGAAAGTACTTTTAAAAATGACTCTAACAAAAGTATTTTCATAATGTGAATCTTTATATATTTTCATAAATCAATGGTCAAAGTTTGTTAGGTTTGACCTTCAAAAAGCAAAGGTTCAGGTTTTTTTGAGACGGAGGAAGTAATAAGGAAAGGGACGATATTCTACCTTCAAGCATTATATTTCTGGAATCAAGAGGATCAGCAGGAAGAAGCAGCATCTGCTCATATAGAAAATATTAAAACATAAGATTCTATGAATAGGATCAGAGAAAGTGACTGAAACTACAGACCAAAATGTGATTCCAAAGAAATAATAACTAGCCCACAGGCCCATTGACTCTTTTTTTCCCCCATTTGTTTCTATTGTTTTTCTTTTAGGGGAGGGTTGTAAGGGACAACCTTCAGGCCCTCTTCAAGCTCTTTGAGTTGATTGGACAAAGTCTCGACCTCTTTTGCAATCATCTCTGCCATATCTTCATCATTGCCAGCCTCTTCTGATAATGCTGGGAGAAACATTGCAAGTTATGGCCTTGTACTCCTAGTAGGGAAATCATCATAACCTTCAATGAACAGAAAGAAACAGAATAAACCTTTTGCTTCTTCTAATTCCTTCTCACAGTCCTTGAATCTTCTATAGGTTGAGACCACCTGATAATCACAATTTCGGGAAGACGTGAACTTAGAATTCCTTTTTTTGGAGGGGCGGGGGGGTGGGGGTGGGGGTGGGGGAGGGTGAGTGAAGATTAAAAAAGAAAATAAAAGGATTAGGAGGGAACCAAACATAAGAGAAGTTAAGGTACCTCATTTAGCTCTGAAACAGATTGTGCCAGTTTTTGGTATTCACTCGGATTTGAGACAACATCTGGATCAGCAAGTTTGACCTATCGCCACAGCCGGGTTTATGCACAACTAGATCAACAACTTGACAATTTGAAACACGCTTTCAAAGTACTAATAAACAAAATTATTATGCCATCCAGTACACTCATGAGTTTCTCAACCACTTTAAGATGGCTTCTGTTCTTATCCATAACAAGACATCCCTCAATAATCTTTCCGTCCTAAATCATATGATAATTCGACATTTAGAATTGCTGATAGCCTTAAACTTGTTATGTTACAAATCAACTTAGATGTAATGCTGTTAAAGATTTTAGCTGATACTTTTTAAACCACATATCAGAAACTGATATCCTCATTGAACCCATGTGAAGCAGCAAATTACTACTGTTTGACTGCCATGATTTTCCCCTTCATTTTGTCTAACGACAATGACAACAACCACCATTGTTATCTCGTTAATGGAATTATGAATTTTGTCACTGAAGGAACTTATGCAAGGAAGCTCTGACTAAAGGAATTTATGCAAGGAAGCTCTCACAGTCCTTGAATCTTCTATAGGTTGAAGGTTATGAAACTAAAAATCTTGTCATTAAAGGAACTTATGCAAGGAAGTGCTGATTAGTTTTACACTAAATATTAGGCACCTTATGGTCTGCTTGAGTATAAAGCATACTCACCGAGTCACCTGGTCTAAGTTATGAGGAAACCGGCTGGTTGGAACTTGGATCGCTGGCAGGGTTAACAAGTCAATACAGAAGTTCCCTACTCTACTTGCAGTGTTTAAAATTTTAACCCTTTCCACCAAGGGATAAAGAAAAGGGGAACGCGGGAAAGAAAGTTAAAAACAGCCCAACATAACAAACATGCCAGTCAAGGTTCAGCTACTCAATATCACGTAAAGTATGCACAGGAATTGATTAAGGTGAATATCACATTCCAACGGTATAATACCTCTTTGTTTCAATCATTTGAATTTTGGTTGGTTAAAGCATCAGGATTTACATCAAAACTCAATCCATTTCGGTCAAAGAGTACTCTTAAACTCGGTTTACTTGTAAGCCATTTTCTCTAGCTTCCTTCAGTTTACAGGTTTTATACTGAGCTCATAGAGTATGTTCTCACATCCACCCAGATAAATCAATAATCCACTTAAACTATAACTCCAGCATCCCGAAATTAAGTATCTCTCTTTCAACATTCGGCCGTTCGCAAATCCCAAATATTTACCACCCATTTTCCTTACATTGTAGTCCTTAAAATCATATCTTCCCTTCTTTCAAGGCTAAGGGCCTGTTTAGTTACAGAAACTTTTTCCACTTCTTGTTTTCTAAAGCTTTACTGAAAATACACTTTATAGAACAAAGAAATGGTGTTCAAATGTACGCACTCAACATTTTTCATTTCAGTACATTTCTACGCACTAAACTTGAAGAAACTCGCTAAACTCAATTGCTCCAAACTGTTTCAATCACATATGCAGTTACTATATTTTCAGCGTTCAATTATAATGAAGCAAATAAAAGGCGCTACTTAAATTAATGAACAAAATCAAACGACTTTACTTTTCACCTTTGATTACAAACAATATAGACAACATAAACAGGATATAATTGAAAAAAAAAAAAAGGCTTCATAAATTGCTTACCGACAATTCTTTCCAAGTTTTCTCAGCAGACTCCAATTTCGTAATCAGATAAGGTTCCTGCAAAATTAACAATAACACAAACAATTATGAATTTCCTGAAAAATTGAACAAAGAAACAAACATAAGAGAGAGAAACCGATAATAAAAATAAAATGGAAACACACCGCCATGCAAATGACGCCGGAGGTCCGACGGTGTTTAGGAGCAGGCCAAAGAACAACATTAGCGCGTCTGAGAGAGAAATTTGGTGGTGATTGAAGGAAATTAGGGTGGGGCAAAACCCTAACAGCGAAGCTCGTTGATAAGCTGTTCATGGCGGATGTGGAATTCAGCTCTCACTGGAGTTGAGAGAGAGAGAAAGAGAGGATAGGGGAGCTGATATGGCGGGGAAGTGAGGTTGACTGGTGAGGAGTTTTTGGGCCTGTTTATGGGCTTAAAAATTGGCCATGCACATCTGATGCAATGCCTATTGGCTGGACCAGGCCCAGTCGATGCGCGCGTATTGTTTCCGTTTTCAAGCGAAGTTGGCTTGCAACATTTCAAAAAAATTTACCGTTCATTTGTTTGCACAAGTGGTTTCGTGGGACCCGCCCCCACCCACTTACACTTTTTGTTTTCTTTTTTCGTTAATGAATTTTTTAAGTTCTTTTTTGTTTTGTGTGTGACTAGTTCTTATTTTTAATGAAAATTGCACTTATAATTCATGAATAATCAGACCACTTTTAATGAACATTACGTATAACCTATAAACAATTAGATTTTTTTTAATACATTACATATATAACCTATGAACTATCAGACTATTTCTAATAAACACTACGTTTATCATCTATGAACTACGTTCATAACTTATGAACTATTAGAATATTTTTAATTCACCTTGCGTTTATATACTTATGGTTTGCTTTTTTTTTTTTTTAGAGCCTAACTTATGGTTTGTCAATTTAGAATGTTTACACTATTTTTTATGAACCTTAAATATACAACCTGTGAACAATTAAACTATTTTTAATGAACATTATGTATGTAACCTATGAGCTACTGTACTAGACTATTTTGAATGAATAGCGCACTTATAAATTATGAACATTGCACTTAGGAGTATAACTTATGAACAATTAGACTATATTTAGTGAACATTGCACTTATAACCGATGAACAATTAGACTATTTTTAATGAACATTACGCATATAACCTATGAACACTTAGACTATTTTTTAATGAACATTGCATATATAACCTATGAACAATTTTACTATTTTTAATGAACATTGCATTTAGCCATTTACAATCGATGACACAATTAGACTATTTTTAATGAACATTACGTATATAACCTATGACCAATTAGACTATTTTTAATGAACCTTACGTATATAACCTACGAACAATTAGATTGTTTTTATTGAACATTACGTATATAGCCTATGAACAATTAGAATATTTTTAATGAACATTATGTATATAACCAATGAACAATTAGACTATTTTTAATGAACATTACGTTTATAGCTTATGAACAAGGGCGCAATTAGACTATTTTTAATGAACATTACTACATTTACACCTTATGAACAACGTGACTATTTTTAATGAACATTACATTTATACCTTATGAACAATGTGACTATCTTATGAACATTACATTTATATCTTAGGAACAATTAGACTATTTTTAAAGAACATACATTTAGATACATTTATATCTTATGAACAATTAGATCATTTTTAATGAATATTACATTTATACCTTATGAACAATTAGACTTTTGAAATGATCTTTACATTTATGACTTATGAACTATAAAACTATTGTAAATGAACGTTACGCTTATATCGTATACGTACAATATTCAAATTTTGTTACCATTTTTTCTATGGAGCCCAGTGGCGGATCCACTCTTTAGAGAGTGGATTCCGCCGAACCCGCTTGAATTTTTTTTGGTTAAAAAATCCTTTATAAATTAAAAATTTTCAATACAATAATTAAGAATTATCCTATATATTACAAAGGGTAAACCCACTTGACTTGAATTCTGCATCCGCCACTAATGGAGCCCATATATAATTGACTCCAAGTTTTGCAATTTGACTTCATTTCTTCATTTTGTTTTTTTGTTTTTTGATAAGACCTTTCTTCATTTCTATAATCACTTGATAAAGTTTTATTTAATACATTCAAGACTAAAGGTTTTTTTTCATAAAAATTTATAATTTTTTTTATAAACTTTGCGCATATAATTTACGAACCTTATCGTGAATTTTTCTTTTTTTTTTTTATTTTTGAGAAAAATAAATCTTATGTTTACGACGTATGAACAATTAATTAGACTTTTTTAAATGAACATTACGTTTATATCTTATGAACATTTAGACTATTGTAAATGAACGTTGCGTTTGTAGCTTATGAACAGTTAGACTATTTAAATGAACATTGCGTTTATACCTTATGAACAATTAGACTATTTTAAATGAACATTACATTTATACCTTATGAACAATTAGGCTATTTTAAATAAACATTATATTTATACCTTATGAACAATTGGACTATTTTTAATGAACACTATGTTTATACCTTATGAACAATTAGACTATTTTAAATGAACAATAGAACTATTAGGCTATTTTAAATGAACACTACTTTTATACCTTATGAACAATTAGGCAATTTTAAATGAACACTACGTTTGTACCTTATGAACTATTAGACTATTTTAAATGAACACTACGTTTAATTTGTACCTTATGAACAATTAGGCTATTTTAAATGAACACTAATTTTTTACCTTGTGAACAATTAGGCTATTTTAAATGAACATTATGTTTATACAATATGAACAATTAGGCTATTTTAAATGAACACTATGTTTATACCTTATAACAATGAGACTATTTTAATGAACATTTCGATCATGACCTATAAACAATTAGCCTATTTTTAGTGAACATTGCACTTATAACCGATAAACAATTGGACTATTTTTGATGAATATTACTTATATAACCTATGAACAATTAGACTACTTTTAATGAACATTACGTATATAACCTATGAACAACTAGACTACGTTAAATATGAACATTAAGTATATAACATTCGAACAATTAAACTATTTTAATAAACATTGCACTTAAAACAACCAAGGAAACAAAAAAAAAAAAGAAAACGGAAAAGAAAAAGAAAATGAAACAAAATTCATCATGCGTCATCGTCATTCATCATCTCATCACCATCTTCTTCATCACCATCCCTCAAAATCTCAAAAGACATGGCAGTACGGCCTATACACTAAAAACCTCACTGGCCAACCACCACTACTGTACCACCCACTAAAAACCACCACGATGCCCGTTTCCTCACTACTCAACGCCACCGTTAAATAGTTCTATTTTCTCTCTCCTCACAAAACCATCACCGACCCCACCTTCCGATGTGCGACCACGATGTCGGAACGAGAGATGGGATGAGGTGGTGGCAGTGCCGATAATGGTGGTGGATGGAGGTCGGTGGGACTGGTGATGGTGGTAGACTGGTAGTGGTGTCGGTGGATGCTTGACGGAGGTAAGAGAAAACGGAAAACTAATTAAGCGAACAATTAGACTATGCACGCGCGGTTTTAATCTTTTCAATTTAGAAGCTGGGTCCATCCAAGTTAGATGGACATAGGTCATATAAATTTTTTCACATCTGATGGTATAGCAATATGGGTAGGGGTCGGAGACCCGGAGTTGACAAGTCGGGTTATGGACTTATGGGTGTTCGATTCCGAATAATCAGATTCCAATTTTCGAAATTCAAGTCCTGTCGTTTTCGTCGTCACCATACCGCATTTGGTTCTGCATCTTTCCGTTCCGTATTCGGTACTTCATTTTGTCTCACATTTTGTTTCATTATCCGTTCTGTTTCATCCATCACCGTCTAGCACCATTTTGTTGAAGAGAACAAAGCCTCAATAATCGGATATTCGGGATTTGAAAATAAATACATTTTCGAATAAAGGGTAAAGTAAGGATTCTCCATGTAAAGGGCTCCCCTTAGGCCCTTACAATGTCACCAGAGAAATCAAGAAAAAAGAAAAGACGCCACATCTCTTGAGGTAAACAAAGAATTCAGAAATTTGCTCTTCATATAACACTCAGAATCTATTCTTTACAAGCACAAAAAATCAATAACAAAGAAAATTTGCTATTCATATATTACTCGGAATCTATTCTTTACAAGCACAGAAATTCAATAACAAAGGTTTAGTTGAAGACTAGAAAGCTGTTGTCTAAGAATAAGAAAGCAATTCAGTCATCAAACACATTTTCTGACAAATCGTCATCTCTGAGCCTATAACAGCTGAAATGCTTCACACGAAACTTCCATTCCCCTCGAACCAGATCATAGGAGACAAACTCCGCTCCCTGCTCTTGACCAACTTTCTTCAGCTTCTCTATGAACTTGTCAACCATCTTCTTGTTACTGTGTTCTTTTCCTGTTTTCTTGTCAATGCATTTGATGTTCAGAAGAGTAACCTCAGCAGACTTGTTCAGGCCTTGCCCAACAGGAGGCTTCTCACTCTCATCCATGTACACGATCACTTCTCGGTTACTGAAGTAAACAAGGGCATCAAGGTCAAGCCCACGTACATCTGTCTCCCCATCAAACTTGACCCATCCATAGCCACGTCGACCCACCACAAAGTCCTTGACATGGCTGCAGAAACCTGGCTGAACGCTTTCTGCTGATGATAGCTCCTGGATGTTGGGCTCTGTGTAATAGTCAGAGCGTTGGAGCTTAATATTGATGCAGTTCTCGCTGTTCGGTCCTGTAACCTCTTTTGTAGCATCATATACTTCACCAGAATGATTATCACAGGAGCTGGAATTGGAGCAGCTGATTTGGTCTCTCTTGGCATTGTCTGCATGTTGATTATCTGCCAGAAAATAACCACACAAGGGAGCAAATGAGAGATAAACATAAATAGTTTAAGAAAATGATAGTCATGAAATATATAGTTCAGAGCATCCAGAAATAGATGCCTAAATGAAAAAGTAAAGTTGAGAGACTGGCCCTAATTGTATATACCAAGTAAAAACTAGAAGGCTAAATAAAAATGCAATCAACTGATCTAAATAAGCATGGAGGTGGATAGGGGGCATGGATGCAATATGGCATGGACACGAGCATGTTTTTCGAAAAAACTTGGGTGTATCAATATGGCATGTGGCTGATATGTCCATCAGAAAAAGAGAAAAAAAAATGTAACAACCTACATTTGAACTTTGAGCAATTTCAATATATTATTTCTGTGAAAGAGCTCTCAACTGAAATTAAAATGAAACAGGTTATGCAGGCAGCTTGACATGACAAAATATGGTGTCTCCATGCTTCTAGGATCTAAAAAAAAATAGTAAACACTTCACTGAATGAAGATCAACAGAATGATGTAAAAATAGGTATTTACTTGACAAGCAATATCGCAACTAATTACAAAAAACAGGACCAAGTCTTACCATCCTTATATTGCAAAGCAGAGGCATTATTCAGTGGTAATGCCTCATCTTTGGTAGCAGTGACATGGGTCGGCTCAGTCGCAGTGCTGAATACTGATCTGGGATTCTCCCTTGGAATTAAAAAGTTATTTGCCTTGTGTTTGTTTTGCGTATCGTCAACGTGATCGAAGAAGGGCACCTGAAGTAGAAAGTGGCCAACCCAGAGCAAACTAAGAATTCGAGAAAGGAAGTGAAATGGAATGAAAAAAAAATGCAATCCAAGGTAACTTATATTTCTCACCTTTGGACCATCACCTTTGGGGTGGTACTTTCTGACATGCATCGTCAACGGCCGAAATGAAAGGTGACGCGTGGTCAGAAAAGATGATACTCTGGCTGCCGGAGGTTTATCAGACACCTATATATTTGGTAGAGCTCGTGAGATTGTTGAGGAGAAAACATCTTTGCCACATAAATTGTACATGATAAATACGTAGCTCTGGCAAAAATGTGTTTTGCAAAACTTGATAGCTCAAAAACTAAAACGAATCTTATAGAGAAAATATCTTTGCTACATGACTGTACATGGTATATACTTGACAGTTGAATGTTCAAGAATCCTAATTTTATGAAGTAACCTCTATATTGCCTATAATGGACAGACCTTTGATGATGGAGCTGGACTAGAAAATTTAAAGAATGCCCGGCATGATTATGTGTTTACTAGTTAAGTTCTACATTATTATCTACATTCACCACGACATATGAATTGACAATCGACAAAACAAAGTTCATTCTAACAGAAGAGCAGGCTAAAATGCTGCACTCTTACTGTTGCCAAACCGAACAATCAACACACACACATAGGCATATTGCAATTGCAATGGAATTGGTATGCTAACTGACAATACTCACAGTACCAATGAAATTTTACCACAAAACAGGGAACTTTCAAGAAAATACTCACAGGCATGCTAGAGATTCCATGTTGAATAAAGGAGGAACGAACTGAATGATCAATTGAAGGATGAGAGGTTGCAGATTGAGATCCAAAAGGATCTCTGACAGCCACTATGCTGTCAGTGACCTTGCCTAGTGACAAAAACCTGTAAAACAACAAAGCCAAAACAGAAGTTATTTCACCTGTTTGCAGGAAGTTCAGTGATTGTCACACCAATTGTCTACAAAAAATAAAGGATGAAATAGAGATATGATGGCTTACTGTTGCGAGGGACAAGGCTGACTAAGCCCAGGTGACAAAACCCCATTGTTCCCTGTAGATGCCAAGATAATAGCAGAGACAAAGATAAGGTCATGCAATAAAATATTGGAAAAATATACATTAAAAATACAGGCAGCACAAGGAAGAATACAGAAACATTAAAACATTTCAATATTTCAACAATACCTATCGAAAATATAGGTGCTGTGACAGTGGACTGTGCTGGCTGCGAAGAGAAAACAAAGAAGAGTCGGATATAAAGATCAAGTAAATTCAAACAATATTTAGCTGATAAATAAGAATCGCATAACAGAGATTTTATGAGCATAAGACTATAGCAGTCTAAAAAGGATGAACGAATTGTGAATTTACAACAGAACAAAAATTGCAGTGAACCAAAAAAATAAAATAAAAGTGAAGAAATAAAGAGTTCTGTAAGATGTAGTTCTTTGCTCACCAGTGTTTGATTCAATCCAGCTCCAGGTGTCTGGGCTATTATTGGCTGCACGGAAGAATTATTTGCACTAACTTGGCTGAATCCAGGGTTACTAAAGTGGGCCTGGGTTGGTATATCATTATGTTTCAGTTGCACTGGGTAAGCAAACCAGAATCCTGACTGATTATTTAAATTAGTCGAGATAGCTGGAGGCAAAATGGAAGGGATAGATAGTGGAGCACTGTAAGCTGGTGCTGGGGTGCTAAATGTACTGAGATTTGGTGATTGAGCTGGACTAGAAAAAGGAGGGGCGCGGAAAGTTAATGTATTAATACTTGCTGATGGTGCTGGAGATATAAATACTGGAAATTGCTGGCTCGACGGGTTGGAAGTTGTTGAGCCAATTGAAGTAGTAGTAACAGGTGGGCTTGTTACTGAAGGAAAAGAGAAATTTGAATGCTGTTTGTCAAATATAGAGCAAATATCTGGTGTACGGTTGCTGTCTAGGCCTGCACCAAAAATGGCATAAAGAATCATTCAGCTTGTGAAAAACTGTGAAAAGAATTTAGAAAGAAGCAGATGCTAGCATTAAATATGATATGGAAAAGGGAACAAACTTAAGATTAAGCCTTTAAGAATCAAGAAAGCACCTCCAGATTTCAGCTTATGGTCTTCCCACCTCAATTCCTCATGGCTTTTATTTCCATGCATGGCTGAGATTGAAATTAAATTGACATTCTTCTTATCCTCTTTGGTAACTGTAACAGCATATGATGTATTTTTGGTTCCTGTATTCAGACCAAAGGGAGATCCCACAGTACCTGTCACAGTACCAAAATGGTCAATAGCTTTTACTGGTGCCATAAAAAATAAAAACATGGAACGATTTAAAATCCAAGCAAGTGGCTAAGTTAAAATTATATGAAAAGAAAATGCAGAATTATTCATAAGTCTGTTAAATGTGTTGTGCTTTCATTCAAAACGGAGACTTTGTAGTCAACAATAAAGGCTGGTTACAAC
Organism: Tetragonia tetragonoides; assembly: GCA_038025085.1. NCBI lineage: Eukaryota > Viridiplantae > Streptophyta > Magnoliopsida > Caryophyllales > Aizoaceae > Tetragonia > Tetragonia tetragonoides. Next base: position 14,915,413 of record CM076142.1, on the reverse strand, counting down.
GAGGCTTTTGCTGGAGCCAAAATTAAATGGTTGAACATTGAAGCAGATGTTTTTGCACCAATGCACGTAGATATAGCGTCGCAAAGACAAAGAGCCTACATCATAACTCAGGTAGTTCTTTGTTTGCAAGACTCACTATGAATTAACTAAACATTTGCATATATACATTCACGTAGAACAATGAGTTAAAAATAGTCTGTAAGTCACTAGCAAGATGGTAGTTTAAGTGGATGCGGGAGCACCATACATATGAACATCCATGCGTGAACTTGAAAATCAATTAAATGTAATATGGGAAAAAAGTATCCAAACTCACTATACTCACCAGGAAACTGTACAGATGCTGTAGTTCTGAAGAGGCCGTTTGAAGTTTGGCCAAAGTTTGAACTTGTGGCTTGCGAAACAAATGATGGTGCACTGCCAAAGGCATTCTTACTTGTGCTGCTGGTGAGTCCAAACACTCCAGATGATCCAGAGGCTGTACTAGATGCAACTCCAAAGCCTAAAAGCAAAATATAAATTGATATTGTGATGACTGTCAGAATAGGGAAACTTTTTTTCTTTGGGAGTTTTGTTTTAGGATCAACAATAGGAGGAGATAGTATAGTCAACCCGAGTGAATGATTCAAATTTTCTTCATGCTTGATACTTTTACATCAAACAGATGACATAATACTCAGAAAGATTAGGTGGAAAAGACGAGGAATTATTAAACTCAATTGTGACAAACCAAGAAGGTTGGGGGATAGAATCTCATCAACCCCATGTTTAACCAAAAGGGGTTGGGAGGGGGGGTTTACCATGTCTAGGTCCCCATCCCCACCTCCTAGGGCCCAGACATTCATCTTCGCAGACTAGTGGAAAGAGAGACAGAGAGGGCAGGGTCTATTATGATTTTTAAATTTTAAAGTAGAACACAACAGGAAGTTCAGAGCTCTATTGTAGATATGTTTTTCCTACATAGCAATTGAACATAATAATTGCAATCTCAAGGTCTCATCACCGGACCTACAAACAAATGATGTATAGACAAAACGACAGTGACAGATTAAATGTGATAAATAACCAGCAAGAAAAATAAGAGACTAATTAAGATGGGCTTAAGGGTTCTCTATTGGGAAATTGTACATACAACTTTGCTTTATGGTTAAAAAGACTAAAAGTTTCAACAGAACGATCTAGAGGGTCCACTCACAAAATGCTCTGAATTCTCAGATTGAAGTTTGAAGCTGATACCAGCTTTTATAATTCTTCACATTAAGAGAAAAAATCTAAGTACAGAAAGAATATGGACAAAAGGTCAACACAACACCATCAATGCCTCAATCGCTAGATTAACCAGGTTGTGGGACTGTGGGAGTCTCCCAGAATTCAGTAAAAAGGGTCATCACTTGGCATACTGAGTCAAAGGCTGATAAAGACCTTAAAGGGGTAGCAAAAAAATGCTGTAGGTCAAAGACAGATCCCAGAAGAATGTGAAACTGATAGATTAAGAATCAACGGTCAGTAATCAAACATTTATCATGAAAAAAAAAGAGGTGCACAAATAAACTTGACAAACCAACATAAGTAGAATAACAGCATCTTACAAAAGAAGAGTACATAATCAATATTGATCAACACACAACAAATTTGCATCACACGTGACAAGTGAAATATATAAGACTAAAGAAGCAGCTGATCACAATGATATATACACATAAGCAATTTGAGCGGATAGCGGGAATCGAACCCGCATCTTCTATATGGAGAAAGAAGATTACCATTTAGCTATATCCGCAGATTTTTCTTTCATTATATTCTTATAATATGATGGATGGGAGGATCATAATTGTGTGAAGTTGATTAGCTATATATTTTCAAGTGGATGAATCCAAATTCTTAATCTTTTTCAATTTATTTTTATTGTCCTGTAAATAAACCATGTGTGTGTACACATACACATAAACTATATACACGTGTATACATATACACATTTTGTTTTCGCAAAGTAAGAATATTCGTTGAATGTCTATTGTCATTCTGTGACAAGTCTCAGTTGATCACAACACCAACTTCAACAAATGTCATGTAGACATATAATCTCATACATCATCCACAATCAATCAGTTGATAGAACATTGCATTAATTTAATGGTAGACTATTCTAATAGGTGTAATCAAAATAAAATACTGCATATGTATGGGTGTATTTACTGTCTAATACTTTGCAGCTGAGCTTCTGGAATAACCTCCCTAGGAGGTGAGTCTAGTGTTTCATTTGTTGCTATTCAGGCAGGGGCTTTAGTTGGTGTATATACCTTGCTGTTAAACTTGTTTAGGCTGAGTTGACACGGATTTAAATGTAAACCTCAATTTCTGGGATTAATAAAATATTCAATTGCCAAACAAGAGGGATTAATTCCCACAAACCAAAACATAAACAAACATTTGGCAGATTTAAGGTCTTACAAAATGGGCGATGCATGATAAATTCACCATAATATATAAACTTTAAAAAATACTTCTATGAATATACAAAGAATCCACAACACTTACTGAAGGTTGGAGTAGAAGCTGGGGACAAAGATGATGGTGCTCCGAATGCGCCAGTTGAATTCAAACCAAAGACAGATCCTTGAGTCTGTAAACTTGGGAAAGTTGGTTTCCCAAATGAATTATGTGGAAATAGATTGTTGCTTGGATTGCCAGTACTCCCAATCCCTGACGATGATGCAAAGGGGCCAGCTGGTTGTCCAAACACTGTCACAATACCAGACATTGTTAACATCAAAAGACAAAGCAAATCTTAGGACGTTCAGTAATTAATAATAATTATCAAATCCAAATTCCAAACTCAGAACGCGTGACACTTACTAAAACTCGGATTGGACGACGGAGAAGCCGATGGAGCTCCAAATTCACCAGTTGAAGTTCCACCAAACGTAAACCCTTGAGTAGGAAAGCTTGGAAGAGTTGAATTCCCACATAGATTTGGAGAAAATATATTGTGACCATCATTGTGGGTACTCCCAAACGCTGATGATGAACCAGATGCTTGTCCAAACACTGTTACCATACAATGCCATAGTGTTAACATATAAAATGTAAAGCAATTCTACAAGAAAAGAACATTACTAACACAACTTATCATTGATTACAATAAATATAAAATCAAACACAGAAGTTAAAACCCATGACACTTTCTTGGAGTAGAAGACGATGGTGCTCCAAACACACCAGTGGAACTTCCACCAAAACCTGCTCCTTGAGTGAATGAACTTGGGAAAGTTGTAAATGGATTGGGATTTGAATTCGATGTATTCCCAAATACAGATGATGTGCCAAAGGAACCAGATGATTGCCGAAACACTGCAAAAAAAATAATTAAAAACAAAAATCAGACCTTCCAAAAGCAAACACTACCAACTCTACATATAATAGTGACTACAATGAAAACAAATTAAATAGAAAACAGAAGTTAGAACTCATTGCACGTACTCGGAGTTGGAGACGATGGTGCTCCAAACACACCAGTGGAACTTCCACCAAAACCTGCTCCTTGAGTGAGTGAACTTGGGAATGTTGTAGCCCCAAACGCATTAGGAGCAAATGGATTGGGATTGGGATTGGGAATTGAATTCGTCGTATTCCCGAGTAGTGATGATGTGCCAAAGGAACCAGATGATTGCCCACACACTGCAAAATACATAATTAAAAACAACATTAGATCTTCCAAAAGCAAACACTTCTAACACTACAAATAATAGTAACTACATTGAAAATCAAAATAAATTAAACAGAAGTCAGAACTTATGGCACATACCCGGAGTTCCGTGAGTAAAAGAACTTGGGAATTTTGTAGCCCCGCCGAAAGCATTAGGAGCAAATGGATTGCGATTTGAATTCGTCGTATTCCCAAATACTGATGATGAGCCAAAGGAACTAGATGCTTGCCGAGACACTGCCATTACAAAAATCATCTTAGAATCACATGATAAGCATTCATTGTGATTGACAAAAAAAAAAGAAAAAAATAAACAAAAAAAAAAAAAGAAAAAAAAAATTATGCTTTGATTAAGCTAATGAAATTGTATGAATCTCTTGGTTCAAATCCTAATAGCAATAATAATCAATCAGAAACATGATCAAACGAAAGTCTCGAAAATAAATAAAACTAAAACCTCATCATACACATTAAGGCACAGTAAATCACATCGAAGTCACCAATTAGAGGACATGTTCAAAAGAATTTAACTAATCTCAGAACTCACCTAAAAAAAATTTAAAAAAAAAACATAACATCCATAATTTTACAATTTTAATTATGAATTGAAGTTCAACCACATAATAATTCGACGAAATTTAGTAAATTGCAACAACAAATTAAACAACTTACCGCCTGACATCACTTTTTCTTGATCGAAATTGAATTAGGGTTTTTCTTCGCAAATTACTAGGGTTTGATTGATAAAGAAGGGGAATATAGTTGAATTTGAATGACTTACAAAAAAGCAATCGTCATTGTATATAGAGAGAGAGAAATTGAGAATTAGCGTTGGTATGAAGCAGAATTGCAGAAACGCGTTTTCATCATATTTTTGGATTTGTTTCCTCTCTTTGGCGTTCATCCAACGCAGAGCAGGGAAATAACGCGGGAAGTAAACATAACTGCCGTTTTGTAAGATGTTCAACTAATGGGCCGTCTTACCCGACACGCTGACCCAGCCCACAAAGAAGTTTTTATATTTTTATTTAAATTTTCTAGTTATTCCTCACCCGTAAATCTTAAGTTGGGTGTGAACAAATGGAAGTCGAAGGGGACAATCTTATTATCATAAAAGCATTACGGGGCGAAATCGAAATTCCTTTGGTCCATCTACTCTCTGATGATCGACACTAGGCGGTTTTTGGCATTATGGAACCCAGTGACAGTCCAGCATGTCTTTCGCGAAGGCAATCGAGCGGCGGACTGAATGGCAAACTATGGGTACACTTGTCAGGATGAATGTGAAAACAAAATCTAAACTCTGAATCTCTAATCAACATGGATTATTAATTTGCTCAAGAACAAAAAAATTTGATGAAATTAAAATGATAATAAGGTAGCCAAATGAAATAGATTTTACTTATTTTTAATTATACCTTGTTTTATGGGGTGTTTATGGGCAAAGAGGAGAGAGAGTCTACGGTGGGTGGGGTGGCGGTGGGGGTTCGACGCTGGGGTAGCGACAGAGTTGGAGGGACTGGGTTGACAGGAGGGTCGGTGATTGGAGTGGGGCTGGGGACTGACGAGGGGACTGGATAGTGGAATGAACTTCTGGGTTAGGGGCGACGGGTTCAGGTGGGTGGGATGACTGGGGGTTTAACGGGGTGAGGCAGTTGGATGGGGTTGCGGAGGGCCGGCGATTGACTGGGGCTGGGAGCTGACGGGGCTGATGGGGGGTGGTGAGATGGGGTGGGCTTGCAGGGAGTGATTAAAGGGATGATGAAGAATTGATGATGATGAAGTCCAGTTTGGGATTTGGGTCTTTTTTTCTTGTTTTTATTTTTTAATTGCGATGATGATGATGAATTGTTGATGCTCGCTTACCCGCAGCCAATGTCTAAAGAGGGGGAAGAAGATTGGGTGACGGAAATTAGGGGTGTGGTTATGTGAATGAGGGTATTTTGAGAAAAATGATTTGCGTTTAGTAGTTTGAGATTTACATTTAGCAATTTCCACTTTTAAAAATCACACTTTCTCCTCTTCTCTCTCCCTCTTTCTCTAAAAAAACAAAAAAACAAAACTAGCTCCTTTGTGACTTAGGAGCTGTCAACCCCATAGTCGTGGATGTTCCCCAATTTCTATTTCCTTTGCTCTATTTTGTTTTGTAATTATTTTATCCTAAATAAAGCTAGTTTCTTTATTCGTGAGAATTCGTATGTTCCACATATTAAGTATCGGTGTCTCTAACTTACTACGAGTACTATTATTTTAGGTTTTTTTTTATTGAGGGTGGGGTCTGGTTGGGCCCCCTACTTGGGGCAGATATGTTATTAACTATGAAGACTCGATCTTTGACCAAGGTCGCATAATGGGTTTAGCTCCACTGAGCTATTACCCTCCCCTCATTGTTAGTTTTCATTAATTCGTTCATATGGTGCTATTGGAGATCATATTCTTCAAGAGGTTGCCTACAATGCCAGATTTAGACATTCAAAAAAGCTATTACACTCATGATCTTCCGTTAAAAGATTGTACTAATATGGAAATTAAAACATCGATTACAACTTAGAAGAAAGCCGTTCAAAAAAGTTGGATATGTTTTGCTAGATAGTTTCGTCGTTCAAATGTTTTCTGATGGTTTATATCTTCTCTTAGTTGAATTTGATATCAGATATAAATGTCATTTCACTTACAATTAATAAAGATATATTTTTCCTTAAAAAAAATGACCCCATTCTAGAAATCACTTCTAGATAAGTTTGTATTGATGACACTTTTTTATAAATCCCCTTATAATTTTGAAAACCTGATGATTAACCCTCTTATTTATTTTTTAAATTACCTCGTTCATTTATTGAAATTAGAATATAAAACTTGAAAAACTATCATTTTAAACTAGTTTATTTCAACATAAAAATGATCTAAAAACACTAAATCTACATGTTGGAGAAAAATCGTACTCCATAGGACTAAGAAAAAATTCGAGCAAGAGTAATTGAGTGCTTATTTGGAGAGGTAAGAATATTTAATTAGGGGTGATTTACGTAGGTGAGGTTTTGCGAAAATGAGTCATTTAGGTGTGATTTTGACAATGAATCATCGCATTTAGGTTTAGTTCTCCTCAAACCCGTGTAAGTTCAATATTCTTCATTTCAATTTAATTTATTCGGTTTAGTTCAACTCTCACCGTCTTATACAAGTTTTTGTGTTCAAGCAATAGCTTATCGCTTAAATAAAATTTATTCCAATTTATGCTCGCAATATACATATCATTGAAAAATTTCAATGTGTAGTTAAGGCTATGTTTGGCAAAATTAGCTGTAGCTATAGCTGTCAAGTGTTATTAAAGGAAAGAAACTAGTAAAAAACTACTAAAAAGTGATACAAAAGGCTAATAAACTAGCTGTAGCTGTGGCTGCAGGTGGAAGCTTGCAGGAATAGCTTTCAAAAAATTAGTTGTAGTTGTAACTTCAGATAAAAAATGTAATGACAAACTGTTTGGTAGCAGAGAGTAAAAACCACTAGCTGCAAGCTTCAAGCTGTAGCTTTTATTGAAAAGCTAGCTGTTCATGCCAAACACAGCCTTAATGAGTTAAAGGTCAAAAAATCAATTTAATAATTTACTACAAAACAATTCAATTAAATGGGGTATAAAGTAAAAACCCACAAACTAAATCCGTTATAAAATCAGTTCATTAGATTCTAATTTTTTTTTTTTTTTTCTTTCATGTAAAAGTGGATCGGTTCAACCAAAGGGGACCCTTGAATCCAAGATCCTAACTTGAAATGTTGACCCACCCCAGTTAGAGTTTGATCCGAATCATTTGACTGAGTGAACTCGAGCTCTTGATGAAGCTGAAACAGGAGAGAGAAAAAGCCAGAAATCAATGGGGAAGGCCTTGTGGCAGAGAGCAGAATTTGTGTTCATCATAATTTATGCAATTTCTTTCTACATTTTCATCATACACCGCTCTCTCAAACTCTCCCATGGTTCACTCTCTCTCTCTCTCTCTCTCTCTCTCTCTCTCTCTCTCTCTCTCTCTCTCTCTCTCTCTTCATACTTGTTTTCTGTATATATAGAATTCCAGGATCTAAATTTTTTGGTGATTTTTTTTTTTATGTTGCAGATTATTATGGAAAGCTTTGGGGTCTTCGTGATGGGTGGCTTGGAAATCGACTCAATGTAAGTTTTTATTTATTTTTGTAATTTAGGGTCATAATTTGGATGCCAAATTGGGTTGTTTTTACTATTATGAAGCTCCAAAAGATGTATACACATACACATTTACACATATGTTTCAATATAGGGTTTTGGTAACTGTAAGAATGCTCACTATTTATGTGCCATACCTAGACCAAGAAGCTTCAAGTAGTTCAGGATCAAATGGGCTTGAGCAGGATCACTTGTTTGCTATAATTGAGCTTTGGCATTGTATTTTTATCTCTTCTAGAGCTTGTTTGAACTGTTCTAACATTGGGAATTAGGGATAGTCCTTGCATAAGAGCCACTAAGGGCTCGTTTCCTAACTAGTAATGCAATGCAGTTATTTTATAGGGTAGATGTTAGGTGAAAAGTGAAGGAATGGGAGAAGAGGGATGGGAAAAGAATGTAATCACAAATTCACAATTGCTCAACTTCACCCATGTAGTGATGATTACTTTAGATGGTGTAATCAATCTCATTTTTGCCTTCTCCTTCCTCCCCCTCCTTCCTTTTCCACCTCACATTTACTCTTTTAAAACAATTGCATTTCATTGCATTACTAGTAAGTAAACACCACCTTAGGGTTTCTTTCTTACTTTAACAAGAAAAACGAAAAAAAAAGGTTAGCTTGTTGCTTTATACAGTATATGTTGTAATTGCTTCCCAAGCAATTGCATTCCTATATTGTTGGAAAATTGAGTTGCCCTGTTTCGATTCCATGCGTATCCGTTTAGCAATTTCCATTTACCTGCCACATAGCAGTGTTCTTTTGCTGTGGAATTTTGGTCAATATGTGTGTACTATTTTTCTTTGTGAGTGAAGTCTTTAGTCACATTGATATTCTAAAGAATGGATATGATATAATCATTTTATTTTGTCAACAAATTGTTGAAACAAAGATATGTCCTTTTCTGCTCCGTCACAATTGTAAGTGCCATGCCTTGAACAAACATGGCATAATGTTGAGTTTGTTTCCAAATTTGATACTAGCTTAGAGCTTTGTGTTCTGTCCTTATGGCGTGCCACTTAGAAACTTCTAGGAGAAGTTTTTTTGAAAAAAAGGTCTCTGATAGAGAAGGTACTTTAATTTGCATTTAGTTCTAATGTATTTGCTCCCCCATCTGTTCTTGTTTAGGATGTCTCTGATGCCCAGTGGAGAAACTTCCGTGGAAACTTACCTATTCTTACAGCTGTGTTTGGAGCATTCACTTTTGTAGCCACAACATTCAGGAAAGTTTGTCATCTGAAAGCAAGAGGGATGTCTATTGTCTGGCTATTGATTTCCTTGATCTACTTGATTTATCTACACGGAGCTTGGTATGTCCCTTACTCTCAGCATCTTTGAGTTTCCATGTGTTATAATGTTTTGAAGTGGATTTTCAATCTCTTTCTTGCAGTACTCTTTTCATCTTATCAATAACTTCAGTCAACTTTCTTCTTGTCAAGGTATGTCACTATTCTGAACCAACCAAACTACCAAAGTTCTGAATCATGAACATACTGAAGAATCTACCTTGCAAAGTTGGGGTAATGTTCTAGAGTGCAGACTTTATTTCCATGGCCCTCATTATTTGACAGGAAGCAGGACCTTGTTAAAGCTCTGCTAGCTTGTAAGATAGTTGAAGATAAAGTAATGAGAGAGAAATTGTTTGATGAACGCTTTCCCATCAGTGAATTTAAATTCTGATGATGAATTCGTGGTGATAGACGGTAACTTAGTGTATTAAATCAAATGGTGTTTTAGCGTCACAAATTGTTTAGTATGATGGTGAACTGAGGGCTGTTTGGTTTTATTCTAGGTGGTCTTATTTGTAAAGCTATCCATAACTCATGGCAAATGTTAAAGGTTTCCAATTCTTTGTACGTCCGTTGTACTTCTTGTTGCTCTTAAAGATTCTGGGGAGGGGGGGGGGTCTAGGAATCATGAGAACATCAGGCGGGATTTTTTATGCTGGGGTAGTGGGACAGGGGTAGGTTGAGAGACTATCTGGTTGCCTGGGATAGAGTGTGCAAACATGAGGAAGGATGGTTAAGTCTTCGTAATTTAGTAATTGATAATTTTGTCGTGGTTGGAGGTTGAGTGGTTTGGCGATTCCCTCTAGATACGGACTCCCTTTATGACAAGATTATTCTGAGAAAGTATGGCCTTCATCAATGTGGGTGGGATGCCTATATTGGAGGAGGTGTCCGTTTTCTACTCTTTGGATATTCATCTCACAGGTAAACCATTCTTTCTGTCCTCTGATTAACTTCAAGTTGACTCAGAGATAAGTTCTTGTTCTGTGGGAGGAGACTTTGAGGGGAGGGGGGTTGATACTTGTTTTTTGTTGAATCCTCTAGCCTGTATAGGCTATCTTCACTTCCTAACATGCTGTATCTCACTCCTACTCTATTGATGGTGTCGGTACTCTATTAAGCATCAGTAGATGGGAGGGAGCTTTATGAGTTGTCTGGTCTCTCCCACTTGTTGCTTTTAAATTTCTTTGAACCGGACAAAAAGGTTTGGGCAATTTGGGGGACGGGGGGATTTAAAATATGATTTTACTGAGGAGCAATGGATTTGGCCCCCTAAGTTGCAGGTTTTGCTCCAGCTCATATGTAGAGCTTTCGGGCCTAAATGGAAAGGTTTCCAAGGCCGAGGAGGAAAATATTCTTGTAGGTGGGGGAGGAGGTGTGCTCGGTACTGTGATTGGGTGCTTATGGGAGAGAAGTTGGCTTTCTGAACCAGTCCCTTCTGGAGGCATTAATGTGGGACAAAGTGGTGTACTTTGCTACTTTTGGGGTTTATGCGCAGGGTGTCTTTCTAGGGGTGTTATTGACTGATGTACAGAGGGTCAGAAGGCTTTATTGTATTGATTTTCTTCTGTCGGGAGACTCCTTGTCCTCTTCATTGTACAAGTTTTTTAATTAATTTTTTCTTCTTTAGAAAACAATAATTGTTTGTTCATGGTTTTGTCTCATATCTATACGACAAATTGTGAGTACTTTTAGTCAAGGAGTATTTTAATTCAGTTGGAATATTAAGGTAATGATCTGGATTCCTGGATCTATGCAAGTTTGATAATTTTTCATCAGGAAATATGACTTTCTGTTGCTTTTCTTTCTCCTTTATTCAAATTTAATGATCTTTGTTCTCTTTGTTTGGAGAACATTCTGCTCTATTTACACTCCATGTCTGCGTGTCTTTGCTTCTGGGTGTCAGTCTATACGCCCATTTTGTTCTAGTATATATTTTAGTATCAGGTTTGGCGTGAACTCTCAGTACATCTTTTTTCCTCAGATATTTGCGAGGACAAAGTACTTTTCCCTTGTGTTATGGACTTTCAACATACTTTTTCTAATTTGTAACCGGGTTTATGACGGATATTCTTTCTCTATCTTTGGGTGAGTTTGTGATTCTTTTCCAACCTCTTGTATGTGATCCTTGTTGAGAAACCACCATAGAAAATGGTTGATTTGTTGGATTTGCTCACTTTGTCTAGGCAGCAGTGGGCCTATATCGACAGCTTCCGTGGTACATTTAGATGGCAGATTTGCTTTAACTTTGGTATGGACATTGTCTTTTCTTCCTTTTTTCCTTTTTTTTTTGAATACTAGCTATAGACATGTTTATATTTGTCATTCCTCTTTGAAGATTATGACATGTTCTGCTTACAATTCAAAATTTCAAATTACTGCGTTTGATGTGTTTTATTAGATGGATATGTTTATGGTAAAAGGTTAGTTGTATCAGATTAAACTTTTCTAACAAGATAAGAACCTACTTGGTACATGAGAAAAAGTTTTCAGCAAGCAGAAAATGGGAGCTAAAATCTGAAACACTCAAAGAACCTTTCAACCTGTCCCTTCTTAACTAAATTGATATTTTAATCTTTCTTAGATAAGAGAAAATTTTATCAAAACTGTATGAGTGTTACAAGATATATTAACTTCCTCAACTTGGTCCCATTGGCTGGCATAGTGACGATAGTGTTAGTCTTTGTTTCTAAGTTAGTTGTGACTGTTGAGTTTGTGTTTAGAGTGATAATTACCTCTTTATTATCGAACTGCGTCGGAAATGGGAAGGACTCTCAGCTTAGTTGACAAATTCTCAAGAAAGTTTTTTTTATTCTCACTTTGTATATTGATGGAATCTAAAAATCTTATGTGTCCTGGTTTCGCCCTTTTCAGTGAGCTGAGGTGGCTCCCAAATTTTATTAAAAGCTGAGTGTTTTAGCTAGACCGCTACAGTATGAGCCGGTGAAACTTCAAAAGGGCAGTTATTTTGACATGGATGTGTTTGAGGGTGGATAAGGGCAGTGCTGGATGGAGAGTTGTTTGTTGGAAGTGAAGAGAGGAATAGTGAAGCAATAATTAACTTCATTTATTTGTCTTTTGTTTCCGCCCCTTGCAATTTCGATGCTCTTTCTAACAGAATAAAGATTGCCGTATTATTAATGGTGGATTCGCCAAAAATGTACATCTCACATGGTCAGGCCAAAATTAAGAGCCTTCTTCTCACTAGGAGGCATTTTGCTTGTTTGAACTGGTAATGTGGATCTTCTTGCAAAAGTTGTGAGGCCTTTGTTCCACCTAAGAATTTTTGAGGCTCGGACAAAAATCTCTTTTGTAGCATCCCCGTCCTCTGACTCTTATCAATAATTTAAATACTACCAATTGAGGAGGCTTAGCTTCTTTAGTTGGCTGATGTGCATCCCTTGATTTTGTCCCAGAATTCATATATGGCTTTGTCATCTCAAAGAGAAAATTAGTAAAATGCTGGCCCTCATCTTCTCTCTCCCTTTCCCTTTCCTTTTCTGATTCTTCCTTAGACTGATAGACAATATGACTATAAAAGGTACTTGCATGCAGCATGCCTAATTTTGTGCCATTCTGCCTGACATGATATATGGGATTGTTGCTCTGACGCAACGGCTTTGGTTGAGATCTTACTGATAATTTAACATGCCATTTGACCTTTGCCTTTCTAGCTTTACTCAGAAATATGGTTTTATGAACTACACTTAGACCATTTATGTCAAGAGCTTGTGTCTCTCTGCTCAGAGTTGTATAAGCCTGAAGTCCTAGAACTGAAGTTGACTTAAACAATTACTGTTCTCTCATTCATTGACCCTATTGTAGAAGGCCATTGTCATGATCTTATTATCTACTTACCTTCGTGCTTCTTGCTATGTATGAAATCAGTCAACGGACCAAACAGTATGAAGTTTAATGGAAAGCTCACTTGGTGCAATTGGTATTTGGTACAATAATGTGATAGAACTTATTATGAAGTTTCTGCATCTTTCTTTTATGTAAAGTGAAATTTATGCAACACAAAGCTCCTTGTCCCATCCCTCTTGCTCAACTAAAACTGAATCCGTATTTATCTGCCTTATTCACTTCTTGCTTCAAATGATACAGCGTCCCCATTATGACTAATAAATAAAGTGTGTAAATGGGATGATTTTGTTTCTTGTAGCTTCTAACATGAACTAGGCCACGATTATTTTGCACTTGGCGTCACATCACAATCAGATTTTTTGGAATTTGGATTTTCTTACCGATAGCCATAGCACAACTGTGGCATGGCTGCAGCAGCTAAAAAACTTCATACCCAATGCAGTCAGTGACTAATGAGAGAATACAGTAATATTACACGTTGCTCTCCATTGAATGAGAATTCTTCTCTTTACCGTCTTTTTTTGTTGTTTCGTGGAGTTAAAGAGTGGACTCTGTTGCTTTCCAGCGTGTTTGATTGATGAAGCAGTCAGATAGTGTTTCATTAATGATAGCTTTTTATAGCTTTAGTAAGTCCTTATTTATTGCCGCATTTGTTTCTTGGCAGTTACTCTGCGCATGATAAGCTTTGGATATGATTACCATTGGGCACAGCAAGATTCCCACTTTGATCAGGAGGTAGTTGTATTTCTGCTACTCTTATTAGTCTTATTGCTTACTCCTTAGTCTCTTTTTCAGTTTGCCTCCTTGTAGTCTTCTTCCTATTCAATACATAATTGCCTTGCTTGAAGATTGGAGCTTTTATCAATGAAGGTTAAAGGTCTCTGGCCTAGATACGTAATGCTATTAGTGTCTTACTGTCTTTCTTCATCAAAATTAGTTTAGCCAACTCACTGTTTAAGGGTGAAGTTGGGTGCCTTGATAACCAATTAGCTGACTTGAATTTGAATTTTGCTGTGAGCCGCAAGGAGCTTTTAAGAAGGTTGGTAGATGAGCCACAAGTTTTGCTGGTCTCAACAGCAGGATTTGAATCAATTAGCTGGATTTGATATTTGAGGCTTCATATCTGTTGGGGGTTGGGGCTCTCACAGTCCAAATAAATGGACTCACAGGAAATTGTCACAAATAAAAAGCATCAATACATTAACATATCTTCCACTATGCTCTTTTGTCTTTGTCCCTTTCCTCATATTGTTTTCTTCCAAAAAGTTTAGGGTTAATTAAGGAGTAGCTCTGCTGTACTTTATTGCTTGATCTTTGTTTATTTGTTTTGCTTCACCTAATCAACCATTATTCTTTTTGGTGTATGTAGAAGCATATTCAGCGTTGTTCTATTTGTAAATCAGGAAGAACATGCTACTTATATTTACAGGTAACATATCTTTTAGGGTGGACCTCTGCTTCCAAAACTCTCAACAGAAGTGTGACATTCTGTATATATACTTGCCTGAACTGTCAGTAATAATTGACTAAGAGGATTTCGTTTTGTTGCTTGACCTCCTGTAGGAGAGGAGCTTAGAAGCAGACAAGTTCACCTACAGCATGTACCTATGCTATATGATATATGCACCACTTTATATTGCGGGACCTATTGTTAGCTTCAATGCATTTGCATCGCAGGTACGTCATTTGTTGAGCTTTATATCTTTCCTTATATCCTTTAATTTTGTCTTGCCAGGTGTTTATGATTCCGAATACTAAGGGGCCGTTTGGTTGGGGGTCATGATTAAGGGGGTAATGGAGCAAATGAAAATGTAAAATAGTAAGGTGAAGTGGTGATGAGGGTAATGATTAAGGGGGTAATGGAGAAAATGGGGCCGGAGAAAATGACTTGAAAATCATTACCCTATGGGGAGGTGGGTTTCTATAATCCCCCAAATAGGGGTAATCATTACCCTCCTTTTCACAAAATCTAACCCCCACCACCTCACATACCTCCCATTTTAGCCTAAAAATTCATTCCATTACCCCCAACCAAACGGCCCCTAAGTCTACTTGTTAAACCTTTGACTGTAGAATCTTTGTATAGAATAAATGACACACACAATGAGGCATTACAGTTACAACTACTGTATTCATCTTTCATACCATATTTGTTCAAAAAAGCTAAAATGGTTCCTGCCACTTCATAGTCTCATGACTAAGGGGTGTTTCAACAACGATACTGGGCAGAAACTTGTATATATTTAATATTTTGTATTTATTTTGTTGATCTTTTAGCCTTCAGGTAGTTGAAATCTGATGTTTTAATTTCCTCAATTGGTATCAATTTCAGCACATCTTCCTTTGGTTATTGAATGCGTAAAGTATTTAATCCATGCAACTTAAAAGTGGTTCATCCAATTAGTTACCGGACAACTACTGCCCTGTTTTGTCCCAAAACTGTGGATTATGACATAGAGTTGAACAATGTTATTGCGGATAGTTACTGGACAGATAACACCTCCGTTACTGTAAAGTCTATAATACCCCAGAATGCCACCAAGAAATAAAGTGATGCCAATGTAACAAATAGGAAAATAGAGAGGGTCTAATATTTATTAGATTATCAATAGTCCCTTAAATTCGTGAATTTAGTGAAGAGAATATATAAATTTCATGCTGTCATTTACTAGACTGCTTTTGCCTGCACCCCTCTGCTCTCCGAGGAATAAAAGACCAGAAAATTCATCCCTCTCCCTGTATTTTCTTGGCTGTGTCTTCTATTGTTCTCTTTCTCTCTTCTCTCTCCTTCCCCCCCCCCCCCCTTCCTTTTCATACGAAGGTTATCTTCAATCTCGGTCCTCTTGATTGTCTCTAATTTCCTGCCCTACGACTCATAGTCAAGTTTGAGAATCTTAATGAATCATCAGGCTGGTCGAAATTTCAGTTTACTTTGGTCCATTGAGGGCGGGCTGGGAAGGTCAAAATGTGCACGTCTATACTTGACAATCATATAGGTGCTTTGATAAATCCTCAAATTAAAAAATTTAAGGTACATTTGGTGGGATAATCATCGCAATTCGTTGTAGTCCGAGTAGAGAAAAGGTAAGAAGATAGTATGCTTTGGATAAACTTTTGGTGTTTCTCGACATATATACTGAACTTTATTAACACTCTGCGCAGATAGATGTGCCGCAAAATGCATACTCCTTCAAAGACGTTGCTTTTTATGGGCTAAGATGGGTTTTTTCTCTTGGCCTAGTTGAAGTAATGACCCATTTGTTTTATTACAATGCCTTCGCACTAAGGTGAGGCATTTTTGCATTAGAAATTGTGTTAAATATGGCTAAAAGGCTATCAGCTAATTCCAAATATTGTTCTGTTCTCCAGTGGCTTCTGGAAACAGCTATCAGCTGTGGATGTCTTTATCATTGGGTATGGGGTAAGTGCTGCTAATTAGAGTTGTGTTCATTTCAACAGTGGCTATTCTATTCTCACCCTGCACTGAATGATTTTGGCCAACAACAGCTGTTCAAATGTTGAGTTGTTGAAGGTTAATACCATAAGCCTAATTCATTTTCAAGCTGCATGCATCCACGTATTATTTTTCCATCCTAATATCTTATGTCTGTTTCATTGCTTCCAATGTCTCAAGTACCACAGATTTCAGGCTCCGTAAATATCAACTTAAGAGTACTTTCATTAAGTTGATATACCAAAATATCCTGAACATATGATATTGAGTTATGCATTATTTGGACCCTTTATTTAGGTAAGAAAATGTTGTATTAATGAAGATCAGAGGATTATAAGAGGTATGACAAGCAGTCCTGGTTCCTGGACAAGCAGTCCTGAAGAACAGATCAAAAGAAAGGATGCCTTCAGTCTCTGTGAATATTGAATAGAGGCACCCCCAGAAAGCCTATATGCAACAACCCAAAATGATGAAGAATACAACACTTTATCCCACACCAACTCCTCCAGAATGTAGAGATCTTGAAAATTCCGATTGTTACTCTCCGGTCTCCGCCTAAGTCATCAACCCCCCCCCCTCTTGTGCAAACATGGCACAGCTCACAAAAGCTTACTCTCCTTAGACTCAAAGCCTCAATATTTAATGTGGAACTTATCCAACTCGAGGGACAAACCCAGAGCTCCAAATATAGTCCAAGGAAAAAAGTGAAAAGAAGCTAGGGTCTGTGGTCATTGTATGTTCTTCTAATTTGATATTCACAGAGAACTCATCTTATCATAGTTGTACTGTTTGGTAACAGTGCCCTGGATATGCAACTAGGCATTGAATAGAGTTGCGACCTCTTTAAGGAAGAATTTGACTTTCAAATTTGATCAATGCAATCTAATAACAATCTTCTCATGCTAATTAATGAGGATCCCTTCTATATCCTGCTTAGAGCATCTTGAAACCTTGCTGCGTCAATCATCATATATTCTTAAGACATAAATCTATAATCTGGTGATGTCATCCTTGCTTAACATCCATGACTTTGATGACAAGTGATTATTTGCTGTCAAGAAAGAGTATTGATGTGGAGTTTGTGTCCTCGATGTTCATATTGTTTGGAACTTAGGAGTTGTGTGATTGAGCTCCTCTGTAGTTTGGCTTCATTGCAAGTTTGAGTGCTACTAGAGTGTTCATTTTTTCTTCGCATAAATTTGTGGCATCATTTGCTGGTGGTTTCATCTTCATACAGGTCTTGAATTTCATGTGGCTGAAGTTTCTCCTCATCTGGCATTATTTCCGGTTCTGGTCATTGGTACACCAAATTATCTCTTTATTTAATTCAAAATTTATAGATTCTATTACCCTTCCATCTGAATACTTGATTTCATTTTACGCCCCCATGTGATCTTTTTCTTTTATGGCGTGAAAATTGAGCCCAATATAATTGCAATTTGCAAATGTGGTCTTATAGATGAATGGCGTCGAGGCTCCAGAAAATATGCCAAAATGCATCAACAATTGTCACAACTTGGAAAGCTTCTGGAAAAGTTGGCATGCTTCCTATAACAAATGGCTTGTGAGGTATGGCTCATGTGGCTTTGTGATTGATATTTCTGTACTTGTTTAAAACAACTAAACATTCTTTAAATATTTGTGGGAAAGCTAGGTATATTTACATCCCTCTGGGTGGTTCAAGGACAAAACTGCTAAATGTGTGGGTTATATTCACATTTGTTGCTGTATGGCATGATTTGGAATGGTAATCGCTTAACTATGCAATGGCCTTCACCACCTTCCTTTTTAAAGTGACTCGCAGAATGTTTAAAGTTTGTTTTAATAGTTAGTTCTAAACTTTTTGGCTTTGCTTCAGGAAGCTTCTATGTTGGGCATGGTTGACATGTATCTTCTTTATTCCAGAAGTTTTATTAAAATCAGCTGCTGGAAGTTCTCAGGTTGTGATTCTGATGCCATATGGTTATTGCATATACTTCAATGAAAACATCTAAGGCTTCATCTTTTCTAATCCCTATTAATATGCTACTTGGACTCGGCTAAAGATATCCAATCGAGATACATGTCCAAATGTCGGCCTCTGGCATCACTTGTGTTAGTCAAAGCACATTGAGTTTTCCAGCAACCTTGTGCATTGTTTATTTTATCTTTTGAGATGGCATGTATTCGGCCTTTTCAACTGCATGAGGCCCTTCTCTCCGTGTTTCAAGGAGAGTTATGGCCTGAGAGGTGCTGTGCCTTGGGTAAAACCCCATACCCCTAAATCATTTTCAAGTGGCAGTAGCTGTTAGCTTTATGCCAATTGTGGGATGGACTGGGTAACCCCTGACCAACCTTTTGCAAACCCAAAAAAACATGGAAAAATTCCTTTCCAAATCAGGGAAAATATCAAGTCATTGAATTGTATTCTTACATATGATGCTTGCACATGTTTACCTAAATTTGAAAATGCATGTGTTCAGTGTGCAACTGTGCAGGCAGCAGCTGTGTCAATCACATTTTCTTTAGCTATTGCCACCTAATGATTGCAGTTCCACTATACCTATGCCTATAAGTAGCATGATGAAATGTATGAAAACAAATGGCCTAATTGGTTGTGAAGAAGCTGATTAGCTAATCACTCTGATTGTTCAAGCACAATTGGCAATGCTCTTTTAATTGTCGCAAACTTGCATGTTTTGACATGTTTTCTTACATTGTTTTGTCCAATTTCATTATGTCATTGTGACTCTAGTTATATTGTCAGGTGAAGAGTGCTTTTGGAAAGTTTTTCTTCCATGAACTGAGTGCTATTGCTGGGGCTGTTACAATCATGTGTCTCATGGTATTTTTCTTATACGCGTGGAGTTGAACCTTAATTCTCTAAAGATATCTAATACTGGTAGGAATAAGCTGGTTGAGGTACCATATTTAGAGGAGCTTAACAGAAAACATTTTAATTGCAGATTGCTAATCTTGTCGGCTTTGTCGTTGGACCATCAGGAATCAATTTCTTGATTTCTGGTTTTCTTCATAAAGAAGGTATGAAAACTTGGTTTTCCTATTAACATACCTTCTAATGTCATTCCCAGCCCAACCAACATTATGTTTATGCTGTCGTTCTTTTACAGGACTTCCGGTACTTGCTGTCATATTCTATACATTCTATGTAGGAACGAAGGTATATTTTGTTCGTCGTGCTTTTGTATGTTGATCTCGATTTTTGACTAACTGGAGACCCTCTGTTTCTTTCTTCTTTTTTTATGGCAGCTCATGTTTCATATTCGTGATGCCCAGCAAGGAAACTTTTGAAATGAAGGTGCAGGAAACCACATGAAGTCTAAACATGTTAAGTACATTTCAAAGATTTTTTAAGATTTCAGAACATACAGAAACCACTACAGTCATTGCTTGAGCTTGTGATAAGTTGATAGCAATCCTGATCTAATTGACAACGAAGAGAAGAGGAAGCAGAACGAAGTTTGTGGTGTAAACAGCCAAGGGGCTATGGTGCTTGTAGACTAATGACACGAAGGCACATGCCTTCAAGATTTTTTCCTACAATGCAAAGTACTACTAACATGTATAACATGCTTTATGCTAATACAATCTAGCCAAAATCATCCTGTTAAACCAGCCTACTTAGGACATATGCCCCTGAAAACTCATTATTGTTGTACATCTTCTGTAAAAGAGCCATTTTTGTGATGGTGATCATGTAAGCTTGCAAATTTTGTTTCTAAATGAAAGCAGTCCACAAAAATTCATTTTATAAGACAACCTGCCAAACACTAGCTAAGTGTCTTAATTGGTTGATGGGAAGTATTTTTTTTTTTTTTGATCTTTATGGAAAGTAAAGTTTTGATTCAATAATAACCAAAAGAGATTATACTTGATATGGTATATTTGGAAGACTAGGAATGAACTTGTATTTCAAAACCTCACACCTAATGTCCATCTCACGATCCTTAAAGCACAAAGAGCCTATTACGAATGGATAACTAGAGATAATTTAGGCTCAGCATGTTGCACATAAAACAAGCAATGATTAGATGCATGTTCCCCAACACTCTTCGCCATTATTAGTAGCTTGGAAACCATCCCCACCAACCTTTGTCAAACTCAATTTTGATGGTGTCAATAATGTTTCTGGATCAGAACCAGGCTATATCATCCGTGATCCAAGTGGTAAAATGATTAGAGCAGGTAGTTATTTTTTAGGCAATGCCTCTGTACTAGTTGCTGAAGCCACGACAGTCAGAAATGGGTTACAACAAGCCATATTACTGGAATATTCAAATATAGTCATAGAGAGGGATAATAAAGTCGTCATTGAGGCTATTCAAGGAAAATGTCAAATTCCTTGGATCATTTTTAGCCTGATAATGGACATTCGTTTGCTTATTCAACATATATCACAATATCGTATCCAACACCACTATCGTGAGGTGAATAGAGCAGCGGACTGGATGACCAAGTTTGGCAGTTCTAATCATGACAATTTCACATGGAAAAATTACCCGAATATTGAGTTTAGAAATATCTTTTTTTCTGATGCGATAGGAGTCACTCTCAAGAGGAGGGCCTTCTAATCGCCTATCACCTTACCTTTATAAAATAAAAAAAAAAGAGATCAATAATGTTAATAATTATTCTTAATTAAATAGCAGTAGTATAAAATAACACTTCAAATAACTTTCTCTGATTAACTAGAGTGCCACTTGCTAGCCTTCGGTCGACTTCAAAACAATGTCTTAATCCTAATTATGGATATTGTCATCGTCGAAAAATATTTTTTAATAGAGATCCTCATTGTTTGTTTGCATCTCCTCTATCAGTCATCAGGTACGCCTATTTAAGATATACTAGTACTTAACAATTATAGGAATATAAAATTTAAAAAACTCTCATTATAAGAGGTAAACATTCTTACAAATGAAGGCGAATTGGTCAAACTCAAACCAAGCAAAAACATCAAAATTTTGTCTTTTTCATTTTTGCTATAAAGTGGAAGCTTTTAGAAACGAGAATGAGAGGCTTTTGTTTGCATTTTAAAAATATTTAGAACTCATGGTTGCATTTTAAAAATTTACAACCCATAGTTGTAGATTAGAATTTAGAACCACTCATCTATCCCGAGTTCACATATTGTCCGGTTCGGTAACGGCTTTTAGAGTAGTGGTTAGAGTTTGGAGTGATTTAAAACACTACTTGTCTAATATTTGAGTGTTCGGTAACATAGAGTTTGATAGTGGTTGGTAGAGTTTAAATTAGCTGTTTTGAAACGTTATAATTGTTAACGTTTAGCCAGGGATTAGTAGCTGTCCAAAATTTGTGCCAACGGATACCCTTGCTTTGGAAAGGTTTGCAGACCGAGCTTCACCTGATGATCAGTATATATATGATGATCAATGATCAACTCCTTTGCCTGCCCAATGTACAATCCTTATTGTAAATGCTGATTCTTTGCTGATTTTTTCAATAAGTTTGTTGCTTTATGAATAAAATAATTTGGTATTAGTAATAGGAATTATTTTGAGAGTAGAAAATGAAAAGTTATGGGAAGAAAATATATTCTCCTTAAAAAATAGTACATTAAATAATAATAATAATAATAATAATAATAATAATAATAATAATAATAATAATAATAATAATAATAATAATAATAATAATAATAATAATAATACATCATGTCATTTTATGTCATTTGACATTCATCAGCTCACTCAACAGTTAATTTATTCGAACACTTAACTAGATAAATAACTGACAGCCACGTACCACCATCTAACAGCTAATAGCTAGTAAAATCGCTAACCGCTAGTAAAACAGCTAAGACTTGTACAATAACTAGTTATTGCCGAACAGACCCATTATATGCATATACAAACATTCTAGTGGAAGCTACTTTATTTATGTACTAGGTGGATGCCCGTATAATATGTCCGTGCGTTGCACGAACTGTTATTATATAATAAACTAATATAACGTGATTTTTAGTCTCATCGAAAAATTAAAGTGTAATTGTCACTTATGAAAAACTATTTAGTAATATATGGATAAATATTTATATAATCCATTTAATATCATGAATGCCATATACTAAAATTACTATGACTTTATAGGGCATCTTATCTAATTTAAACTCTTACCATCAATTTCAATTAACTATTAATTAACTCATCCCATATGTTACATGATCCAAGAGGCCGGTAATAGTTTCAAAATCTTTCTTGTAACCAAAAAAAAAAAAGTCTTTCTAAGCCTGATGTTGGTAAGCCAATACATGTTGGTATAACTTATAAGTGTACAACTAACATTCCAAATATATGATCATTCTTTTATGGTAAAATCACTTTAAATGTATAATGTATACATAACTACTTTTCAAAAATTAAAGAAGTTTTAGACGTAAACCTTTGAATAGAAAAACATATTTCAATGCTTGCTTGTTTTTCAAAGTTATATGCGGTCAAAGTACTGCCTTGAAGAACGCAAAAAGTCCAATGTAATTTTATTTGTGGTCCGAAGGGAGTGCAGTAATAATTTTAAAGTTGAAGGGAACATAAATTGGAACCCTAAAATAACATGGGGGATCGGTAAATTACGTACAGTTATAAAATTATACATGATGATGGTAAAGTTTCCTATTAAAGATTGGACCTAGAATCATTTTAGATTCATTGTTTATTTCTTTATTCTATACATACTCTTTTTTTATTATATTTTATCTTGAGATTGCTTTTTAAATTTGTATAGCTAATATACATGTCTTTTCTCTTGTTTTTACATGCAACTCTTTAGTTGTGTCAGCTTGTTAAGCTAATCATTGATTACCTTTTTATGTGAACGCATCTAATGTTGTAAATCCATAGAACATACTACAAATGAGTCTCATTTGAAAGGATATTTCATACTAGTTCCAATGGTGTAAGAATTTTAATTTCTTAAGCAATGAAACTAAAGTTATATGCTTTTAAAATCTAATAGTCTACTATTTAATGATTTAGGAAAGTACAATTTTAGTATATATTCTAAAACTCTAATTAATAGTGTAGTCTTTAAGGATTTAAGAAAGTACAACTTTAGTATATATTCTATACCAAACATATATTTTTATTTTATATTTTATTTTTAAATTTTATTACTATGGCTCGCTTAGGTGGACGCCTCCAATACTGTCAGAAAATGTCTCTAATATATAGATACTAGTTTTAAAGCTTGTGCGATGCACGGGTTGAGTGAAATGTCTATTTATTTTTTTCTATAATCTATTCTTTATCTATTATCTTATGTTAATTATTTTTTATTATTAGTCCTCTTTCGCACCAAAAAATCTTATGTTAATTGTTTGCTAACTATGTGGGATGTCTCAATACTTTATATACATATAAACATTGAATTAGATTAGATTTGCAGACCAACCCCTATTAAAGAAAAATATTAGAGCTTCTTACCAAAACAATGAACTTTAAATATAAAATATTTTTGCGTATGTTCCTCCATACTTGTGAAGGTACCAAAAATTTCAAAGGTTTATATAAAAATAATCGGTAAAATAAGAGGAATATTTCTTTTAAAAAAATTGCTCACTAAACTACTCTCAATTTATGGAAAAAACAATCATTATGGTTGTAATCTCATACCTTGATTAACACCATGTGAGTAACTTAGCATGAAAATTTCATCGTTGGCATATTTTGTTAGCGTAGACATTAGAAAGATAAACCCAAAATGTAACACCCCCGAATTCGCAACGATTTCCTGGAAACTATCGACGTCGCTATCCACGACTCGACACCACTGAACCGTCACGGACCCAAGGGTTTGTTACTGCAACATTTATCACTAAGGAGTAAATGCTAAGCAGAAAGAAAAGACTAGGCATCAAAAGGAGCTTCTAAGGAACTTAATAAATCTAAGCAGTTATTATCAGAGTTGTCTATATAGTGAGCTAAAATCATTAATCAAATTTATTACAACTGGCCTTCAAGGGCAAAACCAAATCCAATAAATAAATAATAATCAATTCCCACGATCTAATCAAAACAGAAACAGTTCTATAAAACTGACGTCAACTCTAACCTCCAAGCTGTACGTCCTCAATCAATCTAAACCTGCACTTTGGTTTCCGTGACGGAAACAAAAATATAGAAGAAAGGAAAAGAAACAAAAGAGAAACAAAAATCAGATAAACTGAATAAACGTCATCCGTACCCAGTAAAAAACATTTCGCAAACCTTACCTGAGGTTTTAGAAGAATCATTGAAATTCATTTGCATACGCACATAAGCATATAATCAAGCATACGCATAACGACATTCTTTTATACACACTTCTTGTATAGTGATCATACGAAATACGACATAGACAATCTGTCTTGATTAGAGAGATGTAAGAGAGCTTATAAAACAACGATTACCCATAATGTTTATCGAAGATACAATCACGCCATGGACTTAATGACTCTAGTGTGCACACTACCTCTAGTACAATTACACGAGACTAGAGGACTTAATAAATGGGGAATGATCCGTCCCAGACACACTGCGAGGTGCCCATAAGTAACTTGGGAATCACTCATCCCTTGAACTACACCATTAGGTGCAATCCCGATAGCTCGACTACTCCTAGGGATCCATTAGGAGTCTTACTCTCATTTAATTCAATTCACATAATTTGCATTGGTTGACATAAGTGGTACTACGAGACCACGACTTACTAATTCATTTCATGCTCTAGACAATGAATAGTAAATAACAACGATGACGATAATTCAATACGATGAGAATTAAACATGCTTTAATTCAATAACGATGATAATCCAATAACGAAGACAAGTAATGTCTAGCCAAATTTCGGCAGCACTTCGGCAGGATAACACGATATCCAAAAATTCACAATCATCCAACGACATTCAATCAATAATAGATAGGTGCTCATTAGCACTCAATAATACTCATACCAATTAGCACTTATTTAATAACATAATAATACTAATAATTCACCATTCAATAATTGTCCAATAATTATCATATGGACTAATTAATTCCCAAAATATGATAACATCGACATGCTAATTATAAATCATATTTACAGCAGTGAATCATGCTTAATAACTTCATAATAATGACAATATAATTTAATCATGCTTTGCATATTAAATTCACAACAATTTCCCAATTAGCACATAACACATCAAAATAGTTTTGATGGGGCTTTGGAAGAAGGTAGGCATGAACGCTTACCACTAATACGCTACCAATAGTAAGTATGCTCCAACAAATCAACGATCACACTTGCTCGTTAGGTCCTAATTAAAAACAATTACCGAATCAGTATTTATTAAATACGAAAATACAAACAGTAACAAAATCTCAGTCTGATATTTTTATTAAATTCCTTGATTTATTTCAACCAATCTAGGCTTTTGAAAATCCGAATTCGGGTTCCGAGCGAGTACAAAAAAATATAAACATTAAATCGAAAATACTGATAATCAATTAAATAATTACGAAAAATATAAAAACGAAACCCTAACTTCAAAACTCGGTCTAGGTCACGGGTACCCATGCAAGAGGACCATGACCCGACCCATCATCACCATCACCACCCACTGGCCACCATGGCTGGTGGTGATGGTCGCCGGAGCGCCGGCGAAGAGAGGAGAGAGAAAATCGCGAAAAGGGAGAGAAGGAGAGTGCGAAGGAGAGACAAAAGAAAAGAATGAGATAGAAGAAGAGCGGGTTGGTCGGCGACCATGGGTCATCATCGGCGACCATCCAGGCATGGCCTTGTGGCGCCGTGATGGCTCACGGTGGCGCGACAGCCAGAACAGGGGAGGGGGACCAAAACAGAGCAAGGGGGAGAGAGAAAGAGAAAACGCGAGGAAGAGGAGGAGAGAGAGAATACCGGCGGGAGAGGGCTGGGCGCCGGTGGTCGGCGATGGCAGAGGAGGTCGTCGGTGGGGAGAGAGAGAGAGAACTCGGGTGAGAGAGAGAAAGAGAGAGTGGACGGTGAGAGAGAGAAGAGAGTTTGAGGGTTTTGGCTCAGTTTGCAAAACTGATCAACTGTCTCACCTTATTCCTTATATAGGCCCTCAGTCAACCCAAGTCAAAGACTACGAGGTTTAGGAATTAATTTAATAATTTTTCTGGATTAAAAGCTAATTAAAACTAATTAAAACTATATGAATAATTCTTATTCATATATAAAACATTTTAATTAAACTCCTCAAATAAATAAATATAATTTATGAAAGTCCCATAATAATAATTAATATTATTATGACTTTAATTGGATAAATTGAATCCTTAAATGAATATACGATTTAATCTCCGAAACTATTTATAAATCATTTATAAATCGATATAATAATTATAGAAAATATTGGGGTATCACATTCTACCCTCCTTAAAAGAAGTTTCGTCCCGAAACTTGAGACATGAAGTAATCACTTCTCAAAACAAAACGAGTTTACCCATGCGAAGGTATAAAACAATTTCTAGGACACTAACATATGCAAGATAAGCAAGTACGATCGTGATTCTAAGTTGAGTAACATGCACCATGCAATGCTTGAACATGCAATTTGTGCAAAGCGATAACAAAACGAAATTTCGAGGCATGACATTCTACCCTCCTTAAAAGCAGTTTCGTCCCGAAACTCAAGTGGGACTAGTACCTTCTAGGAAGAGGTCTGGATATTTCTCGCGCATCATGGCTTCAGCTTCCCATGTTGCTTCCTCTTGACCTTGTCGAGACCAAACGACTTTGACGATAGGAATAGTCTTTGTTTGAGTTGAACGCTCTTTGCGGTCCACTATCTTGATAGGACGCTCTTCATAAGTTAGACTTTCATCGAGATCGATCGCTTCAGGTTGAACGACATGAGTTGGATCATGTACGTATCGCTTCAATTGAGAGACATGAAACACACTATGGACTTTTGCAAGTTCCATAGGTAAAGCTAGTCGATAAGCAACCTCACCAATCCTTTCCAGGATCTCGTAAGGTCCAATGTAACGAGGACTCAGTTTCCCCTTACGACCAAAACGCATGACACCTTTGGTAGGAGATACTCGTAAAAGTACCTTGCTTTCCACCTCAAACTCTTCAGGTCTACGACCTCTATCAGCGTACGATTTCTGGCGATCTTGAGCACTATGCATCTTCGCTTGAATAACTTTGACCACGTCGACGGTCTGCTGAATCATCTCAGGACCCAAAACTGCAGTTTCACTAATATCGTTCCAACAAACGGGCGATCTACACTTCCTACCATACAATGCTTCATATGGTGCTCGATCAATGCTTGAATGATAGCTATTGTTATAAGCAAACTCGATCAACGGAATATGTGTATACCATGAGCCTTGATACTCGAGAGCACACATGCGTAGCATATCCTCTAATGTCTGAATCGTTCTTTCCGTCTGACCATCACTCGCAGGATGAAAAGCAGTACTGAACTTCAATTTGCTTCTAAAAGCTTCTTGCAATTTCTGCCAATAGTGTGATAGAAATCTCGAATCTCTATCTGAAACGATATCTTCTGGAACACCATGAAGTCTCATGACTTCCTTGACATAAGCATCCGCTAGCTTCTCCATTTCCCAAGTTTCATTCATTGGGATGAATCTCGCAACTTTCGTTAGACGATCCACAACGACCCAAATGACGTTGTTCTTCTTCTGTGTCAATGGTAAACCCATGACAAATCCCATTGAAATCGAATTCCATTTCCAAGTAGGAACTTCAAGCGATTGTATCATTCCACCAGGTCTCTTGTGTTCGATCTTGACCTTCTGACACGTAAGACACTTAGCAACGAACTCAGCAACGTCTTGCTTCATACCTCTCCACCAAAACATTTGGCGACGATCTTTGTAAAGCTTGTCTCCACCAGGATGTACAAAATAAGGTGTATTGTGAGCTTCACCCAGAATCTGACTCTTGATCTCCGGGTCATTTGGCACACAGACACGATCACGAAACCTCATTACACCATCTTGACCAATAGAAAAGTCCTCGGATCTATCCTCGTCCTTGTGGTGTAGAATCTGTTGAAGATCTTCATCTACACTCTGTTTACCCTTGATCTCGTCGAGCAAGGTTGGTCGCACTGACATATGCGCTAAGGTACATTGAACGTCACCTTTCAGCACAATCTCCACGTCTAGACTTTGCAAGTCACGAATGATCTCCTTCGGAAGTACTAAGCAGTGTTCAACGAATGACGAGTCTTTCTACTCAAAGCGTCAGCTACCACGTTAGCTTTCCCTTCGTGATACTGAATATCGATATCGTACTCCGTCAACAAATCTAGCCATCTTCTTTGTCGCATATTCAACTCCTTTTGCGTGAATATGTACTTCAAACTCTTGTGGTCCGTGAACATCTTGACAGCAGAACCATAAAGATAATGTCTCCAAATCTTCAAGGCAAACACGACAGCAACGAGCTCTAAATCGTGAGTAGGGTAGTTATCCTCGTGCTTCTTCAGTTGTTTTGAGGCATAAGCCACTACTTTACCATGTTGCATCAAAACACAACCGAATTCATGCTTAGACGCGTCACTATAGACTTCGTACCCTTCAGTTCCCGATGGCAAAGTCAAAATCGGTGCGCTCGTAAGACGTTTCTTCAATTCTTGAAAAGCAGCTTCGCACTTTTCAGACCATACGAACTTCGTCGTCTTCTTCATCAAGTTTGTCATAGGCTGCGCTATCTTGGAAAATCCTTCCACAAACCTACGATAGTAACCAGCTAACCCAAGAAAACTTCTAACCTCGGTCACGCTCTTAGGTGCGGACCAGTCCATAATAGCTCTAATCTTTTCTTGGTCAACAGCAACTCCACTCTTAAACACCACGTGTCCTAAGAAAGAAACAGTTTCTAACCAAAACTCGCACTTTGACAACTTGGCATACAGTTGATGTCGTCGTAGAATCTCCAAAACGGTACGCAAATGTTGTTTGTGCTCAGCAGCGTTCTTCGAGTAGACCAAAATATCGTCAATAAAGACAACTACGAACTGATCGAGGTAAGGCTGGAGCGTACGGTTCATCAAATCCATAAACTTCGCAGGTGCATTCGTCAACCCAAAAGGCATAACTGTAAACTCATAGTGTCCATACCTTGTCCTAAACGCGGTCTTCGGAATGTTAGGCTCAGAAATCCTGAGTTGATGGTATCCCAAACATAAGTCGATCTTTGAGAAGATAGTCGCTCCACGCAATTGGTCGAATAGGTCGTCAATTCTCTACAGTGGATAACGATTCTTGATCGTAATCTTGTTCAACTGTCGGTAGTCTATGCATAGCCTCATAATCCATCCTTCTTGCGCACAAACAAAACAGGAGCACCCCAAGGCGATACACTAGGACGTATGTATCCCTTGTCCAGTAGTTTCTCGAGTTGCGTCTTCAGTTCTTTCATCTCTGCAGGAGCCATACGATACGGAGCTTTTGAGATCGGAGCGGAACCTGGAGCTAAGTCGATCGTAAAGTCAATAATGCGTTGCGGAGGCATTTCGTGAATCTCGTCTGGAAAGACGTCAGCGTACTCCGAAATAATTGGAATAGGTTTCGAAACTTCAGCTTCTCGGCTTGTATCCACCACATGACATAGGTAAATTTCTTCACATTTAATCGTGCACTCCTTCGTTTTCAAGGTTGCCACTGCCTTCAACTTTGGCTTTACCACGACTCCTTTGTAGGTAATCCTCTTACCATGCGGTCCACGTAACGACACACGTTGTTAGTAACATGCTAACTTAGCCCTATACCTAGCTAACCAATCCATTCCCAAAATCACGTCAAAATCCTTCAAATCCATCTGAATCAAATCCGCAGGCAAATCAGAACCAGCTATCCTAATCGGACACTTTTCATGCAACGCTTTACAATTAACAATCGTGCCACATGGCATCCTCATGTTCGCACAATACACAGAACTAGGCTCTAAACCTATCTTAGATGCAAAGCTCTTAGAAAGAACAGAATGCGTTGCACCACTATCAAACAAAACAAAAGCAGGTTGAGAGTTAACGAGAAAAGTACCAGTGATCACATTCGGGTTCGCCTCAGCTTCATTGCAGTTTATCACATAGACCATTCCATTTGCCCCTCTATTGTTGTTGTTGTTGGTTGTTGTTGTTGTTGTTGTTGTTGTTGTTGTTGTTGTTATTGTTGTTCTGCACGGGGTTGGCAGGTGCGGGAAGTTGTGCTTGATTGTTCGCAGCAGGAGCAGCAGTATTGTTGCGGTTGGTTTTGTTGTAACCCCCATTTCCACGGTAGTTACCACCATTTCCGCGATTAGCATTTCCATTTCCATTTCCACCGCGATTATAGTTATTATCGCGGTTCTGACCATTGTCATTCCTTCCACGACTCCAGCATTCAGAAGCTTTGTGACCAAGCTTGTTGCACTCGTAGCATTGAAGTACATCGCCACTACAGTTCTTGCCAGGATGCGTCTTGTTGCAGCGACTACAAGGCGTATTCCTCCTAGCTAAGATCGTAGCTCTATGGCTGTTCGAGTCACGATTCCTGTTCCCGTTGTGGTTATGACCACCTTGGTTGTTGTGATTGCCATTGTTCGGCCTTGGCCTCTTATCTGCGCCACTCGACTAGGAAGAATTCCATTCGTCAAGTTTATGCTTTCCGAGCAACGAATCACGACGATCCACAGCACGCTCTTGGTTCAAGGCTTTCTTGTACGAACCTTGGAACGTCAGCGAGTTTCCCATCACAAAACGCTGAATATCTCATTTCAAACCATCTTCGAACCTTTCGACACGCTCAGCTTCAGTCGTCACCAAGTTAGGTGCAAAAGCAGCAAGCTCATTGAACTTAGTTGCGTACTCAGCTACAGACAGCTTTCCTTGATAGATATTCTCGAATTCCCGTTGCTTCTGGCGACGAACAGCTCTAGGATAGAACCTTTCACGAATAGCCTCTTTGAACTTAGTCCACCCAAAATCCTCAGTAGCAAGAAGCTCAGTTCCCACATCGCTCCACCACTTATTTAAAACATAGTAATGCCACTCACTTTTGCCTTTTTTCCTAAAAATGCCATTCAACTTCTTTTTTTCTCAAATGTGCCATTGTGATTTATAAAAAATCTTAAAGCTACCACTTAGTGCATTTGATTACCGGCTACAGCAAGTAATTGCTCAATAATCTTTTATTTTATTTTTCACCTCCTAATATTGCTACCAAATTTCCAGTCATAATGTTGTGCAGCTCATCAAATGGATCTTTTAATCCATATTCGAGAATCGAAAGATGCCTAGTTGCATAAAACGCATACGGATAGAGGTATCTGAGCTTGAACCGCAACCTTTGGGTTCCTTTCTTCAGGATATTAGTAAAATTCATGAAATACACAACTTGGGTACGTTTACGGTTCATCAATGATTTAGGTTTTGGTTTAATAGTAGCAATATTAAGGTGGTGAAAAATAAAATAAAAGATTATTGAAAAATTACTTCTTCTTTTTTTGTTGAATGGCAAAGATTGACCTGCTGTAGCTGGTAATCATATGCACAAAGTGGTAACTTTAGGATTTTTTATAAACCACAATGGCACATATGAGAAAAAAAGAAGTTGAGTGGCATTTTTAGGAAAAAAGGTAAAAGTGAGTGGCATGGCTATGTTTTAGCTCCTTATTAGCCTCACCCTTCAGGTAGTACGTGGCGGTGTTGAACTTTGTATTGTCAGGCCGACTAGTCGCCCTAAGCAGCTTTTAGAACTCAATAATCCAGTTCTCAAGCTTGGTGGGTTCAGAGCCACCCTCAAACGTCGGAGGTTTGAGTGCATCAAAATCCCTAAAGTTGCGCGTTTCAGGGTTCTGCGCGTTGCGGTCTTGCTCTTGGTGCTCTAATTGGCGCGTGATATGCTCCACGACATTGGTAAGACCTACCTCTAATCTCGCGAGTCGGTATTGAGTTGCCATTATAATAAATCTGAGACATACAAGAGCAATAGTTGATCACCATTTCAGCAAAGTTGGCACGTTCGACCCAAATTGAGGTCTAGTTGAGAGATATAGGTTATAATTCAAACTAATCTCTTGACATTTAGCAAATAGCATATAAGTTCCAATGATCGACCTTACATTGTAGGTCTAAGCAACATACTTGCTTTGAATGTTCTCAGTTCTCATGCATATTAGTTCGATATGCAATAATAAGGTAGACACATTGGTCTCACACGATTGATAAGCAATAACATTCACATTTCAGACATCGAGGCTCCATACTATTTAGTAGGGCAATAAACAATGACATTTGATTGCATACAATACATGCTTAGCCTTTGGCTCACTTTAATATGATCATACTCAATGAAAATTTCGCCATAACTCCGACATGGATTTCCCATCATGTCTAGGTAATACGAGATAGCATTACAAAGCTATGAGTCAACCATGCAATTATGTGAATAAACGATCATATAAAACAAATACTCAACGATATCATATAATCAAATGAAGTAGTCTTGCAACGAGAGAAATTGCAAGTAAATAATAGTCAAAAATATTTGTTGCCTATGCAACTACACCAACATCAAAATTTGACCATGCAGGACAATCACTATAGTTTAAATGTTCAATAAAACTCAAGTAAAACTACTAAATCAATCATCTAGTTCTACTTGACACTAGCGCGCATCTTCTTGGCACTAGGGGACTCATCATGGTCGTCCTTCTTTTGAGGCTTCACCTCTTTGCAGGGCGTGTACGGATAGGCATAACCACCAAATCTCTGCGGCATGAAACGCTTCCTAAAGTCGTCGGCGTTCTTGCGCTTCTTTGTCCAGCAAGTCTCGCACATGTCCTTTGGAGCAGGAACTAGCACGCGGTTGACCTTCCATTCGAACTCGGACAGGCATAACTCAGCTGCAACGCCTTTAAAGCAGAGACACCATCTCGTACCTTCACCATACTTCTTCTCGTGAAGATGACCACTCTTGGAGACCACGTCGTCGTACTTCTCCTTGAGTCCCATCCAAGGATGGATGTTAGGTAGACAAGCCAGCAGTAGCTCTACCCATTAGCCTTCATGCAACCTCGTGCGATTCTCGTACTAATAACGCTCGATCGTAGTAAAAGCACGTTGTATATAGATACGTATATCCTCGAGCTTAGCATTAGTAGCAAAGAATGGTTCCACAGGAGGAGACCAATCCGCAGTAGGAGTAGGTGTAGCAGTAGATGCAATGTAGTTGCCGCTCTCAACACCAATATCCTCCAATTCCGGCATATCATCCTCATCCGGTGTGGTATGCTCAGAGGGATCTTCCTCTTCATCCACATATGCAGCAGGTGCGGCAACTGGAGCAGCAACAGGCACGTGTACATGCGCGGGAATCGGCACGGCTATAGGCACGGGATGCGCGGCCTTGGCGCCGCCTTGCGCGGGTCTGCGGCGTACGTTCGCGTTGTTTCCCGTCGATTCACTATCCGATGAAGCAACATACGCGGCAGGAGGTGCACGATGGGCTAAGGCGTGTGCTCCTTGGTGTGCAGTTGTCATTCTAGCGGTCTTTCTTGTCCTTACCATCTACAGGTAGATAATCAAACAATGAGAACATTATAAATCACAAGCAAAGTGATTTCAAATAATTCCTATCTTCTAGGACTACTACGCTCAACGGATTTAATTATATTTTATTTTTCCCAATATAAAACCAATCTTTATTAATTCATTTATTAAACCTAAGCAACCTTTCTAAACCTAGGGCTTTGATACAATTTGTAACACCCCTGAATTCGCAACGATTTCCTGGGAACTATCGACGTCGCGATCCACGACTCGACACCACTGAACCGTCACGGACCCAAGGGTTAGTTACTGCAATATTTATCACTAAGGAGTAAATGCTAAGCAGAAAGAAAAGACTAGGCATCAAAAGGAGCTTGTAAGGAACTTAATAAATCTAAGCAGTTATTATCAGAGTTGTCTATATAGTGAGCTAAAACCATTAATCAAATTTATTACAACTGGCCTTCAAGGGCAAAACCAAATCCAATAAATAAATAATAATCAATTCCCACGATCTAATCCAAACAGAAACAGTTCTATAAAACTGACGTCAACTCTAACCTCCAAGCTGTATGTCCTCAATCAATCTAAACCTGCACTTTGGTTTTCGTGACGGAAACAAAAATACAGAAGAAAAGAAAAGAAACAAAAGAGAAACAAAAATCAGATAAACTGAATAAACGTCATCCGTACCCAGTAAAAAACATTTCGCAAACCTTACCTGAGGTTTTAGAAGAATCATTG
This sequence comes from Tetragonia tetragonoides, assembly GCA_038025085.1. Lineage (NCBI taxonomy): Eukaryota > Viridiplantae > Streptophyta > Magnoliopsida > Caryophyllales > Aizoaceae > Tetragonia > Tetragonia tetragonoides. Next base: position 14,880,627 of record CM076142.1, on the reverse strand, counting down.
AAATTCATTCGCATACGCACATAAGCAGATAATCAAGCATACCCATAAAGACATTCTTTTATACACAGTTCTTGTATAGTGATCATACGAAATACGACATAGAAAATCCGTCTTGATTAGAGTGATGTAAGAGAGCTTATAAAACAGCGATTACTCATACTGTTTATCGAAGATATAATCACGCCATGGACTTAATGACTCTAGTGTGCACACTACCTCTAGTACAATTACACGAGCCTAGAGGACTTAATAAATGGGGAATGATCCGTCCCAGACACACTGCGAGGTGCCCATAAGTAACTTGGGAATCACTCATCCCTTGAACTACACCATTAGGTGCAATCCCGATAGCTCGACTACTCCTAGGGATCCATTAGGAGTCTTACTCTCATTTAATTCAATTCACATAATTTGCATTGGTTGACATAAGTGGTACTACGAGACCACGACTTACTAATTCATTTCATGCTCTAGACAATGAATAGTAAATAACGACGATGACGATAATTCAATACGATGAGAATTAAACATGCTTTATTCAATAACGACGATAATCCAATAACGAAGACAAGTAATGTCTAGCCAAATTTCGGCAGCACTTCGGCAGGGTAACACGATATCCAAAAATTCACAATCATCCAACGACATTCAATCAATAATAGATAGGTGCTCATTAGCACTCAATAATACTCATACCAATTAGCACTTATTTAATAACATAATAATACTAATAATTCACCATTCAATAATTGTCGAATGATTATCATATGGACTAATTAATTCCCAAAATATGATAACATCGACATGCTAATTATAAATCATATTTACAGCAGTGAATCATGCTTAATAACTTCATAATAATGATGATATAATTTAATCATGCTTTGCATATTAAATTCACAATAATTTTCCAATTAGCACATAACACATCAAAATAGTTTTGATGGGGCTTTGGAAGAAGGTAGGCATGAACGCTTACCACTAACACGCTACCAACAGTAAGTATGCTCCAACCAATCGACGATAATCACGCTTTCTCGTTAGGTCCTAATTAAAAACAATTACCGAATTAGTATTTATTAAATACGAAAATACAAACAGTAACAAAATCAAAAATACTGAAAATCAATTAAATAATTACGAAAAATATAAAAACGAAACCCTAACTTCAAAACTCGGTCTAGGTCACGGGTACCCATGCAAGGGGACCATGACCCGACCCATCATCACCATCACCACCCACTGGCCACCATGGCCGGTGGTGATGGTTGCCGGAGCGCCGGCGAAGAGAGGAGAGAGAAAATCGCGAAAAGGGAGAGAAGGAGAGTGCGAAGGAGAGAGATAAGAAAAGAAAGAGAGAGAAGAAGAGCGGCTTGGTCGGCGACCATGGGTCATCACCGGCGACCACCCAGGCATGGCCTGGTGGCGCCGTGATGGCTCACGGTGGCGCGACAGCCAGAACAGGGGAGGGGGACCAAAACAGAGCAAGGGGGAGAGAGAAAGAGAAAACGCGAGGAAGAGGAGGAGAGAGAGAATACCGGCGGGAGAGGGCTGGGCGCTGGTGGAGAGAGAGAGAGAGAGAGAGAGAGAGAGAGAGAGAGAGAGAGAGAGAGAGAGAGAGAACTCGGGTGAGAGAGAGAGAAAGAGAGAGTGGACGGTGAGAGAGAGAAGAGAGTTTGAGGGTTTTGGCTCAGTTTGCAAAACTGATCAACTGTCTCACCTTATTCCTTATATAGGCCCTTAGTCAACCCAAGTCAAAGACTACTAGGTTTAGGAATTAATTTAATAATTTTTCTGGATTAAAAAGCTAATTAAAACTAATTAAAACTATATGAATAATTCTTATTCATATATAAACATTTTAATTAAACTCCTCAAATAAATAAATATAATTTATGAAAGTCCCATAGTAGTAATTAATATTATTATGGCTTTAATTGGATAAATTGAATCCTTAAATGAATATACGATTTAATCTCCGAAACTATGTATAAATCATTTATAGATCGATATAATAATTATAGAAAATATTGGGGTATCACACAAAATGTGCATAAAAATATCGTTATTAGTCAAATAAATAGGCTTACAATGTAGATAAACAGTAAAAAAAAGAGGTGTAAATAAACAATATAGTCATTATCTTGCATCCTTTTCACAAAAACTCATATAAAGTGGCTTCCTGCATGAGACGTGATACCCGTGAATAATTAAGTGATAACACTATACATAAAAAAGTGATACCTCCACACAATGGCGAACCCAGAAAATTTAGAATAAGGGTGCAAGTTTTAAAATAGGGATAACAATTTTAAAATAGGGTGCAATAAGAGTAAGAAACAGAAGAATTTCACCAAAAAATAGTAAAAATTGTACATTAAAAGGCAAACAATAAAAATAAAAATGGTGGTGCAGTGGTCCACCTATTTATTTGAATGGTTTCACCACTGCCTTCACACAAAAAAGTGATACCTCATATATGAAGTCGCCTCATAAGAGAATTTTTGCTTCCGTTGACTTCTTCGAACTTGTATCAAATTGGGTCAATTATATTTAGATTGAAAGGAGAAAGATTAATGACCTTGAACAATAGTCATGGCAGCACAACACATATATGATTTTGAATATATGACGAAGATCTGTTATAACCCTTACTTGTACAGTTGTACAAATAATTCTATTTGTAGTATCTCATCGTTGTATAAAAACAAACTTGTATGGAAGACCTATGTGATAGGGCCCATCGTATTTCCCCCAAAAAAAATAAACTCCAATAAATAAATTATTCTTTCATGATTAATGAAATTACATAATTATTGTTGGGTAAAACCATGAAATATGCTCAAGGATAAATTAGAAATAGTACATTATACAATCACCAAGATACTACAAATAAATTCAATAATAAAAAATTGCAACCCAAACAGTTTGTAATAATCGTTGTACACCATTCTCCAGTTCACAAATTCGCATTCCTTGTATACCATGCATCTAGCATCACCCATGTCCATCTGATATTTGCTCCTATTTTATTTCCGCAATAAAATTCTACCATTGATGGAATCCGAAATCTCAACTTGCTAAAATAAAATATAGAAAAATTACCTTTTATAAATAGGTATTACTTCTTTTGCATGTCATATCGTGCAAACAACAAATAAAAAAAAGCATAAAATTGTGACCATATGATTTACCTTACATGACTGTATTTGATCATAGATATATCAATTGATGGATGGAGAAACTTGCATGCCTACAAAAATATGATATAATCAATTAGCACCAAAAATATATATAGGTTGGAAATAATTATTAAAAGAAAATTAAAGAACCATATAGGTTAGAAATGAACACCAGATTAGAAAAGCCAATCGGAGAAAGGTGGGGATGAAGGTGGGAGGTTGGAGTTTATATTAACTTTGAGTCAACAATAGTGTAGAATTATTAGGAGTTTAGGACTCTAGGAAATGTATATCTAGGACGTAGTAGTAGATGCCTAGCATTGTTATAATTCTATAGACTTTTTTAAACGTTAATCTTATGTTTTTTATTAATTAATTTATCACAACCCTAATCTTATTTTGTTCCCTAGTTTTGCTCCAATACATACACTTATGCATTTTTATTGATTTATTATATTTTAGTTTAATAAAATTGCTTAGATGATATGTCTCAAAACTCTTGCAAAATATTAGTTTTATATATAAACATGATTTTTTAATTGATGAATGATTTGGCATCACTCCCTGCTATTTGCGGCAGCATAACTCGACACTCTTATTTATAAGTTCTAAACATATTGTAAATGCATCTCGTTTTGAAATATTTTTCGATCTTAATCTGACAGTGTAATTTTTGTCATTTTTTGAGAAGTATAGAAAATGTTATATGTGATTTTGAATATATAAAGAAAATTTGTTGTAACCCTTCTAAAACTCTAGTGGTGATAAGAGTCCTAAGTGTTCTACACCATTTTTTTTTGTCTTTATCCTCGCTTAGGTGGCGCGCTATTAAAACTCGCGCCTACGTGGCACATCTCATTGCGCCCGGAATATGCCTCCTTTATATATATATATATATATATATATATATATATATATATATATATATATATATATATATATATATATATATATATATATATATATATATATATATATATATACCAGTAATGATGCCCGTGCGATGCACGGGTTAAGTTATATATTTTTATTATTTTTTTTGTTATTTTATTCTTCAATATTATATATTTTAAAATATATTTACGCTAATTAAAACTGGATATGATCTTATATGTTAAGATTAAACATATTGTAAATGCATCTCATTTTGAAGTATTTTCCGATGCGAATACGATGGTACAAATATTATATTTTTTTGAAGATGTGTAGAAGATTACATTTGCTTTTGAAGTTTCGACAAATATTAAGTTATAACACTTATAAAACTCTAGTTATTCATCACAAGTCAAACTCTCAACAAAAAAAAAAAAAACTCTCAATTTTATTTTTTTTAAAATTATTCTAATAATACATTTAATGATGTGGCATGGCTCAAAACTCACGAAATATGTCAGCTTTATATATATATAGGGAAGATTATATCATTTTCTTTGTTATTTTATTCTTCAATATTATATATTTTAAAATATATTTACGCTAATTAAAATTGGATATGATCTTATATGTTAAGATTAAACATATTGTAAATGCATCTCATTTTGAAGTATTTTCCGATGCGAATACGATGGTACAAATATTATATTTTTTTGAAGATGTGTAGAAGATTACATTTGCTTTTGAAGTTTCGACAAATATTAAGTTATAACACTTATAAACTCTAGTTATTCATCACAAGTCAAACTCTCAACCAAAAAAAAAAAAAAAAAAAAAACTCTCAATTTTATTTTTTTAAAATTATTCTAATAATACATGTAATGATGTGGCATGACTCAAAACTCACGAAATATGCCAGCTTTAAATATATAGAGAAGATTGATTATGATTGGTCATATTTTATCTCTACATACATAGGTTGGACCATTGGAATAAGTTATCATTCACATATTTTATTTTATTCTCATAACATCTTTCTTTTTTCGAAAAAGAATTATGGAAAAAGTGTTATTTATAATACCGAGTTTAGATGATGCAAAAGTGTTAACCATTCAAACCCTCAACCTCACAGCTTGTAACAGTGAGAGTCAGGTTGAGTTGGATCATTATCGAATCAGTCATGTCGAGTCTTTAGCAGATCGAATTCGGATCAAATTCAGGGGATGAAACACAACTATTGTGTTATAAACTTTAGATCTCAAGTCAGATTTGGATTGCTAGTAAGTCGAACCTTTTCGGAATCGAAATCGAGATCCTATAAGATTTTACCACCTCTACAAGTGAGACACATATCTTGGCTTCTCAAAAGATTATTTATTTATTTTTATTTTAATTAATTAATTTTAATTAATAATATTATATTATTGATGGAAGTCCGAAGGAGTAGACGCGTAGGTATATATTCTGGTGTGACAGAAGATTGTAGATGGGTCCAGAAGTTGGTGGAAGCTCAGAATTACGCAACGAATTTGTTGTTCTCCGTAGTATAATTGTATAAATCGGTTAAATTGGTGGATTATCTGATTCTGGTATTTTCGACAGCATAATTTTTATCTGCAACAAGAGAAGAAAGAGAAAGAGAAAGAGAAAGAGAAAGAGGAAAAAAAATGGCGCAAAACCCTCAGCTATTTCCCAATGGCATGCCAGTACCTTTCTTCAATGAATTATTCGTCTTGGCTAGAGATGGTGTCGAATTTGAGGTCGATAAGATTCCTGGGTCAGCTTCCTCTCTCTCTTTAATTTACAAATTTGTTGATTCTTTTAGGTTTTGTGTTTTGGGTTCAAATTCTAATTGAGCTGGAAGTTAGTTGATTATTGAAATTGTTCAATTGTTGTTTTGATTTCGATTGATTAACTTTATGGTTTTCGGATCATGGATTGAATTAAATTGCTTGTTTTGAGAGGTCTTGTTGAATTGGATTTTTGTGGTGTTTGATCGGAATTGTGCATTGCGGTGGAAGCTAGTTTATTATTGGACTTGTTCATTTGTTTTTTGATTTCGATTGATAAACTTTATGGTTTTCGGATCATGGATTGAATTAAATTGCTTGTTTTGAGAGGTCTTGTTGAATTGGATTTTTGTGGTGTTTGATCGGAATTGTGCATTGCGGTGGAAGCTAGTTTATTATTGGACTTGTTCATTTGTTTTTTGATTTTCGATTGAGAAGATTTATGTTTTTGGGTTTATGAATTGGATGAATTGTTTTGAGAATGTTTTGGTGGTGTTGAAAGGAATTGTGCGTATTGTTGAGATTGTGCATCACTGTGGTTTATCATTGCAGAACAGATGCAAAATTAATAGAACTCTGAGAATGGGAAAATCAGACAGTAGAAAGTGCTTGGTTCATATGACAATTCTATAAACCCTAAAAGAGGAAAATAATTAAAAGTCACAATAGCAAGAGGAAGACGAAGCAGTCAAGGGATAATTGAATAGTTACAATAGCAAGAGAAAAATAGATGAAACTTACTCAGTGAATTGCCTGATTTGATTTAGCTTGTATCCACCAATAAATTTGGTAAGGATATCATTAATTTTATTGGTGTGGAGAAAAAATGCAAGTGTTTCTCCTTTTAACATTGCCTACTAGCACTAAGGAGGAATTGGACAGGTTTGCATATGCACCCAGTAGCGGTGGCTTAAAGCATTACCTCCCCATCTTTTGAAAAAGTCTTTTAGAAGATTGCTAGCTAGCTTGGCATTCATTATAAATAGTTCTGTGCAACTGCTGTAAAGCACTTTGGCTTTAGGTATTCAAACACCGTAGGATATGTGGTACAAAAATGTAGAATAGAGGATACTGTAAACAGTTTTCATGAAGGTAGTAAGACGGAATTTGTAGTCGCGGATTGAGCAGGTGATCAAAGTGATGTCCTTTAAAAATCTAATGCTCGAACTATTAGTGAGTTTTAAACTAACTAGTAACTAGGGGGAGGATATGAGAAGAACCTGGAATACAAGCTTCCGTCTATTCGCATGCGCTATACCAGGTACAAGTGCAAATTGTACGTGCTTCTAATAAACTTGTGCCACAAAGCTCCTGCTTATCACCACATGCTCACAAGAGAATTTTTTTTAGTTGCCTGTCTACCATTACATAAACCTTCTTGAGCCCTGGCCCACACAGCAAAATTTAACTCACCAAGTGACCTTTTGTTGTCTCCACTCTCCACCCTCACAGGACCACAAACAAACCCTCGTCATCCTCTCAATTCTATTAGCCGTGGAGAGGCATATTGGAGAAGGAAGGCTATTTGACCCAAAGAGAAGGATGGGGATCTTGCTTCCACCAGCTCAATACTGTCGAATGCACTTTTGTGGTTGTGTATGGATTTCCTTAAAATGAATGTGTCCACGCACCCAATGCATTCGTAGCCTTGTACCATCTTTACAAGGTAAAACTTCTACCTTGCTGAAGCAATGGCCATGCAAAAACAGCTACATTGGCCATTAATGAAATAACAGATGCTTGGTGATGAGCTCTGCTTTAATTGATGCTGACACTGATCTTATTTCACTTGGAGCTTTGCTCTTAGGGATAGGTTTACTAGCTGGTAGTTTCACTTGAAGGACCTAAACTATGAGAGGAACAGAGCAGTAGATATGCTCTACAGTGGTGAAGTGAAGCATTCTCTCTAATAAAATCATACACATATTTCTGCCAGTATCCATGGAGCTAAAGGCTCAGTTTGACCATTTGGGTAAATGTGCTACATATATAAGAAACTGGAGTTCTAAGCTTAACTATCATATTGCTGAGACAGAGTTCTGCAGCGGTTGCTATAAGAAAATAAGGTCTGAAAAAGTTATCAGATGTTGAAAGTTAGAGTGTTGTAGCTCTGTTTAAAAGAGTAAAGGAATGTAACTTCTTCAAGGGTAAAACTAAAGTTCTTTTCAGATAAGTTTGTTTTGATCAAAAGTGGACTGGGAGAGCAAGTTTAGATGCGTGTTTTCAGCTCGTGTGAGGTGTCTTGAGATAAATCATGCCGAAATCAGTGCTATTGGGAGGGCTCTTATGGAAACGATATCGAAGGAGTGGTTGTCAAATTTTGATATAGTCTTTGAATCGGATTCTCTTAATGCGGTCAATTGGTATAATGAGCGAAAGGGAGGTCCATGGAATGCAAGATTTGACCTCAATTTTATTAGGAGTACTTTGGTGAGGTGGCCAAAATTTTCAGTTCAACATCGTCCTAGGAGTGTAAATGCGATAGCAGATGGGTTGGCTAAGCAAGGTCTCACTAGAGGAGAAAATTTTGTAGCATGGCTGTAATTTCTTTTCTGTGTACTGTTGTTTTGTTTTTCTTGGCTATTTCTTGGTAGATGATTTTCACTTTATACCAAACCCTTCCTAGAAGGTGGGGGTATGATGTCTCTTGATACCGTGATAGCATCTTGCATTCTTGTAATGATCCTTTTCATTTTAATGAGAATGCTGATTTATCAAAAAAAACTTAGGAAGTTCTCACTCTATGGATGGTGAAGATATTAGGAGGAGGGGATGTGCTATTACAAAATCTTAGATTAAGGAATTTGGTGTAAGAATGGCAGAAAAATATCCTATGTTTCAGCAATACTGACGGTTGATCAGTAAATACTCGGCTTTTCATGAGGTTTAATTGTTGAAAGTGAATTACTATAAGCAGAAACTTCAAGCTCCTAGCCTCTTAGGACTTGGGAGGTGGGAGCGAAAAGGGATGGGATTGTTGCAACTCTAGCTCAATCTAATATCTAGGTTGGCCGGTTCACATGTGATAAGAGGCACATGAATGTAATTAAACTCTTTCAAGTTAAATTGATATGATGATGTGGAAAAACAAAAAAGTAGATATGATGGGGAAAAAACTAAGCTTTAATAGAGTACACTTGAAGTTAAACTTCGAAATGTTAAAACAATACAAGAATTGATTGTGCAAGGTGTGAGTCAAGTGTCTTTAGAGGTGTGGTGTTTTTGCTACCTCAGTTTTTTCATCGAGCTTATGCCTTTCTTCATCGACATCTTTCCTCTGCATTGTGTTTCTCCCTTTTATCATTGTGATGTCTTTTAATTTTGCAATTACTTAATTTGCCATTGCCTCTGCATTGATTAAAATGGTTGTATGATGTGTTTATGTCTTATCGTAAAAGAAAAGTAATGTGTTCTGTATGGTACATATTGTACTTTTCTTTTGACTCATATTGTGATTATGGCTTCCAGGAGCGGAAAAGCTAAAGCCAAAGGGGTAATCTACTTGTCAAATATACGTATGGTGTTTGTTGCGAGTAAGCCTGTTGGGAACTTTTTCGCATTTGATATGCCCCTGGTATGTAACCTTTGTGCTTTGTATACATATGCATTCTTAGCTCCCACTTTAGCCAAAATGCAATTAGTTTTGATGATTCAATATATATATATCCTGTACTCCAGTAAACTATAATCTGTCCTCTAAATAATCAAATTGTTTCACTTTTTCTTTTCATCCTCTCCCCATCCCCACACCACCACCCAAAAACATTTATCGCACATAAACCGTGACAATTGGTTCCTCTCTTGGTCAGTTGTCCTCTGGTGAAGTGTCTGATGATACAGTGATGTGACTTTTTGCAAAAAGCTAAGAGTAAAATGATCAAATACTACTATTAGAGGAGAGTGGATCTAAAATCTTGTATGTTTCACTTTTTACCAAACGCGCCAGTGCCTCCTGCTGATCTACACTCTGTGTATCTGCAGTTGCATGTCCATGACGAGAAGTTCAATCAGCCAATTTTTCATTGCAACAATATCTCAGGGCTTGTGGAGCCGGTGGGTATCTCATCATAGCAGATATTCGCGCTCTGTCTTTAGGCCCATACCTTATATATTTGCCTCTTGCAGGTTGTTCCCGAGACTGAGAATAGGGCTCTGTACTCGGCCCACTCTTTCAAGATTTTGTTTAAGGAGGGTGGCTGTGGTACCTTTATCCCATTGTTCTTCAACTTGATAAATTCTGTGAGGCGATATAATCAACAGTTTGCACCTGTCTCAGAGCCTCGAGTTGATCCATTACGTGCAGCACAAACCCCTGTGGATGAAATGATGAGACATGCGTAAGTACATTGCTCAGTTTTAAGCTTGTGGTGATTATAGTACAAAACTATGGTAACTTTGGCACTAGCATTGATGTGTAGAACAGAAGATGTTTGAGAAACTATAGAAAAAGGAGGGAAAACACTGAAAACAGAAGGCTCTATGTTAAATTTACCTATCTATTCTTCCCACTTTTACCTTAAAAAATAATGCAAGCAGCGTGAAAAGGTGAGCAAATTAAATGGGAAACAATTTATTTTGATGACATTTTTTCAGTAAAGACTCCGAAGTGGGAAACCAAACAAATGAAACCCGTGTTAATGTATAGTAATCTTACAATTCTCCACAATGATATGCCAAACATGTGAATTCTGCTGATATTATTTTTGTATTCTGAGGAATTTTCTCATTTGAAACTCTCAACACGTGTAAGCATTGACAATGTATTGATAAAGTTGGAACATGTTTTCTGCAGATATGTTGATCCAAATGATCCAACAAAGATCTTTCTGCAGCAGCCCACACCAGAGTCAAATCTGAGGCGGCGTACATACAATTCACAGCCAGGGGACAACTCCATATAATATCGTGAATTTCACTGGATTAGTTATCAAGTCAAAGAGAGCAAAATGTGTTATATCTGAGAGATCTGCTTGTCATGTCTATACATTTCTCGTTGTTGTGGTGGTAACAAATAGGGATGTAAATGGATCGGATTCGGGTCGGGTGGACCATCATCCGCTCTATCCGCGAAATCCATCCGCTCCATCCGTCACCCGCGAACCATCCAATCCTAATCCGCTCCATCCGTCATCCGCGGTTTAAACGGATGGATCGGGTGATAAACGGTTTTAATACTCCTGTTTTTCAATTTGTTCACAATACTCCTGTTTTAATAAAATTGTTCCACTGTCATGCATTTCGCTCGCTTAATTAAAGCTTCATACAAACCAAATATGAAAAATGTATTATACATAAAATCCAAATCACACAAAACAACAATTTAAAATAACTAGCCACTAGATTAAAGCATCCTGGGTTTCGGATTTCTTCCTGTTAAGCAGCTCGACAACCCCTTCAAGGGCAGTGCCAGAGTCCTCACTTCTCATCAACTCCTCCACAACTTCTGCAAGCGTTAGATTCACAGTTTCCAGCAGACTCTCGATTTCTCCAAATAGCTCATGGTCAGTAGAAAGTTCGAGATAGTTATAAGCCAGGACCTTAAAGGCTGGCATAGTCAAGTATGACATGTGAATGTGAATGTCCATACATCCAGGGCGCAGCAAAGCAGGGTCAACCTTGTCCTTGTAATTGGTGGTAAGCACGATCAGCCTCTCATCTCCACAACACGATCAGCCTCTCATCTCCACAACACACCATAATCCATCCACAAAGTTAAGTAGCGCCCCCAGAGACATCTGCCATTTATAGAACACAAATCAAAAGTATTTCTCACATCACGAATGTCAAATAACTAGCCTACTTGAGTTAATTGGTTTTGGTTAATGAAAAGGGGGGAAATCACACTGCTTGTCAGAAAATTTATGGACTTAGACAGTCACGATAGGGAAGAGCTAGACAGGCGCCACAAGGATTTCCAGCAGACGCTTAGGGCAATGTCAGTCTGAATTGTTGAAAACGTTTTCACTTATCTTGGAGAAACTGATGTAATATGTCAGAAGCAGCTTCAAAGTATAACTCGTCATGTGGAAACAAAAGAAGAAAAGCTATGTGAATTCAGTTTTTACAAACATGTTCTAGTCTGTATAAACTCTTTGCTACAGACTTTGTGTTACCAATGGACCAATTTCTTGTAATGCATAACGTCTATTATCGCATCGATCATCCTTTGCACTTCACTCAGATATCACTTAAATCAGGCAACAAAAAGAAGTAAAAGAATTCGATGGCTAGGAATAATTGTGCAAGTGCAAGAATAGGTTGAGGTGTTGCACACACAGGACATTGTGGTGAGTTACTTCATGCCTTATTAAAGAGAACAAAGAGATCTAAACATCAACATCATCATCAACATCACCATCACCATCACCATCACCACCACTAAACCAGTAGTAACCCAACCAAAACATGAAAGAAGTACAATTGTACAAAGTAAACAAGCAAAACAATCCTAACATGAGAGATTGAAAAAAAAGAAAAAAAAAAAAAAAAAAGATTCTTATTCCAAATCAAATGTATCAAAAAATGGTCCAGAAACCACAACAACTGACACCAAATTGCCAAAGCTTCAATCTTTGTTTGATACATAACAATTAACTTCACAAAAGAATTCAACTTGACTCCCCCAAACCCAAACCAAAACCAAAACCAAAACCAATTAATTAGCACTGTCAGTAAATACTTGAGTTAATTGGGGGAAAAAACAGAAGAAAGAAATAAGGATCTTTTCATAGTTCAATCTACTACCCAAATTTCAGACCTAGTGACTTTGATTCAACAGGGTATGAACCTAGGGTTTCAAATCATGTCGATTTTTGCTTGGGGCAATTTCTAATCTTATTCTGCGGATCTGCATGAATTTTTAAAACCCTAAAAAATTAAAACTTACCCATTGCAACCACAAACGAACTAAAATAAAAGATGAACAACCACAACTATAAATCATTGATGCATAGAGAAATTGTATCACCAGAGACGGTAAAACAAGAGAAAAAGAAAAATAATGTGAGGCATTAAAGTGCTGAAGAGTACCTCCTCTCCTTCTCGCCATATTTGTGAGGCCAGATCTAACTGTAGAGAAAAATTGACCAGATCTTATCCATAAGCCACGCCAATTTCAGCAGAAGAACGACGAAGTACTGTGCATCAAGAACGATTGGCCGGAGACAAGAGCAACTGAGAAGAAGCACGAGAGATCTATACCCCTAACCCACTCCACTTCTGGCTGGAGGATGAGAAGTAGAAGGAGGTGGTGGTGGGCTCTGGCTCGAGAGAAGAAGAGAGAGAAAGAGTGAAAACTGAAAATGAGTCGGGACGGTTAGGGTTAATTTCTTTATATATATATATATATATATATATATATATATATATATATATATATATATATATATATATATATATATTTTAATTAAACGGGTGATGGATGGTTTTAGCGGGTCGGGTTCGCGGGTGGAAACTGTCCACCCGAATCCTACCCGATCCGTCACCCGCTCCATCCATCACCCTCTTAAGGATCCGTTTATTCGGGTTTTGATCCATATAATCGGGTCGGATGGTGCGGATATCCGTGGATGGAGTATCCATTTACATCCAGGTTGGTTTAAGGGAGTCGCAAGAATTTACAAGGATTTTGCACGTTCAAGTGCGAACATCATGCTATACTTGCTTCTGATTCTGTAATGATGATGTTATGTATATATTGGCTTTAATACTTTTATATAAAGTTCTGCTCTGGTTTCATTTTTGGTGTCATAACTCATAATAATTCTGCAAAGTTCAAATGTTACCAACAGTTGATCATGTTTATAGGTTTTTGACTAGGCGGAGTTGAAGAGGGGTAGGGGTAATGGATGCCTCGTTGAGGATGGAAACAATGATTTGCGATGGGTTGAACAACCATACATGTTTATGAATACTTGTTGCATTGCCTTATCTTTATGCTTGTATATGCAGTCTGCAGTCGGTTTCGAAATTCTGCTTCTGTCATGTGAAACGTTATCCTTAAGTTCCTCTGACTTGTGAATTGCCTTCCTGCAAATGGAAGCTCATGCAAGAAATGAATAGTGATCCTCAAAGTATCTTTGACTTGTGAATTTTTTTAGTGTTATGGTTACAAACTTACAATAGGGGGAAAAAGGGGGGGGTTGGGGAATTGTTAATTTATAGGGAGGGTGATTAACTATTACCCCAAATAGCCCTCCACCACTTATAACTAAGTTATAATCTAACACCACAACTACCGGCACCTCTTATTGTACTCTTTAATTTTCTTTTGTTATCTCCTTAATGCATTACCGTCGTTCTAAACATGCTTTTTACGGAAAAAAAAAAACATAATTTCGTCGTTTGGGTCGATTTTTCGGTTCGGGTCTTTACTCTTTACCACCCCTTGGGTTGACTCCTTGACTGGGAGTCTAGGAGCAAAGGCAGAAGCGCAAGCGCTCACTTGATTGTTGATTCAATGACTGATTGACTGTGAATTGACCAATTAAATCACCATCTCAATTCTCAAGTTAGGAGCTTTAGCCTGTACTCATCAAATCAAATATTTGCATCACAGTAACACCAAAACGCTTAATATAAACACCCCATCAATTATTTCCCGCGATACATTACTTTCTCATCAAAAAAAGTTTGCTCAAATTACATTACCCATTTCTCTCTCATGGTGGAGCGAAGGAAGCCATTGTTGCTAGCTTCAACTAAAGCCCTTCTCAATTCAGTTCTTCAAAACAACCCATCTAATCAAACTGACCCGAAATCCCCATCTCTCACCAACAATTCTCAACCGTCTCTTCAGCTACAAGCTGGTATTCTTCATATTTCCAAAGATAAAGATGAAAATTTTCCAAGAAATGTTTCTTCTTTTGACGATTGTGCCCTTGTTGGTCTCTCCATTGCTGACCTTAAACGCCTCGAAATCACTTCTGGGTCACTGGTATTTTTCTTCGTGCTTTAATTTAAATTATTGTTTTTCATTTTATAGCTGAATTTATGCTGATTAGTGTCCGATCAAATTGAGGCCTTTTCAGTTTGACAATTTACGAATTAATACACAATAGCAATTTGGGTCATGGGTAGAATTGCTTTTGATTAATGGTTGCTAGTCTTGCTACAAGTACTGATATAGTGTGAGCTGGGTAGGGTAAATTTTTTTTATTTTTGATTTAACTAATATCCATTTCTTAAAGAATTATCTAGAGATTTTTGAATTGATGATTTTTTCTTCAATTTATAAGCTTGTGAGTGAAAATGATGGTAACAAAGTTTCAAGTTTTGTATTTCGTTTATGGTAGTTGGGTCATGGGTGTGTTTTGCTTTTGATTAATGGATGCTACTTGATATGGTCCGAATGGGTTAGGGTGGGAGTTTTTTTGAATTAATATTGATTTTGTAAGAATTATATAGAGGTGTTTGGATTGATGAATATTTCTTCAGTTTATGAGCTTGTGGGTGAAATTGATGAGTAGGTGTTAGGGATTTTGTTCCACGCCAATATTAGTAGAATTGATAAACTATAATTATTAGAATAATGGTATGCGAATTTTGGTTATTTTGGGAAGTGATATGGCAACCATTTGAGGAGGTAGAACGACACTATTTTTTGGGTATATTTTTTGGTGAAGAGATTGACAGTACGTTGAAGACTTTGTGGGCCAACAGCAAATTGAAGTAGTAGATGTCAAGAAGGAGTTAATTTGGCAGCGTAGAATGATATGTGCGGCAAATCACGAGTAATATATTTGGTAGAGAATAATAAGATATTATTTGGAAGTAATTGTGTAGTAAGCAGTTTCCTAATTGTGTAAGGAGTAGCAGTTATATGGAAGGAGGAGTCTTTTGGAGGCCTATAAATATATGTGGTGGTAGATTGGAGAAGTGGGCTTTGCCCCAAGTTAGAGAGAGAGCTCCCTTGTTGCTTTGTAGCTTTTCCCAAAAGCTATGTGAGGTGTGAGTGTGCGGGTGTGTAGAAAGCCCAACCATTGAAGTGAAGGGTTTCTAGCTTTGACCTCAAAAGATATGTGGAGGGTTTCTGGCTTTGACCTCAAAAGCTAGGTTATGAGGAGGGGACGGTTTTGTGGCTTTTCCGTGCATAAAGCCATATATGGGGTAGTAGTAGTTGGGGTGAGAGTCCCATTGTATGAAGGGCAAAAGTGAGGATTGAGTTGGGTAGATTATCTCAATATATTAGTTAGAGGAGATTGAGATGTTGGTGTGTTGATGTATGTCGTTGTACTCACTCTTTGTCAATGTTAGTGGACTAGTAGTGGTTCATGGTTTTTCTCTAGTTGAGAGGGTTTTCCACGTTAAATATTGTGTGTGCTTATTTATGTTGTGTATTTTATTTAATGTGCTTCCATTGTGGTCAAAGTAGTATGGTAGTGGGGCGTAAAATCCCTAACAGTAGGGAAACTTAATCTATAAACCTAAGGGAAGCCATTAATTAAAGTACATTTAGGGTACCTTGATGAGTAGGTGACCCTCACTCCCTTGAATGTTTTGTGTGTGATTTGGCTTGGGAGCATGTTGATTGACTCGTTTGGAGGTTCTGATAGTCTCTTGTGAATGGATAGATCAAATGGGGATATGCAACATAAATAGTAAGTTTTTTTTACTTTTTATTTTATTTTTTATAAAGAGTAAGTTTTCCTTAGTAGTAGTATGTATGATACTCACATTCCGGGGAGAGGTAGTCCGAGCTTTAAATAATTGTCAATTCTAAATCGAAAGTGCTTTAGTAGAGGTCACGATTTAAGTAAAAGGCAGATATGAAATTGTGGAGTAAATTGTTTTCCAAATTTCAAGAAGAGAATTAGGTTGGGAGCTCCTGAAAATTAGAATAAAACAATTACGTCAGGAGGGGGACAAAGGGCGTAGTGTTTATTAGTTTTTGAGGTAGGAGTTCTTGTTATTGATTCAAATATCTTTTGCCCCCTGAAATTGGAGATTAATGATATTTTCAATGTGTTTCTTCACATTAGGTGGTTGTCAAGAACATTGAGACCAATGCTCGTAGGGTCGGCCAGGTTGTAGTTCTAGATCCCCCTCTTTCCAAAGATCAACTATTGTCCGATGTCGAGGCAGGCTCATCCTGTGCCTCTAATACAATGCTTGTTTTTCCATCAATAACTTTTCCGGAAAGTCACCACCAGCCATTGGATCAAAAGGTGGCCTATCTCTCGCCTCTATTAGCATTTAATGTGGACTTGCACAAGTCATGCTTGACATCTCTTCTTCGCAATGGAAAGGAGTCTTTGACTTCTTTGTTTGATGTTAAAGAGGCTGTGGAGAAAGGTGAAGGGAACAAGGACTGTGTTGTTAATGTAAGGCTGGAGCCTTGGCCTCATTTACCACGTTATGCTTCGCATTTGCGGATATCCTTTGTGAAGATACCTGAGTGTGGTACCATTGAATCTCTTAGAGGAAAATCGTCAATCGAAGCTATGGACCGTCAAGAAATGATAGATTTGGCATTACAGGACTACTTCAAAGCTGATAGATATCTTGCTAAAGATGATGTTTTCAGAGTCCAAATTAAGTGGAATTGCAATTCAGTGATGTGTGTCAATTGTAGCCTGAGACAGCAGAATGATCGAGGTGAAACTATTTACTTTAAGGTATTTTGTTTTTTCTTTTTGTTTCTGTTTTTGTGGTGGCCTGTTGTGCATCGAAGATGATAAAGCCATGGAACTGCAGTTGCAATCAAGTTGGGTCTTTCTGCCTACAGGTTGTCAGTTTGGATCCTTCTGAGGAACCTGTTCTTCGCGTCAATCGTAAACAAACGGCCCTTGTGCTCGGGGGAAGTGCTGCTGCTGCCGTTCCTCCAGATTTATTGATGTCTGAGCCCACGGGAATCGCCCCTTTACAGGGGAATACAATAAAGACCTTGGGATCTATTCTTATCCCTCCTTTATGTCCATCTTTACTCTCTTCCAAATTTAGAGTTGCCATCTTGTTACAAGGTTTGGGAGGTGAGTCCATTCAATCTGGTATATTCTGTTGGTTCCACTAGTTATTTCATCCACACCTTTGTCAATGTACCTACTTTAAGGTTGTTGCGGTCCGAGCATATAATTGACTGTGATTCATTGTTTAGACGAGGGGTTAAACTTCAGGAATCCGTTTTTTGTTACATGCCTGTATTTGAAAAAGGGTGCCAGTCTTTAGGAATCAGCTTCTATTATGTACATGTCACTGTTATATACAGAATCAATGACGGTTGGGACCAGTAACCTTTCATGTTTGTACACTTTCCTTCGCCAATTATCCACCCAAAAAGGAAAATAAAAATCTGATATTGCAGAGGTATCAATTAGAAGCTTAAATTTCTAAACTTCCTTTCTGCATTCTTATTCAAAAAAATATTATGACTTGAAAGTTTTTAAAATGCACTTCTAGTCATAAAAATATTGAATTATCATTGGCATAAACTTTGTGAAGTGTAACCCTTAGGGGGTAGCTCAGCTGGTAAGACCTCTGAGAAGTATTCCAGAGGTCCCAGGTTCGAGTCCCCTCAGTGCCCACTGGAGGTTTTCCTGGTCGTTAACTTCAGGGCCCATGGGATTAGTCAAGCAAAGCTTGGATACCCATGTTATCTAAAAATAATAATAATAAATAAACCTTGTGAATTGGGATGCATTAATGCGTATGTTTACATGTTTACGTGTCTCTGTAAAGGTGTTAAGCCAAATAGTCACCAGGGGTGAGATTTTTGGCTTATATGACTAAAAGTGTGTTTTTAGTATCTTTATGTTGCTTTATTCTTTTATATACCAATGTGGAAATAAGATACCATTTTAACTATTTGGCATGATTTGAAAACACAAGGAGCATTTAAAAGTTTTCCTTTCTGTGCTGTGTATACAAAAGGAAAAGAATGACTTGTTGGATAAAGGTTACTGTTATTGTTGGCTAGAGTTCTGATATGGATTTTAAAATCATACATGACCTTGTGTATGCATGGTGCGGGGAATTGATTCTGTCTCAATTACAGGATGTGGTAAGAGGACTGTTGTCAAATATGTTGCTCATCGACTTGGTCTTCATGTTGTAGAATATAGCTGCCACAATCTTATGGCAGGGTCGGAAAAAAAAGCATCTTCAGTACTCAGTCAGGCTTTCAGTGCAGCTCATAGGTATGCAATTATGCATAAGGTTGAAGATAAGGGGCATGATACAACCTAACATATACTTTATTTGTGAGGGTGCCTTGTTTGACTTTTTTTGTAACTTTCATACTCATAACTTTTAAGTCATAAAACTATGGCAATGAATGGATTGATTTTTAAAAAAGTCAAATAGGATGTGCATTCAGTCTTGTGTAAGAGTGTCTCACGGTACGGCGGTTAAAAGTAACCCTTTTTATTTGTCCGAAAATTGGCACTTTTTATTCGAGTTCGACAGCCAAAAATCTTTGAAACAAACACCTTTTGCTTAGATGATAATAGTTGTCGCACGGTAAGATCGTCCAACACGAGTTTTTGTGAATCAAGTATCCATGAATTATCTGCAAAACAGGCACTAGTCATTTTAATTATAGGTTACCATTACTTTGGCTTTTTCTTACAGGAAGATATGGTATAAAACAATAAGTTCAACTTCCATTTCTTAGTACATTCTCCATCTGACTGATGTTGAACTTATCCAAATCAAGCATTCATCTGGTGCAGTGAATTGTGGATGATATCTTATTTGTACACCATTACACTGTCACTTTATGTACGTTATTGTTACCAATTAAATGTATGTTGCTTTTAATTGTTGAGTTCACTTTATGGATCCTTTTGCAGATACTCTCCTGCCATATTGCTACTACGCCATTTTGATGTTCTCCGAAATTTGGCTTCCCAGGAGGGCTCACAGTCTGATAATGCTGGAATGGTTTCTGAGGTTGCTTCTGTTCTAATGAAATTCACTCAACCATCAGTCATGGATGAAGAGATATCATTAGAGGAGAAATTAACTAATGGCCCTGTAAGTAATGTTTTATCCCCATCAGCTTGTCATTCTACTTATATGTAAATGCTTAGTGCTAACAACAAAAAACCGTTGGCTTTTTTAGTCTTTGACCAGTTAGTCTCCATTATGTTTAATCTTCTCCTTGTCCAATTAGTAAAATTTGTCCAAAGACAGGCAAAAGAAATACCAGAAAGAACCTTTTGGCTTGTTCCTTTCGCTACTTCTTTTGCTTTTTATATGATCCGGGCAGACTTGCTATAAAATGCCTTCTTCCAACCTGTTCAGTAGATGGTCACATTAGACGCCCAACAATCTGCCTACGATTATTCGGAACTATATGAATGAATTCTTTTGCTAGCTTTCTGAAGAGGAAATCCATGTAGCTAAAACATCTGGTTATAGTCAGTTCATTTTGGTTTTATATATATCAACAGCCTATGTTACGTAGGCTTGGCTGCAAGTGTCCAACAGGGGTACGCATTCCAGGTGTCCAACATGACCATTTTATGTATGGCCTAAAAAAAGTCTCAACTCTCAAGTTTCACACCCTTGTCCGAGCTTCATGTATCCAATAGGGGTACATAAGGTGAATTGAAATTCCAAGTAATATCGCTCGTAGCAGTGATCATAACAAGGGTTGAGGGACTCAGTCACCAGTTCTCTGGCTCCTCAAAGGCCATAACAGCCAAGTTTCTGATTGCGTCATTGACAGGGAACTGTGTTTTCTATTTTCTTTTTTTTGGGTGATATTAATTGCTTGAAGCTTTTGCAACTCCAGTTACGTTATCTTTCAGTCAGTCAAGTTTTATTATCCTTTCATGATCTTTTTCTATTCATCCTTTCAGATACAAATAATTCTAGTTTCACTCCCATTGTGCCTAACAATAGAGTATGGTAAAGAAATATACACTGTTATATGCTATATTATGGTTAAGTAATGTGAAAAAAATGATATAGTAAAGCTCAGTACAAATTTCACAATGTGCAATACTGATGAGAATGTTTTACAAGACTGCTATAGTTTAATAGAAGACGTGATGACGAACGGGAATCTTCCCACAAAAAAAAACTCTGTTATCATAAATTCATAAACAAAACTCAGGGAAAGATTGCATTAAGAGCCTACTTATAAGCTGAAGCATATGCTTGGGAAATTAGCAACTACCTAAAATAAACCTATGTAATAATCTGAAAATAAGTTGCTTCCTAATGAGCTCTAGCAACTCAGAACATTAATCCCTCTTTCCATTGTGCCTATTAAATCTGCTAAAGGAAGAACAACATGTAGGAATACGCTACGCCCTAGTGCCCATGGGTCATCATTACATGCCCTTAGATTCGGGCTTCTACGATGGGGCGGGACATAATTTCTATCAAGAAGTTTTTCGAAAGTGTTAAATAGTTTTAGCTTGCTCATGCAGGACCTGAATAATGCTGAAAGGATAAAACGGCATCAAGTTTTCTTGGTAGCAGCAACTGAGAGTACTGAAGGGCTGCCAGCTGCTATTAGGCGTTGCTTTAGCCACGAACTCAGTGTGGCTCCTTTGACTGAAGAAGAAAGAGCTGAAATGCTTTCCCAATCACTACAAAGCATTCATGAGGTCTCTTCTAATGTATGTTGAGTTTTACGTCCTTCTGGAACCATTTTTGTTATCTGGCAGATGCAACTCTTACCACCATGAATGGTTAATCTCGTAATTCATTTGTTTTTCATAAAAAAAATTATAGACAAACCAGGCCGGGGGGGGGGGGGGGGCACAAAATAGCTGGAGGGACACTTTTGAGGGATCAAAAAGTTTTTGCAACCTGCTTGAACTGGAACTGCTGGCTTTGTATCTTAATATTTTTGTCATTCAGTTTTATGGCACGGTAAAGATAGTTGTCATTTTGTTACCTCAACAAAAAACCAGCAATTTGTTTTGGCTCCGCAGGATCATCCTGGGTGTTATTGTTATATACCATGAAGACAGTGTCCTTGGGGTTTTTTTTTTTTTTTTACTTTAAGTAGATGGAAATCCACTTAAAAAGTAAGGAAATGGGTCAAGTCTCTCCATTAAAACACTGTTGTGTCACTGTTCTTACCAGCAAAGATTGCTTTTGAGCGTAAACCTCTTCATTAATTATGCCGGCCACAATGTCAAAATGGTCAATAAAATGTGAAAGATAATGAATCTAACTAAGGGTATTATAAAGTAGGTTGACCTTATGAAGGTACTTGAAGATGTGTCAAAAAGTTCTGTTTAAGATGGACTATTTGTCTCTCTGTAAAATGAATTTCAGAAATGTCTAGGATTGGGTGAATATTATAAATTCTTATTTCGTCCTGCCCAAAGGCAAGAAGGGGGTGGTGGGGTGGGACTCAAGGGATGTAAATCATGGGCTGTTTCCTCATGAAAAATGAACTTGCATCTGGAAGATGCACATATCTTCAAGTCATAAAATTGGAACCATGGCACTTTAGTAAAATTCCCTAAACGGCTACACCAGTAGTGTTTGGCCTTCTTTTTTTTCCTGAAGGCCAGTGAGAACTGAGAAGGGTGTCCACTGACCCTCCATCTCAATGCCCACTAGCGGAGGTAGACCAGGTGTGGAGGAAATACATCAAGCCCACCTAGGCCCAACAGCGTAGGCCGACCAAGTGGTTGTCGACCTTGGTTTGCACTCTAATTTAAGATTATGCTGAACATATGCTGCTTTTGTCATAGCTGTTGACTTTGAAATGTTAAGTAGAATGGTTGTTGCAGGGTGACATGGAAGATGTTGTTAAGGACATGGTTGCTCAGACATCTGGATTCACGCCAAGGGATTTGCGGTCATTAATTGCTGATGCTGGTGCTAATGTGATCCCTAAAGACACTGTGCAGTTGGAGCCTGGTGAGACAGATGAGAAACAGTCTCATGGGTACGACAGTGTTAAACCTGGTGAAGACAGTACACAAGGTCCTGGAAAAGAAGACCTGACTAAAGCATTGGAGCGCTCAAAGAAAAGAAATGCTTCTGCATTGGGGGCACCTAAGGTAATTATAGATAACTATTTTGTTACCTGCAAATAATCAGTTTCTCTTGCTTTGTTTTCACTCTCTTGTGTGATGATCTTCTATGATGATGAATCTCACTCCTTTTACATTTATTCTATTAAATTCTATCGCATGCTTTGTAATTATCTCAATTCTCAATGACGTTCATCTTTTCCCCCTTTTAAAAACAAAAGTTGTGAAGTACGGTTAGGATGCGAATGTAAAAGATATGCATATAATGTTACTTGAAAGAAAAGTGGACAATTATAGGCATCCAAAATTGAAAATGAGGTGATGATTTGGAAGAAAAGAGGCTCTGCCTATTATAGTTCTCTGGTTGTTAAAATATATGGAAAATACCCTTTCCCCCATTTTCTTGTTCTAGTAAATTCTGTGGATTGTACCTCTCTAGATGAGAATTTCTACTTGCTTCATGCTGCAGTACGCGTGTGTGTGCGCGAACAACAAATTAATATATCTGACTGTTTAATCCATTTTAGGTTCCAAATGTGAAATGGGAAGATGTTGGGGGGCTCGAAGATGTGAAGAAAGCAATTCTCGATACTGTTCAGGTTTGATGTTATTGTATTTGCATTACACTCTAACAACATAATTCTCCAAAGCGGTCTGTTTGCTCTTACTCTGAAATACTTTTGACGTTCACTATAGAACAGATGTGGTGCCTTTCAAATATTTATTGACTTCTAATATAAAGGAAAAAAATTATAATTCTCTTTTGACTTGCTTAATTAGCATTTTGGGTGCATATTTCGGGTTGCCAGTTCTTGACACTTTTGATTGATGGGATGACATAAAAGATTGCCTCTCAAATATATATATGCAAGTACTAGCTTGTACGTTGCTCAGCAATAAACGATTAAATGAAAGATTTGTTGATAAGATAGTCACCTCTGTGCATTTGGCACTGAGTTGATGTTGTCACCCAAGTAGCACCATTAGCTTAGAACGTTGCTGCCCAATAAAATATTATTAGTCCCAAATAGGTTGACTATGAAAGAATACTATCAGGTCATCTGGATGTGCTACTAACAGCTTCTAGGGGTTTATTACAAAAGAATAAGACAACAACATGGGCTTGCTGGACAGTCCCAAACTCCCTATTGTGTTATGTTTCCACTCTGATTATTTAAAATTTTATCTTCGAGAGACAACTGGATGTAGCTGTAAGAACCTCTTGTATCTGTAACTAAAGTTATTATTGTGGTAAAGATCCTGCATGATCTTGACATACCTTGACTTCCTGGTAGGCCTTATTTTCATTTGCTCTCATTCCTTGTGACAAAAATCCAGGGCCCAGTACATATGCATCATGACATATTGCCTTAGAGTTTTGTGTATCATTCAGCTGATTGTGCATTGTTTATGGCTAACGGAGTCTAGGTTACATTATATATTTGCAGCTACCTCTGCTGCACAAGGATTTGTTTTCTTCTGGGCTACGTAAACGTTCTGGTGTTCTTCTTTATGGTCCTCCGGGCACAGGGAAGGTAAATTCCTGTCTGGAATGTTTGCGTTTTATGATACAATCGTCTTTTTTACTAACCCTCATGAGGACATGTTCAAGTTTCTTATTGTCAATTTCGCTGCAAATCTCAGACTCTACTAGCAAAAGCTGTGGCGACAGAGTGCTCCCTGAATTTCCTTAGTGTAAAAGGACCTGAACTAATTAATATGTACATAGGAGAGTCTGAAAAAAACATTCGGGACATATTTCAAAAGGTAAAGATTGTTGTCGCCTTGAAGTCCATCTAAATCTTAGTTCCATCCAGTGGCCTGAAAAGTAACTTTGGTACTGCGTAATAACTGTCTTCATTCATGTTAGGCTAGATCAGCACGTCCATGTGTCATCTTCTTTGATGAGCTTGATTCCCTTGCACCTGCTCGTGGTGCTTCTGGTGATTCTGGGGGAGTTATGGACAGAGTAGTTTCTCAGGTGAAGATTCTGAAAAGTTTGCTTAACTAGCAGTTGTGAATATGTTTCATTTTTCCATCTGTCCTTACTGTGCCACTTCATTTGTGCTAGATGCTTGCTGAGATCGATGGCCTGAATGATTCTACTCAGGTTACTATTGCATCATTCCGTAACATCCAAATCTGTTTTATCTCAACTTTCAATGGCTTCATTATTTCCTTATTATGGTTCTTGCTTAATGCTGCTGTCTGCCTTCCCATTGCATTTTACCAGGACTTATTTGTAATAGGGGCAAGCAATCGGCCTGATCTTATTGACCCAGCACTTCTACGGCCTGGTCGATTTGACAAGCTCCTTTATGTTGGAGTTGTTTCTGATCCATCTTACAGAGAGCGGTTAGTGGAGGAATTAAAGATTGACTGAATTGTGTACATTTGTTATTGATTCTCTTACCTTATCCATGTATGTTCCTGTTATGCAGAGTACTTAAAGCACTCACCCGGAAGTTTAGTTTGCACAAAGATGTACATCTTTACTCAATTGCAAAAAGATGCCCCCCAAATTTTACGGGAGCAGATATGTATGCCTTGTGTGCAGATGCTTGGTTCCATGCTGCAAAACGCCAGGTACTTTGCGTATTATATGTTCTGAAAACAGATAACTTTATGATGTGCCTCATGCTAGCTGGAGTCACAGTTCACGTTGCTTGTTACATCTCCTATTTGTAGGTCTTAAGTTCAGATTCAGATACATCCAGTAATGATAATCAAGTTGATACCGTTGTCGTTGAACATGATGATTTTATCGAGGTATGAGATAATAGAGTTATTGTTTGTACTCAAAATTTATTCACTAGCCAAGTTCACATTTATCCTACTGGATTTCCTTGAAGTATGGTATTAGTAGCTCCGTGAAATCGTTGCTTGGAAGCAGTCTTGGATATACTTTATCTTGCTATTATTATCCGGTTGGTGTATCGGGGCTTCTTTTGGCTGGCATATGTGATGGGGATCTTTCTCTCCCCTCAAGCCTATTAACGAAATGAAGTCAATTTTTATTAAGAAAAACTTTGTGAAAATGACTTTATCTTGAGCCTTATGGCAAGATAACATCCGAGGAAGCGATGAGCCATACAATTGATAGAGAACAAGTTTATTTAAAGCATGCCCAGTTTTAGTGGCTGTGTTTCTAGTAAATACAACTGTAAAATCTGTACCCTCTTTTCCATTCTACCTTTATCAGAGATGCAAATATACATTTTCTCTCTCGATACATCCCTGTCTGAAAATTAAAAATTTCCTGTTGAAAAACATGATGTATCTTCCTCACATTGTGGACATATGGTTTCTGTCATGAAAGACAGCTTGTGATTTGTTACCAGAACATGATGAATGAGAACTCATGATGCCATGTTCTGTGAAAAACATGTGATACCCTTTTTTATTTCTAATATCATTTACTACTAGTTTCTTCTGTTTGGTACTGGAATGATCTAATCTTAGGACGCAAAATGGTAATGGTTTCAATGTACTTTTCCAGACTTCTAGTACAGTACATGCTCCATGCATCCGAATCTAATATCTGAGCATTGTTCTAATGTTCGTCGTGTTTTCTTGAGGAGAATGGTGGAATGATGATCATTCATTGCTTTGCAGGTGTTGGAAGAGTTACCTCCATCTCTTTCCCTCTCAGAGCTCAGGAAGTATGAGATGCTGCGAGATCAGTTTGGAGGAGGTTCACAATGATTGATAACTTTTTTCCCCCCCATACTTGGAAGCCATTAATTAAGAGCATTAAATGGACCCAATGTGTGTTCATTTTAGCATTGAGAATAATTCAGCTAGGGGGCAGACCAATCTGTAAGTGTCTAGCTGTGTATTCATATTAGCCTCGGGAATAATTCAGGCAGACCAATCTGTTCGAAGTGTCTAGTGTTGGGTCTTCGCCCCTTTTTTGTTGTTCATGATGATGTGTTATAACTAGGTTGCTATATTCTTTAGTGTTGGATAAGACAGCTGCTATATAAAGCGGTAAAAATCTTTTATTGATCGGGATAGCTGCTATATGTAGTAATTTTGTGTATTTATTTTTGACTATGGAGAATACAACCAACCAGAAAAAAAAAAGAAAAAGAAAAAAGAAAGGAAGTTAATGCCGGCTCATTTCACTAGTTTTTGGTTGACGACCAGGGTATCCACCGTCGACCACAGTGACTATCCCCCGCGTTGGCTTGTAGGCACCTCAAAGGGTGGGACAGCTGGCCAAGAAATTTTAAAGCTGCTCCATGCCCAAGGCGAGATTAAGGCTCATTTCACTATAGTGATGAGCTTATGCGCTTCAAAGACATGAGTTAACCTTATCTATCTCACAATGTTTGAGTTGCTTACCATAACGCAAAATTTCGCATAAGATACCTTTAACTTTCGAATAAAGGACTCAAAGAATCCAGATGTGATCAATAAAGATTGTTTTGAATCCTTCCACACTGCAATGTGGGTAAATTAGCGATGAAGAGCTCGTCTTAGAGCCTCAAAGCAAGAAACACACTCCACTTGCATTATTGGGTGGGCTTAGGAAAAGAAGGCACCACACCTAACCATGATGCAAAAAGATTATATTTACGGGAAGAACCATCAGTCTGAATATTGATAGCTCATGGGCTCTCTGAATAAGCAATTTCTGCAGAGTTGGAAACCCGATAATTGAAGAGGCTCCACGAAAAGTCAGTAGATGGGCGAGCCTTCTAGAAGCACAATCCACCTGAAGGTTGCTAACTCACTCATGTGCATGCACCTTGAAATTTGAATTACAACTATGTTATTTGATGTTTTTAGGAGAGTATTCCCTAACACAAATGCAAATTCTTTTTATTTCCGTAAAAGTTAAGTTAGAACTATATATACACAAATGGTCGTGTTTCGTGTATAATGATTTTGATGCTCCTTAAATGAGATAACAGGTTTCCTTTCCCTAACCTCTCTCTAACTTCTCTCCTCTCTAACTTTTGTCTAATTCATGAAAAAAACATTGATGAATCTCTTCTTCTTTCGATTTCACCCTATAATTTAGCTTAAAATTCATAAAAATATTTTGGAAGGGTGTCAGATTTTAACTTCTTCATTATAGCAATTTAGTTAGCACAAGGCTCCATTTAATATTATCAAGATTCTTTGCAACTTTTAATACTGAGAACCATCAATCCAGATTCTCTGCCGTTAATAAAAGAAGGGGATTGCTTAATGTAAATCATTAATTGCTTAACGTAAATTTTGTTTTCCACAATGCCCCTAACAAGTTTCTCTATTTCCCCTCTCACTCGTTTTTCTCTCAACCATTAAAAAAAAAAAAAAAAAAAAAAAAAAAAAAAAAAAAACTCAACCCACTCCTTCAACCCCTCCTCCCGCCGTCAGAGCTCAGTCGGACCCCTGTCACCCGCCGGTCAAGAGCTCAGTCGACCCCCTCCGGTCAAGCGCCCCCCAACGTCAGAGCCCCATCCCTTGTCGTCAGAGCCCCGATCCCCAAGCGTCGAGCCTCAAATCGCCCCCACTCCAGTCCAGCGAACCCCGTCAGCCCGACCCAAACAGCCTCTAGCCACTGCTGTCGTCCAACCGTCCCTAGCCACTGCACCCTCAACCACCCAGCCACCACACCCTCAACCACCCGGCCACCACTAACATCTATAAACCCATGAACCCTAAAATAGTTAATGGTACAAAAAAAAAAAAAAAAAAAATTATGTACCTGAATATCACCATTCATTTCATCAAAAAGTTAGTCTTGTTCGAAGGAAATCATCATATTTTTATAGAGTCTAAATTTCTTTTCAATGTATGGTGGGGAATATCAGGCCAAGTTCTCAGAAGAAAAAAAGAATGGGAAAGAGAAAGATGGTTTGCAAATAAAAAGGGTACTCTGGGAAATATTGTGATAAAAAGATTTACATTAAGCAATTAGAGATTTATATTAAGCAATTCCGTAAAAGAACTGTAGAGTAATTTTCATGATATATACACCATTGGATTAAAGAGGGAGGTTTTTTGACCATTAAATAGAGGGGATGAATTTTCAAAATTTAAAAAGTATGTAGAGAGAGATAGAGAGGGGAATGGACAACTCATGTACTAGTACAACAATCGATCCAAAATGGAAAACCATATAACACTCGTACCTGTTTTCTCATGTGAATTTAAGCTACAACACCTTAATAAAATACAAAAAACCCCTTAAAAATATATCTATTTGAAGTGCCAAATTAACAAATTGGTGAAAAATTTGTAACTCCAAGAGGTAATAGTACACTAATTTGTTCCTTCACTTAATCTTACTATTCAGAATGTGTTAAAAGTGTAATTGTTTCCAAAAAAAACAAGGAATTATTCAGTTTGTGTGAGTGACTTAATTCCAGAGCAGATGTATCATATTTGATTATATTAGATATTTTGGGTCAAAACTTAAATCCATGTATTTTTCTAAACATCTAAAATTGTGTTTACCTTTATGGTGTTCAATTTTTGTTAAATTTGTGTTCTCCTAAGTTGTTAGGTTGTGAGTTTGTGACTGAGTCTGAGACTAGCAGATATTCCATTTCACATTCGTCTTAAAATGCCATAGTGTCAGTTTGAAGATTTTGTATAACACTCGAATTTACTAATGAAAGTTAATACAAAAATAAATAAACAGTAAAAAAGGGTAAAACATTAATGTAGGTGATGAGATCATCAAAACTATAGGATTGAGTAAATAGCAAAGATACTAGTGGCGTGCTGGTATTCTTTCTTTTTTCCCCTAATATGTTGATGAGATTTGTAAAGAGGTGAATGAATGAGTACCTGGATACATCATGTATTCATGTCTCCGAGTTCTCTTCCTTTTATTTTATCTTTTTTATTTTGAATAGCTTGAACTATATATGAGCTATTCAAATGGATGCAATTTTGACAATGTTTTGATGATTTGAGTTTGAGGCCCTGTTCTTTTCGTCGATTCCATGTTGCATTCCATTCCATTCCGCTCCAATTTAATCTGTTCCATTTCGTTCCGCGCCGCATTCTGTACTTCATTTCATCTCACATATTTTTGAATTATCCGCGCTACACCATTTCGTTCCGTTCCATTCCTCACCGTTCTGCACCATTCCGTTGAAGAGAACAGGGCCTCAGAATAGAGAAGTTTGAATAAATAAATTTGGCCTCCATATTTTTATTTAAAGACCTTCACATTATTCTTAAAAAAAAATTGAAATTGAAGGACATTTAAAAGGGACGTGGAAAAACCAATTATCACGAGTAAAAACATCAAGTGAGATGTCTACGGATATTTCCTCAATCTATTTGAATTTAGTGACCTTAACAAGTTACTCAGGTAACTCGTTGACGAGATCAATAAAGAAAAGTAGTAAAACGTGAATGTTATAGGATAGGTAAATAAAGATGGGAAATTAACATAGATATTCCAATAAAGGAATTATTTCAAAATAATTAGAGGGCAAAATGGTCAAGCAATAACATAATTTTAAAAGGGGGAGAGGTAGCATGTTAGGGTATATAAGAACACAAAAACTCGTATGAGAAAGTGAGAATAAAAGCTCCATAAATAAAAGGAAAAATTGGTGAAATAACACCAACTTTCAATGGATTGCAAATTTGCGATTAATACCACAACTTTGGCCACTTGCGATTTTGACACGAGCTTAATTTTAACACCGTCCTTATATCCCGGCCAATAATTTCCGCTTGAGAGTGTAACATCATGAATGAATAAAATTTAAAATTTCCCGTTACATATCAGCAAATTACTACCAAATCACGCACTCGTCCAGAATTATTGGCAGGAGGTAGAACTAGCAAATAGGTCGTGTCGTGTCATGTACGTGTTTGTGTCAAAGATAATCGTGTCAGAAATCTCCCGACACTAACCTAACCCATTTATTAATCGTGTTGGAAACCTTCAACACTAACCCAACCCACTTAATAATTGTGTTATTCGTTTTGACCCGCTTAACTTTTTTTAATCTAATTTCTTTTCAGAAAATTAAACTAATGAAAATCATAGATTTAAACTCTATTTTTTGATATGATCATTAGTTAAGACTTAAGTGACTTTTCTCCTGCCATGTTTGAATAATCGTGTCAGAGCGTGTCAATTTCGTATTGAAAATCTTAACACTAACCCAACCTATTTAATTAAACGGGTTACTCGTGTCGACCCGCTTAAGTTAATCGTGTACAAAATCTCAACAATAACCCATTTATTTTGTGTCAGCTTTTGCCGGCTCCAGCTGGAGGTAAGGATTCACATTATTAAGTTATTATAAAAAAATAAGTTTGTTCTAAAATCGCAACTGGTAAAAGTTTGTGTTATTAATCGCAACCTATTAAAATTTGATACTGTATTATTTTGATCAATTTTTCCTAAATAAAATTGTATTTTATTGTACAAAAGGTAAGATATAATTCATAAAAGGCAAGATCGTTATAATTCGTAAAAAGTGAACTTTAAAAGATTGTACGAGTAAAATAATTGGCAATATATCCATTTTTTCTTTTGAGTTTGGCAATTTTTTTTATAGTTAACCTAGACAAAAGACATATCTGCTTCCATTTGTACTTACAGTATTTTGCATCTAGATATGTGACATGTCAGCAAAAATGCAAAATACTGTAAGTACAAAATACATACAAGTACAAATACAGTAACATGACTCATAAAATCTCCAAATTGCTCTTTCTATAAAGAAAAAGAAAATAAACACGAAAATATTCTGACACCCGAAATCAAATTTACCC
Source organism: Tetragonia tetragonoides (assembly GCA_038025085.1). NCBI lineage: Eukaryota > Viridiplantae > Streptophyta > Magnoliopsida > Caryophyllales > Aizoaceae > Tetragonia > Tetragonia tetragonoides. The sequence goes on along the minus strand of CM076142.1, from coordinate 14,849,091 downwards.
CTCCATTACTAATTATTTACTATCTAGTTGGATCCCTCTGCTCTCTTACACAATAAAATAATGACAGTAGTAAATTACAAACATAACATCTCAATAAGTGGGGCAACAACAAAAAAAAAAAAAAAAAAAAGGAAAAATAAAAAAAAAATACAGAGAGAGAAAAGAAAAACGCGGCTGCTTTACACCAAAAACCGTAGTTCTTCCTGCTAATCAATTTTCAGCTTCACAGATCGTAATTTCACGATCCATAAGCTAACATCTTTTTTTTCATAAAAGTCCACCAATTTTATTTCAAGATTGTTATAACTAACCGTCCTCCAAATCCAATTTATTCATTTAATTTTATTTTTGGGTCTTGTTCATTGATTGAGGTTTTTGTGTTTATTGTAATTGAGGTTGGCTTTCAAATTAAGCTTTTGATCTTGATCTGTTAGGTTGAAATCTTTGATGGGTTTTACTGGTTTTTGGAGCTCTAAAATGGCTAGAAGAGAATTTCTGTGTTTATGGTGAAGAGAGAGTTGTGGGGTTTTTATTGGGGGTTGAATCGAAAATTTTGAAAAAAAATGATATCTTTGGGGAGCAGAGATGGAAGAAAAGGGTTAGACCAAAGATTTAGGAGTAATATTAATAATAAAAGTAATAATATTAGAGATATGGATGAAACTGAGCTGGAAGAAGGTGAAGCTTGCTCTTACCAGGATGAAGGTGATACAAGCATTGACCCAGATGTTGCTCTCTCTTACCTAGTAAGGCAAATTCTTATATTGGGTTTTAATTTGATTTCCCTTTTATGGGTTATTTGAGTTTGTAGCTTGTGTTTTTAGTTATCTGTGTTCTGCTCTATAGGTTGACTAGTATAAAATGTTTCAGATCAGGGGTACTCTATAGCTAACATTTAAAAGCTGCAATTTAAAACATTTTGAGCTTGGTGTTGTTCTTTTGGCAATGTTTTGCAATGCCTAGGTGTCAATGAGTTCATATGAGCTAGCCAAAGAAGTGATACATGGTTTGTTGTGATAATATGTAATTGGGGCATGGGGTAGTTTTGTTTGAAGTTCTGAATTGGGTATGGGGATATGAATTTCAATAGTGTGGTTTAAATTGGAGAAGTGCTGTGCACATATATTGCGGATTCAGTAGACTTATAGGTTTGGGGTCTTTTATAGAGTTTGCTCATACATTCCTTGGTTTGAGAATTAAGGGGTGAAAACATTGGTATCTCGACTGAAGTTCAAAACTACTTTGAACTACAATAGCTGACTGAAAGAATGGGCGTAGGCGATGGAGAAAATGAAGACTGTTTTAATGTCATAATCCTTATATGTAGGAAGCAATTTAAAAGAATTATGCGGAATAGATGTTACCAAATGAGAGAAAGTTAGGGTTTGGCGATTATGGTTTATTTAACTAGGCCAGATTGATAGGTTTATAAGATTAAGATTAAAGCAAACTTACTGGGAATTGTGGAAACTAGTGTTTTCTTTTCTTAAATATTATGGGTGGCTTCACGCTTTTTGAATAATTCGCGGGCATTTCAAGTTTTATTGCTCCGCAATCTCACATCCATATCCAGCTGCAACTTGCTCAATTTACTTCAATCTGCTTCCCTTCACATTGTTCTTCTAATCATTTCTTACTATATCTTTCGTGTTACTAAGTTAGGTACTAAAGGAAGCTTTATTTAGACTCAGGATTTGATCTAATATCATTTTGAAACCAAATCCTGCTGCAAATTCTGATCAATGGTACTGAGGACGATACACAATTATCCAATCGAACTTTATCTATTTCTTCCATCTACCAATGAGAGAGCCCCATTAGTAACAGAAGCTGATTTTGTTTCTGTACTCCTGGATACAAGGGAAATCCTTGACATGGTTTAACAGAACTTTTTTCTCTCCCCCCTGAAATATGCTATTAACCTTTGTTTAATAGAACATTTGCTAGCTGACCCAAGCTTCAGTTTCAATCCTTTGTTTAATCATTCATTTTAACAATCAAAGTACTTGGACCTGGAGAAAGTAGTCTCTCCACCATCACGTCCATCTTTCCAGTTGACACTATATGCTTTCAAATGTATATTCCTCAATCCATTTCCTAAACATCTTGCCAGGAAGGCTATGTTCGCTTGAGCGTCTTCAGCCAAATGAACGTGGATTGTTTGCTTCTATAATTTCACCTAGCTATACTACATTTTGTTCTCTAGATCAGCCACATCAAGGATAATATACAGGGATTCTGTAGCAAGGATGGACTTATTTCTATCTCCATGATTTAAATAATGAACTAGAAACTCCTGGAAATCAATCCTGATACAGCACTCTATAGAAAACATCTTCATGACAGGTTCTAGTCTTTTCTCTGTTACAGTAATACCAGGGAACAAAGATATGAAAAGAATTGGCGCATTGCAATGAGTTGGTTTAGAGAACAGTGTCACCCCTTGCCTATCCACAGTTCGTCATGGTAGGATCTCTGACTGACGTGCAATTTCCGCATTTGAAAGAGCACTGAAGTAAGAGATGGTACAAGTCCTAGGTGAATGAGCTATTTTTCCGTCTCCACTTAAATTCGCATTTGAACAGGTCACATGGGTAACACTCCCTTGGCATCCTTTTAGTGATTTTATTTCATAATCTATCGAATAATCACTTTGAGCGGGTAGTGTCTACATGACTTTAGAAAGCGTGTTTCTGCCATTGTCTCATCAACAATTTCTGCTGAGCTTCCTGGACTGACTTGAATCTGTGTCAAAGTCTCATAATAGCATTATGAAATCAATTTTTTTTTCTCTTTTTATATTTGTTCGTTTTCTACGCCTGCTTTATGAAATCAACCTACTTGACCTCAAAAGCACAAATCAACGGAAGGAAGAAGGTCTGAGATACTGTAGAGAGAAATGACCGGTCATTCCCACATAGAGACATAGAAGTGTTGAGCTGATAATGATATAGATGCTTTCTTTCGCAGCGGAAGTTAGAAAGTTGTGTTTCTCTTTTAGATGTACAGTCATTTTAGTATGGATACCCTTTTTTGTCACTTCTACAGAAGATTGTTTAAAATATCCGAAAGATTTCCTTGTAAAGTAAATTGAGAAAATGTCTGGTTTCCAATTGTGAAGTACAATATCATCATACATGTGAATTATTCTTCTAATTTGAATCAATACTGCTTTTTAGCCAGCCACTAGGGTGCAGTAGTTCAATTTAGGATGGTAGATAGTATTCCTGAGGATAATGGTCATAATCCTCAGGCCTACAGTACAAGTATGTCCATAAGAGGAGAGGCCAATAAACTCTTTCCAGGACATTTACTTTGGTATGCAAACTACCTTATGTATTAGGCATTCTTTTTCATCCCCCCCCCCCTTCGGGGATTCTGGTTGCAGGTTGTGGTAATAGCCATGTTTTTAAAACTTCTTTTAGCAGGTGAATTATTCAAGTCCGCAACAGTCGTGAAATATGAGTAGTGAAAGGAAGTAGTATGAAGTCTTACGCTTCCTGCAAACATTAAATATCTGTAATGGTAGAGAATTTAGTAACTATTTGCTTCCTCTTATGTGAGTCATTCATATATTATATACACTCCCTGTAACACTGCTTCTCTTGCTATGACGCTGCAATCAAGTTTGTGTCATATTGTTTGGTGTTTGAAATGATCCATTCAATTATTCATGACGAATTTATGTTTTTTCAAGGATGAGAAACTTCAAAATGTGCTGGGACATTATCAGAAAGACTTTGAAGGTGTGGTTTCAGCTGAGAATTTGGGTAAGTCAGTACCAGTATATGACCCACTGCTAATGTCATAATTTGATGGGATTCCTATCTTGATATCATGATTTGTGACTATATTATTCTAGGGGCAAAATATGGTATATATGGTTCTTTCTTGCCTGCTTATCGGCGATCACCTGTTTGGTCTCATTCAAGAAGCCCACCAAGAGTTCAAAACCATAATACTCCCCAATCTCCAAGCACCATAAGAGTGGAGGTATCATTGTTATGGCTTCTCTTTTACAAGTGAACCAAGTTCTGTCAGCAAAGTAATTTTTGAAAACATGAAATGTCTATGTTGTACTTTTGACCCAAATTTGTTGCATTTATTAAGCACAAAGTTATGACTCTTTATTGGAAAAATTCTCATATGTCAGAGCATTGCTATTTTCTAGGGTGGTCATCATAACTCTTTTGTCCAAGCTAATATTCCTCATCCAGTGAAACATGGATCTGCATCTGCTGGTTCTGCTTCATCAAATGCTTACAAGCGTCCATTCGAAAATGATCTGTGTAAACAAACTACAACAACTCAGCCAATGCAGTCTGTTGAGGTGTGTACCCCAAAATCTGAAGTCCGTGACCAGAGAACACTTAAAGTTCGGATAAAAGTGGGTTCTGATAATTTATCGGTGAAGAAAAATGCTGCAATCTACAGTGGTCTTGGCCTAGACTGTTCTCCAACTTCATCATTTGATGATAGCCCTATGGAAGGTGAAGGGTTGTCTCATGGTCTGCCAAGTGATCATGAATCTCTTGTTCAAATCCTCAAAGTGAGTTGGTTCATTCCTTCTTTACATCCTCTGCTGCTTATCCTGTCATGGGACTCAAGTGCGCTGTATTTGTTCTTTTAATCCTTATTTATTTATGTTGTTGGGCAGATGATGACATCTTCCCCGCTATTTGGAGGTTACCTTTTGTCTCCTCTCCCGGATCACCTAATACAGTTGAGTGAGAGGCCAAAACTCTTGCAAGATATTCTTACTCAACCTTCCTCCAAGAATAGTCAGGTAAACTCTGTCATAGGCTGCTTGTACCCCGTGGAGGATGAGAAAACACTTTCCGTGGAGAACAGCATGAAGTTCTTGGATACAAAGGGCTCTACTTTGCAAGTGAAGAGCGATGGTGGGGACATTCCTATTGGTTTTGATTTCTCGGTGAAGGAAACAGACATTGATTCCGTGTCTTGTGAGGAGCTTGTTTCTACTGCTTTGAAGCTTCCTCTTCTATCTAATGCTTACAGTACCATGGGAGACTCTACAAAAGCTTCACTTAAGCAGAATGTGTACTCTGATGCGGCAACAAGAGAGCCTTTAGAGCCGACTTCTATACCAGTTAGCTTAAGTGATAAGCCAAATAAGGAGGCAAATTCAGCAGGAAATGTTGTAGATAGTGGAGCTGCTGATGCCCCAGATGTGATGGTGACTGAGTCAGGAAAAATTGGTGACAGCAAAGGTGAAACTACAAACAGTTCAACCAATAATGAGACAGTTGGTTCCAAGTTTGAAAAAGCTTCAAAAAGTGGACGAAAAGATTCTGCTAAGCAGAAGGCTGACAGATCTACTTCCAGTGAAGGAGCAATGGGGCTACCTTGTAGGAAGAAGCAGTTGTCTTCAGAGAAGAAGAATGTAATAAAAAAGCAAGTTCATGATTTGGCTGCAAAAAAGGTTGCTGCAGAAAATTCTAATGATCACGAGTTGGAGCATTCTTCAACGCAAAAGGACTTGAGCAAAGCCATGGATAAATATAAAGATTTCTTTGGGGATATGAATGAACACGAAGCTGATGTGATGGACTCTCCAGATTTGCCTCCTGGAGATAGGTTGAATGTCTCTGAGGGAGTAGCAAAGGCTGTCTTAGGTAATGAGAACACTTCAAGGGACAAACCAAGCTCCTTGGGAACCCGTAAGAGAGCAGTTTCTCAAACAGGTCCTGGTAAAGGGTCTACTCATAATTTTTCTTTGCCTGAGAATGGGAGGCCCATATCTGATCCAGCTCTTGGTGGAGTTGACACAGACAAATGGGTCTGCTGTGACAAATGTCAGCAATGGCGACTTCTTCCCCCTGGCTCCAATACAGAAAGCTATCAAGGAAGGCAGTGGCTCTGCAGCATGCAGACCTGGCTGTAAGTTCTGATTGTATTATAAATGTGATTTATTTAGAGCTTCACAGGCAATGCACTAGCTTGTTATAGATTTTTTTTTTCCTGGGTATGATGGACCCGAATATGTAGCAGAGACAGGTATGCTGTTCTTCCATTTCTCTTTACGAGTGTGAAGTGCTTATACAGTTTTAACATATTTGTAGGCCTGATATGAACCGCTGCAGTATTGGTTATGAGGAAGCCATTGCAGCTTTTAGAGCTCGTCACCCATTGCTTACAGAGAATCCAAATGGTCTCCCTGTACCTCTTGATAACCTTGCCACTGGCACGAGTTCAGCTGATATTTTGAATAACATTGTGCCCAATGGTGGGAAAATGATAGACAAAGTAAGAAAATCATCAAAGTCATCTTTCCAGGATTCTCCAAATCGAATACCAAGCTCAATAAGGAAGAAGCAACAGTCAACAAAAGACAGGACCTTAACAGAAGCTAAAGAATCTCCTTTACCGAATGAATTTGATTTTCAGCAATCAACCAAGGCTAGTGAAACCTATTTGGAGAAGAAACAGCCTAAGAAAATAGTCAAGCACAGAACTGATTGTGACTTGGATGGAGGTATCACATTTCAAGTATACCTTCCCTTTCTTCTGTGAGAATGCTTTTCTATGTTATTGACAATTGATTTCCTTTTTGTTCACACAGGTCATGCTAAGATGACAAAGATCAAAGGAAAAAGGGAACGTGATCAACATTCTTCTAGAACCTCTAAGAAAAGCAAGACACAGAGCATGCAAAGGGGGGATAATGATCAGCTAACCGCACATGATCAAGATAATGAGATGTTGGGAGTTAACTCAGGCTATGTTTTGGGAACTTATGCAGCTGGAAAGGACAAGATGACTAACTCAGAGCTCTTCACAACTCGGAACTTGAAGCATGACATTGATGGTGATGCACTTGATACTTTTGGCAAAACGAAGTTCCAAGCTGAGACATTCCCAGATGTCAGCAAGTCTCGCACTCGTAATATTGCTACTAAGAGAAAAGAAGAAAGTTTCCAGGATCCCTCTATTTCTACTCCAGCATCGAGCAAATTGGTATCTGATAATGAACAACGTAGCAGGAAAAAGCATAAGATGTCCAAGTCTGAAGGGAAGGAATCTAGTGCAAGTAAAAGAAATGGTAAGGCAGACAAGAGGGGGAGAAGCATGGCACAGCACAGCTTGGATAATAATGAGCCTTTACGGAAGGATTCTTTGTGTGCGCAGCCTGTTGTGGCGGCAACATCAAGCTCTTCAAAAGTTTCTGGTTCTCTGAAAGCCAAATCCAAGCTCCATGAAGTAAAAGGTTCCCCTGTGGAATCAGTTTCTTCTTCTCCCCTGAGAATTTCAAATACTGATAAACTCGCGTCAGGGAACAAAATCTTAGTGGAAGAAGATAATGTTCACAACAAGTTGACAACAGCCAGTCTTAGAAAGTGCTCGGATGGGGATCGTGAAGGCGGCAATGATCCTTATGGCTCTATTAGTAAGGATTTAACTGAGACTAGCACTCTTCATGGTTCTTCAGAGCCATCTATGTTTGATCTGCAACTGCAAGACAAAAGTAACGGAGGCTTACACCAAAGAAATGGATTAGCACAAACTTCTCCTGCCAAACTTGATTATGACCTTCCTACTAATGGCTTTGCTGATAGCTTAGATCCAAAAAATGGGCCCTCAGATGCAAGGACTTCAGATAAATTTGTCAATGAGACAGATGGAGGTGAAGACCATCTTAATACTAATTTGTCTCGCTCAGGAAAATCTTGGAAGCACTCCTCTGCTCTCTGCAAGGATAAGAATCAGACGTTTGTATCTAATTCTGACAAGGGCAAAATTAAGATGTCCGAGTCCTATGCTAACAGGCAAGGTCATACACCTGTTTTTGCAGAGAAAGTAAGGGATAGCAAAGTCAAAGTTCAAGAAAAGCTTGGGTCCATTGCTGATAAGGCTGAAAAGGATGTTGTATGCAACAATCAAGAACCATCTATTTCAAAGTCCAAAGCACGACAGGAACGCGATGACGCAAAATCTTCTACGAAGTTTGATGTGGAAAAGGTAGAACGCTGGATGTCAATAACTACGAAAGATAAGTCCAGACATTTACCATCCTCTGATGGGGAGAAAAATGAGACGGTAAATTGCCTTCCATCACACAAGGGAAATGGCGTGAGTACTTCATCTTCTGATGCTCATGCAAGTGATGTCACAAAGGAACCAAAGCCCAATAAGAAAGTGGATAGCCTGAACGGAACTCATCATATTCCGTCTAAACATCCGATGTCTAATGGGCACAGGGTTAAGAATCAGGATGCCCCAAGTCCACTCAGGAGAGATGCATCCAGTCAAGCTGCTAACAGTGCTCTTAAAGAAGCCACAAATCTTAAACACCTTGCTGATCGCCTAAAGGTGGTTTTACTTCTTTATTACTCTCCCCCGTTCCCTTTGCCCTTCCCCCCAAATAAAAAAGAGAGAAAAAGGAGAAAGGAAAAATGGGTATCCTTTTAACTAAAGCATTTACTGTCTGCTGCAGAGTTCTGGATCTGATGACTATACAGGTTTTTACTTCGAAGCAATTGTGAAGTATCTTCACGCAGCCTCCATACTAGAATCTGGAAAATCTGAAACCGTTAAACATATAGATATATATAGTACTACTGGAAATCTATGCGGGTAAGTAAAGTGGACAAAGCTGTTGTTTCTTTCTCTTTCCTGCTTTCTATGCTTTGATAACTTGATTTCACGGGTTGTGCATTGACCAGAGATTATAACTTTACCATCTTGCTAAGGCTTGAGGACACTTGACTTAATAATAAATTTTTTTGGGAAACTTAGCGCTAGATCCCTAGATGATTGTTAAGTATCAGCTGAGCTTGATGTATTTTTCCTTATCTTCCAATGACTGAAAGCCAAATGCCAAATCATAGCACTTCATATAGATTCTTTGTTAGCATGACAGTTTTTGTCGGTTTCTTACTTATTTATGCTTAAACCTTTTATTTCTCTTACTGAGGATTATGTCTAAGAATGCTCAAATCAATGGAATTAATTTGTTTCTGAGGATGGCCCTTTTTCTTGTGTCCTTATGTAAGGTTATTTGATCTAGTTAAGTTTTCAGTCTGAGTCATCTTTGATGTATGTTCCCTGGATTGAAAACTATCTCTTCTGGAAAATGGTAGTGTGCTCGAGGCCTCGAGCCTTCCATTGGGCTAGGGTCAGAGGATGCCTCATAATGTTCCAGCTCACTGACTTGGCCTTTTACTTTTCCTACCACCAGACCTCATATTATATGTATGTTAAAATTCCATGTTGTGAGAGGTTGAGTGTTGGAGAGCATCAGGCCATGCAGGTTAGAGCTAGTTTGGCAAAATACTGGTATACCATCTCAGTTTTGTTTAATACATCATAACTTGTATCTTCCATGTTCATTTGACCAATTTATTGAACACTTTGTGCCCTTGGTTAGTTGATTGAACTATGTAAATTTGTGCCATTGTCCCCCCTACTTTGCTGCGCATTGTCTCTGTGGTGGTTCTCTTTCTTTCTTTTGTTTTTATGTGTCGAGAGAATAGAATCAATGCCTTTGAGCTTTTTTAAGAAAACAATGTCCTAAATGCAGAAAAGGATTACAGGCATAAAAAGGGAAATTTTGTCTGTTGTTGCGTAAATTTCTATTTCAAGCTGCATTTAGTTTTGTTCTTCAAATTAGTAAAGATTATATATTTGTGTTTCTAGGGTCTCTAGCTGACCATTTCTTTCTCCCCCTTTCAACCAAAAAAATAAAAAAAAACATGAAGGTTCTGTGCCCATGAATGTGAGAAGTCAAAAGACATGGCGACTGCTGCATTGGCATACAAATGTATGGAATTGGCATATATGAGGGTAATATATTGTACGCATCACTTTGCAAGTAGAGATCATGAGACATTGCAGACTGTTCTTCAGATGGTTCCTCCAGGTAATGGATATGTTCCTACTTCCTTCATATGACCACTTCAGTTGTTGTGCTTTCCTGTTTATGGGCATACTATGTTTTTGTGACTTGGGCTTTTCAAAATGAAAGATACCATTGATAGTAAACAAGTGACTGAGGCACGACTTCTTGAAGGCGCCAAGGAAGTCACATCACAAGTCTTATTCTATGATTCGGGCTCTGGTTTTTATTTTATTTTATTTTGGGTGGGTGGGTTGGGATGGGGTGGGGAGGGGAGGAGAGTTAAAACCACTCCTTACATCTGTTGATATAAATTAAATTTCTTTTGTTAGGAGCCATTATGTCAGTTGTCTATTCAGAAATTGCTTCCAGACAACTGAATCATTCAATGAAGATAGCAATGGTCTTGCATATCACATCTTTTGTACTTTTAAATGTTGATTCTAATCATGACATCTATGGAAATAGCATCACTAAAAACTAAGCTTTTCTGTAGAGGAATACAGGATACTGTCACATGCATATTTCTGCACATTGAAGGCCTCCATGATTGGAGTTAATGACGTTTGGTGTCAGAAGTTAGCTATATCATGTTTGGTTTAACTATACACAAAACCGTGTGCAAATAGAAGATAGAGAGACTGAACCTTGCCATTGTCTTTTCACTTATCTCTTTGCTGGTCATATCATGTCCATTTTTTTTTTTCCAAATTAGTTTCTGTGCTATCAATGTTTAGTGATTAAACACTTTGGATGTTATACTGTGCAGGAGAGTCTCCTTCTTCATCTGCCTCTGACATTGATAACTTAAATAACTCAGCAACTGGGGACAAGGCTCCCCAAGCTAGAAGTGGGGATTCCCCTCTAGTCATTCCTGCCAGGAACCGTCCAAACTTTACGAGACTACTCAGCTTTGTAAGTTTCTATTTTACCTCTTAAATTTTGCCTGGCAGATTTATCTACTTCCGTTAGTATAAGCTGACCTCAGTTAGCTTCTCTCCGATAGCATAAGAAAGTATCCATAGACATCATGAATAAATACATGCAGTTTTGCTATTGACGATCAGTTGGGTTTCGTTTCATGCATGCTCAAATAATAATAAAGTTGTCAATCTGCTGTACTTTCCGCTGTCTGTCTCCTTTCAATAAAAAGGAAGAAAAAGGAAAAGGAAAAGTACTTTGTGCTGTCAGCGGTAATCTCTTATTGTATTTAGGGTGATTTACTTTCTGTGCTAAGTAGTCAGTACGGGTGTTGAATTATGATATCACAGAATGATTTGTCGTTGTATATTACCGCTGGAGTGTGTTAGACTCTCTCATGTGGTAGAATCTTGCGTAATATCAGCCACTAGTGTACTTCATTTTCATGTTAATGCTACTACCAAGAAACCAAAGGCAACTATCTTGAAGTTGCTTTGTATGGACTGTGAGGTAGGGTCCATTTGACAATTAGTTGATGACTTCTGGCATTGCCTGATGGAGTTGACTCATTAATTGGTCTAGTCAACGAAGGTACATGTTATAAGAGAGGTTCTTAAAATTACAAAATGAATTGGTATATGAAATAATGACATAGGGACATGAAATGAATATCTTTTACTATTTCTTTTGGATTTTTATTGTACTTTAGAATCTAAAAAATTTGGAAAATGTACTGTTAACTTTAATTTCACCGGGCTTCTGTAAGCTTTTAGTATCTAAATCTAAAATTCATGAGCATCTGCAAATGATATAATAGAGTTCCTGTCTGTGTATTAATTGTACACTTCCTCAGCCCACCAATATCTCAGCCAACTTCATCATCCTATTGCATTTAATAATACCAGCCGTTAACTTCTAACAGCTGGTTACCAAAAGAGGCATGCTAGCAACACCCTTTATAACAATCTAAGCCCATAATCTGATTTTTGTCTAAGTTAATTCTATTTACTATTTACCAAGAATGAGATATTAATGTTTGACTGAGTTGAACTTTTAATCTGAACCAATAGTTCTGAGCTACTGCCATGAGCTGTTTACCAAATAGATCCACAGCTTACATTGTGAACCAAGTAGTACATTGTTTTGGAGGAGATTTTGTTAAAGCGTATAGTTTCCCTGATATGTAATGTTCTGCAGGCTAAGGATGTTAATTTTGCCATGGAAGCTTCAAAGAAATCACGTATTGCTTTTGAAGCTGCTAACATGAGCATGGATAAGGAAAAATGTAAAGATGGAATGGCTTCCCTTAAGAGAGCTCTAGATTTCAACTTCCATGATGTAGAGGGACTACTGCGTTTGGTACGGCTCGCAAAGGAAGCAACTAGCTGAGTATTTTGACATCTTCAGCAGTTCACATCGTCCAACACAAACAGAGAACTTTCATGTTCCCAAGCAATCTGTTTTGTGAAGGAAAATTAAATGAACCTGGTCTGAGTTGTTGCTGTTCATAATCGTTACCTAGTATCGTCTTCACTCTTCACCTGGATGTGTTGCAACATGAACCAGAAGCACCGTATCTTAAGTTGGCTTCTGAGTGTGCCTCTCATGGATAAAGGTGACATTGCATGCACTTGAGGTTAGTGTTGGTGAAGTAACCAAATTTCTCATGTTTGAAGAAAGTAGGTGAATTAATTGTTTATGAACACATTAAGGTTGCAGGATGTCAATCATCATTGTTGGCTTTGGCATCTTTTCTAGGCAGGAGAATCCCGCCCCATTCTTGTTATCATATCCCTGTATAATAATGTACATATTCAAAGAAGAGGGGACATATGGGACATAGTTCTTGTAGTCGTGGGAGCTTCGAGACAGCGAGTGCACTATTTTTTTTATTCTCAAAGACTCAAACACAATCTCGGAGTGGCTGATGAGTTGATTGTTTGAGGTAAGTAATTACCTTGAAGGAAATTGCAATTTCATCATTCTTCTGATTGTTCGTTCGAAGATTTAATGCCAGCTTTTTTTCATTGTGGCAGTGCTAACATGATGTTTATCAAAAAGCAGCAAGTAGGATGAAGCCATTAGTGAATGTCAATAAGCTAAATAGATGAAGTCATGTGACTCTACTTCTGACATGGTATTGGTGGTCATTTGAAATTCGACCCAGAAGGTGTGTGGTTGTAGGGTGTTGTGAAGAACTTTTGTGGTTTCATTGCTTATATCAATTGTGCAGTGCTAACTCAAATTTTGTTTTTGATAGCAGGCTGACAGCAACATTACCTGTGCATATCTAGGAATATCTACCTCGAGCTTTGCTGAGCACAACTCCTATTTTTTTTTCTAAAGGAGTCATTTGCATCAATGGGATCGGGCACTAGCAGGTATCCGGGATTGAATCTAAACTCTGCTTCTGTGAGCTTCTCGCCAGATTGTCATTAAGTTTGTCCATTGTGTTTCTAGTTGACCATAAATGGCAAGAGGACTCTTTACGGAATTGGCCAAATGCAATTCCATTTTTACGAAGGTTTTCTGTGAGTCTGTGACTCATGTTACTTGACGCGTTTTCCACCCTAAAGGTTGTACTAATAGCTCCGAGCTACTGCCATGTGTTTTCCACCCTAATTTTTGTGACCCTTAACATGAGCAGTTTAATCATCGCATACTCCTACCCAGTATCCGACTTGTTTCCATTTTTCCGGTCCGTACTGTGACTTGTGTAACTTGATGTTCTTTCCACCCTAGTTTTTGTGCCCCTTAACATGAGCACTTTAAGCATTGCATAAAGTTTACCTAGTATTCGACTTGATTCTATTTTCCCGTTCCACCTTTTACTCATCCTAGCGAAGTTGCGCTGATTAAGATTATTTGTATTGATTTCAGGTGTAGGCCCAAGCATTAAGTTCAGAACATCAACAAATCTGATCAATACATATAAATTACCGGAGTATTTATCTCGTTTTTATGGGTTTTCCTCTTGTGAACTCCTTTGGAGACAAATTGTAAGTTGAATATTGCCCATTTTTTTTCTATTCCCATCTCTGGGTAGAATTCAATTTGTCAACCAAAGGGGTACCACCAAGTAACAATCATAAGATATCAATAGAAAAAAAAAAATGAATTGGTCATCTTCTGAATAGTTACATGTTGACAATCTTCTGGTTATTTCATGACCCAGAGGCTCAGAGCAGTGTGGAATTTCTTTGTGGGTGGAAAATGTGTAAATAACCCTGTGAACCGATGGATCACAGTTGATCATGAAGGAACTATGAGGTTTGCCGTGATTTTTTAGTTCGAAGATTTGATGAAACTCACTGTGATGATAGCAAAAATCTAGCCTCTTGAGCACTTGAAATTCAATCAGGAATGAAGTATATGCTGTTGTACATCTTTTTGTTTCTGCTGAAGAAACTGGAAAATTGTTTGTAGTAACACCATTTACAGGATTGTGGGAAATGTCTTCCCCATTACAATCATCCAGAGAGTGCATTTGACATGCATTAGGAAAAGAGTTGAAAAGGACCAGTTCATGGTTTCGTTATGCTTCTCTTTAGCAGTGTTCAATCCTCGGTTGCATCCGAGCTCTAGATTAGTGCCCTGCATTCCGAAACAAGAGTCAGAAGATACTTGTTATGGCTCTTTAGTTGTTATGAGCTTCCTCGGGATTACAGGTGAATTGCTTTAGTTGAAGACATAGCTAGGATTTTTGCCGTCAATGCATAACGTGCGTTCATTTGCATACAGTAACCTTGTAACTATCTTGCATTATCAGTTCTCAAATTCCCCCAAATTTAAACTAGATCGTCTTCGTTATAAAGTTTCTTGATCAGGGTCGGTGTGTATTGTTTTCCATTGGACTGGACTGAGTTGAGTAGTAATATGTGACGACACTAATCATATTACTGAACTGGGATTAAAGTAAACTAATTACTCGTACTAAATAAGTGGAAAGAAACATCCTTTTAAGCTTACTCGAATAGATGGAGTCATCCATGGCAAGAGTTCATAAGGGGAATATGCACGATGTGCTCAGATAATGTTAATGATGGCATGGAGAAATCCCAAACGGGCCATGTATCATCAGGTTTCAAAGAGGACCAAGCATATCCAATAGTACTTTTAGAAAATAAAATGAAACACTATCCATGGAGTAATGTTTTCCATTTTCAAATGAATTATTCTGTTTAATTTTTATTTAATTCGATAGCATCAAGTTTGTTTCAGACATAAGTTGTTTTCAGAACTTTATGAGCAAGGTTGTAAGAGCATTTCCAATGCTATAATCTCTAACTGGGTTTTTAGGAGTGCCACATCGTAAATGTAAAAACCCTCTTTTATAAACTCCTTTCTTCCAATGTTACAAACTTTCAAAAACCTCATATTAAGGAGCCCAATATAGAAAAAGAATATGCTACAAACCTGGTTTACAAAAACTCGTATGAGGCGGCCTCAATGTGAGGCATCCTCTAACAAACTTGCCGTCATGCTTATGTCATGCTCGGCTATAGAGGGGATCTCACCTTGAGGCGGCTTCATAGGAGAACTTTTGAATCTGGTTAAAAACTACAAGTTTTTAGGTTTGTCATTATGGGGTAGAGATTTATTAGGAAAGTTTTTAACTTACATACCTCTACAAAGACCTTGCATTGAAGATGCTCTAACAACCTAGGTAAACCAACTCCCATTGATCCTTTTATGGTTTGAATGAAATTTTTTATTGATTTTTTTGAAAAAACTTAAAGGATTTAAATAATTTGTTATTTTGGTTAAGATGAGGTGTGGCTAGTACAATATATATACATGAAGAGAACGGATTCAAACATGAGACTTATTATACCTTAACATCTCAGTATTAATTGAGATTTAAATAATTTAGTGGAAGGGTTGCCAAATTTTCAAAGAAAACAATCTAGGAAATTGCTTAATTTTTAAGGAACCAACAAAATATAATAATAATAATACCGTCAAAAAAAACAACCAACAAGCTTCAACTAAAATAAGGAGTGCTATGTGTATCCTTAATCCTCACCCAATGATTTTTTTTATTTTTTTTGAGAAAAAATCCTCATCTAATTTTTTTTTTTTTTTTGCTACAAGGACGCATGCAATAGCCCCCAAACCACACGTGCTGGGCAAACCAACCCATCTTTGATGGGCCGACGGGCTCAAGTAGAGGAGGAGACCCTCCCTACAAAGAAAGGTAGAGGAGATTTTTTTTATTATTCTCCCTACATGAGGATTTAAACCCCTGACCACTGAGTTGTAAGGAGGAAGCACTTACCACTTAAGCTCCCACCTCATCCTCAAAAATCCTCATCCAATTGTTGAGTACATTGATGCTCCCAAATACTAGTATAAAAAAAAAAAAAAAAAAAAAAAAAAACTACCTTATTAATAGGCCCACGTAACAGTTGTGGATCAACCCAATTTATTGGGTCAATGAGTGGGTGATTCATTGCACTATTTGCCTTTCTCACATTATTACAAGTTGCACCTAAAAATTGGGCACCAATAATCTCACATTTCACTCATGGTACAAAAATAATCTAACATTTCACTTTCTAAAATAATCAAACACATGGCTTGAATCTTCCTCGCCGCACCGAATGAACACGACATTAATCATCTGCTAACCATTATAATAGCGTGACAAGTATGTTGAGGGAAGGAGTTTGCAACGCATAATTTGATCTAGATTAAAAAGGGAGCAACAATGAAAATTAGGGTTCTACGACTTTTTCCCAAATACTATGCAAGTTGCTCTCTTGCTCCCATCAAACTTAAGGAGTTTATATTTATATCATTAAGGAGATATAACAACCTAACTTAGCTTCAAATTCAATCACAACGGAATTACCCTCAAAACTCTATTATTAGGCATATTATTCACATATTTTGCATTGCCCTAATTATCCTTCTTACCAAAAAAAAATGGTGGAAAAGGTGAAAGACTAACAAAAACACATAAGCATATTATTCACATATTCTCCATTTTGCCCAATTTATTCACATACATTTTCTATTGACTATTCCCATTTTAAATGTTCAACCACACGGAATAAGTTTCAATTTGCTTTAGTTGACAGTGAAGATTTAGAAAATTTGGAAGTAGAGATTTGAACATTTTTGTGAGGAATCGTATCTCACCTTATTATTAACCGGCACTCTGAATATTTGCCACGTGACACCTTTGAGATTAACATATTGAATGCCACGTAAGCCCCTACATTTATATGATAATGACATCTAAGCCGCCGTATGTGTCAAATATTTATTTGACTTAATGAATACAAAATTATATAATTATGATCATATTGTTCAAGTTATAAAATAAAATAATTTTTTTCTACGCAAGTATAAAAATTATAATTCTTACTTCATTAGATCAGGTTTGAAAAATACTTTCAAATGAGATACTTATGTCTTATATTTTACCCTATAATGTTTGGTAGAAGTTATGCAACATACACTACACAATTTCTCTTCACCATGTGTCACTTCTACGAGATATTTGTTATGTTTATCATGTGGCGTTTATATCACCATTGCATTGTCATGTGTTGTTATGTCATTCATTGCTTTAATTGTATGACTAATTTGTTAGCTAAATTTTCAACAAAATAGATAATTGAGTATTAAAACTTCTTTAAATAGAACACTTACTTTATTTTGAAAAAAATAGAAGAAGAAAGGGCCTTAGTCACATGACTACACCATCCGTATAATTAAGACATCTACAATAACACCTAAAAAGTAGACAAAATATTAAAAAAAAGCAACCCGGAAAATCGCTCGGGGACCATAACTAGTATTTACTTAAATTCCCTTTTTAATTGTGTTTCCTCTACCATCACAATATTGCCACATGTCAAAAGCCCTATGGAAAAGTTAACTCCATTTTTTATTAAATTGCAGATAAACATTCAAAAATTACGTGGATTATAAGACTTTGTTCTCGTCAACGAAGTTATGCGGGATGGTGAGGAACGGAGCGGAACGACGCGACGCGTATATTGGAAGAAAATGTGAGACAAAATGAAGTACATAATGTGGAACGGAACAGAATGCAGTATGGAAAGGACGAAAAGAACATAGCCTTACAGCGAAAGTAAAATATAGGAATATTCTTATGTGACACCCCCAAAATGTTGGACCGACACATATACTGATATGCACAAACACAAGGTAAATATACCCAAACAGAACATACACAAAAACTCATATAAAACTGTATTACCCTCCCATCTTACAATTCACAGCTCAAAATTATTTACCGCACCCCAAAATTCAAAACAACACAAAAAGCACAATTGAAATTTTCAAGTTTCAAAAACCCTAGCTTTTCTCTTTTACCTCTTCTCATCTTTCATCATAGTTTCAACCCGGGAGGACCGATTTAGGTCATTCCCGGCCTATATTTGATGTTCTTCATCTAATTTGACTCTAATTTCTACTCTTTTTCGCTTTAGGTGAAATAAATTTCTCTCCCTTTGTGGAGTTCATTGGTATTTTCATTTCTTCCTTTTCGTAGGATTCTCTTTTCGCCTATGGTGCGATATCTATTTTGTAGATTCAATATGAATTTGGGGACCAGATATACATACAATCGATGGTATCAAACAGAGTTTTGCAGGCAAGTGATTGCTTTGCTCGCGGTGAAGATCTCCACTTCCGTCAAAGATGAAGATACATCAAAGGAAGCACATGGTTACTATGCATGTTGGGAGTCGCACCGAGGTGTCATTGTCAATTGTCTTATTAGCAAAAATTGTGTTGTTATTGTTGATTTAGTATATTCTAAGGTTATTTTAATAGTAGATGCCATATGACTTTTCTATTAATGAAAATTTTCTATTCCCTTCTCAAAAAAAAAAAAAATAATAAAAAAAATAAAAATTCCAAGTTCCAACTTTTGGCCTAACATAAGGTGCCCTGACGTTTCTAACCTTACTATTCAGTATTCACCGTTTCTTATCCCACCCACCAGCCCTCGAACTAATCGATTAAACAAAATTCAGGAACACAAACACAACAGAGCCCTAAAAAGAGGGTCGAAATCGAGAAAACCCTAATTTCTCAATCTGCGAAAAAAAATGCCAAGTTCGTCATTGATTCAATTCCTTGAATCGAAGCAGCTTCACGCGTCTTGAATTGATTATTTCGATTTTCTCTCTCCTCTTTTTCGACCTAGTTATGTCGATGGCGATTGAGGTTTTGAAGGATTATCCTTCTGAGCTCGAAATTGGGAGCTCAATGGAGTCTTTTCAGAAAGCTATGGAGTCGCAAAAACTGCTTTTTCATGGCCAGATCGATCAGCTTCGAAATATCGTTGTTACTCAATGCAAATTAACTGGCGTTAATCCTTTGTCTCAAGAAATGGTATCTTCTCTCTCTCTCTATCACATTGTTATAGAGATTTTTGGAGTGAATTAGGGTTAGGGTTGTTGTTTTTCATACAATTGAAGGTGTATGAAATCTTGGTTTAAGGTTATCTTCAGGGCCCATGCGATTAGTCGAGCTAGCTTTGATGCCCATGTTATCTTGGTTTAAGGTTATCTTTGTTTGAGGTGCATCTTGGTTGTGTTATGCTGAAAATTACGCAGAATTTGAAATCGAGGTGTGATTCGTCTAATGATGGTAATGGTAGCTTGAGTTATTTGAGTGCATTGTCACCTCTTTGAAGTTTTTCTATGAAGAGGATGGACAAAAATTGAATAATGAAATTAAGGGGATTTATAGATGAGATATGGAGGATTTGGAGTTTGTAAACAATTTTGTTTAATCTGATGGTGCTGTGTCTTTAATTGGTGGGCTTTGTGTTTGAATCTCTTTGTGTGGGTGCAAACTGCAAAGGCATGTGCTTGCAGCTGTTTATATTAGGGTTTTGAATTTGTGGGGTAGGATAGAGAGTTTTAAGTTGTCTTAAGCTAAAAACTGAATTTATTTACTTTGATTTAAATGGGATTTTAGGATTGAATTAATTCTCATGCTGATAGAGTTTCTGTTGTTTGTTGCAGGCTGCTGCTGCTTTATCGATAAATATTGGTAAGCTTAACGATTTCAGTTGCATGATTTGAAATAGAATTCTTTTTTGACTGGAACCATTGATGGAGTTTACTGTTGTGGGTTCCTGACTCCTGAGACTGTTCTGTAACTGCTGTTGTGTTTGGTGTTGGATTGCAAAAAAGAGGGTGGTGGTGGTGGTGGTTAAATGCATTTCTGTTCCTATGGGTTCTTATTTATTGTTATAGCTCTTACTATTGTAATCTCTAATATTTGTGATCAAGGAATTGTAAATGATATGCAATCAGATTAAGCTAATGTTTGAAGAAGCTTGCTGGAATTTTTGATTGTATCTTCTTTGTTTTACAGGGAAAAGACCTAGAGACTTACTAAACCCCAAGGCCGTAAAATATATGCAATCAGTTTTCTCCATCAAAGATGCTATTAGTAAAAAGGAATCTCGGGAGATTAGTGCTCTTTTTGGTGTAACGGTTACACAGGTGCAGACCATCCCTTGTTTAGCTACTGAACTGATTCTCATCATTAGAGTTTCACAACTTCCTTTGGATCAGAAAAATTTTGTGCTTTCAACTGTCTGTTGATGTTTCTTCTTACCACATTATAGGTTAGGGAGTATTTTGCTAGTCAACGTACAAGGGTGAGGAAAATGGTCCGGGTATCCAGGGAGAAGGCGAGTAGGACAACAACAAAGGAATTGCAAGATGTTGTACCCACTGATTCTGACCTTATGCTACCTATCGATCCAGTTCCGTTGAGCTCTGTTGGTCCTTCCGATGTTGAGGAAGCAGTCGAAGCACCCTCCTGTTCAAACCAGGACGAAATCTTGCCTGGATTAGACGAATCTGAAAAACAGTTTGTCGGAAATATTTTCAGCGCCATGTGTAAAGAAGAAAGTTTCTCTGGCCAAGTGAAATTGATGGAGTGGATATTACAGATAAAAAATCCTTTAGTCTTGTGCTGGTAATTGCCAATAGTTAAGAGTTAATTCTTATTTTTTTTCCTGAATGATTTCTTAGATCTCTTTTCCAACTCGGCTCTGTTAGTGTAGGTTTTTGACTAAAGGTGGTGTCATGATTCTAGCTACTTGGTTGAGCCAAGCTGCTAGTGAAGAACAAACAAGTGTCCTTACAGTTGCTTTGAAGGTATAAATTTATGCTGGTTGTAAACTTCCTTTCTTATATGAGATGCTTAACCTAACATGCTATGTTGGATTGGTCATTGTATAGGTTCTTTGTCATTTGCCTCTGAATAAAGCTCAGTCAGTCCACATGTCAGCCATACTCCAAGCTGTCAACCGATTGCGGTTTTACCGGATATCAGGTGTGTTTATATGTTGGTTGCCTTTTCACTGTAGCCTCTTTTCTGAGAGTCCCTATTATGCTTCATTCTGAAGGTTTTCATTTACCAAACATTTTGAGGTTATGTATTGGACCATATGTTCTTGTATAAAGAGGTAACTATGAATTTAATACATATAACCATAATAATTGCCACCATCAAGTGTTGAATACTCTACTTTTTTAATCTAACGAGGGGCGAAAAAAGCTAGAGAGGACCAGGCTTGTTTCTCAGACCTTTATACCAATTTAATGTCTTGTTATCATCATTAATAGATACTAGCATTAGTATTTCCTGAAGTAAGTGTTTAGTTGTCTTTAGTTGGCATGTTTACCTCTAATTTGCATTTGACTTTCCAATAAAACTTGCCCCATTTTTTGTTCTGTATTTAAGATGTTTGTATGAATTTTACGTGTACAACCTTTATTTCAAATATTATTAAACTGATTTGAAGATCAGATATCTCAAACAGGGCAAGAGTTCTGTTGTCAAAGTGGAGCAAAATGTTTGCCAAAACCCAAGCTTCAAGGAAACCTAATGGCGTTAAATCTGCTGGTGCTCCAGAGATAGACCTGAGGCAAAGGTAAGTTCTTATTTCATTAGTTCAACATTTGCTTCCATTATTTTTAATCTCAGCTGCTTCCCTCTTTCTTTAATATTAACATCCCAATGTAACTTTGATCAGGATTGGTGAACTTATTGGAGATGGTTCGTGGCAATCGTGTGTTGATAACCCTGTGAGTGTCATGTAAATATGAAAATAATTCTTGGTTGGAGTTATTGATTTTCTGATATCATGTTGTGTCATTTCTTGCTTCACAGGATGGCATTCTTGTTCCTTTGGATGGAGGTCTAAATGATACCAGGTTATAATGAGACTTGGTAGATTATTTCTAAAATAGCATGTTGTATATTGAAAGTACTGACTTATGGTGATCTCCAGGAAAATGGAAACTCCAAAGCTGCTCACTGCGTCATCAGATGATCCAAATAAGAAGTACATTTTGGGCACATCTACTCGTATCCTTCATATATTATTGTTCATGATTGCGTAAAGCATTATTTCCATAGCCTTCTTATCATGAAGTGCAAGTCCCACTAATGCAGGGTTGGCCACATAAATCATTATGTCGTAAATTCAACCTTGTACTCCAAAAGTTGAACAACGTGCAAAACCTTCCTCATAGTTTGCATTCAAGTTTTATAGGCCTAACCTATTTATTTCAGTGGTTAATTTTGGAGCTGGAGGATAGAGCCAATTTTCGTGCTAAAGATGGACTTAGCATGTGCAAGTGCTGGGGGAGATCGGAGATGTGAGTGAAACCTAGCCAGTTCTGTTTTCACTTTTGTTTTGCGTGAACAACTTAGGTTGGCATTATGGGTGTGGGATTCGCTTAGCATGTGCAAGTCGTAATTTGTGCTTCAGTGACTGTATGCATGTCTTGAATCTCGATATTTGCAATTGTTAACTTGGTAACTTAATAGAAGATTTTAGGGTACATTCCTTAGCTGGTTACAGATAACAAAGAACGCAGAAAGGTTCAGCTTGTTGAACAACCAGGCCAAAAAACAGCTGCTAAAAGTCAGCAGGTAAAAGCAGTACAAGGCAGTGCCAATCAAGCGCGTCCTATCACTGCTGATGAAATCCAAAAGGCGAAAATGCGTGCACAATTTATCCAAAACAACAAAAGGAAAAGCGAAGGTGCAAAGAAACCTTCACCTGCTAATGATTTTCTTTCAGCATCAGAAGCTTATCTTCGACCTAAGCTTGAAGCACAGAAGAAAGCAAGGTTACTTCCTCCAAAGACTAGTAAAGTGGTGGATTTGCCTTCTGACCAGAAGCCAAGTTCTGACCAGAATCCAAGTTCTGACCAGAATCCAAGTTCTGACCAGAATCCAAGTTCTGACCAGAAGCCAAGTTTTGACCAGAAGCCAAGTTTTGACGAGAAAGAGTCTTTGCTTGATAAGTGCCGGAGGGTTCAAATCCCTTGGCAGGCACCACCAGGTACAGTCTCTTCAAGTCTTCGTTGGATAATCTTTCTGTTTTTCAGATTATATTTGGTCTTGAAGCAGACTTTGGAGAGGTTAACAATTACTCTTATAAGAATTCCTCTGATTAGGGAAAATAATGGATACCAAATAGGCAACCAGGAAATACTTGGAAATGAGAAATACATCTTTACCAATATTGTCTTCCATGATGGTATTTAAATTTAAGTCCAGCACGTCATTATGTGTGCTACAGAGGAATCCCTTATTTTCCATTTATATAGGTGCTAAATATTGTGTAAATCAGAGAAGTAATGTACTGCCACTGGAATACATGATGAAGTCTGTCAGAGGAAAGTGTTAATGGCTCAATACTTTTATAAGTAGCATTTTGTTATTTTTTGCATTTGAAGAATGGCATAGCATGTAAAAATCTAGAAAGTGCATGTCCCAATTGCGATTCTTTTTAACATGGGCACGGCAAGACATTGTGAAGAATGCCACTGGACCCTGATTTGATGTGATGTATACGCAAGGTTTGGAGGGGTATACTTTAGGTGACTTGTCATTTAACTTGGTTATCGAAAGTGGTATGCCTTGGGATGAATAGTCCCCTAATTATAGAGGCGGCTCCAGGTTCGAGCCTCCTCAGGGTCACTGGAGGTTTTCTTGGTCGTTAACTTTAGGACCCATGGGATTAGTCGAACAAAAGGCCCGATACCCATGTTATCTAATAAAAAATTTATAGCGGAACCAATTTGCCATTTCATCAACTTTTTGCAACTGGAGCTCCCTTAATATTGAGGAAGTACTACAATTTCTAATGGCCCATTGTAAATGATATTTACCGAAATTTAAAGGCACATAATTTAATGGAGGACATAGAAGGGGGGAAAGAAAGCAAGTGGAATAGGTGATTATTATTCTCTCTAAACCACCATAATTTGACAAACTGAGTGCATTTTGAAAATACAAAATCTTGATGAGCAATTGTGTAAGTTGCAATTGAAAGTAAAGGACCAAAACTCATATCAAGAATCGTTTTTTCTTCTTCTTTTTCTTTCCGGAGTTGAATAGAAATAGATGGACATTTGGGAACTGAGTCAAGTAAGAAGGTATTTGGTGTATGACTGGTGTTCAATCATCCAAACCAATCTCGCCCCATCCCGAAAAATTGCATGTGGAACTCTGATATCAAAGTTAGCATTAACCTGTGAAGTGTGAAATTAAAATGTTAGCTATATTTCAAAGAATGCTAGTTTTTACTAATGAAAAAGTGACAAACAAAATAGGTATATGATAAGAGTTTCGCCTTTAAGGTTGCAAAGTAACGTTGTATTTTTGGTGGTTGGATGTAGTGAATATATGCTCTTTTTTGTACAGCGGGTAGCTTTGTAGAGCCTATTGTGGAGTAAATTAATGTACTCAAATGTCTTTGAAACGCAAATCATTTAACTTGTGAGACATTGCTCTCACCCAGATGAGAGTGAACGCTAAATTGTAACCATTGAAGTGCAATAAGTGCCATATGCAACATATGGTGACGTGAAAGTTCGCTGCAGCTCCTTTCAAACGTCCTTGTTAGGGATTTTGAACTAAGAAAGACGTAACCGCATACTCCGAGATTTTGCCCTTGTGAAGGGATTTTACTTTCGTTGTGGTGGAAATGTGGAATGGTGCACTTGGGTTTTGTGTTTCTAAATGAGAGAACTTGTGCTGTCTAAGAGACAGCAACCTTTGTTTGGCTTGAGAAACCTTAAGTGCGTGTCTTTTTCATTTTTTATCATGCTGTGAAGTGTGCGTATGCAAGTTCTGAGTGACCCATCAACTGCTTGTCAAAAGTGCATGAACAGAGTTGTTTGGGTTGAAAGTGAATGGGGTGTATTTTGCTGTGCAAATGAAGTCAGCCTCGTCGTTTTGTCGAGAGCTTAACTTTACATGGTCTAAGTCTGTGAGCAGAATTCAGATTTCCACATTGATTCTTTTCCGCAGACATATAATTTTGTTTATCGACAAGATGTTTGATACAATCGAATGCATTCTGTGTTTAGAGCTTTGACAGTCGAATGCATTCTGTGTTTAGAACTTCGATCATTTGTGTCGAGAGGTCCTTCAGATTTGGCAATCATCCACGAGATGTGATCAGTATGTATGCTTTTCTGAGTTGGTGATGTTAAAACAGCTCACATAATGTTATTGCATTCCAGGGAAGCCGTGCAATCTGATACGTGAGAGAAGCTGATGAAACAAACAGAGCTTTATGGCATCCTAAATTGCTGTTTTAGGGGGGGGGGGGGTCCGTCTTACTATAACCCGATGGAAAATGACGGGCTTTTGTTGACCTTTCATCTTGCAAGAAAATAAATATTTTATCAGAAAAATGTTTTTTATTTTCTTTATTTTTTGACAAATAATCAGGTGGACAACTAAAAACATGAGACCTGCCAAGTGATCACTATTGAAAAGAAAAAAAAAAAAGAAAAAAACAAAGCAAAATTCTCACCCACCACAAAAAAAAAATGTAAAAAATAAAGAACAAGAAACTGAAGAATTTACCTTTAAAACGTTGAAGTCTGGTGATTGTGGAGACTCTGCCCTAAATGGGTTTTATGGCAAAAGTTGTGAATTGTGATTAGTTGTTTACCTCTACAAGGAATCTGATTTTTATTTGTTTTGTTATATGACAACTGCTAATGTCGCCTGGAGATATATGATGTTGTTGTGAATTGTTTGTGGCTGATTTTTGGTTTTACATTGTTGGGCCATTTGCAATATATTTGTACTGTATTTTGTGGAATATTTGAATGCAAAGTGAACCGAAGTTGCTATTAATGATTAATATGCATACTATTTGTCTGTCCATTCATCCAGAGGTTCAAATCAATCCAGCCTGGGAAATTGGAACGGGGGAAAACAGCAAGGAGATTGAAGCTCAGAGAAGAAGAATGCTTCGCGAGAAGGAAACCATTTACAGAACTCTACAGGAGATCCCAGCAAATCCCAAGGATCCTTGGGACGTTGAGATAGACTATGATGATACCTTAACACCAGAGATACCAATGGAGCAGTTGCCGGAAACTGATTATGCCGATACACCAGTAGAAACTTGTGTGTCAGACAATCAGAATGACTCAGTCAGTTTAGCAAACCCTCCCTCCACTTCTTCACAGTCTGGTAATGGAGCGGTTTCTGCTGAGCCTGATCTTGAGCTCCTGGCAGTCTTGCTCAAAAACCCGGAATTGGTTTTTGCCCTGACTTCTGGCCAAGCCAGTGGTTTATCAAGTGAGGATACTGTGAAGCTCCTTGATATGCTCAAGTGTAGTAGTGGAGGGGCAGGATTGTTGAATGGGGAAGCTGAGAAGCCAGAGGAAAGGAAACTCGTCGAGGACTCTCTCCCTTCGCCAACTCCATCAAGAAATGTTGAAGTCTCCCTTCCATCTCCAACCCCTCCGAGCAGATTCGAAGTTTCTCTTCCATCTCCAACTCCTTCCTGCAATCCTGGGCCGGTGCGTGATAATGTATTCATATCGCAATACTCAAATTTCATGCAATGGATGGGAATTTTTGTTGGTAATTGTAGTCCTGGGAATGGTTCCACTTCCACCTTAAGCAAATATTTTCCATTGTATAGCAGACTAATTGACCCCCATGCCTCCTAGCAAGCTTCCAGACTTGGGATATCAGTTAAGACCACAAACCTCGTTGCCAATTTTGAGCCTCAAATTAGGGAGCCATTTTTTATTCCCCTTTTTTCTTTTCTGGGTGTGTGCTTTTTTATTTTTAGGGTCCCTTTTTAATGCTTTTTTCCTCCTGTTCTTTTGTTTTTCTAAAAGTGAACCAACAGCTAATGCAAATGGATTTCGAACCCAAATTTGGAAATACTAACAAGTTTTACCAATAAACTTGCTGACATCTGCTTCTATTTCTTTAATGGGGTTATTTTCACTATATTCCATTTGTTCGGTTGAACAGGAACTTATGGGTGATGTGAGATGTTATCTTTCATGAAGATGACAGCAGAAGCCCAAAACCCGATGGATCGCATTTAACATGAAAATCACTTATCTGTCTGTTGTCAGTATGTGAAAGATATAACAGTAACAACTAACAAGACAAGCATGGTCAACACAAACTCGGCTATAATTTAATGGCACAGGATACAGCTAGTTCTTTCTGTCTGTCTTTGTCCCTGTTTGCTGTCACTTGTGTCACTTGGGTTGATTTCATAAACTGTGCTGATCAGCTTAATATTGACCATGAAACTAACCTGCGCTTGATAAAAAATGGATTATGTTACCAAATCTGCCTTTTCATGAGTGATTATGTTCCTGCAGAATTTGACTGCTGTTGTTTCATGTTCTGAATGGTATAATTATTTTGTTTGCAGAGTGGATGGGCATCACAAGAGGCAAAGAATCCATTTACGCGGCATAGTATGACATCCCTTCCTGCTGTCACTGTATCAGACAGACCTCAGAACACCAGCACATTGCAGTCTCAGTTTGTGTTACCCCCTCCTCGTTCGACTGTCACGCTCGAGAATCAACAGACATATTTCATTCAGGCTCCTACCCAAATTCAACCAGTCAATCATCACTCTTTCAATCCCTCTATACACAATGAGCGGCTGCCTAGTAACATTACTCCATACCCCCTCTCATCACCTGCGCTTTCGCAGCCACAATTGCGTTCACAGCAACATGTATCAGTACCAGAGCAATACCATCCAGAAGATAGTAATAGGGTAATGCTGAAACCTAGACATGGTTTAGCGCACAATTCTTTTTCTACTCATGGTAATCAAAATGTACATAATCCTACTGTTGGGGGTGGGCATGGGCACAGACAGGGCGCGGGTGCTTTTCCTGGCCCACCATGGGAGAGGAATGAGTTTTATCCTGGTGGTCGAAACGGTTTTGAGACCTTGAGCCCGGAGAATAGCCCGGCTAGGTATCAACCTGAGCATCCTCGTCAGGGACAACAACAGCATGGATGGAGTTACCAAGAGCAAAGGGGGTATCATGGACCTCCTCCTCCTGATAGGGTTAATAGATACCAGAATTCTCCGGGTTTCCGGGATCATAATTGGCGTGGTGGTGGTGGCGGGGGTGGTAACCGGAGGTGGCATGACGATAACCGGAGGCGTTAATGACTCTGTATTGGCTTGTATTCCTTGTTCTGTGCATAATTGACCATTTTTACCCTCTAATCCTCCATGAAAGGATAAAAACAAAAAATGAAAGAAGAAAAACCCTCTGGAAACCCTTGGGACAACGAGAAGAAATGTTGGACGTGGACGTTCGAGCATGGGATCTCTTTTGATTATGCATTGAATTGAATGATTAGAGAATCTTAATACATATAGTAATACATTACCTTCTTTGGTAAAATGAAGTTATAGAGAAAAAGTATTGAGCCAGATAAAAGTTATAACGAGCAAATTCGGATAGTTAGTTAATTATCATATCTATCTTTCCAAGTAAAACTGGTCATCCATCCAAATCAAAGCCCACAAATCATGATGATTTTAGAATTGGTGATCCAAAAACGTAATACTCTTTAACAATCAATTAATTAATTAAACAATGTTAACAGAAATGCTATATCTGTGAGACCGTGATATTGTCATGACACCCCGTGTGAGAAATTACATTTTTGGTTCTTTTCAACGATGAAAAGGGCCAAAAGACAAAAAGAGGCCCCTCATTTTGATGACGAAAATTGTATGCCTTGATCTTTATACTACAATCGATCAAGATGATGGGAAATCATGAGCTAATAAAGAAAACGGGCTCGGGCTCAATGCGGGTTAGTAGAGTCGGTAGAATTTAACCTGATTCAAATTTAATCTACTAAAAATCAGATCCAACCTAAAATTATTCGACATGCTAATAACCGATCTGCTTATGCCTCAACTTAAACAAAATTTTGAGAGACATATTTGTTCAGAATCGATGCTCGACCCATAACTGTGGAGTCTGGCAGCATATTAAATAAACTTGACAAAATTTAACGTGACTCAAAATTCGACCCGAAAATATTAGATTATGAACACGATTTTATAAACCAAACTTGCAGTGACTGAATCCATAATTGAGTTGACCCAACCTGTTTATTTGATTTGGATGAGGCAATTTGTAATTATTGTGTATTTAACTATGCGTGAACTTATCAATTTTGTATGAAATGAATCTTAATTGCATGTTATTTTATTAAAATTTAATTGAACATGGTAAACTATGTAGTTGTTTGCTTGAAATGAAATTAACATTTTTGGATATAGTACTATCTACATTACTGCGTTTTGCCTTTTGTTTTGAAGGTTTTTTTGGTGTAAAATACTAAAAAAAAGTTGATTTACAATATGAATGTGTGTGTGTGTGTTTTTTTTTTCTTTTTAACTTTTAGGTAGTTTAATGTAAACTTAATATTTGTAATCGAAACAAAATAAACGTCATCAACTTGTTGGGTCATGAGCAAGCATTTATCAACTTGAACTCGATATGTTTCTACTCTAATTTTGAACCAATGAACAAACGCTGGCAAGCTGGTTTGGGTCGAACTAACAAGAAGAATTATCTAGAGATTCACACAATCATATTGCCTATATTCGCCTATTTTCTTGGACGGATAGATGGACGCCATAAGTGACCCGTTCATGATCATCTTGTAAGTGGAAGGTCTTTAGTTCACATATTAATATTGTACATCTACTGGATCAATATAGTTTTGTCTCAGGGTAAGAATTCTCTCAAACACCTTATTTACCCTACTTATGTATTACACTTGTGAACATTTATTATGTCCAATATTTCCCTGCAAATAGAAAATAAAAAGTACTCGCAACATATTAAACGTGAGAAACATATACAAATATAATGCTTAAATGGGTTGGCTTAATTTTCAAGGGAAAATTCCATAAAGGGTATTTGAGATTTGGGTTATTGTTAAAAAGGGTGCCTCACATTTTAATAATTTCAGTTTGGGTACCTAATTTTATAATAATTAGGATAACTTTGTGACTCCGTTAGAAACTTCATTAGGATAAGAACTCCATTAATCGAGTGACATGTAAAGTGTAAATCTTAATAGACTACACTGTTGATCGGAAAGAATTCCAAACTACCCTCAGTTCCATCATACCCTTGTAGAACAACTGCCATATTAATCTAACTGTTAGTATCTTTGATCTTAGGACTTGATATGATGGTTGAAATCATCCTTCTATAACGACTATATTTTTTATAAAAAAAGTTTAGAAATTCAAAAACCTTCTGTTATATATCACGTTTAAGTGAGATATTTGCGAAATTACAAAAAGAGGTCATAGTCTATCGATGTTTACACTTTATATGAGACTCTGTTAACGTAGTTCCTAACAAGAGTCACAAAGATTACTCTAATTAAATAAGATTATAAAAGTTATTAGGTACCTAAATAGTAACCCAAATCTCAGATGCCCGTTATAGAATTTTTCCTAATTTCAAACATGTACATTGCATATATTCAGATATTAAAAGTAAATTTTTGATCTCAAAAAGTCAAATGAGAAAAAGAATTTGGAAGGGAGGAGTGTTTTTCCTTTTTTTTTTTTTTTTGGATTGATATTGGGAAAAATTAAAGTCAAATGATTTACATTAACAGTCTCCTTTATTTTTTATTCCCAATTTTTTTTTTTTTTTTTTTTGTAAAATTGTTTTTTGCTTAGAGCCGCCTAAAGCAAGAGTGAGAGCAACCTGCAGAAACAAGTCCACCAGACCAGACCACCACCGTTTCCAACTTCATCCCCGTTAACTACATCAAGGACACAATATTCAAGTTTCAACCCTCTCTCTCTCTCTCTCTCTCTCTCTCTGTGAAAAATGAGAACAGTGCCAGACTTACCCTCACAAAGATGGGGTTATGCCCGTATCATCACTGGCACCATTTTTGGCGGCCTTTTAGGCTTCTATGTTATGCATCGTCTTGAAACCAATTACAAGGTTAATCATCTTCTTCTTTTTTTCCTTCTTAATTTTGGGTGATTTGGGTGTTCTTCAATTTCATCTGTTTTTTATTTTCTTTTATTGATAGGTTATAATCTCATCTGGGAATTTGGTAAATTTGTGAATGCAGGCAAAATGGGATGAGAGATTGAAGAAGTATGAAGAGGAGAAGATGATGAAAGAGAATACCCAGAATCAAGTTCAAGATCATGAGCACCATTTTTCTGAGAATGTGCCCTCAAAAGCACTTGACTAGGTTTGTAGAGAATAGCTGATGATGTTTTGTGAATTGGGTTTTTTTTTTCTTCCTGAAATTTGGTTAGTTTTGCCCATTTTGTTGTCACTGAGGATCTGCTGAATGATATAACAAAGTTGTTTTCCTTGTGAATTGTTTCTGATTTGCTTTGACATTGTTGCCTTATGTTCTTGATTGTGTTACTATATGAATGGAATCAAACTTTGATAATGAAATTAGCTGATAAATGAAAAGTATGATAAATGAGTACTGAACTTAAACTATAGCTAAGAACAGTAAAAATAAGGGTGGCAAGTCTATAACTTTCACCTTAATTAAATCATTTTATCAGATTAATGGCCCCTATACTAGTATGTTACACCAAATTAATATCTTGAAGTTGAAATTAAACTGTTCTCAAAGACTGTTTACAAAGCCAACTCCTGCATAAATCTTATGAAGCAAATGGTCAAAGTGTTAATTCATTTGAGGTAATTAAAGACCAACAGAACAGTTTTTAGTCTAGTGCTAGGCCGTTTTGGGGAAAAATACTAACTGCATAATTAGACCAAAAACAGTTTTGTGAAGAACATATTTATGGCATAATAAATCCCGTCTGGAACTTAGAAGTATAAATAGTCCTACTATTTCCTTCAGAACCCAACAATCCATCCAACACAACTGACCAACTATAATCCGTACACCATACAAGCTGACAATATGGCAAGAGAATCACCAAAGTCATTAACATATCAGCTTTTCATCTTGTTTTCTTGCACAGCTCTATTGATCCAAGCAGGATCATGTGTAGGCCAGATTCCAAGTCCCACGTTTTGGATCCCAAAAGACCCTCAGGGCTGCGTGAAATCCATCACAGATGCACGGTGTGTCTGTTGAACTTGTGGACCAGCCTGGGGAAGCCTAGCGCTGCATGTTGCAAGGCCTTGGGGGGGATCGACGCCTCTTGCTGGCCCGCATTGCTCCCACTACTAAACCCCTCTATTGCTCCCATCTTTAGGGCTTTGTGTCCTGGTGGTGGCAGTGGTGGTGTTTTCCCCTTTCTGCCTTTGCTTCCCTTTCCATTTGCCTCCTCAACCCCCTCACCCTCTCCTGTTGGGGGTGCCGGTGCTACTCCTTCGCCAAGGACAGCCTAATCAGCTGCTTAGTGTTGACAACTCTATTTTTCTCCTTGCTTTTTTGTTAGCTAAGTAATAGTAGTCAAATAATGGAGGTCAATCAGAGTTTGAGTATGAACTTATTTATTTGAATTCTCCTATGAAGTTTGCAAATATGTGCCCTTTTTGTTTCTGTTTGAGTCCTTCGAGATCAAAGTTTGATGAATGAAATAGCAATTTCCTCCTCTTTGATCCATGTCTTGTGATTCTGTTCTGCTTTTGTTTTACAATTCCATTTTGGGGGCTCTATTTTCCTCCTTCTTTGATTGTGTTACTGTGAAAAGAAACAAACTGGATGTAATACTCCTCTATGAATCTGTGAACCATACCGGATTTTATCACCTGAAAAACGATTACCCGAGGGCTTCAATACAGTTGCAGTGTTAACATTGATGAAATTCAACCAAAAGCAAAATCACCATATTACAAGCTGTTTGACAATGTGTCTAGTTTGAAAATAGACTCTACTTTTATCAAATTACAAGAACGAATAGGTAAATTAGACCCTAAAACGATCACGTGCTATGGCTAAGCCAAGTGGAATTAGCTAGTCCATCCGACAAGTCCGATCCAAAGATGAGGAGTAAATCTTGGAGAGCGTCTTAGAAACCTCAGAAATAGATGACCAAGAGTTCATGTCTAGATCCACTTACTTATGAGCCAATTGAGCCATTAACTATGCCAAAGCGAATGGAAATTCCCTGGCCAGATTAGAATCCATGAACCCCTTTAGCTTCTCTCTGTCTAATCCCCTTCAAACGTGTTCCTGGTCACCTCAAACTACAATATGTTGTTGCATATGTTAGAAGACAGAATATTACCAGTTTTGTTTGGTGAAGTTGTCATTGAGTAAGTTGCAGTATGGACAGACTTTAGTCAAGTCGGGTATCAGGTGATGATGACCTCGTTTATATTTGCAAATTTTGGGTTAATCACTTGAAAATCAAATAAAGTTTCCAATCTTTATATCTTTCTAACCGAGGCCTGTCCTTAAATTTATGGAAGCAGGAGATGTAGTTCAAGCCCTGACATATGGTTCTGATAGTGCATGTGATAGATATGAAGCTTGTAAGTTGAGTCATGTACTTTGTGAGGCTGAGGTTGCAGATCATGTACCTAAGGGGGAAGATCTGGGACAAAGTGTTGCTGATGCTGAAATAGAAGTCCAGCTTATTTTAGAGAAAGAAATAATGTGATTGGTGATTCATCTAATTAGCTGAGAGTTGATTTTATTGAATCTTCTGTGAGTGAAAGCATGGGTCGTGTAGCTCTACATGCTGAAGGTTGCTTCAATGATGCTGAAGTTGAACGAGGCCAGCTCATCCCTAGGACAGGCACCTTCAAATGCTGTAAAATACTGATTTTTCAGAAATAGTTACACAAATGGAAGAAATTTTTTTATATGCCTTTTGGGAATAGTTGTTCAGTTTGTTGTTTTGTTCAAATACGATGTCTCATCAATCTGTTAGCATTTACAGGCCTTCATGATGCCTTTATTTTGATTAGAGGCCCTTTAACTACTATTCTCTTTCTTTAGGTTCTGTGAGATCTTGTCAAAACTTGGTGGGTCTTCTCACGAAAAGGTCTCACAGGAGACATGATTGCCAAAATGGTTGAAACTGGTTGTTCTAGGATGTTGAGCCTTATCCTTTTATGAAATGAAAAAAACTATAGATAAAAAGGCATTATAGAGTTCACCAAAATGAGAATCCAAGATGGTATTGCATTATATGACTATGAGTCAAGCGCTTGACTTTAGAGCACTCATGAAGTAGAATACAGAAACAAGGTTAATCCGTGTGTTGGCATCAGAGTGTATACTCTTATGTTATATGAATTCAGTGTGTGTAAACTGTAATCATAACCAGTTAGTTGTATCTTGTATGGGAATTTGGTTCAAAGACGAGTCTATAATTAGTTAATGGTTAATCTTAAGAAGTGTAAGTCAATTCAAGTTGTCAGACTTCCACAATAATGTTTCTTAGATGACTGAATAACGACTAATTATTGTGCCATTATTGTGTTAGGTATATACCTTGCTTTTTCAGTTTGGAACATGCAATAATAATGAGAATGATAATAGCCATTTTATTTTCCCCCATTTTTGGGTTTGGGTTTGGGTTATAAAATAGAAGCTAAAATAAAGCCAAGGGAAATTGAGCCAAACTGACACATGCACGCAGCACATAATCAACCTGCAAACAGTCCACAGTCTTTGAACTTCACATCAGAGCTTTCCCCGTTTACCTCGCGGAACAACTTTTCTCCAAGTCTCGGAGTATTTTTTATTTTTACCGTTACTGAGTTCATACACAAAGGAGATAAAATCTAACCATCTATAAAAAAGAAGTTGAAGAAAAATGAGAACCAAGTATGTCAGTATCTCAATCTGCACCGTGATTGGCGGTAACTTTAGGGTACGGCATATATGTGGCTACCAGTCTCTTGAGTAAGTTGAGTTTACTTGAATTTCATCTGGGGTGTTGGTCATTTTTGAATGCAGGCATTGTTTGATAAAGTAAAGAGGTACCAGGAGTACATAAGGAGAGAGAGAGAGTAGAAAAATACCCAGAATCGAGCTCAGGATGATGTCCTTTATTTTGCTATGCCTTTTTGAGATAATTCACTGATCTCTCTGTGTTAAGCTGAAATGCCTATGAAAATTGCAAAGACTTGCACATTTTGTATGCAATAATTTGTTGAGTGAAATAATGAATTCCTCTTCTTTGTTACATGTCTTGTGTTTTGTTGCTTCAGATTTTTTTTTATTTGCTTTTCTGGTTCTTATTTGTTCGTTTCATTGTCTTGCTATGGAAATAATCATAGTTGGTCTGAAATTTTGCATGTGAAATATTTGAATCACACTGTGTTTATACCATGAAAAAGGGTTGCCAGAGAGCTGCAATAAAGTTGCAATGTAAACACTGGTCACATTCAACCTAGAAAAACCAGTCACCGTATTAGATGGTGCTGACAAATTTTTGTGTAGTTTGAGAGTAAACTCTACTTTCATCCAAATTCAAGAGGATAAAGGCAGATGAGATCCACAAATGCTCACTGGCTGTGGTCAACGGAAGAGGAATTAGCTAGTTGATCCATAGGATCCCAAGCCATAGATGAGGTGTAAATCTTGGAAAGTATCACAGAAACCTCAGACATGGATGGGCGAGAATTCATGTCTCGGTCCACACACTTGTGAGCCAATTGAGCCATTGAATACGCCAAATCGATTGGGTATTCACTGGCCAGATTAGAATCCATGAATGCAACTAGCTTGTCCTGAACATTTTCCCCTTCCAACACATTACTGATCACCACACACAATAAATCATTCTCGCTTCCTTGGCTCATCCCTGATGGTTTCACAGCTGGTTTTCCTGATAAGACCTCGAGAATTACAACCCCGAATGCAAATACATCCATTTTTTGTGTCACTGCTCCATTTTCTATGTACTCAGGGGCTAAGTAACCGTGAGTTCCCACAACGTTTTCCGTCAGATGTACCTCCCCATTGCCATCTTCATCTTGTACTGCTCTTGCCAAGCCGAAATTTGTGATCCTTGCTCTGTAGCTAGCATCTAAAAGCACGTTGCTGCTCTTCAAATTCTTATGGATATAAGGTGGAATAATATAGCTGTGGAGGTAATTGAGGGCATCTGCTATATTACAAGCTATCTGGACCCGTTGTTTCCACCCAAGATCAGGTGGCGAGAGAGAATCATCTTCAGATTGGTGATTCTGCTCACGCAGAAGCCAGGTATCTAGAGAGCCCTTCTCAGCATACTCATACACCAGGTAGGTGTTCCCCTCACGGAAGCAATATCCAGATAGCCGAATTATGTTGGCATGATTTATATGCTTTAGTAGATTGATCTCGTCAGCAGAAACATTACCTTTCAGGATCTTAATCGCAGCATCTTTACTGTTGAACTCTCCTCTGAACACAGAACCCTTGATCCTATTTGCCACACTGAAATTTCTGGTTGCTTTCTGCAGCGCCTCAAACTTGTAAGCATTCAATGACCCAATTGCAACCATAAACCCATCCAAAGTGTTCAGACTACTGCTGCTGTAAGACCCTGGCAGGGATGTGTACTCTGTAGCCTCAGGGTCCTTATTTACCTTCTCCTCGCCGTGGGTGGTAGAAACTGCCTTCCTCAAAGGGTGGATGAGAAAGAACCATGCTAAAAAGGAGAAGATTAGAAGCAGAAGAACCCCACCTCCAACCCCAATCCCTACAAACACCCATTTCTTAGAGGAAGCCCCACCACCGGCAGGGGTAGGGTTGTTTATGTTGGGGTTAGCTTGAGGGGGTAGACCCAGAGGAGGAGATGGTGGGTGGTTTATTTTTGTGGGGGCAGATTTGAGGGGTACCAAAATGGGTGTAAAGGGATAGATAACATCATCAACATTGAGGTCATTAGCATTCAAAACACTCTGCATATCCGCCCCAAACATGTCAGCAATTGTGCTGATATCATCTCCCCATGTGACTAGGTAAGACACCAGATACTTGGCCCCATACCTCCTCACCTGCGCCGCTGTAGGGCAGGCGCACATGATAGGGACAGCGACCTCCTCTCCGGCGCTCAACTTTGTGAAATCGTAAGGGTTCTGAGCCCTCATGGCATGGCATGTTGTCAGGCCTTGGTATGTGTTGTTGGCCATTGTGAAATAGTTTTCCTCCTGCGTCTTGAGCTTGTAGGTCGCCTGGTGCATGTAGTGCTTAGGCCCGCTCCTGCGGCTCCTGCTGTCAGGGCCTGTTCCAGTGCAGATGCAGGTGACAGGAACCACTACAAGGTGGTAGGCAGGGATGGGGTCTATGATGGAGATGTTGTTGAGCTGGGAGATGGCTGTGGCGCTGGAATTCAGTAGGGAGGCAATGCTCGAGGGAGTGGCGTAGCTGGGTGGTTCCGATCGGAATGTCACGTAGGCTGTGCAGTTGGGTCGGGTACCGTTGCAGACGAACCCTTTGACATCACTGGAGTCAGTGTAGCAATCAAGTTGGTCATTGTTCACATACTGTTGCTGAGAGTTGGATGGAATTACTTGTTGTAAAGTGATAATGATGATAATGGTGCTTACTGTTAGCATCATTTGGGGTGTTTTAGTGATGGGAATTTTGAGCTCCATTGTTTCAGACGAATTTTTGGGGAGCTTACAATTTATTTATTTTAAAATTTACAATGATGAAATGATAATTGTTGCAGGTAAGGTGGTGCTTACAAATGAAGAAATGAGAGTATATTTATTGGAAGAAATGGGTTTGACTTCTCATAGGTGTTGACCTTAACTTCTAGCCAACTTTCTCTTTAATGTGATTGGCCATAATTGAAATGGAATGTTGTGACGTGTGAATGGTGGCGAGTTATTGGAGCATCAAGTGGGAGCAAATATTCTGCTCCTGTCCTAGAAAACTACTCAAAACTTTCATTTTAAACCAATTTTTAGAATATTGCTAAGTCTCGCACCAAAAACAATTATGGCTAAATTTACGTACTCCAATAAAGAAAATTAGTCAATTGTGTTTTAGAATGACTAAATAGTATGTATGAGTGCTAATTCTAATTTGAGGGTTTTGTCTACTATATTCTTTTCGCTTTCAACGGTCTTATTTAGTATTCGATGTGTGGATTGGTGTTTGGGAGATTTGATCAAATTTGGATGGTTGACGGATAATATGCCACATTTGGTTGATTTCCATCGTATGTACTCCGTATATTGGAATTCACCCGCCAGCCTTTGTAAATGAAATGCTAACAATATCATAGCTCAATATCATTAAAAAAGGTCAGGTCATATGATTAGTACATAATTCTAATGTAGAATTTTAACCTAAGAAAAGCATATAAAATTAGGGAATTTTCAAAATAAAGTTTAAAATGTAACTTATGCACAGATTTCATTAACGATTGTTCATCAACAATTGCAAGCAATATCACAAAGAAAAGTATCAAGACGTTGCAATTCATGTTCGACTTTTGATATCAACTTTAAACATTAGTGTGATCATTATATATTACTAAATGTCATAAAATGTATCTTAAGTCAAATCTTCTCAAAAATATCTGATAATGTAATTTTCATGTACAAATTCAATTTTATTTTCGACCCCAAAGAAGTGGACAAAATTAGCAAATAAAATTCAAACTTAAGTATTATTTACTCTATTTTCCTTGCATTTTCCAAGTCTCAAGTAGTATATCTTGCATTCCTCAAATTGCATTATTCCATCAACCCCTAAGAAGTGACACCCCTAGCCCTACGAATAATGAGAGCACTTCTGAGTTTTGACCGTATGTAGCTTTGTTTGCAAAGTTGTTTTACTACCCCCTCCAAAAAAAATAAAAATAACAAAAATAGAATAAAATAAAATTAGACCCATACAAGTTATAACGAGGTTCAGATTCTTTAAATTCATCTAAAAATTATACTTTTCTACAATTCCCTCAAAAAAACGATTATGAGAATAAGAGCAAGTTTTGTGTGAGACCAACACACGGGAAATTGGGGGTCAATACTTAGGCATGCAGGGGTCGCTTATTATAAGTTGTGATTAGGCCTGACAATGGGTCGGGTTCAGAACAGGTGATTCATCACCCGCATCCACCCGTATATTTTTTTCAGCTTCATCCGTCCACCCATCATCCTTCATCCTCGCCAAATACTCCACTCCTATCCAATCGACCCATTATCGACGGGTAAACGGATGAATTGGGTGATTAACGGGTGAAGAATTTGACAAGTAAACAAAGACTAACTTCTGAAGAATCAAACTCACTGTCATTGAAAAAAAGAGCTACTACTTTCTCAACACTGTACCAAACTCCTTGGTGATAAACAAATTAGAGAGAAAAGGACAAATAGACATTACCACTCCATAATATCAAGTAGTATATTCTATGGTTGTTTGGTTGACATAGAAAAGCATGGGAAGTAGAAAATCTTAAGTTGTTTGGTTAGCGCAAAATGCAGGAAGTTGTACTTCTCAGGAAGTTCTACTTCCCACAAAATGGGGGAAGTGACTTAACACTTTGCAGGAAGTTCTAAATCCTAAGAATTACAAGTTTCTGAGAAGTGCTACTTCCCACATTAAACCAAACGATACCAGCATAGATTTTAAACAGAGCCAGACATTGAAACTATAATCAATCTTTACTTAGAATCGAAGTGAGAAAATTGAGGCACAAGTTGGGTGAAACAGCTGAAGTCAAATGATTTGTTTTTTTTTTTTCTCTCTCTATATTCTTTATATTATATATAGTAAAGAGTGATAGGTGGATTTGCGGGTGAAAATTCATCACCCGAATCCCACCCGATCCACCCATCGACCATCACCTATTTAATCGGGTTTTCATCTGTTTATTTGGGTTAGGTGGAATGGGTATCCATGGATGCAGGTGGAATTGCTAGCCTAGCCGTGATTCTTGTATTGTTTCACTAAAGAATAACCCTCGTGTCACCAAAAGTTACAATAACCGTCTCAAACAAGTTTTCGTGTTCAATATTTGCCCTTCGCACTCTTCCAAAATTTCCATTCCCATCATGATCCGCAGCAGCACTACCACCAAACCATGATGGGGCCCAGCAGGGTTCCAGCAACATTTTCCAGTTGGATTGATTGCCGGTAAAGCTCTCACCGGTTTCTTTGTCATGCTGCACTGCCAATCCCATTATTGTTGATGCAACTCATTCTCTCTCCTATGTGGTATGTTCATATTAACTTGGTATTTTGCTGCTCATTGTATTAATTTTTATATATACTGCAAAAAAGAATGTTATTATGTGATTGCCAATCTGCCATATTATCTAGCTTTTTCAACTTTGAGTTCAAAAATCGTTTACGTAGGTGGTTATGCTTCCCTTTCATAACAGAAATTTGATGTTGCCTTTAGAATAGTGGCTTCTTTTTTATGAAGGGGCTGTAGTGTGGTCTAGATAGATTATTAATGAGACAATTGAAATTTTCATGTGGGCATTTGTGCCATGAAAATTGATGTAGGAAAGGCTAGGGAAATTTGGTGTTTGTACAAGTTAGGGCTCGTGCTCGTTTCAACAGAAAGCTGGTGACTGGTAACTGAGAGCAATTGGGAACAATTGGGAAGTCTAACTGGAAACTGGGAGAAACTGGGGAGAGCTGGTGAAAACTGGAAACCGGTTGAAAAGAACATGCCCTTAACTGTGTAATGACAGGACATGTAGTAGGAGCATCTAATAGTTGAAGTTTTCGAACTTGATTTGCTCCTATGATGATGGCTTTGTGCATGACAATTGACATAAATGTTGGAGAGCATGGAGATGATAAGAAGTCTGTTAAATGATTTTTAGTTGCTGCAAGTTCAGTATTTATATGTGTTATAGATTTATAAGGGATAAAGCTTTACAGCATGTGGTTCACAAAATTAGAGTTTTAGACCTCAGGGTGAAAGGAGAATTTCCAAAGCTACTGGGAGATTCATAATTTATTGACGGGGACTATGATTGTTGAAGTTAATGCTCTTTCTTAGTCGTGAACATGAGGTCAGGTTGGATTATAAATAAGGATTCAAAGAATTAGATTACAGGATTTGGTAATTCAAATTAATATGAAGTCGGGACTTGGATTATAAAAATAAGGATTCTAGTTTCTAAGAATTAGAATACAGAATTTTGTCATTCATAAGACGATAATGGTAGCAAACATGGATAGGCGTTTTGGTCTCTCTTCTGAGGGTGATGTTGGGATAAGTCACACTTTAGATCCCTTTTCTCTTGCTATTTGGTAGGAGGCTGAGGTCATTTATGTCCTTTGTCATGCACGTTCCTTATGCAAAACATTCTGTACTTCTAATTTTGGGAAACAAATTAGGGTCCTACTAATATTTCATGACATAGTGTTTCACTGGTTGAGAGATCATTAGGAGTTCAAAAGTTAGCTGACAACTGCTGTGCATTTTAGTCAGTGGATCACCCACCGGGAGAGAGAGCAAATGCCTCTCGTCAGCTGCTTAAGGTACAGATTAGATTTTACACGTTGTGCCACCAAACTGAAAAGAAGATATTGTTCAATCTGCCCACATTTCATGGCCTGGAAGACTTGCAGAGATGTGAAAGACATATGGCATGCATAAAAACCAGAGATGGATTTTAGTGAGTGAAATTCTGATCTTCCTAGGGGCAGTAATGAATTCTCCAGTCTTCATCTGAGGCTCAAAACTTTACTGCTTAATAAAATAACGCTTAATTGGTTTTACACTACCCAAGTGTCTAGGAAGATATTTTTCTATGAAATCTGTGAACCATACCGTGTTTATCACCTGAAATAAGATTACTCAGGGCTTCAATACAGTTGCAGTGTTAACATTGATGACGTTCAACCCAAAGCAAAATCACCATATTACCTGGTGATTGACAATGTGTCTAGTTTGAAAATTGACTCCACTTTTTATCTAATAACAAGAACGGATAGGTAAATTAGACCCTAAAAAGATCACGTGCTATGGCCAAGGCAAGTGGAATTAGCTAGTTCAATCCGATCCAAAGATGAGGAGTGAATCTTGGAGAGCATCTTAGAAACCTCGGAAATAGATGACTGAGAGACGAGAGTTCATGTCTCGGTCCACACACTAATGAGCCAATTGAGTTATTGACTATGCCAAAGCCAGTAGGAAGTTCCTGACCAGATTAGAATTCATGAACCCCTTTAGCTTCTCCCTATCTTTCCCCCTTCGAACACGTTCCTGATCACCTCAAACAACAAATTATATGTTGTTGCATATGTTGAGAGGATAGAATATTTGTCATTGAGTAAATTTTAGTACATACAGACTTTTGTTAAGTCGTGTATCAGGTGGTGACGACCTCATTTATATTTGCAGATTTTGAGTTAAGTCACTTGAAAATGAAATCCAATTTTCAGTCTATGTTTTTCTAGCCGATGTCTGTAAATTTATGGAAGCAGGAGATGTACTTCAGCCCTGACTTGTGGTTCGGATAGTGGATGGGATAGATATGAAGCTTGTAAGTTGAGTCATGTACTTCGTGAGGCTGAGGTTGCAGATCATGTACCTAAGTGGGAAGATATGGGGCAAAGTATGGCTGATGCTGAAATAGAAGGCCAGCTTATTTAGAAACAGAAATAATGTGATTGGTGATTCATCTAGTTAGTATGAGGGTTGGTTTTACTGAATCTTCTGTAAGTGAAATTGTAGGTCATGTAGCTCTACCTGCTGAAGGTTGCTTCAATGATACCAAAGTTGAACAACGCCTGCTTATTCCTAGGACTGGCGGCATTACAAATGCTGTACTGCTGTATAATTCTCATTTTTCTGAAACTGTTACACAAATGGAGTGAAATTTTTATATGCCTTTTGAGAATGGTAGTCCAGTTTGTTATTTTGGTCAATTGCCATGTATCTTCAATTTGTTAGCATTTACAGGCCTTCTTAAGTCTTTATTTTGATTGGACTCTTTCTTTAGGTTTTGTGAGATCTTGTCAAAACATGGTGGTACTCTCATGAAAGGTCTCACAAGAGCCATCATTGCCAAAACGGCAAGAGGAATAGGACTGAAGCCCTACTTACGACCACCATAATAAAAATCAAGTTATCTCTTGAAATATCAAGAAAGCAA
This sequence comes from Tetragonia tetragonoides, assembly GCA_038025085.1. NCBI lineage: Eukaryota > Viridiplantae > Streptophyta > Magnoliopsida > Caryophyllales > Aizoaceae > Tetragonia > Tetragonia tetragonoides. The sequence goes on along the minus strand of CM076142.1, from coordinate 14,805,960 downwards.
GTTTAAATAAATTATATTATATGTTCTTATCTAAAAATAAATAAATTATTATATGTAGTAGTCAAAGCTCTAAAAGCATTACATCATTCTGAAGTAATTAGTTCTTGAAAACTTTTCTACGAGGTTCAGAATTATCCTCTTAATAAACTGAAAAAGGTGCTCACTATGGAGACATTATATTGTTCAGCTTATGAGTATCTAAGATAGGATTGCCTTCTATGACAATGAGTCAAAGGCTTATTCTAGGCGCTCATGAAGTAGAATACAGAAACAAGGTCAATCCATGTGTCGACATCACATCGTATACTCGTAGGTTATATAAAATCAGTGTGTCTGACCGTAACCAGTTCATTATATGGGAAATTGGTTTATAGACGAGTCTATAATTGGTTATTGGTTAATCTTAAAAAGTGTGCATACTATGTAAATTCAAGTTGTCAGACTTCCACAAAAATGTTTCTTAGGTGACTTAACGACTTATTATTGTGTTAATTATACCTTGTTTTCTCAGTTGGAACATGCAAGGATAATGAGAATGAGAATAGCCCTTTTTTTCTTCTTCTTTTATTTCCCCCCTTTTTGGGTTTGGTTATAAGGAGTAGAAGATAAAATGAAGGGCAAATGAGCTATATAGACACATGCGCGCAGCACACAGTCAACCTGCAAACAGTCTACAGTCTTTGAACTTCACATCAGAGCATTTCCTGTTTACCTCCTGGGGGCAACTTTTCTGGTGGGTATTCTGCATGTCTCAGAGTATTTTCTTTACTATTACTGAGCTAGAACACGAAGGAGATAAAATTTAACCATCACCTAAAAACAAGAAGTTGAAGAAAAACCAAGTATGTCAATATCACAATCTGCACCATGATTGGCGAGCATATGATTCGACATATATGTGGGCTTCCAGTATAAGGTTAGTCATTTTGACTCTCATTCTCTCTTAAGTGAATTGAGTTTGCTTGAAATTCATCTGTGGTGCTGGTCATTTTTGAATGCAGGCATTGTTTGTTAGAGCAAAGAGGTACCAGGAGGAGTGAGAGAGAGAGACCCTTCATTTGCATTAATTTGATGAATGAAATGACAAATTCCTCTTCTTTGTTACATGGCTTTTGTTTTGTTGCTTCAGATTTTTTTATTTGCTTTTCTGGTTGTATTTGTTCCTTCTGTGATTGTCTTGCTATGGAAATAATCATATTTGGTCTGAAATTTTGCGTGTGAAATATGTGGATCATTTTGTGTTTATAGCATGAAATGGTTAGAGCTTCAGTACAGTTGCAATGTTGACATTGGTCACTTTCAACCTAGAAAAATCAGTCACCATATTAGATGGTGCTGACGAATTTGTGAGTAGTATGAAAGTAGACTCTACTGGCTATGGTCAACAGAAGTGGAATTGGCTAGTTCATCCATAGGATCCCAAGCCATAGATGAGGTGTAAATCTTGGAAAGTATCACAGAAACCTCGGACATGGATGGCCGAGAATTGATGTCTTGGTCCACACACTTGTGAGCCAATTGAGCCATTGAGTATGCCAAATTCATTGGGTATTCACTGGCCAGATTAGAATCCATGAAGGCTACCAGCTTCTCCTTAACATTTTCTCCTTCCAACACGCTACTGATCACCACACACAATAAATCAATTTCGCTTCCATGGCTCATGCCTAAGGGTTTCACAGCTGGTTTTCCTGATAAGAGCTCGAGAAGCACAACCCCGAATGCATATACATCCATTTTTGGTGTCACTGCTCCATCTTCTATGTACTCAGGGGCTAAGTAACCGTGAGTTCCCACAACGTTTTCCGTCAGATGTACCTCTCCATTGCCATCTTCATCTTGTACTGCTCTTGCCATGCCAAAATTTGTGATCCTTGCTCTGTAGCTAGCATCTAAAAGTACATTACTGCTTTTTAAATTCTTGTGGACATAGGGTGGAATGATGTAGCTGTGGAGGTAATTGAGGGCATCTGCTACATCAGAAGCTATCTGGACCCTTTGTTTCCACCCAAGATCAGGTGGTGAGAGAGCATCATCTTCAGATTGGTGATTCTGTTCACGTTGAAGCCAGGTATCAAGAGAGCCGTTCTCAGCACACTCATACACCAGGTAGGTGTTCCCCTCAGAGAAGCAATACCCAGATAGCCGAATTATGTTGGCATGATTTATATTCTGTAGTAGATTGATCTGATCAGCAGAAACATTACCTTTCAGGATCTTAATGGCAGCATCATTACCGTGGAAGTCTCCTCTGAACATAGAACCCTTAATCCTATTTGCCACACTGAAATCTCTAGTTACTTTCTGCAGCACCTCAAACTTGTATGAGGTTAAAGACCCAATGGCAACCTTAAACCCATCCGAAGTGTTGAGACTGCTGCTGTAAGACGTTGGCCGGGATGTCCTCTCTGTAGCCTCAAGGTCCTCGTTTACCTTCTCCTCGTCGTGGGTGGTAGAAGCTGGCTTCCTTGAAGGGCTGACAAGGAAGAACCATGCCATAAAGGAGGAGATTAGAAGTAGAACCCCAGCTCCAATCCCAATCCCAATCCCTACAAACACCCATTTCTTCGAGGCACCTCCACCACCAATAGGGTTTGTTATGTTTGGGTTAGCTTGAGGGGGTTGACCCAGAGGAGGTGATGGTGGCTGGTTTATTTTTGTGGGGACAGATTTGAGGGGCACCAAAATGGGTGTAAAGGGATAGATAACATCATCATATTTGAGGTTATTAGCATCCAAAACACTCTGCGTATCTGCCCCAAACATGTGAGCAATTTTGGTGATATCATCTCCCCATGTGACAAGGTAAGACACCAGATACTTGGCCTCATACCTCCTCACCTGCGCCGCTGTTGGGCAGGCGCACATGATAGGGACCTCAACCTCGTCTCCGGCGTTCAAGTTTGCGGAATCGTAAGGGTTCTGAGCCCTAATGGCATGGCATGTTGTCAGGCCTTGGTATGTGTTGTTGGCCATTGAGAAATAGGTGTCCTCCGTCTTCAGCTTGTAGGTCGCCTCGTGCATGTAATGCTTAGGCCTGCTCCTGCGGCTCATGCTGTCAGAGCCAGTTCCAGTACAGGCACAGGTGACAGGGACCACCACAAGGTGGTAGGCAGGGATAGGGTCTGTGATGGAGATGTTGTTGAGCTGGGAGATGGCCGAGGCACTAGAATTCAGTAGGGTGGCAATGCTCGAGGGAGTCGCATAGGTCGGTGGGTCCGATCGGAAAGTCACGTAGGCAGTGCAGCTGGGCCGGGTGCCGTTGCAGACGAACCCTTTGACATTACTGGAGTCAATGTAGCAATCAAGTTGGTCATTGTTCACATACTGTTGCTGAGAGTTGGATGGAATCACTTGGAGTTGTAAAGTGATAATGATGATTATTGTTACAATCATTTGAGGTGATTTAGTGTGGAAGATGGCTCTTTTGGTGCTGCTAATGGTGGGAAATTTGAGCTCCATTGATGCTGAGGAATTTGTGGGGTGCTAACAAGTATGTTAGAGGTAATTTGTGGTGCTTAAAAATGAGGAAATGAGAGTATATTTATTGGCGGGAATGTGTTTGACTTCTCATAGGTTTTGACCTTAAATTCCAGCCAACTTTCTCAGATTTTCTTTTAATGTCATTGGCCATAGTTGAACTAGAATGTTGGTGACGTGTGAATGGTGGCGGGTCCACTCAACACTGCGTGGGGGCAAATATTCTGGTCCTCTCCTAGGAAACTAACCAAAACCTTAATTTTAAACCGATTTAAGGTATTGCTAAGTCATGCAACAAAAAATATTATAGATAAGTTTGCGTATACCAATAAAGAAAATTAGTCAATTAAGATCTAAAGTGCTTAGTAATGGTATGTATAAAAGTACTGCCGGTTTTGTCTACTAAATTCTTTTCACTTTCAACGGTTTTGTTTGGTATTCAGTATGTGGATTGACATTTAGAGATTTAATCAAATTTGAATGGTTTGGGTGATACGCCCACATTTTGTCTTTGATATCCAACATTTGTGTTTTGTAGATTGGAATTTGTTTCCAATCTATAATGAGATGCTAGCAATATTGTAGCGCAATCACATAAGAAGGTCATATGATTAGTATATGACTCTATTATAGATTTTTGCCCAAAAATATAGAGTGAGAAAATTTTAGAAATGAAGCTTGAAACGTAACTAATGCCCAAATTTTATTACGGTTTTTCAAATTATAAAAATCTATAACAAAATCACAACGAAAAATTTCGAGGCATTGTTACTGTACTTCCCATTTAAGAAAATCAAAGTCATACTGCACTTTTGATATCAACTTTAAGTCTTTAACCATTAGTTTGATCATTATATAATCATGAAACGGTCTAAAAATTTATGTTATGTCAACGCATTTCAAAAGAATTCTAATAATGTAATTTCATATTATAAATATAATTATAACACAATTTATCTTCAATGAATTGGTGGTAAAATTTAAAAAACATTTCCCATTCTCAACTTCCAAGTAGGACATCTTGCAATAAGAATAAGTCAATAACCCATGGAAATTGTTCCAAAGGCAAGAATGAGAGCTCTTCCATATCTAGCTTGGTACTTGGTAGTTAGATTCTTCAATTTCAACCCCATCTAAAAAAAATCAATACTTCTTTGCAATTCCCTTAAAACCCCAGGATAAAAATTTAAATAAAGATCCAAAAATCCATTCCCATGGGCCCCACCAGGGTTCTAGCAAATTTTTCCAGTATAATGGACTGCCGGAAAAGCTCTCACCGGTTTCTTTGTCCTGCAGCAGTGCCAATCCCATTGTTGCTGATGCACAGCTCATTCTCTCTCCTATTTGGTATGTTCATTTTCATTTACTTGGTATTTTTCTGTTCAATGTATTAATTTTTATAAATAATGCAAAAAAGAATGTTATTATGTGATTCAATCATGTATTCATGTTAGCTTGCTTTTCAAATATTGAGTTTCAAACTCGTTTATTTGGGTGTCTATGCCTCCCTTAGACAACAGAAATTTGATGTTATGCCTTTAGAATAGTGAGTTCTTTTTCAATGGAGGGGCTATGATTGTGGTTTAGATATGTCAATTTAATGATAAAAATTAATACTTTGATGTGGGTAAATGGGCATCATGGCTGAGAATCCCTTTTGTCGTGATTTAGGAGAATAGGCGCATTGATTAGGTTACGTTTATATATTTCGAAAGAACAAGTTGCATGTCATGAAAAATGACATGGGAAAAGCTAGGGGATTTAGGTTTTTGTACAAGTTATTTGTATAATGACAGGACATGTAGTAGGAGCATCTAATTGTTGAAGTTTTGGAACTTGATTTGCTCCGTTGATGTTGGCTTTGTGCATGACAATTGACATAAATGTTGGAGAATATGGAGATGATAAGAACTAAGAAGTCTGTTGAATGATTTTTAGTTGCTACAAGTTCAGCATGCGTATGTGCTATAGTTGATAAAGCTTGACAGCATGTGGTTCAGAAAATAAGAGTACAATTTTACATAGTTACTAGCAAATCAAATGGTATGCACAAGGGTGTGATAACTAGTTTGGGACCTTAGGTTGGGAAGGAAACTTCCAATGCTACTGGAGAATTTATTGACCGGGACTATAATTGTAAAGAGAAGCTAATGCTCGGTCTTTGTAGCGAACATGAGGTCAGGACTTGGGAGTTGGATTATAAATAAGGATAAAAGAATTAAACTACAGAATTTGGTTGTTCATAAGATGAAAAGGGTAGCAAACATGGATAGGAATTTCCCTCAAGAGGGCCATCAATCAAGGCGCTTTGGGGCTCTCTTTGAGGGTAGTGTTGGGATATTCAGACTTACAGACACTCCCTTGCTGTTTTCGTAATAGGCACAGGGCATTTATGAGTCTTTTGTCATGCATATTCCTTAATTAAGACATTCTGTACTTCTAACTTTGAGAAAATTTCTGGAGTCCTACTTGTAATTCATGACCTAGTGTTGCACTGGTTGAGAGATCATTAGGAGTTGATACATTAGCTGACAAATGCTGTACATTTTGGTCTAGAGAACAAATGTCTCTTGTCTGCTGCTAAAGATACAAACTGGATTGAGCTACCAAACTGAAAAGAAGATTTTGTTGGACTGGCCACATTTTATAGCTGTGCTTTACACCACGTCCCTGTGGACTGTTCTGTGAATTCGTGTGATACAGTTTATAAGACCTTCTTGCTCATTTTTATTGTTATTAGTTACTGGATATTTGAAGTTTCCCTTATTAACTAACATGCGTCAATCTCTCTTCTGAATAAAACTCTGTAAATACACTATTTCTTCATCTTCTAAGAGGGTGATTAAAACAGTTCTATAAATCCATACCCTGAGGGGGTAGCTCAGCTGGTAAGACGTCTGAGAAGTATTCCAGAGGTCCCAGGTTCGAGTCCCCTCAGGGCCACTGGAGGTTTCCTGGTCGTTAACTTCAGGGCCCATGGGATTAGTCAAGCAAAGCTTGGCCACCCATGTTATCAAAAAAGATTAAAACAGTTCTATAATCCTTAAAATTGTGTAGGGAAGATACAAAGTAATACACACCATTGGATTTGGGATTCTGAATAATGGAGGGTAAAAAGATCAACTTGGTATCCCAAAACAATATGGTGTTCAACTTCATTGTATCCTAAAGACGATTTTGTTGTTGCTGTTGCACACTTTATGTAGGTGAATGTCGCTAAACAAGATCGTAACTTCAATGGTACTTATTTTTTCAGTTAGAAAATGCATGAATAATGGTGATGGTTTTATTTTTTGGGTGATTTGATTGTGCTTGAATTTCATCTGGGGTTTTGATCATTTTGTGAATGCAGGCATTGTTTGAGAAAGTGAAAAGGGTATCTGGGAGAAAGAGAACTCAAGATGTTCACCTGTACTATACTGACCAAAGGTAAATGACTAGGTCTATAGAGAAAAACTGGTCGGAATTTTTTGAATTTGGATATATAAGATGAAGAAATTGGGTCAACTGGCTAATCTTTATGTGAGAAATCACTATGGTATTTGCTAAGATTTGCCCATTTTGTTCAACATTGGGGATCTGATGAATGAAATAGCCTTTGATCCATGGCAAGTGATTTTGTTCTGCTTTTTCTTTCTTTTTGTGTGTGTGTGTTGGGGGGGGGGGGGGGGCTCTTTAGTGTCCTCTGAATTGTGTTATCATGGTAAGAATGAAGATGACTATGAAATTTGAGTATAAAATATCTGTGAATCACGCTAGTTTGAAAAGGATCACCAGATTGCTGCAATACAGTAGCAGTATTAACATTGATCACAAAGAGACCTAAATCACCATTACATGTTATTGACAAAATATGTTGAAAGTTGACTCTACTTTCATGCAAGTACAAGAAGCAAATAGAAAATTAGACCTCGAAATGATCACCGGCTATGGCTAAGGGATGAGGAAGTAGCTAGTTCATCTGATGGATCCCAATCCTTAGATGAAGAGTAAATCTTGGAGAGTGTCATAGAAACCTCACTCATAGATGGCCGAGAGTTCATGTCTTGATCCACACACTTATGAGCCAATTGAGCCATTGAATATGCCAAATCCAACGGGTATTCCCTTGCCAAATTAGAATCCATGAACTCCATCAGCTTCTCCCTGACATTTTCCCTTTCAAATACGTTCCTGATCATCACAAACAATAAATCATCCCCGCTTCCAGGTTTCGTCCCTGATTGAGTCACAGCCGGTTTTCCTGATAAGAGTTCAAGAACGACAACCCCAAATGCAAATACATCCATTTTTGGTGTCACTGCCCCATTTTCTATGTACTCAGGGGCTAAGTAACCATGAGTCCCCACAACGTGTTTTGTCAAATGTAACTCCCCATTTTCATCATCGTTTATTGTTCTTGCCAGTCCGAAATTTGTGATCTTTGCTCTGTAGGTAGAATCTAGAAGCACATTGCTGCTCTTCAAATTCTTATGAATATAAGGTGGATTGACATAGCAGTGAAGGTAATTGAGGGCATCTCCTACATTACAAGCTATCTGGACCCTCTGTATCCACCCGAGAACAGGTGGCGAGAGGGAATCGTCTTCAGATTGATGATTCTGTTGGCGAAAAAGCCAGGTATCAAGAGATCCCTTCTCAGCATATTCATACACCAGGTAGGTGTTCCCCTCATGCATAGAATACCCAGATAGCCGAATTATGTTGGCATGATTAATATGTTTCAGAAGATTGATCTCTTCATTATGTACATTACCTTTCAGGATCTTAATTGCAGCAGCATCACCGTTGAAGTCACCTCTGAACATAGACCCCTTGATCCTATTTCCCTCACTGAAATTTCCAGTTGCCTTCTGCAACTCCTCAAACTTGTATGCAGTCAATGACCCAATTGCAACCTTAACCCCATCCAACTCCACCGACGACGATTTGGTCTCCTGCGTACTGCTGTAAGACCCTGGCAGGGGTGTGTACTCTGCAGAATCAGACCCCTTCTTATCTACCTTCAGCCTTGCCTCACTGTCGGTTGTAGATACCGCCTTCCTTGAACGGCGGAAGAGGCAGAACCAGATGAAGAAGGCAAAGACTGAAAGTAGAAGAACTCCAGCTCCAATCCCAATCCCTACATACATCCATTTCTTCGAGGAACCCCCGCCAGTAGGAGGGCTTGGCGGGATGGGGTTAGATTGAGGAGGTAGACCTGGAGATGGAATTGAAGGGAGGTTTAACTTTGTGGGTGCAGATTTGAGGGGCACCAAAATGGGTGTAAAGGGATAAATAACATCATTAGGCTTCAAGTCATTAGCATCCAGAACACTCTGCATATCTGCCCCAAAGATGTTAGCAATTTGGGAGATATCATCTCCCCATGTAACAAGGTAAGCCACCAAAAACTTAGCCCCAAACTTCCTTGCCTGCTCTGCTGTGGGGCAGGCACACATGACAGGGATAAAGAACTCCTCTCCGGCGATCAAGTTCGTGAAATCGTAAGGGTTCTGAGCCTGCAGGGCCTGGCATGTCGTCAGACCCTGGTAAGTGTTGTTTGCCATTGAGAAATATGTCTCCCCAACTACCTTAAGCTTATAGCTTGCCTGATGCTGGTAGTACCTCGGCCCACGCCTGCGGCTCGTGCTGTTGGCACCGGTCCTCATGCAGGCACAGGAGATGGGAACCACAATAAGGCGGCCAGCAGGAATGGGGTCTACATCAGAGATGTTGTTGAGCTGAGAGATAGCCGAGGCGCTCGAGTTCAGTAGGAAGGCGATGCTCGGTGGAGTGTTGTAGCTTGGCGGGTCCGATCGGAACGTCACGTAGGAGGTGCAACTAGACTGGTTGCTGTTGCAGAAAAACCCATTGGTGTTGTTATAGTTTTTAGTGCAATCAAGTTGGTTGTTGTTGAGATACTGTTGCTGAGAGTTTGATGGGATTATTTGGAGGTGTAATAGAGTGATGATGATGATGATGGTTATTATTAGCACTTTTTGTGGGGATTTAGTAATAAGGGTGGTTATAGGAGTATTGAGCTCCATTGTTTCAGAGAAATCTGAAACTGGCAAGGTTTTTTTACAAATGATGAAATGAAATGATGTTTATTGAGATTTGGGGGAGTGTTGTTGCTGTATTACGCGTTATGGGTTGACTTATCTTTTGGTATTGACTTCAACTTATACGGTTCTACCAAACAGAGCCCTATTTTCTTCTCTTCTCTTGATGTTATTGGCTATGGGCTGTGTGTAATTGTAATGGTGGTGGGGCCAGTCAACAATGGCGTGCACAGCGGATGTTATGGGAGTAAAACTCAACTCCTCCCGTACTACTCAAAATTTTAATGTTTAATCATTTTAAAATATAGGAAATTCTCCGTTGGTATTCCTATTCTTGTAAACTAGATATGAAGCCGGTGCATTGCACGGGTTAGGCGTTAATATTTTAAAAACAAATACACTCATATGATGTTAGAGTAGTAAATATGATATTGAGGATCAAAGTACGTACTTGTAAATTTTCCAAGTAGTGGTCAATATATATATTTCTAAATTCGAGTTGATACCCTTTTAATTATTTTAAAAGTTTGGGAACAAATATAGGGTCCACTTTTTTTTTTATTTTTTTTATCTCGGTAAACATAGGGGTCCACTTGGCTTGGTTAGCTTGGCTCAAATTTAAACTTGCCATTACAAACATTATTGAAAATATGATCAATTTAAACATTTGTAATTAAATTCGACTATAAGGGGTCCTTTGCGCGTTATAAAATGGGAAAAACTCTAAACAAATACTAAATTTCTATAAAAATGTAATGGTATATTCAAATAGAGGAAAAAATCAAATCAATCGAGTCAGTCAAACCTTGCCATAGTAGGCTCAGACTCGGCTCGGAAAGTATTTAAGTCAACTCACACTTGGCTCGGGCTTAGTTCTGAATCCGAGGGGTCACCAAGTGGACTTGACTCAATTAGACCCCTAATTACGATACTATTTTAAGGTCGAATTTAACCGCAATTATCAAGAGTGACTAGAAAGTAAACTTTAGGAACAAACATGAGGGTACCGGCTGAATTTCGAAAAAACTTTAGTCACTACTATTAAAAAGTCACAAGTTTAAGGATATCAATTGAAATTTCTCCTAAAATATTGTTATATTTATAGTTAAATTAGTCTTAAATGCATTAGTAAATGTGAATTGTGATACTCCGTATCATTTATGATGTGATGCGTGACATCTGATCTGTATTATGGAGTATTTTGATACTCGTAGATTATTGGTTAGAACTTTGATGCAGTGTAAGTATTATTTTGTTATTGTTGTCAAAATATAGAAAACATAGTTATCCATTACTAATAAATAATACTTTATTGAGGCCTGAGGGTATCGTTGGTTTGTTGGCTGGGTGTATTATTGTGGGCATTTGACTAGTTGCCTGTTGCCTTTGAGGAGATTATTTTAAAGATTCTTTAATTTTCTAGTTTGTGAGGTATCATAACATATTAACATGCGATTACGAATTCAGACAAAAGGTACAAAATTGAAATTTCTTGTGTAAGTCGTAACAACTGGCCAGGGAAAAGAGAAAGCCATAAGGTGTTTGGCACTTCGACACATTTGAGGTAGACTGGTAACTGTGGACTGTGGTAAGAAATTTCTTTGGTGGAAACCAACAAGGGGTTTGTTTGAGTGGTTCGACACTGTTATTTTTTAAGTAAGATCGGGTGTTCAATTTTCGTGAACAGATAAACTATTTGTTGAAAGTATTTTACTCTTTTATGGATCGACTCAATGCAAATACGATTAGTTTTAACCCAGAGAATTAAAATAAATCTGTGCTTAAACCCAAACAAAATTCTTTGGTGGAAAGATCGATGAAGAAAGTACGGTAATGACGATGATATTTTCCATCATCTCATTTGGTGTATACTATTATGGACTATGGAGGAATTTGACAGCTTTTCAACGTCAACAGTTAACCTCACTTGATTACATCATTCTTATTATTTTTAATTTTTTTTCCTGATTGGGTTGTGTTTAATTGTTATCGTTCATATTACGCTTCTAATGGGACTTTAGATTAGTAGTCTATCTCTAGTCTCTTTAAATGCCCGTCAAAAACGAAACAACATTCTTCTAATGGCCATGCTTGAGTATTATATATTTATGCTTGAGTTCAGCGGGAATGGGTTCTACACCAGATTAGTTTTCTTGCAGTTTATGATTGTAAAATCAGTTCATGACTTGAATGTCAATTATTGGAGCTTAAAATTTCATTTCTTTTTTTTTGGGTCAAAATGTGTTTATAAATTCTTAGTCAAATGCGTGAATAGATTATAATTGGGATTGTGGATTACTCTCATTCACAAATGTTTCCGTTCGATAGCCGCCTGCAAATTTTTGGATGCTTTCATTACCATTTCATTAGCACCCACTTAGATACTTAGATCTCGTTTACTAGCTTGCAATCAAATGTAATGCAATATAATCATTTTGTAGAGTAAATATGGGGTGAAAAGTGAAGGAGTGTGAGAAGAGGGATGAGAAAAGTGGGGTTGATTGCATCATTCAACGTAATCACAATCCATCTTCTTCCTTCCCCTCCTTCATTTTCCACCTCAACACTACCTTATAAAATGATTGCATTGCAAGCATTTGATTACAAGGTAGTAAACACCACCTTAGTACTATATAATTTGACATCACTTCTCGATGAATTCGAACAAAAAAACACCACCTTAGTATTAGTACTATATAAATCGAACAAAAATACCAATGAGATGATAACTAAACTATGTGTTTGGTTCAGTTATGATTCCTAATATCCTTATCTAGTGCAATGACTATTTTCACAAAATTTAAACAAGACTTGCAGCACTGGGGGTAACGCTCGGTAACCCTAATAGGTGACCCTACTCTCGAGAGTCATATCTATCATATGGACAATAAGTTTATCCTAAAATCTGTAAATGAAAACGACAAAATGCTTGGAGGCCGTAAAATAAGTCTGTATCCAAGATACCAATCCACCGAACTTGCTTAATTCGAATAATTGTTAAATACAAATACGGGTATTTTAGACGAGAGCCTTATGAGATATAGTAAACGATTAAATTTGAACTTCATGTAATGCACAAGTTAACTACATCTAAAAATTCCTATCTAATTATGTGATTAGTTTTTCTCACAAAACTAAGGTGTTATTTATTAAAAACTAAACAATTCAAATTGGTTAGTCAAGATGTATAACTCATGTGAGGCGACCTCAAAATGAGACAAACTCTATAACCAAATATGACATCATCATGATATTATATTTGTATGAGCCGATCTTTAGGTACGAGTTTTTGTGTTTAGCAAATATTTAAACCGAATGTTTGTTTTTTGGATTTGAAATTGAAAATTTATTGTTTAAACTCCAAAAATGTAGAAACAAATTTAGGTTAGATCAAATTGCAATGGTGTACTTTTCAAATTTCATTAAAATGTCGAGATTTCCTTTGTAATTTCACCAAACATCAAGGTATGTTTTTTAATGTACCGGTCTAATGGTTGACCCAAACGGTCTAGGTGAATCTGTGGTTAAACAAAAAAAATCATCTCCAAGCTAAAAACTCATATAAGGCTGCCTCCTCAATATGAAGCTCCTCAAACATTGTTAGAGATATGATATCGGAAAAATATTATGAGAATATATTTTCCCAATATACATAGAAAATAAGATTTATTGGATTATATGATTAAGATATTATATGGTTAATATATTATAGAGATCTTATGTAATTAGGATACATGCTTGGTTATAGAGGTAACCTCATATTAAAGCGGCCTCATAAGAAACATTTTGGGTTCGATCCCTATCAAAGACCTTTATGAGGAAAAAAATAGAAAGAAAGAAAGGGCATGCCGCATGCTCCTGATCTATTTATTTTTTTAGTTTTTTCTTCTGTTTAGGAATTAGGATCTTCCAGTTCCATGCCATCTCTGTTGTAGCGCCATGTGTGTGGGTAGAGAATATGATTCGCTACCTGGCCATTTGCCGGATCACTGATGAATTAGACCACCTTCCATGAACTTCCAACTTCTAATCACAAAATTTCCCACATCCAAAATGATCTCAAATACCCCATTTTAGCTTCAGACATAAAACTTCCATTTAACATACGTTCTTGATTCTTCACCCCATATTGCAAAATACCCATCAACAAATCCTACAATGGGGTTCAGATTCTTCAATTTCAATCCCATTTACAAATCATACTTCTCTACAATTCCCTCAAAAACCCATAAAAATTCAATCTTTGCCCTTCACAACCCTTTAACAATTCAAGCTGTAGCTACCAATTTGCAAGAAACTTATTGCCCATCAAATGTCAGAAACCCCCCAAATTGCCAAATTTTCAAGCGTTGGCATTTTGGTCATTCTCATCATGACCATCATCATCATCATGGTCCTCACAAGGGTTCTAGTAAGGAGAGTGAGAACATTTTCAAGCTGGGACTTGCTGCTGATATTGGATTGACTGCTGGAAAAGCTCTCACTGGTTATTTGTCTGGCAGTACTGCTATTATTGCTGATGCTGCTCATTCTCTCTCAGATGTGGTATGTATTTGGTAATTTTTGCTCAAGGTCATTTTTATATAATGGTAAAGAAGATTGTGATTGTGATTGTGATTGTAATCTTAGCTAGCTTACTTGGGTTCAAAACTTGTTTGCATTGGCGCTTGTGCTCCGTTTGAAAAGAAAAAGATCAGAACTTTGATACTATGCAAGTGAAAAGTGTCATTCTTGCCATTATATGAGATTATAATCACTTTGATGTGGGCATCTTAGAACATGACTAAGTTTGTATGTAGGAGCATCTTGTTGTTTCAGCCTTTGGATGTGATTTGTTCCTATGGTGAAGGCTCTGCGAACGGCATATGATAATATTAGTACTCCTAAAAATGGTGCTTTGGTAGCTGCAATGCCTGCAAAGTTGGGTATGTATATGTAGTAATATACTACAGATGATAGAGCCTTGGTAGCATCTAGTTCAGCAATAATGGCATAATTATACTAAATTACTAATGAATCAAGTGATGTGCATGATGGTGTGATAACTAGTTCGGGATCTCAGATAGGGAAGGGAACTATTAGTGCTACTGTAATCTTTATTGATGGGAGTTGCATTTTAAACAGAAGCTTTTGCACTAAGGAATATTCCGTCCTTGTAGTGAACATGAAACCAGGACTTGAATTGTATCCAAGGATTCAAATTTCAAAGAATTAGATCATACATTTGGAATAAGTCATAACTCATAAGCTGATAATCATAGCATTAACATTAACATTAACATTACCTCAGTGCCTCCAAAGAGGCTCCCGCCTAGGCAGGGTAAGGGGGGGTCGGTTGTACGCAGCCTTACCCCTGTGAGAACACAGAGAGGCTGTTTCTGTTGACCCGAGATCCGAAGTGCGACGACCATCGGCAACTTCACAATAAATAAAAAGTACTGACAGCTTTTTGAGCCATTTTGCTTTAGTCCATTATATTACGAAGCCAAAAAGTAGTGAAGCTTTTGGCTCCACTGGAAAGCTGATAATCATAGCAAGGACAGATAATTGCTTACAAGAGGGACATCATGGGATTTTGGCCCCTTTTAGGGTGGAGTTGGGATTAGTCAAACTTCAGATTCGTTATCTTCATTTGTGTATATCCTTTGCCGTGCACATTCCATAGCTAAGACATTCTGTTCGGTGATTTTGTTTTATGGGGGGAGGGGGCAAAAAAAAGAGATTTCTACTACTACTATGTCATGACCTAGAGTTTTCCTGGTTGAGGTCACCAGGACTTCAAACAGTAGCTGATGTATCTGTACCTTTTTTAGTCACTAGATCACCTGGTCTGCTGAGAGAAGGAGAGGAGAGTGTATGCCTCCCATCTTCTGCTAAAGGTAAAGCACTACATTTGAATTATTGCGGTACTTTGTACTTCCAAACTAAAAGAACAGATTGTTGTTACTACCCACATTTTATGGCTTGGATCACTTGCAGAGATGTCGACGACTTTCTACTTGCTTTTGAGACCTTTTGAACTGGTCTATTTAGTAGCCTGGGGGAGCCCCAAGTGGGAAGCTCAATGGGTAAGAGCTCTATGATCTATTCCAGAGGTCCCTAGTTCGAGCACCCTTAGGGCCACAGGAGGTTTTTCTAGCCGTTAACTTCATGGCCTGTGGGATTAGTCACGTCACACCTGGATATCCACATTATCTAAAAAAAAGAAAAAGAAAAGGTAGCTTAGGGGACTGGATGATTTAGTTATGATAGTTATTATAAACTACCACCCTAGGCTGAATATATGGTTGGTATTGGGTATAAGAAAGGATGTTGGGAACCACCATAGGTGATCTGTAAGACTTGGAATTGATTAGGGCGAGTGAAATTTTGATATTAATGATGAGCTTGCCATCTGAGGTCTAAAGTTAATTGGTTAGTAAGAGTGAGCTTGTATTTTCGCCCTACCCAAGTCTCCTTGCTGCAAGGGGTCAAAATTAGCTGAAGAAGAAAAATCTAATACTGACTTGATTTCCCTAAACCTGCAACTAACAAGTCTATACCACTACATCTAGAAGGATTACAGTTGTGAATTTTTTTTTGTGTTCGAGGATTCACTTACCCCCCCCCCCCCACACCCCAGTATTGGTTTTGGACATGGCATATGAGTTGCTTTTCATCTGCTTGACTGAGCTCTCGCTTGAATCCGAGCTACCTGAACCCAGCAGCTTTCTTGAATTTAGAAGATGAAAACCTTAAAACATTAAAAGTTGGAGCAGAAATCACCAATTCTTAGTTCTCAAAGGAAAGAATATAACACGCAAGATTTGATTCACTATTCTTTAATCATATAACACGTATCAGTTTGACAACTGTAGTAAGCACCACCAACATTGATTCTACCTGAGTAGTAGACAAAGTACACCTGAGCCTAATTTCAGCGTTTTCGTGCTTTCAGTGACCTAGTCACCTTAGCACCACTACCCATAAACATTCTGCATTGTAATGGACTGCTTGTTAGTGATCTTCTACTCCTGCACTTTGCCTTTTCCAGTTCACCATCTTTTGAGAAACATTGCAAACAAAGATTGGGTTTTCTGTATGTAGGTCTCATTCGCCTCCCACTCCCTTTTGAGAATTTACACTGAGGTATCTTGAAGTTTGGTGTATTCCTACAAAGGTACCCTCAACATGTGTGACATGACTGCATACTTTTAAAGATAACTTGAAGTTTAGTATATTTCCAGAGAGGTATCATCCATAGTATTGAACACCATGTTTTTTTGTTGAAAAATGAGAGGTGTTGACTATTTTGGAGATAATTGTCACAAAAGCAGGAATGTCCCTATTGATCCAACAAATGTTTTCATGTCACTTTTTCGTTACCAAAAGTTGTTGTTTAATCATGTAGAAGGTCTTCTAATAAAGGTATGCATATGCTCAGCATACTCTCAAAGTATAATGTCAAATTTGACTTGCAACTTAGTGAAATGCACCAAAACTATTGTCAGCCAAGTGAAATTTTCGAGGATGTAATCAATTTGCTTGATGAATATTGAAAGCAACCCCAAGACTCTCCACGTAGTCAACTGAGTCTCTAAAGAACTGTAACTTCCTAAAATGAAACCCAAATAACATTGCCAAGTAAATGTCAATCAGTGATATTCTGTATACTCCTATTAGTTCCTATTACCGGCATGCCGAAAAGAAGAATAATAACCAGAGACATGTCATTGGGTTGACTGTTAATCACTAAACCAGGGCTCGACTTTTCTGCTAAGGCAGCATGTATATGTTTTAAATTTAGTGTTCAGAAGTTTTAGTTTAAGTAACTTACTATATACCAACTACCTACCTTTTTGCACTTTAAGCTTTTGGAGGATATTGGCTGATGCTCATTGCAGTGTTGAATATCTGTGGACTGCAAATAGTCCATATAGTTGACACACCTTGTGCAAAAGGCTTGTGGCTAGCCCTTGTTTGTTTTGGGTTTGAATCCAGCAGAAGGCCTCTAACTTTAAGAAAACATAGATATAGCAAGTTAATAGCAAGGTTAGGACTTGGATCCATCATTCAACAAAAATAAACTAACCTTGTTCTTTCCTTTGCTCCTTTTATTCTCTTTCATATTTTTTTGCCTTCTTTTGTAATCACCTTTGTTGTGGGGTATAAAGACAACTGTGTCAGACAATATTCATGGATTTGTTCTAGAAAAGATTTGCATGTTTGGAATATGTGTCTTTAGCGTTAAATCTCACTTCATTTTTATGATTGCTTGCATTATACCTCCCTTTTCTTACTATAGCTATCTATCTGTTAATTGCAGGTTCTTAGTGGTGTTGCTTTAGTTTCTTTTAAAGCTGCAAGAGTTCCAAGGGATAAGGAACACCCATATGGTTTGTTTGAGTTCAATCTATCTGATGTCTATTAAATTACATGCTTAATTGTCTGTACCAAGTTTCTATCCAATATATAAGCGACGGTGTTTATTCATCTTGTACTTATGATATGATTTTGAGTTTTGACTGTGATTTCTCTTTTCCTTCTCCGTTTGTCACCTGCATTTAATCAGTCCTCACCTGCCATCAATCTCTTCTAGAACATGCAGGGTTTGTCGGGCCCATTTGATTTGGCCTTGCTTTTCATAACATGCAAGGTGGCCTGGTCATGTTCGCTGTCTTGATGTAGAGATTGGCAATAGTGATTATCATCTAAATGGATGTCCAGTTTCTTGTCTGAACTAAATTAAGATGTTCCATCTCTCCAACTAACTTCTCATAGTAAACAAGCATTTAGATCTTTTGTTCTCCCCTCAGGAAAGAGGAAAGGAGCACCCAGTTGCATTTTAGAAGTGTTCTACTTCTTTTATCTAACAGTTACAGTTCCATCAAGAAATATGGTCACATATTCCAGAATCTATAGTTAGCACAATGGAAGGAAACAGTGATGTTCATATCTTTTTCACAATTTCCTAGTTGGTATTATGTGACTGTGTCTATATTCTAAAAGGTTCTCTCTCAAGGAAATAGATACGATCCTTGACTGCTTCTCAGAAATTGGCAAAAGGGATGAAGTATACATTTTTACAATGCTGTAAAGCTAACTGATGATTAATTGATTTCACATCTCATTTTACTTTGTCTATTTGTTCAGGACATGGTAAATTTGAAACTTTAGGAGCACTGGGAATTTCCTGCATGCTCCTTGCAACAGCAGGAGGCATTGCGTGGCATGCTGCTGATATTTTGCTGGTAAGTTTGTAATACTGTTTCAGTTTTAATAAAATTTATTTGTCTATTTTTTTTTTTTTTTTTGCTGGTAAGTTCTATGCCAGGTCAACCCCCCCCCCCCCAACCTAATCGTCACATCCCTTTTTCCTTATACCCAAGCATGTCTTTGTTTCTTCCTATGTCTATACTAGTGATACTACATGAAAAATGGTAGTCCTGGCAACCATGTGAGATCACTGAAGCGGCGCTCAGATTGGACGTGGTACTGGATGAAGGGGGTGGAGTCGAGATTTTGAGGCGTAACTCCTCAATTTCCCGAGTCCACTGTTCAGTTTTGAGGCGCATAGCCTCGATCTCGTCGTTTCTGGTTGGATTCAAAAATTGTGTCACGTACCCCGATCTTGTGAGCCGCCTTGGCTTGGGTGTCTTCGGTGAAGCAACACCCTTGCCATTCCTCCTCGGTGATCGAGTCATCTCTTCTTTATCCTTTAGTGAGGTCGGACCAACTGTCACCCACCAACACCACACTTCACTTTGCTGGCAACACACCAAACAAACACACAAAAACCAGCGATGAACGTCAACACCAAGAGACGCCCACTGCTTTTCCGGCAGCGTATGTAGTCCTCTACGAAACGCCGCAACAGATCCGGCAGGTCGGACCAACTGTCACAGGGATAATGCCCGGATGATGCTGCCGGATCTGAATTGTCAACAAAATGAAAACAGTTCAAACCAGACAATTGAGGCACGTGCCTGATGCTGTGAATTTTGATTTCTGTGGTTTCTAGTCAAATGTGTACTATTGTTAAATTCTATGCTTAAATTTAGCTTTCATAACTCTTCCATTTTAAATTTCATAATACTCCCTCCGTTCCAAATTCATCTACCCACTTTGTTTTGGGTATTAAATGACCCACCTATCCTTCTTTTTTTATCATCTGAATTACTATTCTCTTTCATGAGTTGAACCAGGGGAAAATAGGGGGCTTTTGTTCCCAATTCATCGTCAGTTGCGATGGAGTGTGGTAGATGAATTTGGAACAATGGGAGTTTGTCATTATGGTTTGAAAGTCATAAGAAAAGTTCTTTGGATTAGGTATGAGATGCTTATTCTGAGTTTGTATGTAATATGGTAGAGTATAATATTGTCCATGCTCTTTGGTACTTGAAAGCTGCTAGTTTGCTTGATAAACATTGTTGTTTATCATCTGCAGGGTTTGTATACAACAGCCCCTGAAAGTGTTAGTCCATTACTGACGCACGAGCATGGCCATCCAAATGGGCACAGCCACAAGATTGATATGGAACACCCTCTCCTAGCTTTGAACATGACCATTGTATCAATTGCTATAAAAGAAGGGTATTATTTATGTACAGGCTTAAGTGCTTAACTGACTTATATATTTGCTCTTTCATATTCCCTATCATTGTTTTTGATGCTCTGATTTGGTTTCTCCTGGTTCTATGGACATAATGGCATGTTCATATCTATCTTATAATGTGGTTGTAACATTGAACCCCCTGTTTTGTTTGTGGGATTGATGAGATGTAGCTATTGCAGAGAGATTTGACTCCCTCCATCACAGATAATTGTCTCATTTTAGTTTTGGGTTGTTTTAACCCCCAAACCCAAAATAACTGGTTGGTTTGCACTTGTAGCCACACTTATCTTCATACTTTTCATACTACTACATTTCCATGGCCTCCTAAAACGAAATAAAATGAGAGATTCACTTTCCAATTTTCAAGTCACAGAGTACAGCTTTAACTATGTCAATCTCTAGGGGAATAGGGGACTAAATCACATGCTCATTTGGCTCATCAAATTATCTGCCTATTTATTGTGGTCTTGCTGATGGTTGTCGCACATTGAATCAAGGGCCAAACAGAAGCAACATCTCTGTTTTGACAAGGATGAGGTCAATGACACCCCCCTGCCCCTCCCTTTACTCTGCCTTGGCGGGAGCCTCTTTGGAGGCATTGGAGTAATGTTGATGTTAATGGAATATGAACTAAAAATATATAAATTGTACGGAAATAAACAACTGTAATCATAGCACCTACCTCAGATGGATTCAATCGCCCATTGTTGAGGGATGTAATCTCACCTAGTCAAGACTATTGCCTACTATGTCAAATTTTAAGGCTCCTTTTGTGACTTTAATTTCTGGGAGTTTCTTCTTTTTTTTCGGGGGAGGTTTGGGTTTGTGGGGTGGGAGGGGGGGGGGGGGGGTTAGGATTTTGGGAGTGGTTTGGCCAAAGCATCAATTCATTATTAAGGTTGGGCTGGAGTCACCTGTATGCTATTCGCTAGTTCTTTTTTCTCCTAAAGTACACCAATACTAATTTTCATGCGAAAACCTAGATACTGAAGGAATTTGGATTAAATGTCTGAATGAATGTGGCAACTCATAGTCAGCTACTGGTGGATTAAGCAGGTACTTGTTTGTGTATGCTTCTTCATGCCGACTTCTGCTCTGATGTGAAATGCTCTGCTGCACTGCCAGGGACTGCATCATGCACTGCTCTTTGATACTCAGACATGTTACTCATTACTTAGCTATGCCATATATCCACTAAGTCATTATTGTGGTCAGGTTACTTGTCTAATATTATTTGACTATGAGTTTATCCAAGAAAAGACCTTCTTCATTCCTTAATTTCATTTTATCTTAGCTGGCTGAAAGGTTTTTGATGGGTCTGTTGCGTAAAGGTTAATAGCCGGTTTGGTGTCTGATCTTTTGGTAGTCCTATTGGGATGCTGACTCAGTTATGGCACTTCATAGTTCATACAACTTCATAGCGTAGTCGTGTGATTGACCATAATTGTAGTGTTGCTTAAGCTGGTCGGCACTAGGGAAGGTGCCTGATCAGGGAGGGAGGATTGACTGAATGGCTACTCCCACTATGGCCGAAGAATTCAAGTCGTGGTATTTGAATCATGCAACTGGGTTCTAGGTCCTTGTTTGCTAATGAGTTTGGTACATCAAAAGCTTAATAATTTTGCAAAAAAAGCGTATCTAAAAGAACAATACCTTCTCTGGTTACTTTAACATGTAGTTGTTCTTATATATGCTCCTTATGACAATCATGAGAAGGTAATTTTCAGCTTGAGAGTGGACGAGAGGAACAGGAAATAAAATCCTTGTTTTATTGCATAATCTTCTTTGGTCATTCACTTGCTAGACCGTAATATTCCTTCTCTGACCAACTCTTGTTTCTTTCTCCTTAATCCAGTGTGTTTCCTAGATTCCCTTTACTGTTATTCTTTTGTTATTCTTCTCGTTCAAATGATTTCAACATTTGTTGATTGTGTTTTCATATATTTCCATTGCACTTGCAGCCTTTTCTGGATAACAAAGAGAGCTGCGGAAAAAGAAGGCAGTGGGCTCATGAAAGCAAATGCATGGCATCATAGGGCTGATGCTATCTCCTCTGTTGTCGCTCTTATCGGGGTGGGTAAGGACCTGTCTATTGTGAATAAGAAAATTGCGCTTAGATTCCCTCAGCCTCAAGCTTATCAAGTATCTTATACTAATTAACAACTTTATTAAGACATCAATTAATGCTTGCCAGAGCACTGGTCAAACTAAAAAGTCATCCAGCATAGTGGTTCAACAGATTTTTCATGTAAATGTATATTAGCATTCATTTCATGCCTAGTAACTCACCCTTTTGATCAAAAGTGTTGAAAGCATTAGCATTTGGTCTTCGATCAAGCTCCTCCCATCATTTCTGTAATTCTTATTACTCTAATCATAAAGACGGCATACCATGGTGATCACCTAAGGTGCTAGTCAACTACATTAGCATGTTTATCTTTCTTCTTTATGGTGGAAGGTTGTCTTGTGAGTCAACTCATTAGGTGTGATAACTTACACGTTACACTTCAGCTGGCATATGAGACTTTTTCTGGCCTCTTTCTTGTCTGTTTCAGCTGATAGGGTGATCTAAGTTTTTGGATCATTTGGCCTAAAAAAGGAAAAGTTTTTGGATCATTTGTCTGGGTTTCGAAGAACCCTCTCTATTGCAGATTCTTAATTTCTTGATGGGATACTCCTTGGATGTTAATGTTAGATCCAGCTAAGGTAGTGTTATTTGTTAACCTTGATGCCTTACAGTTTAAAAATCCAATCTTCCACCTGCTCTGGTGATTACTTTCTGTCATTTAAACTTTATTATACATGTAGAAAATGTAGCATGTTTCATGTACTCATCATGATTATGATCCAATTCTTTTTTATATGTATTTTTTTATCATTTGGTAATCTTTTCATTGTGGTTTTGGTGCACAGAATATTTACTAACCTTGGATGATGAATTCTGGCATCAGGAGGATCCATTCTTGGTGTAAAATTTCTAGACCCCCTAGCAGGAATGGTTGTGTCAAGCATGATTCTAAAAGCAGGACTTGAAACTGGTTACCAGAGGTATTGTTTGTCAAACACTGTCTTGAAGATTTGTATCTTAACACTACTTTGTCGTCTCATTTCCAATTGCAAGCTCATCCTTGTCATGATGAGTCTTTTGAGAGGTGGGGATGAGGACTATTAGGAGCGACAGTGTAAATTTTTGTTTTCTCCAGCCGTAAACCTCCATCAGTCCTGTTTACTTCATTAGTCTCGACAAGGAAAAAGTTACTATTACATATGGTGCTACTGCCACATAATCAAGGACCCTTTCGAAGGGGTTCCTCATGTCCTGATGTTAGCATCATATTGCTGCAACCACTTACACTACCAATTCAAGATTGATATCAGCAAATCTGACTTAACTGCACTACTTCACTGCCCTGCTCCGAATCAAGGATATTCCTTTGTGACGACTGGATTGCCACTGCAGTTCACACACATGAAGCTGGTACCAACTCTCTCAAACGGCGAAGGCCTAGACGGCTAGACCCATTGCAGATATCAACCAAGTAATAGGCACAAGAATTTCAGTGAAGGTTGTCTTAGCATGGCAGTGGGGGCCCTTTACTTGTCTAGTGCTACTGTGAGAGCTTCTCTTTGCCCCTTAAGTAGAAGGGCCCTTCCCTATCATTATAATACCATAGTAGATGGGAGGAAAGAATATGAGGGTTTTCCACATGAGTGATGAGACTGCATCTCAATTGGAGGTTTAAACTGCCAGTAATTAGTCCTTCAAGCCAGCGTGACACTGTTCCTGACCGGTGCGGTGCTGATTGCTCCAATATGGCAAAGCCGCGCCTATTGGTGGTACAATGGAACCATTGAGGGCCTTGTGAATCTATTGTTTGCTCCCTGTTTGGTTTGGCTCAATTCTTAATAGATAAAATGGTGAAGCCCGTGAAGGAGATGTAGTGATCATGGATGGTATATTTGAACTATGGTATTAATCTTTTCACTTCACTTCACATTAATGCCATTGGCGACGCTCCATTCATTTAACTGCTTTTGGTTGCTCCATATAATTGGTGGATGATGGCGGAAAAGTGGAGATGCTCTTGTGCATTAGTATATTGGTGATACACATGCCCCTTACACTTATTTCTACACCTGCTATGAGTATCCATATATCAGTTCTGACAAACTAATTGATCCCTGTATGACTGACTAAGGACTTCTGGACATTAAGGCTGTAGTATGGTAGGGGGTATGCAACGGAACCATGGTTTACCTTATGTAACACTTTCGTGTTCGTACTTGTAGTATTATGGAGCTGGTGGATGCTGCGGTTCCGCAACAGCAATTGGATCCTCACCGACAAACAATTCTACAAGTTGAAGGAGTGAAGGTAACTCCCATAATTGTCATATGATTTCGTTAGGTTTCTGCTCCTCGTTCTGTTAGAGCCATAAAATGTTTTTATTTGAATACTTAGCCTCTTCTAACCGGCCACCATACCGTATCATCTTTTTACCTCTGAATTGATACAGTTTCTCAGTAGATGTGAAAGAGTGATTTATTTGTACAAAAGGTGAATAGTATATTGCTTTTGAGGCATTGCTTTTTAGTTGTTTCATGGCATTCAGTTAGACTTGTATTTCCTTGTAAATCTTCTGAATGTTTTTTATTCCTTACGAAATAGCTCCAGCGTGATCGTGATAAGATGACCATATAGGCGCTAGATTCTGAAATGTTTTTCAGAGTCAGGAACATAATAATGAAAATTTCGTTTCCTATTTGATGAGGCAGAGCTTGCGATGCTTCTGAAGCAAAGAAGAAATCTTCTCGGAAAATAATTGCGTTGTCGATTCTCTTATGGTAACAGAGGTTAAGGCATTAGGCAACCACCGTAGCTCTTGAAAATTTGTTTGTTGATGTGCTTATATTCATTGTTACTGATTTCTACTTTTGAGGTTGACCATGCTGAGTGGATAGGAAATTGTTAAATCTTTGTAAAGCTTCTGCCTTCTTTAAGATATAGAGATATGTAATAAAAAAAAAAATTGTGGTTCTCCTACTTTTATTTGGTTCTTTAATATTGTTCAAACGTATGCCTGAATATTTTTATAGGGCTGTCACCGCTTGAGGGGAAGGAGGGCCGGCTCGTTTTTGCACCTTGACGTACACATAGAGGTATGATACCTTAATAAATTGTTGTACTTTGGGCATATGTGGTTGTTTCGGTACTAGTGTCCACTATCCACCACGTTTTTGCACCGAATCTTCTCTGTTGATAAGTTGACAACTAATTTTTCTTTGAATACATAAACGTTACATGACTGTCATTTTCTCTTCATCTAATCAGTTTTTGGCGGTATAAAATATCAGAAGTGCACTAATTTCTAATTTGGATTTTGATGTATCGCATCACACATATAACATAAGGATTTCCTACTTCGTATTTGTTGTAAAAATGTCTTCACTTAGGTTCCAAACTTCCAACATAGCAGCCTCTCTATTCATAGGGCATGGTGCCTAGATTAATGTTCCTTTAATTCTAGGCTGGAACTATTGAGCATGGTGGTGCGGCTACAGTGTGAACAGTCAAAATACTAGGGAGTGATTTGAGAACACTAACACAAAATGAATGTGCTCAAGACTTCGAGTAAACATTGCGGACTTAGAAAGTTGTTTAGCTTTAGGTTTTTCCTTCAGAAGCAGTAGTGGACCTGCCAAACGGTTTGGAGCCTTTGGACAGGTGGAATTTGTATTGACTTATCAGATGTATTTCGAGATCGGGTAAAATATGCTATGTGTGGACTTTCTTCCGGGTTAGCCTGACTAGGGAATCTGGAGTATGTGAAAAGCGCTTTTTTTTGTTTATTTTTCCCGTCACTTTTTTGATTGGTAACTTGATTTGGAGAATAAGACAAGAAGGACAGCATAGAAAATGAACTATCACGGTGAAGAGAAGATCGAAGAGATCAAAAGTTAAAGTGGAGAGAGGGTATTTGTGTAAAATATTTTAGATATTGAGCCCTGAGGGGGTAGCTCAGTTGGTAAGACCTCTGAGATCTATTCCAGAGGTCCCAGGTTCGAGGCCCCCCAGGGCCACTGGAAATTTTCCTGGTCGTTAACTTCAGAGCCCATAGGATTAGTCAAGCAAAGCTTTGGACACCCATGTTATCTAAAAAATATATATATATATATATATATATATATATATATATATATATATATATATATATATATATATATATATATATATATATATATATATATATATATATATATATATATATATATATATTTTTGATATTGAGACTTCTTTGAAGTTTGCTTTATGTAATGTGTTGTCTTCTTTTATGCACAAGCTTGTACTGGTTGATTCTAATTTCTAATAATTCTGGTTGACCACCAAGCCAACTCAACCCAAACCCTGATCCAAAAAATTCTGGTTTGGGTAGTTTCAGGTTTTGGGTTCAAATTCTTTTGTTCAGAACCCAAAAATTTCACGCGACTTAAGATTTTGTGTTGGGTCAATTTCTAGCAACTCAGAATGGCAGTACGTCTCCCTTTGCAGGTTCATCCTTTCACCAGTGTTAGTGCTGCTCATCATATTGGCGAAAATGTGAGGCGTCGTATTCATGAATCTCATCGTCAAGTAGCTGAAGTTTTCATACACATAGGTAAATATTTCTGCAAACTTCTATATTTTTTTATTCTTATTATGTTATGTTTGCTATCAGTGAAGCATGGAATCTTGTCATGAGAAATTAAGGACATTGAGTTCTGATATTTGGTAATTGAAGAAAAACCTTAGCTCCCTGGTTGCATTAGATGCGGAAGAATATGATCGAGTTGAGTTATTGTTGATCTCAATGTAAAGAATGCTAGACTGGGAGATGAGTTTTGGATGTGGCTGGTTAGAAGTTTGGATTCACCAGGATTGCCAATGTGACGGGTTCAATCTAGGTACTCTTGATTCCAGCAGTTGGCTACTTTCATGATTGGTTACACAATGAAGCAGCTGGTTCCATCGAGGTCTACTTAGGTTCTTGCATACATTTTGTCGTTTTGCAAGTAAAAATAGAAGGAAGCAGATTAATGACAACGACCTCTTCTAGGGGGAACTGAGGAGGCTTGGCTGTTTTGTCTGTGTATTACGAAGTTTTTCTAAGATGTTAGCTAAGAGAAATGGATATACTGTGACTGTAGAGCTACAATGAGGAGGTAAATACAAGGTCTGGCCTGTCTACTATAAAATGATAGTTATCAAAAACATAAAATGAAAATTGTGTTAATCTGGTGGGCTTTGTGGGGGTAAAGTTATTTAGAGAGATGGCGACAGGGAAAGAGAGATGTGCTCATCTATGTTTGCTTAATCAGAAAATTTTCTATGCATGTATGCCAATTTTTTCCCTGTCATGTAATTTCATTGCCATAGCCTGATACATACATAAAAGATACAAAATCTGGTTTCTTTACCCTGGCCTGCTGCTTCTGAATCAGTGTATTCTCTATTGTGATGTTTACATGTAGCATTATTTTAGTATATCAGAATTCATTACCAATGCCTGTATTTGCCTCGATGATCTTTTCAATTGTGGAACTACTCTTGCAGATCCTTCTATCCCTCAAATATCAACAGATTGTGCTGATGTGGAGAAAATCATAAAGGGAGGACATAAAGAAAATGATGGTGTCCGCTTAGACCACAAAGATTTAGATAGTATCGTTTCTCATATATTCTTGTCAAAATTTTCAGAGGTAAGCGTTTCTTTCCAGTCTCACTCATTACCACATTTTCAGATTTGCTGGCATCTGTAGATACAAGGGCTGGCCTTGTAGTTTAGCATAATGCCTATGATATCCACTTTTTAAGCTTTTTGCATCAGATGAGCTGAACTTTTCAAAAAATTCAAACGTATACTGTTTTGAAGTTCTCACCAACCCCATTAAGTTGGTTAAGATGTTCAAAAAAAAAGAGAAAGGAAACCTTGCTAACACAAGTTGCTTTTGCATAAAAAACCATCTAAATACAAGTTGCTTTTGCATAAAAAACATCTAAATACAGCATTGTGATTATTTATTACTTGTGAAGTCGAAAAATAATACTAAGGAAACGAATTTATCTATTACACTTCTTATCAAAAAAAAAATTTATCTATTACACTTATCATGTTTAATTGTTTACAACTACTATTAGTATAAAAAAGTAAACTGTTGGAACTAAAGGGCATATTTGCATTTTAAAACGATTATTTTTGAACTTCGAAATATGCTTGTAATAGCGTATAAGGGTATAGATCGTATAATAACCTAGTACATAATTTATGTACTTAGGCAAAATCAAGAACAACATAACCATGTGTACAAACTGTCTGCTTTCCCCATATTCTCCTCACTGATAAAATGAGTTTTTTATTTTATTTTTTTGCTTAAAAAGAGTACATCTAATAAATTTAGCTTGTTACCAAGCGTGGCGCATAGCAGCCTTACAATCCAAGTCATAGAAATGTTTACAATCATTAGGGATAGAGACCTAGAGTTAATTCTAATAAGTCTATTGAAGTGAACATCCGACTTCATTGCAAAAGCTGCTGAACTATCAGCTACTTCATTTTGTTCTCTAAAGCACTTGGAGTGACTCCAAGTGCTTCATCATTTCCCTGCACCACGCCGTGAAAGATTTTAAATGCTCCAAAGATGTTTTTTAAACAATCTTGTTGGGAAACAACCACCAATTTTGGTCCTTTAGTTTTCTGCTGTACCCAATAAATAGTTGTCAGAATCACAATCTGGCTGAATCTTATGATGTGAATCCAGGCTGCTTGTTCAACACACACAAACCATGAAAATTGCCTCTATGCCTATACTTCTTGCTGCCTATACTTCTTGCTGCCTAACTTCTTCAAATTTTTGAGTAATCAGTTTATGTAATCCCTTCTTTTTTTTCATTGTATATGTGAACTAAAATTGGTGGTTGTTTCTCAACAAGAGCTAATCCAACCTGCAAAGTTTCACTTGACCTGCCACAGGACCCGTAACTTCTTATTCCAATGGAACACCCATAGGAGAGATTGCTTTGCCTCTTTAAAACGAAAGAGGAATACCCTACACACATAGGGGCTTTTATCCATTTGTTCTTTCTCCAAGTAATTAATTGAAACTCGCTCTGAGAGACTGAGACCCTGAGACCACCATCTCCTTTCCCTGGCTATTCTTGTTACTAGAAGACAGCTTCTTGGAGCGAAGCTGCGAAAGAATTATGTACACGGATTCATGAAGATTCTACATCCATCCTTAATCAGGAGCTATAGGGCTATAGGTCCACATGCCACTGAGGAACCTCCACTCTTATCATCATGAACATTTTCCTGCTCCCAACTGCAGAAGGGAGGGACTCGAGTGACAGATGAAGAAGAGCATCTCACAGAGCCACTGCTATGTGACCTGTGGTGATAGTTCAACATGAACCCTAAACAAACCTCCGTCAACCTCATTATTGACCAGTTCATCAATTGATTGTTAGTATTACGAATAGAAAAAATTCAGGGGAATTGATATTCACATTGAGACTATCCACCATCCCCCAGGAATCAGGATTCTCTAAACCGATTCAAGTTCTCTTTCCTTCATACTCCATCCGTCTCGAAAAAATCTAAATCTTTGCTTTTTCACGGTCTCCAAGACACCACTTTGACCGTAAATAACTACATTCATATGAATATAAAAATTATAACAATACTATCTTTAGAAAGTACTTTTAAAAATGAATCTTTATGTATTTTCATAAATCAATGGTCAAAATTTGTTAAGTTTGACCATCAAAAAGCATTGGCAATTTAACGCAAGAGAACCGTCAAACCACAAGCTTAAAATGAGGTTTCCTGAAGCAAATGTTGTTTCTCATGTTAGTAGCTTGATTTCTAGTGCAAAATCCAGTCGCCAATATATTCTTCACCTACCATATCTGTTCCATGGTTGATTTTGTTTCCTTTAGTTACAGATAATTCTCACTTTGTCAGCTTACTGCATTTACTAAACCATTGTTTGTGTGCATCTGTACTGATTTACCAGAAAATGGCTGTGGAGAGCATAACACCCCACATGTTGCAAAACAAGATTATGCTAGAGGTTGAGGTCTCCATGCCCAAAGACATCATTATCAGGTAAATGTTGTCCAAATCAAATCTTTAAGTGACTTATTTGCCGCCATCATGCAAATTGTACAGTATTTCCTAACAGCAACTTGTGTTACAGCGATGCAATGTTGATGGCCGAAGAGGCGAAAAAGGAGATTCTCAGTGCAGTGTCTAATGTTGTTCAAGTTAGTGTTCAGCTGCGGTTGTCGCATGCTAACCGAAAGAGAAGAATAACTCCGAACATCAACAAACCTCTGCATATATAGTTACATAACGTCTATAAACAAAGTCAATTATACAGAATTTGGGTTGAAAATCCATTCCCTTGGTTTGCAGAAGGGCATGCAAAGAAGGGCCTGCAAATCAGTCAATTATTTCACATTCATCTCACCTTTTTGGAGATGGCCACGTTCTATGATTTTGTTGGGTTTATATAATTCACTTGCTAGTTCATACTCTGCAGTCTTACAACTTATTATAGTGTCATTCGATGGCAAGATTGCCAAGATTCATATTGAGTATTGTTGTTCTTGAATGTAAACCAAAAAGTTTATCAGTGATTCACTATGTTGAATATTTTTTTCATTATTTATTTTTTCATTGGAAATTTATTGTTCATTATCAATGAGCTAAGTTGTGCTCAAGTTTTTTTTTTTCTTTTTTTAGTGAGCAACAATAAAATTCATACTTGTAAAGAAATGAGTAGTGTATGTTAAAAACATTTTTTCAGTCATGTCTTACAGAAGTTCAAATAAATATTCACTCAAATTAAAAATTAAAAAATAAAGAAAAGAATTTGATAACAAGAAATATTTGAACTTGTTATTCGTGAATATACCAATAAATGTAAATATTGTTCACAATTTCAGTTATGAAGTCCAAAGCCAGCATTGTTCTCTTCAACGATTTTCAAAGATCATAAAATCATTTTCTCAAATAGTTGGTGAATCAACATTTTGCAATGTTGCCTTAAAAAGCCAACATTTTGCAAAGTTCCATTAAAAAGCCAACATTATGTTCCATTAAAAAGCTAACATTTTGAAATAGAAAATTAAGAAATATCGAATGAAGAACAAATTAAACGAAACTAAGGAAAGAGATAAGTAAAGTAAAGAAGCCATATGATCAGATAATTGTAGTCTGGGAATTGTTTTCAAGTCGACATAATAAATTCCGACAAATTACTCATCATATCAATGGCTCCGTTTGATTTACTCATCAATAAATTCAATCAAAAACCAAAAAAAAAAAATCAATTTATGAGAGAGAAAGAGAGCTCAGAAGGATCCATTGGTAATCTATAATCAAAGAGACCGTAATCTCTCAGAAAATAGGTAGTTTTCAATCATCACTGCTACTCTTTTAAATCTTCTGAATTGAAAAAAGGGAAAAACAATGGTGTACAGAAACACAAAGAATTCGAAAACGTATAAAAAAAGGGGAGGAAAAGAGGAGAGAGAGGGAGAGAGAGAGGTTATGACGTTTGGGTTTATATAAGATCGCCCTGAATTAGGGTTAGGGCTTTGGGGGTTTCAGTTTCACCACGCTCTCTGTCATTCGGAGTTTCGGACTCACCTGTTGGGCAATTGGGCTTGGGCTTGGGCTGCTGCCTGCTAACGACGGGATACTTGAAGGTTTGTTAGGAGTTCCTCCTCTTTGAGGGGAGGAAATTTAACTTTTCGGATTATTTGAATTCTTTTTTAGGTCGGTCTGCAAATAGGTAAAGTACTTTTATTAAGATTCTTTTCTGTTCAACGGAATGGTACGAGACGGTGAGTAACGGAACGGAACGGCGCGGTGCGGATAATTCAAAAATATGTGAGACAAAATGAAGTACAGAATGCGGCACGGAATGGAACGGATTGAAACGGAACGGAACGGAATGCAGCATGAAATTGACGAAAAGAACAGGGCCTAAGTAATTTTTCCATTTACAAGATTCGAACTCCAGACATTGCTTAAAAGATGAGAGTGTCGAACCACTCACACCAACCACTTGGTTCTCTTTCATATTTTGTATACCATTCTTCATCTAAAACTACACGTAATTTTGTCCTACATCCTAATTTATTATCAGTTCGCATTAATACCGCACCTCTTTTAAAATAATACCGCACTCCTAATAAAATACTCTCAATTTGTGGGGTGCGGAAGCTTGGGAGGGAGCAAGGGTAAGGGAAATAGGGGAGAAAGGTGTTCCATTTTTTCCCTTTGAAGGGCGTTTTGGAAACTTTAATATTTAGGGTGCGGTATTGTTTGAAAAGGGTGTAGTACTTAGCACCACCCTTTATTATTAAAGAAAAAAAAAAAATAGATGTGTCAATTGTATAAAGAGTGGAATAAAAGATAACACGCAAAGATTACTTGTCGCACGTTCATGTATCATCTTCTATCCCACTCAAGCGTCCATGCATTAGGCCCTGTTCTCGTCAACGGAATGGTGCGGGACGGTGAGGAACGGAACGGAACGGAAATTGCAGCGTGGTGCGGAACGGAACGGAAATTGTAGCGCGGTGCGGAACGGAACGAAAATTGTAGCGCGGTGCGGAACAGAACGGAAATTGCAGCGCAGGACGGAATGAAATAATCAATATAACTAGTGTGGTGCGGAACGGAATGGAAATTACAGTGCGGTGCGGAATGGAACGGAAATTGCGGTGCGCTGCGGAACAGAACGAAAATTATTATGCGATGCGGAACGGAACGGAATGCAGCATAGAAACGACGAAAAGAACAGGTCCTTAGTCATGCTAACCAACTTAATAAGAGTAATAAAGTAAATTTAAAAGACTATGTGTCAAACAAACAAAGAAGTGGGCTAGTAAATATGACATTGAATAGAATGGAAGATCTTTACTAATTTCAAAGGGGAGGACGTTCAGCATAAGGAATAGTTAGATTGATGGTCTATAACTCTATATTAGTCATCTAATCCATCTCAAAAGATCTAACTACAGTCTTGAGTCTACTACCATGGATAAGATGATCGCCAATAACAACATTATGGAAATTTCACAAGATAATCACTGCCAACTTTAAACCTTCAATAACTAGCTGGTTTGTACCACCACTACAGCTTCTACATTAGAAATTTAGGACCAATTACAAAGTCATATTCCCTCTAATTCATGAAAAGCTTTACACTTGAGAATGACACAAAAACTAAAGGAAAGTATTTTGGCACAATTGTTCCAACTATGTCCTTGAAATAGCACATGAATAAGGTTTTGGTGGGAAAGAGAGAAAAAGTATAATAGGAAATGAATCTCAAGAACAATACCATATGAAAAAATGTCAAGATTTCTACGGGCCAAATCGGGAAAAAAAAAAAAAGTGTAAAGATCGATTTCCATGAATCGGAGGGAACATTCATTTCATCCCTCGTTCTCCTTATTAGCCATGAAAACAGTGATGATCACAGAGAGTATCAAATAATGATAATTTTAAGAAAGTCATTGCACAAAACGTCCAGCAATGAAATTATAGTCTTTCTCGCAATCTTAGCTGATGTTTGCTTTGGATTGTGTTGTTTAAGTTGAAAATGATTGATTAGGCGCGCGTGATAGTGGTGATTTTGAACCTTGGGGCGTCATTAGATATTAAATTCTCTCAAAATTAGCTGATATTTTGGTTTATTGATTGTTGGTCAGGTTGAAATTGATTTGATTAGGCGTGAAGTTGGTGGTTTTGGGGCCGATGGTGCATAATATATTTGGAATATGAAGTTGATGGGTGAGCTAATACAACTATAATAATTGCTAAAGTCAATGAATTTCAATCCGGATTATCTTCTGCTCCGTAGTGTGTACCACTATATCTATACTAAATATATTTGGATGGTCTGTAATTTTGTCATATATTTCAATTTAATAATAAACTAAACTTTAAAATCTGACTTGTAAAATATATAAGAGAGTAAGACCTGAAATAAGACACAAAATGAAATGAATGATTTTCACTGAGCAAACTTTAACTCTTATTTGTGAGTTTTTCTTACTCAAAAATTGTTCTTCTTTTATTTTTTTCTTCTATTTTTCTATTTATTTTTAAATGTCTCATAAACTGCCCCTCTCATCTGAGTCATCTCCAAACCCAATACTTTTGCTTTATTTTGGGTCTAATTTATTGGTTTCCAAACCCCAAAGAGCTGTCATAACTCATAACCGAGCCATTTTAACGGTATTTGGTGCTCCTTTGGAAAGTGACTACATACATCTTTGCTGTATTTTTTTAACTATACGTTTACCTAAATTTTTTGGGTTAAAGCTAATTAATCCCACTAAATAGTTTTTCCATTCACAAATTTTGAACTTTAAATCTTACTTAAAAAATAAGAGTACCGAACCACTCACATCTTTATTGTATGCATATCGACGAGTTACTTTCCATAAAAAGGGCTTCTTTTAGGAAAGTGACTACATACATCTTTGTCGATTATATATGGATGAATAAGGAGCACAATACTCCAACTTCTGATCAACAGTTTTGCCATCAAACTAAAGACCACCATCTCTTGCACCAAAAAGAGGAGCAAACAATACACCAACTTAATAGAAAGAGTTACGAACATAACATTTGTTGTCAACTTGTCATATATATAGAGAATAAGCACTCCATCCACTTCAATATGTAAGACACAGTTTTCATAATTATATAAGGCAGGCAATTATCTTGTGTGATTTCCTCAAATATACATCATTCACAAACTAATTCCCAAATTAGCTTCGGTTCTAAACTATTTCCCCACACATACACCACGTAGGATCGGAAAAGCAAACCCGCTGTGGGCCACAGCGGCTTAGGTAAACCGCTGTGGGCCACAGCGACTTTTGCCGAAAAAAAAAAAAAAATAAAATCGAAAGGCAAAATAAAAAATTCGCTTTAAGGCAAAGTCGCTGTGGGCCACAGCGGCTTTGCCAATTTTTTATTTTTATTTTATTTTTATTTTATTAATTTTTTATTTTTTTATTTTTATTTTTTTCCGGCAAAAGTCGCTGTGGGCCACAGCGGCTTACCTAAGCCGCTGTGGCCCACAGCGGGTTTGCTTTTCCGATCCTACGTGGTGTATATGTGGGGAAATAGTTTAGAACCGAAGGTAATTTGGGAATTAGTTTGTGAATGATGTATATTTGAGGAAATCAGTCAATTATCTTCAAGAAATTATTATTTTGCTTTCATTTTATCCTTTCACTTTATTGATATTTACTCCTTTCACTCTCCGATGTGCCATTAATGACTAAGATTATGTTCTTCTCATCTTAATTTTAGCTCCATTCAATTTTTAATGTAGTTCAATTAGATTAGTTCAGTGTAATTCATATAATACCTTATCACTTAAATATTGTTTGATTTCAATATATTAATGATAATACATGTGTAATTTTAATGATTTCAATGTGTACTATCAAATGAACCTAATATTGAAAGGGTTTTGGCGAGTTATAAAGGATTAAAGTTTAAGATAAAAAAAATCAATTGAGTTCAGTATTAATTAGTTCAGCTTAATTCAATTGTATTTAGTAAAATAACCAGACAATAATTAAGGATGCCTTTGTTATCTTGTCTTCTTATCTTTTTCCCGATACCACAATCTCCTAACTTATGTGCAAAGTCAAATGTATTATTTTATAAAACATAGTGAGTTATAACAACCATTAGAGACTTTTACGTACAAGTAATCTAAAACGTTATAAAGGAATTTATTTCTTATATTTATCGCACATGAAAAAAATGTAAATTTTAAATGAAAAGTTGATTGTGAATTGTAAGTTTTAAGTTTTGAAAACTATTCAACTTTTAATTTTGTATAAACTTAATTTGGAGCTGAAGATCTTTCTTTTTAAATTTTCATAACTGAGAACCAAAAAAAAAAAAAAAAAAAGATCAGTTTAAAATATTGGTCTTAAGTTTTTGTTTTTTTTTTTTTGGTGCGAAATATTGTTCTTAAGTTTTTAAAAGAATTACAGCTGACACCCTGAACAGGCCATATCCACTAATTATTTGTGTTTGAACTATAGGTAAGTATATTAATAATAAATTAACACTACGAGGCAACAAAAGGTGAGGACATGTTTACAACAATTTATAACTTATTCAATGAAACTGAACAATATAAATAGACATTTGTCTTTTAATATTTGAAATCACAAGAAAATAAGCTGACACTAGAATATAAAATACAAACACTATATGTTGAGAAATTAACACTAAAATTTAAAAACCTATCACCACAGACAAAATAACGTTAAAACAAAATAATTGTCATTGCATCATGATATACCTTGATGTTATATTGATGATGATTGGATTTATCTTGGCTTTCTTTTATTTTACTCCACTTTTTTCCTTTTTTTTTTATCTAATTTCTATTTTAATTTTTTAATTGAACTTTGTTGTTTATTTTGCTTCCAATTATCTTCTCTCATTTTTATTTTAATTATAGTTTAAAAAATGACACAATATGCAGAAGTGGTACTAGAGTTAGAACTATTATCACTATAAAGGAACAAAGTAACACTAGAATATAATGGGTACCACAAGACAATAAAGAGATGCTATAGAAAAATAAAAATGTTTACAAACAAAATAAACTGATACCATAATGAAATAAAATAAAAATGGAACAAAATAAACTAACACTATCATGCAACTAATTGACACACCAAAAAAATAAATTGATACCACAAGTCAACAAAGTGATACTAGAACAAAATAAATTAACACCATCACAAAGTTGCAATTTCTTCAAATCGTAAAAGACAAAAAAGAAGCTAAAGGAAACTAATGAAATGAGGGGCATCCCTTCAAAAAAAAAAATGAAAAAAATATAGGGGCATGGGTTTCGAACCCACAACCAAGGGAATTTAATATGAGGCGCCAACCACTAGGCTAGAGAAAGAGTAGTGATATTAAATGAAACTTCTAATTATTTAATCGAAAACAAAACAAGGCCCGCACGTGCCTGGATTGATGCGGATGCGCGTGTCCCACCAAATTGTTCGCCCTATAGAATAGGGCGGCCTTATAAGAGACCGATTGATGTACTTTAGGACAATAAAACTTTGAATAACAAAAATCATGTATTAGTTTGGTCTACCTATATGAACTTTTAATAGCGAATATCATCGCTTTATGATCTTTAATTTAAAACTGTTTATGAATATTTTCCTAAAATTTTGTTAATCGATATAATTTTACAGATTCTCACACATGTTCAAACTTCAGGTTGAGACAATATCAACTTGAACAATAGTAATAAACTCTTCTATAAGATTTCATAGCAAAATACTCAAGAAGTATCAAAACTTAACTAGACATGAAAACAGAACATGTCACTTTTGCAAAACAAAGTCACAATAGAAAGGGCTGAATATTGTGAGTCACAACTCACAAGTCGAAGCAATTTTCACCAACAAGGGTGGTGGTCTAGTGGTTCCAAGTTTACTCACAAGTGGTTTGGTAAGGCAATGTTATGGGTTCGAATCCCCATTCCCAATGCCTTGTGTCTGCTGACTTCTAGGAACTATACTAGCCCATTGTTGATGCTACGTTGACGGGGTCAGTGCTTGCACTGGTTGTTCAGCTAGTCTAATATGTTCGCTATTGAACACGAGAGTCCGAACATGATGTAGCAGAGGGGTGACTCGATCGCCGCCATTCACTTGGACCCTCTTTTTGACGAGCAAAAAAGCCGTAGCAATTCTCGGTTTGTACAGGTCATGGTCTTTTTACTTTGGGCCTTGACTTTGAGATAAAGTAACGTGCTTCTATGATTGTTGGCTTCTAGTGGAAGTGTTATACCCAAGTATAGACTCAACAGGGGGTGAATTGAATTTAGAGAGTTTTTCAAATATTCGCGTATTATCAATTTAAGCACAATTTGTTAAACTATTAATTATTATCTTGTTTAATAGCAAAGTAATATAACAAATCAATAAATAAAGAGATACAAATTTTTACGTGGAAATCTTATTGAACTCAACCTAAAAGTAAAACCACGATCTTGGGGGATTTTCCAAACTGCGCTAAGAGTCGTAAACCAAACTCAATACAATAGACCCTAATCTACTCTTGAGTCGTATTTCTTAAATTCAACCCCAAACCCAAGAACTAAATTACCTTCTATGACAGTCGTATTCTAAACAAACAAATATTACCAATATGTTTCTCAATAAGCTAATGTGGTACAATCAAACCTTATATTAGAGTGATTTGAGTTACAACAATGATTATAGGGACTTGCACAAGTAATCAAAATGTTATAAAATAATTTACTCCATATTTCTTAAGGATTATATTGCTCCCGAAAAAAATTAAATTGTAAATTAAAAGTTGATTATGAATTGTAAGTTTCTAATTTTTGAAAACTATTTAACGTTTGTATAAATTTAATTTGTAGCTGAAAAAAAATATTTCTTTATGAATTTACATAATTAATAACAAAAACAGAAAAAATAAATTCAAATATTAGTTTTTAGTTTTCAAAATAGTAAAAACTTACAACTCCTAATTATAACTGACAACCTGAATAACATATCCACGAGTGTCCACGTAGAATAGACACTAAGTACAGTATAGTAAATTTAAAACATTAAAGTTTGAATCACAAAATAGCTTAATTATGTTAGTAGTATGCAACTTGAGATGTGATAATCTTGTTAAAAAAAAGTTTAATACTACAGAGTATATTATACTCCATTCGTTTCATGTTTATCTTTACATTGAACTTTTTAAGGTCAAAGTTTGTGAACTTTGACCACTTATTTGTGAAAAATTACAAAGTTTTACAATGTGAAAATAGTATTGCTAGATTCATTTTAAATAGTATTTTCAAAATATCATCTTATTATAAGTTCTATAGTTATGAAATCATAACTATTCATGATCAAAGTAGTATATTGGAGACCGTGAAAAGTCCAATGTAAAGCTAAACTTGGAACGGAGAAAGTAATATTATACAATAATATATTGACTTATTCACAAGTGTAAAGAATAAAATGTGATAGATAGAGTACCATGTATATATATCACACATTCACACTCCATAATACAGTACTTTTATTCCAGATCAAGTAGGTAGTACGAGTCATTCCTTATTTATTATGTAACTTCATAATAAGTACGAGTAATTTTATTATTTCTCATCCCAATAAGAACAACATGAAAAAATGCATAATGCATTCATCTTCATGAGGGGATGGTTTAGAGATTTAGAGACATCTGTCACCGTAGCCCATCATACAACTAAAACCCTTGCAACAAGGATTCTTCCAGGGGTGGCATTCATCTCCTGGTCTTCCACACTTGAGCACTTGGTTAACTATAACATTATTTGCAGGTTCTTCTTCAATGATCACAACTTCTTTCACCATCATATTTTCTGCTCCCATCCTGCTTGCCAAACTTGGAACTAATAATAAAAATAGACATAAATGAGTGATTTAGGAAAATATACACATGAAATTTCCTTCGCCCTAAACAAATCTCGGCTGTAAATATTTGTAAATGTACAAATAAATAAATCAGAAAAATAAGATTTTCCGAAAGTACTAGTGATCAAAATCAAAATAACAAAAGTAGTATTATAACACTGTAAATTATTATAATTTTTTCACAATTTAAGGGTCAGTGTTTGTAAATTTTGACTTAAACAAAGTAAATGACAAGATTTATTTAGTACGAGGGAAATAACATAAGATCAAAGGGAGATGGTGAACCTGTTGTACTTGCAAATATGATGACAAAGAGGGCTCCAAGAACGAAGGGCTTCAGATAATTGAAACTAACCCTTTCCATTTGGGTAAATGCTTGATTTTGCAATAGTGTTATTTGAGTTTTGATGATTCCCAATCTAGTAAGCTAAGTATATTTATAGAAGACCTTCGTGGCCCCCTATTAAGTATTTACCAACCGCTATGCTCTAACCTATTGCTACGTCATTACCAATTAATTAATAA
The DNA here is from genome assembly GCA_038025085.1 of Tetragonia tetragonoides. Classification (NCBI taxonomy): domain Eukaryota; kingdom Viridiplantae; phylum Streptophyta; class Magnoliopsida; order Caryophyllales; family Aizoaceae; genus Tetragonia; species Tetragonia tetragonoides. The sequence goes on along the minus strand of CM076142.1, from coordinate 14,765,771 downwards.
GTGTTAGAAACAAGGCTAATAATTAAGGAACAAACCTATTTTGAAAGAAAGTCATGGCGTGATTAATCACTGTTTTAAAATTGAATTTGCCTCTATATGTATATTAGGGAATTTCATGCAACCGGCCACTAGGGATACACGACAACCAAAGCTCAGGTGTACTGCGAAACTGCGATACAATGATTTTGAGAGCGAACTAATCTACTGCCAAGAATAGAGAAAAAGAAAGGATTTGAGAGTGTATGTTTCAGTGTGCCCAAAAGAAATGAATAAACAAAGTATATAAAGAGTAGCAATATGTAACCGAAAACAATTAAGGTGGGCGGATTTTTAGGGAGATAATTATCAGGGTCGTCCCTGACATTTTGGAGGCCCTGTGCTAACACTAAATATTTGGCCCTATTTATTTTTATTTTTTTTGGAGGACAAATATTTAGCCCTTTGAATATTTACAATTGTGCTTTTCTTAATTGTCTCTTTTGTTTTCATTTTGAAAATTCTCCAACGTAACCTATTTGCTCCTTCTTTTCTTAAATATCACAAATTCCATAGTCATCAACATTAGAATAAATTAGCAAGAAGAAGGACCAAAACCGTAATAAGCAAGTCGAGTATAATGCATAAGACCTTTGAAAAATGATCTACAAATAAAAAGTGCCTACATTACATCCATTTGCTCCATTCTGGAAATTAATAACTCGTATTTTACTTAGTTCTTACTCCCCAGAGAATTTTTTGGTTCAAAATTCACACAAATATCCTCAAATTCTTATTTTAGTCCCATTTTAAAAATTCAGTTCATACCCTTTATTAAAGAATTGGAACAAACAAGATAAAATAATTAAAAAAAAAAGGAGGAATTTCAGTACCTGCTGACTAGAGAAAGAATAAGCGAGACAAAAGAGATCCCAACTGGGCTGCCAGGAAGAGAGAGAAAGAGGGGAGCAGAGATGAGAGAAGATAAGGAGCATTGTACCATGAGAAATTGAGCGAAATCATAATATCTGTATATTAGAGGCATTTTCTGACAGCATTGAAGACGTCCACCTAAGCGAGCCATTGTAATATAATTTTAATTTTAAATAAAAAATAGATATATAGGTTTTGGTATAGAATATATACTAAAGTTGTACTTTTCTCATTGTAATATAATTTTAATTTTAAATAAAAAATAGATATAGATTTTGGTATAGAATATATACTAAAGTTGTACTTTCCTAAATCGTTAAAGAGTAGATTATTAGATTTTAAATAGCATATAACTTTACTTTCACTGCTTAAAAAATTAAATTTCTTACACCATTGGAAAGAGTACGAAATATCCTTTAAAATGAGACTCATTTGTAGTATGTTTTATTGATTTAAAAAAATAACATATATATAAAAGAAACGTATTTTTACAACATAAGATTCGTCCACCTAAACAAGTAATTAGTTTAAAACAACTAAAAAGTTGCAATGCAAAACAAAAAAGTTACAGAAATTTAATCTAATGTAAATAAAGGAGTCATTTTTTCTGGTGACAATAAAGGAATCATTTTCTTATAGCATTGGACGCGTCCACCTAAGTGAGTGAATATCTATAAAGGTGAATATAATTAGTTGCCAAACTTTTAATAATGAGATCTCCACATATGATTATTTACTGCTATGGGAGTTGGTGCAATATTCTTAACTGATTTCGTCCAACATATTAGAATAATACAACACCTTCCTTTTTTAGCTTAAACAAAATGGAAAATTAAGGTCTCTTGGGGTTTACATTAGTTTCACCTCATTTGTGTACATATAGTCATATAGACACTAATGCTAATATATCCCCAACCCGCAGTATGTCGCAGCTTCAAGCCTTCAATGCAAGACCGTACTTCATCCTCTCTAAAGCTTAGGTGGATATAAGAAACACAATTGTCAGGCTTAACTCTTAAGTGGTTATGTATATATTACACATTTAAACTATTTTAGCATAAAAGAAGGATCATACCTTTAAAAAGTTATTGATATTCTGATATTAACATAATATCATTGACATACTAACATAAAGTATAAAAAGATTTTGGACCGATGACCCCCATGTCTCCCTTAGACCAGGAAAAAAAATACTTGAAAGACTTTGAAATGTTGACCTCATGTTTAACATATGGGGGTGAGTTAACTAAAAATTAATTGAAAAACTGTTGATAAGAGTTTAAATGAAATAAAGTTCCCCCTATAAGTCATACAATAATAATCTTATTATATGGCATTGATGATATTAAATGGATTATATTAATGTTTATTTATATATTACTAATATTATTCTTTTTCAAGAATGACAATTAAAATTTAATTTTTCGATGAAATTATTAATCAAGTTATATTAATTTTATTACATAGTACAGTCTATGTAATGCACGAGCATGCATTTTAGAGGCATTTTTTGACAGCATGGGACGCCCAAATTTTTGCCTAATCTTGATATCATAGAGGAACCTAATCCTAGGAGTGTAAGAGTGGAGGAGAGAGAGTGGGTGGGGGGAAGGACAAAGAAAGGAAAATGAGAGAAAGGGATTAGCATCTACAATGAATCTAAGCATTTAACTGTTGCATTGGATGCGTGCACCTAAGCGAACCTTTTTTAAAAACTAGAAGTTAGAAAAGAGAGAATATTAGAGTTATGGTAGTAAATCATTGAAGATAATGAAACATTAAGAGTAGTATAACTTTTGTTTCATGTTTAAAAATATTAAAATATCTTACACCAATGAAAAGAGCGCGAAACACACTTTAAAATAAGACCGATTTGTCATATGGAGAATGATACATCCACCCACAGGGTTGGTCACCCACACCTTATTGTGTCTATCTCTCTCCTCTATTTTCAAAAATAGTACTCCCTCCGCCCCAAATTATATAATAACTTTGGGACTTGTGACTCACATCAATGTGAGTCATAAATTCCAAAGTTGTCATATAATTTGGGACGGATGGAGTAATTAAAGTAGGAGATAGATAGACACATTACTCAAGTGGGTTGGCCACCCTCTAGGTTAATAAAATATTTTTTTTGTCATATATCTTATGCATCGGCATTTTACATGAGCATATGAAGCGCCAACCAATCATAATCATAATATCTGGAGGCATTCTCTGATAACATAGAATGCGTACACTTAAACGAGCTCTTTGGAGCTATATCACCTCAGAGATTTTTTTTTTTAATTGTCTGAAAAAGGCAACTAATACGAAGTACAAGATGGAGATCTTTTGGTGTCCACTAAATGAAAAACTTAACAATTAACAGAGTACTCCCACTTATTGCTCATGCATTATAATATTATATGGTATATGCTTTGTAGATCCTTGAGATCTATGATTTTCGGTCGATATGATTAATTAACACCATGAACCGTGTAACGTACGAACACAAACATACTATATATATAAAGGAGGTATTTTGTGATCACATCGGACACGTCCACCTTATCGAATCATCTAAGATTAGAATTAAAAATGCCACCTATGTGAGCTACTAAGCTAAATAAGTAACAAAAATATAATTAAGAAATAATATCAGGTGAAAGAATAAGTTATAATTATAAGATATAAACTTAAGGAGGTATTTTCTGGTGTTATTAAGTTATAATATTATTTTGTAGTTTTCCAGGTGAAAAGAACAAACCCCAATGTCATGTTCTTTTCAATGGAATAGTGTAAAACAGAACGGAACATACCAAAATGACACGAAAGATAACGGAACAAAATGAGATGCATTGCAGATTGGAAAGGAACGATTCAAATTAACTTAGTATACAACGCTAATTCCACTAAATATTATATACAAGTATAAAACTGATATAAAATAACATATAATTTATATCATTCTGACAAATTATTTAAAAAATATAAAGAACTACGTAGCCTCCGGCTAAAAGTATCTCGCCAGATAAACGAACATATAAAGTTCACAAAATTAAAGTTTAGGATGATAAAAGAGCTTGACTTATAAGTTTTAGAGTTTTAACAAAGTTTCATAATCCATACAGCATCACGTAAGAGGAAAAAAATTACTTGAAAATGTTTTAGAAAAGTAATGACAAATATATAAGGAAAAAAAAAAGAGATTATGGCAAAAAAAAATCTTTCTGTTGGTGCATATATGCATATGAGTATATGACTGATAATATTGAATGTAACATTTTCACTAAACCTTAGCTTACAAATGCACAAGATTATCTTCATGTTCGGCCAACTTGAATCCAAACTACCAAAGTGAAATTGTCAACGTACTTCGATCCTCGATATCATTTTTATTAACATCATATGAGTGTATTTATTTAAAAATATTAATACCTAACTCGTGCAACGCACAGGCTTCATATCTAGTAGGAGTCATAAAAGAAGAGAGAGAAAGGAAGGTGAGATGGGAGAAGAAGAGGCGTGAGAAATTGAGTCAAATAGGAGTAATTGCTCCACTTTCTATTACTATATCAGATGTTAAATATTATTGGGCTGGATTCTTTAGACTTGCAATTGCAATGCAAAAATGGGCCCTTAAACTTTGGGAGGCCCTGTGCAGGTGCACTGGCTGCACCTGCCCAGGGACGGCCTTGGTAATAATGGGTAGTTATTTTGTAATGGTTACAGAATCTTTTTGTCGGTCAAACGAAACACTCTTATCTTCACTATAAATGTGGGACAATGGATTTTTATGGGTTTTTATTTTGAGGGACTTTTACTTTGAAGCATATTACTAAGCTTCATTTCCAACAATAAGTAGGACGATACATATAGATTTGGAGAATGGTACATCCATCCATTGGATTGTTAATCCATATTCTTATTATATCTATCTCTCTCCTCTATTTTCATTATCTCTTCTCTATTTTCACAATCCGTCTCCTCCATTTTAAACGTAGCTTAAAGTATAAGAGAGATAGACACAATATTCAAATGGGTTAGCCACCCACTGAGTTAATAAAATATTTTTCCGATAGATTTATATAGATTAATTAACAGTGTGTTTGGGAACTTTAAGTTAATGAGTAAAATGAAGCAAAACTAGAGAAAACTATAAAATCTTTAAATTTGCTTTGTTTGGTTGTTAGTGCGGAAAACTGTGAAAAATTAAAAATATGGAAATCTGTGAAAATCTACTAGTTATAATTTGCCTAATTAGATTTCCATAGTTTTCCCCTCAAAATCGATGGAAAATCTGTGGAAATATGAGGAAATCTAAAAAGAAAGCCTTTATTCTACCATAGATTTCTAGAATAACCAACCAAACAAAAGAAAACGATGTAAATCTCCTACATTTCTACAACATTTAAACCGATAAACCAAACAAGTGAAAATGATAAGATTTCCACTGTTTTACTTTTATGTAGATTTCCATAAATTTACTTTTCTACAATTTTCCTCAATTACAAAGTTCCTACACTGTGACTCGATTATAAATCATTGACACTACACAACATGGACACACGATCTCAATTTGATCAAGCACGTGGCCAACGGGCTAATGGGTCGTAGGCCGCACTTGTGTCTAATTTTGAAAAAACTCAATGTCTAGGCACGGAAAAATATCGATACGACAATCTAGCTCGTAAATATAGCAAAACCGAGTCCTTAGTCAAACCGCGGGGCATCGATCTCCAAAAAAAGCTAGTGATTATTGCTTTTTGATTGCTCTATTAGGTTTGAAATTGATTGATTTGGGTATGAGGTGGCAGGAAAATATAACTTCAAATAGCGAATATCATCTATTCATCTGTAACTATATAAACTTTGAATAACAAATATCATTTGATCCACTTATATAAACTTTCAATAGCGAATATAATGCTTATGGTCTTTAAAATTATCTATGAAGATTCTCTTAAACTTAATTGATCAATAAAATTTCATAAATTCATTGGCACACATTTTCATACTTCAGGTTGAGACAACATCAACTTGTACAATAGTAATCTCTTCTATAAGACACTCATAGCAAAATACTCAAGAAGTACAATGGTAAACTATTGTACAAAAGTAAACTCCTTTCAACACAATCGCTACTTGAGGTATTGTTTTGTAAGTGGTAATTATTAATGCTTTGACAAAATAAATCCCCAATAGTTTACATATGATACGTTTGAATTTCTAGAATTTATTGGGTAATATGTGCAAACTAATTTTGACTCCTAAGCCAAAACTAACTTGATTTTTCTTAATTTAAAATTCAAATGCATATTAATCGTTAATTCACACTGAAGGCTGATATGTCATTTCAACAGTGATACGTCAATGAACTGGACACCATTAACCGATCATTTTTATTTTGCTGTGCCCTAGAAGTTTTTTTTATAAATAAAGTTTATAGATATTCCGTGCAAAATAAGGTAAAAATCGAGTAATTTATATACTACTCCCTCCGTGCCAGAGGAACTCTACCATTTTCCTTTTATGATTGTTTCAAGAAAACTCTCCCATTTCTCTATTTGGTAAAAATTTAGCTAGTTAAATACATAAATACCCTCAACCATTTAACATCCAAACCTTACAACTATCCACCAAAACACCCTTCATTATTCACTCTACCACTCATTTATTACTGACCCACTTAATTAACCCTTACCAATTTATGTTGGAATTTATTAATGAAATTAGGCAATGTTTTTCCAGAGATGTTCTTGTTTTTTTTTTATAAGAAGAGATGCTCTTGTTGGACACCCATTAAAGTCTCTCTCCTCTTCTCAAAAAAAAAATAAAAATTAAAGTCTCTCTCCTTTCTTTATGTCAATTTCTCTCTCCTGATAAAACACCCATAATATGGGCTAAGTAAAAAATTAAAAATGGCATTTTCTCTCTCCTGGAAACAATGGCGCCCAAATCAAATTGCTGCCAAAATTTTTTGGGCTGTCTCTCACCGCCAAAAAATTTTGGGTTGTTTATCTCTCCAGAATATTTTTGAGCTTAATTTCTCTCTAGAAAAATTAATTAACACATATTCATTAGAATAAAGTATTACTGATATCAACAATCCATACTTTTCAATAACAATGTAATGTTGAGGGTCTGTCAAGAAAATAAAACTAAAGTAGTGTTGAGGATATAATGGAAAAATAAGTGCTAATTTAAGTTTGTCTTCGTCTTTCTGCCAAAAATAAATGGTAGAGTTCCCTTGAAAAGGAGGGAGTACTTCACAATCTTTAAATGTAACTCCATAAATTTCCGAAAAATAAAACGACTTCATTCTTTTATTTTTATTTTTATTTTTATTAAGCAATCCATCTTCATTCATGAAAAATTCAGAACCCTTCCCCAAAATAAAAAAAAAAGAAAGAAAAAGAATCACACAAAACGACCCTCTCAACCCTCGAACGACCACCAGCAACACCCAACCCTCGAACGACCCTTTCACTTTCTCTCTCCCCGCCCCACCGACTTCCACCTCCATCTCCGACCAATCCCTCAATTTCTCTCACCTCTCAGGTTCGATTTCCGAAGGCAAACTGTGCTTGAAGGCTATGAGGATGAAGAATGGGAAAAACCCTGTTATAGCCAGATGATATATATGACAGTTTGTGTAATTAACACACACTAATCAGGTTAGTGTTTTTGTAAGTCTTGTTTTTTCTTTCTTTAGCGGACATTAAAACCCATGAAATTGCACAACTTTACATTTTGTAATTTATTTATGAAATTTCATGAATGTGGTTAAGAAGAACTAGATAGATTTATTTGCATTGCATTGCATTGTTGTTTGGTGTTTGGAATTTGCCAATTTCTCATGGTTGATTATGTTACTATAATCGATTGTTATCTTTATTTGTACTCAATGTCTAGCTTCTTGTCATTGACCCTTTTGCTTTTAGACTTGTTTTTTTCATGTGGGTATGCTCTGTGTTCTGTTTGTTCAGTTTGTATGTATAGCTAAGGGGTTTGCTTAATTGCTTTACTGCTGATTTTATGTTTATTGTATGTTCTGCTATGATTGTTGAATCTGTGCTTGCGAGAAATGAGAATGCTTTCTGATTTGATGTTGCTCTGGATTGGATCATGACTCTGCTAATGAATTGATTGATTCATGGGTCTTCGAGTTCAATTGGTGCTTTATTTGCCTAATTTAGTGAGTAACTAATAATACCTGCATTTCGTGCTTGAGAGCCATTACATCAAACTCTCCTCCTCGAGATTCCCCTTGACCCTCATTTTCTTCTTGGAAATGAAATCCCAACGACTTCCATTCTATCATGACTCTCCCACGACGATTCAAGCCTACAAGTAGTGCTATCTACTTTAACATTAGAGACTAACTTCTGTTTTTGAGGTAGATATAGAGATAGAGAATGTTGCATCTGATAGACGGGCGAGGGGTAGAGCATAGTTAGGGGCTTATGTTAATAGGGATACGCAATATCAAGTGGGAGAGCCACAATCAAAGAAATATCAATCTTAGGTATCTTACATGAAATAGATGAATAGATATCGTGAATTGATGGTAAATTTACACTTTGATGGTGTATACGTATCAATTCTGATATCACCAAAATACCGAGATCGACCCTCGCCCCGACCATCATCGAAGAATCCCGATCTCTCATCATCGACTACAGCAAAGGGATGCTCTCCCATCATGGATGGGAGCCTCTAATCGAAGTAACCCTCTACCCACTGTACAAATATCGTCAACAGACCCGAGAAGACCTACGCCAACCATCGGTTCAGTACAGACCCAAGAACTACAATCATGCCCTGGCTCGACCAGAAGGATCAATTCAGACCAAAAGTTGACCCTCCGATCTCCTGTGTGCTCAAACCTGACGCATACTGCACGAATATTCCTACGAAGATCCGACTGGTTGCCTTGGCGCCCACGCTCTCTCAGCCCCAAGGACAGAAATGACGACATCAAGTGTACGAATCCCTACGTGGGATCATCCCAGGGGGTCGTAGCAAAACTCACGTGACTATCCCCTCTGAGCCGACTTAGAGAGGAGCATGCGAACAGCGCTACGTGTCCACTGTTCATTCGACGAAGCTAGCCGACCTTTGCCCTATAAATACTTGCGCAGAAATCAAGGCAAAGGTAAGATCATTTTCACTCATAGAACAATCACGCTGTCCGACAGCACGCTCTAACATTCTCAGCTGTAATAGCCTGACGCTTTGTCACATCCTTACGAAAGTACCTCACGTACACAAATCTCTATATACTGACTTAAGCTTAAGATGGGTCTTCTCGGGTCGACCCCCCGAGCTAGTTCACTGTTGCTTATTCTGTGCAGGTAGCGGTCGAGGAACCAGACGTGCGACTCCCCCGTTCACACATCTCAGTCCCATCGCCTTCCCAGTGTTCGACCCCTCATCAAAACAGGGCTAAACAAATTCTACTAAGTATATTTGTAAATTGCGGCGATAGTTAGTTGTTGATACTTATGGAATGACAGTAATGGAATTAGTTGTTTGATGTACATGGTTTGATGCTGGCAGGTTTCCTTTGAATATATATTTTTTTTTTTTGGGTAATTAACAAATCTTTTATTAATCACCATGATAAAGTTTAAGTACAAGCCTTTATGCAAGGCCTCTCAAACAGACACCCAATAAACTAGAAAGAGACTTGTCTACAAAGAGCATAAGCAAGAGTGAGGTGCTCACCTTCTATGAAGGGTATCACCTCCCTCTCAGAACTTCATGTGCTACTGACAAGTTTAAAACATACACCAACTCACATAAGCAAGGACACACAACAAGAGGTCCTGCAGTTACTCTCAACCTACTAATCCTGCATATGCAATCACAAGGACTCAAAGAAATTTCGTAGCTTCACTTGCTGTTGACTGCGAGCACACATTTGCATCTTGATTTGCCAAATAATTCTGTCTGCATCTGTCTGTCTACTTTGAAACACACGACTGTTACGCTCAATCCATATACAGTAAACAGCAGTAGCAAAGGCCATTTTAATAGCAGCAGCAACATGTCCTCTTCCCTTGGACCTCTGAATCACCCACTCACACTCAGCATCCCAGTAACCTATCTTTTGTTCTCAATCGACCTTGCATTGCTAGCCACAGTATGAAAACTGTCTTTGGAGCAGCCATATTTGTACACACAAGGTTCTTCCAGCTCACATTAGGAACAGGTCCTCTCAAAAGTTTATAGGCTTGCTTGATAGAAAACCTTCCTGCCTTCACAACACTATGCCACGTACCTATCACATTCAAGTATTTCTGCATATGAAAGATTTTCCTTACTATCCAAGAGGCTTGAGTAGGTGCATCCATATCCAAAAGTACAGCAGATTTGACATAATAGATATGCACCCATTTGATCCAAAGGGTGTCATTTTTGGAACTGAGAGCCCATAGTAACTTGCATATCGCAGCTTGATTCCACAGCTTCAAGTTCATCAAATTCAGTCCTTCAGCAGCTTTAGGTAGGCATATTCTGTCCCATGCAATTAAGGCTCTTCTAGTAACTGTGGCTTCACCACTCCACAAAAAACTTCTACATGCAGCATCAATCAACTTCATGATTTTTTGTGGAAGCACAAATAATTGAGCTCAATAAGATTGAACACCAAACAAAACAGCCTTGATCAGCTGGACCCTGCCTGCATAAGAGAGGAACCTAGCTGTCCAGGATCTTATCTTACCTAGCATCTTATCTACTAGAGGTTTGCATTGAGAGATAGTGAGCTTCTTGGTTGACAGTGGCACACCAAGGTATCTGACAGGAAGGGAATCCTCAGAGTACCCTAAATAACCCAAAATCTAGTGTTTAGTTTCAGTAGCAACTCCACCAAAATATACTTGGCTTTTGTCCATGTTGGCTTTCAGACCTAAAGCAGCCAAGAAATGACAAAGTTTCTCATGCAAAAGCTTTACAGATTCAAAGTCCCCTCTACAGAATATCAAGAGGTCATCTGCAAAACATAGGTGTATAATGCGAAGCTTTTTATAACGAGGGTGGTAGTGAAAACCAGCATCTTCCTTAAGTGTTTGGAGAATTCTATGCAGATACTCCATAACAATGGCGAACAAGAAGGGGGAGATGGGGTCACCCTGACGGAGACCCTTTTTTGCAGGGAAGGAGTCTGTGTATACCCCATTTAAGATAATGGAATATCTTACAGTTGTGATACATGCCATGATCCACCCAATAAACCTTGCAGGGAATCCCAGTTCTTGCAACAGTTGCTCAATAAAACTCCATTCCACTGAGTCATATGCTTTCTGGTGATCAATCTTCATCATGCATCTTGGAGATATATGTTTCCTTGAGTAGCCTTTCACTAACTCATGACTCAACAAAATATTGTCCCCAATTAATCTTCCAGGAATGAAAGCAAATTGACTGTTACTTACAATGTCACCAATTACAGACTGCAATCTATGAGTTAAGATCTTTGAAATTATTTTATAAAGCAAAGTACAGCAAGCTATTGGCCTATATTCCCTTACAGAGGAGGGTTGCTTTACTTTAGGAACCAGAGTAATCAAAGCCACATTAATATCAGAAAGCATATGGCCAGTAGCAAAAAACTCATGGATTGCAAGACACCTCATCTCCAATAATATGCCAGGCTTTCTTGAAAAAGTGAGCCTTGAAGCCATCAATGCCTGGTGCTTTATTATCATCAATGGAGAAAACAGCTTCCTTGATTTCTTGATTAGTTACTGCATCACATAATTGCTGCTGTTGCCTCCTTGTGAGAGTGGTACCCTGTCTCATAATATGCAAGTTGATACCAGGTAGAGAAGTGGCTGCAGATCCCATCAGCTCTCTATAGAAAGAGACTACTTCCTGCTTGATATCTTCAGTTTTAGTAATCTTCTGACCATCTGCATTGACAAGAGTAGAGATTGAGCTCTTCCCATGTCTATTTGCCATTACAGAGAAGAAGTATCTCGAGTTTGAATCTCCCTCTTTGATCCAATGTGCTTTGGATTTCTGTTTATATACACATTCTAAGATGCCACTCCATTTTTCCAGTTCTAGCAAGCATTCTTTCTCCCTAAGCAGAAGATTGGGATCAACAATATTCAGTTGCATTTGTCTCTGAACTAGAATCAAGTCATCCCTAGCCTTGTCAATTTTTTTTTTTTGGTGCAAGTCAGAAATTGTATTATTGCTCACTGTAATGTAACAAGATTACAGTCCTTAGGCAATGCAGATCCAAGGCCACCTACTAGGTAGGGTTCCTTTTTGCTACATCCTTCTACTACCTTACAACCCTTCAATCTGGTGCAACTCACTAGAGGCAGTGGTTCACCATCTCTGTACACATTACAATTTACAAAAATTAATCCTCACCATCTCTGTAAACATTACAATTTGCAAAAAATTATTTCTGACTTACAGCAAAATACAAAAACATATATAGCTAAAAATGTTACAACTTCTTCTAGCTTTTCGACTCTGTTTGGAGCTGTTACATTCCTCATTCTGCCTTGCTACATCAACCTGCTGCTGATTACAGAATTTCCTTGTTTTCCACTGAATCTGCTTCTTCCTGCTTCTGCTTTGCTTCTGCCCTCTACTCTGAATCCTCTGCTGGTGCAGTCTTCCAGAGCTGATTCATTCCACCTTCTTTCCTGCATCAGCATCCTGCTGGTTTCCTGTGCAATCTACTGGTTCCTGCTACCTGATTTAGAGTCTGGCTGCATCAACCTGCTTCTGATTCCCTTCTGGAACCTGCTGTCCATTTCCCTGCACATGTTCCTGGTATCTTGCAAAAATGCCAGGACACCCTGTTGAGTTCTGCTTTCTGCCTTTCTGTCTGGTGTACTCTGTCTGTTTGCTCTATTCCTTGCTGTGATCCAGTTTAATTTCAGACTATATCCCCCCTATCCAGATCTTGTCCCTGCTGGAGATCTTCCTCTTGCTGTTGCAGCATTGTTGGATTCTGCATCTGACTGCTTGCTGGACCTGTTGTATCATCTGTGGCACTGGTATGCTGCCTTTGCCAGCAAAATGAGTATTTCTGCATCTCCATATCCAGTATACTGCTGCTGCTACCCCTGATGCATAAACTTCCTTTCTGATTCTCGAGCATTTTTGTCTGCTGATCCAGTTAAACATCCCCTGAATTGTACTTGCTCTTGCTGAAATTTGCAACCATCCCCTTATCTGTTCCAGGACTTCTGCTGACACTTTGCATTTGAAGAACAGGTGATTGTGTTCCTCTGGTTCCTGCTTGCACAGATAGCATAAGGCATCCCCATTCAGAAATCCCATCCTCTGTAATCTGTCCTTTGTTAGCAATCTATCCATTTGAGCCAGCCATAGGCAAAAACTATGTCTAGGCATGGATATCTTCCCCCATATCAGGTCTGCATGCCTGCATTTTGTCATGTTTCCTTGTAGCATTCTGTATCCACTTCCAGCAGAGTAAATACCATCAGATGCAAATTTCCATACCCCCCTTGCTGTGTATTGCCCCTGGAAGTAACTTTTGATCTTGTTCAGTTCCAGTACCAGCTTGTGCCCCATACTGGAGCATAATTCCAGATGTTAACTCCTTTCAAATAAATCCCATTGATCCACTTCACCCACAGTGTCTTTTTTTGTTGCAATATCCCAGATGTGCTTGCCATTCAGAGCTATGTTGAACCATTTGCAATTCTTAACATTAAGTCCTCCATTGTTCGTTGGTCTGCATACCATATCCCAGGCCACCAAACTTGTCTTATGCTTCTGCTCAGTTGTCCCCCACAAGAAAAATCTGCATTTTTGCTCCACACTTTTTAGTACCCCAGTTGGCAAAATAAAGATACTTGACCAGTATACATGAATGGAGAATAATACAGAGTTTATTAGTTGGACTCTCCCTGCGTATGAAAGGTTCCTCGAGGCCCATATCTGCATCCTTTTTGTCATTTTGTCCACCAGACATTCACAATCTATTTTGCTCCATTTTGAGGGGGATAGTGGGACACCTAGGTATCTCATGGGCAAAGTACCCTCCCTGAAGCCTGAGAGTTGTATCAGTGCATTTTTTCCTTGTACATCCACCCCTGCTAAGTAGATGTTTGATTTTTCCTTGTTTGCATACAAGCCTGTTACTTTTGAGAAGTGGTTTATGCTGTTCATCATTGTGCTCACAGATGCAGTGTCTGCTTTACAGAAACACATTAAGTCATCTGCAAAGCACAGATGACTTAGTGCAAGCTCTTTGCACATGGGGTGCCAGCTGAAGCTCTTATCCACGCATGCTATTTTCAGGTTCCTTGACAAATATTCCATAACCAGTACAAATATTAATGGGGAGATGGGGTCACCTTGTCTGATGCCCCGCTTTGCAATGAAGTTCCCATGTGTTTCCCCATTTATATTAATACTGAAACTTGCTGTTTTGATGCACTCTAGTAGCCACCCACTGAATTTTTCAGGGAATCCATACCCTTGCAGCATTTCCTTCACAAAACCCCAGTGGATTGTATCATATGCCTTCCTTATGTCTATCTTCATTAAGCACCTAGGAGACGATTGTTTCCTGTTATAATGCTTAATAAGGTCCTGACATATCATGATGTTGTTGACAATGGACCTCTGTGCAACAAAGGAGGCTCCCTGGTTCACTGACACCAGCTCAGGGAGTACTTGTGCCAGTCTCCCACACAAGATCTTGGAGATACACTTGTAGATTGTATTACAGCAGGCTATTGGTCTGAAATCAGATGCCTTTTCTGGATTTTGTATCTTCTGTACAAGGCACAGGTTTGTGGCATTTACCTCCTTGAGCATTCTAGATGAGTCAAAAAAATCAATTATAGCTCCAGTCACTTCATCTCCTACAATTGGCCATGCTTCTTTGAAAAACCCTAAACCAAAGCCATCAGGTCCCGGGCTTTTATTACAATCAATTGCAAACATTGCATTTTTCACCTCTTCTGCATACACAGGGGCTATAAGGTTCATCTGTTGGTGAATGTCTAGTCTGTGACCTGCTTGGAAGTACCTGTCTTCAGCTTTGCTTGTTCTGGCTCCTGCCACCCCCAACATATCCTTGTAGAATCTCACAAATTCTTCCATAACCAGGTTCTGGTCCTCCAGAAGGGTCCCCTGTTGTGTCCTAATGGAGTGAATTCTGTTGTTATTTCTTCTTTGCTTCATAACTGCATGGAAGAATTGATTATTTCCATCTCCCAATTGGATGCACTTTGCCTTGCTTTTCTGCTGTAGGAAATTTTCAGCTGCCATATTAACCTCATTTTATCTTTTCCTGGCCTGTAATTCAGTCTGTTGTATTGCCTCATTTAATGGCTCTTTGTTGGCTTCAGTCTGTGCTTGGGTCATGGCTATCCTAGCTGTATCTGCTTGTGCCAGAATGTCTGTGAAATCGTTCCTGTTTAGCTTTTTCAGCACTTTCCTCACCTTTTTCAATTTCTGGTACACTCTGAACATTTTTGTGCCGTGTGTTCTGAAATTCCAAGCTTGCTGCACCTTAGCTTGGAATTCAGAGTGGAGGCTCCACATGTTGAAGTATTTAAAGGGGATAATTTTTTTTTTAAGTTCTCTATGGAGAGACAGACAGATTGGGGAATGATCTGAAACACCCTCTGGATGGAATACAAGATCTGATTGATCTAATTCCTGGAGCCATAAATTGTTTACAAATGCCCAATCAATTTTAGAATACACTCTCCCCCCTTTTTCATGCCTATTATTCCAAGTAAACTGACACCCTGACCACCCCATTTCAGTGAGGAAACATTTTTCTATGCACTCTTTGAAATCCTGTATTTCTGCATAAGCAACTGGTACTCCACCTTTTCTATTTTCAGGGAGCAGTACATTATTGAAATCCCCCCCTACAAACCATGGGGTGTTGCAATTAATTGCAAAATTATTTAAGTCCTTCCATAGTACTTTCCTTTCCTCCTTCTCATTTAAGCCATATACAAAACTCACCACAAATTCCATTTTTTTCACAACATTTACTACTTTACAGATAATCATTTGCACAGATGAGAATAAAACATCCACATTAAAAATGCTTGGTATCCATCTTAACCATATTCTACCCAGTCTATGCTCACTGTGATTACTGTAAGAGTCCCACCCTGGCATGAAACATTTTTTGTATTTTTCTAGGTTGACTAATCTGATTTTTGTTTCAAGAAAAGCCACTAACCCACAATTATTTTTTTTGCAAAAGAGAGCAATATCTCTCTGTTTATTTGGGCCATTAAGGCCTCTAACATTCCAAATTAGTACCCTATCCATGACTATTAGTCAAGACAGGGGACTTACCATGTATTGGCACCTCAACTGGATTCTGGTCTGTTTGTTGCTCAGGCTCCACAACTGCTGCTGCTGTTGGCTGTTCCTTTTGTGTTTCCTGCATTTCTTCTTGATTTTGCAAAATGTCAAAACTGTTCTGCATAACAGTTTTGGCCTGCTGCTGGACCTGTCTGTAATAGCCTTTTCCTGTTCTTGCTCCTCTTCCTGCATTCCAGGCTCTCCCTCTAGCTTTTCCTGCCAACTGCCATTGTTGAGTCCTTGGAATTCCTTGCTGTGCAGGCTGAGTATGCACAGGCCCTTGTTGCACAGGTGCAGTCTCAGGTAACTTTTTTCTGCATTCTGCTTCACTGTGGCCATATTGTTTACAGTGGTTGCACAGAATTGGCTTCCAATCATAGTCCACTGCTTGCTCCACTATGTTTCCCCTCTCATTCTTGAAATGCACTTTCTCAGGATACTCCTCTCCTAGTTGCACTTCAATCAGGACTCTAGCATAGTTTATTCCCACCTTGAGCTCTGTATTTCTGTTTGCCATCATTGGCCTCCCAACTAGGCTAGAGATTTTGCTCAGACCCATTGCATTCCAATACTTGACATTGAGTCCAGGGAATTTAACCCATATTGGCACAGAGGTGAGCTCCTCTTGATCATAGTCAATGTTTTCTGACCATGGCCTAATAATCATTGGTTTGTTATCAAAATGGTACACCCCCTCCTGGATGACAGCATCTCGTTGCTCCAAAGAATCAAATCTAATCAATACTAGCCCATTTCTCAAACTTGCTATCTTGTTCATCCCTTTTTTCCCCCAAATTCTTCTTAGAAAACCACTAAGTACATTAATTGGAGGTTTAGAGCCCATCACATAGCAAACTACAGCTTTGTTCCAGTAATCTATTTCTGATTCAATGTCCATAAAATTTATTTCACCTACTGGTTTACCCTCATGCAGATTTGGTGCAACATAATCCAATTTAAAGCCAGCATTTTTCAGTTTTGATATGTCAAATTTATCCCAAGCTGAGACCTTACCATAGTTTGTAGCCTCCTGTTGCTGTTCTTGCTCAGGTTCTTCTTCCTCCGATTCAGATGGGCTTTGCGAATTTGTCTTTTCCTTCATTTTTGATAGCCACGAATTGATCTTTTCCTAGCTAGTTCCATTTGTTGCACAGTTTCCGATTGGACATCCGGAGTCATTATCTCTGAATCTTCCAGTTCGTCCGCAAGGTTTCGCATGACTCTATCTAGGTTTTCATGGTTTTTGATTTTTTTTGGTTTTAGGGTTACATTTTTCTGGGTACAATTTTTGTTTCCTGAATTTCCCGCATCGTCAATCTGAGTTCCATTTCCTCTCTTAGCTTTTTCCTTCTTCCCCATTCGAACTCAGCGCTGTTTCAATGGTGAACGCGCGCTGTAGAGGCCGAAGCAGAGAGCATTTTAGAGAGAGAAAAAAAAATGCCCGCTGTAGAGGCCGATGCCAATGCCTTGTCAATTTTACCCTCAATATTGCCAAATTCTCTAGTGAGCAAACTCTTGAGTGGTTGCTTGCATGCTTTTAGCTTTTCCCGGACTTGCTGCATGCTAGAGCCCCGTGTATAAGTATTCCAACCAGCATAAACACATTCCTCAAACTTACCATGAGAAGATAGCACATTCAAGAAGCGAAAGGGTCTTCTGCTCATTTGAGGTCTGTTCTCAATATGAATCATAATAGGGGAATGATCTGAAAATAAGGGTTCCCCAAAGTCTGCTCTAATATGCCCATACTGAAGATGCCAATAGGAGTTACCCATAGCTCTGTCTATCTTGCTACACACATGTCCATTAGACCATGTATGCAGCCTACCTATAGCATTCAGTTCTCCCAGATTACAATCATCCATAAAATTCTGTAAATCTATAGTTTCATGGAGGGAAACATGAGCACCATACAATCTATCAGAGGAGTACAGGACTGCATTAAAGTCACCTGCTAAGAGCCAAGGCTCTTGAATTCCTCCCCCAAGAGCTTTCAAGTCTCTCCAAAGGGTTTTCCTTTCCTCAACAGTATTCAGACCATAGACAACAGAAACAAAACACTTGAAGTCAGAAGTCCTACTCTCAACTAATGAATGAACTGAGAGTGAGTGGCAATAATTTTTAACATCAACCATATCAGAGAGCCAGACCACCCATATTCTTCCATTTATTGCTTCACTATAATTATGAACAGCTTCCCAGTCACGAGCAATTTTTGTACTGATTTTAGAAGCATTCTGCTTTTTCACTCTAGTTTCAAGAATCCCAGCAAACCCAATTTTATTCTTTTTCAAGAAAATTCTCAATTCTTTATGCTTGAAAGGTTTATTCAAGCCCCTCACATTCCATGTGACAATCTTCATTGAGGGATAAAAGAAGAAGATCCCTCACTGGCATCAGGAGGATCTGGCAGCTCAATTTGCTCCAAGACAGGGTCCAAGGTAACAAATGGGTTATGTGAGATAGGAATGGACACAACATCATGTATAAACCCCTCAGATGCACTATAGGCCGTACCATTTCTGTTTAAAATAGGCCCTGTGTTTTGAGACTTTGAACCACTACCATTACTCTCAGCTTGTCTTGGTCTGCTAACTGCTTGCCACTCAGAAGTAGCAGGAGCTTGCTGAACTGTTGGTTCAGCAGGAACTACAGTTTCAGTACTTTTAACTTTCTCAACCCAAACTTGTTGGGGCTGCTGTCGTCTCCTTCTTCTTCTGTTTCTGTTTTGAGCTGGTTGGGGTGGTAGTTGAAATCCACCTCTACCTCTATTGGCATTGTCACAATTATGACCAACTTTTAAACACTTTTGGCAATACTCAGGTTGCCATTCTAGGATAGCCTTCTGCATAAAGGATTTACCTACAACCTCAATTTTAGCAGGTATGGTCTTAGTAACATCTATCTCAATTAACACACGAGCATAAGAGACGCGTAACTGCTTTGATGTGCATTCATCAGCAAAAAGTGGTATCCCCAGCCCACTAGATACACGACTCAAAGAGTCTATACCCCAACAATTAAGTGGCAAATTAGGAAATTTTACCCACAGAGGTAAAATTCTCAAAAACTCAGTCTGGAAATTAAAATCAGGAGCCCAAGCTTTCATTATAATAGGCATGTTATTCAATGAAAATGGTCCTGAAAACAGCACATCCTCCATATCTTTTAGGGTTTTAAATCTGGCAATGAAAAACCCATCTTCATGATAGAAAATCTCAGGTTGAGACACAAAATTCCATAGTTTAGCAAGATACTGGACCATGAAATTATAAGCAGGAGTGTCTCCAACAACATAGAACACAATAGAATTCACCCATTTCTCATTTTGATTGTTCACATCAGCTTTATCTAGCACAACAATCATTTTACCATCCTTAACCTGAGGTGGGATGAAGGATAGGGACATACCATTCGCCGCCGTGCGATTTTGAGCAAATTTGTCCACCCAGGTCTCCTCCGTCTCTGCCTCCTCAGGTGCAGGAACCGGTGTCTCAAGGCCAGCATCCGTCGAGAGATCCAGACGACGAGCTGCCCCTGGCCCACTAGGTGGTGGTGTCGGAGTCGATGTCACAATTCCTCGGCTCAACGAACTCCCTGCCATCTCAACTGGGGTCGAAACCCTTGATGAAGATGAGCCATCCTCACGATTCGAAGTTTCTGGTGAAACCCTAGCACTAATTGAGCTACCAGTGGTGTAAAGGACGGTGCCGCGTCCACGATCACCACGCCGACCTCGTCCAGGTGGCCGTCCTCTCCCACGGCCTCTAGCGCCACCCCTTTCTGCCATCGAAAATTTCACTGGCGCACGTTAGCACAAGCTTGCTTAACGTGAGCTGAGAGCATTTTAGAGAGAAAGAGTTTTTTTTTTTTTTTAAGAGAGTTTTTTTCCTTTCCTTTGAATATTTGTTGATCTGCAGATTGCATATGCAAGATTAAGTAATAAAAAGAAAGTTAAGAAAAGGCCGCCAGTTTGGCTGGGGGCTCTATGTAGCATGTTGCCAGCTAAGCTGTTGCCTTCCGGCTCTGGCCTGACAGTGCAAAAGCTACGTTCTTTTCATCCAACCCTTCAAGGCGGGGAATTATTTTCTGAAACAGTGTTTTGAAGAAGTTTTTCAATTAGCATTATTCATGGATATCTGCAGTTTTCGTAAGCAGTTTTTTCCGCTGCCTCTCCTCTCTATCGTTTTTGTGTGTACCACAAAGTGCTGACTGGATGACCTCTTGGGCACAGCATTCTTTTTTTGGCTTCTCTCTCTGTTCTTTGCCAGTGAGGCTTATTTGTTTTTCTAGTTTGGCTATTTGAACAAATGTTTATGCTGTGCTAGACCGCAAGTATTACTTCCTTCTTCAGTTTCTTATCTCTTTTGACTTGCAGTCCGTGTTTTTGTTGAATTGTATGGAATTCTATTCTCCATTTAATGAATCTTCGGGGAAGATGCATTCTGGATTGATATCTGCTGCCGCTTTGTTGGCATATTCCTAAAACTTGCCCTGTGGATTTGCTTGAAGGGTATCTTTAATTGATACTCCAATTACCATGGCTAACATGCTGGCTCTTCTAGTGGTCCTAGGTTCGAGTCCCCTTAGGGCCACTGGAGGTTTTCCTGGTCGTTAACTTTATGGCCCATGGCATTAGTCAAGCAAAGCTTGGATACCCATGTTGTCTATAAAACAAAAAATAAAAAATCATGGCTAACATGCTGGTAATTTCATTCTCTGCTAATGTTGCCCATTTCATCAAATTGTCAAATAATCTGCTCCGACTCCCATAGAAAACGGAGGGGGCAGTTTGTTTTTGTTTACTTTAGCCTAATTTCTTACCAAGTATGTATAGAGAGCCAGAGAGGTGTGTATAAAAAAAGAGAAGGAAGTTGGGTTTAGGAGAAGATGTTGGGTGGGGGAGGGGGGGTTGGGGTTGGATGGTCACTGCACTTTGTTCCTGGCTGGTATATTTGATTAGCTTGTTGTTTTTCTCCTGTCGTCATATTTGAAATGGGAGTTCCCAAGTGATGCGCAGATATGAACCTGAGACTCTAGATGAGCCTTTTGTGATACCATGTCAGTCAACATAATCTTTCTTAAAGATAAGTTAAGGTGGAGTGCTGATGAATGTTTCTGTACTCTACGAATGTCCTCATACATTAACACTAACATTACCCCAGTGCCTCCAAAGAGGCTCCCTCCGAGGCAGCATGGAAGAGGGAGGGGGGGGGGGTTGGTGGGTTGTACGCAACCTTACCCTTGTGAAAACAAAAAGGTTTCCACTTCACCCTTGATCCAATGTGCGACGATCATCTGCAACTTCGCAGTAAATAAGAAGTGGATGCATTTTCTATTTTTTATTTTTTGACTTTTAAATGTTGGTGTACTCTTCCTCCCCCCCCCCCCCTTTCTGTCTTCAGGAAACTGCTTTGCACTATTCAAGTTCATACTTCATAGTATTGGTACTCAGTCAGAAGTTGTCAGCTAACTAAAATGGTGAAGCTTTTGATGGTTGTCGCATAAGATGCCACTTCAAAATTGTATCTTCATCAGGCATCAGCCCATTTCGTGAGCCTCCCTTTGAACTCAAAGAATATTTGATAATCTTGGGTCTCAATACTTTAAAAGCCAGTTGCCATAGCTGAATATATTGCTATATGGAATGCTATTGAATCAAGCCCCAAAAGAGAATATGAATCAGATGACAGTAGACTAGTCGAGAATGACGAATTATAATGTTTGGGGAGGGATAAGTAAGTGTGACCTGCTGATCCTCCATCAGTAACTGTCTCGAGCTCCTTTTTTAACATATCAGATGGCTTTAAGTTTCCAGTCATTCTGGACAATTGACAATTTTTCAGCAGAATCTGCTGAAAAAAGGAAAGATAATAAACGAAATATATGCTAGTGTTGAGACATTGAAGCCTGGTTGCGTTAAGAAGCAAATACTTCTGTGCATGACTATCTTACTTTATTGCTTTAGTTTGTTTCATCCTTCAGGCACCAAGGAGATGGAAACTAATTGCCCGTCAGAGGTGGTGAGGGGCTGTTGATTTATGTTTCCATTTTAATCCAATTTGCTTAGCAATCTCCCTGTACCCAGGAGAGAAGGGAGAGGAAAAGTGGAGACAAATGAGAAGTTAAATGTAAATTAGTTTGGTTTTGCTTTTGGCCTTTAGCTGGTGAGGTGTGGTATTCCTTTCTCATGTTGAGATACATTTCCCTTGAGATAACTCAACGACTCATCAACATATTGAATTGGATATGTATAGAAGATCTTGGCATGCTCACATGACTTTCTTGTGGTTGTTTGTTATGTCCATTTGTTTCTCTTCTTTTTTTCACAGAAATCAAACATGACTGTCTGTGTGTTTATACTCGATGTATGAATCCAAATTGGAATTGTCCATCACATGACTGGTACATGTAATTACAAGATGGACTTGTGTTTCTTAACAGCGTGCCTTTACATAGCAATGCAAAGGCGCTGCAGATTCTGTCAGCTATCTTAATCTTTGAGATAACATTTTTGTTCCTGCAGGCTCCAGGGTTGTACCGCATGGCACAAGCATTGTGTCTAAGTTCTGTAGGGCTGGTTAGTTACATTAGTCCTACCACAAAGGTTTCAAATGGAAGATCAGGCATACATGTTTCAACATCAACACTTCGGTTCCGACCTATCCGGGCTGTGCAAGAGAACGAAGGCCCTCGAAGGCTAGTGGACATCATCCGCATTGTACCAGAGCTATCAAGAAACTACTTTAAGAGTCCTTCCCGGAGGGCTCTCTTTGGGGGAATTGCATTATTAGGTGGCTTTTACGTAGCACAAACAATTTCCTTGTCCTTTGGAGCTTTAGGGGTTAATGATGTGATCGCTGCTGTGTTATGTGTGCTCGTCACGGAGTATGTGACCAAATTCTATTATAGTCGGCCAAAGGTAACCTTTCCTGTTGCCCTCCTCAACAATTTCAAGATGGGATTCACTTATGGTCTATTCATTGATGCTTTCAAACTTGCTAGTTGATATTGGATTGAATGCTTATAACGGTCTACTGCACATTCCTCTTAGACATCAGTTTCTCTTGTAAATGCAATACAACTCCTTTACAATTGTTTTGACAGTACCATTCTGTTGCTGCTTCGAAAATTATCTTACTGGAGTCTGCATTTGAGATGCCTTGAGCAATCAACAGATATTGTGTTCTACAGTCTCTCTGGTTAAGGATTCTCTTGCCGTCTTTCAATGATCATTGCTTCGTGCTAGTGATGATTTATTTGAACCAATAGTATACTGCAAAAGCTTGTAAATGTGCTCTGACATATTCGTACAATGCAGCTGACTCTTGTTAGATATGGCACACAATACAGCAAGGGCATCATCCTTCAGCCCTTCACCGGATTTGAAGTTGAACACCATTCTGTTCTGTGATTTACACAAGAACTATGCTGACTGTTATGAAACGGGAAATTCTAGCACCGTTTCAAGGGTTACTTGATGTAAATAAATTTAGACCTGTTAAAAATTGACCCGATCCAGATTTGGGGGGGTGGGGGGGTGGTGGCAATGATTAACTGACCCATAGTCGATTAACTCAGGAGTTCGTAGTTCAAACCCGACCCGTTCTAAGTTCTGATCCAAATTTCAGCATCTGACCCAAGATAACTGTGTGCAATACATGTACACAAGACATTATACATACAATAGGGAGAATTAAAAATGAGATTTAATATACCCAAGGCTATATTCTTTTGTAATACCAACAAAATCTAAAATCCATAGACGTACATCACCAACCAACATCGGTACATAAGATATTTAGATCCTCGCTGCACTAGTAGTACTATATAGGAGGGGCAGAAAGAAAGAATCTTGAACAAATTTAAAGTGGTTTGCTTTGTGTGCCTCAAAGTGGAAGAAAACGGATTTGCTTAGGCTCCTAAAAAGACCAGCATCATTATCTAGCTTTCTCCAACCTCTTAGGCTCTAAGACCAACTTTTTGTACTAGAGGGCAGAGGATTTATGCATATATCGTCTTCAGAACCTTTGTTTATAACCTTTGGTTATATTTTTCTTTTTTTTGTGAGTGAACTCTGTTGTTTTCAGATTTTGTCAACTGCCTCAAGAATATGATTATGCGTGATAAAAAAAAAGAAAAAGAATGTAATTATGCAGTTGTCCAATATGGGTTAGCCAATACTTCTCTTCCTTATTGTACAAATTGTCATAGACTCACAGCATTACATGTTGCAAAATTTCTAATGTTATTTATTGATTGATCTCGGGACATAATGGAGTCCCAACACCTATAAAGGGCCATCAAGGACTTTTTGGGACCTGATAACTGACCTAGGGGCTTTTCATTTCCTCCTAGAGTGCTTCCGGAATATGGTGTGAAAATAATTTTTTTGATCTAGTGGCCCTCCAAAAGTCAAAAACCGTGGATTATAATCTTTCATTTTCGGCTACTTGAGGTCCGTTTAGTTTGAGAACTTTTTTTCCAAACATTTTCGGGGATCCGTTGTGACCCAAGAGGACCCTTGTTTTCCCCAGAAAGGTCATCCGGACCCCTGAACTCCATATTCGTCCATGCATGGTTTCCGTGTTTTGACTTTTGGAGGGAGTGTCCAACAAAATGGACGTCTAAGCCTAATAGGGACCTAATAGACGATCCTGAGGGTCTCCCATGTTTCCTAAGGGTCTCCCGTGCGATATGGTGACAAAATTACAACTTTCTTTCCGAGGCCTTCAGAAACTTAAAAAACATGGATTGGCCTTCAATTTTCAACTTCACAAGGTCCAATTGACATTTTTGCCCAAATGACTCAGGGAGGTCCACTGTAAGCCAGGATGGCCCTCTGCCCCCGGTAAGACATCCAGATTTCCGAACTACATATTTACACATGCTTTCAGTGGGTGTTCAGTAAAATGGTTGTCGAAACTTGTTGATAGGAGCCTCATAATCAATCTCAGAAACCTTTCATGTCTCTTACGCGTGTTTCGTGCATTATGGTGTAAAATATTAACTTTCGTGCAAAGACTACTCCGGAACCCCAAAGTGTGAATTACACCTTTCGATTTTTGAAGTCCGGTTGAGATTTTTGGCGAAACTTCTTCCAATGGTGGTGAGGAATTTGTTGACATATGCTTTTAGACGTTTATCGGTTGAGTTACATCGATCTCGAATTCTTGTTTGATTCTAGGCTCTTTATATGGTCTCCTTGGTGTGTATTCAAATAAGTCATGTAGTGCATAGAGTTTGGACGATTGTGTATGCGAACACCAGAGAAATCATCTGTTATTGCTGAGAAGTAGACTACATGATCTTAAGTTGGAAGATGGTAAATCTCTTAGTCCTCATCTAGAATGAGTTATTCTAAATTGCTATTGGTCTTTGAAGTACTATAAACTATTTTGTCACCTATTACAAGTGAAAAAAATGACAGTCTTAAAAGGCGTAGCAAAGTTGATTGTAGAGTTGGATTTAATGGCAAAGGTCATTGGTTTAATTTTTATCAGGCCTTTTTACCAAGTCTATTTGTAAGTTTATTTTGTTGACTTGTCTAGCATAGTGTGTAATTTGCAGGCTATTCGCACTCATCCCGTACACAT
Source organism: Tetragonia tetragonoides (assembly GCA_038025085.1). NCBI lineage: Eukaryota > Viridiplantae > Streptophyta > Magnoliopsida > Caryophyllales > Aizoaceae > Tetragonia > Tetragonia tetragonoides. The sequence continues at coordinate 14,739,939 of CM076142.1, read as the reverse complement.
TATAAGTAGTGATTGCAGATTTTTCATATCGGAAAAAAAAAGGAAAAGGAAGTGAAAAAACACCCACTAATAGCTATAGTTCAAGTCAGCAATTTGTAGAAACTTAGATTGACCATGAACTGCCATATTTCAAGGCAGGAGATCCACTTCTTTAATTCCATTAAATAGAGAACATTATCAAAATTACCACTCACCAACCAGGGAAGTGAAGTGGAAAAACCTAAATCACATAAGGGAGACATTGCTTATTAGATTAGTTGATCATGTCATCGTATTTCTTAATGGCAAATTTAAAACATATTAAATTATGGTAATCACAGTCATACTAAATTAAGAATACTTATTACTGAAAAGGGAAAGCAGTTTCACCAAAAAAGAAAGGAAGGTGCTCATTAGTGTGCAAGCTTAATTATGCCATTAGTGTACGGGCTAATAGAATTAAGCATAAGCATATTAATCAACTTTGACAAAAGACAGATTATTATAATATGTAAAAAAAGCAATGGGTAAATCTTTGACATTATGTAATCTAGTAGTGCTAAACCTACTTTTTGTCGATTTGCCTATGAAATTAAAGGTGCCTCGTTAACCCAGGCCATCATCAAGGACCACACTCCACGTTACATATGAACATATCCACATAAACCTACAATTGATTTATGTCTCTAAGCCAATTAATTTTGTTTTATATTACCAACTACTTGACAAGTGTTGCATTGGGAGATTTATGTCTTGATTCTTGACATATTTATATTTATAAATTCTTGAGGTATTCAATTCAGATTTTCTGTCTCATTATATGTATCATACTAGTAATGATGCGCACGGGTTAAATTAAATATATTTTTATTATTTTCCTTGTTATTTTAGTCTTCAATATTATATATTTTAATATATATATATTTACGCTAATTAAAATTGGATATATGATCTTATACGTTGAGATTAAACATATTGTAAATGCATCTCATTTTGAAGTATTTTCCGATGCGAATACGATGGTACAAATATTATTTTTTTGAAGATGTGTAGAAGATTACATTTGCTTTCGAAGGTTCGATAAAGATTAAGTTATAACACTTATAAAACTCTAGTTATTCATCACAAGTCAAACTCTCAATTATATTTTTTGAAAAATTATTTTAATAATATATTTAATAATGTGGTATGGCTCAAAACTCACGAAATATGCCAGCTTTATATATATAGAGAAGATTTATATGGCTCATATTCCGACCGTTCGTGATTTTATTATGTATTTTTATTTTATAATAAAATAAATTTGAAAGCTGATGTGTCAAATGTATAAAAGAGTAAGATAAGAAATGACACACAACGATTGTATCAAAAAAGAAAAAAAAAAGAAGAAATGACACACAACGTAAAACAGATAATCATATCGAAAAGTCTTGTGTTGTGGTTTAAAGTTAATGGAGAATTACTTTACATTACATAAGTTCCTTGATGCTTCGAACAACTTTGATATGTCGCCTCATTCTTTCTTAGTTAACCATCCTTGTCTCAGATTCTTGTAGGTTAGATTCAGTATTAGTTCAGCCAAATTCTCTTATGTCTCTATATTGCAAAAGAGAGTAGCTTTTTGTTCGCCATTAATAGTTGACTTGTGACATAGGATTATTTAGTACTCGAAATCCACTTTATAGGGTAATTATTCACGAAAAAGAGGGGAAAGCATTATGCCTCGTGAGTCAAGAAGAGAGGGAGGTCATAAATTAACTAATCTCGATCACTTATTATCTCATTCTCACTCGCCAATTGATTTTAGGATTGAATTTTACTTGATACTTAGAGCATCTTCAATGCAAGGTTTGTAGAAAGGTTTGTGGGAAGAAAAACCTCTTAAAAAAACCTCATTTGTATAGTGATAAACCTAAAACCCTAACTTTTACACAACCGGTTTGTCTAGACAAAACTGGTTTTTGGTTATGATGTGGTATTGACAATAAACCTATTAGAGGTTTGTGGCATAGAGTACAAGATGTTTATATAAATGGGTTTTTGGGAGCATAGAAAAAAACCTCTCTATAATTTTGTAGCAGTGAAGATGCAGTTTAGCCTCTTTTTCTTTTGCTTTTCCTCCATCCTCTCTCCAACCCTAATTCAAGTAGGATATAGTTTCAGATCGGGAGGGTTGATTTAGACTATTTCCGCCTTGTGATTCATCTTTTCCATTTACTCTTACCTTGTTTTCTAGTTTTTGTGCTCTAATTGAAATAAATTTGTCCCATTTTTGTGGAGTTTTTAGAGATTTTCATATTTTTCCTTTTTATAGGGTCCTCTTTTCGCTTATATATATTATGCAATCTACTAGCAAGTATTTTGAATTTGGGGATCAGAATGCACAAGATGATGATATCATACAATGTCTTATGGGCAATCAATTACCTTACTTGCAGCGAAGATTTCCACTTTCAGTAAAAATGAAGTACCAAAGAAAACTCATGGTTACTATGCATGTTGGGAGTCACGCTCGAGTTTTCTGGTTAATTGTACGTCTTGTTAGCAGATTTGTTCTTGTTACTATTGATTTAGTATATTCTAGGATTTATTTCGATGTAGATGTCGTATGACTTTTTTATGAATGAAAGTCTCCTATTTCCCTATCAAAAAAAGAAGAAAGAATTGTAAGCAGTTTATCTCTCCTTATACGCACCTGCATGCATAAGGTCGTTAGTGTAAAACACTACTCGAGTAATAATCTAAAAGTTGCTAGGTATGAGGTGAGAGGACCTGTCGCAATGGTGCAGGACTCCCGTTTCCATGGGCATGCCCCGAATTTGGATCCTCATCCTGCCTCCCTTACTTTATGCAGACTATAAAGCAGGAGGGGCGGCCGCCAGTCAACCCCCCTCAAAAAAAAAATAAAAATTGCTAGGTATCATCACCTTTGTTTTGTCACTGCACTATATTAGTCTTTTGTACGGTTTCATTGTACCAAAGAAAACGGTTCGAACCACAATCATCTTACCGCTATTGGATGCATGTTTTCCATTTTTTATGGTAATAAGGAACATAATATTGATTTGGCCTCAGCCAATAGCTTAAGCTTATAATTAGATGCTCAATCAATGTTATGTACGTTTTTTTTATTAATGTTAATGGTTTGTTAAATATTATATGCTTTGGCATACATCTAAAATTTAAGTTTCTTGAACCATTTTGCATTTCTTGTTCTCATTTCAAACGATTTTGACAACGTAGGAGAAACATAAGATGAAAGTAACATTTAAGTTAAGTCAACTACTCCGTTGAGTAATTTTTTATTAGAGTAAATTAAAATCATCTACCTAGATGTGTATGCGGATTAATTAGTTCTTCTCCTTAGAGGATCAATACGTATAGCTCTCCTTTTCTTTATTTGTTCTCAAATTGCTGTTAAAGTGTTGTCTCGAACACTGTGCAAAGTCAAATAGAAAACTTATTGTGGAACGGATGTAATATTCTCGAAAGCATGCAAGCTCACTTAGTTATGAAGTCCACTTAAACAAGATGCGCGCTTCAATCGCTAAAATGAGAGATAATTGGGGTTTGGATCGTTTTCATATCGTCATCAAGCTAAAGGCATGCATAATTGTGAAGTTTGATATGACCTGTTGGTTTAGCACTTTCGGACGTCGTAGATCTGCCTTTAAACAATAGTGTTGCATCTTAAATATTAAAATGGTCAACTTCGTGCTAGTGGTCCAGAATATAGGGGTCAAAATATCTTCACCATTCGTGGTGGATTTATTACAAGATTTTCTTTAAACCTTTACTTTGCTTTTAGATTATTAGGCAAACCCTAATCTACTCTATTGATAAAAAAGTAACTTCCCTATGAGGATTCAAACTTTGATCGACATAGTAACACAACTCAAAATATCAACAACAGTGCTACAATGTACTATGACAACCCATTACTTTGATTCTCATTTCTCAATAAGAAATCAAGATTACTTGCATACAAGGGATGACTCCGGGCCTGATTAATACGAGTCACGACAAGATCCGACACGTATTTTGCAAGACAAGAGCATATAGCGGAGCACGAGTTCGAATGAGCGGACCTAAATCTGAAGTTTGAAGATAAAGTACGGTCGGACATAATAGCGCGCGCGCGCACTGCATGTCACGACATTTCTGAAACTTGGTTAGGAGCGTGCACCCCCAACCCTTAAGGCGAGTTGGATCGGCCTATGCGTCTTATACAAAAGACATAAAGATATAGCCATGAATTTCTAGTTTGATCCACCATATATGCCTATATGTTGACTTTTTTTTTTGAATTGGATATGTCGAAGTTGAATTGATAAACACAAAAACTTCTTTAAGACGGATTTACAATAACTTTTGGTGAAATGGGGGTCATTCTTTAATAAAATAAGAGTCATCATGATAGATAATAATTGACTCTTACTTTTCTAAATAATAACCCTATTTTTCTCTGAGTTAGTCTCACACAAGATTTGAATTATCCACGCAGCGTTGGTTCTTTTTAGGTGAAGTTTCTAGTTGGTCACTCGGGTATAGAGGTACGTGTCCATAAATTCAAGCCTACCTATACATTACTCATATATTAAGGAGTACATGTTAGTCCAAACTTAATGACTGCATTAGAGACTAATTAGTTAGATCAATGGATAGGGGACCATTACAATTGGATAATATAAAATTGGTTGTGTCTACTCTCTAATTGTGTCATTAAGTTAGTGTTTTCTTTAATTAATTCCAAGCTTAGTCATCCATACAACATATAGTACAAGAAATGAGCACCTACCTCATACTATCATTAGTAACTTTGCCTGCCATTGTGTCCCCCATTGATACTGACTAGCCTTAACATTAAATCATTTAAACAGGTATTATTGGTATATATGTAAGTGATTATGCGATAGTGCACATATAATTAAAATTCTATAAGCATAGTTATCTGAGTGGATTCAAATTCATCCAAATTCAGTTATATCTTCCAAAGAAAAGAAAAGTTGCTTATAAGGTGGTTGAATTAAGTTGTGAAGAAACTTGCTTGGCTTAGGCAAGCCCTAATAAGCTTGTAGACGAGATTCTAGAGGTGTCTGTAATAAGGAATATAATATTAGATGAAATTACAACCTTCAGCTTTAATTTAATAAAAACCCACTTACTTATATACATGTTTAGGGAACTACTTTTTGAAATATCCTGGTTGCCTTGTTACTTTTTTGTTTGCTTTCTTTTTCTTCTTTTTCTTCTTTTTTTGTAAGTAAACATATAACTGATATTAATTTTGTATTATGTAGGAGATAAAAAATGTGTTTCTAATCTTAATTAATTGAATTAGACATGCATCATAACACTGAAATGAACTGGCTACTACTAATCAGTTAATTAACAAGAAAATAATAACACATTGTTAGTTTTAGAGGAGGCAACAAATGTCTAAAAGATTCGAACCCTTTAACTATTAGGGACAACATCTTGAATTTGTGAAACATATATTGGTTCCTTAATGGTTTTATTAAGATATTAGTATAATATTAAAAAGAGGTTTTATTGTTATATCTTAGGGAAATATGTTTTGTAATAATATTGTTTATGTGTTTGGTGTCACTTACCTTATACATGAACTTATGTAGTTTCAAATGAACGTCTATTATGGGGAGAAGGTGGTTGTAAAAGAGTCTAAGGCACTAATCGTAAAATAACGAGTTTTACCAAAAGTTCAAAATGACGGTTGTAGGCTAACTTAATGATTTTATATCTTATTACGCCCCTCATGAGAAGGTTCAGCTATAAGAATAATCTTGACTACAAGAGCAATGTGTTGTCGGGATTTGAATCCATCTCTTTTTGGCTATTTGTCTTTAATACCATGTGAATAAACCAATTCAATCAGTAGTTTAAAGTGATGGTTTTATGTTTTGAAAGTCCAACTAATTAATGGTTTTATGTTTTGAAAGACCAACCAATATTTGTCTTTTTAGAAGACCAACTAATGATTTTATGTTTTAATCCGCATTATGTTGTATTGTACAATTCTTTTCGTTCCACATTAGGTTTTATTCTATAATCGAATCTGTTACGACGACCACATGATATTGACTTTTTCAGCCTAATATACATTCTAAATCATCATATACATATGAACTTGTTTATTTCCCTATTGTGTGAGACTTTTGAGTGTTTTTCTTTTTCTAATTATGTAAACAAAACCTTCTAGATGGAGTGGTTTAATTTCTATCAATTTCTTCATGAATATTATGCTAGCTAGCTTGCATGAGGTGTTACGTAAACACAATTGTTATAATTATAACTTTTCTTAACCTTATCTTACATACCTTTCGATTCCTAGACAAAACCTTTAAAAAAAGTCTTAGGTGGCGTTTACTTGTAAGCAATGATGATTACAATGTAACCCATCATTTTATAGAGTAAATGTGGATAGAAAAGGAAGGAGGGGGAGGAGAAATATGAGATTTGGGAGTTTGATTGCATCATCCAATGTAATCAACTTTACATATTCTAAAGTAGAACAATTGTAATTACAAAGGATGTTGTAATCAAATTCACTCTTTTCATGTTTCTCTTCCCCCTCCTTCCTTTTCTAACCCATATTTACCCTATAAAATGGTCATTACATTGTAATCACCATTACATTTAAGTAAACAAGCCGTTAGTGCATATATATAGGCACAATAATATTTAATACCAACTTACACACATACACACACACACACTCCCTACACTCCCTAGCCATAAAGACACCACCCTTGTGTATAAATCAAGAACATTGAGACCACCAAAGCAACGTGTCTCTCTTTAACAGGATCTCTCAAATTAATTTCCTCCCCTTTCTTTTCCCCTCTTTCCCCTTTTATACCCCCCCAAAAAAAAAAAATGTACAATAACCTAGAGCTTCAAGACCAAGATGATGAGTTACAACAAGGGGTAATCAAAGAGCAAGATCGTTTACTTCCAATAGCAAACGTTGGAAGAATAATGAAACAAATACTTCCTGGTAATGCTAAAGTCTCAAAAGAAGCCAAAGAAACCATGCAAGAATGTGTTTCTGAGTTCATTAGCTTTGTCACTGGTGAAGCTTCTGATAAGTGTCACAAGGAGAAGCGTAAGACTGTCAATGGCGACGACATCTGTTGGGCGTTGTCGTCGTTAGGGTTCGACGATTATTCACATCCCTTGAAGCGTTATCTACATCGGTATCGCGAGGCTGAAGGAGAGAGGCTTGCTAATCAGAGCAATAAGCAGATGAGAGAGGGAAGTTCTAGCCATGGTTGTCACTTGATGAACAACACAAATAACCCTATGTAGCAATGAGTAGGTAATTTTATATTTTTTGTTCAATTTGGATTAATATCAAAATTAAGGTAATTGGCATGTAGTTTGTTGAGCTAATTGATTAATTTTGGTATGGGGTGATATCTTTGAATTGGTGGTGCTTTAGAGGAGTATTAGTAATTAATTAACTTAGGGTTTAGATATATGTTTTTTTTTTGTTAATTTTGAATTTTATGGTTTTTTCCTTGTATGGTATGTGACATAGGCCTTTGATGAAGACTCCACTTATATTAAAGAATAAGATACAAATTATTACCTCTTATTATATTTAAGGGGTGTTTGGCCAAGCTTATCCAAATTTCAGCTTCTTCCCCTCATTTCCTCACATTCTCCCCCCTCTATCACCAAATTCAGCTTCTAAGAAGCTGAAAATACCCCTCAATGTGGCCAAAAATAGAAGCACCAAATTAAAGCTTCTACTTCTAAGCTCTTTGGGGGCTATTTTCAGCTTCTAGGAAGCTGAAATTGATGGTGGAGAAGGGAAAATGTGAGGGAAATGAGGGAGAGAAACTGAAATTTGAAGAAGTTTGGCCAAACACCCCTTTAGTTTACTTCTTTGGTATTTTTTGTGTATCATTTACATGGGAATCCCTCATCTTCACTACAATTGCTTGTTTATTTATTTATTTTATCAAGTGTTATTTCCTCTCCAATAATTGGTTGTGAGAAATTACAACATGTGAGGGCCTTTGATGTATAACTTTTTTTCAAAGGGTTTGATATATAATTTGGTTTTATTTAACGATTGAGTCAAGACCTCATGCGAATCTCAATAATTGATATTCAACCAGTCTGAATTAGTTAATTCGTCTACTCAATATACTTATAAACAATTAAATCGAAATATATTGTAACAAACTTATAAGCAATCGAATCTAAAGCTTTAGACCAATCACTTGTAGTGTGTTTTTCGCAATTATTATCTATCTTTTCTTTCTTTTTTCTTCTTTTTTTTTTCTTTTTTGAGGTTTTTTAGGCTATGTGGATGAACATCTATTGTGGAAAGTTACCACCTCATCATTTACATGTTCATGTTCAAGACAATTATAGTATTTATTTATTTATTTATTTATTATTCATCAAAATTCATATATCCCCTCCATACTAAAAATAAAATAAAAATGTGTAGTTACCAATACCTACTATTAACTTCTATAGTGTAAATTAAATTTGGAATTATGTCTCCTTTCTTGTCTATTTTTCAGTTTTCTTTTTTTTTTTTTGGAGGAAGGAATTGTGGTCGAATTTGGAAATCTTATATATGAACTTGTTATTAATACTCATAACAAAAACAAAAATGAAAACAATAAGAAAAAATAAACAGAAGAAAAATCCCCTTGTAATTACTCAAAATGGAGTAATGTTTAACAAGCATTAAGTATACAATTCTTATATGGCCTAAACAGCAGAATTGAATTGCTGTTACCTTTTAGCTGACAAGTGTGTTCTTGACCGGTAGCATATATAACTTGTTGATCATATCTGATCTTTACTTCAAGTGGCTGGTGTGCTTGTGCTATATATAACCTTAGCTGATGAGCTCATAACTGTAATAATATACCATGAAATAGAGGATTATATGAGTAGGTTTTAATTTTCAGGTGTTTAAGAAGAATGGGTTATTTTTTTTTTTTTTAATAAAATTTTCTCGTTTGGGCAATTTGCATAAAGTTTCTCACTTACGTTTTCAGGTGATGTAGATTGACATATATATGTAGTGTTAGTTATAATAGTGCTTGAAAAGTTTTTGTTCAATTTAAAGTTGAAAATAACCTATTGTAAAACACTAGATTTTGGACGCACCAATTTGCAAATTTAAAAACATATTGATATACCAAGCATAGGCTATCAATAACACTAATATTGGATATATGAATGGTGGTCGTTCATGATTCATGGATCTAATCATGAGAAATAGTTAGGAATCCAGAAATGCTTAAGTGATTATGATGACTACTATCTATCATTCCATAACTTTAAGGTTGATGTTCGACTCCTATCTGAACCCTATTAATTGTACGTTTAAAATATAATAATAAAAAAATAGTTTGATATAGTTAGATTACCTCCATGTAATTTAGGACAACTAGAAAAGTAATGAGCATTTTCTATATATACTACGTATATTGTTATTCCAGCAAAGAGTCACATATGAGTATATGACCAGTAGTCGAATAAATGTGATCAGCAGCATATATCGTAGTGAGCTGCCATTTGCATATGAGAATTATTGAGGAATACTATGTATGACACCAATGGTTATAGGTTCAATTAATAATATACGCTCCTTATTATGTCAATTGGGTTTAAAGTGTGGATGATGTTGTTGATGCACAAACATCATCATCCCATGTGGTGAAATTAATATTCCATACGGGTCCTAAAATTCGCCAACGGTCTTTTGATCATGTGGCTCTCATACTATGTGCTGGAACCAATTCAATCAAAAACTTAATATGATCATGGTTAAATTTTCTTTTTCTTTTTTTTCTTAATCTGATGTGATGATTGGAGACCTAATCAATATTATATTTCTTCTTAAAATTTTGGAGTTTTAAGACTTCAACATTGTTCATGGAACACCATTTTCCATTAGGATATATACTTTTATCCCACTTTTATTTTGCAAAAATGCTTTGTTAATCCTGTGAGTTAGCAACCGACAAAATCCTCTTTATACAAGATGTGTATTGTACTTGCATGCGTGTGGTAGCCAGATGAATAAGTTGAGAATTAACTTGTTAAATTTAAGAAGCCTTTCTCGAGACCCCATGTTTAAATTCAGGACCACAATGTATGTATGTAGTGGCTCAACGAATGATGCATAGCTTGGTTGATCACTAATCAAGCATGGAAAATCACCACTAGGAAATTGAGCCAATCAAAATGCTGGTCATACTCAGACATGTCGTGTAGATAGTCAAATGGATCGGGTCATCTTCCCACAGGCAAGGATCATTGTATAGGGATATCATATATATGGCTCGATTGGCTATGTATACCTTTATGCTAAAATTCTATGCAAGTTGACAAAGGGGGAACAGTGCTAAATAAAGCCTAATAATGGAGTTTATCGATGTGTTCATCAAATGTGCTTCGATCCCCACTTATTATACAATACAAATAGAATGAAGATTAACAAATATAATGTGCTTATACTAATTGAATATCGATCGAATAACATAAACTATAACAATTGTATAATGGTAGAGAGCGTATATACAAGTGTTATATGTTCTACCATTCAAAGAACTTTTTATAGGGTGTATAATTTGTCGAACTTTTTAATAATTGAGGCGTTATCTTTAAAAATCTTAACACTAGTTTAATTTGGTATTGATTTTTTTAGCTGGTTTATTTGTTTTATGTTTAAAACGAAATTGGTCTTAGTATACTCCATTACTTTACTTAATTACATTTATCATCTTTCCATTGGATTTTAAGATGGTATTTACGAGTGAACTCGAAGAGTTTGTCATGAGTAATGACTCATGAGTATTAATGACTTTGTATTGACCTATGTACGTACTCCCATGGGGCTCCAATCAAGGACAATTATTAAAAAGCAATTTAGAGAACTTTGTTTGTATTTGCTTTATTTCTGGCTGATTATGCAACGCTCTATTTTGTGGACAAGTGTCACTTTACAGATGGTGATTAGTGAGTAGTTTATGTGGTTAGTGTTAATTATTAGTGATAAAAAATAAAGGTGAAAGAAAAGCACAAATTCTAGGAATAGTGTGATGAATGGAGATCATGTGAGCAAGTATGAGTTCTCCATGTGACACTTAGCACCTAGGTAGATTAGGCGTGAAGCTACTTGTGAGAATATTCTCTCAGACACGTGCCACTCTCATCCTTTTTTGGAGTATATTTTCTTTCTCCTTTTCCTCGTTTAGAAGGGTCATTGACTCATTGTATGTTACTTTTAGGTCAGGGATGTGTCACTAGAGCATATCAACACTTTTTAATTAAGGATGTATTTATTAGTTCGCAAAACACATATAATAAGTTAATTCATTTTTGATGGGGTGATGGATTTAAATAGAGGAAGGAATTCTCCCTGCAACGAAAGTTATATAAAGTTTTAATCTCCTTCTTAAATGGATAATGATTTAAACCTCTGACCAATAAGTGGGATATTTTCCACCAATGCTTCCACCTCATCTTCAGAGCATCTTGAATACTTAAGTTACGTCTTTTATCAATAGATATTGATCCACTTACCCTATTTAGGTTGGAGTCTCTTTGAAGACAGTGGAGTACTTAATATTGTTGTTGATATAGATTGGTAAAGATCCTAACTAAAAGAGTTGGACAATGCAAAGTGAAACGAGTAGAAAACTTCCGAGTCACATGAAATCGGCAACTACTTTTCAGTAGGTTTTGTGTAAGATCGACAATTTCGTTATAAAACGTTCGAAATTAACTTCAATATAAAATGTAACATTTATTGTTTGAAAAGTAATACATCTTATCCAAAAAGTGTCACGTTTTTCGATGACAAAAAGTATTTAAAATAAAATATTTTAATTTAATTGTAATAATTTTTGGTCAAAATGTAACAGACATTTCGCAATAACTCTGTCTTAGTTAAATTTTTGTATGTTGTACATTTAATTATTATTTTTAATATGTTAAAATATTAAAAAAAAATATCTACCATGGAAAATTGGAGTAAAATTAGGAGAAATTTGGTTGAACTGGGAGAAATGGGCGAAATTAGGAGAAATTGAGAGAACCTGTATTTTATCAGCATGTCTTATGTGGACTTAGTCCACCATGGACCAAGTAAATTTGAGGAGGGGCTCTAAGTGAAGTAGGGAGTCTCTCTACTATTGAGGGGTGGCTCCAGGTGTATAGAGGGGTGGCGTCAAGTATAAATTTGAGGGGTGACTCTAGGTGAAGTAGAGGGTGACTCTAGGTGAAGTAGAGGGTGACTCCACTATAGGAGGAGTGACGCCAAATATAATTTTGAAGGGTGACTCCAGATAAAATAGGAGATGCCTCCACTATTAGAGGGGTGACTCTAGGTGAACTAGGGGGTGACTCCACTATTAGATAGGTGATTCCAGGTGAAGTATTGGTTCACCATAGACTAAGTCCATACAAATTTTTATAGTATTTTATAACTGAAAATTGCTGAAAATTGAGGGAAATTGAGAACAACAGGACAAAATTTGGTAAAAGTGAAAGCCGGTTGAAAAGAACATGTCCTTAGAGGGCTCAGTTCACAACCACTGTCCACTTGTACTCTTGAAACAACCTAGGCCCTCTACAGAAAGTATGCATAGCTGGGCTGGTGATGTTTTCAGGTACCCAAATCAGTCCAAGCTCCGAATCGATCCAAAGCTTGGGCCGTTATTCCAGGCAAAGTCCAGTAACCAAACCAGATAGTTCTCTCTCGCAAAGTGTGTCACTCAGCCCATCATTTGTTTTGGTGTTGGCCTTTATTATTGTGTGTAGAAGAACAAAGGTTTTGAGTTTTTTATTACTTTTTTTCGCTAATCGAGTATTTTATTACTTGAGATTTGTTATTCCAATGAAATTGTTGTTTTAGCTATTTACAATATCCTTTGTTTTATTCAATTCTAATGAGTAATTTGATTTTAGATATGGAGTTTTTGATCAATCTCAAATAGTGTATGTAGAAAACCGGTTAAAGTTTAGTACACACTGTTTGGAGAATCATTCGTTCTTCACTCTTTCGCTATTATCCGCAGAGAGCACAAACGACCAAAGTAATTAGAAATTAGTGAACAAGCGTAAGATAGAAAACAAGAGGTAGACAATACTTGATCGACGTCAACATATTTTCACCCCTTTTTTTTAAACTTTATTTGTAGACTATACACAATATATTATTGTATGTTAAAAAACACATACACATCTAATCCCCAAATGGAAACTTGGAACAAAATCATTAAGTATAATCTGTTCCTAAAAGTTAAAATTAATACCTTCAAATTACAAGAAGAACAAGCAAAACAAGAGAAAGGTGATTAGGTGAATAAAATTGTACATTTCCTTGATGTTGATTTGATCAAAGTATAATCACGGATCACCCCTCCCTTTCCTTAGGTAGAGCAAATGACTTATTGGCGCTTCACCAAAGTACCCATATACTTCACTCAAATACAATATTGGTTACCACTTCTACCATGAAGAATTAATCAGCCCACCAATTCTTCTCTATTTATGCAATTGCTTAGCATTCTCTAATAACAAACTTTTAATTTCTTCGAGACAGGAATTTTAGAGGATCCAAACACGTTAATCAATATGCTTCTCTTTTGAGCTCTTCCTACAACTCGTATGTCATACCCACCTTAAGCAATCGCTTGTGTGGGATCTCAAACACCTTATCATGAGATTGCCTCAAATTTCTCTTCAAGAAATTATATCCCAAATCAATCACAATCCTCTTACCAAGTCCAGCTCCTTTGCCAGCCATGACTTCACTCTCCCCCATCATATGCACCATCCCAGCTCGCCCCGCGTTCTCAACAACCACAATTTCCTTCTCCAATTCTTCCTCCTTAGCCATTATCACCTCCCCCTCATCATCACCATTGCCAATGTAGTCGTGTTCAAACTCTTGATCATCAGCTAACTCCACACCATCACCAACCACATTTTTATTTCCCTCCGAGTTTACCCAAAAGTCATCCCTCATAAACTCCTTCAATCTCTCAATTAGTATAGTCTCAAAAGACTCATGCTCGTTACGTACGTCAGTGTACCCATACCTAACCACACAACGAAACACATACAAACCCCTTGGTTGTACCCTACGAAAAAGAAACCTTTCCTCTGGAGGGACCTTACTAACGGGCAATGATTTTATCGAGGCAAAGACAAGTACAGAGTGTAAAGCAGGGACATTTCCTACATAATGCTCGAAAATTGGAGGGATGCCATGGACAAGTTCCGAGTAGAAGATCGCTAAACCAGAAATTCGACAAAAGTTGGTTTGGTTTGCTACCTCTCTTAGGGTGTCTGGTGATACTTTGTGCTCCATTTCGTAGTAGTACTTCTTTCGGTATACATAGTTCCAAACGTACATGACCACCATTAGCACACTTGCAATTGCTATAGGAAGGTATCCCCCATGAGAGAATTTGTATAGCACTGCACTTAGGTAAGTTAACTCCACCGACATAATGCACACCACGTATAAGATTATCCATATGATGTGTTTTTTCCAAATCAATATCATAACCAGCACCATGAATGATGATGTGATTGTCTCAGCAAATACAACAGCAATACCTGCAAGAATGGATTTTCCGTTATGTTATTGACATTTGTGTAACATATGTGCTATTAATTTGTACAATATACATATGAAAAAATATATAGAAACCATTGGCAAATGCCCCATGTAATCAACTAATCATTGAATTTGATTAAGTTAATAAGTGGAAAGAACAACGCCCTAAGACCGAATGCTTTTGTAATTAATTACTTGGCAGTAGATAAGCAGGGGAGTAGTGATTTCTATATAGAAACCAGGGAGTAGTGAACTAGTGATAACTGATATTCATGAAAACAAAGCAGGGGAGTTATAAGCATTAGAAATGTAATTATTTGGGGGAATGTATACACAGTCACATAGGAGTATTTTCGTTGAAATTGAGTCTTTGTAACAAAAGTTGCTTACATCCTTGGTCGAGCACATGAACGGGTGGACCTCTACCACCCTTCCTTGAAGGCGAAGAGCTTTTTTTTTTGTCAGGAGGCACAAAGACCCGTACAAGACTACAAGATCCATATACATGGGGAGGGGGTGCGAACCTAAGAGCTAATGTACCCAGCACCTCAGTTTTAACCACCAGGCCATGGCCAAGACATTTTTGGTTAGGCGGGGAGTGATTTTTATCAATGACGCTAGATGACCAACAACAAAATGTATGATTAACAAAATTCTGATTCACTGAGAAAACAATGTACGCGGTATATTTAAAAGCAAGATGTTGTAGCTTACCATATGCGTTACCAATCTTTTCGGTTGTTCTGAAGGCAAGTG
The DNA here is from genome assembly GCA_038025085.1 of Tetragonia tetragonoides. NCBI lineage: Eukaryota > Viridiplantae > Streptophyta > Magnoliopsida > Caryophyllales > Aizoaceae > Tetragonia > Tetragonia tetragonoides. Next base: position 14,724,575 of record CM076142.1, on the reverse strand, counting down.
TGACACAAACACAAGCAAACATGATGAGGTAGTTGAGTTCAGGGATATAAACTTGCCCTTCAAATTTAGCAGATGTGTGAACAACTTTGACACGAGGGAAGCATCCTAGTGAAAGAGATTGCTGGATGATAGAAAATGTTCCTGAAATCATAGCTTGACTTGCTATGATTGCTGCTAGAACAGCTACAATGAACATAGGCCAATACAATGGACCTGTAGAATAATAGTTAGAATTGATTTAATCATGGCTGCTAGAGCACAATAACCCAAAAAAGAAACAAATAAGTTGGCTATGATCAAGTAATTAGGAAAAAGAACGGATTTAAAATGATAATGGTGCGTTCTTTAGAGCTTACATGGTCAATTCAGTGTTGTTCAGTTCAGTGGTGTTGAGTTCGGAAACATATTTTTTCTCTCACATATCAAGTTGCGTTTAATTCAGTACAGTGGTGTCCAGTTCAGTTCTATGGTGTCTAGTTCAGTGATGTTGAGTTCAGTTTAGTTTAGTTTAGTTTAGTCCAGTTTAGTTTAATTCAGATTTGTTCATCCCTAAAAAAACGCACCCTAATTAAGAAAATAAATTAGCCCCTATCAATGTAGAGTCTTAACTTCGTCGCTGTAATTACCTGGTATGGCATTATAAAATGTATTGCTGACTTCGCCAATGTGCAAGCGTAGGTAAGAAGCCTGACCGGAGTATGCTAAGATGATAGCAGGGTATGTAATCGCACACATGCTTATCTGGATTGACCTCACTGAAAAATGCCCCAAATCGGCAAAAAGTGCTTCTGTTCCTGCAATACATACATGATTATAGATTATAGGTTAGGCTTGAATACATAGATGATATAGGCTAGGCTTCCGTAATTTGTTACTTACCTTTGATTTTGGTGCATCAAGTTTTTAAGTATACGTTATAGCTATGTTTGGGAAGACTTCAGAGCATGTTGGGCCAGGGCATATTTTTGTACGTTTGTCTTTGAAGTATACAAAATAAAGCTAGTGGCCCATAAGCTTTTGAGCCTTTGAGACCTTAATTCCCAATACAACCATATATAGTTACTCTATTTCACAAAGATTGTGGTTGATTGCACCAAAACTTAAACATTGTGGTTAAATTTTCAACCAAGGACGGAGCTATATTAGGGCCTAAAAGGACCATGGTCCCTATCAACTATACATTTTTTGCATGATAGACTATTAAAATATTTCTACAGTAGGTTTCCGCATTCAAGACATATGCTACTAAGGTTATAGATTAGGGGGGGAATCAAAGTGACGTACAATTTGTTTGTCATGTGTTATCTCTTAGATCACATATAATGCACATATGTTGCACATACATTACACATACATTGTGAAATATTGAAATAATTTTTCTTTTAAAATGATCAATTAGTTAGGAAAGCAAATATAATGCAGAGTTGGTACAATGTATAGTTAATTGTTATAGGGTGCTTATTAATGTATACAGTAGCGTATGTACCTACCTGTAATACAGAGGACGACACCACCGAGGGAGACCCAAGCATCTTTCCCATTCCTCATAAAATATTGAACGATGTGCCATGGATTTACAGCTTTAACTACAGTGGGATCATATTTGACAAAATTGTAGAGGCCAATGCAAGCATTCATTGTAAACCAAATGCTGATTATTGGAGCAAAGGTGTATCCTACTTTATCTGTCCCAAATCTTTGAAACGAGAACAGCAAAATCAGAATGGCAACGGATATCCACACCACTCTTCCTTCAAAATAGTGAAAAGTAATATCAATAATGATATACATTATCTATGTATAAATTGTAAAACAAGTGTAACTTAGAAGTATAGAGCGCGCCACATAAGAAACTCATGTAAGCAGAAAATTAAAACACAAACTAAATGGAATTTCGGATATGCTGGCACGCTCTATACTACACATTGGTCATGAGATTTAGAGCAATTAGATCCGAGAATTATGACATCAATGTTATTTTTAAACTTATATTTGCTGGCATTGGACTATGGAAGATGAGAATTGAGATGTGGGACAAGTTTGCAAATGATTACATTATTTATTGTTATTTCTTTGGGTGCAATTGATGCAAATGAATGAGAATGATTATTGAAAGTGTATAAAAACAACGTTACACTCGGATCCCAGTACTTGTGCAACTCAGACAATGTAGTTTCCTAGTTTATATATGTAGAAAGATGCGATACCAACGTGTTGGTTAGTTACGTTATTAGAAATAATGGGCGTTAGAGATCTTGTACAATGTAGTGCACTTTCAATCTTTTATTCATCAAAGAGACAAAGGATACATTGTACAAGATATTTTTTAACTTGAAAAAGTTTCAGGTCAGTATAGTTCACTCTACTTTAATTCTATTGTTCAACATACTTTTTATCTCACATATTAGTGTATTCTAGTAATCTCTATTGAAAATAACTCAACAAAAGTGAGGATCAAGAAGGAAAATAATCATACGGTTTTACCTTCCACACACTACATATGAGATCGAATGCACAATAAATATATATGGATTTGAATACACACTAAATCGAACCCACCCCTTCTATCTGTCTATGAGTCAAAACTCACATCCTCTAACCTAAGGGCGTATATTTGGATAACAACACTATACTGTTATTTTTACAATAGCAGAGGATCTACTCTCGTGTCTACTCTGATATCGTATCTTGAATAATCTCATTGAATACCATGTACTGTAACAAACAATAAAAGTAGAGTATAGATGATACCTTCAGTAAAGACAGGTGAAGCTTCTTTTAGCCCTCCAACAGCTGATAAAACTGTTATCAAAGTTGAGAGAAGAAATGGAATTTTGTAAGTAAAAAACATATGCGACATTCTTTAAGAGTAAAGGAACAATACTTTCCTTAGTGCTAACTACTAATATTTCTCACCGGATGAAAATCGGAGCATTTGTTATTATTAGTGCAACATTTTATGTTCAGCTCAGTTCATTACAGTAAATTAAAATTTAGTTTAATACAATTCAGTTGAATTCAATTTTGTATAGATAAGTTTAATAAACAGAAGATGAAGAGAAGAGGTCCTAAGTGTTGCACGGAAAGAATAAAACCTGAGATGCTAGGTGTGAGGACACCATCTCCAATGACCAAAGAAGTTGCAAGCATTGTGACAATTAAGAGAACAAATTTAGAAGATCGGCTGTTTTCAAGGGCACTTTTAACCTTCAATGACCACCCTAACCGGTTGCTTGGCAATTGAAGTTGGTAATTTGACACTTCTTTATCTTCAGCTTGTTGACTTGGGAGTAAACCCACCTTCACGTTTCGACATAAAAGGGAATACAATGCAAATGTCCCACCTATATATTTACACACCAAGACAAAACTCAGAAATGATCACCAAATTGAAATTGTATTAGTGTCATGGCGGCCCGGCTGATGAAATGGTGTTACGATATATCAGTAATTATCTCAACAAATTGGCATTATCAGTAAGTTTTGTGTGAGACCCATTCATAATATAATAATATTACTAAATTTGAGCAGTAACTATTTTTCACTAAAAAGTAATTATTGATCGACTCATTGAAAATTGCACTATACCGTTCTATACGAGTTTTTTTTATTTATTTACTACGATTTTGATATTATTAGCATGGTTAAAATTAATAAATAAAAATTAATTGTGTTGCAATGAACTCTAAAAAAAATACTCATACAGACCAAAATCAACCGTAAGTACTTCCATGTGTACCCACTTCGGTACACTAATCTTTTAAAATCAAGTGTACATGGGCCTTAAAATAAATTAGTTGGTGCTAATGGGATCATCCAAAAATTTGTCCGGGGAAGGCGGGCATATAGCGAATTTGCTGTGTAAAATAGAAATTAAAAAGGATTTAAGTTATTTTTATTTATTTATTTTTTGGATTTTGTACTCATATTTTGAATCGTATACTGTTTGCCTACGTGAATTCAGTCAACACTCAACAGCAATACAGCATCAACAAAAGTACGACCATTTAGCACGTGGCAGAAAGCGACAAAAACATAAGAAAAATAATAGTCACAGAAAGAGAAGAAAAAAATTAAGGCTCTGTTTGATTCACCTTAATTTTACTTAAATTCAGTTCAGTTCAGTTCAGTTTAGTTCAGTTCATGTGTAATTTTATTATTACTCATATAACTTTTCATTCCGAAATAATTTCATGATGAAAATTATGTCATCGGAAAGATCTCAAAGCATACTTTCAAATGAGTCCAATATTGACTATGTTTGAAGGAATTTTAAATGGTTAACGATCAAGTTAAAAAAATCAATTAAGTTCAGTTCAGTTCAGTTCAGATCAATTCAGTTCAGATCAGTTTTATCAGATGAATCAAACGAAGCCTAAAACTAAACTAAACAATAAGAAAATGAGTCTAATTTTTTATTTTTATTTATTCAATTATACTCGTTCGTTGTTACTTGTTAGCGAAGATTTTAGCCTTTCAGGTGACGGAAACAATAAATCCCCAAGTATTTCATTAGAAAATACACATACATCATACATGAATTGTTTGGAATTGTGCTCTTTTTTATTTTTATTTTATATGAGGAACCCGTAGCCACTATTATTTAAGAATGCATAAGATAAATCCCGAGTGTATGCAATAGCTTGCAAACCACATACACCAGGCAAAACAAACAAAATAAATCTTATAGACAAGCTCAACAAAGGAGACTAAGGCCCTGTTCTCTTCAACGGAATGGTGCGGGACGATGAGGAACGGAACGAAACGAAACGGCGCGGCGCGGATAATTCGAAAATATGTGAGACAAAATGAAGTACAGAATGCGGCGCGAAACGGAACGGAACGGAACGGAACGATTGGAACGGAACGGAATGCAGCATGGAATCGACGAAAAGAATAGGGCCTTAGTGGAATATAAACCCATAACCTTTGCCATAAAATCCAACTCCACATGCCACAACCAACTCAATTACCCCTTTCAAAGTGGAATTGTGCCTTTCAAGCTTACACCAGGCCACCAGCTCCTATGGAATATTTTTATGTGTAAACATACAGTTGCATTGATATCTCCTAGGTTGTACCTAGGTTGTTGTATCTAATAATAATAATACAAAATTCGGGTCAATTTAATTTTGTAAGTGATACTTTGGCATATTCCTCGGGAAAATCACTCACATGTTGACAAATCTGAAGCCAATAAACAGAGGGGATGCACTCAACCCTCCAACTAAGCTAGAAAAGTCTGCAGATTTTTGTGTGCTCTCTGATATACCTATACTCGAGTCTAAATATAAGTGGAAGCCTAATCATTCCATTTTAAAATGAAACTCAAACTCATTTTTATCATCACCGGTTTGAGCAAAGTACTCTTAGAAGTACGATTTAATTCCTGGAAAAAATCTAACCCCGGCCCTAATCTCACTCCAAAAAGGAAAAAAAAAAGAAGAAAAAACTTACAAAATTCTTTTACATTTTTTGAGTTAAAGTTGAAAAATAAAAACTACAATTAATAGGATTTAAGGGAGAAATGAATTCTTGGAACATTGTCAATTAAGTTAATTGAAAATCCACAAAAGATTGAAACGCAATTCAGTATGATCATATAACCAGGTGTCCGCCCAGTATAATATGTAGACATATTTATTTATAAAAAAAATAATTTGTGAAGCATATTAGAAATACTCTATAAATAGTTAACCGCCAACTTATTTGCAAGAAGTTGGTGGCGGTTGATGAATCTAATCAGGAAGCGTTTGGAAAGCGGGATATATATAGATACCGTATACTACTATAACCTAATTACTTCAATTTGACATAAATAATTAATAAAACTAGTATTAACTCCTAACTCGAGATTTGGAAGATCACATCTAAGCAAAGGGATCACAATTTGACAAAATTATTCTGAATTACTATGAAACCAATGTCATCATCCATTTTTGTGAATGTGGGACAATAAGCGGTTCGTAGTATTAGGATGGTTTTCCGGTGATTATCTTAGTTGATAAGTTTGCAAATAGTCAATTGACCAAATAACACATTACCAAAACGCCTAATGATTTATGTTATCTCCGAAAATGGATAAGAATGTGTTTATAGTAATAAAAAAAAAACAATTAAAAATTGTAGTAAAAAATTGTAATAATGTTGCTTTTGTAGTAAAAAACGGATAGCTAAAGTAATAATCGCCCTGCCACATAAGACAAAAAAATGAATACGATCATATTTTTTGAGAAGACATATATCAAACATTTTAAGAGTGTTAAACATACCATTTCCATTGTCGTTTGCCCTCAAGACGATGAACACATATTTGATCAAGGGCATCAAGGTGATTGTGTAGTATATGAGTGAAAGAACCCCAACAATATCTTCAGGGTGTTTAATTCCGTTAGGAAATGTACTTGCATAGACATAAAGTGGTGACGTGCCAATATCTCCATATATCACTCCAATACTTTGAAATGCCAAACTCAATATCATTGGCCAACTCATATTCTATTTCCAAACAAAATTCCCACAATTAGTCATTAGAAATCAAACAATTTCAACATTTTAATTAAAAAAACTACAAATCATCATCATTCACTCTACAAGTGACTATAGCATGATATATAATTCATTTTTTTTTAATTAGTACTCGCTCCGTCCCACAATATAAGTCGTTCTATAAAATTGATTTTTTTTCATATTATAAGTCATTTTAGAGTTCAAAAAAGCATTTATTATTGTTGCCAGTTCTACCTTTATTTCACATTAATTACCTCATTAATTACTCACTTTTTGGCTAAATACAAAGTCAAGGGGTAAACTAGTCAAGTTTAATTAGTCAAGTTTAATTATTATTGTAGAATTGAGACTATTTAATAACTTTCTTAATTCGTGTGAAAACATCTTAAACGACTTTTATATTGTGCGGACGGACGGAGTAACAAAGAATGATCGATGACAATGAAAAGGAAAATTTTAGCTAATAAGGCAAAAGTATGGCTTTTATTAACTTTCACAGAGCTTGAAGTGGATTGCGCAATGGCATATCCGCCATTCTTACTAACAATGACCTGAAATCGAGTCTTATGAATTAGCCTCAAACAGGGTGATTTTCTTACAATTTTCAAAAAAAAAAAGTTCAACTTTCATAGAAGGTGGATATTAGATCATGTTTTTATGATCAATAAAGTCATCAGTTTACTTACAAAATACAAAAAGGCTAAAGAAGCAAAAAAAAAAAAAAAAAGAAAAGAAAAGAAAAGAAAAGAAAAAAAGAACATCCGTAAACTCTCAAAATTATTATTAATGGTTGCTTAAAATTTAATTATATTTATAAAATTTTCGTTAGTAATAACACTTGTAATAGTACTAATATTATGATATACCTGTTGATAGCTATGAGCTTGGTGGCCTTTGACATTAGTAGATTCAAGATCAAGGGAATCATAACGAGATAGTTTCTTCTTCTCTCGAATATTCCCACCATTATTATTTCCCTCTATTTCTTCTGTAGACATTTTTTTTTTTTTTTTTGCTTTGTTTTATTGTGGGAAGTGAATTTGGAGAGAAATTAAGAAGGAGAGAGAAGGCAAGTGAAGGAAATTCGATGAAGGTGTAATGGTGTTATATAAAGGGTTTTTGGTAGGGACAGATGGAAGTCACAGGCAAGAATAGTTTAAGAACTAATTTGTCTTAAACTAATTTGTCTTCAGTAGACAGTAGGAGCGAGGGAGGTTCTTAGCAGTTTCAGGGGGAGTGTTGGATTTATTTACCTTAACTGGAAATTTTGATGGACGAAAAAATGGAATTGGGAATCAAATTCATCCAGGGTCTGTTTGGTTGGGCGGAAAATCGTTTTCAACTGAAAAATATTTTCAGCTGAAAATCATTTTCAATGTAAAATGTATTTCCGTTTAGATTTTCCGTTGTTTAGTTATAATGGAAAACAATATCCCTGAAAAAGACTTTTTTTTATAAAAAATAAAATCTACTAACATACGAGCGTCGATCTCGAAAAGTTAGGTGGATTAAAAAAAAAATCACCTCAAACGCATATCATAATAAAAAATTATACTTTTTTGAAAAAAAAAACAATATTGAGAAAGTGGCCCGAAAGTTCGGCTCGAGGCCCAATCAAGTCGGGTGCGAGTTTGTTTTTATGACCCGATGTCCCGACGATCAAGTCCACTATTAGAGCTTCGGGAACCTAGTGTCCCACCAACGGAAAATCGTTTTCCCTTCATTTTGAAGGGAAAACATTTATACCTATATAGGTGAAAATGCGTTTCCCCCTGAAAACCATTTTCCTTCTCATTGTAAACCAAACAGCAGAAAATGTGAAAACTGTTTTCCAGAAAAACTGTTTTCACCCCAACCAAACAGAGCCCAAGTGAAATGATTTAACGATCTTTAAGGAATATAACACTGTAGTTGGACATACAGGCGATTTAAACTTTTGGTTGAATTGATTTTTACAGGTGGTATAAGACCGGTAAAAACTAAGATGTCACGAGTTTGAATCTTGGAACACTTTATTCCCTATAGTAGAGTTTATTAGTCATGTAGTTGAGCCTTCTAGCACATAGTATAGTAGATTTATTGTGCATTATCCATAGTTCAATCCCAAAGGATATTTCGTGTGAGACGACGTATTAAAGTATTTAATATCGATTATACCTCTAACTATCCGTTTGAACTTTTGGTTGAATTGCTTTCAATTTTTTGTTATTGAGCCATTAGTCATGTTAGGGGCAAATGATGATCAATAATAGTAGTAGAGAAGTAGACAACTAGAGGTCGTGAGAGTAATCTGATATGATATGAACCGGACACAAAATAAATGGATAAAGTAGAAATTTTTTAATATTTTAATGTGGAATGTGAGTAAATTAAATGAAGATATCCTATTCAAGGCCATGTTGACAACAAACAAACACAAACCATATAGTTAACTGGCAATAAGTGGAATCTCACATCAAAACTATGCAATACACAATTGGTACTACTTTTTTTAGGGGTGAATTAGAGTAGAGTTACCATCTCATTTTCCCTATTTTCACTTCCATTTCTTGATCTTCAAATTGTTTTGGGACTAGAAATAGAAGTTAGTTTAAAATAACTTTCTACGCCTAGCATATAGAAAATTTTGAAGGTCGAAACTAGAGGAGGAGGAGAAATAAAGAGGATGGAGTGGAAGAGGAATCTTCGACGAAAAATGTGAAGTTGGCAGAAATTTAGCCAAACGAGCTTTTAATACCAATTAAGCAACTCAGAGGTTTGTTAGGCTGTGTTCGGTAACTAGTTTTTGGGTAGCTTTTAGTGGTTTGAACTAGTCAAATCACTATATATTTTTATTTGTTGTGTTCGGTAAATAGCCTTTAGTAGTTGTTGTTAGTGGTTAGAGTAGTGTTTTACAAAAGCTAATAAAATTAGCCTTTCAACTCCAAAGGCTAGCTGTTGGAATTAATTGGCCATTTGATCCCGATTTTGTCCCTTATTTTTAATAAATAATAATAATAATAATATACCCTTTTATGTCATTTTATCTCAATCAGTTAATCAAACCGCTAACTTTACCGAACATTCAACCAAGTAAACAACTAACAGTTACGCACCGCTCATGACAACTAATAGCTAATTCAACAGCTAACTACTAATAAAACAGTTAAGACTACAACTACAGCTAAGTATTGCCGAACAGACAAGTCGTCCCTCTTGACAACAGTTTGTTCATTATTTAATAGATCACATTCTCTTATATTTTAGGGATATTACACGTTGTACCCCCTGTGGTTTGACAAAATGTCTGTTGCGTCCGTATTTCAAGTTTTATGTATGTCGTACCTCTGTACTTTAAGGACAATATTCAGCGTATACAATATTATTCTTTTCTGTCAAATACTTTGTTAGTTAGTTGGGGTTAGATTTTTCAAGACTATTTTACCCTTCCAAACAGACAACCTTCGACAACAATTATTCCAATAAACAGAAAAGCACTCATCGTTTTCTCTCTGTTCTACAATTTCTCTCTTTCCTCCCTCATCTCGAAGCTTTTGACAGTTCTTCGCTGGAGAACAACACCACCGGAGAGAGAAAACAAAAGAAAATTCGCTGGAGAACAACATTGTAGGAGAGAGAAAACAAAAGAGAAGGTGGCGCAACTTTGCATTCATTAGATCTGACTTTAATCTGACCAAAAATCGAAAATAATTGAAGAAATCGGCTAATAATCAACAAATTCGAAGAATTCGGCAAATAAGAGACGAATTGTTTGGAAAATTTGATGAAACTGAAACGTACAAGAGAAATCAGATCTGAGTTAAAAACTAAAATTAAGAAACCCCAAAAATGAAGTGGGTTTTTGTTTTTCATTTAGTGTTGATGTTTTTGTTGGTGCTAGAAGGATTATTAGTGTTGATATTTTCTTGGTGGGTTTAATGGAGAAGTATAGTACTAGAGTATTGATTTGTTAATAATTTGGGTACGTGTGAATATTTCAAATTTGGTATGAAAATGGTATGAAATGATATTGCTGTGTATGGTGACCTGACCTCAGAAGGAAGGGAGAAGAAAGAGAGAAAGAGGAGAGAGAGAGATTAGAAGGTTGTGTGTTTTGGAAGGGCAAAATAGTCTTGAAAAAACTAACCCTAACTAACCAACGGAGTATTTGACAGAAAAGAACAATATTGTATACGCTGAGCATTATGCTTTAAGTACAAGGGTACGACATACATAAAATTTGAAATACGGACGCAACAGACATTTCGTCAAACCACAAGAGTACAACGTGTAATATCCCTATATTTTAAGGAATACTGTAAATAACTTTTGACTTTGGCTTGAGTCATAGGTACACCTGACAAATAGGTTGATTGAATCGGGTCATTTCGAGTTCCGGTTATTAGCAAATTGGGTTATTAACGGGTCGGGTTTTTAGTGGGTCGGGTTGTGTTATTTCACAAATTTTGGATCTTGGATCGAATTCGATCATTAGCAGGTAAGACTTTTTCATATCAGATTTTGATTTGGTCTAAAGCAAATCTGATTCGAAACAATTTTCAGATAGGATCAGATTTTGCCGACTCTAATGTCATCAAGGTGATATGCAACGACTTAGGTTGACCTCTTTTAATTATCATCCATGCCTAAAATGCCCATAAGGTTTTTATAAAAATCCAAATCTCGTTAGGTGGGACGATTTGGCCCCCCAATAACCTGGTAGTGGTACTCAGCACTGGCGCAAGCCACATGTGAGAAATTAAAAAACTAGACAAGTTATTAGTCACTCCACAAATTAAGGAAAAAGATAGAAGGGTTCCTTACAAAGTTGGAAAATTTCGCATATTAGGATGCTTTCTTTTATCACATTCAGCTCATGGGACAATTGCATACAAAAACTTGTAATAATCCAGAAATGGTGAGCTGGATTATGGCGCTCGTCTATTCAATTCAAAAAATAGGTAGATATGGACAAGATAATTGTGTATTATAACTTACAATTAATCGACTCATTAGCATGTCCCAACTCCACTTGTCGATCATGTTCATGTATTTAAAAATTTAGGAAAATAGAACTTCAACCTACTAATATTTTCCAATTAGATAAACCAATATTTTTGAGTAAAAATTCATAAATTTACAGATGTTATATGCAGTATCACCTTGAACCTGTCAGTTTGCATCCCTCCAAATCAGAATTGGACACATAATTACTTGAAATGAGAAATGACTTTCTTTTTCTGATTCTTTTTTTTTTGCAAGTGCTTATGTGTTTAGTTTTGATTGGGGGTACAAATTGTAGCCTCAAGGTGAGGCTGCACATAGCACCCCTCTTTTACAAATGATTTAGTAAGTCTTGTTTGAATCCAACTGGCAGAAAAATGGGATCACTATTCAGAAAAATAGTCACTTATTATGAGTCGTAACCCTTGTTCGACTAAAAGTGTTCATTGGCTTACGAAAAGTTACAGTAAGACCGTTTTAAACAAGTTTTTGTATTGCTTTGCGAAAAAAAAACGAATAATTTAAGATGACCTCTTACAATAATTTATAAGCCCATTGTAAGTTAAGATGGTCTCTTACAAATTTACAATAATTTACGAATTTTTTTAATGAGTTATATTGAGGTATAGCGATATTGTAGTGAGGTATATCAATTGAGGTACATCATATGGTAAACTCTTAGTAATTACATTGAGGTATATGAGAGTAGGTAAAAAGATAATTCTAAACTAGTTAAAATTGGAACCAAACAAATTTTCGTGAGGCTCCCATTTGTGTTTTTTTCAGTTTAATTGTACAAATTACAAATTCATTAAATTTCTCGCTTAATCTTTCTGGTTGGATATTGAATTGATTTTATGGGAGGTTGTGTATTTATGTTGGTGATGAGTTGAATGGAGCAAATTGACTTATATTGGGGATATTTTGGTCTTTAAAAATATCAAATTTTAAATTTTACAATGGACGGAGAAACAACCGGAAATAACCTAAAATGTAATTGGAGTATACTACTACATGACTGTTTGTTGTAAAACGTCTGTATATCTTATTGTAATATCCCTCAATATATATAACTTACTGTAATATATTGTTATACCTCAATATACATCACTGTAATATCGTTATATCTTAATATACCTCAATGTAATATCGTTATACCTCAATATACTCTCACTGCAATATAGTTATATCTCTGTATACTTCACTATAGTATCGTTATACCCCATAACACTTCACTGAAATTTTTACTAATTTAAAATGGTCTCTTACAATAATTTATAAATGATCCTTTCTTAGATGAGTAAACGGAATAATGAGCCCCACAAACTTTGGTCCCAATTTTGTTTATTGTGGAGCCTTTTATACTTGATAATTTCTCGTAAACCAGTAATGAAATCGTTGATTGGGCAAGTCAATGGGACTAATGGGAGACACGGGGATAAGCGAGTTTGTAAGTGGCACGGGAAGGATCCAGATTCAGAGTAGGAACTAGGAAGGGATATTCCAACCGAATCGCATATGTCCTACTGATTACTCAAATTGTTAATGAACGCACGTGTGTAAACAATGTTCAAATTTCATAGCGGATGGGTTGACTAAATAAGGAATTTTTAGATTAGAGAATTTCGTTGCGTGCTTTTAAGTGTTTAATTTGATAATATTTTGTTTAAATCTAAATCTTGGTGTATATATGATTGCTCTATAATGTCAAATCGTTCATAGAAGGTGGGGTTTTGAAGTGTTTGACAACTGTGATTTTAATTCTGATGTCTTGATTTCTCTTCTCTTCAAAAATTAATATAAATAAGAATAATACCTAATCATCAAAACAAAAATAATATACATTGGTACGTGTAGACAAAAGTTGGTTGACTAAATCGTCTATTCTCTAACCCTAAAAGATCCAAAAAAAAAAAAATCTATACTACATAATTATTGTATCGAAGTTATTTAAAAAGGTTAGAATGTTCACCATTTCCTAAAAAAAATACAGGCTTTTATATCTAAATAAAGGACAATCAAGAGCATTTACTCTCCTAATATATACTGAATGGCACAATCAGAACTTTTAGAGTATGGGTTTAATTTTCTAAATATTGCTCATAAATTGTCTAGTATGGGTTCTAAAGCATAAAATTTAAAATCAAATTAATTAAAATAAGAACATTTTAGAAAGCTTTTCATCGATGATTGTTAAAACTTTGATCCATGCGGCTATATATAACTAGTTAAATATGGGTGAGATTGCTTATATATTATTATTTTTTGGTAAAGATGTAAGCCGTTATAACGCTTAAACAAAATTAAGAATCAAATTAAACAATGATTATAAGTCATTTTAGATTTTGCGAATCTTACTAGGTTCTCGAAAAGTACAAACATCGTATTTGGGATTGCGGTGCAGCCGCCTATATTGAGTGTAAGGATTCAGCTAGCAGAAGAGCTCAAGTTTACTACCGCAAGATGCAATTAGGAAAGTCAAATTGCCTCAATTCAACCCCATTTATGTCATGATCTCAAAATACATGGAACTCAAAGTTGGTTGGAATGAAGTAGCAGCATAAGAAAGGCCGAGTGGCAATCAACAACGCACATATGTGGGACACTACAAAGAGTTTAGGATGAAAATGAAAGTGTGATGTTTGGTTGACTAACGGTTATTACAGGCGGCAGTCTAAGTTTGCGACAAAACCGTACGTGTCACATCCTCCTTTGGGTCAAATAAGACAACCCTGAACCCACCCCTCATATTGTGGAAGTATGGAACGTCACATTTGTGTACAATATTTTGTATGGACTTAGTTTATAGTGGACCAAAAATTAAAAAAATACTTGTACTTTCTATGTCGCTAGAAGATTTGGACGATAACTAATTTGATTCACTCTTTGGTCCACGGTAAACTAAGTCTACACAAAACGAGCTACACATTGATGTCTAAACCTTGGATTTGTTATTTCAAGAAAACAAGTATCGGAAAAAATTAATGTCTGCGGAATTGAATCACTTTCTGGTTGAAGATCGATTAGGAGCTATGAGCCATCCTCAAGAGACGGAGCTCCTAATAACTTTTCCTCTTTACCATCGATCATAAAAAGAAAAATGGATAGTAGTGGCTCATTCACATTTCCCTTTCACGTACATGTAAGCTAAATTCAAGCATGAGTCGAGCATATGTCACCAAAATCTAAATTATAATAAATGAGATCTTAGCTTTGTTGATTCGAAGAAGATTTCTGAATTAGATATCACTAAAGTGAACTGAACACCATTAAACAAAACAGAATCACCACTAAACTAAATTAAAACCCACTAAGCTGACCTTGTATTACCATTGCATTGAATTGAACTGAAGGTTTAGGGTTTGTTCTCTTCATCTTCTTCCTGAAATATTCAGTAAGATTCAATTTAGTTTAGAAAAATTCAGTACAGTTCGGTAAACCAAAGCACAAATTTACTCTTGGTAATTGTATGTTGAAATGGGTTTGTGTCCCACATGGAAATATTAAGTAGTCTTGAGCATGCATATAAGGAAGTGGGTTACTATACTCGTCTCCACCCATCACCAATTGATTTTGGGTTGGAACCTCACTTGTCTTATATATTTCTCAATTGTTAAAGCCCAATTATTGAAATTTATCATGGTATCAGAGCAGGTTTTATCCTGCCTTTATGTTACCCCTTATTGGCCATGCGCGTGTGATTGACCCATAGAAGGCTTTATTTGATCCACGCTTTAGCCCAGAATGAGTCTTTGCATGAGGTGGCGGGTGTTGAAAAGGATTTATGTCCCACATGTAAAGATTAATTGGCGATGGGTGGCATAACTTATATGCATGCTCATAAGTTCCGTTCAGTTTAGTAAAAGTCAGTTCATTTCAAAATTGTGCATATTAATTTAGTAAAAAGAAGGTAAAGAGAACATACCCTTAAAGGACACACCTAACCATACAAAAATTTGTGTGGACTTAGTCCATGGTGGACCAATACTTGGAGTCACCCCCTACTTCATCTGGAGGCACCCCCCTCTAAAAGTGGAGTCACCCGTAGTTCACCTAGAGTCACCACTCAAATTTATACTTGGCACCACCCCTATTTCACCTGGAGGCTGGAGCCACCCCCTACTTTACCTGGAGCCACCCCTTACTTCACCTGGAGCCACCCCTCAAAATTACTTAAAATTACTTTACTTGGAGTCATCCCCTACTTAGCCTGGAGCCACCCCCTACTTCACATGTAGCCACCTCTCAAAATTATTTAGTCCGATTCACGGTGGACTAAGTCCACACAAGACATGCTGCACCTAATATATCTGTCTATTCTTTTAATTTATTTTTTTCCCCAATTTTACCCATGAAAAACTATACGTATAATTTCCCACTAGGTGTATATAGTTCATTTTGTTAGTAAGGATCGTTTTCTGATTTCTTGTAACACCACAGATCCAAATAAAGTCATTAAGGACCCGAAAAAAAATATTCCAATAGCAGTTCCAAATTATGAGGAATGCAAGAAAAAGTGTCAAAAATCCTTTTGAAGAGTCCCCGAATTCATGTAAACTTGTACTAATTACATAATTAGTGGAGTCAAACTCACGTGCTGGAAAGTCATTTTCCACTACAATTTGTTACTACTCCAAACTTTTTGTGACACTCCCAGGAAACTGGCTCCATCTGGGGGAGGAAAACTGGAAAAGTAAAAGGGAGGCCGAAAACTCGTCTTCTAAGCTTTTGCGTCATATACTTTCCACTATCATTTCGTCATTTTTTTGGGGAGATTTTTTCAAACGTTATTTTTGTCTTCTCTGTTTTTATTCCTTCATTATTGTATATTCCTAAAAAAATGACCTTATAAAATCAACTTTTGTTGCAATAACACTAGCTTATAAAAAAAATTCATTCAAATAATTAGCTTTCTTGGACTTCCAACTTTTAAATAAGTTTGTTAAGCCACCTTTAGGCCAAAATTTAAATTTAAATGAAAAATTTTCCCCTATACTCGTGATCCTTTTAGAGAATTTTTTGTAACCTAGGATAAAATGGTAATTTTTGTCCCAAATTATACTGGAAGAAGCTTAAGGTTATTGCAAAAAAAGTTTGTTTTTCATAAGGCGGTTTTTGACAATTTTTCCTAGGTTAAATTAAATAATGTACAACTTCGATTCACAAGCTTTAACTGGTCAAAACAAGTAGGCTAAACACAAGTGAACAAATCAGACGACAACAAAATTTGAGGTCCAAAATTTGCAAGGGAAGAAGAAAAATAGAAGAGGAGAGTATAGGTTGCATAGCAAAACCTGAAAAAAGTAAAGTATTACACATTTCATCCAATTTGCTTAGGTATTTATATGCACACTGTTTATAAGACAAACATTTTCAAATGCTACACCAAAGTAAGAATCCAAAAATTATTTACTCCCATTTTAGGTAACAATAGTTACTGCTACCATAATGGTCGTCAACAACTATTTTATCGATATATCCAATGATTTTCATGCTTCTTTTTAGCAGACTTCAAGACAACGTAACATCGTTTAATACGTCTTGTTTTTGTTTATATCCAACGCTCACCAGCAATCAAAACAAAAGATCAGCACACACCAGCACAAGTACTCATCAAACAAATTAAGTTTGAGAAGTAAAAACAGCACTATTCACCAAATTCAGATGTATCAATTTATACCTATGCACTTTGCTTCCCAAATTGTTGGTTAATTTGCTTATCTTGTTTTTAGACCACTTTCTAGATCTCATATGTCATTCCAACCTTGAGCAATCGCTTGCGAGGAACGTTAAACACCTTGTCAGTTTCCCTTAAGTTCTTCTTGAGGAAATTGTAGGCCACATCAATAACAATCCTTTTTCCAAACCCAGCTCCTTTGCCAGCAATAACTTCACACTCCCCCATCATATGCACCACCCCATCACGCCCTGCCTTCTCAACCACCGCGATTTCTTTCTCTAACTCCTCCTCCTTAGCTCGTATCTTCTCTTCATCGTCATCATCACCATTACTAATCCTGTCATGCTCATGTTCTTCATTATCGTTAGCCAATTCCACAACATCACCACGAACCTCCCATATATTTTTGTTTTCCGAATGTACCCAAAACTCATCTCTCATAAACTCCTTTAGCCCATCAATTAGCATAGTCTCAAAATGCTCTTGCTCATTGCGTATATCGGTATATCCATACCTAACAACGCAACGAAAAAGATACATGTCCCTAGGATTCATCCTACGGAAAAGCAATCGTTCCTCTACAGGAACCTTGCTAATAGGCAATGACTTGATAGAGACAAAGACAAGCACCGAGTGAAGAGCAGCGACATTCTCAATGTAGTGCTCAAAGATAGGAGGGATGCCATGTACAAGCTCCGAGTAAAAGATTGCTAACCCTGGAATTCGACAAAAGGCAGCCTGGTTCGCGATCTCCTTCAAGGTTTCGGATGATACTTTGTTTCCCACCTCATAGTAGTATCTCTTTCGGTATACATAGTTCCATATGTACATTAATGTCATTAGTACAATTGCAAATGCTAAGGGGAGGTATCCACCACTAGGTAGTTTGTAGAGTACCGCACTTAGGTAAGTTAATTCCACTGACATTATGCAACATATGTATAATATCACTAGTATTATGTGCTTCTTCCAAATTATTATCAGAACAAGTACCATGAAACTTGATGTGATTGTCTCCGCTAACACCACAGCAATGCCTGTATAGATGAAATGAAACGAAATGAAATGAGACTTCGTCACTAAATATTCTATCTATTCGAAAATAAGCCGTTTGTTTGACTTTTTAAGTCAAAGTTTACAAAATTTGATTATTAATTTTGAAAAAAATTTATGGAGATTTACAATATTAAAATACCATAGTTGGATTCATTTTCAATTATACTTTCACAATATCAACTTTGTATAATTAGAGTTACGGATGGTCAAAGTGGTGTCTCAAAAACTGTGCAAAGTTAAACATGAAACTCATTTTGGAACGGAGGTATAGTACTCGTATATAGTAGATACCATACCACAAAAATAGGGTGATGATGTAGCTTACCATATGCGTGACCAATTTTTTCAGTTGTCCTGAAGGCAAGCGTGACACAAACACAAGCAAACATGAGTAAGTAGTTGAGCTCCGGAATGTAGACTTGGCCTTCGAATTTGGCCGAGGTGTGAACAACTTTGACTCGAGGAAAGCATCCCAGTGAAAGAGATTGTTGGATGATGGCAAACGTCCCTGATATCATGGCTTGGCTCGCTATAATTGCAGCAAAGACAGCCACCACGAAAACTGGCCAGAACAATGGACCTGTATGTAAAAGACAAATTTCCATTCGTAAAAGGACATACGAAATCTATAAAGAAGAATATCTCAAAACAATACAAAACCTATTAAGTCTGAGGGTGAATTCTTTAGAACTTACGTGGCTAGTTCAGTTTAATGATGATTTCAGGTGTTAGTTTAGTAGTTTTCAATGTAAAATTCAAAATATAAAATTTAATCGTGACAATAATCTTCACCTGGTATGCACTTATAGAAGGTATCGCTGACATCGCCAGGGTTCACCCGCAGGAAAGCAGCTTGGCCAGAGTATGCTAGAATAACAGCAGGGTATGTAATTGAACACATGCTAATTTGGATTGATCTTACTGAAAAATGACCAAGATCCGCGAAAAGGGCTTCAGTTCCTGCAATATAGAGAGCATACATTTCAATCCAATACTTTGTTATCACTACTATTAGGGGTGTACGATAATTTTAAGTTAAGGCTCCCCATTCTTTTCACCTGAAAAAACTGAATTGAACTGAATTGATTTTTGTAATGTGAGTCGTGACCTCAAATCATTTAAAATTCGTCCGAACATAATTAGCTAGAGAGATACATAAAACGTTATGACAAACCTGTGATACAGAGAACTACACCACCCAGGGAGATCCAAGCATCTGATCCATTCCTCTTAAAATACTGAACGATATACCATGGATTTACGGCCTTGATAACGGTGGGATCATACTTGATGAAGTTGTATACACCAATACCGGCATTCAACGCAAACCAAAAGCTGATTATTGGAGCAAAACTATATCCCACTTTGTCTGTTCCAAATCTTTGAACCGAGAATAACATGATCAAGATAGCAACTGATATCCACACTACCCTTCCTTTAGAAGAAATTTGGGGTGGAAAAGTTAGTATAAGTACTTATATACAAAAATTTGTATAAGACGATTTTCCATAAACTTTCTGTCAGAAAACCGTCACAATTTAGTGAGATAAGGTCAAAAGATTCACGGTTCATAATAAATAACCCCACATTTCTATATAGTGCCCTCACTTTTCTATAAGTGGGTTTCACATAAGACATACTACTATAAATGCCTCAGAAGTCAGAACCATGAATTAGATGAGATGTCTCGTAGTTTAGTAGTTGGTAAATTCTTCTTGAGCAATGATATATGTATTCTCAAAAGATGTTTTTACATTTTCTAATGCTACGCGGCATACCAATTTTACCTAATAATCGAACATCTTTTTTACTACAAAAGTATCTTTACTACACATTATTTTTACTACTATTTCTACTTTATTTACTACAAAAGACATCATTATCCATCTTCTAACAAGACATAGATCATTAGGCTACTTTGAAATTGCACGGAAGCTTAAGTTTTTTTTTGGTGCAAACGGAAGCATAAGTTTAAAATACATTTTAAACGGAAACAATGGAATTTACTTATTTATTAATTCGATCTAGAATTTTGTTCACAAAATCATCATGCAAAAAAAAAAAAAAAAAAAGATTGTACCTTCTGTAAAGGCAGATGAAGCTTCTTTTAGCCCTCCAACAGCGGATAAAACTGTCATAAATATTAAGTGGAAATACAAAACTTTATTAGTCACATATGCATTGCTAAACAAGTACATTTGCAAATGAATAAAAAGCAAATTAGAACGCAGTCTTTGGTTTCAAGAGGAAATAATAGTACCTGAGATACTAGGGGTGAGAATACCATCTCCTATCACCAAGGCAGTTGCAAGCATAGTCACAATTAAAAGAAGAAACTTGGCAAACTGGCTGTTTTCTAGGGTGGTTTTAAGCTTTAATGAGCACCCCAATTTGTTGCTTGGCAATTCAAGTTGGTAATTGGACACTTCTTGATCCTCAGCTTGTTGACTAGGAAGTAAACCAACCTTAGCGTTTCGACACAAAAGAGAATACATTGCAAAAGTCCCACCTGTTCATAAGTGTATAAAAATTTGTATAAGATGATTTTACAGTAACTTTTGATGAAACGATAGCGATATAGCCTAATTTTAGTAGCACGTGCCGAAAGCGGAGGGGGCATAGTCTACTTTATCCATTTTATTTTATATACTAAAAGAAAACTATGCAAAAGTGAAAACTATACTAGCACAAATGTACACTTGAGATTTGGTATACCAGCAATATCTTAATTCTTGACAGGAGACTGATTCTTCTCTCAACAAGTTTTGTATG
Organism: Tetragonia tetragonoides; assembly: GCA_038025085.1. Lineage (NCBI taxonomy): Eukaryota > Viridiplantae > Streptophyta > Magnoliopsida > Caryophyllales > Aizoaceae > Tetragonia > Tetragonia tetragonoides. The sequence goes on along the minus strand of CM076142.1, from coordinate 14,703,574 downwards.
AGACCAACCCACTGAAAAATGAGGTGATTATTTAGAAATATAGGGATCACACAATCATTCATATCATTTTCTTTTTTTTTTTTTCTCTCAAAGAAACCCTAGTCTCTTTTCTTCTTTGACTCATATTGGGACAACCACCGGTATTTTTGTCGGTTGTTAGCCCCTCCGTTGTTATTTCTTTGTTTTCCATTTAGTTTTTTAGTTTGTTTTTCTTTATGACTAGTAATAAACTCTCATTTGGTGAGAGATTGCGGAGTGCTCCGCGTTCGTCGGAGGGTCGTAGAATTTATGTTTTTGGGTTCAGTTTGATGAATCAAGAAGACAAGTTTAATCTACTATGCCAAGGGAATTTGTTCTTCCAAATAGCTGCAACACGTTTCGTGCTTACCTCCGATCGCAGGGAAAAGACGGTGGCCTCCCGTTTACTGTATAGCATATTTTTTTGCTATATCAGGGCATTGTCAATTATCAGCGAAATTGATCAAGACACCGATTTCTAGCAGTGATGTTTGGATTGGTAGTCACTTATCAGCGAAGCTGATCAAGACACCAATTTCAAGCAGTGATGGCGGGAGTCATATTCATCTTGGTATGTTAGATTTATAATTGCTTATGTAAAATCTATATTTTTTTAGAGATATTCATCGTTGTAAATGCCGGATGACTTTTTATAAATAAATGAATTCTTTTTCTTATATATATATATATATATATATATATATATATATATATATATATATATATATATATATATATATATATATATAAATGAACTGTGACCCATATTTCAGAACTGACCTTCATCTCACTAAAAATCTCAATAAGACCGTCTTAAATAAATTTGTGTGTTCCTCTTCAATCATCTTAATTTGAAAACAAAAAATAAAATAAAATAAAATAAAGATCACATAATGGTTGCACCTAACCAAGACCTTAAACTGCCTGCCTAGGTCTCACAAAAAAAAAAAAAAAAAACTGCCTGCCTAGGTTGTACCTAAAATATTCAGCTACATATGTCGTATCTATTTAATTAATAACTGTTGTTTTGGCATATTCTTGAAGATTGCATATAGTATTTGACAAAATTAAGGTGAATCCATAAAATAACTAGTCCAAAGAAGAGGGGGTGCACTTAACGGCTAAGGAAGGCGCCAAAATCTGTCACTTAATAAATAAATAAGTTTAAACAAAAAAAAAAAAAAAAAAAAAAAAAAAACAAAAAAAACTTTTCCTAGTACACCAGAACAATTGTACATGATGACATGACAATCAATAATAAAGTGGCAGTGTTTCCTACAGTATTTGTAAAAGCTATAGTGGCAATTTGAAAACATACTATGTTTGCTTAATTGCGTGTATTTTACATTAATCAAATTTTTTACTTATGACTTTGTGAATGATTGTGACTTAGTAGTTGGTGTGGTTTAACTTTGTGTTGGTGTGCATGATTGTGACCAATAAGTAAGAGAAATTTGAATTTGTTTTGGTGATATCATCATTTCTTGGTGCGATGGGGATAATATATTCACAAAATATTGAAAAATCTTGATACATACGGTAAACTACATATACATAATAGATCGGCGTATACAAAAAAAGTCAATACAATTTACATATATGCTCGCAAATTTATTGAATTACTTGTTGTACTGTATACAGTTCACCAAGTAGTATGCACAAAACGTACTTAAATGTAATTATAGCTTTTAGATTTTAGTTGCAATCGAAATTAAAAGTTTAAAATGATTAATCTGAGAAACTATTTGGTAATTAAGAGTTGAAATAGTGTCAAAACAAAATAACTGTAGCTATACGTTTATACTGAGTATTTTAAAAATAAAAAATAATCCATTATTAAAAAATAAAAAATAAAAATAAATAGTTATTCACAAAAGTCAACTCTGAAAAATGAAGCAGAAAAGATTCAGTAGCCAATCAAATATTGCATTCTAGGCAGAAAATATTTTGAATCGACAATATATTATCATATAATACAATAAATAGTACGTATTTATGAATTATCTAAAAAGAAAAATACATATTCATGTCATTAATCGTATTCCAAAATAATTGACATATGTTCCACCAAAAAAATAATTGACAAATGGGAAAAAAAAAATTTAAAAAGAATTCTGTTGCTGGCAATTTGGCATAAATGCGGAGATGTTTGTAGAGATGGTGTTATACGTACCATTCCCATTGTCATTGCTTTCAAAACAATGAAGACGTATTTGATCAAGGGCAACAAGGTGATGGTGTAGTATATAAGAGAGAGAACCCCAATGATATCATCATTATGTTTAATTCCTTCTGTAAAGGTGCTTGCATAAACATAAAGTGGAGATGTGCCAATGTCTCCATATATTACTCCGATACTTTGGAATGCCAACGTTAGAACCAACCCCCAACTTGCATTCTAGTTCAACACAAAAAAAAAAAAACAATAATAAAGTCATTAGAATTTCCTATGTAATTTGATTCCACTAAGATATATAATTAATTTTGAATTAGCTACTACTTAATTCTCAACTCTATATTAAAATCCAACAAAAAATGGTTGTGACTATTAAGATGTCAATCAGTATATCCAGAAGATCCACACTCTAGGTTAATGATATGCATGTTTGGATCTTCTGCTATCGAGTTCTTGTTCCGGACCCCCTTTCTCCCTCTCTCCCTCTCCCCAACTGCTTAATTTTTCAAACAAAAAAAAAAAAAACCCTCTTTTTTCAAGGAACATCACAGGAACTTGACAGCAGAAGATCGATCTGGATTCATGACATGCATTTCTATCGGGAAGAGAAACGTGTAGGCAATATTAAAAATAAAATAAAATAAAATAAGAGAATTGTGGTTTTTCCATATAAGTTTTTGCTTGGTCACTTGCTCTTTAACTAACGGCTATTCTTGTTTGAAATTTAAAGTAGGCTTAATATTTAAACCTGACCCTCAAAAAAAAAAAAGTCTTACATTATTTTTGGCTTGTATTTGGCCCGCCCATTTAAACTGCAATTGTATTTGTACTTATGAGCTATAATAAGAGTGGGGTTCAAATCTCCCGCTGTCAAATACATGTGTTGTTCTCTTGTAATAGGGGGGATTTTGAACACTTGAGCAATTGGGGGAGAAAGAAATTAAAGAGAGAACAACACAAAAACTTGATTGTAGAGAATCCAAAATCCTAATAGTGAATTCTACTTGTGAGTTTAGTTTTTGGGTAAAACAACTAGCTATAGCTCACAAAAATTAAAGTTTGGGTGGTACTTTTCATTTTTGAGTTATTTCCTACGAAATAGCTAAAGTTCTTCAAACAGTTTTGTCATCTAAAAAAACAAAAATAAAAAAAAATAATAAAAATCTGTTGTCAAAGCTTATTTTTTGGCTAAAGAAAACAAACTAAAACTCCTAAAATATCTTCAAAAGCTAATATTTGTCTATTTATGCATCATACTACCACATACCAATCTAATGTAAATGTGTATAATTCAAATTAAACGGGTACTAAAACTATACAAAACACTAAAACTATACTCTACTGCAACAGCACAAATTTCGTCATTTTTGTTGTGTAAACTACAAATAACATTCTAAGCAAATTAATAGTTATGCCATGTTCCAGTAAATTATAGTACCTGCTGAGAGCCATGGCTTTGATGGCCTTTAACGTTAGCAGATTCAAGGTCAAGGGAATCGTGACGACGTAGTTTCGTCTTCTCTCTTATCTTTTGTTCATTGGCATCCACTTCTTGATCCATAGACATTTTTGTGGTATAGTTTTTACAAAACTCAAAAAGTAATGGCTACGGGTTTCTCGTATCCAAAAAAAAATGATTCCAAAGACAAACTAAAAGAGAGGGGAGTTAAGAAAGAGGAGAGAAAGAGAGATAGCAAAGAGTTGGGAAATACGATGTGGTATTTAAGGGTTTTTTGGAGGTGGGATCACGGGTATGAATTGTTTAATTTTTGAAGAATGAGTAGCTAAGTGTGACGAACTGAATTAATTAAGCAACCAAGAAAAGTTAAAGGGGCAGAAAATGGAAATGGGGAATTTCTGTAGAGGAACATGATGACTTCTTATTACTGTTTTGCATCAAAATAGAGTCCTTATGACTTATGAGGACAGTTGCTACCATACAACCATGGTACCAAATGGTGTTCCAATTATGCAATATGGAGGTCATTTCAAACTGTTTTTAGGAGTCATTTTGAAAGTAATTGAAAAAATTTTGCACCAAAAAAAGTAATTGAAATTTTTAGCTAAAGAGTTTAAGAACTTCACGATCACACGAGAGTATTATGAGTTACTTTTACGTACTGCGTGCCTGTACCGAAAAACTGTATGTGTTGAAGGCTTTTAGTGATTCACAAAAACTTATATACTTTGGTTTTACAGTTGTATTATATTGTACCATTGGTGATAGTTTTTGGACAATATTTAGATAAAGAAATTAAATATTTTCTTCACTCGAAACTTAAAAACACGATATAAAAAGGTGATTATAGCTTTTGTGAAAAACAAAATAATTATAGTTGGCCTATAATAGGTGCAACTGGAATACATTTGTCTCGGATATAACAACTAAATTTGTAAATTTCTCCAAAAACTCTCAAAATTGCCTACCATATATAACTTTGAAGTATCGAGTTGTCAGACAAATATTGTGTATTAGTATGATGATTACTTATCAAGTTGTTGTCAAGCTGATCATTAGTTGACATTTGATTAGGTGAGTCACCTTAACGTGCACTATATTAAGTAAGGGTCTATTCTTTTCACCAAATGATGTTCCAATTAAGTTCAACTTAGTTCAAAAAAATTTTCAAGTGAAAGAAATGGACCCTAATGACATACATTCGTGCATGATTGGGAACTTAATTGTTAGTATATCTAATCAGAGGAAATTAGATGTATAATTCAGGGAATACTACTGTATATCTAATGAGATCTTACTTTATCACACAAAATAGTGAATAGACCTCTTCACCAAATAGAAAGGAAGAGCAAAAGGTGATGGACTTCCACGACTGTAACCTTGCTGGTTCGAGTGTGCGTGGTAGCCTTCAATTTCAAAATTGAGGGTGATATTCCTATTCACAAAAATTGCTATAGACGGTATTTTATAACTTTTGATGAGACGACGATCACGTTTAAGTAAAATAAGGGGTTACGGTTTAGAAAAATAACGTCTCTACATTACTAATTAGTAATCCCATTTTAATGTGACTTGATCTTACATAAAATTTACTCATTTTATAAGAAATCTATTTTTTTATTTAAAAAAACTTATATAAAACGGCCTCAAATAACCAAAGCATCTTGGTCACGTAGAGTACATGTTAAGATGGCCTCGCAAAATACCTATTTCCAATCATCACTTATTTGGCCACCCCCTCAACGCTCAAAGGATTCCAACGGCATATTTGTAGTTTGGTTTTTATAAAGGCCGATGTTATTGCCAGGCCTGAAAATACTAATGCCAGGTCATTATAATTTTGAGTTGACAATGTAGTCCTTCATATTAATAAGGCAAAACACATAGTATCTCTCCACTATCTTTAATTGCCTTTTTTTACAAACAAATTAATGGAAAATGCATTAAAATTAGGAATTCAACAACTCCATTAATTTAGCAACTTGGGAGGGAGATTAAGAATAATATCATGTTACAGATTATATTACTCTCACCTTACAGTTTAGTTTATGTAATAACAAAGACCAAAACTTAAGTTCATACACATATCATCAATTGATCAAACAAGATATCGGCAAACCATAACATTTGCATTTACGAAAGCTTCTAAAAGTTCAAAGATCATCACTTAGTTCAAATATCATCTTTTTGTAAACTTTTTATTCTCGTTAATGCTATCTAAATAATTCTAAGTTAGTTTTCTTTTCTTTTTCCAAGAGGAAAATAGGTGACTACGTGTAACTTAAGTAAAGAATTTGATAATTTATTGTACCATTTAGCATGTTCAAGACTTGACTACTCACCAACATTGTTTTAAGCAATTGCTCAAAAAGTCTAGAGTACAGGGATAACATGTGAACCAATAAGGAAAAAAATAATAATTTGGTTATCATGAATGCCAATTTGCTAAATTATTGGAGTTGAATAATCTCTAATTATAATATCTTTCCATAAACTTGTTTGTAAATAAGACAATTAAAAATATATAGAGGAGAGATAACATGTGAATTCCTTTATTAATGTGAAAGACTATATTGTCAACTCACATAACTAATGACATGGCATTAATGTTTTATGACCTGGCAATAACAGCGGCCTTTATAAAAGTCATAGATTCTTGGGACGACAACGACAGGTGCCGAACTGCCAATGGTTGGATGCGTCGCAAAGTCGCGACAAAGTCTAAATGTTCCAAATTTGCACACACGGGATGTACACCGAAAATCAGTTCAGTTTGTCAACTTGTCAGATCATCAAGATCTTTTTTTTCTTTCCTTTTCTTTGCAAGAAAAAGTTTTTTAGAGTTTGAATTGAGATATTTAAATTTCCTTTTTCTAAAAACTCAGACTACAAAGGTGACGTACGTGCCAAACACGACTAGTCATTAGACTAGTGAACACATGATGACACAAGCTTAATTAACAAAATTGTGTATATATACTTTCAAACCAATCTTAAATTAAAGTGATTTAGACAAGTTATAAAGAATTTATGGTCTTCTATAATAATGAATAATGTTCAGTTTCAGTTTTATTTATGTGAAAAGTCGACGTTAAGAATTTTCTCGTCACCTAACTCATTTAAAAGTATGTATGAAAAGCTTTTGAACAAAAAATACATCTCTGTATATATCAAAGTGAATATATCATTGAAATTACGAACTTTGAAAACATAAATTCTTAAACTATTATTTCATTCGTTCCAAGTTTATCTTTACAGTGGGAGTAATATCAATATCTAACCTTTTTTGGCCAAGTGCGTACAAAAATGAACCTTCTTGTTTTTGTATGTAAATATGCTGGCAAGCTACTAGTGGGTAATTTATCTTGGGCTGTGTACATTACTCCTCTATTTTACTGATTTGATTGCTTGTAAGCACATAGTCAACTCATATTTACGTTATACATAGTCGGTTTTAGTATATTTTGCAAGGTCAACCTACTGATTTCGTTAGGCAATATTGCTCAATAATAAATAAATAAAAAGAAAAATTGTTAAGCAATTAATCACGTCATTTTCCAACCACTATAATACTCCGTATTATTGCATTTTCAATCAATCAATCTATATTATACTCCCATAATTCCTCAATCTATATTATACTCCCATAATTCCAAGACAATGTCAATGTAACATAGTTAAATAACATAAATGTCAAATCCCGAAATGCCACAAATTCTTGTCTAATTTCATAATTAAGAAGGACTCTAATTTACTTATAATGGGGTGATATTAAGTATGTAAGTAGGAGAGTGGAAAGGAGAGAGAGTGGTGAGGAATTAAGGTGATAAAGAGGAATTAAGGAGATAAAGAGTAGGGCGAGATTCCAACTCTTAAGATCATGACTTAACCATTGTCGAAATGCACTGTTCCATATTGCAATGGTTGCTATATTTGTAATAAACAAACATAACAACTTTTTTATACGCCAATTAAAAGAAAGGCCACTAAGAGAATCTAATAATTATTATGCTAATATTTACGCCAATTTAATTTTTTTTGGACACAGGTAGTCCTAGCTTAGTATTAGGAATCTAAAGATGTTTTGGTGATTATTATATTATAGTACGTAGTCAATAAGAGAATCTAATTATGCTAGAGTAATATTTACGCCAATTTATATGTTTATTCCTATTCAAAGTTTTGTACTGTAGCTCCTAATATTTCAGTCACCAAAAATATATCACAATGAATGCGTTTGTTATAGCTTATACGGTCGATTCAGTTTAGTTCAGTTCAAGTGTCAATTCAGTTATTTCAAATTCAGTTAAATGATGTTCAGTTCAGTTCAGTGGTGATGATTTCGAAAACATATTTTTTTATCTCACATATCAAGTTGTGTCCATTCAGGGTGCGTTTGTTAGAGCTGAACTTACCAGAACTGAACTGAACTAAACTGATATGAACTTAACTTAACCGAGCACTACTAAACTGTACTAAACTGAATCGAATACCACTGAACTGAAACCACTGAACTGAACTGAACTGGAACATAATAATAATAATAATAATAATAATAATAATAATAATAATAATAATAATAATAATAATAATAATAATAATAATAAGTATTATTATTATTATTATTATTATTATTATTAGGAAAATTTCCACTTTGGTGCTCTGACGTATTGCATAACCATTTTTCAGTGACATGTGTTTTTCATATTTCCACTTTAGTCACCTAAAATTTTAGAAAAAGTTTCAATTTGGGTATTTCTGTTAGTACCGTTAAAAATTTCCTTTAATACCGTTAAAATTTTCCGTCAATTTGCTGACGTGGCGACTATTAAGTGTAGAGTATAGCTAGTACATATGTTTAATGACCAAAATACCCTTCATTAAGTGACTTCCTTAACCCCAAGAAAAAGAAAATAAAAAGTCACCTTCTTCTCCACCAATTCACCTCCACCGTCTCTCTCTCCTAGCTTCAATCAATAACCTTTCCCTCATCCTCATCTTTATCCTCATCCTCATCCCCACTAGAATTCATGGCACAATTTCTCTCTCCTCTATTTGTTGCATGCCTGCATCCTTCTCTCTCGTTCTATCTCTCCACTCTTCACGGCAAACGGAGGTCGACGATAATAATGGCAAGATCTATTTTCCAGCTTCTCACTGGTGTTAATGGCGAAAATGGACGACGAAGATCGACGGCGGTGAACTTGACTCGACGCTCTATTGCTAGAAACTCAAGGGTTTGTTCTCAATCTTAATGCTCATCATCATCAATTGATGCTCCTCTCAAACCCAGAAAGGCAATCGCAATCTATCTGAATTACATCCTCCCTCCTCTTCTTTTCTAATTGAATTGTTTTTGCCGTGAATTATGGTTTTTTGAAGCGGATTTGGGTGTAATAATGTGTTAAGACTGTTAGCCCTAATTCAGTTAAGTTAGGTTTAAATTTCTCATTTTAGAAATAAATGGTGAAGTACATGTCAAACTCAAGCACCAATTCATGCCATGTATGTAGATGTGATGTGGAACCATCTATTGTTCAATCATAGACTAGATTAATGTTTGTGTTAAAGTGACGAGAATAATTTAACAACTGGGGCATTATACTGCTACGGTTGCGATCTGCTGCTGTCACGACTTGGGCAAACCACTAATTCAACATAAACAAAACTAGAGTATTTTGCCATTGTGTTGCAGTGTTGCTAGGTGAGATGAAGAAGAGGGGAGGGGTGAAGATGGTGAGAGAGAAAATGGGGGTAAGGTGATGGTGTTGCGTGGTGTTAGAGGGGAGAAAAAAAGGTGGTGGTGGTGGTGGTGGTGGATGAGAGAGAAAACACAGTGGTGGGAATGGGGATGGGAGGAGAGAGGAGAAAAGATGGGAGGGAGAAGAAAAATGACCAATTACCCCCTTCAAAAAAATAAAACGTCCTATTTGTCCCTTTTTTAACGGAGAAGTTAACGGAGAATACGGAAAATTGTTAAGTGAAACAAATCTAGTTAACTCATGTAACTAAAGTGGCAAAATGAAAAACACAGGTCACTAAAAAATGATTATACAATATGTAAGGCACCAAACTGGAAATTTTCCTTATTATTATTATTATTATTATTATTATTATTATTATTATTATTATTATTATTATTATTATAAGATTTTGTTTGGAAATACTATTAGTATAACACTTGACGTTCTAGTTTGTTTGCAAACAAAATTTGTATGGTTGTTATAATAATAAAAATAAAAATAAAAATAAAAAGAAAAAGAAAAAGAAAAAAAATAAAAAAAAAAAAAATAATAATAATAATAATAATAATAATAATAATAATAATAATAACAACTTAATTGAACACTACTGAACTGAACTGAATTGAACACCAATGAACTGAATTGACCAATACTGAACCAAGTCGTACTTATATGTGACCACCCCTGAACTGAACTGAACTGAACGGAGAAGCTCTAAAGAACGCACCCTCAGTTCAGTTATGTACAATTCAGTTCAGTGCATAGTGTGTAGTTTAGTGATGTTAAATTCAGTTCAGTTCAAGTATGTTCAGCTCTAATAATAAACGCACCCATGTATTGTACTAATTAAAAGGGTTTATTTCTCAAATATGAGAACAAAACTAAATTTAATGAATATATAAATAAATACCAATCAACAAGAAGTTGCCACACCATTCGTTTTAAAATGCTAAAGTTAAGGGTGCGTTTGATAGCGTTTACCCGGTTAGTTCAGTTCAGTTCAGTTGTCAATTAAGTGATTACAAATTCAGTTCAATGGTGCTGAGTTCAGAAACATATTTTTTATCTCACATTTCAAATTGTGTTCAATTCAGTTCAGTTGTGTCCAGTTCAGTTCAGTAGTATCCAGTTCAGTGATGTTGAATTCAGTTTACTTCAGTTCTGATAGTTTCAGCTCTAACAAACTAACGCACCCTAAGTATATCAATCTTCAAAGTAATAAGTATATTATTATATTTTACATTATTTCACTTGTTCAATAATCCGCAAAATAAACTAAACCTAACAAAATAGAATACCTCATAGATATTATTGTAATTTCAATCAACTTATATATCGTGCTAAAATAAACTTCGAAAATTCAAATTTGTATATACTACTACAACTCTATAAGTTTACAAATAAGGTCAAATAATTTAGGCTCTGTTTGATTCACCTTAATTTTACTTAAATTTAGTTCAGTCCAGTCCAGTTCAGTTCAGTTCATGCGTAACTTTTGCACTCATATAACTTTTTATTCCGAAATAATTTCATGATGATAATCATGTCATCGGAAAGATCTCAAAGCATACTTTCAAATGAGTCCAATATTGACTATGTTTGGACAAATTTTAAATGGTTAACGGTCAAGTTTAAAAAATCAGTTCAATTCAGTTCAGATCAGTTTTATCCAGGTGAATCAAACGGAGCCTTAATTGGACAATAAGATTGTTAAAATTGTTTACCCATTAAATTTGGGTAATGATTACCAATACCATCTAATAAAATGGCAAATGTTTATCATGATTACCATCCAATAAAACGTCAAGAGTTGCCGATAAATGTTTATCAACAGTTATTAATGACAATTGTTCCTAGTATTTCTCTTCCATTTAAGATATAATTGTTTCCTCTCTGTGTATTTATTCATTTGCCAGCTCCAGGTCCAGCTACAAACACTAACAAAAAGACATGAATGTCCTAATTGAGTAATTGTTCAATCTTTTTTGATCGGAATTGTTCAATCTTATGATGCCTTATAATAATTATTACTAATAATACATTTTTTTTATTGACGTTATTGCTGTGTACTAAATAGTTATTCCCCTTGGTGTCGACTGCCCCAAATTGTCCGTACATGTTGGACATTTTGCGTTGAGATTTTTGTAGCACGGAAACCACATCCCACGATCGTGGGATGACGTCAGAAATTTTTTATTTTTCTTTTACATTATTGAATTCAAGAGAGACATAGATGATAGTATAATAAAAAAATTAAGGTTTGGTAAAGAAGAACTTACTCCCTTTTTTCAGGCCTGGTTAAAAGGCAAAAATATAAGGGCACCATCTAATGCACAGTCTCGGAAATTCCACGAATTAATTTATGTATGTGCTTTCGAATAAGCTTGAACCCATAATCTAATGTATAAGTTATAACATATTTACCAATGAATCAACACTACTTAATTAGGTTAATATAACAAATTTGTATAGCAGAGATTCGGACGTCTAATATACCCAAAGTCTCGATCTTAATCATCATGCCAAGACTTCATTGGCGGATGGCCTCAGAATTTGTCCTATATATCATGCTTTATTCGCTGGATTCTGCGATCTGCAAGGAAAACAATTTAAGTTATAATTAATGCAATCATTTGTTTTTAATAATATAAGCAATAATTGATTAGTACCCAAAATAAATACAAATAATGCGTCATTCTATTAGGACGAAAAGTGTAACTAATGCAAACATAGTACCATTGGTTTAGGAGGAATATAATGTTTAGATTATTGCGAAACGAATGTCAATCTTACTGTGTCCCACATGAACAAAACTAATCTTACTTTTCACCACATAAAAGGAGACTTTGCCACGTATTGGAAAAATATCAGAAATCGTTTTTCCATTTACTTCTTCAATGGGAGTTTCAGTTTTTTTTTGTTGGAAAAAACTTATTATGAAAGATTATGGATCACCTTCAACCAAAAGCTAGAAACTACTAACAATAATAGATTGGTTAGCGAATTTTAGGGTCCGTTTGGCCAAATTTCTTGAAAAGTGTTTATGTTTTTTTAGTGCAATTTCTAAGAAATTGTTTCTAGAAAAATTGAGAGTGTTTGGCAACTCTATTATAAAAGTGCTTTTAAATAACAAAAATATTTTGATGGAGTTGTTTGGCCCAAAATATAAAACTATTTCTTTATCATCAAATAATTGGTATAATATTTATATTTTTCCTTGTTTAATTTTGGAATCTAGACTTTTAATTTTGTATCATGTTCATTACAAGTAACCAACTACGTAGTTGTTTGTCCTTTCAATTATGATTACTTTATATTTCTTTAAGCATAAATTGTAGCCTAGTTTATGGAAAACTCTTTCTATAATATCAAATAATGAGTTTATTATTATATTTTTTTCTTTGTTTATTTTTGGAGTCTAGGTTCTTAGCTTCTTTTTTATTAGCTTCGTGACAAGTGAATAAATAATTAAATTTGTTTGTATTTTCTTTTTTTGATAATTAGAAGTCCATATTATTAAATAGAAAAAAATGAGTAGAAGCTCTAACACCAATAGGAGTCGAAGTTCATATACCCATTGAGTAGAGCTGTCAAAATTTGATTCGTCTCGAAATTCGACCAGTAAAAATCGACAGAAAACTAACTTGACAACTCGAAAGCCCACTAGAAGTTTACACATAAAAGCATTAAAATCGGGGCAAATAAGATTAACCGACCGAACCCGAACCAGCTAAAATAGACATAAAAAGGGGCCATACCCGAAAACCCGACCCTAACCCAACCGACAAAAACTGGCTTCATATCTTGAAAATCCATTAAAAATTCTTCTACAAATATATTTCAACCGAGGAAAATGAGTTCGACCCGATCCAAACCAACCTGACCAATCCATTTGACAGCTCTACTGACATTGAGTCAAAATGTTAGACACGCAATCAAAATTGTTTGTACTTTCATGATTACTCACACATTATGTTTTCAATCTTTTATAATAGGCACCATCTATATATTTACACATGGCAGAAACTTGGCAAAAGGGGAAAATAAACAGCTTTGATGAGGAGAATGTTCCAAAAATTTTAGCAAATGGCATCGCGACACGTGTCAAGTTAGGAAAAAGTAAGCGGAAAATATTTTGTTTTTAGGGGGGAGAAATTTTGAGGGGAGGGGGAAAGATATGAGTGAATGCCACCCAATTTGCTAATGCAAGTAGTTAATGAGTAATTATTGTATGAATAGTAATGGTTCCATGATTAATTTGTCTCCGGCGAGTTTCTCCGGCAAAGGCCAAAAAGATCGCGAGTCCACTAGACAGTGAATAATTGACTACCACAAAGGCATACAACATACAACATACATTGGCCACGGACGGAGCTCCGGCGAGGTCGGAAAACCGGTGAGGTATAAATTCTGAAGATTTGGAGGAGATTTGGGGAGAAAGGGGCCAGGTCGAAGTTGGGAAAGGTCGTCTAATGGCAGATTACATTACGAACTTGGAGGAAGAGGAAGATCTCTTCAGAGTATGATTTAATCTTTGCATTAGAAATTGATTGTTTGCATGAATTGTGAAAAGGTTTAATGAGGTGTTTGAAAATTTGATTTAGGGTTCTTCAATTCGTGGTTGATGAATTGAAGATTTATTGACAAATAAAATTTAGGGTTCTTGAATTCATGGATTTAGGGTTCTTGAATTCATGGAATTGTGGATTTATTGACAATTTAAATTTAACAATTAACAAACTAAGTTGCATGAGAAACAGATTGTTTGAAAGAAATGAGAATCGTGTTAAAGAATTTGTAATTTTTGCATAATGATTTAGGGTTCTTCAATTCCTGTGAGTAATCAAATTGGGGATTTTAGGTAGCATTACATTTGAAATATATTTGATTAGGAGCAAATATGTATGAGAAAATATAAATAGTTGCGAACATGTATTTATGTTAAGTATGTTTATATTACATAATTAGTAACAAACGTAATACAAAGATATAAATATGATGCATAAGGTAACATGTTTGCACTAATTCTGTGAAATCTGATATCTGTTGTTGTGGTTAGTTAATGTAGTAGATGGAGTATTTATGTTTTCCTATGAATAACATGTAAAAATGTAAGTAGGCAGTGGAGTTGGATGCAAACGTGCGCGATTTTGAGCATATAAATCAAGGAATTGAGGAAATCAATTTGTAAGGGGTAAGTGTTTAACATAGTATTATGTATTGTAAGGTAGTGTTTAACATAGTATGTGGGTTGTTAGTTAATTTTACATATTGTTAACAGACGGAAGATGAGACATCAAAGGGAGATGGTATGGATATGGGTGATAATGATATGGGTGAGGGTATGGATACTGGAGACGGTATGGATACCGTAGATGGTATAGATGATTACATGGGGAGTTTTTTTGATTTAGAGAATGAGGATGACGATGACGATGACGATGACGATTATGATTATGAAAACGATGACAGAGATGGAGTCACCGTGAATTTGAATGAAATACCAGTGAGCGAGGAACTTATAATTGGCCCTAAGGAGAAAATGGTTTTAGTGATGCATGGAAGTTTTCATCGTACTGCCATCATTACGCTTACAAAGTAGGGTTTGAATTCCGTGTATGAAACAACGAAATACTTAAGGAGTTCAAAGCCGAAGGTTATGGTAGGCGAAAAAAAGGAAACAAGGAGCCTCGCTACCACATGATGCGGAGGATAAGGTTTGAATGCAAAATGGCTCGTAAGGACCTCTTTTCATGCCCCGTATATGTGGATGCCCGGTTAAATAAAGATAAAAAGTTTGTTGTTTCTAAGAGTTTTATGGAACACAATCATGACCTTGACCTCGCAAACAGCAAGAGGATGTTAAATTTCAGGTATATTGACGACTATATAATGCAGAAGTGTATAGAACAAGACATGGTTGGTATTCCTATTGTAAAGATATTCAACACTATCCTGATTGAGACTGGGGGCGATCATGAGAATTTAACCTTTAATAGGGTTGATTTGCGAAACGCCATTAATGCATGGCGTAGACGCCAGATAATAGGGGGAGATGTTAATGCTTTGAAGCGGTATTTTGCAAAGATGAAACAACAGAATCCTAATTTCTACAGCGCCATAGACACCGATACTGAGGGGAAGTTGAAGAATGTGTTTTGGTCTGATGCAAAGAGTAGGATTGCTGCTAGGTATTTTGGTGATGTAATTACATTTGACACCACTTTTTTGTGCAATAGGTATCGAATGCCATTTGCTCCCTTTGTTGGAGTTAACCACCACGGATCTTCAGTACTCCTAGCTGCGGGTATAGTGACCCATGAGAGTTCTAAATCTTTTATTTGGCTTTTCAATCAATGGGTGTTGTGCATGGGCGAGGCTCCTAAGAGTATTCTTACTGATCAAGACAAAGCAATTGGGAAAGCAGTCGGTGTGGTTTTTGAGAACTCAAATCACAGGTTATGCTTGTGGTATATTATGCAAAATGCTACCAAGGCTTTGGGAAAGCACAAAGACTATGACCAAATTCATGTGGTCATGAAAGCAGCTGTACATGATTGTATAAGTCGTTCAGAGTTTGAAGAAGCTTGGAATGAAATGGTTACCCGTTTTGGTTTGGAGGAAAACAAATGGGTGAAGGAGGCATACCAAATGAAGAAGCGTTGGGTTCACTGGAAAGAAATTTTTTAGGCTGGCATGTCATCGACCCAGTGGAGTGAGGGGATTAATGCGTTCATAAAGGGATTTGTGAGCTTAAGCATGGGATTGATGCGGTTTGTTGAGCAGTACGAGCAAGCACTGGAGTCAAAGGTTGAGGAGGAGAAGAGATTGAACCGACTGTCGAAAAAACCATTTGCTTGTGACAGGTCCTTCTTGGTGGAACGAGTTTTTTATCGTATTTACACAAAGGATAAGTTTACTGAGATAATGGAGGAGGTGTCCATGCTTAAACACACCAATGTCTCAAAACATTCAGCTGCTGGAAATACTATCATATACCATGCTAATGAGAAGTTAGTGAAGCCTTATTGGAAAGTTGATAGAAAAGAGTACATGGTGAGATTGGATAGGGGTAAGGATGAATTTGCATGCTCGTGCTTGAATTTTGAGTTTAGAGGAATACTATGCAAGCACATTATTAGTGCTCTTGACTTAGAGGGAGTGGAAAATATACCACAGTGTTATGTTCTTGATCGCTGGAGAAAGGATATTGTGCGGGAATACGATGGAGTAGCTTTTCGTCTAGACGATCCAAAAGGTGAAGAGGCAAGGCGAGACACGCAAAGCGTTATTCGGGTTACCCACTATTTGAAGAGTTTGGCCCTCACGAACAAAGAGAGCCTTAAACTCTTTAAAGAAGGCTCTCATGAACTGTGCAAGAAGCTTGAAGCGGTAGCTGGAATCACTACGTCTGGTGAATGCAGTGAAAATGGATTCCATGAGCCACCAGACACTGTATATGGCCTTAGTAAACTCCGAGAAAGACCTGCCCTTCCTCCTCCTGCCGAGGGTGTTGAAGGAGATGGTGGAGGTACAAAAGATCCAAATGTACGTTATCGTCAGGGGAGGCACCCAGTTGGTAGGAAAAGAAACCCAGCAGAGCCTAAAAGGAAGCCTGTTGGACCCACCTCAAAGCCAAAAGGGCCCACCAAAAAATCTAAGAGAGGGGCGAACAAAGGAATTGATGCATGTACAGAGACGGCCGCTGAGCCGACGACAAACTTGGAGGTGAGCATATTCATAATACAATTTTATAATTCTTTTGTTATTTGTTTCATTGTATTCATAGTTTTTTTTTGTATTCATTAAGTACATAGCTATAATAGTTGGTTTGTGTAATTGGAGTAAATTATCGTTATTTTTTTAGGTTTCCGAAGGAAGAAGCCATGCAACCACCAATGCGGGTTCTTGTTCACCACAGGAAGAAAGTGAGTTTGTTATCTCAGGGAATTCACTCATTCCTCGGAGAGCGTATATGCAGGCCCGTCCTAGATCAGATGTTATTTGGCCCTCGTTTCCCACACAGCAATAAGCACATAGTGAAAAGTTGTTTAGAGGAAGCGTAGGAGTTTCACAAAGTTATGCATATTCCTGTATGACCAGAAGGAGAATGTTTGAAGGCGGACGGGGAATGTCAATGGAGTGGGAACAAATGCATCAACATTCAGCTCACGGCCTCACTTCTCATTTTCCAGTGAAAGGTAACCAATCTTTTTTGTACCATGGGGGTACATCATCGCAACAGGTGCCTATATATTCAGGCCCTTTTGTGATATCAAATCAAAATTTAATGCAAACATGTACAAGCGAAGCCCCTACAAAGCTCATAGCATATCGTCCCACGCTGTGAGAATGAGAGGGTTATTGAGTGAAGACCGTGCTAAATACTTTTTATTTTGTGATGTTAAAACTGGTAAACATTTATGGTTGTTGTTTGATCTGACATTAAGCGTTGATGTATTAATTAAACTAGTTATTTTGATTTAAAATTTCGAAAGTTGTTGTTTGATCTGACATTAAAAGGTTGTTGGTCCTAAAGGGTGAAGACATGCGTGTAAATTTATGAAAGAAATTATACAGTAAACGAGAGAAAAAGTTAAGAGAAATAAAACGTAGGTTTACATTTATTTATGGTCCTACTGTTTTCCCAGGAACAAAACTTTTAATTCAGGAACAGGATGCAAAATTATTCCCAAGATGCAAAAATCTACCCAGAATGGAGTTATACTTGGGTACCAAAATCCAAAATGAACCCAGTATTCGTGAAGCCCGCTTTATGTTTACAATAATCCATCCAAATGAACACTGATCATGGTATTGTCTTATTTTCTGGAAGTTTATACTCATCAACCACTCGAAGGAGGATATCTTTTTGTCGTTCGTTGATAGGCTGGTCAATCAAATATGCTCCCAATCTCCCCCTAACACCGGCCATATCGTAGTCGAACGTCTGTTGCAAATGATATTTCAGAATTAATAAAAACCTTCTAACATTAATGTTAACCATATTCATATTTTAATAAAAAACACAAATAACCAAAAAAACTATACCTTAATGTTCTGACATATTGCATTAGCCTCTCCAAAGCCATCCAAAATCCGCATCATAATGTGGACTCCAGAATCAGAAGGCCCTTTATCCTTACGAAAGGATATTTCCTAACGTGTTTCACCCCACAACATTGAAGATCAATCGGGGGATTTAATTTCTTGTACAGTTTGTCAACTATAGAAATCTTTAATTGAAAATGATAATGAATTTATTGTTAGAAGAGGTTAATAAACATATCATCAAGTATAATAGATTAAGTTCGCCAGCAACTAACCACCAACGGAATGCATTGGCCATGAGAACTGTGGATGAGTTCCCTCTGTGCTGAATCCCACGTTGTTATCCGGTTTTGACGCTTGTCAATTACATACAATGACCAGCGTGTGGCTTTCTCTACGGGCACATATATCTAATAATTGTATTTTCAGGAATCATTGTGAGTATAGTTATTAATATAAAGTTCTCAGTATGGAACAATTAGTTGCAAGAGTTACTTCATTAATTTCTGCGAAATTCAATTCATCGTTGTCCATAAGCCTTGCCACGTTTGTCAAATTTGTTTCAACATCTTTTCCTGGTACTATTGAATGATTCTGCGTGTCATAAAAATTTGGAGGAAATCATTAAGATGAAAATAACAAACCATCTTTAGCAAATAATTGTGCATATATAATGTGACTTACCATTAGTATAGGTGACATCACATGGCGGGTGTTCGTCGGAAGATTCCTTGACAACTCATTCATAATGGACGCCAAATATTCCATCAACTAAATTTTTCAGTTGTTAATATTGTAAGTTATTGTCGGTGTTAATGGTGTTAGATAAAGTTAAAGGAAAATGAGTTACCTCTATAGAAACATTGTTCATCTTTCCCTTTGTGGACACCAGTTCTCTGTGTAGCTTATACCCGGTGACCTCTATTTCTTTAAATTTGATGACAACAAGATCATGCCTGGAGGGAGGGAGCAATAAGAAAGATTAGTAGTATTTTTTTAAGACCGAGTAATATTAATAATATTGTTGTAATATTTATAAGTTCAAGCATGTTCAGTAAGTTTATTGTAATACTTTTTCTTGGAAGAGTTCTCATGCTTCATGAACTTAATGATGTTATCAAACAAAACGTCTGCGTCATGGGTGGTCTTTGGATTGGGACGATCACGATTATCAACTTCAAACGAATCAATGGCTGTCTCCTGAGGACCACCACCCTGTGATGAACCATCTCTGTCAGTAATAACAAAATCCTCTTCTGCTACATATCCATCATCAGTTTCTTCAACAAATGGTTCATTTTCTACGTCACCGTCCCTGATGGTAGATCCACGAGCAGGAATCTCCGAACCAACCATGTCCATGCTTTTAGCCCGTGACCTTGTTACTCTAATATCGACCTTCATTCACATTCAAAAGGTTATGAATCATTGATTTGTGTGTAATACCAACACTGACTTATATATATATATTACCCCTTACCAGTTTTGTTCCAGAATCAGCATGTACTTAACCCTCAAACGATGGGTCTGCTGCTGCTTTTTGCTTCATTCCCTTTGTGTACTTGAGAACATTTATTGCCAAACCAGGGTTATCAATATTCTTACTGGGAGGCACAATATCATTATCTTTTGTATGATGTTTCTTCCCCTTCTTTGGTGATCTCATCTTCCAAGGTTTGATGAATCCCAACGGAAACACCTGTGTATAAAAGAATGAATTACCCCTTGAGTACCCGTTTTGAGAACAATCAAATGAATTTAATGGAGGCCACGTTGCTTACTGGTTCATCATCGCTTTCTTCATTATCATCACTAAAAACCTCAACTCTTTGGACAAACCGTCCTCCTTCATACAGTGGCACATGTGTGCTCTCTTCAAGGGGGTATGGTTTACCATATACCACATTGTCCACAATCTGCAAGGAGATGTATTGGTTATATTTGAACAATGGTACCTTTCTAATTAATTAGTAGCATAATGCTATTTACCTCAGCTTTACCATACATTCCATCGGGCCATGTGTCCGCTGCAATTGCCCTATCAACCTCTTCTTGATCCCAAGCCCAAATCCTAGACTTCTCTATGTTCCAGTTTATCCCATGACCCAGATTCAATCTGTTCAGGTATACAATCTGCAAAATGGAAGAAGTTATTGTCCTGCATAATTTATTATTGATGAAATAGTACATTTGTGAAATTGAATCTTACCAAAAGAACCAATGCCGAACCAGCCAAACCTCTCTCCTTGTTATTCTTCTTTTCCTTATTGCAGTCCTCCTCATCATCATCCTCCTCATTCTCCTCGTCCTCTTTCTGATTATTTTCCTTCCTTCCCTTCAGAGTAACCATCCATTCCAACACAAACTTTGCCCAGTCGTAATCATATGCCGACTCCATCACAGTCTGCTTCAAAGCCTTACAAAGTTTGGGGCTAATGAAGTTGCTTTTCGTGGTGCACACCACCATTCCTAGAGCGTAAAGTAAGAAATGTCTGGTAAACATCCATCTCTTTTTCCTTTCATATGCAGCAAATTCTCTGACACACATATCCGGAATACCCCCCTTGTTATTGCATTCAGCCAACATAACTTTCAACTCTCTGTCAGTTTGTTTAGCTAACGGACCCCTCTTTACGTCGTTTCCATTTGGGATCCCAAAAACCCACCCAATTTTGATGGAGTCAATGACAACTGTTTTCGGACCACCCGGCTCATCCTCCTTCCTCAATGTCAGAATACCAATTTTATGATCGAACCGTCCCATGAGCCAAGACGTTAGGTTCTTGTCTACACGAGTCATATCAATCTCTAGTAAGCTACCCCACCCAACAATTCTTGCCCATTTTTTCTGTTTGTCACTGAGCTGTTCGACCAACTCCTTGAAGTCCTTCACATAGCATCGAACTGTTTGGTAGCCCTGCAAAGTTTATATACCTGTCTAAGTCACTTGTCTACAAGAGTACAGTAATAAACTGGAATCAAACGAAACGCAAGCAATTAAACCATTACTATGTCTCTTCTCCATTCACAATTTCACCAAGTCATTCATGCATATTAAATTACCATTTGTTTCCCGATGGAGTTAGGATTGAAAGGCCTTCCTCTCTTTCTCTTCCCCACCTTACTTTTGTTAGCGCCCTCTGCAATTTCAGGTGCAGGTGGTGTTTTCCTTAAAGCCGGTGTTTTCCTTACAGAAGCCTATATCCTCACCGAAGATCTCCTCTTTGTTTTAGGTTTATTAGATGATCCCTGCGAATAATCAATTAATGATTGATATTTGTATAATTAATCGAATTGGTCATACCAACATCATTGTCTAAATGCTCCTACACAAAACAATAATACCTCAATAAAAAATAGTATAAGTGAATTTAATACCTCTTTGTAATGTGAGGCCTGTTGAGGGAGTAGTCCTGCTTCAAAGTCATCAAATGCCCTAACAGGTGCCTCTACAAGTGATTGCTCTTCAACAATGTGTCCCAACTCATTAACAGGCACAACAAAATGAGTCAGATGCACAAGGGGTGGCTGTAAATCTGATATCGGTAGGTTTACTTGATCCCCTTCTTCCACAACAGCATTTGAGGTAGAGATGGCTTCAGCATTTGAGGTACCAAAATGTATTTGGTTGTCAGTGACCTCCCTCTCTGCTGCAGAGGTGGGTACCATATTATCCCCTCCATTTACCTTGCGAAGGAATAAACCATACACTTTTCACCTCTTCGGTTGTTTTACAAAGTATTGACTGAATAGGTAATATTTATAACTATTCGCTTACCTCATCATCTGTGGACTCCAGTTGTGGAGCTTGTCCACTTGACAAATTAGTTGTCAAGGCCTCCTTAACCTTATCAGGGTGGGATTTGGGCTCCTTAACCTGATCGTTTGTTTTCTACGGACATAAATATTATATTAGGATCTTTATAATTTCTAATCAAAATCACATTCACTTTACCTTATACAGTTAAATATACACACACATATCATGTCCTCGGTTGTTATTGTTTACACAAGATTCATGCCCTCTATTGTTATAAATAATATTCCCGTATGTTTATTTATCAATATTTCCTTACCTCATCATCTTTCCCCTCTTCTCCTGGACCAGCATAAGAAGGTTGATCAGCTGAATCATTATTTGGGAATGGCTCTTCAACGTTTTCATTCGGTGAGCTGGGGTCGTTTTCAAATTGTGAGGTGTAATCATTATTTACCTAGCGACATAATATTTTTATTAGGAACTTCGTCACAGGGAAACATAGGTTCATATGTATGTAGAAGATGATAGTTGAAACCCACAATATTGTTATTTTTTTTTTTTGATAGAAGAAACCCACAATATTCGAAGCAACATATAGCTGAACATTCAAACACATTATCCATCAAACCAGTGATACAGACTAAGAAAACAAATAATGAAAAACATTACTTACCTGAAACAGATTCCCTTCATGAGGGTTTGAGGATTCACCATTAGCATCTGCTTCAGATTCGGTTACGTTGATGTGGACATGTTCATTATCCTCATTCAAGGGATTAGTTAGAGGTTCCTTAACATGTGTATCCTCATTGTAGGGATGAGGTTCAGGTTCAGGTTCTTCACAGAATTCCTCATCATCAACAACACCAATCATACTTTTAACCGGCTTTGAAGATTGACCATTATCATTTGTTTCTGATTGGGCGACGTGTTCCTTACCATGTGTATCCTCATTCAAGGGATGAGGTTGAGGTTCTTCACAGACTTCATCATCATCTTTAACACCAACAACAGTTTTACCTTTCGTATCCTATACTTAAAGCGCATTAGACTCTGCACTGAACCTTTATTTAGGCAAAGATTTATATAATGTACTAATCTATATATTATTGACAAACCTCCATGTTATTAACGAGGTAAGAATCCACTTCCTCTCGTGCCTGATCGTATTCAACCTTCATGACATAGAAGAAGTATTTTTGTAAGATTTACACTTTTACTTTTCTATGTATGGACAAATGTTGAGTGTTTCAGGCCACATACCTCAGGAACAATTGCAGCTGCTGCTGCTGTTCCCACTTGTGCAGCTTGGGCAAATATGTTATCATCCAACATATATGAGTTATCCATGGATCACTGGAATAAACAGGTATTCAACAAATGTCCTTACACACTGGTACATTAAGGTTATACTTCATTCATGGTCATAAACAAATGTACTCCAAAATTAATCTATGTACTCGATACAAACTACAAATTCAATAAACAACAATAGTCCATATAAACCTATTTAATAAACAATTGTACTCCAAACAAATATGTACTATATATGAATTTATATAATTTTTGACCCTGCCTACCCATTCACTTCAAATTGCATCCCCCAAAAGCACAAATTTGTTTTATTTCTAGCAACAGTCGACAAGCAACTATAATAATAGGCAACTAATTACACATTCCAACCAATTTAGGCATCTAACTCAAAGTGAACAGTAACTCATACCCTTTTCCTTGTAAATCGACCAATTTCGCCTCTAAATTAACCCCTTTTCACATTGCATATGAACGACACTACTTAAATCAATTATATGAAAACGATTTAAGAATGAACTTCAGAAACCTTACTAAAATCCTTCATTTTTATAAACTTAGGAGCAAACCCTACCTTCCCGCAAACAAATGACACGAAAAAGAAAAAATAAAGTACAATAAACAGGAAAAGATAGATAATTACCTAGTTTGACCACGGAATTGCAAAGACTGTACGGTGATAGTTGAGTATTGTTTGGTTATGGAGATGGTGGTCGAAGAGGGAGGGAAGGAAGTGAGAATTTGATTTTTTTGGGTTTGGAGGAAGAAATGTCAATTTTGGTGGTTTTGAGGAAGACAAAGGGCGGTTTTTTATCTCACGTGACATCCGCGTGGCAGGGTAATAAATTGGTATTAAATTGCAATAATAAATGTCAATAAATTGATTAGGAACATTAATAAATTCATTATGGACACGTCATGAGTTCGCATCTTATTACCCACTATGACTTTTTTG
The DNA here is from genome assembly GCA_038025085.1 of Tetragonia tetragonoides. Lineage (NCBI taxonomy): Eukaryota > Viridiplantae > Streptophyta > Magnoliopsida > Caryophyllales > Aizoaceae > Tetragonia > Tetragonia tetragonoides. The sequence continues at coordinate 14,679,100 of CM076142.1, read as the reverse complement.
TAACTTGTTCAAAAATTTTGACCGTTCTGTCATTGTACGGTTCGTAACGGACTAAATTGAGATGGGTTTTGCCTATATATATATATATGCAATTTACAACTTCATTATTTTTACAATGGTTCCTCACAAAGAATTATCATCATGAGTGGAACACCTAACTCTTCGCCAATATCTGCTTCATCTTCAAATTCAAACCTACTTAATCGCAACTTAACTTTGGGGCGCAGATATCTGAGATGGGAACAGGTATTTTCTGTAAACCCGTTTCAATTTCAGTTCTAAATTTGAACATGGTTAATTTATGAAGTTGTATTTGAATTGAACTTCCAGATCTTGTATACCTATGGTGATTCGTACACCCGCAATCCAGAAGTTAATGAAGACATGTATGCCACCACTTACTGTTGGTCTAGACCACGGCGTAGGGTCCTCTTGAAAACATCCTTGACAGATGACAATCCAGGAAGACGGTTCATCAAGTGTCCTAGGTTCAGAGTATGCAGTCATCTCCCATATAAAAGTAGTAAATATCTTCAGTATTATAATTTTAAGACATTATTACAAATTTGATTCACTTCAAATTCACTATTAATATTAAGCAAGCATGTTAATATCTTTGACAAATATAATTGTTTAGCAACATAAAATAACGTTAGTTCTAAAATTTCTTTATATCTAACTTAGGAACATTATAATATATTTAGGAACATAACGTGATTGTAATGAAATGAAAGTAGCTACATAATTGTAATTCTTTTCATGAACATATATATAAAAAATTGCACAACATATATATTATATGTTTATAACTGAATTTGTTTGCAGGAACCAGGTGGTTGTTGGTTTTTTGATTGGGTTGACCCACTCATGTGCCCTAGAGCAAAACAACTAATCATTTTACTTAGGGACGGTCTAAGAGATTCTCAGACTTTGCTAATGGAACGAGGTTGCCAAAATGCATATGTTTCATACCCTGATAACGGTCACACCCAAGAACTAGAGGCCATGAAGGAGGAATTGACCAAGTGTGAGAGTAATGGATTGGTTTTCATTCAACAGATCATTGACCTACAGGCAAAGCTCAGGAGACAGAAACTTGTTACAAAATGCCTCATTGGATTATTATTCATCCTACTTGTTCTGATCTTCAGCAAACTAATTAATTACCTAACCACTCGTTGCAATTGTTATCAGGAGTGTTTAATTATTGCTGCATAATTAGTGACTGTTTCAGTGTTGTATGTTTAGTGTCCTTGTTATTATTGTTCGTCCACGTCTCTCACCATGTATCCGTTCATTTAGTACAATTACTTAAACATGTACCCCTTGCATTATCCGTGTCTTTTGTTACTAATCAAATGCTAAATGCTTCTTATTATATATCAATATCTCGAATTTATGTTGCCACATGACGAATTCTTTAAACGAATCAAAATTTGTTATTAACACAATTTTGGAGATGATATTCATATTACTTATAATAAAAGCATATGTAATTGAGGTTGTTCCATTACATCCAAATACTGGGTCGTATACAATTTTTGAAAAATGACACCTCTCTTCGACATCTGCAATAAATGCAATCTGGAATATTTTCTTCAAAAATCTCACTATAAAGATCACCTTCTTCAAACATTTGGAAAGGTTGATGTTCCCTTTCAAATGGGCAATCCAATTTAGGCATTACCAACTTCGGACCGTTCTCACATGAGGGGGGCCAAAAGGGATACCACCAACGATTTAGACTTGTCCTGCACTTAACAATTGCAATCCCAGTGTCTTTTGTCACAATTCTCCTCATCAAATCTACCCCTCTTTTCACTGACAAGTGATCTCCACTGTAAAGTAGGCAAAGGCTCTGTACATACGTAGCTAGAATGTGATCTTCTTGGACGGCCCTATTTAGGTACCACATGCCATCCAAATGAGATTTATCACCCCTGTAAATATGCTTATGAGAGAAACGTCTATTAAGAACTTATACGTTTCATGGTTAACTTACTAATTTATACTAGTAGGATGTACATATATAGATATATAGAAAGAAATTTACCATTCCCTCCAAATGCAAGGCGTCCGGGTTATTAGCATCCAATCATTTTAAAAACAAACCTTCTCCAGTTGTTGTCCATAACGATACACCATGAAATGTTATCTTTTGAAGTACGTATTTACTTTGTCGATTCTTGTTTAACACCTTGCAGCTATTTCATTACAATATTAACAATTTTGGAATTTCGGCAATAAAATAAACTTAAAACAACATATTGTTATTATTTACTTTATTATAACATGTTAGGCTTAATTTATGTCAAACCGGAATTTAAAGTTACATTTAAATACCTCATTTTGCAACTTGCGTAATCTGTAAACGACATGGCAGCAACCCTCCCCATTATTTCTTCAACAATATTCGTTGGCATATCTGTGAGTCGTACACATTGCGGTTTTCCACTTAGTTCGAGTATTGCTTCTTCATTGTTAATATTATCCATTCCCGATAATATAACCTTGTTAACAACTTTTCTACAAACTAAAGTATTCTGTTTTAAGTGTTTTTCTTCCGAATTTTATGAGGAATTACCGAAGTATTTGTACACTGCAAATCGGTTATAAATAATTGAAACCATAATATATCAACGGTTATAATAGCGTGTCTTTTGTTGTTCACAAAATATAAGTTTTATTTTATTAGGAACAAGAGTGTAAATCATTCACTAAAATTATTTTAGGGAAACTCTTATTCTGAAATTACAATTTCATATATATGTTTAGAAGCAACCGCATATTAATTAGAAACTCCTACACCTTTTAATTTACAACCGTCTTAGTCCTTACGTGTAACAAGGTTAGTAACTTCTAACTGCTATATGATTCTACCTTTGCATACACGTGTTCATTAACTAACATAAATTGCGTTTAGGCATGGCCTACTTTACTATATAAGTTGTAATCATCCCTTTCTTATTTACTTGTACGTTTCGTCAATATTTCATGTCCACTAAAATATTATGATTTTTCGTATCAAATAAACAAATTTGACCTTTATGAAAGTCATTTGCGTCATGGTTGTCTTTAGATATCAAGACAAGGTGGAGATAGCACAAGTAGATAATGGCTTCCTAGGTTCGTACTATGAAGCAGAAGTGGCTGAAAGGCCAACATATCCTACATTACTGAAAGTGAAGTGCACAACGCTAGTTCAAGAAGATATGCAATCGCATCTGTTTGAAATTGTTAATACTTATAGGGTACGCTCATGTCCACCAATAGTGCGTTGTACGTGTTTTTTTATAGGTGACATAGTTGATGTTTGGGAAAATGATGGATGGTGGGTTGGTAGGGTGACTATGGTGTATCATGCAATGAACTTGTCATATGATGTCGAATTTCAACATTATGCTTCTGGACAGTACACCCATGAAATGGTCCGCCATAGCCTTCAATGGGTTGAAGCCAATGAAGGAAGAAAACGATATTGGAGGTTTAGAACACATTTTGGAATGGACGAATGAGTATACATTCTTCAACCATTGGCGTTCGTATATTTTGTTGCATGTAATGTGTTAAAGGGTTAATATTGTATGTAATTCAATTACATAAGTTTATAGGTAATATTGTTGACTTTTTGTTCTTTTACTTTAAGCCTTAATTTACCAATAAACAATTCTATAAATAGTATTTAAATATAGGGCTTGAAACAATTTTATTTAATATTTGTTTAAATACAAGGCATGAAACAAATTTTTCTAATGTAGCCAATTTGCATATACCCACTTCTTCATTCTTAGACACCCATTACTTCATTGTGGCTGTAGCGAAGTTGGATCCTATTTGGTGTATCCGCAAATTTGCCCTAATTACCTGACGCCGTCTGTTTGAACTTTCCCACTATCTGAATTTTGTGCTCCTAATCAATGTCTGTTACACAATTTCTATATCTTGCATAAGCACTACATAAGCAATAAGATGGCACACAAAGTTGAGAACCCATGCATAAATGAAGATGACATCATAAGAAGTATGCATTATATCCCTACTGGTACAATGATAAATGTAGCTAATAAGTCCCCCTAAATTTTTATTTATCTTTTACAATGTATACAAAGTAGTACACTCACATGTATATAATTGAACATCCATTAAATTTATCATGGACTTATATAATCCACAGGAGTAATATTTGCAAATTTTTGTACCTTTGCACTTAATATTTGCACGAAACTACTTATATTCAATAGGTTACTCAGACCTATTGAATAGTTTCCATATTCACTTCAACCCACTTGGAAATTATCTCCTTACCATAAACTTCAACTTCCCTTGATAAAACCATGCTTGGAAATTATCTCCTTACCATATGTTAGTCCAATTTTCTCCTTACCATAAATTTAAACTTCCCTTGTTAATTCCATGCTATTGACACAACTAAATTTTGAATGACAAAATAAATAAGGTATGTTGATTATATTTATCCTGCAGTAAATGCAGTACTCCAGTACTCTACACCTCGACTAACTTTTACTTATTTGAATTTTTTTTTTCTTAACATATAATTACAACTCTAGGTAATTATTACCATTGACAAGTTGTAGTACCCAATACCCTTAATAATTACTCCAAACTAAGTCCAAACTATCTCTGCACCATTTAGTGGCCAATATTCGTCCACGCCATAATGTTAGAAGTTATATCTTTTACATTTCCAAATACAATATAGTTATGTGGAAACTATATAGCTTAAGTTTACTGATTTGTAATACCAAGATTTAATTGGGAACAATTTCAATATAATACATGCCATATATATAATACTACCAAAATAAATTACAACTTGAAGATAAGCATAACTTAAGCAGTAGTACAAAACAGGGACCATAATGTAACAAAGAAATGACATAGAAATCCAGTCATCTAATCTACTACACTACAGTAAGGGCAAGACTTGTTCTTTAAAAAAATCAACTTCTCGTCGACTCCTACACATTACGCAATGTGGACCTCTATCTTCCACAACAGAATTGAAATGATTTGATTCATCCCATCCGCGGTCTGGATCGTGCTCCATTACATTTCCGCAAAAGAGAGATGGTCACGTATACTCTGGTGATTGTGACGGTGCTGGAACCCGTCTAAGAAGGGGACAATATCTGTCAATCAATCGCCGGCAATGTACGATTCCTATCCCCCTAAGTGATGGTGCCGCTCTTGCCATTAAATCAAATCCTCTACTAATAGAATCACCATCCCCACTACAGAGCATAAATAGGCCTAACATGTACATTGCCATGGCATGACCTCTTTGAACTGCTCTGTTTAGAAATCTCAAACCCTCTGGGTAACGGTGGCGAACAAAATATTTTCTCTGTGGAATGTTATACAAAATTAATAACCTAAAACATTAATGAGGCACAAAAGCATTGTAAACAGTTGAGCACTTAAAAGCAAATTTACCATTCCAACATAGAAGAACGCGGATGGGTTTTGGAAGTGAGCACAATTCGTTATAAATTCTCAAAGGCTCCAAGGCATTGGTTCATATCCAATTGTTGTGACCAGCGCAAAGTGGTCAAAAGGAAATCGTCGGAGGAGTTCTTCGTCATCGCCAATGTCGTTGAGCAGCCTACAACTGTAATCATACAATTAATAGTAAACAACTTCAAAAGATAATTACGTATATTATTATATGTACTCGAAATTCAGAGATATACATAACAAACAAAATTATAAGTAGTTGCTAATATGCATAGATCAAACCTTAAACCGCATGTTGGCAAAATCCCGAGCGGAGGACGATGCTACTAGACACATTATGTCTATCAGGAGAGAAATAGGAAGATCACTTAGAGTATGAAAGAACGCCATTGTAATGGTGAGTCAAAGACTTGAGTTTTATGAAGGGTTTACAAGTAATTGAGAAGCACCTCAATAATTTCCCTCTCACAAAGGATGGTTTTTATACAGAAATGTTAAATGGCATTTATTTGACTAGGAACAACCCATATTAAATGAGAAGATAAGAAGTTGTTTACGTGTAAAAGTAAACATTTTATGTCAATTGGCCAGAATTCTGAAAACAATTAATGAATGGAATACTATTTGTATTTAATCAACTACCAGCTAGCCATTTACCTCCACAATAATTACAGTTCAATGGATTACAACGATTGAGCTACACACACATATTTTGATACCGATTAATTAACCTTTACAAAATCAATTGGCCAAACCTGATTACCGATATGACTACAAATAAGTTAAAACAACAAAAATAAACCCAAACCTAATTACAAATACAGGTTCGTTTTTCGTAGAAATAGCTACTAATTGATCATAAAAGAAAAGAGAAATACAGTTACACATGACTTGAACTGGTCTAAACTGGACTGAACCTTCATTTCAATGAAACAAATTTAAATCAAACATAGCCTAAAATTATATATGCAAAAGTAATTATAAATGTTCCAAAGTTTAAAACTTGGATTGAATAGGAGGAAGAGAAAGGTCTTGTTTGGCAATCAGCGGATAGCTAAGCGGATTGCATTAGCAGATTTGACCAGAGGATTGTATTAGCTTATTTGATCAGAGGATTGTATTAGCTGATTTGACCAAATGATTGTATTTGCTGATTTTTAAAAATGTGTTTGGTAAATTAGCTGATCAGATTTAGCTGTTACTTAGTTGAAGATGTAAAATGACTAAAAAGGACATTAGCTGTTACTTAGCTGTTACTTATTATTATTATTATTATCTTCTTCTACTACTACTATTACTACTACCATTACTATTATTATTATTGTTGTTGTCCAAGTGATGAACCTTTTTTCTTCTTGATGCCTCCTAAGTGCTCTGTATACATGGAGAAATTTAAGAATATAAGAGAAAATGGAAGGAAGGGTGAAGGAAGAATAAAAAGTTGAATAAAATAGAAGAAAGAAACCTACTGTAAAAAAACGGTAGATGAACAAAATGGGTTTGCAATGGGAAAGGCTTTTATTTAAGTAGTGGCAACCCTTGCTATTTATGCCATGTGGATAATCATGTAAATTAGTTAATAAATTGCAAACCTCTAACTTGAATCCGCTACTTTTTTAGCGGAATCGAAATTAGCGAAATATATGACGAAGATCTGTTTTAACCCTCATAAAACTATAGTGTTTTATCATTTTGTAATTTTACACCGGTATGGATGGTAAGAGTCTTAAACGCTTTACAATGGTTTATTTTTCTTTATCTTCGCTTATCTGGCGCGCTATTAAAATTATCGCCTACGTGGCGTGCCTCATTTCTCCCGTAAACTACCTCTTTTATATATATATGAATGATTTTTATAAATATACTTGGATAACACCTGTGTTACTAATTTAGTTTCTCAATTCGAAATGCATTTAAGTGACAAAATTATCCCCTACAAAGATATTTGTAAGAGCTGAACCATTTTTAAATATATATGTTGTACTCATTACAAAGAAAAAATTGGTGTCAGATTTTCTCCTTTTACCAAATCCGTGATAGGTCCGTGCAAAAAATTTAATTAAAGGATATATAAAATTTAGGAACAACTTTTATTTAACTGTTGTCAAAAACATGGGATAAAAACACGTCCCATATAACAGCCATCGTCGACGACACGTGGTACATCGGGATGGACAACTACACTAATTTTGGCGGGAAAAAAAATGGGAAACTTCGATAGGTCTAACCCTAAGCTTACGTTATTTATTCAAATTAGTAACAAGATTAATTTATATTGTGGGTTCTATCTTAACGTACTATAGCCATAATTCGCCTATAAATACAATGCGACGGGATATCAAAACCTTATCCCTACAACCCACACAACAGATCAACACATTCTAAGAGCAACTTACCCAACTACCAATATGGTTAAGTCAAATATCAAAACCTTTAGGCGTCAAGCAGTAAGGGAGTCCATTAAGAAATCCCATGTAAGGGATTTGTTAAAGATTAGGATGTTTATGAGGGAACTCATGGAGCGTGCAGGGCATTATCAGGCCGGGTGTATCATTGAGAATTGTGATCTGAACAGTGACACCCTCAAGACAATGAATGTGGAAGAGGTAAACCATTCATTCCTCGAGGTGATATCAGAAGATAGCATGGATATATTCCGCAAATATGCTATTCTCCCTGTTGCGGACAATATAATTATGAAGAATGAGAGCAGGTTGTCTGACAGACTCAAAGGAAAGGAAGCCATGAAGTGAAGGCATTTCAAGAGAAAAAATATAGGAATGAAAAGGGAAATTAGTGTTAATTGCGTTGCTTTTGGTTTCGTTTAATTTCCTTGTTATTTGTCATTAGGAAATGCTCATTCTGGAACTCGTAAATGGTCATTCTGGAACTCCTTTTGATGTAAAAGGTAGTAGCGTAAGAAAGTGATTTTTAAGTTTGTTACTAATTTATGCTTTAAGTTACCTCACGGAACTTAAAACATAAATTGGAATCTATGCTATATTACCTTGTTTCCTACTAAGTACTTTTTAATGTAAGCTTTGAAGTTGTCTAATTTGTTGGTATACTGTTCATTATATTGTTTCTATTTTGTTGGTAATATGTAATTGAAAGGCTTTGGAATGGTTTAAGTAGTAGGTTGATGCGTTTACGGACATTGTTAATTATCCGATAGTTCCCTATCATGAAATACTTAGTGCCACATATTATGATAACTAATTATTCAAGCACGATGTCAATAATTATTAAAGGAATACAACTCCAACGAAATATATATTAATATATTTAGACATTCATTCATTTAACATAAAGGATATTGCCGTAAGTTGTGGAAAGGCACATACATAGGGACGTAATTGCAAGTACCATATCTTGCAACTACACAAAAGATAGAACTACACAAAAGACACAACTACACAAAAGATAAATTTTTTATTCCTCCTCTCACAAAATGTTGTCACAATTGAAATTTGCTCCTAATCAATTTAGACGGCCCCTTCTTGAAATTTCCCTCATTAACCTTCCAAACACTCTCAGCTCTTCCCTACTAATGCACACGGGACATGGTTCACTGCAGTGGCCAACACAGATTACCCTGGTCCAGACGAACCATTTATTGCTTGTCCTAGGCCAATAGGCTGTGTAGTTCTCAATATCACCCCTCACCTTATCCAGATCAACATCCGTCAATCCGTTGCAACAAAAGCCCATCATGTAAACCCCGTCTGCTATCTGATCATCATCTCCACTCAGCATCATCAGAAGGCTGCTCACATACCCTGCCATACCATGTCCTTCAAAAGCTGCATCATACAGCATCTGCTTACCCCTCACATGTTGTGCGCCCGGAAAAAGATATGCTGCATATAACACCACCATTTTTGTGTAAATAATTAATCAGATAAGAAATTAAGATTGCTATGCAGAAGAAGCATCATGTAGGAAAATCATACCATTCCTAGCACGTACATCGCGTCTGGGTTCTTAAGGTGGCAGCACCTCATTAACAAACTTCTCATCCCAGCAATGTAATAATCACTTATATGGAGGTTGTTCCACTTTATTTTCTTCAGCAAAGCTGGATCTTGTCCTAGATTGTTCAATTCCTTACAGCTACGAAATTCATGGATTATATTAAAACAATTCTAGAAATTCAACATGGATAAAATTACTAACAATTCTAGAAATTGAACATAGAAATTAAAACATAGAAATTTAACATAGAAATTAAAACATAGAAATTGAACATGATTCCATTGACGGAATTTTGACGTATTTTTGATGCATTAGGAGCAAATAAATTATATCAATCTATCCATTTTGTTCTAAGTATTTGACCCTCAATTGAATATCACCAAACACAAAACGAGTACAAATTTGTTACAGTGCCAATTTCAGATTACAATATATTCGCAAATTCGTTTGAAAGCTTTAAATCACCGTCTCTGGAATTCAATTGACCATGTGTAGTGTAGTCGTCCTATATATTAAATTTAAATATTCGCAAATCAATATAAGAGTGAAGATTTTGATTTTGTAAATCATACCTTGAACTAAGCTTCAGCAAATCTTTGCACGAATCTTCTGCTAAATTTCCCATTATCTTAGCCAGAATAGCTTCCGGAAGACTCATGAGGGGAGTTATCTCATCCTCACCACCACCAGCTTGTACCTCTGCGCCTAGAAAATCCATGGAGTTTGCAGTTCTTAAATTTGTTTTTTTGGGAGGGCCTAAGTAAGCTGAGGAGACACTCCAAGACTGGGGAGAGAAAGGTGATTCAAAGACTGAAGTGTGTAATTGATTTTATATTTAGGTTAAATTATATAAATTGATAAAGTCTAAGGTATTATTTGTGATTTCCAATTATACATTTATTATCGATATCCAGTTTTAGTGATGCTGACAAGATGTAAACCAAATCCTTTAATAATTACTGCAAGTTATCTGAAATATTACATGGCCATCTGTCGTCCACAAAATTGAATTATTAATCTGTTTAATTAATACTGGACCTAGTTTACTACTGTAACTCGTTTAATTAGTAACAAAATACCCATGAATTGCAAATTAATTACCCATCAATTTCTATTTATGCAAAATCACGCATCAATAAATATAGATCACATACATATAACACAACAAAAGTTGCAAATTTTATTACGCAAAATTACACAACAAACTTAAATAAAACATAGATAGGACACAACAAACGCAAACACCTTAAATATGTTACTTGTTAACCGTCTATGCATGTTCTTTAAAGAAACGTACTTCCCAGCGACTCCTACACACAGGACAATGTGGACCCCTATCCTCCACTTCAGCATTAAAATTATCCCCTTCATCCCAACTCCTATCTGGATCGTGAACCAAAGCATCGTGACAAAACAAAAATGGCCACGTATATTCCGGTATTGGGGGTGTAGAATATCTGACGAGGGGACAAAACCGATAACAAAATCTGCGGCACTGTATAATGCCTTTTCCCCTTAAGTTGGTTGCGGATTCGCCCATCATCGCAATGCCTCTAGTCACGGATTGTCCATCACCACTACACATCAGAATAATGCTAAAGAAGTACATTGCCATGGGATGACCTCTTGCAACAGCGCTTTCAAAGAACGTTAATCTGTCATTGTAGCGGCCATGGAAAAAGTATTTAATCTGGAGAATCATAAATATTACAAAAATGTCAATAATTAAGAAAATTTATAATGCATCACTATTTGATAGGTTTTTTACCATTCCCACGTAGAACAATGCGGAAGGGTTGCCCAAGTTAGCACATTTCCTTAGCAATCCCCTAAGGCTAAAAGGGATTGGGTCATACAAAAGCTCCGTCTCGAGTGCATAAGAGTCAAAACAAATTTTCCTAAGGACATGGTTATCCAACCCAATTTGATTGAACAACCTGGAACTGCAAATTTACAAATACAATGATTTTTCTAGTTAGTTTAACACACAATTATCTAATTTTCTAATGTGCAAGGACAAATACAATAATTTATCACATATTTTAATCGACATGGATCAAACCATTAAAGTACTTATTTATATAATAATAAACTGTTGTTCAACTTAAAGTATAGTTAATCAAACCTTATTCGCAAGTTCGCGAAATCCGCAGGGGAGGAAGATGCTACGAGGCACATAATGTCGATCAACAAAAAACGAGGGATATCGGTTAAATTCACATACAACGCCATGGGTTAAACTCAAGTTGGTGAACTGAAAAATGGATGACTAGTAACAAAAGAGAGGGAGTGGGTCAGTAGTTGAGAACTTTAGAGACTATGATAAGTGAATAACTTCAGAATTTGGGTATTTTTATAGGCAAATGTCATACATATTTAATTTGCTAGTATCAACTCCTAATAACTCCTAATAATGGACGAGCCAAGTGTTGAATTCGTGTAACAGGACCCTTGTCATTTCAAATCATCAATCTGAAAACATTTAATTTTGTTAACTGAACAGTTGAAAACCCCATTCACCCCCCAGAGCAATAATGCGTTTTTTCCATAACTACGAGGCAGGAAGACATATGGCTAGGAGACTTGGTAAAGTTATAAGGGCATTCAACATATGTTTAGGAGATTGCAAAATTCTTACCTAATATAATAAATACACATTATTTCTCCTAACTGGTTTTTGAAACGTAAATAGACTAAGATACGATTTACAATTTACAGGATATAATAATACATATTGATAATAAGTGACAAAAACCATTAACATAAGTCATATTCTTGTCCATTATAGGTTAGTCACATGTTGTTAATATAGCTTAGTCACATGTTGTTTTAAAATAATGAAAGCATTGCAAGTGAAATTCATCTTTTCAAAAATAATGTGCCATAATGTGGATTATTGAGTTGCATATGACTAACAAATTGACGATTAGTGATCATAGGTGACTGTGAAAATACCGTCTTTTATTATAGTGAGAACACATTTATTAGTGTTTAGTTTTCACTTTATTTACTTTTAACATTATTTCCCATGTATTCTGTTTTCTTACCAAAATACAAAATTTACTTATAAAAGTTTCTCCCATATATTCTGGTTTCTTACTGAAAGAAGCCAAGAACTGTAAAGCAAAATAGTCTTTTATTGATCACTTTTAGTACAAACAACCAACCTTTGGATGAGCAAAATACTTTCACTGTAACTACATAAAGGATATTGGTTCATTTCATCAATAAAACCAATAAGTTATAAACCATAATGTATCAAAAGATTCCAGATTGTGTAATCGAAATTTGACTTTAATACAAATACAGCTAATAACTTTATTTGGGAACAACGTTACACAATTTCAGGAAAAAAAAAATAAACTTCAAGGAGACATCTACATGTTAGGCATTGTGGACCGATGTCATCCAAAGCTGGATTGAAATATTGAGAGGCTTGCAATGGCCTAATAATAACATGCCCCAAACCACCTTGGCAGACAAAACTAGGCCAAATGTAGTCGGGTCTTGGTGGACCGATAAAACGATGTAGGGGGTAATGGTTGTAAATCAAATGTCGACATCTTACGATGCCTATTCCCCGGAGGTTTGATGCCGCATTTGACATTAATTGAATTCCTCTTGCGACGGATTCATCATCCCCACTACACATGAGAAGTACACTTAACACGTACGACCCCATAGGATGACTTCCTTCTTCAACATATCTTTCAAAGAAATGAAAACCCTCATTGAATTGGCGGCGGACAAAATATTTAATCTGGAAACAAATGTTAAAAAATTTAAATATGAGAGGGGGGGAAGGTTTTGAAACAGAATATTCATCAATCACTTATGTAATTATAATTTTAAAAAAATAGAAAAGTACCACTCCAACATAAAACAAAGCCGACGGGTTGCGTCGGATTGCACAGTTCCTTAGAAATTGTCGAAGGCTCAAACTCATGGGGTGATAACGAATGGATGACCACAAACAAACATTGTCGAAAGAAAAAGGACGAAGGATTTGTTCGTCCTCCGCAATGCGATTCAAACTCCTGCAAGTAAAAGTCTCCAACTGTAAATGAGTTTAAACGTGAAATGTACAAATAGAAGGAAATAAAAGGAGTTCAATTACAAAAAACTTACCTTAAACGCAAGTTCGCGTAATCCCTTACCGACTCAGATGCAACTCTGAGCATAATATCAATTAGAAATACTTCAGGCAATGTAAGAAAAGAAGCCATTTTCAGTGGTGACAAGTTCACTTGGATTAAAATAGCTTTCTCTCAAAAAATAATTACCAATTGACAAGAACATGGAAATTCGGGGTATTTATAGGGACTTCTGAAACGCATTAATTAAATTAGGAACACCGACTTTCAATGGAGATGTTAAAAAGGTTTGGTTTAATTAAAATCTAATCAGCTTTTTAACCATCTACCAACAACCCATAATTGAACCTAAAGCACCTATTACAACGTCATTAGAGACACTCCCCATAACCTTTTCTTCAAACGTCAATATAGACAGTCCCCATAAATTCAGAGTCAACTGTATGGGTAAATGAAGGTAATTAAGTTTGAATTGGGACCAAAACTATTTATTTAGGGACTAAGTGTCCTTTAATTTGCACTGTTTCTTGAAAACGAAAATAGTGTCCTTTAATTTGCACTGTTTCTTAAAAACGAAAATACACTTAAGGGAGATAGGTATATATAAAGATAATAAAGATAATAAGTGACTAAAACGAATATCGTAAGTGATATTGAGTTCGACGACCTACTTTGGAAGTACTTCATTTGAAATAACTTACATACTGTTGTACCCGCCATAGCTAATTGGAATGTAATTACAATGAAATTCAAAATAATCTTAAGGGAGTTAGTTATATATAAATATAATAAGTGTGTAAGGGAGCTAATCGGAACAGATATTGATGTGTACGGCCCTCCTTTTGGACGTACTCGGTTTGAAAATATCTTACAAACTATTGTATTCGTAAGAGTTAATTGGAAGATAATCGGTTTCAAAATATCATACAAAATTGAATTTACGGAGATAGGTAGATATAAAAATAATAAGTGACTAAAACCAATATCGAAAGTGATATTGACGTCTCCGTTTGAAAAGAGCATAGAGACTGTTCTAGTCGTCACAGCTTATAGGAACCTAATTACAATAAAAGGCAAAATAGACTTTAGGGAGATAGGTAGATATAGAAATAAGCGACTAAAACCAATTTCGGAAGTGATATTGACGTCTCCGTTTGAAAAGATCTTAGAGACTGTTGTAGTCGGGGAGAGCTTATAGGAACCTAATTACACTTATTATGTTTATATAGAATTTAGGGAGATAGGTAGATATAAAAATAATAAATGACTAAAATAAATTTCGGAAGTGATATTGACGTCTCCGGCACACTTTGGACGTACACACTTTGGACGTACTCCGTTTGAAAATAGCTTACAAACTGTTGCAGTCGTGGGAGGTTATTGGAAGCTAATTACAATGAAACCCAAATACACTTAACAGAGATGGGTATATATAAAGATAATAAGTGACTAAAACCAATATCGGAAGTGATATTGACTTCTACGGCTCACTTTTGACGTAATCCGTTTCAAAAGATCTTATACACTGTTGCAGTCGTGGGAGCTTATTGGAAGCTAATGACAATGAAACACAAAATACACTTAAGGGATATAGGTACATATAAAGATAATAAGTGTCTAAAACAAATATCGGAAGTGATATTCACTTCTATGGCTCACTTTGGAAGTACTCCGTTTCAAAAGATCTTAGAGACTATTGCAGTCGTGGGAGCTTATTGGAAGCTAATTTCAATGAAACACAAAATACACTTAAGGGAGATATATATAATAAGTGACTAAAACCAATGTCGGAAGTGATATATATTCACTTGTGACTCCGTTTGGACGTACTTACTTTCAATATAGCTTACAAACTGTTCTAGTCGTGAATTTTCAATACAATACTAAATACAGTAATGGGAGATAACGATAATAAGTGACTAAAACTAATTTCGGTAGTGATAATTACATCTCCGGCTCACTTTCGACGTCATACTTCGTTTGAAAAGATCTTACAGTGTACTCGCGATAGCATCTTGGAAGTTATTAGAAAATACTAAATACATATTTGGAAGATGGGTATGGACATCATTAATATGTGATCCGAATTAGGAAGTTTTTGGAGTTAACTAATAAGTGACTTAAGGAAAGCGAAAATACTTAGAGTATTACCCAATTATACAACACTTGTTACCATTTAACTGTTTCTGAAGCTATCGAAATAAAGATTGTTTCCAAAATATAAAAAGAACAGTACTTATACATGGAGCTCCAACTACATGTTACTAATTATTAACTAAGTGTAATTGATTAACTCGGGCAAAGTACGTTATGTTAATAGACAAAATTACCAATTTCACCCCTCAGATGAAGTGTCAAACTTTCACCAGATAAAACTAAATTCAAACCTACTTCTTTCAGTTGCCGTCAACTCATTTTGCTACCTAAAACAAAACCCTAAAACTTGTTACTACAATCGCCATAACCAAAACCAAAAATGGCTTCAAGCAGCAACAAGCAACGAAAAACTATGATGTTCGACCCGGAGGTGTTTAAGGAAATTTTTCCCAATCTTATGCCTGAGTGGTTCCAAAACCCTCTTCCTCTCGAGGATCGCCTGAAAATGGAGTATAAGGTCCGAGACAAAATCGATTTGCTAGACCATCCAAACCCAGGTCCGCCGGAAGTTTACACCAACTACCAAATGTTCTTGGTGAAAAGTGAAGATGATAGACAATTCAAAGAGGCAGATGCACATGTTATTCGAAGCTTAGTTCTGCATCCTACAAGGGCCACTGGGAACCTAACCAATGTGTACATGGCGGTTAGTGGGATTTTTACCCCAGCACACATTTTCAGCCTAGAAGACATCAGGTAGTAATTATTAGCTTTTCAATATGTTTCCCTTTGTTGTTATTTAGTTTTGTACAAGTCTTCAATTCTTTTGGTTTTTAGCGCCAATTTATAATTACTGTTATTAGATTTTTTAATATGATAGATACGGCTAGGATTTCATTAGTACCTGACACTCATATAGCAATGTTAGTTTGTTTACAGCAAATAATATTTGTTTACTGTTAATGGATTATTTAATATGATATTTTCGCCTCAGTAATCAGTTCATATCATATTCTCTGTTTATAAGTTTTCAGTTTGTCTTTTTAAATTTAATATATGTAAAACATAATTGTAATGTATTTCACTTAGTAAAACATAAATTAAGAGGCGAACTAACCATGAATGTGAACTTTGTATGCTCTAATTTTTTTTTATCCCCTCTAAATTATACCTCCTTATCAAAACATTAATATTTGTGTATACAGAAGTTTACTCTATTCCCAAATCTTAGTTAGAGCATTGTCTTGACATGTTTAATAAAAGTATTGTGTTGACATGTTTAATTAAAGTATTGTGTTGACATGTTTAACTTGCAAATTCATATCAACATGCTGTGTTTTGATGAGTAGGGTTTCACATTTTTTGGTCCTTCATACTTTTTGGCCAACACTATGTGGTGTTTTATTTGATCTGAACATGTTATTGGCTACCATTCATGTGTTGAAACATGATAACGTAGACCATTTAATGCATTTATCATACGCTGTATCCATTTATGTTAGTTCAAACATGAAAAGGTATCCCATTTATCATACAATTTATATTTCTTTTATGGAACGTTGTAACATGTAAGGTACCGCCAACTTGAGGAGTTGGATGGTCCACTTGCTGATCTGCGTAATATGATCGATAACGATGATGATGACGTATTGCCTCCTTGTTTCGAATATCTGGTTGACCGTCCTATGGATATCAAACAATCTGTGTTGGGGTTCAATCTTACAAAAGAGTGGACACGAGTTCAAATGGGTGCCTATAGTAACTCGGTTCAAATTTACACATTGGTGAGCCCAGCAAAACAAGTGGAATTTAGGATGGAAGTGAAATTTTTAGTGATTCTACAAGGAGGTTCAGAATCTATCATACCAAGTTGGCTGTACAAGAGAGGTTTTGGCGTGTTATGCCAGGGAACTATATGATCAACTCATGGGATGAGGAGAAGACGGAGATGGAAAGGAAGTTGGCTAAGTTACCTTACCTATCAAGGATGGTAACTAATAGTAACATTATTATCTGGAATGCAAGAGGTATAGCTAGACCCTCATTCCGTTCCAATTTTCTTGCACTCTGTGAGCAGTTCAGGCCTACCCTCTTCATTATCACCGAATCTCGTATTGGTCTACAAAGAACTGAGGCCATTGTGAAACATTTTCCATTCCAGAACTGGATTGTTGAGGGCCTGCAGGGGTTGGATGGTGGTGTATTGATGTTATGGACAAATGAAATTGAATTCCACTTGTTTCGTTCCAACATTAAGTTTATATACGGCATCGTGCAAGGGAGGTTAGATGAAGTACAGGAAGCGGTTGCAGGTATGATTATCAAACATTATACATAAACAAATATATTTTTTGTCCTTACAATACAAAAATGTTGATTTCCTAATTATATGACATGCTCTTCATTTTCATTTGTAGAAAGGCTAGGTTATGATTTAAATGCATGTTGAGCATGTTCATAATTTCGTCGTGGGTGCTGGTGCAAGAAGGAAGGAGAGGAGACTACGCAAAGACAACACTTGTATTTTGGATTGTGAACTGGGACTGTGTTTTGGATTTTGAAGAACCAGTGCATTTTGTGATAAACTTTGGTAACTAACTATTTTGTATTGATTATGCAGTACACAATTTCCTTGTATTTTATTAGGTGGTTTGTAAACTTTAAATGACTGTATTTGATTACCCTCCTTGCATTTTAATCCTTTTGTAGACATTGCATTTTTCATGTGGGACTCCTTTTACTTACAGTTTTCATGCTCCTTTTTATTACAGTTTTCATGCTCACCAAAGAGTTGTTAGCATTTACATTATTTTTCATCTGCATTATAGTTCTCTACCTTTTACTTACACCAAAGAGTTTTTCATGCTCACCAAAGTGCAAATGCATTAAAACAAACTAGTAAAAACAACTATAACAAATATCAACTCAATCAAAGATCCAATGCCACAATACCCCTCAGCATTTACATCTATAATAACAAATTCCATGAGAAAACCGAAAATCAAATTCTTACAATTAGAGACTCTAACAAATATTTTTATCTAAACCATCAACGATGTACATAATTTGCGTATCAAAACTCCCATAAGCCCATAACCATTAATTATCATGTCCCTATTGGATATGGTGCGCCATATATAACATTTTCTACACATAAATAAGAGTAAAATAGTTAAATAAGTAACATATACTAATTAAACTAACACAAATCCAATTTACCCTCACTCTTACATGCCAATGTACCATCAGCAGTTGATGGTAAATTCTAACCAATCCATCCTAACTCTTTTCATTATTTTCATGAAAATCCATTTACGCACTTGTCCATAATTTTCGACCTGAATTGAACTCCCCAACTGTAGAACTAAATAGTAACATCATTAATTAGTAACATGTTTAATTGTCATATTTAAATAATAAATGCAATTCTAACCAACCCACTTGTCCATATTTAATTGTCATATTTGAACTCCCCAATTCCTGATACTAGTGCTTGGAGATATAAAAAATAGGACACTATGCGATTCAGATCATTAATCCCTATCCCATACTGTTCTGCATATATTTGCAAGTGAAGTTCAATATTTTCTATTAGATGGAGATTTCCAAAAAAGGACACTGTGCATGTCAACTCATTAATCCCTAAACCCTAAACGCCTATAATGTCAATTCATACTCATGAGTATAAATTAGATGAAAACAAATAACATAAAAGCACCACAAATAACATTTTCATCAATTCTGCAAATTAGATGAAAACAAGTTTGTTTGCAGCTGTCATAAATCAACTTATGTTATTAATTAAACAAATGTTTCTTGATGATTTGAGATAACATTTAGGATCTTTTTACGGTTTCGTGTTTGGGAGTTAAGTTGTGGGGTTGGAGGGAAACGAAATACGTAGGAGGGAAACGAAAAGCAAAGGAGGGAAATTTAAGAATTTTGTGGTTAAATAACATAAAGCAAAGGAGGGAAAACAAAAAAATATAGGAGGGAAAACCAAAATTTTGTGAGGGAGATTTGAAGGTAGTGTCCCAATCTATTTTCTTATATATAGGGAATTCATCAATGACTTTCATCACAATCGTTTCTCACTCAAAATCTTCACTAAAAATTTTCACTCCTTCTAAATTGAGCAACAATCTCTTCAATCCACATTCTCAAAGCTAATTATTCAATTCCAATGGCTCCTACCATTGCAGATCTAAAAGAGAGCCACGAAAATGATGTGAAAGACATTAGAGCTTTCATGTGGGAGGTTTTGAAATCACAAGGTCCTCATATGATTGAGGATATCTTTGATGAGGGGGGAAGTTGGATGAAAAATCTACAAAAATACTTCGAACGAGACTACAAAACCATGTCCTCTATGAACCCAAGAGGTTTGAGGGTCATGTGTAATATGAACCGCATGCGTAAGAAGAAAACTATTGCGGCTCAGTTGTTGCATAAGAAAAAACAACAGCAAAATCTAAAGCAACTTGCATTTCTTAAGAGAGGGGGGTTTTGAGTAAATTAAGAGATGGGGCTTATGAGTTTTTCTGGTTGTAATTGCTTCTATGTTTATTTATTTGTTAGTTGTAATTTTCTTAAAAGATCTTTCTTATGTGTCTCCAAGTTCTTCACTTTACTTCCAATGTCAACGATATTTTCTTTTTGTTCCACAATTTCAACTCCTCTCTTAACTTTTGCCTATCAATGTAACCAGAATTAAGGATGTTCAATTTTTTGACTAATTATATCATAGTTGTTACTTTCAAAAAACAGATTTCTAATTAAATCATACCATACATTATAATGACTATAATGTAAATGTTACTAATTATATGATTAAAGTGTACAACTTATATCATGTCATGTTTTGAAAGGGATTTTACCATTACTTTAATTTACCAAAAGAACCCTTTCAAAAAATTATTACAACATAGATATTTAACCTATTTCTAACCTATTTCCCTCTTTAGCCGCACTCAATCGCTCTTCCTCTCCAAACTCAAAACCATAAAAAGTTCTGATTTCTGCTCTCACAAACGCTCTCATAACCGCAACAACCACCACCAAAATAATGACATCGAACACAAACGAGCGGCCAATTTTGGTTAGTCGGTCTGTATTCCGCAAGCTATTCCCCAATTGTCTGCCTGAGTGGTTTGAAAACCCTATGCCTGCTGACCGAAAGTTGAGAGTGGAGTACAGGGTCCGGGATAAAATTGACTTGCTAGACCCCCCTCTACCGGGTCCACCTGAAGTTGTCACCAACCAGACTCGGTACTTTCTCATGAATGTAGAAGATGGTTCTTATTCTGAAGTTGAACCACATGTAATTCGAAGCATAATTCTGGACCCTAAAAGGGAAACTGGATACCTTAACCACTTGTTCATGGTTGCCGATCCTGGGGATGGAACAACTAAGCCAGTACACCTTTTCAGCCTCACCGACATCAGGTAACCCCGAATTTTCTAGTATACTTTTCAATTGTAAATATGTATTCATTCAACCATTTACCATATATTTGTTCTCTCAGTGTGTTCTATTTTTATCATAATTAAATTCTCTGTGTATTCAAGTTACTATCATAATTTCAATCTATGTGTATTGAAGTTATTATCATAACTTAAATCTATGTGTATTAAACTCCTTTCTCTCATTAAACTGATTGGTAGCAAATTGATATAATATTAGTACTTCATAACATCTGCTACGTAATCCATTTGCATTTAAATACTATATGGATATAATAATTTATAAATGCCTTGTATACTTGTAGCCTACTTGGATCGAACGTAGGATATCATTGTGCAATATCTTTTACAATTTCCCTCCAACGTATGTTTGTTTTGTTTGCTTTAGTTGATTGGTACCACAAATATGAGTAATTCAGATTAAATCAAAGTCATTTCAGTTCAAATTTAAAGGCTTGAATGTGCACTGGTTACTGCAATTAATTAGTTTGGGTTCAACAATTGGTGAATTTTGCTACTAATCAACTAAAATTGTCCTTAAGGTTCCGCGGTTATGACGAGTTGGATGGTCCTCTTGAGGCGCTGCGTTCCATGTTACCTAACCAGACAGAAATTTTACCTCCTGCCATGGAAGCTTTGGTTGATCGTCCAATGAATCTCCAACAGTCTGTCATCGGGTTCCAGTTGACAGATAAGTGGTCAATCGCTAATATGGCTGCGTATAGTAACGCGATTCAGATTTACTATGTGGAGATGCCCGCAAAACAGGTGGAAGTAAGGATTAAGACAGGGGAGTATTCGGATTTTACAAAGAGGTTCAAAACCTATCAGTGCAAATTGGCTGTACTGACTAGGTTTTGGCGTGTCATGCCAGGGAACTATATGGTAGACTCGTGGGACGAAAACAAGATGGAGAAGGAATGGAAGTTGGGTAAGTTACCATATTTAGAAAGGCTTAGTAACTTTATCATCTGGAATGCTAGAGGTATTGGTAGACCCTCGTTCCGTTCCAATTTCCTTGCCCTCTGTGAGCAATTCAGGCCTAACCTCTTCATCGTCACCGAAACTCGCCTTGGTAATTTAAGTAATGAGAACATTGCGGAAGATTTACCATTTCAAAACTGGTTTCGTGAGGACTCGGAGGGGTTGGATGGTGGCGTCTTGATCTTTTGGACAGATGAAATTGAATTCCACTTCATGAATTGCAATAAGAAGGGTATATTAGGATTTATCCAGGGGAAATTAGATGAAGAACGCTTAGCTTTTGAAGGTATTCTTATCATGAATCGTTGTATATAAGGAAATATGCATTTTACTTTACGTTCATCTTACTTTCCCATTCATATTTTCATGTTATTCACTATCTTGTTTTTCATTTGTAGCATCGCTGAATTTAAATTCAACCCCATGAGGACCTGTTACTGATGATGGTGGAGACTTGGTTTGATGCTGGTGGAGACTCTTGGAAGATTTGAGTGGAGACTTGGTTTGTTGAATTTTCATAAACACTGTTTTTTGAGTACCATTGGTGGCCATGGTGGGTCTGTAATAATTCTAACAATTTCGTATGGGTTTTTATGTGTGTTATCTGGGGATGGTTTTACTCTTAAACATTTGCTGAACTTTGTTTGTAATATAATGCTAAATTAGTCTTAATATGTTTGTTTTGGTTTATTGGAGGTTTTGCTTGCCTTTTCAGTTACCACGTTTTGCTTTTACAACTCGTAAAATTGTTTTAATACCATTTCATTGTATAAGCCAAATTTTGTAGTGAACAGCTGCACTTTATGTCCCAAAGTAATTTAAGTTAACTGTTTTAACAGACCAATTATTACAAATCCCATAACCATAAGCATCCCGCTCACAATATACAACACTCATCAAACAAATCACACAAATAACGAAAGAAACAAAACTTAATTTAACAGCCTCACTAGTTACACCACTCAACATATAAATCACAAATAATTAAACATAAAATCTCGATAAAATTTTCCATTACTTCCAATTTACGCGCCTCAACGGATGTCAAAACCGTTTTCATGTCTACTCTCCATTGCCAAAAGGATATGGTGCGCCATATATTACATTTTCAACAATCTACAAAATTCAATGAATTGAACTAAAAATTAGTACTCATTTTATATTAGTAATAAATCTAAGTGTTAGTAATTCCTTTTCTAGTTAATGTTTAAATAATAGTTAGAAATTTTTATATAAATCTTACCTCTGCAGCACCATATTCACCATTACGACCAATATCAAGCTTCAGCGCCTCCTCCAAAGACTCTTGATCCCGTGCGTATATTCTACACGTCTTTCTGCTCCATTTCAAAACTTTACCTATGTTTATTCTATTCAAGTATATCAACTGCAAAACGCAACTATCATTAACATCATTGTTCAATATATAACTTTCACATTTCTTGTTTTATTTCAATGTTGATATTTACTTACAGCTAGTAACAGTGTGCATCCTCCAAATGTACGAGGCTAGTTTCCATTTTTTCCCTATATTGTACCAGCCATTGTAAAACATATCTGCCCCAGTTCAACTCCCAAGCTCTACTACAATGGTGCAAGACTTTCAAGTGTAACGAACTGATGGAGCGCTTCTGCAGGGGACAAAGCAAAACTCCCAAAGTATGTAATAGGAAGTGCATCTTGAACATTGCACGGTCTTCACGCTCCTCACATGTTCTTCTAAATACATCTCTCTCGCTGATGTTACCATAGTTGCAAATCTTGTATTGCTTCTTCAAACGCTTATAGTAGTCGTTATTGCCAATTGTTGGCTTCTTATTGAACTTCATTGCAGGGATTCCAAGAACCCAACCAATCACGTTCTCGTCGATCACAACCGACTGCCCATCCCTGATCTTCAGTTCCTTTGTACGAGGGTCGAACCGCGTTGTTACCCAGAAACCAAATTTATTGTCAATATTAGATATTGACAAGTTCAGAAGGCTATGGAAGCCCATTTCTTTCACCCAACCACGTTGGCAACTATTCAGACGACCGATCATTTTCGAAAACCTCTGAATATTACATCCCATGACAAAACGGACCCAACCCTACAATTCATTAAATTTATTAAACACTTTAACATTAAACAGTAATTATGATTAATGTATCTCAATAATTTATACCATACCTAATCTCGAAATGTTTTTCCACCATATATTGTGTTGTCTTCATGCATATTGTTGTAAATTTCCACTGGGTATAGACAGTGCTCATTACTTAGCTTTCCCTTCTCATGATTTTCGGTTTTGCTTTCTTCCCCTCCTTCCCCTCCACTAGGACGCAACTGTACTACTTTCCTTCTCTTGTGTGCCACATGCTTCACCCTTACACCTCTTCTTATAGGGGAAGGTGCAGGATCTACATAACACTCCTCCTCAATCGTCTGCTCTAGCTCATTTCTCGGTTCTACAACAGGTTCCCCCCCATAATTAGTTTCCTCATGTGTTAAACCATTTCTCTAATCTACAACAGGTTCCCCCCCATAATTAGTTTCCTCATGTGTTAAACATTTTCTCATTGTTGCAGGAGCACAATATAAGGAACAGGACTCCTTAGGAACACCTACGTCAATTGTGTGCTCCACGTATAAACGTCTAACAAGATCATTTCCAGCGTATTTGTAGTCATAAAATGAATACAAATCGAATACTGGAAACATTCTACCGTTTATCACTGTCTCACTTGTGGTTCCCCAAATCTTTTCAAATTGTGTGTACATTAGGCATATAGTCTCCTTAACCCATTGCCAAGTGAAATCACTGGGATTCTTGAATTCAAACGTTGTCTCTTCGCCATCGTAGTAACCATACGTCGGTCCATATTTGAACTTTCCTCCGTGTTTAAGTTTAACTATCAAACTCCATTCAGACGCCAACTAAATTGACAAAAATTGTTACATACAGTTATACTCACATCACTTCTTCTATGAAATATTATTCACAACAAAAATACTCTCTCATTTAATTATATCCTTCTTCATTTTAACGGGATCAAACGCTATTTCAAACTACTTAAACATTTTAAAAAACACTACCTCTTCTTTTACGAATTTAAACATTTTATCCACCAACTAATTTATTACCCTTTTATACACAAATGTAAAATTATATATGAACGAACAACTATAATAGGAGCAAAAGTAATTAGATTAGTAACAACACGCACAAAATATTTGCCAATATTCGTCAATATGTCATGCTTATTAAGATTAAATTAGGAACAAATGTATTTTCATTAGTAACCATATAGAACCTACACTTCAAGAATTTACATCAATCGATAATTTTTAAGTATATTGATCATTAAAGTAGGAACAAATGTCTAGCATATAGGTTCAAATTCACATCATTCATTCTACTACACGATACTTTACCAGTCTATTATTACATTAAAGTAGGAACAAATTTCAACTAAATAGTAGCCTTTTCAAAAATGCACATCGCAGTTCACACTACATTGCTAAAACATTGTATATTAAATTAGTAACAATATAGTTTATTCCTACTACACATACCTGAATGTCATTCTCGGATTCCATTCCTGCCGACAATGTTTTTTTTATCACTGCCGCCTGGTCTACTTCCACCGCCGGGTAATCAAAATCGTATGCTTTTCTTTCATTGTTGTCTGGTCGTACTCTAGTCATTGGCCTACTCACCTGACTCAGTTGGTTGAAAGGTTTTGGACGAAATCACCAACATTCATCGGCAGAGCGAGCACTAGATCGACGTCTACAATTTCTTTTGTTGAAGGAACAAACCGCCTCGGAGGATAATGGTGGGGACTGAAAAACTAAAGGATTTTCGATCGCCCCCCTTTGTTTTATGGATTTGCCCTCGCCGCCATTTTTTTTTGTCACTCGGTTGGGTGTGGAGTGTAGTTTCCCTTGTCGGATTTTTTTTCTCTAGTCGTATTTTTTGGATTTTGCGTCGCCGGAATTCGCCGGATTTTCCTTGTGTAAATGGGGATTTTATGGGGGGAGACAGTGAAGTTCCTCGCTGCGCTTATATTTTGAAGCAAATTAACTATCTCGCCGTAAAATTGTTATGTCTTGCCGGAAAATTTTAATCATTTCATTAGTCCTCTAATTAGTTTCAGTACAAAGATTATCCTTAACCGCCCCACTTAGTTTAACATTTTCTCAAATTTCCTTTGAATTTCAAACGAAAACTTACAAATATTGATTTTAGCTTTTTCTTCCAACTAACCAATGAGAGCCTGCCACGTCATCAATTTTTTCCCGTGTGCCATACACCGAGTGTATCGGTATCATTTCCCGAGAATGTGAGAAGAAATGAGTAAGGAGTCAGGAGTGAGGTTAGAGAGGGGAGTGAGAACTGAGAACGATGGTTTCTTGTTTTTGGAGAGAGAAAGTGACGAGCAAAGTCAGAAAAATAAAAAAGAGAAAAAAAAAAAGCGTTGAAGCTGTAAAACATAAGGGGCACGCACGGTATTTTAAAATGGTTTACTTAAAGAAGCTTCCGTGTTTTCAAGAGAAATAATTGAGAAGCTAGAATTTGTAGCTTCTGTTTTTTGGGCATTAGAAATAGTTTTAAATTTCAAAAGAATTAAAAATAATTTCTACAAAACCAATGTTTGGCCCAGTTTCTGTTTCTTGGGCCTAGAAACAGTTTAAAGAGCTTGGCCAAACACCCTCTTAGTTTCACTTCTAGCTCTATTTTTTCAAGCTCTAGTAGTCCTTTTGAAGGATTCCATGCTATCTTGGAGGGGCTAATCCTCGGTCTACTTTAGTTAATTAATAAATTATTAAGGGCTTGATCCTCCTTTACACCAGAAAAAACTATAGCTACAAGTACAACTCACAAGACCGATAATTACAGGCTCGCAGTTAAGACTAGTTTTGTCAAACATAACCCTAGATAAATAGCAATTTGCACCATTGGTGGAACCAAAACTTGGTGCACCCTACAACATATATTTAACATAATTGAGTTTGGGGTTTTTAGCGCAGTGGCGCACCCTCCACTTCTTCCCAACAATAACATGTCTTCAAGTCTCATTTTCACCAAAGTTAGTGGCTACTTTGCTCTTAAACAAAGAAAAAAGATAATCGATGTAAATCTTCAAAGTGAGTGCCTGTATTTAGCATTGGCAAGCAAGAAAACAATCAAATTGAAAGGTTTCCATTGGCAACATCAAAAGCACATATGGATTCCTTAAGTTTTGTATTTCGACATTTACAAAATCTGCACCATATATGGGAGCAAAACTTGGTGCATCTTACTGTAGATATTCAACAGTAGTCCGGCCTTCATAAATTAGACTTTGTACCTTTGCTGGTTCTTAAGCTGACTGCTGACCATATGTTATAAGCTGTCTAAGGAACCAACTTGATTTACTTGTATTTACCAGTTTGCAAAATCCTGACAAAGATTGGATGTTCTACCAATTCTTTTGCTGAAGGCCGCCGGGTTGGATCTGGATCCACCATGACCTGTTGGTACACAAAAATTTGGAGCAAACAATCAGACACGCCATAAACGATTGCAGAAAGAAACGCTGTTAACAAAGTTCAAATCATCGGGAAGCAACAGCACATCAGCACATCAGCACATATCTTTCGACCACATGCATGGATGGCTGAATCATGGCTCTTATCCACATCTTGAATCCATTCATATACTGCACCTTTTAACATGAAACATGAAAGCAAAAGTATATAGGAGTACAAGATACATCCACAGTGGTAGGTTGGACGGTGAGAGAGAAGGCAAGTGCACCAAGGGAGAGGAAGGTCACTTCATTTTAATCTGTCCACTTTATAAGCAGCTCGACCTTCCCATATCCCAATTCTCACTTAAGGCTGACATTTGCTAATAAAGTTGAACGAGAAGGCTGAACACTAGATTATGGTGAAGCTCCCAAAAGAATGAAAAGACACAAGGAGAGTTGATCAGTTTAATGTAAGATAGTAGTTCACACCTTGAGCAAGTTCTGCAATTGCAGTGAATTGCCAGGAAGCAGTGGAAGTTTCCCCTCCCTCAAAAGCTGATGCCCTGAACCCTGCAACGATGACCTTCGCAAAAGCTCATAGATAGAAGCCCCCAATGAAAAGATATCAACTTTGTCAAGATGATCATACTTCTCATTCAAAATTTCTTGGGGCATATAACGTGCATCGCCCTCTTCAATGGGCAGATTCTTATTGAGCAGTGTCGCACAACCGAAATCCCCAAGCTTATAGACACCTTTCTTTGCATAGATATTGTCCGGCTTTACATCTAGATGAGCAATTCCTCGCTCATGTATAAATTGCAATGCCTTAGCAATCTGCAAAGACAAACATTAAGAATGTGGAGGGACAGAATAATAATGTTTAATTTCTAAACATGCATTTTAACATTCTTTACATCTAGATGACCAATCCCTCCAATAGTATAACTTGCAATGCTACAGCAATCTGCAAAGCCAATCAATAGTATGTGGAGGGACAAGTAAAAAAAAAAGTTGTAGTTTGTATACATGCAATTGCCATATAACACCATTCACCCCCTCCCCAAACCCAACCAAACAAAATTAGAAAGGAAAAAGGGATCCAAGAAAGAAAGGAAGAAAAACAGAACAAAATAAAGTTTCCCTGCGTACACCAGAATACAAACTGTGTACACCAGAGACACCATGTACGTTGAAATATAGGATATTGTATCAGTTACGAATATAGACATCTCTTGCAGTGAGACAAATACCAGTATGTTAATCAAGTAATTAACCCACAGCTAGCGGAATATCATACCTGGTACAAAGCTCCCAAAACTTGTTCATCAGTAAGCAAGCAAGAAGATTTATGAAATGACAGGCTATAGTCACAGAGCTCCATCTGTATGTACAGTTGCTCATTTTCAAACCAAGAAGTGTGGTAGCCTACTATATTTTCATGAAATCCTGCAATAACCAAATAAAACTAGTTTTAACAACGTAATCAAGGTTAGGTATACAGCGAATTTCTAGCAACTTTTGACACATTAAGCCCAATTCACAAACCTAGAGCTGCTAATGCTTGAACCTCCAGCAAAGCCTTCCTCCTGCAGTTGTATTTCCAAAAGCACTTGCAACGTCAGAAAATAAAAGAAATGAACTGCTTCAGATTCATTTAAGCACAAAAGTTACCTTTCTGATTCCTGATGAAGTTGTCTGATGCTGTGCTTCACTGCGTACATGCACCCATCAATTCTCTTCAGGACTTTAAATACACGGCTGAAGTTCCCATGTCCGATTTGCTGGCATAGATAAAATATTAGTAACCTAGTGAAGGAAAATTTTAACATCCAAAATTGCGCAGGTATTTTAAACTTCTAATGGTACCTCAATCTCTTGAAAGTCTGTACGATACCTTGACATGCTATCAGCACCAGTAGCAGATGCAGGAAAATAACCTATAGAGCAACATAGAATTTGCTTAACTGGCCTTAGAAAAGTACAGAAAAAGTAAAGGACTGAACCAGAGGGAGAACCCCCATCACACCTCATGCAGGTTGCAATTTGAATGAGCAAACATATGAGTTTCTCAGCAAACAAAAACAAAACAAAACCAAAAAAGAAAGTTGTTGGAGGAAACTACAAATTCCTTATTATGCAACTAGAGTCAGCAGCCAACAGAAGAAACAGATGGTCAAACCTGAACACTTTGTTCTCCAGTTTCCAAATGGATCTACATCTGTTTCTGAAGCATCCTTTACATAAGGGTTACTTATACAGGGTGGTGGCATCACACGGCAGCGTAAAGCAACTGCCGACTGCGACACATAACTTGGACCTTTGCCTATTGCAGATCCTGTGGTTGTCTCCTCTGTCTTGATTTCATCCATAGAGGAAGCATCTTTTGAGAGTTCCACTATCTTCTGATGGTCAGACATAGAGTCGGGGGACTTGACACAGATGCCATCTGTAGAAATTGTGAGAATTCAGTGATAAGGGAGCACAAAGTGGAACACAAGAAGCAAAACAAACCATACCAAATGGAATACAAAGAAGGAAAAAATAGCCTTAAGAAAGAGACTACACAAATGAACACAGAAATTTAGAATGCCGAAAACCCTGATGTTTCAGGTGAGTAAGCCACAAATATTCGCATCCAGATCCCTCTTAAAAATCGAATTTCATCATCTGGCAAACATCCTTCAATAGTTGACAGCATTTGCTAAGCCTAAGGTACTTCGAGAAAGAACACAGCAGACAACAACAACAACAACAACAACAACAACAACAACAACAACAACAACAACAACAACAACAACAACAACAACATTACCCCAGTGCCTCCAAAGAGGCTCCCGCCTAGGCAGGGTAAGGGGGGGTCGGTTGTACGCAGCCTTACCCCTGTGAGAGTCTCACAGAGAAGCTGTTTTCGTTTGACCCAAGATCCGAAGTGCGACGACCATCGACAACTTCACAATAAATAAGAAGTGCTAACAGTTTTATGAGTCATTTTGCTTTAGTCCATATATTCCAAAGCCAAAAAGTAGTGAAGCTTTTGGCCCCAGTGGAAATGGTGGACAAGAGCAGTCAAGAAAAACAGTCTAGATATTTAAAATTTTTGAAACGAACAACTAAATAATGATGTTACTCTTCACCTAGTCTCTTATCATTTTCAGATAAAAGCATATAGAAGCACATCCCATAGACTCTGGCACCTATCCCCATCCCAGTAACCTTGAATCTCGCTAAGCTGAACATGGTTGTGTCACTGCAACCAGAACAGCCAAGCATATGTGCATTGATTATCTATAGGCGCATTTGTAAAAGTTCATTGGATTGCATATCGAACATTATATTTGCAATCCCTCATGGATATTGAGATAGATAGCCATAAACCAACGGTGCCCTGTCATTTACAATCTCTATCCTCAACATAAACCAACAGGCAACAGATATGCCCCATTTATCCCTATAAAGCTACAAAAATCATCATGTATTTCATCAAACTGATCGACTTGTGATTGTATAGGAGGTTTCTTGCGTAGCCTAGTAGCTTAGTAGCTTAGTAGCTTATAGGAGCTTCACTAACGGTCCTACACCAACAACTCAACAAGCTATAAGCTAGCTAAAGAGCTCCCAGCCTCCCATTAGCTCCCTTTCCAACAAACAGTTTCCTTTGCTTCTTGACACTATCAGAAATTGCAGCCAAAGACATGATTAACACCTGGGAGACGGGTCGTAATGCTCTAAGCTTGAAATGGGAAAGCAATTACCTTGCTTCAACCTTTTACTCCTTGTAGTCTTCAACTTCTCAGGCGAATTCGGACATGAGATATTTTCCTGCCAAATTTTCAAACTATAAAACTCAGCAAAATCAAACCCTAAAACTGAAAATAAAAATGAACCAAAAAAAAAGGAAAAGAAAAGAGCTTCAGTAACAACTGTTATAAACCCTAGAGGCTATAATAAGCAGCCATCACCTTGTTGCCATCGAAATTGTTGAAGAGATTCGAACATTCCGGGGTAATGTAATCTGGGGTACTGCAACCATTTTCGCCAAACAGCAAGTAGAATCAAAAACAAAAATCAAAATAAAACATTACAAACCAAATACCAATACAAAGAGAAAGAATCATTACACACACTTAATGTCTTCAATATTGCAATTCGCCACTAAAATTATCCCAAATCACTAGAAATCTCTAACCCATATGATATAATTTGAACCCATATAAATCTAACAACTACCCAGATTCAGAAATTGCATAATATTAAAAACCCCATCTCAAAACCCCCATTTCATTTCACAAATTGGGAAACATTTCTAATAGAACTTGACCAAATAAGAACATAAACAACAAAGAATTGGGACCAAAGCTCAAAACTTTAATCAAAATATCTAACTAAAACCACTTTACCAAAAGAAATCCTGACTAAGGATGAAATCTTTGTCATCTGAAGGTGCAGCAACATCATCAATATCAAGATTGGAGGATTGTAGGATGGGGGTTTGGCAGGAATTGGATTCTAGAACCTTCTGGAATTGAAAGGAATCGCTAGGAATTGAAGAATAAACCATAGATTGCTCATTTTGGAGCTGCTGTTTTTGCTGTTGTTGTAATTGGGGAGGTGAAAAGAGAGAGACTTTAGTAAGCATTGCTGTTAAGGGTCTTGTAAGTGTGCCCTTGTTCTTCATTTGGTTTCTTCTGGGGTTCCTCTTTTGCCCTCTCTTCATTTATCTCTCTCTCTCTCTCCTCTCTCTCTCTCTCTTCTTGTCTGGAAATGGTGTTTCTGAAAGTGGGATTTTGTGAAAATAATTCGAATTTGCGCGGGGTTCAAAATGGTATGAGGTGATGTGATTTTAGCTGAGCAGAGTGTTTAGTCAGAAAAAGGGAGCATTGGATTTGGATGGGTTTTTGCCTTTTTGGAGCTTGTGATCTAACGGTTCTGATTAATTTGGGGAAGATGGTGGGGTTTTAGTGCTATGAACGCTTTTATTAACATTTTGTCCTTCAATTTGTCAACAATCTTCTCAAATTAAGATAAGTAATCTCTCAATTGATACGTAATCTTCTTTAAAAAAAATAAATAAAAAGGTAATCTCTCAAATAGCAAGGGGGAATGGGTTTTTTTTCCTTTTTTTTAATTTTAATATTTTTATTTTACCAACAAGGGTGGCGGTCTAGTGGTTTCAAGTTTACTCTCAAGTGATTTGGTAAGGCCGTAAGGTTGAGGATGAGGTGGGAGTTCAAGTGGTAAGTGCTCCCCCCTCACAAGTCACAACCCAGTGGTCGGGGTTTGAATCCTCATGTAGGGAGAATAATAAAAATTTCCTCTACCTTTCTTTGTAGGGAGGGTCTCCTCCTCTATTTGAGCCCGTCGGCCCATCAAAGATGGGTTGGCTTGCCCGGCACGTGTGATTTCCCTGTAGCAAAAAAAAAATAATAATTTGGTAAAGCAAGGTCATGGGTTCGAATTATCATTTCTCTCATACCTTGTATCTGTCAACTTTTAAGATGACAAGGGTCAATGAACATGACATTCGTCATTCACTTAAATAAATTGCAACTTGGTATTAAAGTTCATACCCGCCCAAAAGAAAGCAAATGAGCATTGCTCATTATGCATTACGCAGGCCCAAACGATTTAAGAAGCCCATACCTTTTTGTTTTTTTGCTACAAGGATGATTTAATAGCCCGCAAATCATACACGCGCGGGCAATGGGCTGACAGGCTCAAGTAGAGAAGAGGACCCTCCGTACCAAGAAAGATAAGAGAAAATTTTATTTTTTCTATAAAATATCACTAAATTGTAAGAATGGGTCACTTACCACTTGTGCTACCACCTCATCCTTTGTGTCAATTACCATCAGTTAAAAAATCAATAGTTAAATTACTTCATTTTCTTTACTCTCTCTTATCTCTCTTAAGGTATTATACTATTATATAGTCCAAATGTGAATATTTTGTCTTTATATATATTTTGTAAAATAATAACGTTTGATGTAAATTTAAAATTTTTTTTTTTGTTGAAATTAGATTTTTATTTTATTTATCTTGTGTTATCATTTTTATAGTTGACTAATTGTGCATACCCAACTTGTAAATTCTAGATCCGCCACTATATTTAGAATTATTGTTAATTATATAGGTTGCAACTTAGAATTATTATTGTGGGATGGATAAAACTTTGGATTATTTGCATCAAATTTTTCGAGTAAGAAATACCACCCTTAATTCAAAATTTAAGATAATGAGCCTTAAATTATCTACCTAAAGGTTGGAGGGCTGAGAAATAAGAGGTCTACCACTTAAATGAACGAACTCTCATCTCTTCCACCTCCAGTAGTCTTGAATAATCGTGAAGAATTTCCCTTGAAAACGAAGTGATACATTCTTGCTCGATACAAAGTTGCCAATACGAAAAAGTTGCCTAATTATTTGCTTGATTTGAAAAAACACTTAACAATTAGATGTGATACACATACATACTTTAGCTAGGTACGAGCTCCCTATTCAACATACATTTTATTCTAGTTCAAGTATTCAAACATGTTGAAGCCATAATGAGCAAGAATGGTCACTTTGATAATGTAACATTCATGCCAAACTTATTACATTCCTTTGAATTGAGAGCAACTTGTGCCCATGCGAAGAAGTGAGGAGGTGATGCCAAGATTAGAGGTTTCAATATCAAACTCTACCAAATTGTCCTCCATTTGCTTTCCACCTATAACAATTGAAGTAGTTGGTGAAGAACCTCCATCCACAAATCCCAAACATAACACATTGTTTGAGACTTTCACCATCGAATTCGCCCCGTAAATCCTCCATCGAGCATTCTTGTTGCGCAACACCGGACTCTTGTTGTTCAATATTATGTCAATGATGGGCAAAACGGGGCCTGTTTTCGAGTTAGCAACCGTTTTGGCGTTGAAGCACGCCGCCAAAGGAGCCACTAGGGCAACTTTAGTGATCTTCATTACCATGGCCTTGCTAACAAAAACATTGATAAGAGCCTTGTATATGTCACTTTGTAATGTACGGAAATTATACTGAATGACTCAACCGAATAAGGGAGTCCTGACGCATATATATAGATTAGCGTGATTAGGGTTACAGAGAATATTTACAGAATTAGTTTCCTAGTATAATTCTAATTCCCTATTATGTAACACGGTGTAAGGTTCCATGGTGCTAATCTTTGTTCCACCAACCCCATTTTTATTGAAAGACAATAAGGATGTCTTAAAATGTAATGGAGTGCCATCGACCTTGATGGATTTGACATTGATGAAATACTCCACGGAAGGTTCTCCATCGGTAGAGATTGGAGCTGTGCTATTGGGATTGATTACGAGTGGGGTGGTAACGAGTGATTTGGACAAGTCATTTATCGAACGATTAGAAGATGGAAAATGGTAAGGGCTACCTCCAAAGTAAACTGCTCCATTATTATTTCCCGAGTTAGATGAACCCAGGAGACATAGGGCAAACTTATAAGGAACCTTGAAAGATGATGAGATTTGGGCATGCAAGGCAGTACTGGTCCTGGACAATGTAACAATCCCTTTAACGGGCCTTTAACGGGCCTTTTTCGGCACAACTAAAAGAGAAATTGGGCAACAAAGTTTTCAAAATTGGAGCTAAGTTGTTGGGTGACATTTTGTACCACAAGTGTTTTTGTTGCAAGAAGGGGAAATTGGACCATCACAATTTTCGCAAAAAGAATTACCAAAGGCATCACATGAAGGTGAATCACAAGGTAAAGGGCGATATGTAGAGCTATTGTAGCCATAGATTTCACATGTAAACCATGACCATTTGTTACTAAGATCAATGACAACAGAAACACGGGTTTTGGCTACAAGAGAGCTAGCTATATATTGGCCCTTAATGTTGTCTTTGACAACGGGGAGCACTAAGGAAGTGGCATTAGTGACATGAAAGATAATTGGAAGCAATTGAAACAAGAAAAATAATATGAATAAAGAAGGGCTTGAAGCCATTTTCTATTGTCTATTTGATTTTG
Organism: Tetragonia tetragonoides; assembly: GCA_038025085.1. NCBI lineage: Eukaryota > Viridiplantae > Streptophyta > Magnoliopsida > Caryophyllales > Aizoaceae > Tetragonia > Tetragonia tetragonoides. Next base: position 14,643,502 of record CM076142.1, on the reverse strand, counting down.
GAAACTTGATGGATTGGTATAGCTTAAGTTGTAGGTATATTTATACTCCAAGAGAATTGAAAAGGGAAATTTGTGGATATATTCTTTATTCAGTATTTTCATAGTAGTTTGGAGCACGTGCAAAGGGCACTGCCCAAGAATTGCAAGTGGCATCTTGTCTTCTGCTAGACTATTGGAGCTAATTAGTAAATTCATTTCTTCAATGTACTTTTGGATTGATAAAATAAGTTAATTTTTTGGCTAATCAAAAAATAGGGTGCAAGGAAATGATGATCGACGTACCCTTGCTACGTCATGTTCGAACTCTCGTATTCAACATCAAACATATCAGGCTAATTAAACAACCAACGCAAGCAGTGACCCATCAACGTAGCACAAATTCAACAAGGGGCTAGTATAGTCTCTAGAAGCCAGCAGATACAAGATATGGAGGGAATAAAGATTCAAATCCATGATTTTATCTTACCAAACCATTTGGGAGTAAACTTGGAACCACTAGACCACCGTTCTTGGTGATAAAATAAGTTAATTGATGAACACTTTTGAACTGTAAGCTGAACCATTTACTTCCTGCACTTAGGGTGCGTTCTTTTCCACTGATTGGGTAAGGTCTTGCCACTGATTTTCACTGATTGGGTAAGGTCTTACTACTTATTTTCACTTATTGGGTAATGTCGTGCCACTGATTTTCACTGATTCTCACTTATTCAGTATGATCTTGCCACTGATCATGTGAGCAAAATATGGGTCATGTCACTGATTTTCACTGATTGGGTAAGGTCTTGCCACTGATTTTTACTGGTTGGCTAAGATCTTGCCACTGATTATCACTGATTCAGTAAGGTATTGGTATTGATTCTCACTGATTGCGCAAGGTCTTGCTACTGATTCCTATTAAATTGCGTAAAATCTCACCACTAATTATCACTGATTGAATAATGTCCAATAAATAAAAAAGAACACACCCTAAATTAGAAATTGTCCACAAGTTAACGTTGATCAAACGCCAAAGCCACGTTGACGAGCAAAAGAAAAATCAATAATTGTACGCGTCTGTGAAATAGACGCAAAATTGCGTCTATTTCGCATTTTAATAAATAAAATGAAACCTTGGCCCACTTCAGTAGAGTTGTTTAATGAAATTGGTAAGGGGGCAATATGGTAATAGTATGTTATCATTTTCTTACTTTATCTCTGCTACTTTCTCTGACTCTCTTTACAGCTACTGTTAACTTTCTCTCTCAGCTTCCATTTTTTCTCCATCTTTGTCTCTGCTATAGTTTCTCCCTTTGTATTAGTGACTTAAATTGTAAATCAAATTCATTAATTCTAAAATGTTCTGCTACTTTCTCGTGGCACTATACCTATTTCTCCACCATCCTTGGTTCTTTCTCCGTCTCCATTATTTCTCCACCTTATCTATGTTGTTCTCTCTCCCCTGTATTAGTAGCTTAAACAGTAAATCAAATTAATTAATTATTTACAAAAGTGTGTAAATCGTTAATTCAATCAACAAAATCCTAACTAAAATAAGAAAAATCTTAACTAAAATTAAGTAATTCTTACAAGGTTCAAAAAGCGTTGACTAAGTACTAGTAGGTTAACGTTGGTCTATCATGACATTAAAATCCCCCTTAGTAGCTCTATTTGATCAACAATTTATCAAAAAGTTAACCAATAATCTATGCTTGTGCGAATTGAAGTTAAAATTAGAGGAGAGGGAGTGATGGATCTAAAAATGAAAATCAATTGAATTGGGCATAAGTTCAAATAACTTTGGGCCTTTCCCCATTAAGAAAAACAGAAGAAAAAACAACAAACTTTGGGCCTCTCTTCCCATCAAAAAAAAAACTTTGGCCCTCTTCATTACTGGTGACGATAGCACTATTCTCTCTTAGTTCTAAAACTAGTCGTCCTCAACAATGTCTTTGGGCCAAATTTATAATTTAATTTGAAGCCCAAGGTTTGACCATAAAGTTTAATATGCAAGGGATATTGTGAATTTGTAACGAATTCTCTTCTAATTTTGGAGTGGTTAATAAAAAAAAATTATAAAGTGAACAAATAATTTTAAGAAAAAGAAGAAATTTTCGTAAAGTAAAAGGAGTAGCTTCATCTTGCGTAATGATACATTTGATCCCTTGTAGTAATAAGATTTGTCATTTTTTTTAATATAGTTATATTTAAATTAATCAATCCAATCTCAATTGAGTCTCAATAAGACAATTGTATTTCAATAATGGTCAATTAGATAGAACAGATCATTAAGCGTGGTAGTTTCAAATTTGATCTTTAATGTATATCAAAACAATTAGGTGGAGACCACGGACTGTGATTATATAATAAAATTTATATAACGTGATTATTAATCTTATCGAAAAATCAAAGTGTAACTCTTACTTTTGAAATAATATTAGTAATATATGGATAAATATTAATATAATTCATTTAATATCATGAATGTCATTTAATAAGATTACTAATACTCTATAGGGGACATCTTATATAATTTAAAACTCTTATTATCAATTTTAATTAACTCACCTTATATGCTACATGATCCAAGAGATCATAGTTTCAAATTCTTTCTATACTTGATGTTAGTACGCTAATGCTCTTATGTGGATATAAGTGTACAACTAACCTTCCAAGGGTATGATCTTCCTTTTTACTAAAATCAGGTAAAATATGTAATGTATACATAACTACTTTTCGAAAAATAAAGAAGTTTACCCTCTCAAAAAAAAAAAAAAAAGAAGTTTAAGACGTAAACCTTAGAAAAGCAAAACAAATTTTAATGTTTGTTTGATTGTTTTTTCAAATTTGTATACATTAATAATTATAGAGTTGAATGAAACATAAATTGGAGCCCTAAAATAACACGGGGGATCTGTCTATTACGTAAAGTTATAAAATTATATATGATAATAGTCAAATTTTTTATTAAAGATTGGACCTAGAATCATTTTAGATTCATCGTTTATTTGTTTATTCTACCTACACTCTTTTTATCATATTATACCTTGAGATTGCTTTTTAAATTTCTATAACAAATACACGTATCTCTTCCCTTTTTTTTTTTACATTGCAACTTTTTAGTCATGTTAAGTTAATTAATGTTTTAGGTGGACGCATCCAATGATGTAAAAATTATGCATCTTTTCGTTTATGTTCTCATACTTTATTTTTTAATCAATAAAATATACTACAAATGATTCTCATTTTAAAGGTGATTTCGTACTATTTCCAATGGTAGAACAAATTTAATTTTAAGCCGTAGATCTAAAATTATATGCTAGAGTTGATGTAAAGCTTAATGAAATATTACACATCTCTTTCCAATGGTTCGCTTAGGTGGACGTCTCCGATGCTGTCAGAAAATGCCTCTAATATATAGATATTATGATTATGATTATGATTATGATTATAATTATGATTATGATTATGATTATGATTGTATTTCAATAATTCATAGAATAAAAGGAGTTGTTTCATCTTTATGTGGCCAATGACATATAAGTTAAGCATATATTAATTACTATAGGAATTGCTTTTTGATGAATTATATTACCATTACATAAGCTTAGTGAATGTACTTTATTTTTAAATTAGTAGAGTTTAGTCAAAATCATTACAATCATTAAGAATGTTAGTGGTATTGCTTTTATGATGACCTATAAATTGAGTCGAGATGATCTTAATCATTCTAGAAATTGATTTTTATCAATTATATTGCTATTACGTTAATTTAGTGAATGTATTTCACATTCAAGTAATGGAGCTTAGCTAAAATCATTACGATCATCGATCATTGAGAATGACCAGTGGTATTTCTTCTTCGATGACATATATTTTGAGCTAAGATGATCTTAATCACCATAGGAATTCCTTTTGATCAATTATATTAATGTTACATAAGTTTAGTGATTTTATTTCATATTCAAATTAATAGAGTTTAGTAAAAATCATTATGATCATTGAGAATAATTAGTGGTATTGCTTTTATGATGACATAAAAGTTGAGATGAGATGATTTTAATCACTCAAGGAATTACTTTTGATCAAATATCTTATTATTACAGAAGTATAGTGAGTGTATTACATATTCAAATTAATAGAGTTTAGTCAAAATCATTACGATCATTGACAATGATTAGTGGTATTGCTTCTATGATGACATAAAAGTTGGGCCCAGATAACTTTAATCACTCTAAGAATTGCTTTTGATCAATTATATTGCTATTACATAAGTTTAGTGAATGTATTTCATATTCAACTTAATAAAGTTTAGTCAAAATCATTACAATCAGTGAGATTGATTAGTGGTATTGCTTCTATGATGACATATTGACATATAATAAGTTAAGCTGAGATAATTTTAAGCACTCTAGAAATTGTTTTTGATCAAATATATTATTATTACATAAATTTAGTGAATATATTTCACATTCAAATTGATAGAGCGTAGTAAAAATTACCACGATCATTGAGAATGTTAGTGATTTTAGAGTAAAAAAGTCAATATATACATGTAGGATTACATTTTAGAGTTTCTCACTATAGTTGAAAATACGGTTCAGACTAATATTCGTTCATTTAATATTTATAAAATAATAAATTAATTCATAGAGCTTTTGAGTTGTAATTTGGGTTAACATAGTATGTTGGGAAAGTTAAGAATAAGTGTTGGATAGCCACTAGATTATGTAGAATCAAGGGTTGATGTTGTTTCATTGTTATTGTGATCCATGTGACCACTAATGGACCAATGGGAAGCCTTCATTGTAACTGTGATCCATGTGACCATTAGTGGACCAATGAAAAGCCTTTATTAATCTTATTTAAACTGTGACGGATAACTTTTTGGGTGATGTAACTACACTTGGTCATATTGACCCTAAGACAAAAGTCAGTTGAAAGTGACTACTCTTTTTTTGCTCGGTACTGTGGTTGAAAGTGACAACTCAATGGCCACTATTACATACTTTTTGAAATAAAAACATGTGCACTAAAAAGCAAAATATGTTAACTAGAAACCTATACACAAGTACTAAAGTTCAAATTTTCTAACCAAATATTTTAAAATGTTAACTACAAATTTTTTTTTCTAAATTTTCATTCATTAGTTTGTGGGATATGTTCCAAGTACATAGGGGTAGGAAATAAGGAAAAGATATTTTGTATTGACACGTTGATCTATTTAGATGATCAATATTGAGGTGTCGGGCTGTCGGCCACTAATTCATTTTCTACGCGACGATATTTTATTGTAGTCCCTCAAATATAAATTTTACTAGTTGAAACCTAATAGTCTTTTTACCCACTCTTATTAAAAAATAAAGTATAGATGAGAAACTCTAAAATATACATCCTACATGTAAGAAATTAAATCATAAATTAAAATGTTAACTTAAAGTAGATAAAAGATTAACTAAACTTTGGATAAATGTTACAAAACATTAACTAGATGCTATATTGTTGCTTGGTTCTGTTGTGCTTTATTAGGAATGTCGGTGTCTCAGACTGTTCCATTACCTATGTCAGTAGTGGTGGTCTTGGGATTAGTCAAAATCATTACCACCGTACACTATATACCTCCGTCGAACATGAAATAACAATGTTTAGAATTGATCAACGCCAATTTGCAATTAATGTATTCAAATGAAATATAAAGTGACTCACTTATGATCACTAAAATTCTCAATATTTCAATCATATGATGACATATAGGTGGCAGTTCGAGAGCCGCCAGCTGCTCCCGCTAAGCCAGCTGGCGACAACTTTTTCTTCCGATTTCTTCAGTTTTGGCCCATCTTTTCACCCGTCCAACCCTACTCTGTCCCCTATAAATACAACTCTCCACCTTCAGTTCAATACAGACAGTCTACAGTTGACAACTTCTATTCTCAGTTGAGTATTAATATTCCTGAACTTCTCCCTCTTTCTTCCATAAATAATTCTATTCTCAGTTGAGTATTCATGAGCTTCCCCCTCTTTCTTTATTTGAGATCTTATTTTGTTATTCAATTGCTAAATAGCCTACAGTTCAAGAGAGCTTAGTCTAAACCATTACGACCGTTTAGAGTGATTAGCACTTTTTGTGCCATTGACGTCTAAATTGAGCCGAAGTGTTCTAAATCACTCTCGAACTTGCCTTTGATCACTTATTATTAGGATTGATATTACATAAGTCTAGGGAATGTATTTCGTATTTTTACTAAGAGGACTTAGTCTAAACCATTACGATCGTTGAAAGTGATTAGCACTTTTTGTGCCAATGACGTCTAAATTGAGCCGGAGTGATCTAAATCACTCTCGAAATTGTTGATTACTTATTAGGATTGATATTACATAAGTCTACAGAATGTATTTCATATTTTTTTTTACTAAGAGAGCTTAGTCTAAACCATTACGACCATTTAGAGTGATTAACACTTTTTTTGCCATTGACGTCTAAATTGAGTCGAAGTGGTCTAAATCACTCTCGAACTTGCTTTTGATCACTTATTAGGATTGATATTACATAAGTCTATGGAATGTATTTCGTATTTTTATAAGAGGGCTTAGTCTAAACCATTACGATCGTTGAGAGTGATTAGCACTTTTTGTGCCAATGACATCTAAATTGAGTCGGAGTGGTCTAAATCACTCTCGAACTTGCTTTTGATCACTACTTATGAGGATTGATATTACATAAGTATAGGAAATGTTTTTCGTATTTTTACTAAGAGAGCTTAATGTGAACCATTACGACCGTTGAGAGTGATTTGCACTTTTTGTGCCAATTACGTCTAAATTGAGCCGGAGTGGTCTAAATCACTCTCGAACTTGCTTTTGATCACTTATTAGGATTAATTATAGGGAATGTATTTTGTATTTTTACTAAGAGAGTTTAGCTAAACCATTACGACCATTGAGTGTGATTAGCACTTTTTGTGCTAATGACGTCTAAGTTAAGCCGGAGTGGTCTAAATCACTCTAGAAATTGATTTTGATCACTCATTAGTAGGGCTGTTCATAACCGGATATCCGAAATTTTGGATATTCGAAAATCGGATATCCGAAATTTCGGATAGTGAATTTTGCGTATCCGAAATTTCGGATATCCGATTTTTGGATATCCGAAATTTCGAATTCGGATACTCGGATATCCGATATCCGAAAAACTTAATTTTTTTCTATTTTTAATTGACTTTAAAATTGGTTATTTTTCGGATATTTCGGATATTTTTGGATATTTCGGATGTCCGAATCCGAAAGTATCCGAAATTTATCCATAAAATCCAAAAAAAATTGGATATTTTTCGGATATCCGTATCCGAACAATATCCGAAAATACGATTTTTTCGGATATTTCGGATATCCAAAATTTTCAAAGTTCATATCCGAACCCGTATCCGAAATTTCGAATATCCGCTTTTCGGATATTCGGATTTTCGGATCGGATGCTCGGATACGGATTCTTTTGAACAGCCCTACTCATTAGGATTGATATTAGATAAATATAGGTATTTTATTTTGTATTTTTACTAAGAGAGTTTAGTCTAAACCATTACGATAGTTAAAAGTGATTAGCACTTTTTGTGCCTATGACGTCTAAATTGAGCCGAAGTGTTCTATATCACTCTCGAACTTGCTTTTGATCACTTATTAGGATTGATATTACATAAGTATAGGGAATGTATTTCGTATTTTTACTAAGAGAGCTTAGTCTAAACCATTATGACCATTGAGAATGATTAGCACTTTATGTGCCATTGACGTCTAAGTTGAGCCGGAGTGGTCTAACAAACTTGCTTTTGATCACATATTATGATTGATATTACATAATTCTAGAGAATTTATTTTGTATTTTTACTAAGAGAGTTTAGTCTAAATCATTACGACCGTGAGTGTGATTAGCACTTTATGTGCCAATGACGTCTAATTGGAGCCGGAGTGGTCCAAAACACTCTCAAAATTGATTTTGATCACTTATTAGAATTGATATACATAAGTCTAGGAAATGTATTTGGTATTTTTACTACGAAAGCTTATTCTAAACCTTTATCCTAATATTTTGTTTTGATTAATAAAATCTTACTGCAAAACGAATACTTTTACTATATTGTTATAACTTATCGTGATATTTTTCCCCCTTTTTGGTTTTGTTATGGGATGATAATTTTCTTCTTAAGATAAAAGTCTCATCCTTGAAATGAAATTTCCTTTAAAATTAAAGTCATTATGTATATGTAGGATTTCATTTTAGAGTTTGTCAATTATACCAAAAAATATGGCTCAGACTTATATTTATAATTAAAAAATTACAAATTCATTTGTAAAATAATATTATAATAATTGGAATTAATTCATAGATCTTTTGGGTTGTAGTTTTGGTTAACATATAATGCATCGAAAGTTAAGAATGAGTGTTGGATAGCCACTGAATTATATTGAATCAATGGTTGATGTTATTCATTGTAATCGTGATCCATGTGACCACTAGTGGACCAATGGGAAGCCTTTATTGTAATTGTGATCCATGTGACCACTAGTGGACCAATAGGAATCCTTTATTAATCTTACTTAAATTGTGACGAATTACTTTTTGGGTGAGGTGACTACACTGGGTCAGATTGACCTCAATGCAAAAATCAGTTGAAGTGACTACTCAATGACCATTATTACGTACAGTGAGATAAAGTGTGCACTAAAATATCAAACATGTTAACTAGAAACCTATAAACGAGTACTAAAGTTCAAAATTTTCTAACCAAATATTTCAATATGCTAACTACAAAAACGTATCCTAATTTCCATTCATTAGTTTGTGGGAATGGTCCAAGTACTTTGTAATGACGTGTCAATCTATAATCAGATGGCCAACATTATTTGTTTTCTACTATTAATCAACGTGACAATATTTTATTAGAGTCCCTAAATATAAAATTTACTAACTGAAACATAATAGTCTTTTTACTCACTCTTACTAATAAATAAAGTATAGTTGAAAATAAAACTATAAAATGTAATCCTACATATAAGGGATAAAATCATAAATTAAAGCGTTAACTAAAGAAGATAAAAGATTAACTAAATTTTTGATAACGTTAACTCAATGTTACAAAACATTAACTAAATAATGTTAATATTAATAAGTGCTATGTTTGAAGCGTTATGTAAGCCTAAATTTTGTGTAGTGTCTTCAACTCGGCTAAATTGTTCTTTTTTCATGATTAATAATTGCAATAGAGAGCAAGGTAGTTTTGTGGGATTATGTGTTTCAAACTTTTTTTGAGGTGAATAATGTGTTTGAGATAACTTAGTGAGTTTAAATTATGAGATTTTTAATCTATAGAAATACATGGCATGGAAGAATAGAAGATTTAAAAAAAAAAAAACACTCAGCATCTTTTTGAAAAGTGGTGACCATTTTCAATGATCATCGTAATGCTTTAAACTAAGCTCTAGTAAATATGAAATACATTCATTAGACTTATGTTATAATAAATATAATAAGTGATGAAAAGCAATTTGTAGAGTGATTGAGACTATTCCTACTCAAATTACATGCCATTGGCCACATAAAATGATAATCATTCTCAAATAGTCCTAATGATGTAGACTAAACTTTATTAGTTAGAATATGAAACACATTCACTAGACTTATTTAATAGTAGTCATAAAAAGTGATCAAAAGCTATTTCTAAAATGATTGAGATCATTCCTACTCAACTTAGATGTCATTGACCACATAAAATGAATTATTGGAATACAATTGTTTTGATATACACTAAAAATGAAATATAAATGGTCGTAATGATTTAGACTAAGCTCTATTAGTTAAAATTCTTTTGTTCACTTTATAATTTTTGATTAACCACTAAAGCTTTGAAAAAACCGTTACAATATCCCTTGCAAATTACTCCCATATTAGAGGATGAGGTGGGAGTTCAAGTAATAATAAGTGTTCCACTCTCACACCTCAGTGGTCAGGGGTTCAAATCCCCATCTATATAGGGAGAATAAAATCTCCTCTACCTTTCTTTGTAGGGAGGGTTTCCTCCTCTTCTTGAGCCCGTCAGTCCATTAAATATGAATTGGCTTGTCCGGCGCGTGTGATTTGTGGGTTATTGCATGCGTCCTTGTAGTAACAAAAAAAAAAAAAAAACTCCTAAACAAAATGGCCAAACCTTGGATTTCAAATTAAATAAATAGATCGGGCCCAAACACATTGTTTTGAAATAAACACTTTGAGTTTGGTATTGAACATGGGCCAATTTGAGTCTTGAAAGAGTATTGAATTCTAGTCCAAAGGTATAGTAGGACACTTTCTCTAATCTCGATCTTATGTACAATCCAAGAGGGACTACGCTACAATTGAACAATAATGAAAAAGCCCAAAGATATTTGAACTACAATTGAACTTTGAACTAACGCTCAATTGGATTGAAAATCCATTCTATATCTGGTTATTCTTTTTTTTTTTTTTGGCTCTTCTGTAAGTTACAATCCATCACTCTATCTCATGTAATTTTCATTTCAATTGGCACAAGCACTAAGGGGAAAATTGATGCCATCATAGCGCAAAGTTACTATGGACCAATAATTAGTTAACATTTTGTTTATTTAGTTAACATTTTTTGAATTTAGTAAGATTTACTTAATTTTAGTTAAGATATTACTATTTGACTTAGTTAAAATGTTGTTGTATCTAGTAAGTTTTTCATGACATTAGTTAACGATTGATATGTAAACAATTAATTAATTTCATTTATAATTTACTATACTAATACAGGGAAGAGAGAATAACATAGATAGATGTAGAAATGGTGGAGACGGAGAGAGAACCATGGACGGTGGAGAGATAGATATATGGTATATAGCAGAGCACTTTAGAATTGATTAATTAAATTGGTTTACAATTTAAGTTACTAATAAAGTGGAGTAGCATAGATAGAAGGTGGAGAAAAATGGAGGTAGAGAGAGAAAGATTGATTGTGCCGAAAGATAGAGACAATGAAGAGAGCTAGTTAACACTTTCTACACAAAAAGTTAGTGAGGGGAGAGAGAAGAGAGAGACTGAGTGAGATAGTATATGTGGGTGAGGAGAGGGTGACTAAGTGAGGGAAGGAATAATTGGGTGGGGTTTTAATTCTAGAGGAAATGTTATTACAGTATTACTCTTGAGCACAATTTATGAAACAATTCATTTTAAGTGGTCTCTACACTTATTTTATTTACTAAACATAGACAATAGACAAAAAAATGCATCTATTGAATAGATGTGTAACAGCATCCAAAAAGAATATCCAAAGCCACGTGAAAATCTGGGTGACAAGTTTTTTATTATTATTATTATTTTTTTTTTGGCAACAACTGGGTGACAACTTGACAAGTTGGCAAGTTGTTTTTTTTTTTTTTTGGGATTATTTTATTTCCACAAATTGACAAGTGTTACAATTTGGGCATATGAGCAACTTTAAAGCAATGGCGTAACTAAATGCGTTTTTTTACCATATTTTTGCTCATTGATGGTGTTGACTGGTTGACGGAAATAGTATTTACGTTAGTTATTCAATTAGTATGATATATTCGCTATTAAATATTAGAGTATGAACATAATGCACTGGGAAGTGTCTCGATCCTCATTTACTCGTACCTTTCTTTTCGACGAGAAAACAAAAGTAAATACGAATCTTGTAGCCAGCTTTTTACATGTTTCAGCCTTATGTGGATAGGCGAGTCTTCGTTTGATAAATTGGTGGATGATGATTGGCATAGTAACGTGACTAGAGTAGTAGTAGAGTTGAACGAAATTGAATCAAGCAAATAATTAAACTCAAATAATAGTAATACGTGAAAGGTGATATATATTAGTATTTTACAAACCAATTAACTAATTTGTGCCCCGTGTAGTATATACATAGGATACTTATTTGTAGGTAGTTGACAGTTTTTGATGCATTTTTTTTGTTTTTTTCCACAATACGTTAATTGTTTAATTTTTCTTATATAACATCAAAATACAACATGAATATTAGTTTCAAATAGAGGGAGCATACTTTACTAAAAAAAAATTGTTGCTATAGATCTATTCTGCACAACATGTTTGTGTATTTTGTTTTCACTTTTTTGTTTCTTATTTTGATATTTTGATAATAAAACATGAATAAGAGTCTTGATAATGCCCCATAAAGAGCTAACCTTTAGATATGATGTTTGCCACCTAAGAATAGCGATCACTTATCAAAATAACAATAGATTACCAGTGAAGCAATTTCATTCGCGAAATCACATATATTTAGTATATTTGGAATCGAAAGTGATACATAGAATAAAGGGACAAATGATGGATTAAAAACAAGCGAGGACAAAAAATTAGCAATTGAGAATCTGAGTTGATTACCGTATGAAAGCACCTTATGCTCTAATAAATATAATTAAAATAGAATCTTCAATACTCACCCTCCAAATTTTTGCTTTTTTGTTCTCTAATACTTGAATGATGCAATCCTTTTATAAACCAAGAACCCAAAAATGTGTATCCATAATCTTGAGTAAAATCGTAGGAATCTCCATGGATTATGTTTATCATAATTGATATATCAATAAAGTACAATAAGGATAATTGACATTAACCTATGTAATATATAACCAAGCACAATCTCTCTAGCTAGTCTCTATTTTCTAAACACTCGTTAAAGTATCATGCATACTACGTACTAATGTCTACATCTCTTACAATAAAACTACTCTTTCATTTATCTTTCTCTCTCCTTATGTTTGTCTTTCCACTATGGTGTATCCAAGTAAACTCCTCAAAAACCGCTTACGATATCCTGACGAACCATGATTTTCCCATCGGGCTACTCCCTAATGAGGTCACCAGCTACGAATTGAACGTCGAGACAGGGGAGTTCAAAACGTATTTGAACAATACTTGTAAGTTCGAAATTGATTCGCACAAGTTAGAGTATAAGCCAACAATCACCGAAGTGATTTCCAATGACAAGCTAACGAATCTTGAGGGCGTTAAGGTCAAGGTTTGGTTGTTTTGGGTTCGTATTGGGCAAGTAGTGAAGGATGGTGATGTGCTAATGTTCTCCGTAGGAAGTGTCACATCTAAATTTCCCATGCAATTGTTCCAAGTTTCGCCAACTTGTTAACTTAAATTTATGACTGTGTCTGTAATAGGCTAAGAAAAGTATGCTTTACATTCTATGGAGTACATGTTTTTCTTTAATAGCAGAATTAGTCGGTTACGAGAGTGTTGTTTTTCACTGAATTGAACTGAGCTAAAATGAATTGGACTAGACTAGACTAGGGTGAACTAAACTGGATTGGACTGAGCTAAACTAAATTGAACTAAAAGCTGCTGAACAGAACTTAATAGTAATCTGTGAGTGTAAAATAGACCACTAAAGCGAATTGAATAGTAATTTGTGATTGGAAAATAGATCAATAAAGCGAACTGAACTTCAATGAACTGAACACCAATCATTGAGTAGGTTCTGCTCTCTTCACTTTTCTTGTACTGAACTTATATGCACAAAACTAAATTAAAGTGAAATGTCAAAATAAACGAACCCGATCCCGGAATTAACACTTAATCTGATATCAACATAAACTCGGAATTAGCACCTAGGCCGTGTTCTCTTCAAAGGAATGGTGCGGGATGGTGAGGAACGGAACGGAACAGCGCGAATAATTCAAAAATATGTGAGACAAAATGAAGTACAGAATGCGATGCGGAACAGAACAAAACAGAATACAGCATGAAATCGACGAAGAGAACAGGGCCTTAACCCGGCCCGAAACTATTCAAACCCGAAACCGAAATGAGGGAAAAGAGCATTTACAGTAACAAAACGAAAACCAAATTTACCCACCGGTAGACTTTCCAATTAACTGCAGAATCGACGGCGACAACACAACTGGTAGCAACTAACAAGCGACAGCAGGCAACCATCCACCGGCGAGAAGCAAAGCCTCTAATCACCCTACGTAAAAAATGTGGCGACATAAATCACTTCCGGTGAACTTTTCCACAATTTCCTTTCGTTTCTTTTTCAAAATTCCTGATATTGAACTGAAATGTGAATTTTACTTCGAACTTCACTTCATATAACTTCCTTTTATTTTTAATTATTGATAGGGAAATGAAGATTCTGATGATCAGAGTATTTCTGGTAAATCAGCATAAAATTCGACATTTTCGTGCGGAATTTATTTCAAAGTAATCTGATTAAATTTCGGGGGTTTCACTGTTGATAGATGAGGATGAAGATGAAGAACAAGATGTTGCCTGGCCTGAGAATATCGTTTCCTTAGCTGGAACTTCAGAACTTAAGAAGGTGAGAGAAATATGAATTGCTAATTGTAATTTGTAAATAATAGTTGTTGAAATGAGTTATAACTCAGCTGCTTACATTTGCACTAATTGTGACAACATAATGTGTAGAAGGGTAAAACTTAGTAGAAGTACATAGACAATGAAATTTGGATGGGACTAAAATAGAAAATTAAGAATGAGGGCTCTTTATTTTGGTTGTGTGAATGTGCTTGCCTTGACATGTTTGGAAGAAAGGTATTTAACATTTTGCTGAGGTTCTCCTCAGGGCCATTGGAGGTGTTAGGCTGTTCGTGGTCATTAACTTCAGGGCCCCATGGGATTAGTTGGGAAAAGCTCAGATACCCATGTTATCTAAATAGAAAATATTTAGCTGAGGTTAATTCTCCTTTGGTGGGAAATAATGGTTGTTGGATATGCGATTCTGTTTGGTATCAAATCCGTTGGCTTAGTCAATAATCAATATGCAACGAACGAGTTTCACTTTTGTATGGAGGTTATCTTCCTCCTTTAGGAGCTATGGGCATTCCAAAAAGGATTAGAATAATTAGAAGGAGAATGAGAAAGGAGAAGGGAGTTGAGAAAGTTGAGGAAAGAGAAGGAGACAACAAGGAGGAAAATTGGGCGAGCGGAGGACAGACCAGGAGATCACTTAGAGGGAGGCAGAATCTAATATAGAGGTTAACAACCAGTTAAAAGCCTATAGGACTTGGCAGAGAAGAAATTGCATTGCGCTTCCTAAAACATACACCTAACAAAAGTACAAATCTGATAGAAAATGAGAATCTAAATATAATTTAAGTGTAATCTTAAACAAAACTAGTAACAAAATTAGCTAGATATATCAAGTCTTAAGGCGATTGCATGAGCTTATGAGGGTGACAATTTTGCATGAGCTGCAAATTAGTTCTGCAAGAGTATGCAGTTCTTCAAATAATATAGCAATTTCCTCCAAATGATGTTGAGTAGTATGTGGAGGGGACTAAATCCTACAAGTAAACTACTAGCACCAACTAAGGGGAGCTCTACGCACGAAAAACTTCCCCCCTCCCGCTAACTCTTCTACTAGCTTCCTCAGCTTATTGGTAGAAATGATGCCTATTTGGGCTGTGTGGGAAGAAAGGCATCATTTGTTGAGACTAGTTGTCAGCTGTGATAGCGCGTTTGTGGTCTTCTAGCTGTTGTGCTGCACCTCCGTTGTTGAATGGAGCAATGATCCTTGGATAATACTCATATGCTAATGTAGCAAGAACAAAGTGATAAGACACTTCCTTCCATGCTATTAGTCTTGATTTCAGCCTTCACATACATGGAAGAACCATTGATCTCAGTGATGTATATATTTAGCAAATTTAGAATGAGAGTTAAGCTCCATGGTCCCAAAAACATTGCTTATTATTGTTTCTGGAATTGTGTATTCTGTTTTTCAGGAAGGCCTGGGAGTTGTATCACAGCTTAAGTTGCTCAAAGGTATTCTTAAATTTCACCCTTTACTATCTGGCTATCTTTTTTCATTGTCACCTTTTTAAGCTCGTGTGGGTGGGGGGGGGGGGGCGGGCGGGGGCGCTCACCTGCATCATCAGTATGTTGGTAGGTTTTGTCCAGCCTGTGATTGTGAACTTATAAATGATGCAGGAAGTGGTACTAAAGATTGCTACACATGATATTGCAACTTGTTTCAAACATAAAAGCTTTCAGAGTTGAAATTTCTGTAATTTTTGTTATTACTGGACCGCCTATTCATTAAAGGTTTATGATTTGTGGTTGTGTTAATGCTCCTGTGACAGTCCTAATTAGTATGTCTCATTACGATTCTTGAGTCTGCTTATGGGAGTGAGGAGTTTTTAGTGGGTAGAGCTCCCATTGGTTGGTGCCAGTAGTTTACTTTTAGGATTTGGTGCCCGCACATACACCATTGCAATTACTAGTGTGCGCCATCTTGTCTACTGTGCTACCAGGCCCTCTTTCCTTACCTGAAAAGTTATACAGATAGTCATCTAGTAAGGAAAGATAAGACTGATGGGCAGCACTTCCTGGCCGTTAAACTTTAGGGCCCGTGGGATCATTCGCTCAAAGGCGGACAGCCACATTATCTAAAAGTAATAAATAATACATAAAAAAGAATGTTTTAACACTCTCAAGTCTCAACAATGACTCCCATTTACTATATGCTTGGGGATGCCGATTGAGAATACCCGATGAACATGCATATGCATTGGTGTTGTGCTGTAGTTATTCGCACTTTCCACTGTCATGGTTGTTTTCTTGTTGTTCGCTAAATGGCAATTATAGAAGTGTCTCTCATACAGGTGTCCATCAGGTAAATCAGAACGGGAAGCAACCATGTATGATATTTGTCTGTATATTCCAGCAAGAGTACAGGACTTCCTGCAGTGACTTGGCGGCTTAATGAATAGGCTACCGTTATGTAGTGCTTGCGGTCATTATGCTGATGAGTGATGATTGCTGCGATGGAAGGCTGAGAAATGAGCCAGCCAGTTGGAAATTTCGATATGTGGATGTTTGAGCAGATAGATGTGTGCATGAATTGTGCAAAAGGAATAACTTCTTATCCAGTATCTATTGGTTATTGTACTTATATGAAGAATACTAGTTGAGCTTATATAACAGAAATTACTTCTATCAGAAGGATGTATTCTCTTCTGAAGACGAGGTTGAAATACCCGATTTTCAAGACAAGAGCCATCTTGTTTGCACAAATAACGTTGGGGGAAACTCACTCAGTTCGAAGAGAGATAGCTTTACTTCTGAAATACATGAGCGGATTTCTGGTGATAAGGTACACCATTTCCCTCTCAATGGTTGCAGTTGCTGAACATGTGGTTATATATTGATGCTTGTGCTGATTTTACCATGATATATGTCTAAAATTGTTGCTGTAATGACACTATGAGTCTTACACATTTCACTTCAATTTTTGGTAGAAGGGAAGCAAGATGCTCTCCAACTCTGTCAGAGCTGGGGTTACTGTATCCGAGACACTGGATCTTTACACCAGAGGAAAAGGAAAGCCATTTGAGCTATCCACAGGGTCCGCAGTTGATAAAGATACCGGAAGACTAGTTAGTTTGGGTGAAAATGCCAGATGCTCTACACACCCTCCTTTGTCTACGAAAGGTAAACTCCCTATTACAAGTAATTTTCTGAGACTTAGTACTGAGTAGTCACTTCTGAACTAAATGGCCCACGACTGAGTGACTCCAATTCAATGATCTATTTGTTCTGTTTGCATGCATTGGTTTGCTTGAACACCCAAAGTTTTCTTCATACCATTTGGCTTTGGGAAAAGGTTGGCAAGATATACAAATTGATCCATCAATGAGAGAGTATGTACGTGGAGTATTCCTTTTTCTTTGGGTCAACTAGCTGCACTTTTGGAAATTGGACTTGCAGTTTTTAGTCTATGATCTCAAATTCTGATGCATGTACATGAGTACATCCTTCGGAAATTTGTTTAAGAAAACAAATCTGAAACTTAGATAAATCCTGCTTATGATAGTATCACAAGATGCAAACTTTGTAAAAATACTTGCGAAAGCCTTCAGTTTGGTTTTCATTCAAGTTGAAGAAATTCCATGGAGAATGGTATTGAACTTATAATTTGTGGTGGGATTGCAATGATTTGTTATGTGGCAACTGCGGCAGGTGGCAGATGGACAACCAAGACCAGACCATCAACTAATGTTCAGCCACATAGGAAAGGCACTTTCTGGCCTTCTGACCATAAAGATGAGGACCCCGACCCAGCCACTGATGATGAGTTACTGGATGAGCCTGAAGCCCTCCATTATAGGCACATGGACAAATCTGCGTCTGGAATTCTAGGAGGGTCTGATGGTGAGATGATGTCAGAGTCAAGCCATGCATTACCAATGAAAGCAGTTATACAAAAGGATCACTCTAGATATTCCATGGTTGAGCTCTTGGATGACCTCCGTGGAAAGAACAGGAATCTCCATTTGAAGTCCAAAATGGTTCCTAGTTTTTACTTGATGATTTGTTTTCGCATTTATACACCCTTGTCCAAGTCTAATTAACAACGTGCTACAGGACGGTAGAAGGAAAGGAAGGGCTGTGCAGCGTGCTGTTCTCAGAAGTGTATCATCATCAGGGAAGGCTTTAACGAGTGATGAAGACCCTTGTGAGATTATGAATAGTGGATCATCAACGGATAATGAGGTGCTTAGTTAAAATTTAAAATATCCCTTGCTCAAATAATGAGGTAACCTTCTACAACCTTGAGGGGGTAGCTCAGCTGGTAAGACCTCCGAGAAGTATTCCAGAGGTCCCAGATTCGAGTCCCCTCAGGGCCACTGGAGGTTTTCCTGGTCTTTAACTTCAGGGCCCATGGGATTAGTCAAGCAAAGCTTGGACACCCATGTTATTGATAAAAAAAATGAGGTAACCTTCTGCATTAAGTTGAGTTGCTTCTTCCTTGTTCAGGAGAAAGTTGAAAATACCGCAGTTGCTATTGTAGAACCCAGAAGGAAAACAATGACAGACAAATTTCAGGAAGCTTTTGGTTCTGCTTCTGTGGATGACGTGAGACCTTTTGCGGTTACGAAACAATCAAGGTGAGTGATGGAAGCAATGATTCTTGATACTATCTGCAGTAGAATTTCATACTAAAACTGTGTCCTGAATAATGGTGTACATTTTGTTATTGGCAGCACTGGACTGTTTGGAAGGCTGCAGCAAGTAATGCAATGGCAAAAGGAACAAGACACAGAGTTCTTGAAGAAGCTTCAGGCTGAAGATTGTCCAAAAGGTGGAAGGATACATCTAATTTACATATTATCTCTCTCTCTCTCTGTCTCTCTCTCTCTCTGGGGGGTGGGTAGTTCAAACAAAATTCATTTAAAGAAATATAGTCCATATACGAGCTTACTGTTTAGCCAACTCTTTATGATATTATCAGAGGCAATGGTATTGACACCTTCTAGGAAGGCCGGAAGGGTGCATGTCCTAGCCCACATCATATGCTCACGAGATAGACAATAATCAAAACAACAGAACACATTTTACAGACTCAATGAAATGCATTGATCAGCGAGGGTTATAGACTTAGTCCATGCTCTGGAGCAGTTGCTCAACCCTGGACAGCTTACTGCAGGACTGAAACTGAAAAATTATTTTGAAGCCATCATTTTCACCATTTTCTTAGATCTTAGTATGTTCCTATCTTGCCAGATTTTATACACAGCACTTGCAGCAGCTACTCTATAGAGCACAGCTTTAGGACTTCCTCCCTGGCAGATGTCATGTCAAATTGTTTCTCTTTATACCATTCACGTTCAGGTCTCTGTGTAGTGTGTACCCTTCCATAGAAAAAGAGATCGACTTTAAGAAGAGCATAAGAACTTTCTAATAAAGAGGTCATGGTTCTCTATATGTAACTGCCACATCATACAGATATTCATCATGATTCCTCCATGCTTTAATCCATCAATTGTGTTAAATCTATCTTGCGAAGCTAACCATTGTATAAAAGCATACATTCGAGCCAGGCTAGAGCATGTAGCTTTCTCTATGGTACTTTGGGAAATCTCCTCTTAGCGGAGAATAGGTGAACTCATTTTAGTGTATCCATGTTTCAGCCTTCAGGACTGTTGACCAGGTTCCTTGTAAACTATTAATCCATTGGTTGGTCTTAAATAACTACTCAACATGCATGGACATTTGAAGGATCAATTCACCACACCTTTCTGCCTTTCCTATGGACTATGGTAGGTGTTCACCTACTTCACCCGTACCTTGTCTCTTTTGTAACTAAGGCTCTATTTTTCCTCACGAACCACCTCTCCACCTCCTCCTCACCCCCATTTTCAGCTTCTAAGAAGCTCAAAGCATCCCTTAGGAGGCCCAAAAGTTGAAGCTCCAATTTGATGCTTCTACTTTTGGGCCCTTAGGGGATGTTTTAGCTTTTTAGAAGTTGAAGATGGGGATGAGGAGGAGCCAGGAGGTAGTGGAGGGGGTGGTTTGTGAGGGAAAATAGGGGAAAAAGTAGAAGCTACTCACAAGCTAGGCCAAACAGTCAAACACGCTCTAAGGACCATAGATTTTTATAATAGGCTGATAGCTGCCTTGTTTCAGGTGATCATGTTAAATATATCTAATTCTCGTGCTCATTTGGGTAGGGTCACCTTTCCCTAGCCATCAAGGGTTCCTTTAGAAACACCTTCCTGCTCAATTCTATTTGGCAATATAAACCTGTATCTTTGTAACTGAACAATAGGTTTAATATAACTTCAACCTACCAGGTACCAGCTTATGCGAGTTTCCTAGATGACAGAGCCAGTGAGCCACACAAAAATACTTAAGTGGCAAAGTATTTTCAATGTAAAGCACAGCTTGCAAAATTTTTCTTTCTGATTTTAAAATTACCAATATATTGAATTTTTTCTCAAATTAGCATCCATAGTGTCAAACCAGATGGCATAGAGACCTTTATGAAAGTTTCACGCAATTATTGGACTGGCATCAGATCATCTGTACTATACAATCACAGACGATCTTCAAAAGTAGAATCGACAAATGCCAAAAGAATTCTGTATTTGGGATGAAAGTTGAAGTTGGGGTTCTTTGCAGATCAACATGATACCTGGATGGGTACTCCATAGCCATGACAAGCAAAGGGAAATTGGTTCTCTTAGCTTGAAGATTGACTGTTTGCCACAACTTGTAATGTGAATAAAATTCGGAGTAAATATGCCACATTCTGTGAATGTGATCCTGTGCCTGGAAAACTTGGCTCATTTTACTTTTCTTATAACATTCAGGTGGAGCAAGGTGCATTGATGTGAAGATTTTATCAAGATCCTTTGATGCAAAACTGACTGTTTGCCATTGCTCTTTACTTGAGAATGAAGAGGTTATATCTATTGACCTTGTTTCTTACTGCCTTCCAGCTAACTCTATGTCTATCTGTATACTGATGTTTGCTCCTATTCCCACATCAGCATATACTGTAGAGAGTAGTTGTGGGGCCAAATGAGACATCTATGTTTTCATTCATTTCGTTTATCCTCCTCTCTCCCTCCTACACTTGTTGTTTACTGTCTTCCACCCCCTTTCTATGTGGGCTTTATTCGCTAGTAGACCTAGGCAGCTTTTGGATATCTGCTTTATGCATATCATCATCAGATAGAGCTATCGAGTGACATGTTCTTTTTCATTCTCTGCAGAGTTCATTGGAGAATCCTCGACAGGAAAATTTTGGGAAGATATGGACTATCATCTTTAACTCAAGGGTTTGTGGTGATGTTGACTTAGAAGAAGCAAACTTTGTTCGTATCCATCCACCATGGTATGTATAATTCTCATTTCTCAGCATGAACTTCATTAATTCAGTGTGAAGAATTGAAGCAAATGCCTGCTGAACTAGCTTGCAATACTAATATGGTGCCATGAGAAGATGGAAGACTACTTTAGGTCAGAAGGAGCAACTTCCTTTTGGGCCAAGTCTTTTCTTAGTTTAATTTATTTTTATTTAAATGCTTTTGATGGAAGGCTAAGACAAGTCCTTAATAGATTAGATGATTGCTACATGTGCATGATATATATGAGCTTAATACTAAGAAATCCCAGAATTATTGTCGCAATAATGAGTAATGAGGCTAGTGTTTGCGAGTTTATAGACCAGATCCACTAAATATGCTAGTTGCTAATGTACAGAGTTTTGCTAAATCTATACACAGGAAAGAGGTCCAAGTCCGAGGTGGCGAAATCATAATTTTAGCCACATATTTTTCTCAGATATATACTTGATCAACAAATTCTCGTCCTGAAGATTTACGTTTGAGAGATGATCTCACAGCCAACGCGAGACACAGCCTGGAAAAGGACCCTTTTTTATGAACTTGAGTGACTGAAGTGGATGGAGACTGTTATGCCTTGGTGCTGCAACCAAGCAATCAAGCTGATTGGATGGTTTTCATTTGGTCAATCACTGACTCATGTGAGCAGATTTGGAACTGTGATTATTTGATGCTGTTCTGTTAGGTGTTATCTGATGTAAACAATCTGGTGGAAGAGCAGTAATGGAAAATTATTTGTTAAAAATATCTTCTGTTCCAGCTTCCTGTCCATGCCTGTTAGAATCAACTCTTTTTTTTCTTTTTTGTTGTCCGATTCTCTTGGCGCTATTAATTTTTTCAGATGCTAATATTTGTGATAAATTCATATTGGTTGTTATGATTCTTTTTGTATATCTGGCTTTTGTTGATTTTAAAATGTTTCTTTTTGTTGTTTTATTATTATTTTTTGTTATAGTTTTTGTTGTTGTTTTTGATTTGTTCTGAAAGACGACCTCCATGAGTGTTGCTGAAAGAAAGTCTGTTCTGTATTCACATGTTCTGATCAGGCACATTTGCACATCAAGTTTTCAGATCATGTATGTTCTGTTTAGATATGCTCATAATGAGATTAATGATTAAATGTAAGTAGAATAATAGTGTTATTGGTCCACACATTAGTGCTATAATGTTGTTTAGTGGAATAGTGGTGGACCTTTGGTGGTAGCTGGGCTGTTTGCCAAATTGCAATTTTTTTTCTTTTTTCTTTCTTATTTATTTATTCTTATTTAATTTTTTTATTTTGTTTATTTTTTTATTTTGACTACGCTGCTATTTGCATTTAATTAGTGAAGTTCTTTTTTTTTTGCTCATCATTTAATTAGTGAAGTTAGTTGGACAGTTTCCTGTCAATTGATAGTAGCACTATATTTGCCTGGGAGTGCGTGACACTATTGCCAAACAACGACCTTGAATGTTTCTCTCAGCTTTCTTATCACCCGGAAGGAAGCTTCAAACTTGGGCCATTTCAAGTTTCAACGCAACCGAGTAAGTCTTCTCCCTCTGTTTACGTTAAGTTTGCGTTCTTATCAATATCATCCCCTGAATCTAAGGTCCACTTTAAAGGGCTCATAAAATTTTATCCCATCTTCCTTTTCCTTTCCTTTTCTGCTGCTATAAACTTCGCCATCTTTGCATTTTGCAGATAATTTAAACTCAAGGGAAACAAAAAAATATGGTGTACAAAACCCTGGAACTGAACGTGATCTCTGCAAAAGATTTGAAAAATGTCAATCTCATCGGCAAGATGGATGTATACGTCGTGGTTTACCTCTCGGACGATCCGAAGAAGAAGCAGAAAACCCCGGTTCATCAAGATGGTGGTACCAACCCTACATGGAACTACACCATGAGGTTTACCATTGATGAGGATGTTGCTTCCAAAGTTGGTAAGTATCTGGTTTTTCAACTCAAACATGAGCATAGCTTTGGGGCTGATAAGGAATTGGGAGAAGTGCTTGTATCCTTGAAAGAGTTGTTAGACAGTGCTAAGGGAAAAGATCCTAGTGCCCCTCAGTTTCTGACATATCAGGTTAAGAGATCCTCTGGAAAGGCTAAAGGTGAACTCAAGTTTTCATTTAAGTTTGTTGATATGGATCAGAAAATTGGTGGTTCTAGTTACAAGCCATCTAGCTCTAGCAGCAGCTCTAGTTATGCAGCACCGCCCCCACAGGCGTACCCACCGCCTGGGGGGGCTGGTCAGCCGTACCCACCTGCAGGGTACCCTCATGGCGGCGGGGTTTACCCTCCTCCGCCTTCACAGAAGCCCGGAGAGTACCCCCCACATCAAGCACCACCACCTGTAGGGTACCCTGCAGGTGGCAGTGCATACCCTCCGCCTTCACATAAGCCAGGAGAGTACCCTCCACAACAAGCACCACCGATGGGGGTTCCGTATAACGCACCACAAGGGTACCCGCCTTACGGAGGATACCCTCCCCCGCAAGCGGGATATGGGTACCCTCCTCCTGGTGGCTACCCTGGTGCTTACCCTCCTCAAGCAGGATATGCCCAGAATTCGTATTTTCAGAAACCACAGAAGCCAAAGAAGAATAGCAGCAACTTCGGAATGGGATTGGGAGCTGGTCTACTAGGAGGAGCTATTGGTGGACTTGTGCTTGGTGAGATGGTGGATGATTCTTTTGATTCTGGGTTTGATGGTGGTGACTTTGATGGTGGTGACTTTGGTGGTGACTTTGATTTCTGATGATCCTAACTCAATTTCAGTTTTTGTGTGGAACTTAGAAGCTATCATTTTCCTTAGCTTTTGTTAGTTTTATGCAAGGATAAATTTGATTTAGTGCTTCCTTGTCTCTATTTTTTGGTTGGTTAATTTTCATTGTAAATTGATATTTATTTTTATTGTATTTGTTAATAACTTTTGTGTGCTGAAATAATGCCTTCCTGATTTTGATCATATGCCTCCAGTGTATACCTTTGTTAGTCTAATTGCTGTAATCCTTACTACTAGCCTAATTGTTGTAGTTCTTTCTTTGCGAGTAGATTTGTCATATGAATTGCTATGTTCAATAGTATTCCCTTCCTCTTATGAAGATGTTTACATGTGCTTTTTTACGGTCTTCAATGCACCATTTTGACAATAGATAATTGTAATTATATGTATCTATAAATTATAAAATTATAATTTTTCAAAAGTATTCTTTGAAATGAATCTAACAATAGCAATTTTACATCATAAATCTTTGTATTTTTTTTGCTAATTTATGGTCAAAGTTTGTGAACTTTAAAATTGAAAAATGAAGTGTAAACATCTTGGTGAAACGGATTAAGTATATCATAACCAAAATAAAGAACCAAAAACGAATCAGAATTGTTAAAGCATAAATGATTTAAAGTCAAGAAAAAAGTTTATTAAGAAGTTGCCAGAGCAGCGAACTCCACTCCAGCTCCAAATCCGCTGGCTTATTGAGTTATTTCGAACTCCATTTCTTAAATTCAGCTCTAATTAGAGGTGGCCATGGGCCGGTCCATTTCATTCGTGGACCGGGCTTCATCGTGGGCCGAGCTTCGTAATAACTAGGCACTGACCCGCATGGATAGGTACCGGTCTATGTCGGGCCGTCCACCCGGGCCTGGCAGGGCCTTAGCCAGCTTTAGCCCGTGGGGATGTATTTTGGAGAGCAGGAAGGAGAGATAATGTGGATTGGGGAGTTGTTGCCATTGTTGGGGATTTGGGGATGTATTTTGGGGAGGAGGAAGGAGAGATAATGGATTTTGGGGAGAATGAAGGAGGAAGCTGTACCCGGGCTTTTTTCGTGGCAAGATCGAGCCCGCACTGATAGTTCGTGAGCTGTAGCAGTGCCGAACCCGAACCTTCGATCACTTCTACACTAGTTTGGTCCACACCCGGGCCGATCCATGCGGGCTTGGGCCAATCCCGGCCCAGTGGCCACCTCTAGCTCTAATACATGCCCAAGCACATACTGATAGAACATGGTTACTACTTGTTAAGTAGTAAAATATGTGTATAATGTAGGAAAGCATGAATTTTTGAACCAATACTGGTATAAGGTATGTGGAAATGCTAATAGGAGAGGGTAAAGAAAGCATTAATCTCTCACATGCTTATATGTCGGGATTTTTTTTCTTCTAATAACTTGTATGTTGGGATTGATACCTACTACTTTTTTATTTTTTTATTTTTTTTATTTTTTATTTTTTTTTGGGAGTAGTCCTTATTATCAAATTAAGATTCAGCTTTAGCATATCGACTACAATTTCTATAACTTGGAATCCAATGACTTGTATGCAATGACGGAACCATAAAATTTAGACAAATAAATGATCATAGGAGCATTTCATTTAATGGGTAGTTGGAGAACTCCATGTTTCCTCTTGAGAATTATAGAAAACATGCCCCACAAATACAAAGAAAATAATGACAACAGTTGTGTGCCTATTCTCTACTTTTACCTTATCACTTAAAGGTCTTGTTTGGCAATTGGCTGATGTCATTAGCTGTTGGCTGATTGGTTGGTGGTCGATGACTGGTATTGTTAGCTTATTTGACCGGCTGGTAACATTGGATGTCTAGAAAGAGATGTTTAGTAACATTGACTGGTAACATTAGCTGATTATATGTAAAATAACTGATAAGGACATTCATATGATTGAGGAATTTGATGACATAGAAGTAATTAACTGCAAGTCTTGGACTATTATGTCATTGGACTACATTAACGCCACCAGCCAATACCCATAAGCCAACCTCCTTCGTTTTTCAAAACTTGGCTTGTGGGAACCTAAAAGCCAATCTCACAAGCTAACATCCGAACATCAATATTGGATGGTGGACTGGTCAAACATCAAATTTTGCCAAAAGCCACACCACAAGCCAACATCCAAACACACTCAAAAACGTGTGTTATCCTTTTTTGAAAAGCCTAGCAATTGAACTCATATTTCATATTTCCCTTTCCAAGAAAATTGGATTACACGGAAAACATCTCAATTTTCTCCAAGTAATACGCCCTTAAAGTTTGGGTGCAAAATTGAAGAGGTTAGTGCATGGGTATAAATAGGACAAAAACAAAAGAGTTTTACATAAAGTATCAAAATTTATATAGGAATTAAGGATAATTTTTTAAAAGATGGATGTATTGGTATATTGAAAAGGGTAGATCCGCCCCTACTTGTATGCCTCTCGATGAGTGGTTATCTAAATCTTTTCTACTTTATCTATTTATATAGGAGGTAGAAACTAATTATTGAAGAAAGAGCGGGGGTGAGAATTCCGATGGAACTCTTCATGTTGGACGATAATAATGATCGAATTTGTTATGCATTTTATTCTTTTGGTGAATAATTTGATAGTGTATACTTGATGAACAAATTTGTTCCATAACAAAACTCTTTTTTATCGTGGAATTGGAGTCGCTATTAACGTCAGCTTATATGTCAATCACGTTGGGTCTACCCAGATCAACCTTTGAAATGAGCCAATACGACACAACATGACACGTCGCGATATCACCGATTATAGACACGACACGACACTGCCTCAAAAAACAACAACTTAACACAAACACGATCCAAGGACAACTTGAAGCCATCTTTTGCTGAGAGTTACAAAGTTGCAATTACCAATAAGGGTGGTGGTGTCGTGCTTCCAAACTTACTCCCAAATGGTTTGGTAACGCAAGGTCATGAGTTTGAATGCACATTCCCCCATGTATTGGATCTGCTGACTTCTAGAAACTATATACAAGCCTCTTGTTGGTACTACGTTGACGGGATCAGTGCTTACGCTGGTTGTTCAGTTAGTTTGATATGTTCACTGTTGAACACGAGGGTTCAAACATAACGTAACGGAAATATTTTAGTCACCATTCACTTGCATCTTTTTTTTTACAAAAAAACAACAACAAAGTTGCAATTGGGCTTTCTATTTCCTTTATCTTCTTGAGAAAGCAAAGACTCCTAAAATAACACAAAAAATATCTTCCTTGATTTCCAAATTGCAATGAAGCAACCATGAGTGGATTGCGTGTACACATGTCCTACAAGAAGAAGATACTTAACACCCCAATTTAAGCAATAAATAATTTGTCATTATCCAATTTTCCAATTTCTTTTCCGAAAAAAAAAAATCAGTCATTTTCCCATTTCTCCAATTGCCCATTTTCCCCTCATTAATTACCAAAAAAACCATCCAAACTCTCATATAATCCTCCTCACTCTAACTACCCCAACTGTCATTTACTCATATCATATGCTCTCTCTCATAAAATTCCCACTCTCCAACCAACCTCTTTCCTTAGTCTCCTCAACCAGAAAAAAAAACACTATACTGTCCAAAAAAAAGGGAAAATAAAAACAAAAACAAACTCATCTTTCTCTCTCTAGGACTATCCCCATTGTTGCAGATCATCATCATCATCATCATCATCATCATCAATGGCGACTCTCTCAGCTTGGCCCCCAAACAACCCAAACCCTAACCCTAATTCTTCCACCAATATTCCCTCTCTTGATCATAATCAACCATCATCACCACTACCACCAACACCATCACCATTATCGACACCTTCAATGTCGTCAGAAAATGTCTACTTCGACACAAATTCAATCGCTGATTCCGAAACCTCGAATTCTCTCTCCTCTCTCTCTCCTCCACCACCTCTCCCTCCAATTCGTACTTCTCTACCCTCCCAGAACAAAAACCCTAACCCTAACCCTAATTCCCCAAATTCTCTCTCCTCACAACAGCAGCCTCCTTCGCTTTTACACGTCTCTTTCAACCAAGATTCTGGATGTTTCTCATCAGGAACCGATCGAGGTTTCCGAATTTACAATTGCGATCCATTTCGAGAGATTTTCCGGCGAGATTTTGATCGTGGTGGTGGTATCGGAAAAGTTGAAATGTTGTTTCGGTGTAATATTTTAGCCTTAGTTGGTGGTGGACCTGATCCTCAGTACCCTATCAATAAGGTTATGATATGGGATGATCATCAAAGCCGGTGTATTGGAGAATTGAGCTTCCGGTCTGAAGTTCAAGGCGTTCGACTTCGACGTGATCGGATTGTGGTGGTTTTGGAGCAGAAAGTGTTTGTGTATAATTTTACTGATTTGAAACTTTTGCATCAGATTGAGACAATTGCTAACCCTAAGGGTCTTTGTGAGGTTTCGCAATCAGCTGGGAAGTTGGTTTTGGTTTGCCCTGGATTGCAGAAGGGACAAATTCGGGTTGAACATTATGCTAGTAAAAGGACTAAGTTTATTATGGGTCATGATTCTAGGATTGCTTGCTTTGCTTTGACTCAAGATGGTGGGCTTTTGGCTACTGCTAGCTCGAAGGGGACGCTTGTTAGGGTTTTTAATACTTATGATGGTACATTGCTGCAGGAGGTATGGTTTTGTTTATGATCTAATTTGATTTGTTTTGATGCATTTCTGAAGTGTTTATGGCTTGAAGTGATTTGTTCTTGTTTTACAAGAATATGTTTTTAATGTTTGTATGTTGAAATTAATGTGATCAATTTGAAGGCAAAGATGCACGTAAAGGTTTTAAGGTGTGCTATGTGTGTGTTGTGTTGTTTGATGAGGCATGTAATGGTGGAAATCTTGATGTGTCTTTTGACAAATTGGAGCTTCGAATCCTGAGTGGGTAGCTCAGCTGGAAAGATCTCTGAGATTTGTTCCAGAGGTCCCAGATTCGAGCCTCCTCAGGGCCACTGGAGGTTTTATTGGTCGTTAACTTGAGGGCTCATGGGATTAGTTAAGCAAAGCTTAAATACCCATCTTATCTGAAAAGAACAATTTGGAGCTTCGGGTCTGTCCTTTTAATTGTTTGTTCTATGTGTTTGTTCTGTTGTTTGATGACGCATGTAACAGTGGAAATCATGATGGGTCTTTTGATAAAATGGTGTGTTGGTGGTTTATCTTTTTAGTTGAGGTTGGTGTAGTGAGCGAAAATGGCATGTGGTTGAAAGCTAAAATGCAGAAAGTAAATATATGCAGCATGCATTTGCATGGGCAAGGAAAAGTTTGGTCATGTTTGACTCTTTTGGGGAAAGGAAATTATGTCATGCTTTGGGTTGGTCTGATAAGGGGAAGATGATCTTTGTCCAATTGGGCTAGTAGAGTCTTTTTCTTGACTTTTCCTTGGTAACGTTTTGCATGAGAAATGATGAATAGCTTTACCGAACAATGCCACAATGGCTGTGTCTTAAGAATGGAATGAGATAAGTCATGAATAATGCGCCAAATCTGACAAGTAGTGTCAATTTATTGTATGAGGCTTTGCTCCTTCAAAATAGTGATTACTATTCTATGCTTGTCACTTTGCTGCCCCGTAGAAATTTGAACTATGCAGACGCTAAAGAAAGACCATGTTTAAGAGCATTTGCGTATTCATATATCAAAATGTTCAAGGGAGAAAGTTCTATGGTGATTACCGCTAATCACTCCGACATTATTCTAGACCGTAGATTGTCACGGGGGTCATTTGAACCATTTAATAAAGTGACATTGAAATATGCATTGAATCGTTAATGGAAGTGCAAAATAGTTATAAAATTGATAGAGAGAATAAAATTCCAAGAGCTGTTTGGTTTGTGTATCTTAGGTTTAGAGTAGGAGAGATTGCTCCTCGTAAGTCTTATTCATGGAGGTTGATCTGCTGAAGGCCATGACATTAGGTCCTGTGTCAAGCCTTAATCCCTCAAATTGAATTGCTTGAATAATTTATTTGCTTGATACAACATAGATTGTATCAAATTCTTCATGGATCATATCAACGATCAATCAGCTCACAGTGATATCACTAGATGAACCAAAAGCCACGCAATCGAACAGAACATGTTAAAAGTATTAATGAATAGCATGACAAAATATGTAAGAGTTGATAGCTTTTTAAAGGGAATTGCACACAGATCAATGCTAAATGAAACCACAATCTTGGATTTCATCTACACTTCTTGATTTTTCCCCTTTTTTCCCTTCCTGGATTTGTTTGGGCTTATGCTTGTTGTAATTTGAAATCTCATGTTGTCTGCTCCTCAAACAACTACATCGTTCAAGTAATGAGATTTGAGGGCTTCTGGCTTAAACGGTTACGCCATCAACGACTTCTGGAGTTGGTGACAGCTTAGATTACATGAAGAGCAGGAGCAAATTTTTGTTCTACTCTACAATCGTAATATATATGCAAACAAACGCTCCTTAAAACTTTAAGTATGTTTTTGATTTTATAACTATTTTGTTTTTCAAAATATAATTTGATCATTAGTTTTAACATCAATCAAATGAAGTTTTTGATGACTCTTTGTATAATCTATGGTATTGATTTACTAGAATAGTTACCATCACGTGGTAATCACCCCCTTTGATTCAAGCGGCACGAATGATTTCCTGCTTTCACCCCCTTTTTGGTGCTCTAATCTCCTTTGATTTTCCTTACAACTAGATAGCCTCTCTCCTTTCCTTCTCTCATTCTTGGATTTCAGGTTTCCTTTGTTTGGCATGCTATCATGTCAACTAATGTACTTGGCTAAAGCATTTATTGCATTTTCGGTTATGCTGCCAATCCACTAAACTTTCTCAATGCCATTCAGATTGGTTGGCAGAGAAAAACCCTTGATTTCATGCAGCAACAAACCAAAGTTGTGCGTCAGACTTATTTTTATTGCCCAGTGCTGTTGTTTTTTTCCTCATCATCATTTTCCAAACTATTACAGGAAAATTGTGGTCATACATCTCTAGCTATTTACTTGCTGTATTGTTGATCTTTATTAATACAAACTTTTCTTATCTTATAAAAAAAACATATCTAGTTTTTACCAAATTTAAAGGGTATGTGAAGTAGGGAGGGAGAGGGAGGGAGGGAAGAAGGGAAGGAGAGAATTTATGAATCAGATTCAGGTTTGGAAGTTGGAGGCTTGGAGCTGCGGTATTCCAACTGGCTGTAGTTATTTATTTTACATAGCAAAGTGATTTTCCATGGGTGTGTCCGTTTGTGTCCAGCTGCCAAAAAGACGAATAATGTAACTGTCACCCCATTCTGTTCGATATGAGTTGCCTGAAGGTCATCATTTTTTGTCTTCTAGTCGCTATTTGATGTTTCCCTTGGTAGTCTTGCAGTCTGAATTGCGGCAATACACCAACTGGTCTACCTGTTTTCTGTAAATGCCAACCCTAAGACCATATTTTCTGTTAAGCTTTTAGACCAGGTGGCAGCCACAATTGCCAACTTTTTTGCTTTAACTAAAATCATGTTCTTAGCTTGTTACTAAGCCTCTAATGAAGCACTGTGGAAAATTGTAACAAGTCTTCAAGGAGAACATTGGCCCAGAACAAAAAAATCCTCTTGTCCTACCAACTCTTGAAATCCTCTGGAAAGAAATAAACTTCAAAGATAATTTGGTAGCTAGAAACGAAACTTCCAGATATTTAATTTTAAGAACTAAGTAATGGAAACTTATCGCGTCATTTGACATGTTTGATTTATCATTAATGTCTCATATGTAGATGCAAGTAAAATTTGTTTCCAAGGCAAAGCTTCCCACTCAGAAACCACTTGTCCATGTATCAAACATTGCTACTTACATCTGAAAATGGGTATAAATCCATTTTATTATTCATACTATCTATGTTGATATGGTTCCCAAAGTAGGTTTACGTCATTGGAGTACAGTTTTTCATTATGATTCCCACTGATTTATGCCTTTATACTTTATAGCCATATGTGTCTTACTGTGGTGTGAGGTCTCTTTTCTCTTCATTTTGTCGCCTCTTATGTCCGGACATGACATGGGGACGCATTGTATAATGCCAGTGATGTACAGTTCTACACCACCATGTTCGATTCCCTTTTTCTGAACAGGTGTGATTTCATCCTGGATCCAACTCCCATCCCTTACCAGGAAATCAAATATTGGTCCATATGTGTATTGGCCAAAATATATCATTTTTTGAACTTGTCAAACTACAACTCCCATATCTATAACGGGATGTCAAATTCATGGTCGTATCATCCGTACACATAGTGGAAAATGACTGATATAATTAATACTCGAAGATCAAATGGGCCATATGATTGACAAACAACCATATAGCCGATATAGCCACTAAAATCACTGTCAAAATTCACACTGCAAGAGTTGGGACTCATTACGCGACAGCCATAACACTACTTTTGTGCTATATTGCAACCGTGTCAACTGTCACCGCAGTCGCAATCAGAGTTGCAACCATAATCTTTTCCCTGATTCTTACAGTGGTGAGGCTGAAGACAAGAAAATATAGGGAATGAGAAACTTGAATTAACAGGGGTAAAATGCAGGAAAGAAAATAGCACGTCTGGGGAATGTTTGTTGTGCCTTTGGATGCCGTTCTTGAGTATCTGCTCTTTGTGTGATTTAGTGCAAAATTGGTTCGTTGCTGTGTGTTCCTTATACAGCTTCTGCATACCTAGTTATTCTTCTTTTCCGATTGATATTTACTTATCAGACAGCAAACAGGAACAAAGAAAAACATAAAACCCTCCATATGTGGCTTGTTGTGTTTTCCAGTTGGAGATGCAGAGAGGTTGTCATGCCTTTATTGACATTCTGTTGCATTTCTCTTTCTAATCTTCTAACAAGTTTGTGATATAGCTACACAAGCTATTTATTTTTTGTGGGCTTCCTAAAAGTCTATGACTAGTTGGTCTAAAGCATGAATTGACTCTATACTCTCATAGGTTGATTGGATCTAACATCTATGGCAATTTTATGAGTTTGGCCTACTTTAAACTGCTTTTACTATTAATTTTTTTTCTACTTATATGATCACTGAGATGAATTGATATGCTCTTTTTGTAAAATTTCCCTCCCAAGTAATACATTACATCTGGGGATGCAAATTATATAGAATGATGTGAAACTTACATGATAATGTAGGTAAGACGAGGTGCAGACAGAGCAGAGATTTACAGCTTGGCCTTCTCTACAACTGCTCAGTGGTTGGCAGTTTCAAGTGACAAGGGTACTGTGCACGTTTTTAACTTGAAGGTTAATTCAGGATCCCCAGTTAATGACAATTTGCATGCTGTACCTGAAAACAACTCTGCTGTTCCGCCAGCTGGTTCTTCTCTTTCTTTCATTAAAGGTCAGTTTGCAATTGCAAGCACGCATATAAACTGTAGCCTTCTATGATTTTTTGTTTTTTTTTGGGGGGGGGGGTCGGGGTTGCCAATTTCTGCAATTCTGCGAATATTCCTTTGATATAACACGAATGCATGAGTAACTGACTAATTGGTAACAAGTGCCAAACAAAAAGTTGTTCAATACTCCAATTTATGGTTATTGTGAGTTAAATTTCCGGATATCTACTTTCTCCAAAATGGATTTTTCTGTGGAACAACGATGACATTAAAGTCGCATTGACTGTTTGCTACTTAGACTGATGAGCTAGCTTTTCTTACATATTAAAAAGGGATTTTGATTGTATTAAGGTGCTTTATTTAATATGTTATGCCCTAGAAATTTCATTGTTAATTCAATGAGCTTCATAGGTTTAACAGAATAGAACTTTGTGGATACTTCCCTCACCCTGGGAACCCTACCCTCTACTTTTTTCTTAGAAGTTCACACAACTGTGTTGAATTGTTCTTGGAATTTTTCGTGGTTTTGGAACTTTCCATTGCAAATTTCAGAATGCTTATACCATAAGATGACTTGTTCGACACTCCCTCTGACAAACTAGTGCAATTCCTGTGTGGGAATTGATTGTATTTGTACAGCTCTATGAAAAGGCAGAACAATGAGGGAAGTGTACTAATGTCGTAATTTTGAATTACTTAGTTGGGTACTGTAGGCTCAAGACTTACAATCTGTGGTGGAAGGGTCATGAAAGGCATCCACAATAAAAGGTTCTTCATGGGGTTTTGCCCCCAAACCCCCCCCCCTCCAGAACCTCAATGAAAAAACTGGTCCTATTGTTGAGCAGCTGAAAAGCTTTGATCATGAAGAACCTGCTCGCAACAAAGGAAGCAGGTTCTCTCATCCAGAAAAAGAAATCCCCCTCTCATTGTGGGTCCTATTCCATAAAGTTGTTGAAGGTTTTCTTTCTTCAGAGGAAAAGGGGAAGAGGCTTAACAAAAACCTGTTTGAGACCGACCCACGGTAAGATGGGGCTCACTTTTCCTAACAATCAGAGTTACTATTTGTAATAAGTGATCCCTATTTTTATCAGTGACCCCTTACCGTGAGTTATATCCTTTGTTATATGGACTCGGTTGGAAGCGTCCAAGTGTATACGTGTCCAAGTGTCGGACTCGGCAATATTTTAAAATTTTAGCATGTTTTTGGCCAAAAATGAACTGTCGAATGTCCATACCCCTTACCGTGAGTTAATATTGTAGTAGTTCAAAGAAAACAAGGTGAAGGCTAACATGCCATTTGATCGACATTGCAGCCTTTTAGGCACGTCGCTGGCTTCATAAACTACTTGTTATTCCTCTCTGTTGTATTACAAGTACTTTTTGCAAATTGCAGCTTCCTTTATGGAACCAATTATCTGCAGTCAAGTATTGTCTTGTTTTTTTGTTTTGATTTTCCACCCTCTTTTTGGGAAGCAAAGTTAATGCATTTGGTTGAAATGTGAATAAGTTTGCCTTGTGAGTTGTGACAGTCAAAAAGTGGTAATATTTGAATAGTATTTTCCATTACCTGCTGGTCTGAAAAGTTTTTGTTCTCCAGGTGTGTTGCCCAGATATTTCAGTTCTGAATGGTCTGTTGCTCAATTTCGTTTGGTGGAAGGGGCTCAGTATAGTGTTGCTTTTGGGCATCAAAAGAATACAGTGGTAATCCTTGGTATGGATGGAAGGTGAGTAACTTGTGACAATATACTGGATACATACTTCAGTGCTTGTCTCTCTGTGATCTGTAGTCATCAAAAATTTCTTTTGCTCTTACTGCATTTTTACCCATTTGCTTTTTAAATAAGGTGAAGGTGATGTGGCTACCTTAGTTGCAGCCATCTTCTGACGTCTTGCTATTGCTGATGAGCTCCCCTCCCTCTTTTCTTCTTTCACTAGGTTCGTGCTAGTTTGGGCTTAGAATAGTACAACTACTCTGCTCATCTAAGTTCACTGGGGTTGAGCTTTTCGATGCTGAACATAGGACTATCATATTTATTACGTTTGCTATGATTGGATGATGAGTCATTTGAAGAATGTCTGTTTGGTTTTCTTATTCGGACCCCCTTGAAACTCGGTAGTCAGCCTCCGCATGAGAGTTTTTATGTATTGAGACATAAATTGCATTGGCATGAATTTGTTTTCTTGGTGAAACATACATGATTCATCCGATTTTGGACAACTTTGGGGGTAATAGTCTCCTGTCAAGCACTAGCCAAAGCATATATGCTTTAGGGTTAGTAACATTTCTGCTATAACATAGCATACACATTATTGAATGAGATACTAATAGAGTGCTCCTTGTGTATGTTCTACCCATTGAATGCAAAAGAGAGTCAAATTATGTGACATGTGTTAACTGCATAATGATATTGGATAATTGCTGAAGGAAAAGTTGTGACTATGTTATCTTGGATGCAGCTTTTATCGATGCCAATTTGATCCCATGAAAGGTGGAGAGATGATCCAACTGGAATATCATAACTTTCTGAAGCCAGAGGAACCTTTCTAACAAGAGTAACACATAAAGTTGTAGTATTCCCCTCCTCTCTTTTGATGTATATTGTCTTACGATACATTATCACCATTTCCCCGGTCTTGTATTATAAGCCTTGTTTCAGTCTTGGCATGTTTATGCTGTAAATATTGGGATTTGGATCGATGTTACCCCCTAATATCGTCGTACGATACATTTATGGATCGGTGTTATCTAGCAGACTACCAGCCTAATTGATAAAAGATGTAATATACAAAAATACTTTTATGAGTTCTAGTGCCCTTATGCTCATTGTTATATTGAGGTATCATATGTACATGGTGTAGTTTTCTCTTACCGTGTCTGGTGAAAGAGAGAAGAAAAGACTAGGGAGAGAGAAGATATCTAGAAAAATGAAAAAGTAGAAGAAAACCTGTATTGCATAAAATAGCTGACCTGAAGAAACAAACTACAGATTTTGAGAAAGGAAGTGTGCTTTCAAATAGAAAATCATTGATTACGAATAAATTGAATATATTGATAGTAATATGTGAGAACAAAGTAATTTATCAAACTGAACAAAAGCATGGAAAATGAAATTAAGGGTGTGAAAATAGGGTTCTTTTTCATCGAGATTCGGTTTAGTTTAGTGGAGTTCAGTTCCGTTCAGTAAAAAAGAAGACGCTCTGAAAAATGCAAAGTGAGAGTTGTTGGTTGCGTATTGAAGTTTTAAATAGCCAAACAAGGCAAAAACATTGACATTATTGCCTCTCTAGTCTCTACTCTCTACAAATGGGGGGGGGGGGGGGGCGCCATTTCCTAGGTCACTGCTTGTGTGATACATGTTTAGATTCCTTTATTAGCCGCTTGTGATGAATTTCTGATATGTCCTGTTTGCTTTGTCTGCTGACTAGTAGTGTGGTATTAGCTTCCATGTGAAATGGCAAATTTTGGTTAAATTACAATAAAAGTTTTTATTCTCTGAATCACTGACCATTTGCATTGCTTCGGATACTTGGCAGTTATATTGTCAGCATGAGACTTGGGTCACATTATGACAAACAATGCTGTATTTATATTGTGGAGTACATATAGTGTGACCAGTTTCAATATGGATTTCAAATCCTATTCCTACGTAAATCCTACCCCATAGGAAGGTCCTTTGTTAATTGTTTCATGTTTATAATTACTCGCTCACCAATTTCTTGTTGAAAGATAAATTGGTAAAACTTTGATCTAAATTAGCCACAGAATCATTTGCAACTTTAACATGCTACTATACAAGTAACGATTCGTAATCTTAGCAACTATTACTCGTATCTGCTTTTTTTTTTTTGGGTGCAAACTCGTATCTACTTTGGGATGAGTGATTATTGCCTTGACAAAATCTATCATTGTCAAACATAACCATATAGCCTCACATTTTATCCGTACAATACATAACTTTATATCTTATGAACTTTTAAAGAATGTTACATTTTGTATCCCGCACAAATCATATAACTAATCGTGTTCATTTCATGACCCCACATCGAGTCTCTTCAGAGCATCCGGAGATTTTCCTGATTGTTAACTTCAGGGTCCATAAAATTAGTCAAGCAAAACTTGTATTCCCATATTATCTAAAAAAAATCGTGTTAATGACTTTCCGCAACAAAAATAAAGAAAATATTCATGCGCAGTAGAAAAACAAGCACTGATCGAGTTCACGAGTTGTGAATTGTGACTTGTGATAATTCAATATTTTGGTCAGTGAAAACTAAGTTAAAATACTCACTGTTTAGGTATCTCACTATCTCTTAGAGTACTCTTATTACTCGTAGACGTCGTAGTGACTAGTGAGATTATGGTTCCAAATCCAAGTAGGTCACAGGAATACAGAAAGGCCATTCTAACGGCTCCCTTTGACCCAACATTAACTGCAGCTTCATCGGTAATTACGGCCCACCATTCTTTTTTTCTGATCCCCACTCCCCAGTACCATCACTTGATACTATTACTACCAGCCAGATCTCAAGACTGTTGTCTGAATTTTGTGTTCTGACTTTACCTGGTTCTTTGTGTAAAGTGTGAACACAGCATGACTATTGGATTTGTAATTACTCACTATATACACCCCTAACCGAGCCAAATCGAGTATCTATGTGCTTGTGCTTAGTTCGTTTATCAAACGAGTATCAAATTGATGCTCATGCCGGCTCGTTTATCAAATGAGTACTAAATTGGTGCTTATGCTCGACTCGTTTTTTATCTAGCGAATTTTGACCGAGTATGTGTACGAGCAGCTCGAGAGTACTCTAATTTGTTAGGTATTATAACCTATAGTAATACTAACGAGCTGAGTATTGGGGTGCTCGTGCTCGGCTTGTTTAATAAACGAGTATCAAATAAGTGCTTGTACTCTGCTCGTTTGTTATCGAGCGAGCTTTGACCGAGTATGCCCACGAGTGCTCTGACTCGTTTACAGCCTCACTTATATACACCATGTTATTATTAGTATTTCATTTAATGATCTACTATTTCTCTAATATAACACTACTAAACTCAATTCAGTTCAGTTTAGTGGATTTTATTGTTTGTTTGATATAAAGCAACTCATCTGTTGTTCATGAGAATAATGACTCACGATGTGTTCATATATACAAACTCTAAAAATTTAACTACTCTTTAGGTTAAAAAACATCAATCATGACAATAAAGATTGGTGTAAACGGGTAGGCAACCTCCTTTCTCTTATTGTCTCATGATTTATAAAGGGTTAGAATTTCAGATTTTCAACCTAATCTTTATTATAGTCACAGTGTCATAGACATGTTTTTGGAGATTATTTTGGTTTTTTCCATCTATTACACTATGTGTTCTTTTCCACTTATTTTAGAATCGGATTAGCTAAATGGTCTACTTTACTTTACATACGTTATTATTCAGTTCAGTTTAGTACACACTCCTACCACCTCACAAGTCACAAGTAGAATAGTACTAAAAACTAGTGGTCCAGCGGAGAAAGCCAAATGCAACATTATTTCTTTGAGGAGTTTCTGTATTGCATTCAACGCCAAGTCGCCAACAATAACAAATTATTTTTGATCATAATGTCTTGTAGTTACTCTATAATTGGAAAATTAACTCAAGCCAGAGATGATTGCAATCTAGAAATTAAAGTGGTCCACACTCTTGGAATTGTTGAGATTTCATAAATCACTTTAAATACCTATTGTACTAATGACGATATCTATTTTTTTTTTCTTGTCAACTAATGAGGATATCTAATGAACTTGTAACGTGATTAAGTCCTTATTTTCTTCAACAGAATAGTACAGGACGGTGAGAAACGGAACGGAATGCAATAGAACGGAAATGCCCTGTTCTTTTCGTCGATTCCATGTTGCACTCCGTTCCGTTCCGTTCCAATCTGATCCTTGTCATTCTGCGTTGCATTCTATACTTCATTTTATCTTACATATTTTTGAATTATCTGCACCGCGCCGTTCCGTTTTATTCCGTTTTAATCCATTCCGTTTCGTTCTGTTCCGTTCCTTACCGTTTCGCACCATTTTGTTGCTGGTGAAATTTATTTTGTTGCAGGGGTGCGCGTAGGATCTTTATAATCAAACGATAGCGTCAGATCATCGCAAAATTTCTCATGATCTATGAAACTAATCTGGCTTTTAATTAGAGTGAATAGTATCGAGAAAACCGTCATGGAAAAAGTTGATTATTCAATGGTGTCCATTAGGATCTTCTCATTTTATTGAGTAACGATAAATAAAAGATTACATTATTTGATTGGTTTTTCGTCACTCTAATAAAATTCCTCTGTTTTTTATCCATTCCTCTGATTACATTATATTATTTACCGTGAGCCGTTCCTGAGTTTGACCGTGTGAAATGGTATCGAGCAAATTCAAAAAGATTGTGTCTTTGACCATGTCAAACCGTATAAGGCAAGCACCGAAAGCTTGTGGGGCCTGAAATATTTATAAATTAAGCTAAGGTCATGTTCTTTCCGTTGTTTTCATGCTGTATTCTGTTTCGTTCCGTTCCATTCTACGTTGTTCCATTCCATTCTACATTGTTTCGTTCCATGCAGTTCCATATCGTATTCTGCACTTTATTTTGTCTCACATTTTCTTCCAATATCCACGCCCCGCCGTTTCCTTCCGTTTCTCACCATCCCGCATCATTCCACGAGAACAGAGCCTAAGCATAACTGCATAAAATATAAGTACTTGTTGCATTATGAGGGATAATGAGATAATGGGTTTGTTGTTTTTCACTTATTTTAGAATCGATTTAGGCCCTGTTTTCTTCCACGGAATAGTGCGGGACGGTGAGGAACGGAACGGAACGACGCGGTGCGGATAATTCAAAAATATGTGAGACAAAATGAAGTACAGAATGCGGCGCGGAACGGAAGGGAACGAAACGGAACGAAACGGAATGCAACATGGAATCGACGAAAAGAACAGGGCCTAGGCCTTGTTCTTTTCGTTGTTTCCATGCTGCATTCCGTTCCGTTCCGCGCCGCATTCTGTACTTCATTTTGTCTCACATATTTTTGAAATATCCGCCCCGCCCCGTTCCGTTCCAATCCGTTCCGTTCCGTCCCGCACCATTCCATTGAAGGGAACATGACCTTAGTTTAGTAGAGTTTAGTTTACTCCATTATCTGCTGTTTCTCGTACATATTACTATTTTGTTTACTTCAGTTCAGCTCACAGTTCAGTTCAATTTCAGCTCAGTTCAGTTCAGTTTAGGCCCTATTTTCGTCAATGGAATCAGGCGAGACGATGAGGAATGAAACGGAACGGAAGGACGCGACGCAGATATTAGAGGAAAATTTGAGACAAAATGAAGTACAAAATGCGGAACGGAACAGAACATAACGGATTGGAACGGAACGAAACGAAACTGAATGCAGCATGAAACCATAAAAAGAACAGGGCCTTAGTGTAAAAGAAAACACTGTGGTCGACCCATTTCTTACTTTGTGCATTTTTATTTTGTTCTTTTTGGTTGCCCAGCAGAAATGTTTCGACCGCCAATCACTTGCACCCTCTTCTCTAACGAGAATTTTTATTTATTTAAAAGAACTAGCTATTGTTAGTCAAGCTAACCTTTTTCTAACCATTATAGTTCAAACCACATCCAAGAATATTGGCACAAGACTCTACAGGAGTGAGAAATTAACCACATCCAAGAATCATATATACTGTACATGATTATTATATTATGGTACATTATAATATAACTTATGGCCTTGATACGAATATATAGTACATTTTCATCCAATATAAATAGATGTATAATGACATTGCAGCAATTTAGACATATTCTCATTTCTCGACACTAGCCCTTCACACACACACACACACACACACACACACACACACACTCTCTCTCTCTCTCTATTGCTCTCTTTGTGCAGGAACAAGAAGAAGAAAGTACTAAGGTATATAGCAATGGCGTTAAAGCTATATGGGTTGCCAATGTCAACATGCACAACAAGAGCAATGACTTGTTTGTATGAAAAAGATGTGGAATTTGAGTTTGTCCCTGTTAATCTCTTTACAGCTGAGAACAAGCAACCCCCTTTTCTCTCCAAAAATGTAAAGTACCACTCTATTAAACATCTAGTTAGACTCTTATTTGTACTATATTTTCATGACTAATTTTGTGATGCATTATTTTGCAGCCGTTTGGTCTGATACCAGTTCTTGAAGATGGTGATCTTACTCTTTTTGGTAAGTTCCCTCTCTCTTTTTCTCTGTTCTTCCCACTCATATCAAAGTAATCTTGTGATGCTCTAAAATGTGTACATTTATGTGTACATGTTTTGGTTGCCCTAGCAAATAAGAAGGGTTAAGAGGAGCGATTTTGTAAAGGTAATAATCACTTCTTCTAAAGTAAATATCTCAAGTATAAGTAGAATTTACTTTGGAAATACCGAGTGTTACCTTGGCAAAATTATTATCCGATAATATGTTACTCATTATTAGTTGGATCATTGTGGATGCAGGGTGCATATACATACTTTCAAGTTTCATATATACAATCAAGCAATCTAGAGGCATTTACTTTGATAGTTATCATGTTACTTTTTATTTTGGAGGTTCCAAGTTTAATATTTAGGACTCTCATATTTCCATGTGGTTGATTAAAATAGGGGGGGTTGATAACCGTTGGGCCTTGGAACAACTGGTTTGAGGTGGGGTGGGTTGGGACTGGTGGGCCATTTGTACACCCAACTCTGACCCAATCCTGGATTGGTTAGATTTTTGGGCCCATGATGAGTTAAGTTGACTGGTACTGTAGAGGTGGCAATCGGGCGGGTCGGATCGGATTTGGGGTCATAACTGATTCGGGTCTATTGGGTCAAAAGAGTGATCGGGTCGAGTCGGATTGATTTGGGTTTGTGCTAATGTCGGGTTGTGGGTCAACTTGGGTTGAGTACTTGAGTTAGTTCGGGTTTCGGTTAAGTCGGATTCGGGTTAGTTCGGTTTTCGGATCATATCAAGTCAAGTTTAATTCATGTTCCAAAGCATATAAAGTCGAAAATAAAATGAAAAACTCATATTTATGTGAGAATTTTCAATAACATAGACTACATGTATATTTATTTAGGGTTTTTTCAATCATTTAGAATATTAAGTCATTATAAATTGGACATACTCGGGTTTCGGGTAGAGTCGGTTCGGGTTCTTTTCGGTTAGGGGTAACTTCGGGTCGGGTGTTATCTGTTTCGGGTCAATTCAGAGAATGGGTGTTGTCGGGTGTCGGGTTGGACCAGGTCGGATCGGGTCGGTTTCGGATAATTATAATTGATACATTTTCAGGTGTCAAACGGATCTGATATCTGGCGGATCGGGTCAGTTATCTCGAGTCGGTCGGATTTTACCAGCTCAAACTGGTGACCCGTTCTTACCTTCTAAAAAACACCCCCTCTTCCCTAACATATACGATCAAACATTTTTGGGCCACTCCTATTCCCCTGATATATTGGGCCAAAAAACCCGACTATCTTAGCTTGCCTATTCGGAAAAAAAAAAAGAGCCCATCAAAATTCCAATAAAATCAAAATTCCCAAGTCCTAATTTAACATATATTGCTAGTTGATCAGTGACATATTTTTTTCTTATTGTATGGTAATAAATTAATAATGTTGGTGAACTGCAGAATCAAGAGCAATAACAGCATACATAGCAGAGAAACACAAAGGCAAAGGCACAGATTTGTTAAGGCATGAAAACCTCAATGAAGCAGCAATAGTTAAAGTATGGATGGAAGTAGAATCACAACAATACCATCCAACAATCCAATCAATAATCCACCAAGTCTTTGTGGCTCCAGTACAAGGCAAGGAACCTGATCAAGCCATCATAGATGAGAATGTGGAGAAGCTAAACAAAGTTCTCGACATCTACGACGAAAAGCTAGGGAACACCAAGTACTTAGCTGGGGATTACTACACCTTAGCAGATCTCCATCATCTCTCTTGCACTCATTACCTTATGAAAACTCCTTATGCTTCTTTGATTGAAAGTCATCCCCATGTTAAGGCTTGGTGGGAGGATATTTCTTCTAGGCCTGCTTTTGTTAAAGTTTCTGAAAATATGAAGTTTGGGGAGACTTAAAGTAGATTGTTTTAATTTGAAGATCCAATTGAATATTGCAAGAACTGGTTGTCTTTGGGCTAAGCTAGTTTTTTTTTTTTTTTTTTTTTTTTTGGGTAGTAAAATTAAGTTTAGAACCATGATCATTATTGGTTCATATTTGTAATCTGCTTTTATCTTTGGTTGATTAAAGTTTTAAATATATAGCTTCACTATTAATACTTCTATGCGATTTGAATCATGTTTCTTTTAGCAATTAATC
Source organism: Tetragonia tetragonoides (assembly GCA_038025085.1). NCBI lineage: Eukaryota > Viridiplantae > Streptophyta > Magnoliopsida > Caryophyllales > Aizoaceae > Tetragonia > Tetragonia tetragonoides. The sequence goes on along the minus strand of CM076142.1, from coordinate 14,599,304 downwards.
CTTCCCTATATTTTGGAATTAGGACTATTCATCCCCTTCCTAGAAGCTTAAAATTTGGATTAAACCCACTTCTGAATTCAACTTCACTGCATGTTGAAGAAGAGAGACCTTTCAATTTTTTTTGAACAAAATACATTTTTTTCGGAACGATTTCCTCAAAAAGGCTCATTTTAAAAAATAGTACCCTGATTAGGCTGTAATGAAAAATATATCCCAGGAGGGTGTCCACGTAGGCTTAGGAACACACAAAGCATGTTTTTTTTTGATGTCTGGCAGTAAGTCACTGTCCACAAGAGCGACTCTTCCTGGCAAGAGTTGCTATCAGGCGTAGCGACTTTCCCCTGTCCAGATGCGCTCGAATTTGACTGTCGCAAGCAAAAGTCGCTATCCTCATTGGCGACTTTCACTAGCACTAGTCGCCACCGTGTTTAACGACTTCGCTAAGTCGCTGTTGCGGATGGCGACTTTTGCTGATGAAAGTCGCCACTTTGGGTGGTGAGTTTGGTAAGTTCAGCGGAAAAAAAAAAAAAAACAAAAACAAAGTTCGTATAGTATCGATCCTACGTGGACACCCTCTTAGCACAAATTCTTACCTAATCTCATGATTAGGAAGGATCCTAATCACATTATGAGGTGACATTAGGTGTGCAAGTGGGAGAGAGGGGAGGAGAGAGAGTGGTGAGGAAGGAGAGAGAAAGGAAGAGAAAGAAGAGAAGAGTAGGGAGGTTCCAACTCTTGAGATCATGATTGAACCATCGCCCTCTTAGGAGATATTTCTATCCCAGCCTAATATAAGTCTTATTTTCTGAAGTAGTCCTTTATCAGGAAATTGTTCTTTTTTCCCCTTCCGGTAATGTTTGCAAGGACAACCCACTTCATTTTATGGTTTGGACCACAAGATCACCTTAAGAGCTTTTGAGCCAACATTAATCCTGTTTGCACACCAAGTCGGCCCACAAAAGGGTAGAGTGCTCCATCCTAACACTGTGTGTCATCCTAATAAGCGATGTTTCCATTCCCAAGATTGAAACCCGGCCCTCAATCATGATTAAGATAAAAGTATCGAAACAATCACATGCACCAACCACTTATTGGTAGAAGCCATCCCCATTCAACAATGCCCTTGAATTTTCTTCTAATCTCCTGTAGTAGTAGTCCATCTTGTTCACCCTGAAAGAATAATTGAAGCTTCAAACTTGGACCGTTTCAAGTTCCAGCGCAACCGAGTAAGATTTGTTCCCCCTCTCAGTCCACTTTAAGGGCTCATAATAAATAAAAGGATTTTTTGTGCGGAACTACCTTGTTTGGGGTGTCATTTGTGACTTACTACCTTAAAAGTTTTTTTTTTTGTGGGGAACTACCTTAGAAAGCCAAAAAGTTTGTTGACCACTACCCTTGACCATATTTTCGGGTATAATTTTCTTAAAACCCCAAAACACCCTCACATGACCAGCACGTGATCATGTTCTTTACAATTTGGTTCTCCAAACCTCCATTGAAGGATCTCCTCAAGTTCTCTCTCATTCTTCTCTTTTGCAAAATTAACGAGACAATCCCAGAATTGACAATCAGCAATGTCATTTAACCAATCAATCACTCAATTCATGGGGACAAACTCAAATTAAAAAAATTCAAAAACAAGAAGAAAAAAAAAGGAAGAATTCAATGATTACGTACATGTCGAAGAAGATCTGAAGCCTAGAATCGAAGCTTTGATCGGTGATCTGAGACCAGTACTCATACAACTCATCTTTGCTGATCTTTTCAACCTTCAATCGTCTTCTTCTGCTCAACGCATCGAACATTTCTAATGCAAATTCCTTCGAATCCTTCATCCCTAATTTCATCAATCAAATAAGAAATCAAAATTCATCAATTACATTAATCAATTGGACCGAAATACCGAAATTAAATTATGTAATATGATCAATTGAATGAAAATTGATGAAATTAATTAACTGACCAATGCATTCAGCGAAATCAGAGCGATAAAGAAAATCTGGGATGGAGGTGATGATAATGTTTGGGATTGATTTGTAGCTTTTCAAGTGATGATCCTCAAGAACAAAATAAGGCTTGCGCGAGTTTTGTAACCCAAACCTATTAGACCTGATTACATACCACCAACCCTCCATTGTTCCATCATTTTGGGACATATCCACTTGATTATCCAAAATACCCACTTCTCTAAATCCCTCAAAGCTTCAGAATTTTCAATTTTTGTTGACTGGGTTTTTGGGCCTAATAAGCTTCTATTATCACGAGCTGATCAGCAATTATATTGCATGCAAGGTAACCTTTATGGTGGTGATAACTATAATTCAAGGAAATGAGAAATTTATTTGACTCTCAGAATCCAATTTTTGAAAAAGGATTCAGAGAATCAAATTGATGTCTAATGTTTATATTCTCTACGGTGAATGCATTTGATAGGTTGATCTTGATGTTGGGTCTGAAGATGAAGATTGGAGAGAGAAACAAGAGATGCCGTTTGCTAGTAGAGAAGCCATGGCTAAGGTTTGAAACAGTGATTTAATTGAGAAATAGAAGATCACGTGCTGGTCATGTGAGGGTGTTTTGGGGTTTTAAGAAAATTATACCCGAAAATATGATCAAGGGTAGTGGTCAACAAACTTTTTGGCTTTCTAAGGTAGTTCCCCACAAAAAAAAAAACTTTTAAGGTAGTAAGTCACAAATGACACCCCAAACAAGATAGTTCCGCACAAAAAATCCTAAATAAAACATTATCCCATTTTCCTTGCACATTTCCTATCTACAGCTATATATATACTAGTATATATACTTTGCCATCTTTTGCATTTACAATCATCTAACTAAAGGGAAAAAATGGTGTACAAAACCCTGGAACTGAACTTGATCTCTGCAAAAGATCTCAAAAATGTCAATCTCATAGGCAAGATGGATGTATACGTTGTGGCTTACCTCTCCGACAATCCGAAGAAGATGAGGAAGACCCCGGTTCATCAAGACAGTGGTACCAACCCTTCATGGAATTACATCTTGAGATTCACCTTAGATGGAGATGTTGCTGCCAAAGTGGTAAGAATTTGGTGCTTCAACTGAAACATGAGCATACTTTAGGCTCTGATAAGGATTTAGGAGAAGTGGTTGTATCATTGAAAGAGTTGTTCGACAATAATGCTAAGGGCAAAGATGATCGTCCTGCCCCTCAATTTGTGTCTTGTCAAGTCAAGAGGAAAGGGAAGGGTAAAGATGAACTTAAGTTCTCTTACAGGTTTGTTGATGTCGGTCAGAATGTTGGTGGTGGTTCGAGTTACAAGACACAGGGTGTACTGCACTTCATCTGGGGAGGAAGAGGATGCTGAAGAAGAAGTCGAAGAAGAAGTTGAAGAAGAAGTCGAAGAAGAAGAAGAAGAAGAAGAGGGGGGAATACATAGCATATTAGAATTCATTTCTGGCATACTGGAGTAGCACTACCTAAGCATTTAACCTTTGGTTTTTGTTGACTTGTAAAAGAAAAATTATTTTCATTTAGGTTGATGTTTTAGATCTTAAGTTTTGGTATTGGTTCTTAGGGGTATTTTGTTGAAGATTCTCAGTATTGTTTGTATCTTTTGTTCTGTTTTGATTGCTGAATATGTCTAAGGTACACTTGTGACTTGTGAGTACATTGTTAACATACTCGATCAAGAGCTGATTATAACATGTTTCATAATGGACAATTCAATAACAAGCATCAATTCAATACTCGTTTAATATTACTTGACTAGTTTTAATATTAGGATTTTTTGTGCGGAACTACCTTGTTTGGGGTGTCATTTGTGACTTACTACCTTAAAAGTTTTTTTTTTGTGGGGAACTACCTTAGAAAGCCAAAAAGTTTGTTGACCACTACCCTTGACCATATTTTCGGGTATAATTTTCTTAAAACCCCAAAATACCCTCACGTGAGGCGCACGTGATCATTTATCACCCCCCCTTTTATTCAGTTCCCTTTCTTCTCCAAACCTCCATTGATCACGTGCGATGGCAGCTCCAGCCATGGAAGGAGTGGCAGTAACAACTCTACGTTCGGTGATGCTCCGGGTCCGACAGGCGGCGGAGAAATCGGGCCGTGATGCGGGCCGGGTTCGGGTCGTGGCGGTGTCAAAGACAAAACCCGTGTCTCTCATCCAACAAGTTTATGAAGCTGGTCACCGTTGTTTTGGCGAGAATTACTCCCAAGAGCTTATTGAAAAAGCCCCCCAGGTACTCTCTCTCTCTCTCTCTTACTCTCCCACTTTATTAAATTGAAATGCAATTTTTCTGAATTTTGATTTTTTTTCTTTTCTGGGTAGTTACCGAAGGATATAGAATGGCATTTTATTGGGCATTTGCAGACCAATAAAGTCAAATCGCTATTGGGTAAGCTCTTTAAGATTGTGGAAAAAAAGACCCAGAAATTGGTTTTGTATGCTTCCTTTGATTTGTGGTGTTACTGATATTGGAATTTAATTTCTCAAAAGATAGATGTTTTGTTAATTTTGGGTTTCCTTTAGTTGAATCTTGAATCCCACTTCTAATCTTGAATCTCCAAACCTCCATTGATAATTAAGGGATGAAGAATCATTACGAGGGAAGAGGGGGGAGTAAAGAGAGATGGGGCGGGGTCATTTAAATGATCACGTGCGCCTCACGTGAGGGTATTTTGGGGTTTTAAGAAAATTATACCCGAAAATATGGTCAAGGGTAGTGGTCAACAAACTTTTTGGCTTTCTAAGGTAGTTCCCCACAAAAAAAAACTTTTAAGGTAGTAAGTCACAAATGACACCCCAAACAAGGTAGTTCCGCACAAAAAATCCTTAATATTATTTGGCTAATTTTAATAATCGTCTCCATTACCAGCTCGTCTTGTGTGTATTTAGTCCACCGTTGATCAAAGGATGAATTAAGGTTATAGTCTACATCGTTTAGGGACAAGAAATGTATTTTTTAAAAAGATTTGCTCTTTGGTCCACCGTGAACTAAGTCCGCACAAGATATTGTACTCCACTACACGTTCAACTTTTGTGTGTATACTACCATACGCTTGTATCTAGTATGATATACCACATTGCCCAGCCCATATTTTTATTTAAGCCAAGCCCAACATTACCAATGACGTGACACTTGTGGGCAAATCAAGCACCATATACGCGAGTGCATATGTCGTACGCTGCACATTGAAAAGCAAAACTTAAATAAAAAGTCTCCTTTACACATTTTAAAACATTGAAAGCAGGCCACCAAATCACCAATAAATCGAATTCTAGTGGTGGTATAAAAATTGTTAAAAATACACTGCATATCCTGCAAGGTTATGATTTTGTTTGGCAATTAGCGGATAACAGATAGCTGATTGTATTAGTAGATTTGACTAGAAGATTGTATTAGCTGATTTGACTAATGAATTGTATTAGCTGATTTGTAATAATGTGTTTAGTAAATTAGCTGATAAGATTTAGCTGTTAGTTAGTTGAAGATGTAAAATGACTAAAAAGGACATTAGTTGCTATTATTATTATTATTATTATTATTATTATTATTATTATTATTATTATTATTATTATTATTATTATTATTATTATTATTATTATTATTATTATTATCTTCTACTACTACTACTACTACCGCACTACTACTACCATTATTATTATTATTGCTATTGTTTTTTATAAAAATAATTGTGTATTATTGAACAAATAATACAATAAAACCAAATACTAAATTTAAAATATTAGAATGAAAATATAGTGAAAGAAGAAGTTGAATAAAGAGGAAGAAAGATAGCTACTGGTAAAAACGGCAGATGAACAAAAAGGTTTGTAATGTGAAAATATTTATTTAAATAGTGGCAATTCTTATAATATATGCCAACTTGTGGATAATCATGTCCTTTCTTTTATAAAAATGAATCTTGGAACTTGAATCTGCTACTTTTTTAACGGATTTGAAATTAATTGTTTCAACCCAATCCGCTAATCGAATCCGCTATTAACCAAATACTTTAAATTAGCGGATTTGCTAGTCAAATCCTCTAAATAACCTCAATTCGCTAATTTTGCCTCAATCCGCTAATTACCAAACAAGGCCACTAAAAAATACAAAAGAACAATCGAAAATTAATTTAACATGAAGATGTTTTCTCCTATTGTTATTTTGGTGCAAGTTCTCTCTTGTAGTTTGTAAATACTTCCAAAAAGTACTATCCATATGTCTATTACTCCTACTAAGAATAGTAAAAATTATACAACCAATGAAACTTGAATTAAAGTTTACTCATATTTAGTAAGTATTTACAACCATTTTCATAAGTTTATTTTGACATATTACGTTAAACTTCTAATATAAAAGAGCTTTGGTTTTCCCCTTTCCCTTAACCATCACACAAATTAAATCCGACAATATTCTACCCAACACGATAATCCAACATGAAGCTACAGAGAGAAATCGAGCCAACACGAACTAAATTTGACCCGAGCTCGACCTATTTATTAATTTGGCTAAAAACATAATTTCTATCATGTTACATTATTTTTGATATATTTAATACTAACTCCAAACTAACCCAACCATTTAACCCGAATCGAAACGTTTAATCTGTACAAAAACTTGTGTGGACAAATGTAATTTTCAACTAATCTAAGGTCCAGTTCTTTTCGTCGTTTTCATGCTGTATTATGTTCCGTTCCGTTGTGCGCCGCATTCTGTATTTCATTTTGTCTAACATATTTTTGAATTATCCGCGCCGTTCCGTTTCGTTCCGATCCACTTCGTTCGGTTCCTCACTGTCCTGCACCATTACGTTGAAGAGAACAGAGCCTTAGTCCATGGTGAACCAATACTTGGAGTCATCCCCTACTTCACCTGGAGCCACCCCCTTTAAAAGTGGAGTCACCCGTACTTCACCTAGAGCCACCCCTCAAATTTATACTTGGCACCACCCGTACTTCACCTAGAGCCACCCCTCAAATTTATACTTGGCACCACCCGTACTTCACCTAGAGCCACCCCTCAAATTTATACTTGGCATCACCCCTACTTCACCTAGAGCCACCCCTTACTTTATCTGAAGTCACTCCCCTACTTTACCTGGATCCATCCTTCAAAATTACTTGATTCACAGTAGACTAATTCCACACAAAACATATTGCTTAACCCGAATTACCAGCCCCAACAAAAACCACATCTAGTTGTATGTTCCAAAAGTACATAAGTGTTGCAGTCAAGGCCCAAGGGACGGACGGTGAATGAAATTTATGATTAAAACTTCCCGCGAAACAGGCTAGGCAAATGTATTCGTCGCCGTTAGAACTTTGAACCAGGCTAGGCTAATTCATTCCAAATTTCCAACTATAAAGACAATTTGCTTCATCACAATGGCCTTTTTTTTTTCCTTTCCTTTCTGATGGATTGTACTGATTCAGACTTCTTTTTTTTTGGCTTGATTACAGGTTGAATCAAGCCCTATGGGTTAAGATTATTGCCGAAAAGCACACGAACAGACAAGCGAAAGCAATAAACATATTTTGCCCGATTGTGATGCAAAGATCAGAAATAATCAATTCAAGGAACCTAATAATATAGAACCAAAATGATAGCAGCAAATGCAAGTATAAGTCAGCTCAAAAACAGTAAATAAACAAAAGAACACAAGAATTTACGTGGAAACTTCGATGTGGGAAAAATACCACATGATCATTAAAAAAAGGGTACGAAAACTTCCATTAATCAACAAGTGGGTACACAATAGTTCTTCCACATAGTAAACAAATATAACCCAAAATAATTGGGGTTTCCTCCATATAGGAAGGATACTCTAACAAAGTCTAATCTGCTCACACCGAATCAGCCTACGAAAGGATTAAGTCCTCTCATTAAGTAACTTTTTCATTTATAAAATTCTAACCCTCAATCTTGTTTGAACAATGAGAGTGTCAAGCCACTCAAACTAACCATTAACAATTCAGAAATTGAGATACTCTTAAGGCTAAGACGATAGTAGAGTTATGAGTAGATCTAGACCTGGCAAACAGGTCGGTCAGGGTGGTTTCGGGTCGGGTCAAATACGGATCGGGTTAAATACGGGTTGGGTTAAATATGGATCGAATACATCTGGGTCAAATACTTGGCAAACAGATCGTTCAGGTCGGGTTAAATATGGATCGAATATATCGGGTCAAATACGGGTTCGGTTTCGGGTTACCCAACGGGTTTGACAAATGTTGTCTCACAACTTCCGGGTTCGGTTCGGGTCATTTCAGTCTCGGTTAAAAATGGGTCGGGAAGTTTCGGATTTAAATATTTTCGAGGTCTATGGCGAGTCGGATTCGAGTCGGTCATCGGGTCGGGTCAGTTTTTGCCAACTCTAAGCACATCACATGTGAATTCATGTCATGGTCGATCCGTCATTGTCATTACCTACTAATACTGTGAATTGTGTTGCATTCCAAAAGGGGGAATGATGGCCCTGTCCTACTCAATCAAGATTAGAAGTGTTAAAGGAATTAGAAATATCTAGAGGTTGCACAAACGTGACTTGTTTTAAGGGCAATTTTCATTGCATTGACAACGAGTACAAGCAGTGGGGTAGGGATGGTAATGGGGCGGGTATAGCTGGGTACCGCTCTGCATCTTCCGGAGTAGGGATGGGGGAGCATTAAGTGGGGATAGTTTTGATAAAGTAAAATCGTCGCGGGGATAGGGCGGAGGTGGTTTACCTTCTTCCTCCGGTGGATAACCGTTGGAGCCCAGCCCCACTTTATACCCGCTTACCCACCTCGCCTCATACCCATCTGCCCCGCCTCATACCCACATAAAAAAAAAAAAATGTAAAATATTAATATATAAAACCTTATTTTACCAAGTAAATAAAAATTGTCTACTGCTATTGCTTATAAACAAGCTCAAATGTTTCCTTGCAAATTATCTTAGGGTGAATTTGAGTTAGATCCGCATGTGGCATTCGTTTGTTTTCGAGCGGGTATAAAACGGATATGAATACCCTCCCGATAAATGAAGCAGAGATACCCGCCAGGTAAGTGGGGCGGAGGTGGATTCGGGATCTCCAACCCGTGGGAGAGATGGGGTGGGTGGCGGAATCAAAATACCCAAGCGGGTATGGAGATGGATCTACCTATATCTACCAACGCTCCGCCCTCTTACCATCCCTAGGTAGGGGTGTTAAAAAAACATAATCGACAATTGGAGCCGGCAAAATCGAAAAACCGCATCACAAATAAAATCTTACTTGGAGAAGCATCTAGAGGTGGAAATCAGGCAAATCTGGTTAGTCATTTTCGTTTCAGATCATTAGAGATTAGAGTTACTGCGGATCATAATAGTATTTAGGTTTATAGTGATGTTGGATTTTGGATCAACTTCGGTCGATTAGTTTGGTTTCGGTTAAATCGATTCAGATTAGTTTAGGTTTCGGTTCAAATCATATCAAATACATGTGTCAAAGCATACAAAATACAAAACAAAATGAAATTGGCAATATTATGTGATTACATGTATGTTCAATCAAAAAGTTTTCAATCATTCTAGATGCTAAATCATATGAATTGGATATATTCGAGTTTGGAGTAAACTTTAATATCAGATCAATTCAAGTCGGTGTTATCTTTTTGACACATATTAACGATATAATCGTGTTGGATCAGATTATGTATGTTCCTGATAACAAATGTATTTTCAAGTGTGGAATAAGTTTAAATAACAAGTCTATTACCATTGTTTAAAGGTTGAATCACCTTGAATAAGTCACTGTCATTCAACCACTTCGAGAGAAATCCACTCATAAGGTAAAAAGACAGACTCACAAGTCACAACTCAAGGGAACTTAGAAATTGTCATGCCAAATTTCCTCATATGAAGACTAAAAATAAAGCACGACTCACACCTAAAGGGAAATTGATGTTATTCCATGGCTCCACACCCCTGTTTTTTTTAAGTATGAAACGTAATCAAATACGTCAGCAAGTCAAGTAATTTCACACACACAAAAAAAAATAAAAAATAAAATAATGGCAAACAAAAAAAGAAAACGTCAAATTGAAGACATGGAGTATTCTAGGCTTTTATATCATCGTGCTATTAATGGAACAAAAAGGTTGTTTATGGCCCTATAAATGCCATACCAAATGAAAGGACCTCAAACAAAACAAACCATTTCTTCCATTTCTACTTGCCTATTTTCTCTCTCCTCTTTCTAGTAACAACTCCATTAGTCGATCATCAAAAAAACTCAAAGAACTAATAAGCCATGGGAATTAAGATTCATGGAAGCCCTATTTCTGGCCCCACCCTTCGAACTGTGGTTACCCTTCATGAAAAGAATCTTGATTTTGAATTCGTGCTCGTTGATTTGGCATCTGGTGCTCACAAACAGGAACCTTATCTCTCTCTTAACGTATGTCCTTTTCTCAACTTTGTTTTTATTTCATCATCAAAACTCTTTCATTGTTAACTTTTTTTTTTTCTTTTTTTTTTTTTTTTTTATATCTTGGGTGTAGCAATACAAATATATAAATGTAATGTAATTTGAGAAAAAGCTTGGGATTTGATGGTGCCTCATGTGCTAGTTTATTAAGATCCACTAATGTTTATATATGAACTTATGAAATTGTCATAATTTGGATAAAGAGCGCGCCACATAGTATTGTCATATAAGCAAAGAAAAGATTAAGAACATATAGATTTTAACTCGTGCATTACAAATAAAGTCTTATGATGTCTATAAGATCATGACATATTGGATTTGTGTGCAACACGCACTTTATTTCGCAACTTTAACGAGTCAAAGGAATAATAAGATGCTCCAACACTTTTATTTTGGCATTGCTTTGATCCGTGAATTATGTTGGTTATTGTTGATGGGGTCAAATGAATTGGATACTCCTATTACTTTAATACATTTCACATACATTATTATACAATTATCAAAAACAAATCATTTACATCAATCAATTGAAGTAAATTTACTAGTAATACATTGCTCTCTCTGAATTGCATAACTTTTACAGTGTTGTATTCATTCTTTTCATGTAAACCTCTGTTTAACTCTTTCATATTTTTGTAAGCTATATTAATGTCCTTTATCCTATATATAATTGTAGCCATTTGGTCAAGTACCAGCTCTTGAAGATGGAGATGTCAAGCTATTTGGTGAGTTTACTTTTCCCTAATCCTTAATTCCTCACCTAGTTTAATTTGGATGGTTTCGAAACTAATAAACATGATGAGGCTACCCTATATGTGCGTATCTGATGTTTAACTATTTTTTTACCCCGAGTGGATGAATAAAATGAGCTGATTCGTGTAAGAAAAAAAATAAAATTGATGCAAAGATCCAATTCTTATAATTACTAACAACATTTGAGTCTAATCACAGAATCAAGGGCAATTACAAGATACATAGCACAAGCCTACGAAAGCAATGGAACTCAACTGATCTACAAGGACACAAAAGAAATGGCAACCCTAGCAGTATGGCTAGAGGTAGAGGCTAACCAGTTCGACCCTGTCGCAAGCAAGATCAATTGGGAGCTTGTCATCAAGAAGAAGTTCGGAATGGAGACTGACATGGCTGTAGTCGAAGAGAACGAGCCTAAGTTGGCTAAGGTCCTAGATGTGTACGAGGCTCGATTGTCCAAGTCTAAGTACCTGGCTGGTGAAACCTTCTCCTTAGCTGATCTTCATCACTTGCCTACCCTGAACTATGTGCTGAGCACCCAAGCTAAGAAGCTTTTCGACGAGCGCCCTCATGTTAGTGCTTGGGCTAAGGATATCTTGGCTAGGCCCTCATGGGTTAAGACCATTGCTTTACAGAAGTAATAGGCTTAACTTAATCAATAATCTGTTGCAGTTTTCTGATGTATGTTGTTGCTTATTTTGATGTGTGTTTTAGAGTATTTTGTTTGTGCTACGCCAATCTTATGTACCCGGATTGTGAGTTTTCTCTTACATGGAGATTGATAATAAGATTTCTTGAGTATTGAATCCTTGTGTCTGGTGCAACAGCAGGGATATCTTCTTAGTTGATCATATGGCTTGTTTTTTTTTTTTGGTTTTTTTTTTTTTTTTTGATAATTAAGCATTCATTTATTAAGCTTCAAGATGAAGCACTTACAAAGAAAAGGCACAAGGTGATAAACCCCAACATCAGAGTTAAGCTGTCCTATGCTTGCAAAAAACAATAAAAACTAAGGAGTAGCTTGTTAACAAGATAAAGTACAAAGAGATTGTCAAAGATGAATGAATAAAGGGACTCAATAATGCAAATTGAAAGCTAAAATTCCTCCTACTCTCGTGTTCAACAGTTTGTTAAAGAGAATGCAAGTGAATATGGTGACTGAGGCACCGCTGCTACGTTATGTTCAGACTCTCGTGTTCAACAACGAACATATTACACTAACTGAATAACCAGTGCAAGCACTGGCCTCATTGATGTAGCACCAAAAATAGGCTAGTATAGTTCATGAAAGTCAACATATACAAGGCATGAAAGACAGAGATTAGAACCCAGACCATGATTTTTTCTTACCGGCCAAATTACTTGAGACTTTATGAGTAAGTTTTGAACCACTAAATCACGGTCAGCGTTGTTAATGAGTGTATCTAACTTAGATGGCCGTAAACAGGTCACAATCATGCAACTTCTAGATAATTTTTTTATTTTATTTTAAAATTTACAGTTTATTTAGCAATTTTCTTCCTTTAGTAGAACAGGGCGGACATATATTTTGTTTTGTTGCATGAGTAGGTAATGAGAATATGTAAATGATAGTGACATCAACTCATATGTAATCCACTCATAATAAAATAAAATAAAGAAATCATAGTACTATTATCATAGATTTAGGACCTCACATTAATTAAGTACACTACCATTACCGTATGTAGTAGACTTTAGATTATGTGATTCGATGCACTAAAAGGTTCTTAAAGAATGCAAAAGTCACTACGACTTACGAGAGTTTGATGGCCACGAATCAAATTGGTGCGCCCCTGGGCCCAATGTTTCACAGAAAACAGGTAGGAATACAATTTTTTTTTAATGAAAAAAAACACGTCTTCTGTGAACTTAGTTTATCGTGGATCAAATAATTTTGAGAGGTGACTTCAGATAAAGTAGGGAGTGGCTCCAGCTTCCAGGTAAAGTAAGAAGGTGGCCCCAGATGAAGTAATTTTGAAGGGTGACTCTAGCTGAAGTAAGGGGTAGCTCCAGGTAAAGTAGGGGGTGGCTCCAGGTGAAGTAGAGGTGGTGCCAAGTATAAATTTAAGGGGTGGCTCTAGATGAAGTAGGGGTGACTCCACTTTTAGAAGGGGGTGGCTCCATATGAAATAGAGGCTTGGGGGTGACTCCAAATATTGGTCCACCAGAGACTAAGTCTACACAAGTTTTTGTAATGAAAAAATATCGAAAATAATGTTATAAAAATCTCATTTTATGAGTACTGTCAACTTTTAAACCACCAACTCTAACCATTCTGGCAAAAAATTGGATAAACTACTACTCCCTCCGGTTTACGAAGATATTTATATTTGTTTTTTCATGGTCTACAATACACTACTTTGACCGTAAATAATTATAATTATATGTATATTTAAATTATTAAATTATAATTTTTTAAAAGTATTCTTTAAAATAAATCGAACAATAGCATTTTTACATTATAAATATTTGTATTTTTTCACTAATTCATGGTCAAAGTTTGTGAACTTTGACCTTGAAAAATGAAGTGTAAACATCTTGGTGAAACGAGGGAGTACCATTTTACCCAAGGTAAAAAAAAAATCTTCAAAAAAGTTAATTAAGTATAAGGGTATAATGGTCATTTTTACAAAATTTGATCTAGACTTGTGTGGAACTTAGCATTGTAGAACGTCATTACATAGGTGGATAAAGTCAAATCCCAAAAAAAAAAAAAAAAGACCCAAGAAAAGGATTATTCAAGACTTGAACATGTGAAGATCATTAATCCAACAAAAAGTAATTACTTATATCCCCCTATAAATGTATGTATCCCTCTTCTCTTTCTAATTCATAAAACCTCAATCATCAACTCATCATCATTACTCTCATTAAATTAGGCATGGGAATCAAAATTCATGGAAACGTTTTCTCCACCAACACCCTCCGTGCATTGGTTGTCCTTCATGAAAAGGACCTTCATTATGAATTTGTGCCCCTCGACATGCAAGCTGGCGCTCATAAACAGCGACCTTATCTCTCTCTTAATGTAAGTGTTTTCAACTTATCTTATAAAGTAATATAGATCAATAACTGACCTGAAATTACTTTGATATTCCATGGATATTAATTGGTTGTTGATGGGATCCTATTACTTGGATTTTGATTTAATCCTATGATAAATTTCGCATGTAATTGATATGATTACAGATAAGAAATTATTGAGCTTTGGGTAAATAGAGCAATTGCGCATCTCTAACTCATCTCCAACAATGATCAATCTGAGATCTAGTCTCATTATTCTCACTTTGGCTTCTATGCATTTTCAAAATAAAATAAAATAAAATCGTCCCATTGCATGATTATACTATGGTACATATATATAGCTTTATTAATTAATTTTTCTATCATATTTGTATTTTAGCCATTTGGTCAAGCTCCAGCTCTCGAAGATGGAGATGTCAACCTTTTCGGTAAGTTAATCAATCGTCACCTATAATCATGTTGAATTTTTTTTCGGGGTGGTTGCCTACTACTATTATTTAGGGTCAGTTTGGTTGGGCTAAAAGTAAGGGAATGGTATCACTAAATCTATTTTCAGTGTTTGCTATGTGTATTTGGGCAAGGAACTCAAATCCCCCCGAATTCAAAAATCTCCCCGGATTCAAAAAACCCCCCAATTTAACACCATTTGAAACTCCCCAATTTCTAGTGGTATCAAAATAATACCTCCTCTTTTCCTTTAATAATCAAATAAAAATAAAAATAAAAAATACAAAATCAAAATAAAAACCAAAGCAAACTAAAACAGTGGTCGACTTTCTCTCTCCTCACCATCCCACCCCAACTCCACCACCGCCACCACCACCACAACAGTCTCTCTCCTCGCCGTCAACTCTCTCTCATAACCTTACCTCCACCGCCGCCACGACTTCGACCACCTCACCACCACCCCTCCTTGCCACGACTTTCTCTCTCCTCACCATCCCACCCCAACTCCACCACCACTGCCCCCACCACCACAACAGCCTCTCTCTCCTCGTCGTCAACTCTCTCTCCTCACCTTACCTCCACCGCCGCCGCGACTTCGACCACCTCACCACCACCCCTCCTTGCCACGAGCTTCTCTCTCCTCACCATCTCACCCCTCCTCCACCACAACTCAAATCTGAGAAAAGGGGTGTTGTTCATTTCATGGTGGACATGGGGGAGTACGGTGGTTTTTTTAGGGAGGAGAGAGAAAAGGGGTGGTGGGTTTTTAGGGAGGAGAGAGAAAAGGGGTGGGTGGGTTTTTTTTTGTTTTTACATTAAATTCTGTTTTTAAAGAAATTAAAAGTTAATATTTCTCACCAAAAATTAATTGAAAAGAATGATAAATTGGATTCCACCTTCACTAAACCAAACAACTTATATAAAGTATAGAGTCCCATTTCATAACTAGAGGTTTCAAGTTCCATACCGTTTTCATTCCATTTTGTTGAATCAAACGGACCTTTAGGGTTAGCTATTACTCTATCCGTTTCTGTCAAATACTACCATTTGCTTTTGGTACAAAGGTCAAGAAAAACTTATTTTGCCATGTGATTTCCCCTTCTACCCTTAACATTAGTCACACATGTGGAGGTTATGGGTGAATAGGGACTTGAGGAAAGAGAAAGAAGAGGATGGGGGCTTGGATTTTAATGGGGGTAATATTATAAATGACTAGCAAATTGTTTACCAAATAAAGAAATGGGAGTGTTTGTATGAATCATTCATTTTAGGCAAATGGTAGTGTTTGACGGGAACGAAGGGAGTATAAGTTATATTTGGATTTACCTAATATTGTAGTTAGATGAAACTAATAATATGTTATTACAACTATTAGTAGAAAATAACGGGTTATTTAGTTATGAATAAAATGTGCATATAACTTGTATTTCTATCTAAACTAAATTAATTAAGGTTCAGAATAACCTGACCAGTATTAATGGTTAAAATGATTATATTGTAATGATGAGCTTTATATTACAGTGACAATTAACATATAATTGGTGTTTGGATATTGACTTGTGGGTGGCTTTTGGTAAAATTGGATGTTTGACCAGTCCACCATTAAATATTGGTGTTTGGATGTTAGCTCATGAGATTGACTTTTGGGCTCCCACAAGCCAACTTTTGAAAAGCCGGGAAGGGTAGCTTTTGGGTATTGACTGTTTGGAATTAATGTAGTCCAATAACAAGATAGTCCACGACTTGCAATTAATTACTTCTATGCATCAAAATTTTCAATCATATGAATGTCCTTATAGGTCATTTTACATATAACCATCAGATGATGTTACCAGCCAATGTTACTAAACATCTCTTTTCAGACATCCAATGCTACCAGCCGATCAAATTAGCTAACAATACGAGCCATCGACCACCAGCCACCAGCCATCAGCCACCAGCCATCAGCCAACAACTAATGTCACAAGCCAATTGCCAAATAGGGCCATAGGCTTAGCTTCGAGTCATTATATATGCAGTGGCTAGTCAATATCTTAAAAGATAATGGCCCTGTTTGTCAATTAGTTATTAGTTGTGCTCTTTTCCACCGATTCTCACTAATTGGGAAAGGTATTGTCATTGATTCACTGATTGGGTAAGATCCTGTCACTGATTTTCATTGATTGGGAAAGATCCTGCTGCTGATTCAGTAAGGTCCTCCCATTGATTCTGTGGGTAGGGATGTGTTCTTTTCCACTAAGATCTCCCGTGATTGGGTAAAGTCCTACTAGTGCTTTTCACTGATTGGGTAAGGCCCCGCCAAAGATTCTGAGTAATGTCTTGTCACTGATTCACACTGACTAGGTAAGGTCTTACCCTTGATTTCACTTATTGGGTAATGTCCAA
This sequence comes from Tetragonia tetragonoides, assembly GCA_038025085.1. Classification (NCBI taxonomy): domain Eukaryota; kingdom Viridiplantae; phylum Streptophyta; class Magnoliopsida; order Caryophyllales; family Aizoaceae; genus Tetragonia; species Tetragonia tetragonoides. The sequence continues at coordinate 14,582,230 of CM076142.1, read as the reverse complement.
TAATTGAAAGGAACACACCCTTATTAGCCGATTGCATTAGTTGTTAGCCGTTTTTATTAGCTGTTTTGACCAGTTATTTTATTAGATGTCTTGACAGAAATGTTTTGTCAGGTAATTTAGTTATTAGCTGTTTAAATGTGTAAAATGATAACAAAGGACATGCATTAATTTACTATTATCAATATAGTGTTTATAATTGTACACTAGTATTGGACCCCATGATCATTTGATTTCTAATTTACAAACAACTAATTTGAAAAAAGCTCATCTTTTGAGCCATTTCAAACTTTGTTTTCGGGACCAATAGGCTAATAAAAAATTTATTTACTAAACATTAAAATTAGTCTTTTGACCCAGTTAAATATCTAAGTACACCCAAACATCTTATTTTTGGCTCAAAAGACTCTTTGCCAAACAGAGCAAATAACTACTGTAAGACGAGAAAATAAAACCCTATCAACATAAGTCATAACCAATTAACAAAATTCGAGTGTTCATACAGAATCGAGGGCAATTACAAGATACATATCATACGCCTATGAAAGCAATGGCACTCCGCTTATCTCCAAAGACATAAAGGAAATGGCCACTATTGATGTATGGGCTGAAGTCGAGGCTCGCCAGTTTGAACCATTGACTAGCAAGCTGGCATGGGAGCTTGTCATTAAGAAGATGCTCGGCATGGAGACCGACATGGCTATAGTCGAAGAGAACGAAGCTAAGTTGGCTAAAGTCCTAGATGTGTACGAGGCTCGATTGTCCAAGTCCAAGTACTTGGCTGGTGAAACCTTCTCCCTAGCTGATCTTCATCACTTGCCTACCTTGCATTATTTGATGAGCACCCAAGTGAAGAAGCTCTTCGACGAACGTCCCCATGTTAGTGCTTGGTCCAAGGACATCCTGTCTAGAGCCTCCTGGCAGAAGGCCCTAGCCTTGCAGAAGCAAGCTTAAGGCGTTTGTAATATAATTTCCCATCGTTGTTGTTGATGTAATGTAGCTCTTTGTTTGTGTTGATGGATTACTTCTATTGTAGTTCTAATAAGAGTTTACTAGTCACATACGCGAGTGTACTTTTTCATAATAGAGACAGTAAGGATTCAGATGGTCAGGAGTCGAGATGAAAAACAGCTTATTTAATTTCCGGAATGACCTTCAGATACAATAAGGATTATTTTTACAAATATTTGTCTTTTCCATTATAGAATAAAGATCCAAATCATGCTTCAACATGATTTCCCAGATTATTACTTGTCCAGATTAATGTGGTTGAGATTTTCTTGGTCCCAACGGACCCAGCATGTATGATATTGTCACACCTCTTCCCTACAGCTAAAGTGAGAAAGAAATTTCCTATCAATCCGCAAATTAGCTACTCCTATTTAACGTCTATCGTTTATGAAACGTGACCAAAATAAGTGCGCAAATCAAGCACCTTTACAAATTACTCGTACAAGCCACAAGAACAAAAACAAAATGGCAAACCAAAAAGCAAAAGTGGAATCACTAGAATGGAGTAACTGTATACTATCATATCATCTATCAATTTTTTGAAGTTGATGTTAATGTTATGGTCCGGTCAATAAATACCAAGTGTCAAGTCTAATGCTAAAAGTGTAAAATCTCTTTTATGTTCCATTTATGACATAAGTAGTGTGGTAATAGTGTTTTATAACCCGACGATAACATTACTTCTTTTTTGGTTTTTGTTTTGAGAGGAGCACAACTTTGGCGTGGCCCTATAAATGAAACCAAATGAGCTAACCTTGCTAAACCATCTTGCCTAATTTTGCTCTCTCCTTTCCAATAACATACAACTCCATTAATTCAATCTGATCAAGCTAGGTAGTGGATCAAACTAGAAGTCATAGCCATGGGAATCAAGCTTCATGGAAGCCCTTTCTCAACCGCGACACTCCGTTTTGTGGTTACCCTTCATGAGAAGGAGCTTGATTTTGAGTTTGTTATTGTTGACATGCCAGCAAACGCTCACAAACAGCAACCTTATCTCTCTCTTAACGTATGTGCTTTCAACTTATCCCATATATATAGAGTAGTAACTAGTAACTAACTGCACATACTAGTAATATTAATGCTTTCTCCTGCTACTCACTTGCTTAATTGTTGAGCAATTGAGTTTTGAAGATAACAAACTTATTTAATTATAAAGTAATGCTACTTAATTTGTATGTTAGTGTTTCAGGAATTTATTGACCCAAGAGTTTGCTAGATAAAAAAATCAAGAAGAAGACACAAGTTACACATGTTCTCTAGGTTATTTATATACTAGTATTTCTTAGAGCTCATGTTAAAGTTATGTGATTATATAAATAATGTGGAATTAATATTTGTTAGGAAACAAAGTAATAGACGTATAAAAATGTATTTGTGTTTGAGAACGATCCTTGAAACTTCAGTGCTCAATGGAACATTACCTATAACACATATATTACATGTTCAATCATTTGAGTTAAATTTAAGATAAGTATCTTAAATCTAATCTCTTAACTTTTATATCCTTTTTATTTTGCCAAAGATATTATTTGCAAAAGAGATCATTATAAAATCTATCTATTCTTATATTTGGTTACATAGTTTTTAACTAAAAAGAAAATACTTTCTATAAAGATATTTATTTTATTTTCTTCATAAAAACTGATTTTGATATATATGCTTTATATGATAAAGATTTTTATTCTTCTTTATGAAAATCTTATTTACCAAGTAAAGGAAAAAGAGATTTAGTTTTCTAGTTGCAAATAAGGTTCTTAGTTGCTTTTTACTTCTTGACGAGCAAAAAAAGTTGTTTTTTACTTCTTAGGTCATGCATATATAAAGAAGACTTTGCATAAATCAGTTCGTACGCCTCTCGATTGAACTGAACATAATATTACTTTGAGAGAGTCTAATCAACAAACGTTTCCACAATACACATAACGTTGCGTAATCTAATATCTAATATATATATATATATATATATATATATATATATATATATATATATATATATATATATATATATATATATATATATATATATATATATATATATAACTGGATCATGCACGTTGCTGCATTGACACGTGTCATGCCATGTCAGCATACCCAGTCAGCATCCTATCCATTAGTTAATGCTATGTCACCTAATTAATTAAATACATGCATGAACCTTATAATCTAATTAAGTATGATACATGAACTTAAACAACATAAATACGGTTCATGAACTTAACCTAAATTATACAAAAGACTAGGCACATTGAATTTAATAAGTGGAGAATTGTCACAAGTAATAATTTTTTATCGATAATTTTTATACATACATCTTGATTTTCTAAGGGATTTTATACCTGAGCAATATAGTAGAAAACAATTATTGGGCATTACATGATTAAACCCTATGGAGATGGAGAAACATAGTATTGGTAGAACGTGACCGTAAATAAGGTAGTCGTAATCATAATTAATTTCTTCAACAATTATTTTAATTAAAAAAGAATGAGAACATTGATTGATTTATTCAGATGGAGTCCAAATAACCGTTGCATACCAAATAATATGAGGCATAAGAAATTTAACATATTATATCGAAGTATGTTAAGAAAATGAAAATTATATTGTAACAGTATTTTCCAATACGAACCCAACAAATATTCTTTCATTTTTTGAATTTAAATAGTTTTTTGTTTTCAATTTTTGATGTTGAACTTTGACCACAATTTTCTCACAAATCGGAGTACGTAAAATTATGAAAATTATATATGGTGAAAGTACTTTTCAATACGAACCCAACAAATATTCTTTCATATTTTGAATCTAAATATTTTTTCCGCAAATTGAGGTCAAATTAAACACGACGAACATCTAAAATGACACTTAAAAAGGACGGCACACTTATAATCCATGATATTCTAACAAGGTCGTGCATCGCAAGGGGTATAAAAGAAAACCACGGCAATTGTTGTATTGACATGTGGCATCCATGTCATTGCATACATAGGCGACATATCATGATTCGATTTATTTACCTTAAAAAGTAGGAGAAGTTTAGTTACTGACTTACTACTGTCACTAACCATTAAAATTATATCATTAGTATTCATAAAAGCTACTGTTCCATTCTTTAATGACTTAAGTTTCATAAACCATAAAAATAATTTTAAGATATCACGTCAATCGACATATTTCAACGACTAAGTATTAACTCATTAAGAATTTTCAAAAAAAAGAACATACTATAAAAATGAATCTAACGTGTACTAAAATTGGATCATACACACTGTTATATTGGCACGTGTTCTGCATGTCGATCACCATATCCAATCATCATCATATCCAAAAGTTAATGCCAAATTAACCAATTAATGAGGATAATGAACCATGTTATCTAATTAAATTAGGATACTTGGAACATTTATACAATTTTTTTTTTTTTTGAGTGAAAGATACATGAACCATAATTAAACTTAAACTAAACTATGCTGAAAACTAGATACAACGAATTTAATAAGGGAAAGTAGTCACAAGTAATAGATGCATAAAGTCTTCTAAAAAAAAGAAGTAATAGATGCATAAAGACTTTAAAACTAACGGATAAATTCACATATTATGCATCTCAAACTTCAAAGTGATTTCGTACCCCAACAAAAATACATGATTCATGGAGATCGAGCAATATGGTAAATTGGTAAAATAATGTGAATAAGGGAAATTAATTTATCTACATGGATCAAAATAACTGTTGCATTACATGACACACAAGTAATATTATATAAAAAAAATATTTAAACCAAAGAGAGATAAGAACCAATAGTAGTATATTGATTATTAATAAGGTAGGTAAATAAATTTATGGACTACATAAGTACACAAATGTGCAAATGTGTCGATTGATGAAGTATATCAACGTGTGTGAATATATCATTTAACTAATTTTGTGATTAATTTTTTAAAGTATGAAAAAATATAAATTAATTTATCCATTTAAATCCAAAAAACTACTATCGCATGTCACATAAACAACTTTATAGTCCACATAGCACAACTTTGATTTTGTACGGGTAACTCCATTTTAGTTATTATATACAGTATTAATAAATCATTAATCTATTTTCTTGATAGCATTCAAAATATATTTTCTAATGATGATGCACGGGGCATACACCTAGTACATATATAAAAGTGGATCATGCACGCTGCTGCATTGACATGTGGCTTGCCACATCACCATGTCCAGTCAGCATCTTATCCAAAAGTCAATGTTAGTAATGTCCCCGTAATTAATGAAATACATGCATGCACACACCATGTAATCTAATTAAATGCAGATACATGAACATAAACTTCATAAATACGGTACATGAACTTAACCTTAATTATACTAAAAGTAGGCATAATGAATTTAATAAGGGAAATAGTCACAAGTAATAATTATTTTTAAAAAAATGATAAAAATTATGTATCGGTAATATTTGTACATACATCTTAAAAATTTTAAGTGATTTCATTTCATACCTCAGCTAAATATTAGAAAGACAATATTGGAAAATTACATGACTACACACCATGAAGATGGAGAAATATAGTGTTCAGTAGAATGTGTGAATAATATAGTTGTAAAGATAATCCCCCTAATTAATGAAATACATGCATGCACACACCATGTAATCTAATTAAATGCGGATACATGAACATAAACTTCATAAATAGGGTACATGAACTTAACCTTGATTATACAAAAACTAGATATAATGAATTTAATAAGGAAAATAGTCACAAGTAATAATTATTTTTTTAAAAAAAATGATGAAAATTATGTATCGGTAATATTTGTACATACATCTAAATTTTTTTAAGTGATTTCATTTCATACCTCAGCTAAATAGCAGAAAGCCAATATTGAAAAATTACATGATTACACACCATGCAGATGGAGAAATATAGTGTTCGGTAGAATGTGTGAATAATATAGTTGTAAAGATAATTAATTTTTTTTTTATAATTGTTTTAATTTAAAAAAATAGAAAACTAATTGATATCTCTAATTGAATAGTATATGGTATATGGTATGTCAAGATGATAGTTATGAATCTGGCACTTAACTATTTTTTTGAATAAAAGATATGAAATTCATTTATCCCTTTAGATCAAACAACTATTTCATGTCAAATAAGCAAATTTATATTACATAGCTATAAATAAAAAATTAAAAAAAAAACATTACAAAGTACAGTATAACTTTGATTTTGTGTAACTCTATATTACTTTTTTTTTTTTTTTTTGAGAAGAAACTCTATATTACTTGCTATATACCTAATTGATATATCATTCTTTAATTAATAATTTAATAATAGCATTGAAAAATATTTTTTCTAATGATAATTTGCAAGCCCGTGCATCGCACGGGGCATAGACCTAGTAGCTATAAGTTTCATACGTTATTCATTGCAAAGCTACAGATTTATATTGTACCTCCGCTTATTGAAATTTATCGAGGTATACATTGTTCGTTGATTACAACAGATAGAGTTAGTTGTTTAGAGATTGGCTTGGGTGAGTTTCTGAGTGCGTTTGGCTTGGAAGAGTTTCTAAGTGCATTTGGCTTGGACGAGTGTTCGAGTGCGTGGGTTGAGCTAGAGTTAACTTGTTCAAGTTGTACTAATCTCTTAATAAAAGAAGTAGTCTTTAAAGTCATTCGGGCCGTGGTTTTTTATCCTTTGTGAATTGCAAAGGGTTCTAGTTCTTTTATACTTGTTTTAAATTCCCCAAATTTGGGGTAACACAATTCACCCCCTCCCCCTCTTATGTACCTTGTGCTACTAACATTAATTATTGTTAATCAAAACATTTTCTTGATCAACTAATCTATAATACTAGGAGGTTACCCGTGCTACACACGGACTATCCTTTTATTACTACATTTTTAATATACTAAGATAATTTTTTAATAATACAAATATATTTTTGAATGAAAATGATGATGAATCAAAATATTATATGCATCCTAAGTAATTAGCGTATTTCCAAAAATATCTATCACTGACCTGACAAAATAATAAAATAATAATTTCTATTAATGATCACTTAACCTACCATTGTACCTCAAATATATAAGTTAACAAACAACCACTCCAAAATATGACCTTACTTGTCATTTTATTTGATAAGTCATATCCTTGAAAATTTTAGTCACATGTCAAAATGGTGATTATACCACAACCCAATTGATCTGATCTGATTGTCTCTTAATATGTGTTTCGCTTATTAAAATGTAAAAGTTGAAAATCTAACCTTCTTTCAAATGAAAATAAGAAAATTGCGAGGACTATCACCATCTCGAAAAAAATTTAATTAATTTATCAAAATGTGATACTTGCAGTTACCTGCGCTTGTACCCAACTCTAATGGTGGGTATACCTTTCCTTATTGTGTGTTTCGCTAATTAGAATTTGAAAGTTGAAAGTTTAACCTTCTTTGTAATTAGAATAAAAAATTGCGATGACTCACCATTTCAAAAAGAAAAAAAAGAAGAAAAAAACATATCTATCAAAATGTGAAACTTGTAGTTACATGCAGTATACACGCTACTATGTAACACTTATTATATTACGTGTATCTATTCTCATGCATATATACATGCATCATCTCTACCTAATTTGAATTTTTTATTTTTATTTTATGGAATGCAAATAGGATTTATTGTAAACAACTAATAATCAAATCATAGCATCCTTACATTATCTAATTAGTTAATAATTGCAAACGTTAAAGTTTTACATTAATCCCATTTTAGATTGCACTAATTTAGGAATATGAACATACCATATATCATAGGATATTTATTTATCCATAGCAAAACCAAAAAAGATAGATTAAAAAAAAACCCAATCATTAGATAATGACACTGTCATGTTACCTGCGTTCTTACCCAAAATTGATATCTTTTTTGGAAGTATTTTTCATTTCTAATACAATGAAGTAGCATTTATATTTATTTGAGTGGGGTAGCCAAAGTTACATTATTTTACAATTGAAATAATATACTAATAAATATAAAACTTATTAATTTAATGCACTTATACCATTATTGATTTGTTATTATTTTTAAATTATTAACTGTATTAATTATTACCATATATTAATCAAAACAATATATTTATTCAATTAGATTACTCTAATTATGTTTTATTAATACTAAGTCATACCACCTCTTTAAAAAATTTAAAAAATATATTATAATTAATTTACTTAGGTATAAGCCAATGGGAGGGTGACACTTGTCACCTCAGCGCTTATACCCCAAATACAAGGGTTTTGGTCAATAAAAGCCAAGTTACGAATAAAAGAAATATTCCCATAAATAAAATGCTTCCCGAATAAATAATAAACGGAATATGAATTCTCTCGGGCGTTAAAATCATTTAAATAAAACTCTCAAATAAATTTCTGATTTAAATTGCTAATTAAAGCTAATTAAACTCCCCAATTTGATAAATACAATTTATGAAAGTCTCATGATAAGAATTAATATTATTATGGCTTTAATTGAATAAATCGAATCCTTGAATGAAGATACGATTTACTCTCTGAAACTATTTATATATCATTTATAAATCAATATAACAATTGCAGAAAATATTGGGGTATCACACGGCCTCTCTCCACCCCTTTCCGCCCCCCTCACTCCCCGTCGCTGCCCTCGCCCTCCCCCGTCTCCCTCACTCCCCCTCGATCTCCTTCCACCCTCACCCCCGCGGCCTAGCGCAACCCTCCCTCCACCCTTTCTCCCGCGGCCGACCGTCGCCCTCCCGTCTTCCTCACCCCCCGGCCTCCCACCACCCACTCCCCCGTGGCCCACCGTCGCCCTCATGTCTCTCTGAAACTATTTATAAATCATTTATACATCAATATAACAATTGCAGAAAATATTGGGGTATCACACGGCCTCTCTCCACCCCTTTCTGCCCCCCTCACTCCCCTTCGCCGCCCTCGCCCTCCCCCGCCTCCCTCACTCCCCCTCGATCTCTTTCCACCCTCTCCCCCGCGGCCTAGCGCAGCCCTCCCTCCACCCTTTCTCCCGCGGCCGACCGTCGCCCTCCCGTCTTCCTCACCACCCGGCCTCCCACCACCCACTCCACTGTGGCCCACCGTCGCCCTCATGTCTCCCCTTCCTGCCCCCTTCACTCCCCGTCGCCTCCCTCGCCCTCCCCCGTCTCCCTCACTCCCCCTCGATCTCTCTCCACCTTCTCCCCCGCGGCCGCCCTCCCGTCTTCCTCAGCCACCCGGCCTCCCTCCACCCTCTTCCCCGAACCCACTGCCGCCCTCCCGTCTCCCTCACTCCCCCAGGGCTCTCTCCACCCCTCCCTGCCCCCACTCCCCCGGGGCTCGCTCCACCCCTCCCTGCCTTCCTCACTCCCCCACCGCCGCGGTCCACCGTCGCCCCCCCGTCTCCCTCACTCCCCCCCGACCTCTCTCCAGAGTCTCCACCCCTTCATGCCCCCTCACTCCTCGTCGCCGCCCTCGCCCTCCCCCGTCTCCCTCACTCCCCCTCGATCTCCTTCCTCTCGTCTCCCAGCGCTGCCCTCCCGTCTCCCTCACACCCCGGCCTTCCTCCCGTCTCCCTCACTCCCCCCAGGCGCTCTCTACCCCTCCCCCGTCTCCCTCACACCCTGGCTTCCCTCCACCCTCTCCCCCGCGGCCCAACGCCGCTCTGCCGTCTGCCTCACTCCCCCCGGCCTCTCTCCACCCCTCCCTCTGTCCCTCTCATTCCCCCGCGGCCGCCCTCGCCCTCCCCCGTCTCCCTCACTCCCCCACTGCCACCCTCGCCCTCCCCCGTCTCCCTCACTACCCTCCGACCTCCCTCTACCCTCACCCCCGCGGCCCACCACCGCCCTCATGTCTCCCTCACTCCCCCAGGCCTCTCTCGACCCCTTCCTCTGTCCCCCTTACTCCCCCGCCCTCCCCCGTCTCTCCCACTCTCTGCGGCCCAGTGCCGCCCTCCTGTCTCCCTCACCCACACGGCCTCCCCCCACCCTCTCCCCCGCGGCCCGCCGCCGCCTTCCCGTCTCCCTCACTCCCCCGGCCTCTCTCCACCCCTCCCTCTGTCCCACTCACTCCTCGTCTCGCTCACTCCCCCCACCTCGTCTCCTCTCCTCCCCCGCCACCCTCGCCCTCCCCCGTCTCCTCTCCCTCCCTTCCTCTGTCCTTCACTCTCACGTCTCCCTCCCGGCCCACGCCGCTCTCCCTTCGCCCCCGCCCCCGCCCTCGCCCTCCCCCTCCCTAACTCCCCCTGCACCAATCCCCTTTCCCTACACTCCAATGCCCCGACACTCCGGCCCATGTCCCCATATCCCCGCCCGACCAACAACCTCCTATCCCGTAACCCCCACCCACATAAATGAAATTAAAAGAAAATCATAAAAATTGAAGTTGAAAAACAAACAGCATGTGGGTGACAAATAACACAATATGGTAGGTTATGGTAGGTCGTGGGTCACGTATTGTGCATGAGTTGCACTTAGTCCACTACTTGTATCATGGGCCATGTCAATTGGAATACAAGACAGACAGACACAAACACATTTGTTACCCAACCTAGTCTAAGGCCAGTAAATAATTACAACAAATAAAGGGCCACATGCCCCACACCTCCAGCACATGTACATGGCAAAGGAAGGAACACTCCTTGATTACTCCATAGTCCTACAGTGTTTCTATCTACATTAGTACATTGTTCTATCTCCAACTAATATGGTTATTCGTAGTACTTGTATAGTTGTATTAAAGCTAGGGAGTTCTCCGAATTTGGGTTTATTACTCAATTCAAAAGAGGATGTAAGCTGGTGTATGTTTCCAATTTGTGCTTAACATCAAAGGGTAAAATAAAAGCAGGCTGAGATTGGATTTGAACTGTTAAACGAGTTAATATGCTCATTTTGATTATAGCCCACAATCCACATTAATCAAACCCATTATGTTTTTCATGTTTTTTGGGGTAAAATTTTAGTATCTGATTGTCACTTTTGTTGGTTTTGCCACTACTAAAAAATTTGTGCTCAGTGGGAAAATTTTACTAGTACCAAATTTCCGTACAAGGCTACGACTACCAAAGTCCCAAAGGGATTGCCTATCAATAAAATAAAAGTAAAATAAACTCAAACAGAACAAACAACACCAACAGGAGCAAAAATTGTACAGTACTAAGAAATAAAATCCAAATTTGAGAAACGAAAAAAATAGTCTATCGACGGGTAATGTAAAGGAGACGAGAGAATTGAAATTCATCCCCCCAAATCCCCAATAGGCCAACAGTAATACCCACACATTGTTATGCACTAATTTCTTTTAATTTTTTGAACCTTTCGATTATTGGAAAATGTTCGAATTCTAAATCGCCGTTTTTCAATCACAATTATTAAGGCAAACTACTGTTCAATTATTCCTTCAAATTCGAGAAAACACAGAAAAGCACAAATCGAATCAACTAAACCACAGCCAAACAATCTCAATCCACTAATAGTATTTTACATCAAAAAGAATATCAAAGAAATGGAATAACAATCATAGAAGAAAAACATAGGAGAGAGAGAATGGAAATTTACATGATATTAATAATCCAATCAAAGAATGGAATATGTATAAGATTAAATGAATAACGAAGAACCTTCGAAAAATGAAAACCCTAGAATGTGAACAAATCACATTCAGATTCAAAAGAGGAAGCCGAAAGCGAGGGCGAAGAGAGAGAAGATTGCGGCGGGGAAGAATGCGACGGCGTCGGAAGCCGGTGCTGGTGCCGGAGAATCGGCGGCGGAAACGTTTCCGACGGCGAAGATGGCGATGAGCATCATTACGATGGCGAATGTAGCTCTCATTTTCATGGCTTCCATTTTTATGAAGTTGTTTTAAGAGAGAGAGAAAACAGAGAATTGATGGAGAGAGAGAGAAAACAGAGAATTGATGGAGAGAGAGAGAGAGAGAGAGAGAGAGAGAGAGAGAATTGGTGATGGGTTTCAGTGGGTTAAGGAGGTGGGTTTATAAAGGGGAGATAGAAAGGGGGTTAAGAAGAGACGAGGTTTACGGGTGGGCAGTAAGCCGTTGTTGCAACGGTCATGTTGAGTTGGTTCATTTTTAAATTTTATTCTTCCTCTCCTTTTACGGCTTTTGCTCTGTTTTAAAATTTTTTATGATATGATATGATGGCAAGGAAAAATAGTCCGTAACCTATCTGCTAATAAATTGTTATACTATTTTTTTTCTTTTTCTTGGGATCATTGTCAAAGGATGTCCTCCTTGATAACATGTGGCTGGAAATCTTATCATTGATGCTGGTAATAATGTTACAGTTACACTTATATACTATACTAGGGGTAAACTCGTGCTACGTATGGACCGTCAAATTGTCACTATATATAAATACATATTATTTATTTTTCTTACAAATATTTTAATTGTTTCAATATTATATCAATGTATAGTCACCGGTCAAACTATTAAACATATCATATTATTTGTACTTTAACCCTAGTTACCTACCATGTTATGGTACCCCTAATATATTACTTCACAAATTGTGACTCCAATGTGACCCTTGTGACCTTGTCCCTTATCTGCCATATCTCAAAATTATTAATCACATGTCACTTTTCAGGTGTATATGCTACCATAAATATAAAGCTTTGTTAAATAATACTCGTATATGTAATACTCTTGTCATATAACCAAAAATATCCCATAAATTCAAGTCAGTTGACAATAACCTACGCGCTTATACCAACTAATTTAATTTTTTTTAATTAAATATTGGCAGATTTGATCCAAATTGTGGCATAATATGTATCTTCCTAAATAGGTAATCTGAAAGTAAACAGACTAATAAATTGCAAAATAAAATTAAAAAAAATAACATTAGCTAAGATAGTATATTTATGATAATTTCATCATAAAAGATACTTAAAATTTTATAGATAAAAATTATTATCTTTTTTATATTACTTTATGCATTTCACCAAAATGACCCAGAGATTATTCAGCATTGAGCATTCACATAATTGACATTGACTAATTAGGGCTACGCACCAAAAAAAAATTGACATTGACTAACGTTATTACTTTCTTCCTTATAAAGATAAATTATTACATGGTCTGCTTCCACCTGTCACAAAAAAACTAAGGCCAACTCAAATTTACTCTTCAAACACAAGGTAATTGTGAGAGGTGAAAGTATGGTTTAGGACAACTAGTAATTTTCAGCTTATAAAAGTTAAAACGCCTCAAAATCTAGAGGAAAGTTACATAATTAAATACCAATCGACGAAAAATGATGGTTTAATATCCAATGAATATCCATTTACCCGATACTTTCATGGATACAAAATATGGATTAAAGAGTTGAGCTGAACGGATATAGATATAGATGGAGCAATCCCGAGTGTAAGCAATAACCTGCAAACCAGATACATAAGGCAAACCAACAAAATAAATCGTGTAAACAAACTCAGAAAAAGACATAGGCCTTATTTGTTTGCCGGATTGTTGGCCAGCTTTTCAAGCAAGCAGATTGTTTGACCATATACAATCCATTGACCCTTTAAAATTGATGTTTGGTAACTGGATTGTTGAACAGCTTTTGGATGCCAACAATCCGACCAACAAAAAGCTAGCCCCCCTCCCCCCCAGCGTTTAGCAGCAGATTGTTGTGTACTATTGCATAAATGACCATTTTGGGTCCAATAAAGTTTCGAGCTAATTGAACCTGGTACAGAAATTGATGTTGAGGGGGTGATTGAGGGGTTGCCGTAGGTCGATGGGCTGACGGACGACGACCGGAACTAGTGGGCAGTGCGTGGTTGCTGATCTGCTCGAAGGGTGGAGGTGCAGATTACAGAGGTGTTGAGTTGAGCCAAAAATAGAAAAGAGGTAATAAGAAGAACAATGGAAAAAACATGGGGGCAGTGAAGCGGTGAACGAACAGACCACTTCCACTAGGGATAGGGAAGAAAAAGAAAGAAAAGAAGAAAAAGGGAGAAGATAGAAAAAATGATAAAAAAAAAAAAAAGGGTGGATAGAATTAAAGACGTTTATAAAATAAAACAAAAAAGTTGAGTAGAAATAAAAAGTATATAGAATAAGTAAAAGCATCATTACAAATTTGGATTATGCAAACTAAAAAAAAATTTGTTCATTACTTGAATAATAAATATTTAAGAAAAATAACTAATATTGTAATAGTCAATTATACTCACGGCCTTATTGGTCATTTCACACCATAGCAGCTACTAACAATCAGCTGAACTTACCAAACATATCTAACAATCAGCTTTAATTACAATCTAGTCAAATCAGCTGACTAAACCAGCTACCAGCCACCAACTACCAGCTGCGTGCCAAACAAGATCATAAAATTAGTGTCATAAAATTCAATCCCACAACCAACTTAATCTATTACCCCTTTCAACTAACAAAGAAGATTAATTAGTTCAACTGACAAAGACAATATTATCCCCCCACCCACCCCAAAAAAAAGACAAACACACAGGGTCAATTATAGCGTTGAGCATTCAAGTTAACGTTGACTACCGTTATTGCTTCCTTTTTTTTCCCTTATAAAACGTCTCCAAATCCAAAGGTATGTTACATAATCAAATAGTACCAATAAAATTCGTTCCAGTACACCCTAATTCTCTCTCTTAACTTCTCCTCAAAACGCTTTGTTCATTCTCTCATTCCAAAAACCTTGCATTTTCATTTCAAGTTTGAGTCATCAATGGCGATCAAGATTCATGGCAACCCTTTTTCTAGCAACACCCTGAGGGTTTTGGCCACCGCTTATGAGAAAGACCTCGATTTCGAATTTGTTAATGTTGATATGTCCTCTGGTGCTCACAAGCACCCGTCTTTCCTTTCCCTTAACGTATGTCCAAAGTTCCCCATTGTTTTAGTTTTTGTTATAAAGTGAATATACAATTTGTTTTGTTTTTTAATTATTATTTTTAGATGTGGGGTTTCATGCTGTTTTTTGATCTATTATAGTATTATTCTGCATCATGCCTGTAAATGACAAGTGGGTTTATTGATAGATAATATTATTAGGAAATTATTATTGTAAATTACTATCTATCATTTATCACTGGTTGCATAACAAATAAGAATGTTATGGTATTGGGTATGGTTTTTTGGAAAATTTTGACAAATTTACTTTTGGAATTGCCACTTTTGTTGATAGATATGCATCATTCTGTATCTTGTAGTTTCATCACTAGTTATATGGAATATGGAGTATGTTTGGAACCTATGATTTATGGAATCTTCATTTCATCGGAACTCAAAAGTATTGGTGTCAGATATTCAGACACTAGAATACTAGAGATCAAATCCTTCAAATTAGCCACAAAAAAGAAAAAAAACCTTAAAATAGGTGAGTCTGATGATCCGATTCTCACCTGAAACCCGATCCTCGAATTCCCGAGTTTGAGAAATATAGTTTGGACCCATAGTAAATTTGATCATCTTTCAGATTTGAGAGATCTTAATAATTACTAGCTCAAATCTTGAAAATATTAGAATGAGATATTTTTGTTGGAAAATTTGTTACTAGGTGTACAGTTTTGATTTATATGGTTTGAATCTGCAATCTGATTAGTCTGTATTAGTACAGCTTTCTAGTTGCTACTCTACATCTCTCAATAATTCTGATCTTTGTCATGATGATACACTTCACTGTTTTTATCATATTGATTACAGCCATTTGGTCAAGTACCAGCTTTAGAAGAGGGAGATCTCAAGCTGTTTGGTGAGTTAACTCAGCCTCAATTATTCATTAATTACACTTGTTATTACAAATCATCAATTCTAACAAATTTTTTTGGCAATACAGAATCAAGGGCAATAACAAGATACATAGCATATGGAAACGAAACCAAGGGGACTGAATTGTTATACAAGGACCCGAAGCAAATGGCGATCCTAGCAGTTTGGGAAGAGGTCGAAGCTCACCAGTTCGGACCAGTGGCAAGCAAGCTTGTATGGGAGCTTGTCTACAAGAAGATGTTCGGATTAGAGACCGATATGGCTGCAGTCGAAGAGAATGAGGCTAAGTTGGCTAAGGTCCTAGATGTGTACGAGGCTCGATTGTCTCAGTCGAAGTACTTGGCTGGTGAATCCTTTTCCTTGGCTGATCTTCACCATTTGCCTGCCCTGCATAACTTGACCGGCACCCAAGAGAAGAAGCTGTTCGAGGAACGACCCCATGTGAATGCCTGGTGTAAGGATCTCTTGGCTAGGCCTGCTTGGGCAAAGGTTGTGGCTATGCAGAAGCATTAAGATAGAGAAATACAGTTGTTGAATAAGGATGTTAGTTCACTTTGTTGTTGCTAATAATCAACTGGTGTAATACTCTATTACTTGGTTTCATACAATTTTCATACTGGCTTTTACTTTATGGCTGTGTTCTGTTCTGTAGTTCAATAACACGGTGAGTACTTTTTACTTTGTTATCATCTAATTAGTTACTTCTTGTTTCATTGCTTCATTTGTTGTTCCTATTATCCGACCAATTAAGTAGTAGTACTATTAAGGTTGCACATAAACGGAAACGTAGAAACGGAAAACTCAATTTTTCATGCCAATTATTCTTTAATTGAAACAGGTGTGTCGTGTCAAGGTCTCCGAAACGTGTCTGACACGGACACGCGCGACCTTCTTGGAAGTGTCCGTGCAACATAGAGTACTACAAAACAAAAGAAAGTATACAGAAAAGGTCCAGTTTTCATGATTCACCAAATCAATTAACAAACACAAACATGACAAAGTCAAACCTAGCAACCCATTGATCAAAATTAAATTTAGAAAAGAAACAGCACTCACCTGTTTAAAAATAAAAAGAACTTAGAAAAGAACAAAAAAGGCAAATGGAGCAGTTGAATCCTAGATCACTAACTGTGAGAGCAATCAAGATAAGTAATTAAGTATTAGAGGAATTTTGCTTAAAATCCAACAGCAAAGTTACATTACATTACATCTGCGATTTCCCATTTTAATTCTTTCCATCCTAATAATTTTCTCTTTTCTCCTACAAATGCTTCTGTAGTTTCCAAGTCTTAGCTTACATTTCAGCTTAATTAAGCCAATGACAATGAAGGTTCATGGCAGCATAGACTCTGACGCCACTATGAGGGTTTTGGTCATGGCTTATGAGAAAGACATCGATTTCGAATTCGTTTCCGTTGACATGTACTCCGGCGAACACAAGCAACCACCCTACCTTTCTCTCAATGTAAGCAGTTACTTACCCAATTCTCATAGCTATGTGGCCTTTTTTTTTTTTTTCATTTCGAAAACAGGACAAGCAAACTGACTGTCTACCTGCTATAATATTAGTTTACCAATTTTATTCTTTCCTACATACTCTTTGGCTATAGTTTCTGTCCATCATATGAATCATATCAAGTTCAATTGTGTTAAGCTAGAGTGACTTGAATGTTTATAGACTTATAGGCTTATAGCTTGGTCATTGCAGAGATCAGAAATCCATATGATCTTTACATAATGTTAAATTTATTTCTTAGTAGAGGTTTCCACACCATATATACCTTGATTAGCTTGTACTTCCTCCGTCAAAGTGGTGTCTTGAAGACCGTGAAAAAGCAAGCGTAAAGCTTTTAGTAGGACGGAGGAAGTACTATTTTAGTAATGTTACTATGCTCTAGATCCTCAATACAGCATATAATTTCCTACCACATGTTGCAGCCATTTGGTTTAGTACCAGCTTTTGAAGTGGGAGATCTGAAGCTGTTTGGTGAGTGACTTAGCCAAATTCAACAGTACACAGTGCCTAACAAATCATCAATATATAATACTAATAACCTTTGTTTGGCAATACAGAATCAAGGGCAATAGCAAGTTACATAGCACACGAATACGAAAACAAGGGGACTCAATTGCTATTCAAGGATGTGAACCAAATGGCGACCTTAACAGTTTGGGCAGAAGTTGAGGCCCGACAGTTCGAACCAGTAGCAGGCAAGCTAGCTTGGGAGCTTGTCTACAAGAAATTGTACGGATTGGAGGCCAACATAGCTGTAGTCGAAGAGTACGAGGCTAAGTTAGCTAAAGTCCTAGATGTGTATGAGGATCGTTTGTCGCGGTCCAAGTACTTGGCTGGTGAATACTTCTCCTTGGCTGATCTTAACCACTTGCCTACCCTGCATTTCTTGATGGGCACCCAAGAGAAGAAGCTGTTCGAGGAACGGCCGTATGTGAATGCTTGGTGTAAGGATCTCTTGGCTAGACCAGCTTGGGCAAAGGTTATGGCTATGCAGAAGCATTGAGAGGGAGTAATAATAGTCCAATGTAGGGATGTAGTTCATTACGTTGTTGCTTAATTGGTGTACGGTGTACCACTTTGCTTCACCACGTTTTCTATAGTTGGTTATGATGTTGGGTTTACCACAGTAAGCTAAAATCTATCAAATATCATCAAATAAATTCATCATACTAAGAGACTTTATGTTCTGAATAGTGTATGTGTGTGTTGATGCCTCATAAAACCTTCCACTGTACAGTAACAAATATTACTCTATGTATTAAGGTTCACTTTGAAAAATACTCCGTCCTAATCAATTCAGCTAGCTTAATGCTTAATGATAGTTTAGTTTTTTTTACTCTCTCTTTTTCTTTGAATTCACAATTTCTTAATTTGTGTGCAAAAGTCAAAAAAATGACTTATATTATGAAACGAATGGGGGGTGCTTAATACCGCACCCTTTTTAAAACAATACCGCACTCCTAAATCTAAACTATCCAAAATATCCTTTTAATAAAAAATTAAAGCTTCAACACCCTCCCTCACGAGTCACGTCACACACCCCTTCTTCCATGTTCAACACAACAATACAACATCCCCTTCCCAACAGATCATTAATTATTTCATTGTTAGGCTAAGTACCTGAATATTCAAGCGCGCAAAACTGCCTTATTTCACGAGATGTTCAGTGCAAATATTAAGGAATCAAGATGACTTGGATACTATCATGTAGGACCAATCTGGAAACAAGTCCATTATCTAGTGTTGTTGATCACCATTTAAGAAACGGAGACCATAGACTACAAAAAATGCCATTTTTTAATGATCTGACAATTGAAGCCAATGCCTCAGCCTGACAAAGGGTTGCACCCAGTTAATGGAATTGCGCTTAGTTCAGTCGCAGAACTCACAACCCTACGACTTATATAGGCGCATATATCATACACCTACGCCTAGGTCGGGCGTAGTTACTAATTTTATTTCCACAAATAATTTGTGATTTTTTTACAATAAGGAGTGGAAGGTGATAGGTTGTAAAATTAGAATAACAATGTAAGCGTCTTTTTATTTTTTTTAGGGTGTGGTATTATTTAAATATGAAAATTAAAAGAAGAGCAAAACTGTCAAAATTTTATGAGAATGTGGTATTGTTTAAAAATGGGTGCGGTTTTAATGCGAACTATTTTTTATAGTATTTTACCTACCAAGTACCGATAATCAATGAGTAGGTAATTAGTGAAAAAGATACTCCTAGAAAATTAGAAAAAAAAAAAGGTCTGAATTCCGATTTTAATTCCTTAAAAATCACCGAAGTTCAAAGGAATCCGGCAGTGATGATGTTCCAGCTTGGGGATTCCTCATTCTCTCTCTCTAAACTCAGTCAATTTCTGTAGCGCAACAAGTCCAGTCCTCAGTTTCCATACTTCCTTTAGGTTTGTGTGCTTGCCTTTTCCTTTTTTTAAAGTTTTCAAGTTATTTTCTAATCCTGAATTTATGTGCGTACAAATTAATTGAAGTTTAAGTGCACTATTTGTGGTTTTGAGTTTAATAAATTTTGGGTTGAAGCTTGAATTTTGACTCGTTAAGATTCTTATGAATTGAAGCCTCCTTCAGAGTACATGATTATTTGGGGGTGGGGAAGTTGAAAAATCTGAATAAAATTATAAATGTAGATTGATGTTATTGGATTAATTGATGTTATCGTAAATCGAGAATACTTAATACTAATTCATGAAAATTCGATGCATATTTAGTACTCTAATAAATGATGGTTTAACCTGTGCCCTAAATTTGATTGTAATGAGTAATACTTAAATGATTGTAAATCAAGCTAGGGTATTTTTTTTGAAAATTTGATGCATATTGGTATTGAATCTTGGTTCTCTCTTGCCTTTTTTTGGGATTATTTTAGTGATTGAGATTTCAGAGTTCAGAGCTCACAGTTAATTGTTTTTCTGTTTGTCTGATTATTTGTCAATATTCCTAATACCGCATTTCCAAGCTGCATCATCCCTTGTTTATCTGTTTGTTCACCATTATTGAAAAGCATACTGACTCTGCCTGTATTGCTCTTTCTTATAATAACAGGCGATGAGGATAGTGGGACTTACAGGTGGAATTGGATCCGGTAAGAGTACCATCTCCAATCTCTTCAAAGCCCACGGAATCCCCGTCGTTGATGCCGACATTGTTGCTCGGGTATGTCTCTCTCACCCTCTGTATTTATGCTTCAGAGTGAAAGCTGAGTTCATAAGAACCTCAAGTCTACTAATGCCTATTTTAGTTAAAATTATAATGGACCTTTGATGTGGATTCTTGTTGGAGACTTGGAGTTCATCTGACTATGTTAATACAAAAAGATCTCTCTGCACTTTTTATTTGTATTTGTAGAATTGTGTATGTAGGTTGTAGTTGCATTCTTCGTGTAATTCTTAGTACCCACGGTATTATCAATTGGGTTCCCAGTTTCCCACTGGTTCGATATGTGACTTTTTCCATCATATGTATCACTTCATGTGATTTGTATTGGGTTAACCAGATTTTGAGCCCACTATGGTAGACGCAATCATAGTAAGCTACCTCTTAACCTCATATTAGTCCTACTTGTTTAGGGAACATCTTTTACTAGCCTACCTTTTCTGTTTGTTTTTTTGGTTCTCTTCTTTTTGGGATGCAAGAGGATGCGGTGGAATTTGGTTTGGATTGGAGAGAAGGGAGAGGAGGGGGAGAGGGGTTCTGGCTCCTTTTTAAAGGAGAAGAGAGTCATTATTTAATGCTCGGTATGTTTTTTTTTTAGAGAAGAAAAAAGTAAGTATATGAATCAGCATAGCAAATTACTGCAAAGGAGGATAAGAAGTTCTCCCAAAGAAACTAAATCAAACTAGCCTAATTTCTTTGGACTTCAGATATAGAGTAACTCCTAGATGCCCCACCCTAGATCATAAAGAGGCTACTTGAATTCCCCTGCCACTCACTACTACTGCGTACAATTTTAAGTCGTTACTACTACGGAAATGCTGATTAGCAAATGTAAGATTCATATTCTGATATGGTCGCCAAAAAAAAATGTGAGAGGGTTGCTTGAACTGTCGTTCTGTATGGTTTACAGTTGGAATCCAAGACCAGGATTCCTTTTTGTGGCGTAGGTTGCTGCGAGGGTTATATGAAAAGAGGTGGAACTAACTCTTTTTTTCACTTCTTTCGCGGTAGAGTATTCTTGCATATCATTTTATGCCAACTGTACCCAAGAGAAAAAAAAAACTGGAATAAGCAGTTGACCTTTGGTGAGTGAATGAACTAGAACATGATTTCCTACTCTTGGTTCTCCTCCATATCCTGATTACATTTAAGCTTTAGCATATCTCTAAAGATTGTGTGATACTATGATTACGTTTCTGTTTCAGGATGTGTTGAAGAAAGGCACAGGAGGATGGAAAAAGGTCGTGGAAGCATTTGGGAACGAAATTCTACAGCCCAACGGAGAAGTTGATAGGCCAAATTTAGGACGAATAGTCTTCTCCAATCCTGATAAGCGTCAATTGGTCAATCGGTACAGAACTTGTTCATCCTTGTTGGTCTTTGCATCTGAATTCTATAATACCTCCTGGAAATTTTCTAGCTATGATTTTAGTAGCAGTTACAGCGTCTATCCATTGTAATTCTTATAGTCATTTACAATATCCAGGACTGGGGTTTCCTTTGTCTGTTCAGCTAGAGTCTTTTGAAAAATGTACGTGGAGAACTGGTTGATGATTTTCTGATGATCTGTGTAGTAGCTACATGAAATTTTATCATATATATATATCAAGCTTCAGGACTCGGGGTTCATTAGTCTGTTTACTGAAAGAGCCCTATAGTTTGAAAATGGACTGCGAGAACTGTTGAATGATTCCCTAATGTTGCTTGCTGCACGCTTTTGGCGCCTTATATTTCTTCTGGTATTCTCAAGGAAATTTTGAAGCTTTGGTTGAAGGGTTACAAGGTAATTGTTCTTGATGTCCCCCTTCTGTTTGAGGCCAAAATGGACAAGTGGACCAAGCCTACTATAGTTGTGTGGGTTGACCGTGAAACACAGCTAAAGAGACTTGTGGCTAGAGACAGAATAGTTGATGAAGAAGCTAATAACAAAATAAACGCTCAGATGTCCCTGGATACGAAGAGAAGTAAAGCAGATATTGTGTTTGATAACACTGGATCACTAGAAGACTTGAATGAACAATTCCAGAGTGTGTTGCGTGTGGTCACCAAGCCATTAACATGGAGCGAGTTCATGCGCTCTAGAAAAGGAGCTTTTTCTGCACTTGCTTTTGTTGTTCTAGGTGTTCTTGTGGCGAAAAGAGTATCTAAATGTGATGGCTTGTAGCCTCTTTGTTTCCTATCTGCTGTTATTTTTGTGTATATTTAGTTTGTCTGAAGCAAACTTTCAAATAAAAATGAAGTTGCAGAGGGCCTTTATGCCCTTCACATGGAAATAATATTCAGTTGTGTGAAAGAAAGTTGTTTTGCAGTCACATGTATATTTCCTCTCTATTCCTACTCTCTTTCCTCCCTTCCTCCTAATTGCTGGCAGATTAATTATACTTGTTGAGATGGGTAATAAGTTTGGGGCAAGCAATGACTGCACACCACAGTGTATATGCTGAAGTTAGGACACTTCTGGCTTGAGGTTTACCTTAGTTTGGATATTTTTCGACTGGTCAATAGACCTGCAGGCCACATTTGGTATATGATGCAAGTGCAAAACAGTGTGTTTGACATCGGAGAAAACATCACACTCTGACAATTTCGGCCATACAGTTTGATGGGCCAGTGGTTAAAGTTATTGAGTACGTGTATTCAGCCATCATGTTCGACTATTTCATCACATTGGATTTGGTTGCTCTGATCGGATTTGGCTAGAATCAATCTGGTTTAACATTCCGTCTACGGGACAGTAAGGTGTTGCTAATTTTATGTGTAAGGTTCAATACAGCTTGGATTTTCTACCCTTCCTGATGGCTGTGCTGCGTTTTTTCCTCCAAGTACAATCCAGTACTCAGGTACGATATGCAAACCTATTTCAGTTATGCCGTTACCAATTCTATGGATCAGATTCAGATGTTTGGAATGTAAACAAATAAAATCTGCAGGGGCTAGCTAGCATAATTTAGTTATTAATGTGTTTACAAGATTGCTGACCGAACAGGTCTAATTTTAAACAACAAGAAAAGAAAAGAGAGTAAGCTAGCTTGTAGTGGTTGCCCAGCAATGCCCTGAATTTTCATCTTTGCACATGATGCTGGGAGATTTTGATACTTAAGAGTGATATTGAGTGAAGCATAATGGAGCAGTTTCTTGTTTCATCTAATTGTTGCATTAAGTTTCATTGAGATCCAACAGTTGCTTAATTACACGCTAGCTGCTTTGGCACAAAGGGACTTGATGAACTTATAATGACCATGATGAATAGCCCTCAACTGAAGAAGAAAGTCATGACAAATAGAAGGTTATTAGTTGATCAATTAAACAGTAACCCAAATCTCATGAAGCAAGGACAACCCCAAAGAGTGGTGATGTTGAGGTTCTATAACTTTGTCTAGATTCACAGTATGCTACCAAGTCTGTTGCTGAACAGGATGTTCTCCAACCTTGGTTTTAAAAAGCGCGAGGCGCACCGAGGCGCAAGGGGGCCGAAGCGACGAGGCGAGAAGCGCGAAGCGAAAGCGCACGCCTCACGTATGCGAGGCACATTTTTATTTAAATAAATTTTATAATTTATAAATTAATTTTTACACATTTTTTTCTTCACAAAACACATTTTAAATAACTTTTATCATTTATTTTATATTTATTCTACAAATTTAATATAAGAAATAGACATAAATTATAAAAATTAAAATATGTGAGTCATTTGATGGTGTAGGAGCACAGATTTAAGTGTTTAACAGTAATACGATATGGGTATTTGGTATTACTGCACGTATGCGAAGCGAACATCTTTAAATAAATATTTTAATTTTTAACTATATTTTTACATAATATTTTCTACTTAAAACAATATTTTTTAAAATTTTATTTAACTTTCTGAATATATTCCTTAAAAAGGAAACCAAAAAATGTGTTTTTTAATAAATGGTAGTGACAATTTATAAATTTTAAGAGGGAAAAGTAATAATAAGTTGTGGGTCAATAAGTTGTGGGTCAATAAACTTAATGGTCAATATAAATACTCCATAGTTGACTAGTACTGGCCCAGGAGAGAGAAGAACGAAGAGAGAGAAGACGAAGAGAGAAGAGAGAGAAGACGAAGACAGAGAAGAACGAAGAGAGAGAAGACGAAGAGAGAAGAGAGAGAAGACGAAGACAGAGAAGAACGAAGAGAGAGAAGACGAAGACAGAGAAGACGAAGACAGAGAAGAACGAAGAGAGATCTCCGGCAGCCGGCAGCCGAGCACCTCACGCCGGGATCGTGCCGAGGGGCTCGCCTCTCCAAGTCGATCACAAGCCCTAACCTTTCATTCTTAACTTCTTCTCTCAGCTCTTCAATTCGCAGATCTAGGTTCTAGGGTTTTGAGATCAAACCCTAAATTGAATTTGGGTCTCGATTTGTTCTCAAATTTTTTGATTGGGTTGATTTATGGAAAGAATCTGAGGACAGCAGTGGAGTCGCCGGAGAGTCGCCGGAGAGAAGCTAGGGTTTTCTTCTCTTTCTCTTTCTTCGTCTTCTCTTTCTTCGTTTTCTTCGTCTTCTCTTTCTCTCTCTTCGTTTTCTTCGTTTTAATCTGGATCTGCTGTCACGTGCTTTTTTTTTTTTTTTTTTTTAGCTGGGCACATGATGTGCGCCTCACGCCAGGAAGCGGCCGCTTCTGGCTGAGGCGCGCTTCGCCTTGAGGCGACCAAAAAGCGCGTTTTTTGGTCGCCTCTTGTAAATCGCTCCGCTTTGGCTGGCTGAGGCGTTTTTCTACGCGCCTGAGGTCGCCTCGCGCTTAAGCGCGCCTCAGGCGCGCTTTTAAAAACCAAGTCTCCAACAAACCCAGTTTAAGCAACTAGCTAGATTATTGTCTGTCTTTGTCACGTACTACTATTTTGATTTGTGGATGCCTTGTTAGTACTTTATATTAACCTATATATTTGTTTCTTTCACGTTTGCAGATCATGCTGTTGTGCAATAACAGAAAAATGAAGCACTCGTAAACACTTTATGGCAACATGATCTTTGAAGAAAGAACTTCAGTATCCACTGTTGTAGGTATAAGCTATATGTTGTTGACCTACAAGGTTAAATTTGCTCCAGAATTTATTCGAGGGTTCAAATGTTTAATATGTCAATCTGTTTTTTTATTATCAGAACAGTCGGTAGCTTTGGTGTGATTCAGGGCCGGAGTATGTTAGATGTACTGCTGAAGTGCTGATGAATGAAAATTTTGGTCATAAGCTAGTGAGTATGTTGGCTGTGCAGAAGAACATAGAGAGAAGGGTGTTCAAGGTACACTGCTCTGCTTCTTTCTATATCAACCTTGAGGGTGTTCTTATTTGTCTTGGTTGTCTCCCTTCACCTGCTATTGCTAATCATAACTGTACTGCTTGTTCACACTCTTGAATTTCTTGGTGTATTCTGACTTAGCTTTTAGCTTCAGGATGTTCACTATCACAATACACAAGGCTTTCCTCCTTGTTTGGCTGTTTTAGATTGTTGTCTTATTAGGTAAAGACGTACGTATTAATCCACTAATCTTAAAGTCCCAACGTATCGCTGGCCAGTTTATATCTCAGGTTGCCTCCTTACAGAAGGAACTTATCATGTTGGGATATTATTAAATAAAACTACATGCAATGCAAGTTTACGTGCAAGCTGACCTGAACTTTAAATTTTTTTAGTGTTGGTGCTCTCCTATGTGATCGCCATAATCATATAGTAAGCACCATGAAATGGATGTTAAAGTTATTGATCATTGTTAGGTGGAGCGATTAACATCTGACACGTAATATTCCATATCATTGCCTTCGTTCTCTCAGGAGGCTCAGTAGTTGTTTCTGTTAGACTTTCAATTAGAATGCAATGATTGTCCGCTACTTCACAAAAAATTAGATAAGAAGCACTGATTGTCTGCTGAGAAATTGTGAATAGTGACTTCCAAACTCATGGAAATGGAACTTATCTCAGCCAGGTTGCTTCCTTTATGAATGAACTTCTGCTGGTTCCTAGTGATTAGATTAAAGCGAGGATCCTAGTTCCCATCCCACCCAAGCTCAAACCCGACTAGAAAACATTTGTAGGGGAAGTTTTCCCTACCCCTTACCGGCTTACCGCCTTCCGCTTTCCTCCTGGCCTGGGTGTCTAGCTTGTTAGATACCGAGTTGGGCCATGAGATAGGAGAGCGTCAAAAAAGGGTCCTCCTAACCTACATTTTAAATAATTGAATGAAACTCCTTGCATCCTTATGTGCAAGGGGTGACCTTTGCTTTCAAATTTTTATGTGGTGGTGCTCAACTACGTGAGTATTCATGTTAATACTTAATAGGTACTGTAAGATGAATGTGACAGGCATTAAACAATGTTCCCGGGAGATGGTTACACATACCACTACACTGCAAATCATTGCCCTAGTGTCTCACAAGGCTCGCGCCTACTGCGAGGAAGGGATAGGGAGTGTCCGAGAAGTGGTTTCTGTTGGACCTTTGATTGAAAATCTCATCGACTATCTGTTACTTCACAACAAATAAGAAGTCATAGAGCCGTTTTATGAGACATTTTGATTTAAGCCCTCTGTAATCCAAAAGCTCAAATTTTGTCGATAATGAGTATCAACTTCATTGAAAATGGGAAATAATAACTTTATGTATTATTGCTCAATTACTCTCAATCATGCCTGATTTCATGACTATGCATGCACTTCTTGGTGCTAAACCATCAAATCTTATCTTGTACAACATGTACAAGAAGTGGAAATCTAGAAGTAGCCACTTTGTAATAAGACCAAAATATTGCAGATACACTGAACCATTTGGTTTATACCAGAACAGAAACATGATCTTCAGTATTATCTGTAGAGGTTTATAAATCTGCTATAAGATATTATTCCTGAAGCTATCAATAATGTACTTAGGGAAGAAGGTAAAGGAACTATAAATTCTTTTCTTTTTCAGCATCTCTTTTCACAAGTTCTTTACAGGTAGTAATTACAACCACCAACAAGCTAGAGTTATTTGCTAAACACAAAAATCTATTTTCACCTGTGCTTCATCAGAAGAGGAAGCTTTTCCATAAAGGGGAAAAGATGAAATTGTGTACTACTGTCTAAACCTAATCATGTCAAATGCTTTTTAATTTATTTCTCACAATGCCTTTTTTGTACTGATGTGTAATATTTTCCCCACCTTACATCTTTTCCCTAATGCTTTTAATAAATCTTGCCTCTAAAGGCTGAATTATCTACTTGATTTTAAAGTAACTTTAATTTAACCATCTGGATTTCTTTTTCAGTGCACTGTCATGATAACTTAAGGTTTGACTGTCATTGGTGACTTAAAGTCATCATAAGTGAGATAATACCCATTTACAGAGTTACTTAAGCCCTGAAATCTGAGTTATGTTAACTTAAGTTCTAGTAAAATTGACAGTTTAAGCTTCAGTACAACTGTATTACAATGGCTGGCCCCCCTTTCTATCAGCTCTCTTAATTGTGCTTTTGCTTTAGTCAATCAATGTCACATGATTCACAAAATCGCCACTAGTGATAAACAGAATGCGCGGTAGGAGCACAGTGACTGTAAAAATCAACAGTCGACCTTCTGCGACCGATTTTGGTGAAGCTTCTGATCAGTAGTTCTAGTTCTACCATGAATTCTTGTGGTTATCTCAGTAGACGGTATAAAATGATAAGTATATGTTGGGCTTAATGGTTTTTCGTTTCGATAAAAATGTTTCCTGGAGACCTTAGCCTAGTTCAAAATAAATTTTTTCAAGCTGTCACCATGGAACGTATCTCAGATTCTGAATACTTTTGGAATGATAATTATTGTGGAATATGTCAGAACATACTCTGATGAAGTAATTGTGCTGATAATAAACCTTGTTTTCCTCTCACGTGCTCATGCTTACCTAATTTATATATTTTATAGCCTATCTGCTTTGCCTTTTTATCATTTTTGTTATTATTTTTTTACTCTTTGTTTCTTTTCAGAGAGGTTGAGCTGATAGATATGTCACCAGGGAACCTATGTACTAGTGTCGAGTTCTTACTTCTTAGACATTAAGAATATGATATAATAATGTGTTCAAATTGTCTAAAAACTTGTATGAGACCGTCTCAGATGAAACGGGAGTCATTTTCGTAAAAAAAGTCATTTCTTACGAAAAGTGACCCCAGTATTTAGATTTGATTTGGAAACACCAATAAAGAAAAGAAAACAGAAGGTAGCCAAACTCAATCCTATTGATAGTTGAGTATATGTGTCAGATGAGAGGCCTTAAAGTTATTGCTGCTTAGCCATCTTTCTCTTTCTACTTTTTATCATACTTTTCATTCCATTCGTACATATTGCTCCTCTTAAGTCTTAAACATGTGCACACACCAACTCAAACCTCTCTCTTTTTATTAAGAGTTCAACTTTGCTAATCCTCACACTTCAAACAAAACTACTCCTCTTATCTCCCTAAGACCCTTAAAGATGGAAACACCAACTGACAACAACCAAGAACCTTTACAATACCAGGTATCAAAAATGCATATTCAGTTTCTGATTATTCTCACTTCTTTTAACTTGTTCTCTTTGTTACTCTTATACGTAAGTATAATACTAATCTTTGTTCGTGCTAATTATAACGCCGTTCATGTTAACAGACGTGGACCTTGAGAGTTCCAATCCACTGTGAAGGTTGCAAGAAGAAAGTGAAGAAAACCCTCCAAAGCATCGATGGTAATAAATCGACACCCTGGTTCTGCTGTGTCAGTTAATCCATATTTGATTGTTGATCTGATTTTTGTGCTGCATATGATTTGTTCTGCTGTTTCAAAGCGTATTTTCTCCTAGGTATGTACTGATTTTTTATGTCATGTCATGTTTAATTTTGCAGGTGTTTACATGACATCAATTGACTCACAGCAGCAGAAGGTGGTAGTGACTGGGAATATAGACCCTAAGACTCTTATCAAGAAACTGTCGAGATCAGGCAAACCTGCACAACTATGGCCAGACATGTCTGAAAAGAAAGAAGAACAGCAAGAACCGCCTAAGAACAATGAGAACAATAAGGCTCAGGCCAATGAAGAAATTTGTCAGAAAGCCGAAAAGATTTCGTCAGACAAGTCTGATCAGAATCCTGAAAAACCTCCCAATTAAGCTGGCATAGCAGCTTCTCAGCTAGACAGTGATCATAAGCCCTTGGAATCAGCAAAAGAGGGCAAAGGCGAAGGTGACCAGTTAGGCAATGGAGGTAAAAAGAAGAAAAAGAAGAACAAATCGAAGAGTGGTAATTCTGGAAACGATGCAAACAGCATAGGAGCTCCAGCACCAGCACCAGTACCCGCACCAGAATCATCACCTCCACCCGCGCCAGAAACAGAATCAATTGAACCACAACCACAAATACCAGCACCAGAATCAGTAGCACCACCACCAGTACTACCAGAATCAGTAGCCCCACCACCAGAAGCACCAAAACCAGCACAGGTTGAATCTTCAGCAATGCCACCCATGGTCCCCCAGGACAAGCCCATGGAGTCAATCAATCTGGGCCCTTCAAATAATATTGGGCCTGAACCAAATCAACAGGGTTGCCCACCTTTTGGGCCCATGATTAATAATAATCTTGGGCCCTTGAATCCCATAAATCAGCCAGGTTACATTTATCCCCAGGCTCATCACCCACCACCTGACCAACTTGGAGTTAGTTACAGTATGGCATTACCCAGCACTAGTAACTCATACTATGCTCCACCATCTTATGGCTATTATGGATATCCACAGCATCCCATGATGCATATTCCTCCACCTCCACCGTCAAATCCGATCTACGACTATAATGATGATGACCGCGATTACAACAATGATTCGAGTCTATGTCGGTTGATGTAGCATAAGTTGGTTCATACTTCAATATGGTATTTCCCACCAAAAAAAAGAAAAAAAAGAAAAAAAAAAAAAGAAGAACATATTTAGATGCTCATAGGGTATACTTAAATATAAAGGAGACTGTTGTTTGTATGGAATTTTCTTTTTAGTTTTTTAGTTTTGCATATTTGTAGTTTGTATTTGGTGGCTTTGCTTAGTGGTGTGGTATTGGCCTATCTACTAGGCTATTGTAAGAGTCTTTGCTTAGCTGCCTGGAGGAATGAATTGAAGGTCTCACTTTTCCTTGCCAGTCTGATGTGTTCTTCCTTAATTCTGATCTGTAAAGAAAACACTTTTTTATTTGTTGGCTTTGTTTTTGGTTGAAAGTTAGCTTTTTTTTATCATTCAGGGTAGTTCATGAATATAAAAGCTGTTTGATTTGATAGAGACTATCAATTGGTTATAAAGTTGCTTTATGAAATGTTGACATCTTGTGGTATATAAGAAACTAAGACAGGAAGATTATGGAAAGGGAATCTTAGTTGGTCTAGAACTAAAAACTGATAGGTACCAGTGTAATGCATATTAGCCTAATGAATCGAGGAAACACAGATTGGTCTAGAACACGGATTGGAGAATATTATGCCCAAATTTGTGACGCTTTTCAGTGTGGGAAATAATTTCCCGCGAGAAAATAACATTCCTACGATATAAAGCATGACTAAATTTGACGCTAAAAAATCATAAAATTATCCACATTGATTTTTCACACGCTTTTTAAACGTGAAAAATATTTTTTTCACATTTAAAGGCGTGTGAAACCAAGAGAGAGAAATGAAAAAAAACGACCAAAAGACCCGTTCTTTGTTTTCACGAATAGGACCTATTTAGCGCGGTAGCATGATCTGGTCGACCCGTTATACAGATGACCCTGCAAAAATCCGTCTACTTACTAAGTGGGCGGGTCATGACCCAGTTTAATTTGGTTGGGTCGGATCGTCCGCTTAATGTCCCCCTGTCCAATGCCCAGGTCTAGCCTAGACACGGGTTGATTCATAGCATGTCTGGACCTACTAGGTCGGCCCACTCGCCACCTCTAACTCGAACAGGCCCAGGATTAGGATAAAACATCTAGGTTGTTCGTTTCCTTTTTTGCTCGTCAAATGGATCAAATTGAACCAATTTCCTTTAGGATTCAACTTTAACATCAGCCGATTCAAAAACTCTACAAAAAGCAGTATTTTTTCAGTTTGGACTCAGTTTTTAGCTGGATTTGGACTAAGTTCACACAATTTTTTTTATAAAATCTGAGCAAAGGTCCAATATTGATTCATCAACCCACCAAAGGTCCAAAACAACCGCACCAAACAGAAAATGAACATCAGGTTCTCTCTATAGGCTAGAGCGTTCCTCGGCCCAACGTTTTTTTTTTTTGAAGGAAAGAGAATTCATTCATTCATAAAAAGTTATCCGGCATCTATAACGGTGAATATCTCTAAACAAATCTAAATTTAACATAACCATGTATAAATCCAATATAACAAGATGAATATAATTTCCACGTTCCTCAGCCCAACGTTGATTATTGATTGAGCCTAGTTGTAATAAAGTATTTCCTGAAGCGTAGCTGCGTGCTCAGCCCAATATATTTGTGGACCCCAAGCCCACAACAATTTGTTTCATTTTTGAAGGTTGGATAAAAAGTTTACAAACATTTCTACTTTATTCGTTCCTACATAGATATTTACGCTTTCCTTTTCTTTTTGGACAGCAACTAGCCAATTACTAGTCTACTAGGAGTACTAGCTAAGGAAAATGTTTTGTTCACCCAGTAGCTAATCATATGTTTTGTCAAAATGTTGTAGCTCCAAATTTTCTGCATAAATCCTAGTTTGGAAGTTTGGTTATTTCCAAATTAATTCAGTTATTCTCTGCATAAATCCCAGTTTGGTTATTTCCAAATCCCAGCTTCTGGCCCTAGCAGAAACGGCGCTGGGCATTAGCCAACAATTTTATAGAGTATTGTGTTAGATTTCTATTCCTTTATATCCTTTTTGCCCTCCTCGTAGAGTTGTTCTATTCTGATTATCAACTTAAACTTTTGGTTGAGTTGATTTCTTCACATGGTATCTAAGTTAGATGACCAAAATGTCCTATGTTCAAGTACTAAGAGCTCCTTTGATGTTTAAACGTACCTAACTACCCACTAATCAATCATTTGTCATGAGTTAAATAAAAAATAAAGATTACATGCCATCACCAAAAAAAAAAAACGGATTGCATTAGAGCTTTTTTGGTTATATAATCAAAAGGTTGGAAATGAAAGGAAAAGAAAGACAAGGAAAAGAATTTTGTTTCCGACTTTTGTTTGTATAAGAAGGAATTGACAGAAAAATAACATTTTTTGTTTGTTTAGTCAATGTGATTTGGAAGGAAAGGAAAGAAATAACAGTTTTAAACTTCTTACTAGTTTTACCTCCGTGCTCCGCACGGACTCGTGATTATCTCTCGAAAATAAAAATAACTTCGTAAGTGATACCACATTGCCTGTTTTATACTGCACAACTAATTTTATATTTGATTATTTTAATATTTTTGGTATGAAATGTCTCTTTAAATCTATCTACATCAAAATTGGAGTGAATGTAAAAAAAGATTGATTTATAAACATAATTTTAGCCTCCATCAAAATTCTGAAAAGAAAAAAAAAGATAAAGACTAATAAACCTTTCTTCGAATATACTAAGACTTTTATTAGTCTAATTTAGTTTAATCCAATTCAGATTAGTTAAATAGATCATGTAGGAACGTACCACTTAAATAAATTTCATTTATGCTATAAAATATTAAAGGTCAAGTTAAATACATATGTCATCAAATAGTTAAGGCCGATATTGTTAGAAGTGTTATTTATTGTTATTTAACCAGGTTGTACACATGTGGCATCTACATGTAATCTTCACACGAACATTCCCTATTAAGTGTCATCCTACATGTCATCACCGTCAGGAAATGACCCAACTTTTGTAAGACATTTATCTCATTTTGAAGATTTTTTTCAAATCCAATCCATTGAATCAAGATTTATAATTTTTTGACTTACATAACTAAAGTTTTTTTTTTTATTTTGCAATACAAAAAAAAAAAACTAATAAATATGTAATAAATCCAACTAATGATATGGCATTAATGAGTGACACTTTGATGGTGAGTTGTTAGGCTATGTGGCAAGCTTTGCTTACGTGACGCTTAAGGGTCATCATCACACGAATTTACACCCCTACGTGGCGTCCTACGTGTCGTGCCCACACGAATTGGACTCACTTTATACGTATACCGATGTGGCGCCTATGTATCATCTTCACACGAATATATCTCTACCATGTGGTGTCTCACATGTCGTCGTCCCACGAAAAGAACCCAACTTTATAAGACATAGTAGATATGCATCTCATTTTGAAGTATTTTCCGAACCTAATCCAATGGAGGAAGAATTATAATTTTTAAAGTTGCGAAAAGTTATTTTATTTTATAATCTTAACAAAATGATAATAAATATAATAGGTTGTATTTATGAAGTCAAATAATGATTATTAATTAATGCCTTGACACACTT
This sequence comes from Tetragonia tetragonoides, assembly GCA_038025085.1. NCBI lineage: Eukaryota > Viridiplantae > Streptophyta > Magnoliopsida > Caryophyllales > Aizoaceae > Tetragonia > Tetragonia tetragonoides. The sequence continues at coordinate 14,548,283 of CM076142.1, read as the reverse complement.
GGATGGAGGCTTAGGTGGCAGCATACGTGTCATCACCACACGAACTTGGCGCTTACGTGGCATCTTAGGTATCATGCCCACATGATTTTAGGCACTTGCGTGGCATCCTACGTGTCGTGACCACACGAAATGAACTCACTTATATATATATATATATATATATATATATATATATATATATATATATATATATATATATATATATATATAATTCGTTAAAGTCTAAACTTCTGGGACTCCTCCTTCGGGTTTCATAGTGTAATTCCTTTTAACACTACCAGCCTAAAATCCTTGTTGTTTTGACCTCATATGTGAATGCAAAACTCATAAATCCCTTACACTGTTACACATACAACAAGTGACGGAAAGGTAACAACAGTACACATTCTTTTCAACTCAAAACACCAGCAAAAATCCATCATTTCTACTAAAAGCCCCCCATTTCCTAAACAAGACTAAATTTTGTATGGCATGCGCATGTTGGGCCACTCTGAGACAAAGTTGTTGGCTGAAATCAACTTTCAGATCCTTACTTATAGTACTGGATTCCAAACTTGTGGTGAGGAAAAACTTAAGACATTGTGAATTCTTGGAACTTCTTGGCAAACATCATTTCATTGCAAAATATGTCACTAGTACTGATAAAAATATATATAGGATGAGTGGTGAATTGGTGATTGTATAAGATGCTAACTTATCCACAAGAATCATACGGAAAAGGTCAAGAATGTACATTATTCTAATATACTCAGTTAATCATGATAACAATAACTAATTAAGTAATTATCACTTAAGGCTACGTTCTTTTCATCTTGAAATTAACTAGTTAAAACACGTCCATGCATATTTAATATTGGACTCATTTGAAATAAAGTATGTTTTGAAATCTTTTTAATAACACAGATATTATAAGATGTTCACTTATCCACAAGAATCATAGGAAAAAGGTCAGGAATGTTCATTATTCTAATACTCCATATTAGATGTGAATATAGAGTAATTTGGTAATCATGATAACAACAATAAATTAGGACTTAAAACTGTTAATTAATCACGTGTTGATTATTTTGCTACATATCTGGGCCCTGGCTCTGTGAAATGCTGCCTTATGATTTGAGAGTTGTGACATAACACCATGTAACAATCAACTTCCTAGTGCACAAGGTTTTCATTGTAGACTTGTAGTGGGGTTTTGGTCAGGCTTGCAACCACATTATAGCACAGTATTGGAAAAACAAGTAATTCTGAGCTTCTGACTATTTTGTTTCCACCTTCTCACTTCAGTTTACAATTTAATTCAGTCCAGTTCATTCATGTTAGATCTTAGCTCATTTGATCATTCAATAATTTTTGTTAATTACTACACGTTTAATAAGCAATTAAGATCCGATATGGACACCAATATTGTAATTCTCAAAGAAGAATATCACACACTCTTGCTACATCAAGTAATGTTCCCCTAGAATAGTTCTTCCTCAACCCAAAAAAAAAAACATTAAACTAAATATTCCCCTAGAATAGTTCTTCCTCATCACCCAAACCTCTTATGGATTGAGACTATTCTTTCTTTTAGCAACCACAAGAAGATTGCGCCTTCCAATTTCAACAATGGGGGGCAAAGGCAATACATGAATAAAGATATATGTAAATACATATAGCTTCAAAATTACTGTTGCTCAAGGCCAGGCTTCATCAATGCTTTCACTTCACAAACTCTACCAAAATAACATCAAAAAATGTCAAGTTCTAAAAAGCTTTCTCTAATTACATAACATTAACATTATCTCATTGCCTTCAATGAGGCTCCAACCAAGGCAGGGGACCTGTTGTACGCAACCTTATCCCTGTAAAAGTCTCACAAAGAAATTGTTTCTATTTTACCCGAGATCCGAAGTACGAGGACCATCGGCAACTTCACAATAAATAAGAAGCTTTGGAAAGGTTTAGCACCACCTAGAGCGGAGTTATTGGCTTGATTTGTAATTCTACAATGATTGAACACAAAAGATCGCCTCATGAGATTAAGGCTCCTAAGTGGACAAGAGCTATCCTGTCCTTTTTGCCAAGACATGTCAGAGAGTATAAACCACCTGTTTCTTCATTGCAAATATACATGGGCCATATGGAGCAGAACTTGTGATTGGTGGGGAGTCAAAATTGTCATGCCAGATAACCCAAGAGCTCTTTTTGATATGTGGCTAAGTACAATTACTGGAGGATTCAAGGTAAGTTGTGGGAGTTCTTTGTTCTTTGTGATAATTTGGACAGTTTGCCACACTCGAAACAGAGTTATCTTTGAACAATTTGAGCCGGATTGTATTCATATTTTTGACATGATAAAATTGAGAATGGGATTCTGGGCAAAAGGATGGTGTGCAAACCTCCCATATTCCCCTCAACAAATTGCGAGTCATCTAGATGGGGTCAGAAAATGGAGAAGTCATAAGGCTAGAAGGCCACTCATTACATGGAATCCACCATCACGGGGAGTACTAAAATGGAACGTTGACGGCTCATCATATGGGAAGCCGGGGCAAGCAGGGATTGGTGGTGTACTACGAGATTGCTATGGAGTAATAAAATGTGTGTTCTATGTATCAGTAGGCATATTGGACTCAAATGAGGCGGAGTTCGTGGCTATAGTCTTTGCTTTAGAAACATCCCTCCAACGAAATGCAACGATGTTACATGGGTGCGAAACAAAGGGGAGTGTCCATGGAGTATGCGTTTCATGTGGAATACATTACACAACCTACTGAAAGTCCTGAATACAGTGGAATTTAAGCACACACCCCAGGAGGCAAATGATATAGCAGATTACTGGGCAAAGTTGGGAGCAAGTAATGAAGGGACATGGATTGCATGGTCCTGAAAGAGAATGAGGTGCTATGGTTAGAAAATTGATCCTCTTAATTTGTTTTGCTTTGATGTATTCATACAAGATACCTTGGGTGTTCTTGTGTTTTGTGAGCAAGCTCTTTGCTCATTAATAAAATAGCCTAATTATCAAAAAAAAGAAGCTTTGTCTAATTTTTTTTAGCTAAAACAACTTCTATTGGACAAAATCTTCCTGTCATATGAGTTGGAAATCTTAAGAAAATTCTGATCTTCCTGTCATATGAGTTGGAAATCTTAAGAAAATTCTGACAAGAAATTCGAGGTCTTTGAAATAGCTAAGGCACTAAACTTTCAGCCAACAACTTATTCATCAAGTCTTTGATATCAGTAACAGCATGAGCATTGCATGAAAGTTATATGTTATAATGCTCATCATTTTGTCTTCATATTTTCCTTCCCCTCCTAATAGTTATCTTTTGGTGATAACCAGAATCTCAGATCTATAAGCTACCCTCCTGTTAGCTGTTACTCTCAAAGGACTGAATACCAAAAACACATTAAAAGAGCTGAAAAGAACAAGACAAGACAAACATAACATAACTCCTGCTCAGCATTAAAAATCATCCAACAATAGCTAGCTAGATAAAGTAAGATTGTCCCATGAGAGGCATGGACAAATTGCCAAGATATGCAGCAAAAAGTTTTCCATACAGAAGGTTGCAGTCCACCTCCAACAAGTGAACAAACGTTATTCCTCAGAATGGATATATGGATATAATCAGTCTGTGCGAAGCACGGGGTATCAACTTGTATATCCCTATATAGTTCAAGGAATCCAGATTGGATCCCTAGGGCTAAAGAAGCATTCCTTCACACTGGTATCCAACAGCTTCAACGCAGATTTAGACTTGATGCACCTCGGTGTTTTGTACTGATTGATTGAACCTCCTTGGTTTATAAACAAGTCCATCAGTGCCTCAAAAGTGCCAGGTTTGACAACTCTTATCTCCAATGGTCCGATACACCTATCATGTGACCGGCACCTTCTGTATATGTAATCAAGCTCCTCCTCGACAGTGATGCAGCATTCTTGGAGGGTCTCATTGAGGGGAGGTGGGGTCTGTCGCCTTAAAGAGGTGAGGTTATGGTTCACATGGACATGCCTGATTTCCCAGTACAGTACATAGTGGCCTGGAACAGTTGAAGCATCAGCATAGCTAGTGTACTCCAATAGCATGGCATTGTGAGGCTCCAACAAATTCTTTGCTACTGTGATGCTCTTATGCAGGTCCTCCTCGCTTGTCTTGTCATTGTCTAGGCTCAAAACGACGTTTCTCCGGCAGATGAATCGGAATTGTGGAGCCTTCTTGTGGAATCCAGTCACTTGGAGCACATCCCCAATACGATATCTATATAGACCTAAAATATGCAAATATTGATGTTGAATTTGTTTCAAAATATAAGAAATATACTAGGAACAGGTTTAAACTCATAGGACTCCTTACATTTGAGGTCACACACTTTAGGATTTTATATCTTCTTAAAGTTGGCATTTTCAACGGATAAGAGTAAGTGTTCAATTAGAGCAAGAACACAAGGAACAATAATCTGAGGAAAGAAAAAGTAATATGATAATGAACATTAACAAAACTATCTATTCAAAAAGGGGTGGGCGACAAGTAATGAAACTCACCAGCAAATGTAGTTACCACAAGTTCGTAGAAACAGCCAAGCCTAACATGCGTAAGATCTACAACCTTGTTCCCTGGTACCTCCTCGTCTTCATCTCGATCAAGCGACCATGCATTTTCGCCCAATTTTATAAACTCAAAGTAGCACATGTTAGGCAAAAGGGTAAATGAAGCCTCAGATGGATCACATAAAGGTTTCAGGTTCACACCAAGATAACACTCTGATGAAGCATACATAGGAGAAACTAATGGCAATTTCCCATCACTGTAGTACTCGAGTGAGGGTATATATTGAGACATGGAACCAGTGACCACCGCTTCAATGTACTTTGCCTTAGGCCAGAGCCTACAAAGTATTCCTTTCCATGATGAACAACCACATATCTCCTCAATATCATCAGCCAGGCAAGCATTAGGTGATGAAAGCATTTTTGACATAGCCAATTGACATTCAGGATCAGTAATTAAGGGATCTAGCTTGCCCCTTCTGATATCATTGCACAGGTTTACCCAATTTCTCTCAAGAAAAGTTATGGAACGCAGAAATGCCGAGGCAAAGACAGCTCCAAGCCGGAAGACTTGATGACGGAGAACAAGGCCAGCTAGTAACTGGCAATACATGCTTTGGTTGCTGTCATCACAGAGGATGGCCTGGTCAGGGCTGGTATAGTCATAAAAGGGAATGTCCCTTGCTCTTCCCTTGAAGTGCTTGCTCTTGTAGTAGCTCGTAAGGACAGTCCTTGCAGGTAAGCCACAAGGAGTTGACATTTCTGCCTTGACAAAGTAGAGGTACATGGCTTTTCCTTCATCCAAACCAGGGATGTACCTAGCAATTGTTAAAAAATCATCCTAAGTCAAATAAGACTCATAATAACATAATGCTTTGATTAAAGATTATAATGTGTTGGACAGCAAGACATACATTACATACATTTTATCGTAAACCTTATCCATAGTATGACATTATATAGTGGAAGAAATAGTGTGTGAGTGCAAGTATAAGTTCTTGTCATGCAAGGGGCAATAAGGCCACCAAAGCCTAAGTAAGTGGAGTGGTCCCTTCGCTTTAAATAAGTTTTTATCTTCTAATCCTTCGAGATGACAGATTTGTGAATATGTCACCAACATTATCTCTTGTCAAACTGTCATTAACAAGGCTTGTTCCTCAGTTGTATATAGCTTCTAGGGAAAGAGGGGAGGGGGGGGGGAAGGTGCTTCCTATGCACTGTATGCTACAGAAAATGAAACAGATTGGGAAGCAACTTCGCTGAACTAGTATAGGCCCAAAGTAGGGTACGGCTTGTTGATATGCAAGCATATAACGACTACTACTTGATGCGCTGCAGCATTGTTCGGGATACTTTTTGTTGATTTTACTCTCTGAAAGTTCAGTTGCCTCCACCAAATTGAGGATCCTAATAAGGATAAGAATATTCATTGAATGCAACAGTCAGCCAGGTAAAGCTATGTTCATTTATATATTTGCATCAGAAATGGAATCCCTATATCAAATGTGAACTTGTTGTAGCATCGGATCCAGATAAGTTAGTAGATCAAGGAAGAAACTTAAGGAAGTCTTACTGATTTGCTATCGGCATAAGAAGGTTATACATAAAGGTCCTTCTGTCAAGATCTTCTGCAATTGAAGGTACCAACTTGGGCTCTCCATTTGAGGTCCCTGAACTGAAATTAGGTAGAAGAGCATAACTTTATCAGTTTCCAAAGTTTCAGAGATGACACTAATTAAATACTCACTTTAGAATTTAAAGATATGAACTACAGAAAGGAGTGCAGCAGTGTGCTATTTAAAGATGAAAGTACAACCTGCATAACATCTCTGTAATAGGATGGTTAGTAAGTAGACATGAGTCTTCGCCATTGACAATCCTTTCGATGTAAGGCTTAATGCCACTATAGCCAATTACTGGAACTTGACGCTTAAACATAGAAACATCTTTGGACCCCTTCATATACTTGTTGAGATATTCAGTATCTCTATTCTGAGTGATTATATCTTTCAAAATGTTTTCTTGAACCTCATCAGCCTTCGCTGTAAGCCTCTCCAACTCCTTTAGTGCCCCCTCACCTTTGTACTCCAGTTTCTTCCCATCCATGATAGGAGAGATACAGATACACGCAGGTTTAAACAAAGGAGTCACCAAATGGGAGTTCTGATGCAAGGCTAAACTACATGATGCACCTATATATAATGAGAGTCGACTGAGTGATTTCATTATCTGTGTCTCACAAAACTATAGTTCTGCCCACATCACTGTATCCCGATATGAGGCAATCTTTGTTGATTTGATCCACAAGGTGGTCCCTCACAAAACATCCTTTTTTGATGTGAGATCAACAAATTTCTCGTCTTATTTCAATGATATTGGATGATGCATTTATGAGAATATTTATGATGTGTATATATGTCAAGTTAAAATGGATAGGAACTCTTTGGTTTCTTAAGTACTTTTCTGCTTTTCATGATGCAAATTGGATGTCAGATGCTGAAACTGTGGTTCTATTTCTTGACATAACTTTGTACCATCAACTTCCTCATTTGCTTAACAAGGAAAATTTTGCAAACCCTTCCATTTCAAATACTCATTTGGAACTAAAGAAGAAGTATACGCCTTCTTTTTTTCTGTTTTACCAAAAGGAAACGTAACAGTTAGACAGCCATTTTTCCATTTATTCAATACTTGTTAATTTTTTTTTTCTTGTTCAGATGGTCTGCCATTAAAATTCATGTCGTTCAACTGTTGCATTGTTATGTTCCTAGAAGGACTTCCACAACCCTGATGCTGTCTTATTAACTTTTGCAGACAACATATGTGTAAGGCTTATTTGGAAGAAAAGAAGCTCAAACATTTTATGATACGTCTGGCAACTAAGCCAACAGTGTTTCCATTCTGAGGAAGGCTTGGATCTATAGAAACTCAGACAAATGGAGGATGATCGACAATGCATGTAAGATTATGTAGGGATATCAACTTAACCAAAATAAGAAATACCATACTATGCCATTTCATTCACCGTCTCACTAGGCTCCCGGCTAAGGCAGAGTCCTACAAAATGAAAAGAGGCAGTTTTGTAACCAGAAAAATAAAAACAACTATACATATGCATACAACACTGATCAAGTTTGTAGCCTTGCCTAGGAAGGGATATCATACACGGAGTGAAGAACTATGAAACACGGAAGCATGACTTCTTAACCACATTATGCAATTAATGTATTTTAGAATGCAGGAAGTTTCACATTCTTTTTCCACTATTTTAGATTAATAGGATAAGATGATAAAACATTAGATGAGCAATCTAACTCATATGAAGATAATGCCTTTCGCTTTTATAGTAAAGAAGATATTAGTGTTGGGACTGATGTATTGGAAATGAGAGTTAAGAAATTGACATTCAACTAATCAGAGTAAAGCAAGACTCAAAGGGTTGATGAGCTCCATTAGTATATAGATTTTGGGTGGGAACAGCATGGGAAAAGGATCTAGATATTTCATTCACAGTAAATTCTGCCTTTTGTACTGTTGCTGCACAAAAAAAAAAAGAAAAAAAAAACCACTTCAAATATAGATTTAACTGTTGAGAAGCTCGACATCAGTTACAGATTGGGGTTTATCACTTCTGCTACGGTATAATTCACTTTTTCCTGTCAAAAATGACAGATTTCCGTTTTCAGGAAGTGACCATCTGAAACTTTATTCAGTAACTTGCACCTATGCATAAGTGAAAGTGAATATGTTCAAATTTTTATCTGCTCTTAGTGTAGTGAGTTGAATTCTGATACCACTCAATATGTTACAGTAAACCAGTATCAATTCATCTTTCAGAATACCGTGACAAGATGGACAATCTTGGTATCTAGTTCGTTCATATATCACAAGTACAAATTTTTCTCGTCACTTCTGACAAAATGTAGAGCAAATAACATCATCTCTCTTTTCTCCATGGTATTTAACATCAAATCACTTTTTCTTTTCTGCTTCGAAGCATCAGTCCTTCCCATCTTTTGCAATTGGCAAGTCTGTGAAATGTACATCACAGAACATACTGATTTTGGTGCTTAGGAAGCTGCCGCGATCAGTATTAGCCAAGTTGCAGGGATCATTTGTTCGATCCAAAGCCACAGGATATATTGATATCCCTATCCACCATATTTAAGTGCCCTTTGGATGGACTACAAACAAATGGACTGGAATCCCATTTCTCAATCAAATGGTGTGATTAAGAAGTATACTTACAGAGACAGAAAAATTAAATGGAATAAGAATTGTATATAGTACATAATATCAGTACCATTAAGTGGAACCCCGTTATGCTATAAAGGTAGAGGTGACGAACGTCAGCAAAAACATCCTTATCCAAGTCTCTCACACAACCAACATCTTTAGTATCTATCCAAATCAACTTCTTTTGCACATGTACCATTCAATAAGGTTGGTGCTCGCCGCATCTGCTTTCTTTATTTTCACATTGTGACGTAAGTGTTAATATGCCCCATAGCTATGGCCTCTGTCCTATTACCTACTTAACCAATATTGGAGAAACATCACTACGGAAGCATCATAAACTGCTCTCCTATAACTGGAAAGTGCCAGAACTTATTCTCAATTTACCTAGTTGCAGCGCAACCACTCAACTAACCCACATGCCTCATGCAAAGACAAAAGTAGCAAAAGAAAAGCTTGTGAGGAGGAAATTGCTGAGTAGGAGCATAGTCATTTTCATTATGGAGGCATACTTTTGACAAAGGAAAGTCGAGAGAAATAAACACAGCAGAAGACGAAGAAGCTAGGGTGATCGAGAAGAGGGTGAAAAATGTGCTTCAAAAAAGATAGCAGACCACTTGAGTTGAAAAAAAGTGTTGTCCATTTAGTTTAGGAAGTACGAAGGTGATCTCATGTACACAAATTCCCTAAATAACCAACACTTGAAAGGTAATATGCTGCCTGTCCCACTCTATATTGTGTAGTGACATTGATATACATGCCTTGAAGCATAGGCACCCTCAATGGCTTAAATCTTTCAGGGCAAATAACAGGTCTATCTTGGTGGATTCCATTGTTCATTCACATTTACCTCCTTTTCTGCTTTTGCATTTAGTCAAGCCTTGGGGAGTTTTGCTTTATGTGAGCTGTAGGTCCCTTCATAATTTCTCTTGTGTAGTACATGCATGTACCTCTTTCTTATGAAGCCATTTACGTACACTTTAGACCAAAAGACAAAGCTCATATCTAGGTAAATTCAACTTTACCAAGAGGGCTGTCTAGTATGTTATTGATGATATTCTGTGGTTTTTCCAATTCTTTCAATTATGTTGGTTGATTTCCATTTCTGCTATAGCAAGGCCAATAATAATGTTGTCAAAAGACGGATAAGTGGATGACGCTTAGTTTCACAATTATGTTTGTGTTTTGAGTGGTCCTACATGGAACCAACTCACCATAAAATGGGATCACTATTTATAAATGCAATGATCACTTTTTATGAACCATGACCCTTGTTTCACTTAAATGTGATACGTGTCCCACCGAAAGTTACAAAAAGACGGCCTTATAGCAGTTTTTGTGGAATAAGAAAGAAAAAAAGGAAGAAGAATAATAACATTACTCCTTTGCTACAAGGCAATGCCAATTTTTAGTTCATTCACTCTATGATCGGCATTGCCAAAATAAGAGTGATGTATACTCAAGAGTTTTTTAAGAGTGATGTACACACGTTTCGTGGGGACATTTAATTTACTGTAAATGAGAAAACAGCAATGTAATATACTAATATTTTTTTTGTAGTCCTAACTTTACGAATAAACAAGTCTTTTGTTAAACCAACTCACAATAAAAAATAATCACTTTTTAGAAATTTAGGGGCCACTTATTATGAACAAGGGTCCTTGTTTTATTTAAATGTAATCATCGTCTCACCAAAAGTTACGGAAAGATTGTATAGATGTTTTTATACTTTAGGCATATAATTAGGTATAGAACTTCTATTACCATGCTATAGTAAGCATTTGAAAGGGGGAGGGAGATTAGCAAACAGATAAGATAAGATAAGAGATGAAGTTGTATAAAAGGCTTCATTACCCATATAAGAAACCAAAATTTAGCATAATTTTAGCACAACCTTTTCACTTGTACATCTCCTTTCTTTCTAGTGAGTAATTGGAAAATCAGCCCAACTTGACCATCTCCATCAACTTAGTAATTATTGCTCACAAACGATTCCTTGAGCATTTAAGCTTGTCAGACTATGACTTGCTTTCTTGAAACATTATTACATGATCACCGGAACTGGTCACCTAAGAAGCGCTCAAAATCTTAATCCCAATTAATTTTGACTTGCAGGGAAAAAACTTATATATATAAGACGAGACGATTTCACCGTGAGACTACCGTTACATAATAAAAAATGGTACTTTTAAACTAAAAAAGTAAATTTTTTTTAAAATACTTTTGGTCGTCGAAAATAAAGTTCTACTTTTCAGACATAAAAATGTTACATTTTGACCGTCTTACCGTGAAACAGTTTTACACAAGACCTACCTACGCCTTGCTATACTTGTATAGATGACTGATTTATGTAAGGGTAAATCTTACCACTACCTAAATTATTTTGGGAGAAAAAAAAAGGGTAAATCTTACCCTAGACATGGCGCTGGAAGCTAACATTTTTTTTTATGAACTTAGTTACCAAACTACAGTAAAAAAAAAAAAAAAAAATTGAGTCCTCATAGTGAGAGCTTCCACATTAGAGCCAACAATATTCGGCAACACAAGAACATTAACAAAACTGAGGAAACACATAACAAAACACCACACAAACACTTGCAACTCAAAACTGGATACAGTTTGGCCAAGTAGTATAACTATTTGAGATTTCACACATTTTAGGACAATCCGATATCCACATGGTGATATGGATAAAAAAGGCAAAGCCAACCTGTTAGCATGAATAGCCAGCTCTACACACAGATAACACTTACGATCAATGGCATGAGCTAACTGCTTTTGTATGCTTGTCCTATTTATGCATATGCAAATTATGATGTTAATAACCTAAGTCATTCCTCAACAAACGCTAAAGAAAACATATACCTTTAAAATCATGGTCAAAACTAGGCCAAAACAGGAGGAACTTTGCGTTTGAAGTTACTCCAGAAGCCAATATCTTTAGTATTACTGATCAAGGAAACAATAGGAGAACATGGTCTTAAATACAGCAAAGACACAGTTGACATGAACCTTCAGCAAGTAGCTCAATATTATCGAGGCAGAAGGGACTCGAATGAAAAATAAGGACACATCAAGGTTTGTCAGATTTACAGTGTCCATCGGATTCAAAGTCTAACAAACAGGTTGCTGGCCTTGCTGCTGCTATTTATACTCTGTTACACATAAACAACATATATTACCCACACAAACCACCAACAAGGGTCTGCATCAAAAAGGATGACAGGACTTTTCCTTTCACTTATCCAACAACTTCCTCGGCTACATACATTTACATCTTCTCACGGAAACAACCACAGTATGGTGGTGTAAATGATACACAATGGTTCATGAACTCTTAATATAAATAATAAACTGGAGAGAAAAGGGCCAAAAAACAGATATGGAGGACATAGCCACTGCTGAACACTAAAGTAATGCTTTATAGGAATTAAATGGAGCATCCCACTATTCATATATAAGACCATAAAAGTTATGCGCAACAATCATTCCACGCAAAAAAGATCCCATCTGACTAGAAACGTCATATTTAAGCCATAGTAATGTGCTAAATTAACAGCTTCCAATAAAGCACTCAACTGTTCTATCCTGAGTTCAAAATTTTCCTACACAGCTACGAATATATCATTCTATTGTTGGCGAGTCTCTGCTTTCTTTTGTTGCCAAAGCCGATCAACTGCACTGTCTGCATCACCCTGCAACCCAACCACAAAGAGGGTCAGTACTTAGCAACATTATAGTGTACCCACTCAATGCACATGCTACTAAAAATAGTCAATCACCTTGGCAAACATCAGAAATTCAGAATTATTAACCAAAAGGAGAATTGCTGGGTGAAACAAATGGGCCACGCAGCAATGAGTTAAAATTTTTCTAACTTAAATTGGATAAAGGCAATCACAGCGGGAAAATTCATCAAACAAGAGTCTACAAAAATCTTCAGAACCAAGAAGTGTACATTAGGAATGCACCAATAGTTCAATACAACTGAAAGATCATAACATAATTTATAGCATTGCTGGATGCTCAAACAATTCTACAATGTACTTCCTAAACAGGAAGAGATCAGGATGACAATAGATTATGTGAGGATAAAGACACCAAAAGGACAAGAATCCGAGTGCATGGGTTAAATACATTTTCGATCTAACTACATGAGAGATGAGACAACGGAAAGCATGCTACAAAGAGGTGAGGCACGGCTAATAGGCATTTGGTTCAAGCACTCAAGATAGCCAATAAAACATTTTCAGGAGGTATAACTAGATGCAAGGTTGCACGGAAACGGAAACGCGGAAACGCGAAACAGGAAACGTCGATTCTCAAAATGCCGGAAAAGCGGAAACGTCCCCACAAAAAATATATTAAAAAAATAATACTAAAAAAAAGAAAAAATAATTATTCCATTACTTAATTAACATGACAAATCAAAATATCATCAAGATAATAACTCATGAAACGAAGACAAATACATATGGTTGGAGAAAAAAGAGTGAGAATGTCGGAAAGAGACAAGGAAATTAGGGTTTAGAAGAGAAGAAAGTATTTTTTGAGTCGGAAACGTTTCTTGCTTGCGTTTCGAGAGCGTTTTTTTCTTTTTTGCGTTTCGAGCGCGTTTCTTTTTCTGCATCGCGTTTCTTTTTTCTTAAACGTTTCGAAAGCGTTTCGGTGCGTTTCGGAAACGTTTCGGAAACGCGAAACGCAGTCCCCAAAACGTTTCCATGCTTCATTGACTAGATGTCTCCGTAACTAGAAATCGCAGAAAAGAGAATAGATCAAGCTATTTGTATATCAATATCTATTTCTCTGTATTTAAAGAGAGATTATATCCTTTCAATGGAAATTTTAAGACAGCCCATGAATCAAGGTATTATGGGGTTAAAAACAATAGACGGGACTAAAAGAGCTGCTTTGACGAAAAAACAAACACACCACAAAAGTAAATCACCATCAAGGAAGTCCAATGACAAACCTGAGCTCGAACAAAGCCAGAAAGAGCAAATGTAGTGAACTGATTAGTATAAATTCCATTCTCATCCAAATGCCCAACATTGATCTGCACCGATGCGTGATCCTTAGATGTAATCAGCCTATTGGTGGCCGAGCTGCAGATGTGTCAAGCTCAAAATTATTATAATCCACACATATGCATCCCATCTCTACAAAATTACACTAGGTAGTCAAATACAAACCACTTCCTGGGAATGTAGAGATCCATGATTTCACCCTCATCGTTCTGCATCTTGTCTTAATGTCCGAAATATCAGAACGCACCCTAATTCATAAAATTTCAGTTAGAAAATGCTACCAGAACAATGCAGAAATTTACACAGATTAGTAGATAGCCAGCTTATTGACTATGTTACTTGAGCTCACTTATAACAAAGATAGGATGAGCATATGGATGATCCAATGGGTCACATCCCAATATTGTTTGAAAGTTTCAGTCTTTTTATTTAATTTCATGGTCCAAGTGTCAAACTTTTGGAAATCATTGAAAAATCCCAGAAACTTAAGCTTATTGTTACCTTAACACAAATTTAAATCCCTAAGAAAAAACCCAGAACCCACAATCCAGAAGCATTAAAATTCAAAATACACCAAATATTTTAAAAGCATAGGCACAGAAAGACATTGCTATCACCAGAAAACATTTCACCCTCATGGTTACCAATTTCCAACCATTAGAACAAAGCTACAATGAACAATTATCAATATCACCCACCATACACCCAACTTCAATCACAATGAACACTTACTAAAACAAATACTAATAAATGTAAAGGCATGTAACAGAAGGGCAAGCTTCAAGCATTGAACTACAAAGTTTGTACTTTTTTCCTAGCATGTAGTGGAAACTTAAGCAAAACAAATAGAACCAAGGGAATCGGTAGAGAGAGAGAGAGAGAGCGCACACCTGACGACGGCGGGAGAATCGCGACGAGGAGAGAGAATGCAGAGTCAGAGTATAAACTTTTTAGGTCATGGAATTTATATTTGGATTTCTCAGAGGGGAGACCGGAAGAACCACAAAAATTTTTAATTTTCGGAAAATACTAAAACGTTTAGGAATTTTCTATCAAAATAATAAAAACTTAAATAACATCATTTACGAGCCAAGACTAGGCGCATGAGATTCACGCGCCGTCACTACGGCAGAGATTCACGTGTCCCTTTTTTTTTGCACTTTCGCCTTTTAGGATTCACTAATCTCAAATTGAACCTATTTGGACCTAAATTTTTCGCTTGTTGGGATTTTCGAGTATTGTTTGGGATTTTTGAATTTTTTTGGGGGTTTTTATTAATTTTCCGGTGGGGAGCGGGGGAGGGGAGGTGCTGGCTGGGGAGGTCACGGCTGAGGTCGTCGGCTAAAGTCAACCTCCACCGTAGCCAGGGTGGGGGTGAAGGGGCAGCGGTGGGGCAGGGGTGAAGGAGGAGAGAGAAAATAAGGGTAGGGTTAGGGTTTCGGGTTTGGGGTGAGGGGAGGAGTGGGGTCGGCTGGTGGGGGCCACCGTCGGCGACTCGGCGCCGACCACGACAGTGGCATGGGAGGTGGGGGTGAGGCGGTGGTGGTGCTTGTGCGCCGGCTGATGCGCGGGTGGGGAGGTGGTGGTGCGGGGGAGGTTGCCGGTGAGGTCGTCGGCGACCTGGGTGGCGGCGGATGGAGGCGGTGGGGGCTGGTGGCGGTGGGGCTGGTGGCGGTGGGGCTGGTGGTGGAGAAAGAGAGAATGGGTGAAGGAGAGAGAGAGAGAATGGTTAAGGATCTAAAATGCTACATAGAGCTGGAAGTATATCTTAAGAATTGAAAGTTTTAAGGACCTAAAGCGTACATGATAATGGTTAACTTCCAGTGTGTATATGATCCTCCATATTCTTTAGATGTATTTCCTATGTTTCAAAAAGTTTGTCACTTATTATTGACCCAACATTATATGTCTACTAGTTTTATGTCCGTGCTTCGCACGGACTCGTTTATTTCTCTCGAAAATAAAGATAGTTTTCTAGGTGATACTTAATGTATGTTAATTGTTATATACCGCACAACTAATTTTATATTTGACTATTTTAATATTTTTCTATCAAAATTCCTTTTAAATTGATCTACATCTAAAATAAAATAAATGTAAAAAAGGATTAATTTATGAACATAATTTGTGGCTACTACAAACTTCACATAAGAATTTAAAAAAAAAAAAGACAATTTAAATGAAGTAAGATTTATAATTTTTAGAGTTATGTAACTAAAAATATGTTATTTTGTAGTTTGAAATAATAAGCAAATAAATCATATAACAAAGTCGAGTGATATTGATCATGTGGCAACTTGGATCATGATTTGTTAAGATATGTGGCAAAGTTGCACATGTGGCGTCTGTGTGTCATCTTCACACGAACATTCCCTCTTATGTGGCGTCTACATCCTATCACCGCACGGAAAGAAGCCAACTAATTGTATAGGTCACATATATCTCCATTTAAAATATTTTTCAAATTCAATCATAAAATAAGATTTATGATTTTTTTGACTTATATAACTAATATTATTTTATTTTTTAATATAAAAGTATGCTAATAACTATGTAATAAAGTTAACTAATATTAAGGCATTAATAGGTAACACTTGGATGGTGAGTTGTTAGACTATGTGTCAAACTTTGCTTATGTGGCAACTTAGGTTTTATTAATTATCTTATTGTTGGTACTATATGTAAATTATACATAATATATAACTAAGAGTAAACAATTACAATGTTTAGACATTGAGCTCAAAAATCAGTCATTTTTGTTCTAACTTTTAATTTGACTCATTTCACAGTATTGTGTATCTTTTGACTTCTAGTGTAGTTACAATATCCATATGGATAAAAGTGACAAAAGTGTTGAAAAGAATCAAAAGAAATGGTTGTATAATAGTTTGAATATTATAAGAATGTTTGTTCATTCTTCCACTCCTATATATAACTAATGAAATATCAATTAGAAAACGTCACATAATCCTACCAATAGTATCCTATGTGGATGTCCAAATAGCGTCTTTACACCAAAATTATCCAACATGGTTGTCCATGCGGCTTGTGAGTGCACCGACTCGTTTATAGGACATATATCTCATTTTAAAGTATTTTCAATCCTATTAATAAAGGAAAATTGCTGGCAAACTTGTGCTTATATGTGTCTACGTGTCATCTTTACACAAACCTTCCCTCTTAGGTGATATTTCACGTGTCATCGTCACACGAAATGACCCAAATTTTGTAGGATATATGTATCTTATTTTGGAAGCATTTTTCAATCCTAATTAATGAAATTAAATTTATAATCTTTAGAGTTACGTAACTAAAAATATTTTATTTTGTAGTTTTAGGGGTCACGCCACACGAATTTGGCCCTCCTAGTTGGCAATTTGTAGAGCATATGTATCTTATTTTGAAGCTTTTTTTTAAAATCCTAACTGATGAAATTAGATTTATAATTTTTAGAGTTACGTAAATAAAGATAGTTTATTTTGTAGTTTTAAATAATATGATAATAAATATATATTAATCCAACTAATTATGGACATTAATGAGCGACACTTGGATTAGACTATGTGGCAACTTGTATTTATGTGGCGCTTAGCTATCAGGGCCACATGAATTTAGCCCTCCTAGTTGGCATTCTACGTCATACCCACACCAATTAAACTCACTTTTATAATATAACTATGTCTATCGATCTCATATGTTTTAGCTTATTCAATTATCTACTATCAAATTTTACCGGCTCAAATATAGCACATATGCATCTCATTTTGGAGTACTTTTCAAATCAAACCCAATGATGTAAGAATTTTATTTTTTAGAGTTGCGTAATCCAAGTTATTGTTTTTTCTAGTTTGAACCAAAATGCTAATAATTGTAAACATCTTATTGAATTACAATGATAAATTCAATTAATGTTGATGCAATTAATGAGGTGACATGTGGATGAATTGCTTACATGGCGCTTACGTGTCAACATCACACTCACTTGGTCCGCTTAGTTGGCGTCCCACGTGTCGGCCTCACACGTGTAACACTCAACTATATATATATACTAGTTTTATCTCCGTGTCGTTAATATCTCTCAAAAATGAAGACAATTTTTTAGGTGATAACTCATGCCTGTTTTATACTGCACAACTAATTTGACATTTGACTATTTTAATTATTTTGGTATGTATTTTCCTTCTAAATCGATCTATATCTAAAATAGAATGAATGTAAAGATTAATTTATGAAGATAATTTGAGGCCTGTTCAAAATTCCAAAACAAAAAAGAAAAATCAATTTAATGAATTAAGCTTTATAATTTTTAGAGTTACGTAACTAAAAATCTGTTTTTTAAGTTTGAAATAATATAGAAATAAGTCTTAGAATAAAGTCGAATGATGATAATCATGTGGGAATTGGAGATGATATTTGTTAAGTTGTATGTGGCAAAGTTGTGCACATGTAACCCAACTTGTATAGGACATATTTATCTTATTTTGGAACTTCTATTAAAGTCAATCCATTGAACTACGATTTATAAATTTTTTGACTTACGTAACTAAATTATTTTATTTTTGTAATATAAAAATATGCTAATATATAAAGATTTAATAAATCCGACTAATATGCTAATATATAAACATGTAATAAATCCAATTAATGATAACGCATTAATGGATGACACTTGGATAATAAGTTGTTAGATTATGTGGCAACCTTTGCATATGTGACGGCTTAGGTGTCATCGTCACACGAATTTAGGCCTCTACGCATGTCATGCCAGCATGAGTTGAACTTGGACATGAATTTGTTAAGTTATGTGGCAAAGTTGTGCACATGTAGATGTAGCATCTGTGTGTCATTTTCATACGAACATTCCCTCTTATGTAACGTCTACATGTTATCACCGCACAGAAAGGACCCAACTTGTATAGGACAAACATATCTCATTTTAAAAAAAAATCAAATCCAATCCATTGAAGTAGGATTTATAATTTTTTAAGTGGATTGCTATATACCGCCCAAAATTACTCACCACCGCCCATAAAAATTACCCATTTGCCTCACTCACTCTCACTCACTCTCACTCATCCTTCCTCTCTTCCTCACTCACTCTCACTCATCCTCACCACCACACCATCACACCGGCAAAACCACCACACCATTACACCGGCAATGTCAGGGGCTAGCGGCAGCGGCAGAGGCGGCGGCGGGGACGGAGGCGGCGAGCATCGCGGCGGGGGGGTATACATTCGAAATTTTTTTGCTTTATTTACTCTAACTTGCTTTGATTTTTACGAAATGTGTTGATATAGGAGTGTTTTTATTCAAGGTTTATAGACAATTGAATTGAATTTGTGTTGTTTGAAGTTGTGTTGATTGATTTGTGAGTTCGTCGTTTTTTTTTCCGAGTTCGGAGAGTCGGGCGTCTGCCGATCTCGCCTCACCCATGGGTGAGGCGTCTGCGACTGGCGCCGCACCCATGGGTGAGGCGAGATCGGCAGACGCCTCACCCATGGTAGAAGCGTCATTTGCAGTCGCCTCACCCGAGACAAAAAAAAAAAAAATAGTGTTATTATTATTGTTATTATTATTAATATTAGTGTTATTATTATTGTTATTGTTATTGTTGTTATTATTATTGTTATTATTATTATTATTATTATTTATTATTATTTATTATTATTATTATTATTATTATTATTATTATTTATTGTTATTATTATTAATATTATTATTTGTTATTACAATTAGTATTAGTTGTCAATTATTATTTTAATTGTTTATTACTGATTATTGTTTAATTAAAAATGTGAAATGATAGAGGAGAGGAGGAGCCGGTAAATCGATGCCGAGGTTAGTCAGTGAACTATCTGGTTCAGGACCGCGTCACACGAGGACGCGCGGGATTGATGCCTCTGTACGGAGACAGAGAGAGGCAGTTCGGATGAGGGAGATGACTGACCGTCACTTATATCGCGGTGATGAGGCTGAGCAACACGATTACGGATCTAGCGAGTTCTACTCCGGGGATCAGTCCATGGACGATGATCAGATTGGCGTCGAATCATCCTCAGATTGGCGCGTGGTGAAGGGCAGAGGCGGTAGGTTTGTTAGTACTGGCTCGTCTAGTAGTAGCAAACGATCTAAAGCGGAGGACGACAGTACGTGGCTTGTTACAGGGAAGGTGGCCGGTGGACCGGCGGATGATAGCGTTATACCGAGCTTCCTGGGCCACGTAGCGTCTCGTATGTGGATGGGAGAGACGAGGGGTCTGTTGAAGTGTCAGAACCGATTCAGTGTCTGTCAGCGGCTGAGTGAGTGGCGAGCGGAGATGTCGCCCGAGGTGAGGGCGCAGATCGAGGGGACTGGGCTATCACACCTGACAGACATTATGTTCAGACATATCGACTTCCCCCTGATATCTGCATTCGTTGAAAGGTGGCAGCCGGATACGAACTCGTTCCACATGCCGTTCGGAGAGATGACCATCATGTTGCACGATGTATGGCATACTCTTCGGATTCCTGTAGAGGGAGAGCTCGTTTCCAGTGAGGGACGGGATGGGCAGCTGCAGGCGACGGCCATGGAGGTTCTCGGGGTCACCCGAGATGAACTGATGCATAGCCACTAGCAGGGCGGTGGGGTCCTCACGGAGTCGGTTTTTGACCTTTGCCGATTGGAGGACCGAATGGAGGACATGCAGGCGGTAGCTTGGATGTGGTTACTTATTGGATCCACCTTGTTTGTCGACAAGAGTGGTAACCGTATTAGGCCCTCCTGCGTGATGGAGGTGAGGGACGGTGTCGGAACGGCGCATGAGTTCTCTTGGGGATCTGCTGCCCTCGCCTTCTTATATCGTCAGCTCGGTATAGCTAGTCGGGGGGATTCTCAGGGCATCTGCGGATGCCTAACTCTCCTCCAGGCATGGATATACGAGTACTTTCCCTGCTTCCGACCTCATCGGGAGCGGATGGTTGTCGGGGACGGCGAGGCTCCCCGTGCGTGCGTATGGAGTGCCTAGGCTGAGGGCAAGGACGTGGTTCGACTGCACTCCTTACGTAGACGCTTGGATCAGCTACGAGCGTCAGAGGTACGTCATGCAGTTATCGGTGTTCATGATTTATTTCGTCGTTTGCTATGTTTTTTTTTTACTTCACCGTAACTTGAACATTTCTACGTAGGTGGTGTGGCTGCCGTACGGTTCTGACCCGGTTGCATCTGTACCGAGGACTGTATTCATGGGGTGGCTACGGTATCGGGATATTATCGAACCGTACATGCCTGGTCGTTGTTTACGACAAATCGGGTACGTACAGAGTATCCCTTTCCCGATCACTAGGCCAGAGAGAGCGATCAGGTCATGGAGCAGTCGTTCGTACAGGGTTGTCTACCCCGTACGAGTATCATCTGATGCCTGGCGTATGTTCCCGGGAGGTTACATTCTTGGTCTCCATGGGTTTCAGGCATCCACGTCAGATCCCACAGCATGTACGGATGACTACCTCGAGTGGTACTACCGTCACTCCCACCCTCTGCTGACACGTGACGATGCAGCACCTGTTTCTGTGATTCCTCCACGATCGAACAGCGATTATGTAAGTGATTAACTAAAATATATATTTTTTTACGTATTACATATCTCTGAACTCACACTCATTGTTACTTGTTTTGCAGTGGGTGAATCGTCTAGCCGTCACATTTGAGTCTTTCATTACTTTGCTTCCTCCGGAGCAAGTGGAAGGTCCTCGGTCGGTTATGGAGGAGTATATGAGAGATTGGCGGGCTTCCAAATGATGTATTATATGAATTTGTTATATATTTATATAAGAGTTTCATTGTTATTGTTATTTATTTGTGTTATTGTAATTTGTTGTTTCTTATTTACCTTTTTTGTTTTATTGTAATTTGTTGTTTTATTTACCTCCAATAATCACGAAAAAATATAACATGCAAAATATAACAATCACACAAAAATGTGACAATGATATAAGTAGAAAAATATAACAATCACGCAAAACATTCAATTACGTCGACCTCGCTAACCGATCCCAATGTGCTCTTCGCCTAACATACATTTGCTCCCAACCAGCGACACTATCAGAACGAGAAGTAAACCATGCTGCGCATATCGGAGGAACAGGGAAATCTGAGGCTAAATTCAGACGGATATAATGCATGTACGAATCACCTAAATGACCTATGACAATTTCCCTACTTGGACGTGTAGCAGTCGAAGGTGCTTGCAACGGTAGCACTATGTAACAAGAATATAACCCCCTTCCGCTGCCGTATCCGAATAACATAATCGCTGCATTGAAGAGGTTGGCAATCGGGAACAAATCCTCAAGTACTATCATCCAGTGATCATCATTACACGCACCTCCGTCCCACATAATACGGCGGTAACCAGCGTCGACCCCGTCAACGTATATGTTTTCGTACAATGCTCGGTTAGCTAAGAGTTCGTTTGCAATGCAAACTCTCGTCAATCGCCATTGCTCTTGGTCTCCGAAAACGTAGTCCGCAATGACACGGAAACCGCAATTACCATCCCCAAGCACATCGAGATATCCTTCAATAAAAGGTATGATGATTCCCGGAATTTTGTTAACATGATAGAATTCAGTGATATCTATTCCGTGTCCAGCTGCAAGACAATATAATAGAAAGTCATTAATAGTACTTATCAAAAAGTAACTAACAACATTATGTACATGTTAATAAATTATGGGTTTTCATACCAGTACTCCGCACGACGTTACTCGATGAGGATGAGCAACGACCACGCCCGCGGCTCGAACTGGATGACCTAGGGCGACCACGACCCCTCTGGGAGTACTCCCATGAACTAGGATCACGTCTGGTAGAGGAACTCCCTCTCGGTCGACCTCTGTCTGTCGTGTTCGCTTCCGGCTCGACGTAACTCGCTTCCTCAGGATGAAGCTGCTCATTGATAAGGACAGATATGTTGCGCACAACTGCCCGGTCGCTTGAGTTAACCTCGTCGACGAGAGAGTGAAAGTATCGATGGTCCTCAGATGGATGCTCAGTCATGTCAAGCGTAGCTATCTCCACTGCATCACTAATAACGAGTGTTCGCCAAAATTTGTGGACACTATTCAAGCTAATTGGCGTGCCCGTATCCGTGGCCGTTTTCAACTCACACGCACACGACATCTGATGAGTGGATCTCAATTCACAACCGCAATGATCAAATACTTGGTGACTCAATTCTTTCATCCTCTTCAGCTCATCCAATAATATTTCTAAGCAGTAATGGGAAACATACCCGGTCAGATAGTTGAATGGGAAACCCGAGTACAGCACACTTCTTCGTCTTCTTCACTCTTCAAGTGTGTACTTGATCTCAGTTAGTTGTGACTCGATTGACTTGTTGACCTTGTTCCAAACATTGTCCAAAGCTCCAGTTGAGGAGTTCAACCACTGTTTTAGCGCGGCATGTGCACTCTCCACCCTGCAAGTCGTAGTGTTGCCAAGGTGTAGCACCTTATTCGTCCACGCAGCTACAAACATCTCTTTGTATCTCAGCCAGGTCTCCTCTACATAGGATATCACGTGAGGGTAATTCCTCCAACTATCCTTCATCATACGCACTACTCTATCGTACTCAGCTTCTGTGGAAGCTTCCATGATAGATTTCCACTTCCCGTTCTTGAACCTCTGCGCGCCAACCTTATCTTTTCCACAAAGTCTGTACACTTTGTCTTCAACGACTTTGTTAATGTGCCATGTACAGAGCAAATGGGCACTCTCGGGAAATATCTCTCTAATAGGTGTCATCAACCCTAGCTCACGATCGGTCAAAATTGCTGTTGGGTGTACATCATTTTCAATAAGCATCCTCAACTTATCTAAGACCCACGCATAGCTTGCCTCAGTCTCATCCTTCATAATGGCATAAGCTATAAGGAAGTTCTTATTGCTTGGAGTCATCCCCACTATCTCAAGAAACGACATCTTATACTTGTTTGTTTTGTACGTGGAATCTAAGCCAATCAACCAAGGAAAAGACCGAAGTAACTGAATTGATGTAGGGTGTGCCATGAACACGTGAGTTACCTCATTAGTAGCTGGGTCGGCTTTTGTCCAATGTACGTACTTATTCTCCACAGCTAAATGATGAAACTGACCAATGACATCTCTCTCTTCAAAATCAAGTTTCCTTATACGATCTCTGTAGTTGTACACATGCCGTCTAGTTGCATTGTCCTCGGGAAATTTTTCCTTAATAGCGGCCAAGATAGCACATGGCTTTGTTTGTGCCGAAGTCATGTCACGAACGAGTTGCTTTGACCCAGGACTAAGACCACTCATCTGACGATATCCCTCAGGAAACACAACAAAGTCATGGTTGTGCGTACCCCTAATCCCAGGCAATGTGACAATCATCCAACTACTGGACCCATATACTTGCTCAGCTCTTAACTAGAACGTACATTTACAAGCCTTTGTTTTCGTATTCTTCCGAGCAGCAGTATCTAAGTCTTTTAATTCCCCTCTGTAGCGTTCACCTCGATTGCATCTTAACAATTTTACGCTTCCATTCTTCTTGTGTGACGAAATTATCAACTCAAACCCGATAGTAAGGGCAATTTGTTTTGCCCAATTAATTGCATCTCTATCACTATCAAATAACTCATCAGTGACGAAATGCGTACTGTAATCAACACCATCACCACCGAACCGCTCCAAAGGAACCTAACGAAAACAACGAAAACAATGTTAGCTTAATCTTAAATTCAAACGTCTATCAAAACCGACTGAACCAAGGGACAGGCGTCTGAAATTTACGCCTTGGCCATGGAAAGGGCGGAAATCACGGACGCCTATGCCATGGTTGAGGCGTAAATCTCAGACGCCTGAACCATGGTATAGGCGTTCGTGATTGACGCCTCAACCATGGTTATTGCGTCCGTGATTTACGCCCCGTCCTTGGTCCAGGCGGAAATTTCAGACGCCTGTTCCATGGATGGGGCGTAAATCACGGACGCCCGTTCAAAATATGCGGAAAAAAAATTTTACCTCCGCCACCGTCGACGGCACTTCCTGGTCGCCGGCAGACATCCGCGGCCGTTGCTTGAGTGAATGTTGATGAAGGTTGGGTATGAGAGTGGGTGGTAGAGAGGGAGAATTGGTGTGAGAGTTAGAGAGGGAGAGGATGGGTGAAAATGTGAAGAAGGGCAAAATTGGAATTTCTAGGGGCGGTAGGTAGTAATTTTGTGGCGGTAAATAGTAACACCCTTTTTTAACTTACGTAACTAATTTTTTTTTTTTTTTTTTGTAAAATAAAGATATGCTAATAATTATGTAATAAAGTCAACTAACGATGAGACATTAAAGGTGACACTTGGATGATGTTGAGTTGTTAGGTTATGTGGCAAGTTTGGTTTATGTAGCGGCAAGCTTTGCTTATGTGGCGACTTAAGTGACATGTCACACGAATCTGGGCCTCTACGTGGCGTTCCACATGTCATGCCAACAAACAATTGAGCGCTTATGTGGCATCTCACGTGGCGTGCCCACATGAAATTGACTCACCTTTATATCACCACTCGAATTAGGACCCAATTTTAGTGTGATATACTCAATTAATGTATTACCAGTTTGATTATTCTACGTATTTTATCTTAACCTATATAAAACTTTCCCTGAAAAAGGTCAAACTTATAAACTTAAATATAGGACATATACATCTTATTTTGAAGTATTTTTCATTTCCAATGCAATGACGTAAAACTTAACCAAAGTTATTTTATTTTCTAATTTGAAACAAATAGGCTAATTATAAATATTATATTTAATTACTATATTAATGTCAAGAATGAGGATGCATTTATTAATGTCACTTGTACGACTTGTTTATGTGTCCGCTTATGTGGCTTTTAGGTGTCATCGCCACACAAAATTGGGTCTCCAAGGTGGCGTCCTACGTGGTCTGCCCACACGAAATTGAGTCAACTTTATATGGTTATCCTACGTGTCTTATCCACTTAACTTCTACGAAAATTTATAATATATATATATATATATATCTCATTTTTAAGTACGTTTTTAAATCCAATTCATTGAAATAAGATTATAATTTTTTTTGAGTTACGTAACTAAATTATTTTATTTTCTATTTTGAAACAATATACTAATTTATAATAAATTTAATTATCGATAATGTATTAAACCCGTGACACTTAGATTATTTGTTAGGTTATGTGGCAAGCTTAATGTATACTGATGTGGTCTTATGTGTAATCTTCACACAAACATACCCCTTCTATGTGGCGTTCTACATGTCATCTTTACACAAAAAGAACCAAACGTTATAGGACATAATACATATGTATCTTATTTTGAAGTATTTTTCAAACCTGATCCAGTGGGGTAAGAATTACAATTTTTAAAGTTGCGTAACCAAAGTTATTTTATTTTATAATTTGAATAATATTATAATAATTATATTATGTTGTATTTATGAAGTCAAATAATGATCATTAATGATTGACCCACTTGGATGGGTGGCTTAGGTGGCGGCATACGTGTCATCACCACACGAATTTGGGCGCTGCGTGACATCCCACATGTTGCCCTCATATGAATATAGACGCTTGCGTGGCATCCCACGTGGCGTGGCCATACGAAATAGACTCACTTTTATGACCTCTTACATGGTGCCTATGTGTCATCTCTACACCAACATGGGGCTCTTATGTGGCGTCCTACGTGTCATAGAAAAAGACTTAACTTTATATCAAAGTCAAATATAGGACATATGTATCTCGTTTTGAACTATTTTTCGATTCGGATCCAATGAAGTAAATATATAAATTTTTCAAGTTGCGTAGCTAAAGTTATTTTATTATATAATTTGAACAAATATGCTTTTAATTATATTAATGTTGTATTAATGAGGGAACAATGATGATGAATAAATGTGTGACACATATGCATGAGCTGCTTACATGGCGGCGTGTCAGCTCAACACGAACTATTCCTCTTATGTGGCGCCTACATGTCATTACCACACCAACTTCACCCGCCTAGTTGGCATCCCACGTGTCATCTACACACGTATTACACTCAACTTTATATATATATATATATCCCTCCCATGTGGAGTCTCACATGTCATTCTCCCACGAAAAGAACCCAACTTTATAAGACATAGTACATATGCATCTTATTTTGAAGTATTTTCCAAACCTGATCCAATGGAGGAAGAATTATAATTTTTAAAGTTGCGTAACAAAAGTTATTTTATTTTATAATCTTAACAATATGATAATAAATATAATAGGTTGTATTTATGACGTCAAATAATGATTATTAATTAATGCTACATACCTCATGCCAGTTTTATACTGCACAACTAATTTTACATTTAATTATTCTAATATTTTTGGTATGAAATGTCTCTTTAAATCGATTCTACATCAAATTTAGAATAAAAATAAAAAGATTGATTTATAAACATAATTTTAGCTGATATCAAAATTCTAAAAAGAAAAAAAGAGATAAAGATTAAGAAACGTCTTTCTTCGAGTATACTAAGACTTTATTCTCTCAATTTATTTTTAGTTCAATTTAGTTTAATCTAATTCAGATTAGTTAAGTAGATCATGTAGGAATGTACCACTTAAATAAAATTCATTTATGTTATAAAAGATTGAAGGTCAAGTTAAATGCATATGACATCAAATAGTTAAGGTATTGTAAGATCGAAGTGTCATTTATTGTTATTTAACCAAGTTGTACACATGTGGCATCTACATGCAATCTTCACACGAACATTTCCTCTTATGTGTCATCCTACATGTCATTACCGCCAGGAAATAACCTAACTTTTATAAGACATATATCTCATTTTGAAGATTTTTTTTCAAATCCAATCGATTGAAGCAAGATTTATAATTTTTTGACTTATGTAACTAAAGTTTTTATTTATTTTGTAATATAGAAAAATGCTAATAAATATGTAATAAAGCCAACTAATGATAAGACATTAATGAGTGACACTTGGATGGTGAATTGTTAGGCTATGTGGCAAGCTTTGCTTATGGGGCGCTTAGGGGTCATCATCACACGAATTTACACCACCTACATTGCATCCTACGTGTCGTGCCCACACAAATTGGACTCACTTGAGTTGTTAGGCTATGTGAGCTTTGCTTTTACACCTCCTATGTAGTGTCCTATGTATCATGCCCACACGAATTGAACTCACTTTTATACGTATACCGATGTGGCACCTATGTGTTATCTTCACACGAACATATCCCTCTCATGTGGCGTCTCACCTGTCATCCTCAAACGAAAAGAACCCAACTTTATAGGACATAGTACATATATATCTCATTTTGAAGTATTTTTCGAACCTGTTCCAATGGAGTAAGAATTATAATTTTTAAATTTGCATAACAAAAGTTATTTTATTTTATATTTTGAATAATATTATAATAATTATATTATGTTGTATTTATGATTACGCATTAATGATTGACCCACTTGATGGGTTACTTGGATTGAATGCATCTTCATCTATCACGTGCGCCTGAATCTACCATTAACAAATCCACCTTACTCCATTAGCAACTCTTCACTGACTTACAGTATGGAACTTCATATCAGGTCTCTACGCAACTATTAGTGTACCAGCAACCAATTCTTCATATCTGTATATTGTATTAGGGGGCTCCCGCATGACTCTACAATTGGCAAGTCCACCTTGCTCCACTTGTTGCCTAGGGTCTCCCTAGCTTTAGAGATGGTGGTAGGAGTATCATTAGACGAGACATGATCATGATCACAATACAAATCAAGCTTCACTTTACTTTTATCTGTATTCTCCACTTGACTTCTAACTCGCACAGCGAATGACTATCCCAACTCATTGAAAGTAAGTCACATCTTGACTTTTCACTGATTTAGTTGCAATAATGGTTCCTAAGTCTATACCCCTTTCACACTGAATGTATATAAGATGCATTTCTTGAATCCAATTTTCCATCAATCATGTACATAAAAGTATACCAAAGATTTTTAAATTAGTATACTCTGCATGACTACTCAACTTAAATACCTTTAACATTTTGAACCAAATAGAAATATTCAGATAATAGTTCACTGAATTGGCCGCCACGTAAATCACTTCAAAGTTCAACCCAAACCACCAAAAAAAATCAAATGAGAATAATCACACATTTCAACGGAAATTACTATTAGTTAACAAATGTCAATGAACACACAATAAAAAAACCAATCATCAAATTATGAAAGTAAACACCAACACTCAGTCCTACTAATTTATACTCGTAGCAAACACGAAAAAGATTCACCACCACCACCACCACCACCACCACCACCACCACCACCACCACCACCACCACCACCACCACCACCACCAAGGCCAACATTAACACAATCTATAGACATTTTGAAAAACAGAAAAATTAGAGCCTTAAGCCAAAATTTTCCTTTTCTAAAGCTTATCATCAAGGGAAAAAAAGAAACCATATTATCAAAGGCCCATGCTCACTTGGCGCCTTATTGTTCACCAATCTCACAATCCCACAAAAATACCTTGATGAGGAAATCTGATGCAGGGGATCCAACCCCACCCCATTAGGAGTGATCTCATTCTCATCCACCATTTTTTCAACCCCACTGAGATAGGCATAGCCTCTTTCCTTTCCCAATTTCACATTCTTCAAAATCCTTCAATGGCGGCCACTTCACTTGCATGTCAACAGCAAATACTTAATTTCTCTAGAACAAAATACCACGACAATTCAATCTTCAGAAGAAGAAAAAAATGGGTTTTCAATATGATGTTCAATAACACTTCGATTTACCACAAAAGGTCTCATTTTTCTCTCATTACTTGCTCTTCTTCATCTTCTTCGCCAGAGACTACTACGCAAACCGCAGAATCATGTGTCAATTTGGGACTCTCTCTCTTTTCCAAAGGACGGGTTTGTTCAATTTCTCCCTGATTCTGATTGTTTTTTTTTGGTTGAATTTGAATTTGTGAAGTTGGGTTTTTGCTGCTTTATTTGCTGAGTTGATAGAAATGTTGAAGAGGGGATTTTGGGTTTTTTCGTTTAATTGAGTAATATGGTTGCATTTCCTTCAGTTCAGGACTAATTTTAGTGTTTTAATTGAAGTGTGATTGTTCAGTTTAGAAGCAGAAAGTATCTGTTTTTGGTGATGGGTTGTTGATCAGCTAGTTGATCTAATTTAAGGTGTAGCAGAATAATGTTGAATTCAATAATTGAAACACAGACATGTAGTGAGGCTTTCTATTTGCTTCTGCAATGGAATTGGAAAATTAACAAGAGATAAATAATTTGATTATGCTCCATTATGAAAATTGGTGTAGTTGCAATTGCCAATTGGGTGAAGATGGATTTATGTGGCATGAATTTGGAGGCGAGGATGGAAATACAGCTAATTGTGAGGTTCATGAGGCCGATTTTGAGCAATCAATCCATTTTTGGGTTTCCTTTTTAAGTTGGTACTTGGTGGATATACATCAAATTATATGGTTGCACACTTGAGAATATGATTTGGAAGCACCACAATGTTTAATGGAGCAAATTTTCTAGTTCATGGCATCACACAATAGGATTATTCGAAGTTGCCAACTCACCTTCAGCCAGTATTTATCGTTCTCATTTTGTAGTTATATATGAAATCTTTTTACTTTATTGAGGGTTGATTGGATTTAAAAACGGGCACAAAGCTGTTGGTGTGCCTTCTCCTCCTAAGTTTTTGTGGTCTGTGCCTTGTGGGTATCTGTATTGCTGATTGCTTTCTAGCCCTTATCAGCCTCTTCTGGTTCTCTTAGTAGTCTCCTGACCACACCCGTTCAGAAGGGAACTCTATCTTTCAGTTGGGTTATTATGCAGCCTAGTTTCAGTTGAATGGATGGTTGTCAAGAGTTATGGGGTCACTGAAAGACTGCATCTATCTTAATTCATTACTCTTCTTCTCCAACAGAAAACAATGTTTCCATCTGATTAGCAAATCTTTTGGCTAATGTCAATTCAAAGATGCTTAATTTGTTGGTCATTCAATTGAGAGCTGTTCCAAATTTGAGTATATCCTTTAGATTATTGATTCACTTGTGGATATAGGGTCAAACGGAAACACCCTCACAGGGGTAAGGCTGCGTACAACCGAGCCCCTCCCTTACCCTGCCTAGGCGGGAGTCTTTTGGAGGCACTGGGGTAATGTTAACGTTAATGTTAATGTTAAGGTCAATGTATTGTTGATTCACTTGCCAGCCTTCTTTTACACTGCAATACTTGGAGCTCAAATTTGAATGCACTGATTTATTAGTTGATAAACAAACAAAAAACTAAATGAAAGCATTTTGGATTTGCTAATGTTATTCTTTCACAAAGCCTACTAACTTTTGGCAATGCAAAAGCAATGTAATGTTAAAAACTTAAAATCTATCTTTACTGAAGGCAACTTCCTTAGTCATTGGTAATTTTAGTGTCTCTTTTACTTTGTTGCCCTCATATCATAACCAGTAATTTTGAGTCCCTTTTGACTTCATATTGTAGTGATACTATCTGTTCATTTGTTACGGTTAACACTAAACTATCCAAGTTTTATTTTATCAACAATGCACTTGTGTTTCCTCAGTGCCAGAGGCTTTGAATTTTTCTGTTTTATGATGTTTCGTTTTAATTTCATATGGTCACAGGGCTAAGCCCCTGGATCCTGGAGTAGCTTCACAATATTCTCCTTTTAGTTTGCTCCCTTTTCCATTTTGTTTTGATTACTTTTATTGCCACTTTATTATTTCGTGTTTGAAAAGTTGGATAGTCCATTTGAAGCAATTGAGTTTTAGACGAATTCATTGAAGCACCATGTACCAATACGGTTTATGCTCTTATTTTTCAGGTTAAAGATGCTCTAGCACAATTTGATGTAGCACTTACCTTAAATCCTAACCTTATGGAGGCTCAAGCAGCACTATACAATAAAGCATGTTGTCATGCGTACAGGTAGACTGAAGTTTTTGCTTCAAATCCAGATCTAAATCAGAAATGCAAGTTTTTAGTCTTTTACGTTATCTGGAATCTTGTGTCTTTAAAAAAAACCCGAGTGGTCACTACCCAAATAAATTTGTGCATACAGATTGCCTATACTAGTATATGCTAGTCCCTGAAAGGTTTAAGCCTAAAATAATCTTTGATGATAGTCATACTCGTTTTGACTTTTGACTATTTGACAAATTACTTCTCATTTTGCTTAATTCTAGCAGATATTGATTTCATATTTTATGAAAGAAAATAGTGCTATTATGTAAAGTCACTTCTTGGATGTATACATTTGTCTGTCCGTTTACAAGGTAAAAAGTTTCAGATAGAGTTAAATATATGCCTTTACTTGTGATTTGTGATACAGCTCAGCTGCTACTGAACCAGTCACAATCACTGAAAATAGAGTAATAGACAGACTAGCAGTTGGTGCTAATTCATATTAGTACCACTTATATTTTTACTTTTTCGGATATCTAAAAACAAAATCATTATTTCCATCATTTCAACCTCGGTTTCAATAATAATCTGCCCTTTGCTTGATATCAATCTATAATATTCATTTAAAGAGGGCAGGAAAATGCACTCCCTTTTTTTTTACCTTGTCACTGATGTCCTGAACGAAGTTCATAGCAAAGTGATATACAGTTCACTTGAGGTAGGGAGGGGTTTGTTGTGGGTGGGTGATATAGGAAGTTTTGTGGACTAAAATTTTCAAGTTTTCATATGTGATTATAAGCATGTGTTCAACTCTAGTTTAGTCCCTCTTAATTCATTTCCTTCCTAAGTGTATAAGCATTTATACTGACAGAGTGCACTAATGACTAAGAGTGCTTGTAGTGGAATAATGGATGTAGTAAAAACAACTGGTTTTAGTTGTTTATGTTTGACACTTTCTATTCTCTGTGTATTCTCTTTCTAGACCCACCTCGTATGTTTATTTAAGTTTCCATGTATACTTTCTCAAACTTGTCTTGTCATCCTTTTGTCTAGTATTCCGCTGTACTAAACTCAACATTTAAGATCCTGGTGGCAGTTGCTAATCAAATTGAGAAGTTCATTAGAGAATTCTTATAGTTGGGGGCCGATTGGAAAAGGAGGACCGTCATGGTTCTTGGAATCTGGTTTGGAAACTTAAGGAGGAGGTGGGTTGGGAAAGAAAGGATGGTCCCCAAGAATGTTGCGGTTGTGGGAAAGTGGTTGTGGCGGTTCCCTTAGAGACTGATTCACATTGGCAGTTTGGCACAAGGTTATTAGAAGTGCATCTCAATGGTTGGGAGGTGCATAGTACACCTACACCATACACGTACAACTTTACAAGTACACTCCGTGGTTTGCCTAAAGGATATTCCAGTTTCTAAAAACAATTTATGCTCATCAGGGGTAACGGGTAAGGCTTGACCCCTTGAGGTGGTGGAATTTTTGACCTCCTTGAACATGCCTAGACGTGAGATCCACTCTGGGTGGTGATTCTGCTTCTAAAAAAACTTGTTGATAAATCTCCAATGGAAGAAACAATTCATGGATTTCGTCCACCAAAACCAAAGAAACAACTCTTTGCTTTTAATTTTGTTACCTGATATTTTGTGATGGTAGTAGCCATTTCAAATATTTTGTGAGGAAGATGCTATTGTTTGCGAGCAGCAGCAATATTGGACAATTTGCAAAGTACAGGGGTCAAAATTTCCAATTTTTAAATATTTGAATACTCTGGAAGACAATACTTCAATCTTTATGTGCATTTGTCTATGTTGTTTCTTTATCATGATGAACCAGGGGGTTTGGTGTGAGATTCTTGTTTCGGTAGTTAACACTCGGTTGTATATTCTTTTTTTCCATCTAAATGTTTTCTGTTAGACCCATTAAGCTGAGGGTCCTTAATTTCCTCTGTTTTGAAACAGGGGGGAAGGAAAGAAGGCTGCTGATTGTTTGCGCACTGCTCTTAAAGAATACAACCTCAAATTTGGGACCATCCTCAACGATCCAGATTTAGCCTCCTTCAGAGCTTTACCGGAATTCAAAGAATTGCAAGAAGAGGTTTTAGTGATCAACTCTAGGGACTGATTTTTTCTCCTTGATAATACTTGTATGAAATCCAAGTATATTACATTACTACCCAATTTTCATTGACTTTCCAATTTTGGTCATTCTCTAAAAAATTTCACTTTCCTATCTTGAACATAGGCAACACTTGGCGGAGAGGATATAGGCTATAGTTTCAGGAGAGACCTCAAGCTCATCAGTGAAGTCCAAGCTCCGTTTCGTGGAGTTCGGAGATTCTTTTATGTGGCTTTCGCAGCAGCTGCAGGTATTTCAACTTTCTTCACACTGCCGATGCTGTTGCGTGCAATTCAAGGTGGTGATGGTGCTCCTGATTTGTTAAAGACAGCCGAAAATGCTGCTGTAAATATTGGAGGTAGATATGTTGATTTATTCATATATTTGGAATACTCAGTTTGCGCTCATGAACTAGCTCGGAGCTTAAAAATAGATATGTACTCGTATAGAGTTCGCAAGCACATTGAGAGGTGTATGTGAACCCATTCATGAAGTACGATCAGCAACACATTTCCTGAAAGTAATTTAAGCCTTGGAATCAGCAATGTGCAGGTATTATCATTTTGGTGGCACTATTTTTATGGGATAACAAAAAGGAAGAGGAACAGATTGCACAAATAACTCGGGATGAAACTTTGTCAAGGTTACCATTACGTCTTTCTACCAATCGGATAGTTGAACTTGTGCAGCTGCGTGACACTGTTAGACCGGTTAGTGTTAATGACTTTTATAGGTGATTACTTCATTCTGAAAGGGTGTCACTATAGTTTTTATATCCATTTATCCACAAGCAAAGTATATTTTTGACAATTCATGCATTTTGAATTTCACCCAAGGACTGAACACAGCATTCTTAGGAAGTATTAGATATCTGCGGCAGTGAGCAACCTTATATAGTATCTCTAGCCTTGTTGTGGGTATTACGTGCTTTGCCATTGTGATAAGCACGATGGTCTTGATTTCTTTCACAATGAAATAGCTTGAGAATTTTAGTCACGCGTTATTCTTTCTGCCTAGCAGTTAATCTTATGGCTTCACTTCTTCAACCCTCAATTAGCTGACAGTGACATTGATATTAGGTTATTCTGGCTGGGAAAAAGGAGAGTGTTTCTTTGGCTATGAAAAAGGCTGAAAGGTTTAGGACTGAGCTCCTTAGAAGAGGTGCTCTATTGGTTCCTGTTATATGGGGTGAGAGTAAGGCAGCACCTCTGGAGAAGAAAGGCTTCGGGGGACCTCAAAATGCAGCCGCTGCTCTTCCCTCTATTGGGGTAAGATTCCTTGTATGTCTTCTAAATGCTTCCGAAGAGCAAGCTATTTTCTGTGCCACGATCATTCTGATTCTGTTTCCAACATGCAACTATGTGATGCTGCTGAATGTTATTTGAGATAATTATTTCAGTCGATGATGCAATTTATCATCAATGTTCCATGTAGTTGACTCGCTCACTATGAGACGTCTTTTCATATGTATTTTCATATTTTTGACAGGATGACTTTGACAAACGAGCTCAGTCTATAACTAAAAAAACAAGGTTGGAAGCTGAGATACGATTCAAGGCCGAGGCTGTGTCCCCAGAACAATGGGACAGGTGGCTTTACTGTTCATTTCTTTGTTGTCTTATCTATTATAGATCAAGCTATAAGAACTTGTACATGCTACAATGCAGGCCTAGCTAGAAGCGAATTATTTCTAATTAATTTTAGAAAACTTGGGGAGATGTCCACTGGGAGTTACACAGTATTCTAGGTTGAACATAAACTAAATATGTTGAGAAGTATAAAATTCTTACTTTTCTGGATGCCTTTTCTAGTGCATATTCAGCCTTTCTTCTATTCCTCACCGCCTCCGTGGATATGCCCCTTAGTACCACTATGATGAGGTGTTTTGAAAATGGGGTCCTTCATTCACTGTTTTGTCTAATCCATAGCAGCATCCACTCAATATTAGAGGCTTATTGATCCTTCTTCACATTGCATGGGTTGTTGTTTTTCGGTCTAACCTTCCCTTTGATGTTCTAACATGAATCAAACGACTCTTTCCTTTGCCCCTATTCTGGTCACCAATATTTACCCTGTATGATATATGTATCTTCAAACTTTCCTTGAAATACATGAGATTCACTTCTAGATCTTGATTAAGCTGCCTTACCTATGTTGATTTTCTAAATTATTGTACACAAATTAATAGGCAAACACAAGATTCACTCCGGTTTCTCTTGAGGCTGAACTGGAAAAGAAAGAATAAGCAATTTTATTATATTTGTTTAGATTCCAGTGTTCTGCTTATCGTATCCCTTATTGACTCGGTGAAGAAATTCCTCCAACTTTCCTCCCCCTCCCAAATACAGAAAGAAGACAAGAGTTGAATTCAGACCTGATATGTCTGCCATCTTATCCTTATTTCAGGTGGATAAAGGACCAACAAAAATCTGAAGGAGTTACTCCTGGTGAAGATGTCTACATCATTTTACGTCTAGATGGTCGTATTCGAAGATCAGGCAAGGTGGGTGCTCATAATGCACTACCTTCTCCACTCTGCTTTCACATTTCAATTCGACAGTTTGTGCTTAAGATATGGCTATTTAAGCTTCGATATACTGTTAACAGATATGAAAGCCAAAAACTTAGAAAAGAACCCCCCAAAAAAAGAACAAAAAAGGTTGGATGACTATAAAGCGGTAACAATTTTAATCATTTTCCTTTACTGGGATGACAATTTGGTGATAGTGTGGCCCCTGTGTCACCTTTGATAGGAATTTGCCTTACCCTCTGCATGAGAGATTTTCGGTACATAATTTTGTTGTTATTCTCTTTATTAGGTTAGGTTGTGGTGGGGGCAACAAGTAAGGGATAGAAAGAAATTTAGATTCACAACAAGGTAGGAAATAAGAAAATTTAGATAGATGCGAAACTGTAAACATCGTAATCTTGTTTCTCACCAATTAGGTTGAAGTCTTAAGTTTTGCTTTTCGGCTTTCCTTAGGAGTAGCTGTGCGATCTGCTACTTCATTTGCTTTCTATACTTGAAAATGATCGAGTTCTATGATTGCAGGGCATGCCTGACTGGGAACAAATTGTGAAGGAGCTTCCTGCTGTGGAGGACTTACTAAGCCAGTTCGAAAAATAAGGATATTGGTCCCCTCGCATTCTATTGGTACGATTTGTAGAGAGCAATGGAACATTTTGTTAGATATTACCGTTTGCACCTCATCTTGTGTCCTTGGTGCGTGTTTTGAATCGTTTGAGCTTGTGAGAGAGTGATGTTTATGCTAACTAAAGGAACCACTCCCAAAGCTCCTAGATGCTAGGGAAATTGATTCTTTGGTCAGAATTTTACCTTTGTATAACTACGTTGTACTTCTACATGGTGCAACCTTTAGAAGGTAAATGATGAGTATATTGGAACAGTGGTCTTACTCTTACAGTTGGTTCTTCACTTTTACAGCCTTACTGAAGACTGCTTATCCCTTTTTCTTTTCTGGAAATAGAGTATATTCCGCCTTCTATTCTCTCTTTCTTTGAGGGGTGAGGGGTGGAATCTGTTGGTGGGTAAGATTCTAAAGATTGAACCGGGATCTGGGTTCGAAATCGTCTTCATCCATCCATCCATCTAGTTAGAAACTTTAAGATAGTATCTCAACTCTCAGTGTAGGTAGTTAATTGTGTAGTACTATACTTCTTTCTTGTCAAGTATGTCAATTAATGGGTAAACTATTCACCTCCCGGAGGTTATTGGATACTGTGAAAGTTCTCTCTCACGGTCTTGATTCTTGGAGACACTTTTGTCTTGGGGCCTGCATATTGCATTGGTGCATAATTTCTCTACAGTAGCATGTCTGGTATGGTTTACTTGATCTTATAAACTCATTAAAGATTGGAGATACACACAGACCCACTCAGTGACAGTGTGGAATAAGCATCTCCGACCCTGTCAACTTGCTTGAGGTGGTCTCATATTGATATATTGGAGTAGCTAACTTAGTAGTGTTGCTATGCTAAGTACTCTGTTTATGAACAGACTCATTTCTAATTGTTCATTTCATATCTATGTTAGCTGTGAATCAGATAGGGTATGGAGATACACATGTAAGATGTAATTTTACTGTATACATACAAGCGGCATGCTCTCGGTTAGAATGAGTCATTCTTTGCATTATTCTGTCATATACTCCGTAATATGTAGCTTTGGCTTTTGAAAACTTCGCGGTCCATCTATGATTAGCTTTAATGAGTGTTTACGTCGCTAATTTTTCTTTTTTAGGTCTTTGGTTGATTTTGCTGTAGTTAGGGATGAGTGAAACTAGCATATTGCCCCCGTTACTTATTATACCTACCTATAGTGCAATCAACCTCAAAAACTTCCAATTGTTGTGAAAACTTAAACTCCCAAAATAATATCTAAGCTGCAGTTATTTGGCTAATTTTTCAGGGAATATTGTGTACACTACCCATCCTTGTGAACCGAGACGGAAATTGTGTAGCTCACTTCTTGGCTCACCTCTAGAACGACTATAAATTTTTTTTTTCTTTTTCCGGTAGCTATGAGGATTTTCCTATTGATCTTATTCTCTGTTGTTGAAAGACATTGAGATGAAATAAAATTTAGTTGCAGTTGGTTGATCAAAAGAACAACAAGAACATATACTTTATAAAAGATCAACTTGGTGTCCTGTATATTTCCAATTAGGTTGTAGTCGTAGAAGACAAAAGTTTTATATTCAGCTTACCTCTAGGCCGGTCATGCCAAAGTGTATATATCGTGCATGCACATCGAAACAATGTGCCCGACATGATCAATGCTACATCCTCCTCAAACATTTTTTCTGGTTTAATTTTTAAATTGCAAGAAAGTCACCCTTTTTGAGGTTAATGAGACTCAATCTCAAGTCATAGGTGGTAACACTGTGGAATGCGCCACTTTGCTATTTAGTATTCACCCCTAGTTGATTTTCTTTTCGTTTTTTTTCGTAATTACATATGAGATCATATATCCATAGACTACAGATTTTCTTTTCACAAAAACTTTTCCAATACGGTATTTTTATAACTTTAAGTGAGACGAAGGTCATGTTTAAGTAAAATAAAGGTCACAGTTCCTTAAAAAGTGATCCTTATATTTCTAGATAATGGTCCCTTTTATTGTGAGTTGGTCTCATATTACAAGACTTACTCCTAGCTGAAAATTTATGCAAAAACCAAAGGGAAGGTTTAACTTCAACCAATCTAATATACCAAATCCAGAGAACCACAACTAAACTATTCCAAATAAATACTAGTAATAAACACATTTAACAAGTCAACACGAAAACAATG
Source organism: Tetragonia tetragonoides (assembly GCA_038025085.1). Lineage (NCBI taxonomy): Eukaryota > Viridiplantae > Streptophyta > Magnoliopsida > Caryophyllales > Aizoaceae > Tetragonia > Tetragonia tetragonoides. The sequence goes on along the minus strand of CM076142.1, from coordinate 14,509,059 downwards.
TAGTAGTAGTACTCGACTCAACGATCCCTTCATCTAGCTATTTATTTATTCTTTTGACAGCCATTCTCAACATTATACTATATACTTACAACCCCCATAAAACTTAGTTTAAAGGGGAAAGAAAAATAAGAAGCTGAGCAACCAACTAAAGCAAAAAATGGCCAGAGCTGCTCTTTCTCCTTCCCTTCTCCTCATCTTTTCTCTCCTCTTCACAATCTCCCTCCTACCAGCCGGAGCTCGTGCCAACGACGACGATGGAAGCCCCATCGGCTTTGGCTTTGACACCAATGATGAGTTTGGCGTGAGCTCGGAAAGCGACAGACGTACGTTATTAACAATCAACCTGCTCAACGTGATCAGCTACGGGGCGCTAAATGCTGACAGGGTGCCTTGTTCAGAAAGAGGTCAATCTTACTATAGCCCCTGTCACCCTGATAGTAATAATACTGCTAACCCTTACACCCGTGGTTGTAGCACCATTACTCGTTGTGCAAGAGAATAAGCTCCATCATGACTTCCATTTGATCCATCCACTTCAACTGTTCTTCGAATTTGTGTATGACACAACATTATTAATAAAAAGTGATTCATTAAACCGTCGGTTTTCTGTTGGGTATCAACTAGCTTATCTGGTAAAGGTTCTAAGCATTGAATTCGGACAGAGACCCGAGTATGAAGTCTGTCTGTATCAACTTTTGTGTCTCCTTAAGGAAAAACATTTCTAGAGTTGGTAATTTAAGATTATGTATGGTGTTTGTTTATTTTTATGTTTCTATTCTTTGATTTGATATATCGGAATGGCTGTAATGTGATCAGTGTGATTTCATTTGAGTTTGTGTTTATTAGATCTTTTAACAAGGAGACTTCACGTTTGTTTATTGATGATTATTGGGCAAATATATATGATCGAATGCTTATGATATATTGTACGAGCAAAAATATTTGATTTTCCTCCAATGGGTTATTTGTCGCATTTTGTTGCAGGAAGTTATTACATGATTTGAGATCACCAATCATTTTCTTGTTCAATTCAATTACAAATTTGTCACATTTGATATTCAATTTCCCTTATGGTGAAATAGAGAGTATAATGCATGTCTTTGTATATCGGAGATAATGATTGTTATTAAAGATGATAGGTGGATTAAGTTTTTGGATGAACAAGAAGAAGTTATAATTGGCACAAAAGGATTTACGTGGATAGTTTAACTCTCTCTAGTCCATGAAAATTTTTATATGCTTGGAGAATCATACAACGACCAAAAAAATATATTTGGGCACAATTTGTCCAACTCTACTCTTAAGAGAGCATACGGGTGTTAAGAGAGAGCAAATAGTGAGGTTAAGGGAATATGGGCACATGGGAAGTGAGAAGTAAGGAAGGGTAAAAAAGGAAATACAAAATCTTTTGTGGACTTAGTCCATGGTAGACCAATATTTGGAGTCACTCCCTACTTCACCTGGAGCCACCCCCTCTAAAAGTGGAGTCACCTCTCAAATTTATACTTGGTACCACCCCTACTTTACTTGGAGCCACCCCCCTACTTTACCTGGAATCACCCCTCAAAATTACTTCACCTAGAGCCACCCCCTATTTACCTGGAGTCACCCCTCAAAACTACTTTATCTGGAGCCACCCCCTACTTTACCTGGAGCCACCCCTTACTTCACACAAGACTTGCTGAAAGTGGTTAGAGATCATTGTCAGTAGTGCAGCTTAAAGATAAGATGACAAGCAAAAAAAAAAAAAAAAAAAAAAAACTTAAAGATAAGATGAACACAAGAGATTGTAATTTCTACGAGCAATTTGAATGGTTAGTGGCTTGGAATTGGCATTTATAGTCATTGCATCAATCCATGGTACTTAAACTTAGTAAAACCTTATAAGAATAATTAGCCCACACTAATACATTTCACCTAGCTCATCCTCATCAATTCTGCTATGGTAATTAGGTTACCTATCTGCATCAAAATCATTGTAAAAGCTCAACTCGTTGACATTGGAAGTTGTTGGACAAGCTCTCTGAACAAAGGTGCATCATTCTTCAACATCTACCTCAATTTGTAAGTAACTTTCATACACCTGCAAAACCTAAGTGCTATCTTGCATCATATATGATGGTTAAACCTCCGTCGGACTTGAGCAGGATAAGGTTCCGTTTAGCAGTTTGGAATAAGGTAGGTCAAACGGGTCTTAATTCTAACATGAACCCGAACAAGTCTTTGAGCTCTAGTTTGATTACAAACTTGGCTTATGCTTCACAGAGGCATAATTTTCTTTTCTTTTCAGTCTCCATGTTTCATTTCCTTCCATTCTAATTTAAATCCTAAAATCAATTAGTAGTAGGAGAAGTAGAGCTCACTATGTGGGACACTAATAGTCATCACTCACTTTAACACTCCATCGCACACAAATGATTCTTTTGGGCCTGAAGCGTGGAGTAAACTACTAGACAAGGCCCATAAAAAATGAGAGCAACACAACAAACAAGTTAAGTGATAACCCATCCTATAACCAAGTAGCAATAGAATGTGTAGCCCTATTGACTTATTTGTTTATGTTTCTCCCTCAATTTTTTTTATGTGAAACACTAATCGTCACTCACTTGAGCACATCTTACGACTAAACTCTTATATAAAAACTCAAAGCAGGATTTATGAAAGCTCCCAGAAAAAGTATAATCCCTTTAATAGTTAGAAAAGGTGACAAAATCAATGATTTCCAGCAATGGCGTTTGTTTTTTTTTTTTGCTAGTCAAAAAAGAGGGTGCAAGTGAATGGCGACCGAGGCACCCCCTGCTACGTCATGTTCGGACTCTCGTGTTCAATAGCGAACATATCAGACTAGCTGAACAACCAGCGCAAGCACTGACCCCGTCAACGTAGCACCAACAAGGGGCTAGTATAGTTCCTAGAAGCCAGCAGACACAAGGCATGGGGGGAATGGGAATTCGAACCCATGATCTTGCCTTACCAAATCACTTGGAAATAAGCTTGGAACCACTAGACCACCACCCTAATGATTTCCAGCAATGGCGTTTGTTGCCATAGCTTTTAACTCCTAAGAAGCCAATTACGTACTACAGTACTAGTTACGTTATCTCGAGTTGATGCGTTAGCATGACTCTAAAACGGAGAAATCTCCAAATCTTTCAATTAGTCCCATACCCATTTTCCCACCCCCAACAAAAAAAATAAAATAAAAAGGGCATTGTTGATTGACACGTTCTAGAAGGGCACATGAACTACGCAAAAACATGAAAATACACCAATTTGTTATAATAAATAGCTATTGTTACAAAAAAAAAATACAATCCCCCATAAATCTCCCAAATGTAGCAAATCTCTGTACAGAAACCAAGGGCAAGTCTTAATTACAATCAATCTAATTACCAAATCTAGTGAACCAATTACTCTAATCGGAATACTACTATATCAACACATTCTATACAATGAGCCGAGGATTTTCTGTAATATCCTATTTCTCGCATTTATACAGTATACTTGTGGATATTTACACGAAGTATTTGACTTTACCTTTTTTTTTATTTGTAGCCAATTTAACACATGTTAAACATCCACAAATATAATACATAAATGCGGGAAACATGATATTCGAGTGGATCTCAATCCCATTCTATACAAGTTGACACATGAACAATGCATTGGTAATTTGGTATAGTACTTCAGTACTCAACTTGATAACCCCCCAAAAACTTAGTTTAAAAGGTCCAACTAAGTCAGCTGTGTCCAGTTCAAACACTAAAAAAGAGATCCAAAACAAACCTAAAAGGAACAACAAAATAAGGGGCAACAACAATCAAACTAAGCAAACAACTTACAAAACAACCAAAACAAACATATGGCTAGAGCAACTCCTCCTCCTCTCCTCCTCATTTTCTCTCTTCTCCTCCTCACAATCTCTCACCTACCCACCGCAGCTCGCGGTAGCGGTAGTGACACGAGCCCGATCAACTGGATACTCGGCCAGTCGGTCGGTGTCTACGACACCAACGAGTTCGAAATGAGCTCGGAGAGCAACCGACGTATATTAGCAACAACTCATTACATAAGCTATGGGGCTTTGAAGGCTAATAATGTGCCTTGTTCAAAAAGAGGTGCTTCTTATTATAACTGCCAACCTGGTGCTTCTGCTAACCCTTATACCCGTGGTTGTAGCGCCATTACTCGTTGTCGGAGTTAAGTTGATCTACAATCTCATTTTATAGGCTTCATATTTGTTACATATATAACATTACCAATAAAATGTTCGTTTGTTAAATCTCAATTTGTGTTTGTGATTATGGTTTTTCTCTGTTTTTGATATATGGTTGTGGGATGTAATATTTTCATGTGTAATTTCAGTTCACGTATTTGTATCCTATCAAAGTATATGTAGAAATGTAAAACAATTAAGATTTCGTTTTTGTTTATTGATGTATAATATTGAACAAATCTCAATGTCTTTCAAAGCTTCATGGAAAGGAATAATCTAGATATGCTTAAACTGTACAAGTTATAAATCTATGCATGTGTTTTTTTCACCTTTACAATTTCAAAATAAGTTCAATCTGATTAGTTTAGTTTAGTTCAATACACATTAATTTCATGTATGGTTTTTACTTCAAAGGAATACTATCTACTACTTTATAAAATGTATTGTGGCAAACATATACACCGTAGTATATTTCTTAGAAAGATGACCTGATTAATGATCATCGTGACACCCTCTCGGCAAACAATAAAAGGTTACTCTATTAGAAAATACTCGAGCGGAAAGATAAAATAAAAAGGATAAATGTGTGTTCTTTATCACTTATTTAATAGTAGTAATTTGTTCGATTCAGGAGTTATGTTCAAGTATCTACTTTTTCCCTAACATATTAATATCCAGTTCACTTCAGTGAAAAATAACACACTCGTAGAACACAAAAACTCAGTATAAGACGACCTCAAAGTGAGTCATACTTACATTAAGCTTTGGTTTTGTAATCTTAAGCGTACGCTTCAAGATATGTAACCATCTGTCTCAACGACAATAAGGAAAAGGGAAGGGAAATTTGGTAGGATTCAATCTCCAATTTCTAAAAGAAAACGTACATTTTCAATTCCCAAGTCCCAATCGATGGTAGTATTGCACTATGGAAGACTTTAGTGCCCATCAGGAGTTACCAATCCTCACATGGTTTACGAGTATCATTTTTCACAACCACCAAAAAAAAAAAAAAAAACGTTAGACTAACTATACTATTCAAAAATTTTAACTTATTTTTAGTGAAGAACAAATTTAAACTTTGAAGATATAAGATTCAACGTGATTAAATTTCAACGTTTTCACATACTTCTCACAAATAAAAACTTGTAATATAACTTCTTTACTTATTTATAAGAGTTTAAATTTGGAATGGAAATGGTGGGAACCAAATATAGTGTCTTTCAATATGGACTCCTTTTTTGTCCCAAAATAATAGTTTTATTGAATATCCCCTCCATTTCATAAATATCATCATCATAAAAGGAAAGGTAAAATATAAGTTAAACCAACCACTAGTCCACTAGCTCTTTCTTCAATTTTGGGTTTATCCTTTGAATTATTTAGGTCTAAATCAAGTTTGTGAGGACCTTCTCTCCGCTATATCTGAAGTAATCTAGTGACATCATAACAAGTTCACAGCATAGGCAGTTCCATAAGCAGGGGTTTAACAAACCATACATGCCCTCAACAAGTAGACAGATAACATTCCCTCAGTTTCATCTGAGCAGAGAAAGTGGCTCACACTGACGGGTTTACGACGCAAAATTCAGACATCACCCCGGCAATAATACAGTGGCAAAATATGCTAAGCTCACTCTCTAGAGGTGGACAAAGAAGTTAATTGTTGATGGAACAATTTGATTTAATGACAGGATCACACCAAACATGTACCAACATGCCATTAAACCCCTGCGCACTGCACCAATCCATGGTGCATCACAAAAGAATCACAACTCTGAAATCTGCAACACTCTTCACTCAATAATCTTCATACAGGATGATCTTTAGAATCCAGTGTTCGATAAGCGAACAAGGACAATGATCAGGAAGTATCTTATTGCCATGGGTAACCAAGCCTCTAAGTATCAAATTCATCAAGTATTCAATCAAATAACTACTGCAGCACTTGATTTCAAGGCGATGATGAGCAAAGTGAAAACTTCACTATCATTCGAGCATCAATATCAAAAGCGATGCAATTGCATTTAATGAAATCATTATCAATTGACGACTGACTAAGCATGCTTCATTGCGAAAAGAGTATCGAAGTTAGCTGATGCGGTCGCAATAAGTAAAATCATTCAATAATCACCTTGCCATTCCTCAGTAAAGCGAAAATAACATCCAGAACAAGTGACTCATCTAAATACAGCAGTCCCTAGTCAAAACACCCATTGAAACACAGTGCATAGTGTTGATGACCGGGAGGGGGGGGGGGCAGCACAAAATATATTTCAGGAAGAATGCAGAAGCAACACTAAATGTCCGTCAGGAAGAATGCACCTTGACGAACATCATGCAGACCCTTCCTCTGGTTTGTTATCATCTTGCTCAGATTTTATTGGTGGCACTGGCGAAGGAGAGCCATCAGCTCCCATCTCTGCTTTCAGTTCATTGATGCTCTGCTCCAATTCGTTGATGCGGTTTCCCATCTCATCAAGTGCATTGCAGTTAAGGATAAACAGCAGAATACAATCAAATCATTTCCTAGAATTTTGACACATAGATGTTCAAATGCTGATCTAGGGTGGTATCATTCAGGTAAAATAGCAATATGATAGAGTTTGAGAAGCAAAATAGTGTCCACCAAAAAAAAGAATTACCTTCTCAGGATTCTCAGGATCCAATGTCTTAACAGATGCCACTATGGCTATAGCAAAAGGCATAACAAAAAAATTAGTGGAAAGGATATTCTTAGTGACAATTGTCTCAGACATAGCTTGGAACCTGGATTGCTGAGAAGAAGAAAAAAGGGTTAATGTTAGCTTTAGCCTCAGCACATGTATTGTAGAGCACAATAGGGACTAGGAACATCACTCACCATTTGCTGAAGAAGGTTTTGTACCTGGAGTAAAAAGGAAGAAAGAAGATTGGAATCAGAGACTATGAAATAACCCACGGTTTTACAACACAAAGCCGGTAACAAAAGCCCATTCAGAAAAGAGTTGGCGACTGACATATAATTTTTTTAGTTTGCGCGCGAGGGGGTCCAGTCCCATCATTTTTCTGTAAGACATTAACTTAGAGACACATATCTACAGTTGCTCATCTATCTTGCACACAATTTCATGAGGATCAAACAAGGGAAACTGTACAACAAGAAGGGCATTGAATGAAAAAGAAGAGAGCAAACTGAACTTGCCAAGAAAATGATGCCCATGCAATTACAAGGAGATCAGGAAATGCTACCAGACAAAAGTAGAAATGAAAGGAAGCTTACAAAAGCTGTCATATCAGCAGGAGTTTGCTTAGGATCATCTGAATCATGTCCATCCTGCCAGAAAATAAGCAGAAATTTGTCCAGTAAGAAAATGATATGCTTAATTATGAGCATCCTTGTGTAAGCTGTAAGCATATAGAGACTGATACAATACAACTGAACTACAATCTGAACTGATGCTGGTTAAAAATTAGGCAAGGAGATTGATCACCTTAAAACAAAGAAGAAATTAAATGCTGAGGTACACCAAAGTTTACACATATATATATATATATATATATATATATATATATATATATATATATATATATATATATATATATCCTCTGCACGTACAAATCGGTGTGTAACATACTAACATGAATAGTGAACATACAGAGAATAGACCCACTGCAAGCGTAAAAAGAAGGCGTAAATGAACTCCTTGTCCTCAAGTCCTTGAGGATAATAGCTCATTCAAGAAAATTGAGACTGGTAACAAACTTCTTTGTCATTCCCTTGTTTTTTATTTTAATCTGTTTTAATGCCTAACAGTTTGAGTTTTGCCCTCTTACACCACCCACATTTTGATGATACACTTTTGAAAATTCAAAATTTAAAAAAAACAAAAACAAAATTAGGGTTCACACTGGGCGCCTGGGCGGATATCTAACGCCCAGCAAGTACAACGATCTAATTAAATTAGGGTTTCCGCAACAACCAATTTCAATAAAATCAGCTTACAAAACCAACATTTTGATACAAATCCATCATAATTCTGTAAACACGTCACATTTCAATGTTCATCGTACAAGCAATTCAACAGAACAAAAGCAGAACAATTAACAAGCATTACAAAATGAAACAACAGATCAAAGTTTAACACGGTTCAATTGACGAATTAACATAATATCGACCGATTATACAAGGGGTTTCCCTAAAAGTCTTAAATCGAAAATCGGCCAAAAACCCTAAGAATAAAGAGATGAAGATCGAAAAGAGAGTGAAGAGAAAATTGGAGAGAGAAGAGAGAGAGAGAGTTATTACCATTGTTGTATTGTATTGGGTGAGTGTAGGTTTTCGAATTCCCTCGCTCGGTGGCTTCAAATCGAACGTTTGAATGAAATGGAAAATGGAAAATGGAAAATGCGTGAGTGGAAGAGGAGCGCGGAACAAATAAAAATAAAAAGGCTTCCCAATCAATCAATGATGAAAGAGGGCTAGCCTTGCCTTTCCTTTTTCTTTTGTATTTTATCATGGCGATTTATTTTTTCATTTTTTTTAGTGGAACACCATAGTTTCTTTCGTAGAAATTTCATACGACATCTACATTGAAAATAACTTTAGAATATACACTAGTTTTATGTCCGTGTTTCGCACGGACTCGTTAATATCTCTCGAAAATAAAGATAAATTTATAGATGATAACTCATGCCTGTTTTCTAGGTGATACCTCATGCATGTTTTATACTGCACAATTAATCTTACTTTTGACTGTTTTAATTTTTTTGGTATGAAATGTTACGTAAAAAAAATAATTTATAAAGATAATTTGAGGCCTACTTCAAATTCCAAAACGAAAAAGAAAACTCAATTTAATGAAGTAAGATTTATAATTTTTTAGAGTTACGTAACTAAATATATATTTTTTAGTTTAAAATAATATAGAAATAAATCATATAATAAGGTCGAGTGATGATGATCATGTGGGACTTGGGCATGATATTTGTTAAGCTATATCTGGCATAGTTATGCACATGTAGCGTCTAACATGTCATTTTCACATGAACATTCCCTCTTATATGACGTCTACATGTTATCAGCGCAGGGAAAAAACCTAGCTAACTTGTATAGGACATACATATCCCATTTTGAAACTTCTTTACAAATTTAATCCATTGGACTAAGATTTATAAATTTTTGACTTACGTAACTAAATTATTTTATTTTTGTAATATAAAAATATGCTAATATATAAATATTTGATAAATTCAACTAATATGCTAAAATATAAATATGTAATGTAATAAATCCAACTAATGATAACGCATTAATGGGTGACACTTGGATAATGAGTTGTTAGGCTATGTGGTAATCTTTGCTTATGTGGCGGCTTAGGTGTCATCGTCACATGAAATTGAGCCTCTACGTGGCATCCTACGCGTGTCATGCCCACATGAATTGAACTTGGATGATATTTGTTAAGTTATGTGGCAAAGTTGTGCACATGTAGCGTCTACGTGTCATTTTCACACGGACATTCCCTCTTATGTGGCGTCTACATGTTATCACCGCACAGAAAAGACCCAACTTGTATATGACGTAGACGCTACATGTGCACAACTTTGCTTATGTGGCGGCTTAGGTGTCATCGTCACACGAATTTGGGCCTCTACGTGACGTTTCCCACATGTCAGGCCCACAAAAAGTTGAGCGCTTATGTGGCATCTCACGTGGCGTGCCCACATGAAATTGACTCACTTTTATATCACCACTCGAATTAGGACCCAGTTTTAGTGTGATATACTCAATTAATGTATTGCCAGTATGATTATTCTACGTATTTTATCATTAACCTATTTAAAACTTTCCTGAAAAAAGGTCAAACTTTATAAGCTTAAATATAGGACATATACATCTCATTTTGAAGTATTTTTCATTTCCAATGTAATGACGTAAAACTTAGATTTTTTATAATTGTGTAACCAAAGTTATCTTATTTTTTAGTTTGAAACAAATATGCTAATAATTATAAATATTATATTTAGTTACTGTATTAATGTCAATAATGAGGATGCATTTATTAATGTCACTTGTACGACTTGCTTATGTGTCCGCTTATGTGGCGCTTAGGTGTCATCACCACATGAAATTTGGTCTCCAATGTGGCGTTCTACGTGGTGTGCCCACGCGAAATTGACTCAACTTTATATAGTTATCTTACGTGTCTTATCCACTTAACTTCTACGAAAACTTATAGAATATATATATCTCATTTTGAAGTACGTTTTAAATTCAATTCATTGAAATAAGATTATAATTTTTTTTAAGTTACGTAACTTATTTTATTTTCTATTTTGAAACAACATACTAATTTATAATAAAATTAATTATCGATGATGTATTAAACGCGTGACACTTGGATTATTTGTTAGCAGTAGGTGAGTTATACTCCCCTCTCCACCTAGCTACATAGAGCCATTCCCCTTCTCTCTCTCTCTCTCCTGCCCACTCTCCCTCTCTCATGCCCGTGGACTTCACCTGCCTATCCCAACTCCACGAAGCTCCGTGTAGCTGGGAGTATATAAAATTTTGCGATTTGTTAGGCTATATGGCAAGCTTATACGTATACCGAGGTGGCGCCTATGTGTAATCTTCACACAAACATATCCCCCCCATGCGGCGTCCCATATTTCAGCTTCACACAAAAAGAATCCAACTTTATAGGATATAGTACATATGTATATCATTTTGAAGTATATTCGAACCTAGTCCAATGGAGTAAGAATTATAATTTTTAAAGTTGCGTAATCAAAGTTATTTTATTTTATAATTTGAATGAAATTATAGTTGTTAATTATGTTGTATTTATGAAGTTAAATAATGATCATTAATGATTGACCCACTTGGATGGTAGCTTAGGTGGCAGCATATGTGTCATCACCACACGAATTTGGGCGCTGCGTGGCATCCCACGTGTCATCCTCACATGAATATAGGCGCTTGCGTGGCATCCCACGTGGCGTGGCCACACGAAATGAACTCACTTATATATATATATATATATATATATATATATATATATATATAGGGGATTGCTAAACGTAAATCGGCAAATTACTAAACGCAAATCCCTTTTTCCATAATACCCGTAACAAGTTTCTTATCACTTTGTCTCTCTTCCTCTCTATCAATTATCAATTTGCAAAAAATATAGAATGAAATCTCAGTAGTTTAAGCCATCTCTTTGTCTCTTTCTTCTGCTTCTGGAGTTGTGGGCATGTTTTACACCATCATCATCAATTCATCATCATCATCATCATCATCAATTCACATCATCACGAAACACCACAACCCAACAAATAAAAATAACAAAGAAAATATAGAAAAATGAAAATAAAAATAAAAAAACATGAAAACGTCCAAACCCAAATGGTACCCCAACCCACCTCTGCACAAAACCCCAATCCCTAACGCCATCATCCGCAGCCCCACACCCCAGCGACGTCAACCGCAACCCCACCCTCCTGACAGCGTCAACCCTCCACCCACCACCGCATCCTCAAATCCCCCAAGAGCGATGCCCCCTAGTCGTCGTCGATCGAATGCAACTCTGTCGCACTCTCTTTCTCTCTCTCTATCTCTCCTAACGCTCACCTGTGACTCTCTCTCCACCCGACTGCCCAGCCGTCGCCCTACCACCACACCACCCAGCCACCGTCACCGTGCTAACTGCCACCCCATGTATGATGGATGTAACGATCCGGAATTCTAATCTCAATTAATTAGTGCTTAATTGAGCTCAAAACGTCCCAAGATCAAGATTAACAAAATAAGCATCATATTCCGGATCATTACCGCCGTATCCGTTTTAGGAAAAACGAATTCAAGGCTAAAGTGTTTACATCATGTAAACAAAATATTAAAATATTATTCTAATATTGTGACTTCGTTTCTTAACCCCCAAGTAACTAGTATTATGCGTCCCGTCCATGCATGCACTCGAATCCATCAACTGCTCCAAATCACGTCATAATCATCATGTTCAAACAAATAACAGAAAATTAGCGAATGTTAAGCAATTTCACCCTATTTGCGTAAAAATAGTAATACTAAAATAATTTTAGGAAACTTACATTTTCCATCTCCTCAAATCGCTTTGAAACATAGATAAATAATAAGTGAAGTGTTTGGTCACATAATATTCAATATATATAGCATACACACACACGCACCATCAATCTCAAATCCAACACCCAAATGAATAGAGGATCAATCATATATAATCAACAATGTTTTATTCCTATTTATCTAATGTTAGTGACTAAGTTTCAATTGAGTTAGGTGGTAGGAAGAGAATGCTTGATTAAGGCTTACAAATCCCTTAAACCATCTTGTCATTTCTCAACTTCATCATATATCAACATGCATGGACATTATAGTCCCAAATTCATCTCATATCATACTTGGACTTCTTTGTCCCATTTTCATTCATATACTTGGGTTATATATATATACCCACAATTTATAGTGTACACTTATACATGCTCTTCAATTTTCCAAGGGCGCTAGACTTGGAAGCTACCACAATTATCTTGGTTTAGTGTTCTAGTTAATACTCTTTACTATCTTATTATGAAGGAATCAAGTGTTAATTTGATATACCCCAACTTACAATCATTAACGATACTTGTATTTGTAAAGTCTACTCATAAGATCAAGTAATTATAGTTTCACATACTTAATCAAAATTTCAGAATTTTCACATCACTTCCAACCTCCATAGAACCGATAATAAACCACATCCAAATCATCATTCTCAAGTACAAAAATTAAACCATACCCATACATATTTACACTACTACTTGTAATTTCCACAACAACATCCAAACATCATTTCACAACCAAAAGATCAATAACCCATCGAACTTGACACAAGAACCAACATCACGAATCAAGACATCATTCACTCATAAAAATATCAATCCCACATTCTCCATCCAACACAAACCAATCGGTACCCACACATAATAAGTCCAAACCTTCGATCATTTTCTTTTAAAATCCACAAACCATTTTATATATTTGAAAAGGGGATAAATGGACATGAATATTACCTTGGCTTGAGAAATCCTAAACTTTTCCTCTCCTTCCTCCTTCTTCACAACTCGGCACTAGTAGTAGTGCCTTGAACAACAATTAATTCTAATTAGTACACAATCTAACATTAAAGATTTAATCCCAAAATTTTTGTTCTTGAGTTTTAATTTCGAGTGTTAAGTCCCATTTCTTCATTTTCTTTCTCTCGGTTTTATTCCAAAATTATTTAGGCATTTTCCCCATATTTTCCATTATTTCGGCTGTAGGCTTAAATTAATTGGAATTTGCCTAATCACAACTTAAAATGGACATGCAAGCACGTGAGGGTTTCAGTTGGGTCAAGATTAACAAGATTAATAATTTTTCTTCATGATCTCACAAGATTAAAGATGTTTCCTTTTTGATTTTGGGGGTTTAGATCAAAGATTAAGAATAAACTAAAGATTGAACACAAATGAAGGTGGAAGGTCAAGAACATTACCTTGAACAAACTTTGAGTTTCGAAAATGGAGAGAGTTAGGGTGAGAGTGAATGAGTGACTCTTCGTTTGTAAACAAATGGAGTTTGTGAGATTTTGTGCTTGATTAGAAACAAAAACTGAATTGATAAAGTGGAATTGAAAGATTAGAGTTTGTATTTTCTTTACCTTCTCTTCTTCTTCTCTTTCGGCTTCTCTCTCTTCTCTCTCTATTTCTCTAGCTTTTCCTCTTCCTTTAATTGATTTTAAGAGGGTAGGGAATGCTTTATTTTGGGAAGAAAAATTCAGAAAAATGTTGGGGTTTGTAGGGTGTAGGCTTGCCGTGAGAGTGGAGTGAAAGAGGTGAGGTTTGCTTGCTCAACTCAACCAAATATTTGGGAAGAGTAAAGGGTTTTAGGGGTAATGATTCTGGGTGGGAAGGATTGATTTAATTGGGTATTTTTCTAATTTGAAAGAGCCAATCAATTTGCTTGATTTAACCCCTCAAAATCTCTTCTCTTTTTCTCTTCCTTTCTTCCCTTCTTCTACCCGGTTTTTCCCTTCATTTTATAAGCAAAAATCTGAATTTTGCTCTTTCTTTTAATTGCTTAATTAGCATGTGCCTTCATGTGCATAAACAATACACATCACCATTTTATAACATGCGAAACCACACACCTAATACCATGGTCATGCACAATACCACACACCTCACATATTGCCATGCAAAAAGGATTTTATTTTCTTTTAAATTTGTGTTTAGCTATTTTTGGCAAGTGCCACCTCATGGTACACTTGTCTCCTTTTAGTAAGTCAATATTTTTATTAGGTATAGAATATTAACTCAATTCATTTCTATGTATAGTGGAAGTTTTGTTAGTTGAGATTCATTCCCTTTGTTCCACTTTCGGTCAATTAGTATTTTAGGGATTTAATTTATAATTTTTAGGAGTTTAAACATGCTTTAGTCACTAATTGTGATACTATAAATAAGTTTAGTTTTAGCTTGGAATTTTTGAAAAGATTATAGAAGAAAATTTTATTCAAAACGATTAATCATCATGCTAATGACGAGTTTTAAGATAATCTAATTGTTCTAAGAACAATCCATATAATTTGCATATAATAGAAGAGTTTAAATTTAGTCTATACTTTATTAAGACTTAATAAGGTAATTAAAAAGTCAGGCTATTATAGTCTACCTCCCTTAAAAGAAGTTTCGTCCCGAAACTTTAGAAATGCTAACCTTGGGTAAAGAGGTAGGGGTACTTCGTAGGGGGCTTCGTCAATGTTAGAGTGGTAACTATTGTTGTACGAAAATTCTATCAAGGGTAGGTGCTTCTCCCAATTTCCTTGAAATTCTAAGGCACATGATCTCAACATATCCTCAAGGGTTTGTATGGTTCTTTCTGTCTAGCCATCTGTGGCAGGGTGAAAAGTAGTGATAAACTTAAGTTTTGTCCCAAAAGCAGCTTGTAACTTTCCCAAAAATGTGATAAAAAGCGTGTATCTCTATCAGATATGATATCCTTTGGTACACCATGCAGTCTTACTATATCCTTAACGTATGCCTCAACTAACTGGGTTAAACTCCAAGTATCTTTCATACCCACAAATCTTGCTACTTTGGTCAATCTATCAACTATTACCCAAATGGTATTTATTCCGCGGGTTGCAGCGGGCAATCCTGTTACAAAATCCATAGACACAGATTCCCACTTCCAATTTGGTATCTCTAATGGCTGCAGTAATCCTCCGATTTTCTGATGTTCAATTTTGACTTTCTGACAGGTGAGACACTTAGCTACAAAATTGGTTACATCTCTCTTCATTCCTCTCCACCAAAAATAAGATCGTAAATCTCTATATAGCTTGGTATTTCCCGGGTGAACTGAGTACGGGGTACTATGGGCTTCACTCAGTATTTTCTCTTTCAACTCCTCATTTTGTGGTACCCACCACCTTCCCTTAAACCTTAAGCTGCCATCATTATGTTCAACAAAATCCTCAATCTTTCCTTCTCGCACTAAGTCTCTTATTGGCAACAACTTTGGGTCACTCTTTTGCAATTCTCTAATTTCATTAAAAAGTGTGGGCTTAATGCTAAGCATTGCAATAATCTCATCGAGTTTGCCTGGTCTCACTAACTCAAGATTCATCCTTCGAATTTCTCTTTCTAATGGTCGGGGCTTTGAATGGTTGATTTTCCTACTAAGAGCACCTGCTACAACATTAGCTTTTCCCTCATGGTATCTAATCTCCAAATCATAATCCTTTAATAACTCTAACCATCTCCTTTGCCTTAAATTCAACTCTCTCTGGGTAAAAATATATTTTAAGCTCTTATGATCGGAATACAGATAACACTTAACTCCATAAAGATAACGTCTCCAAATTTTCAATGCAAACACAACTGCGGCTAGTTCTAAATCGTGTGTAGGGTAATTAACTTCGTGTGGTTTCAATTGCCTAGACGCATAAGCTATCACCTTAGATTCTGCATTAGCACACAACCTAATCCATTTTTGGAGGCATCACTATATACTTCATAATCCTCACCCTCTTTAGGTAAAATCAAGACGGGTGCAGAGGTTAGTCTATCTTTTAGCTCTTGAAAGGCTAGGTCACACTTTTCACTCCATTGGAATTTCGTGGTTTTTCTCAAAAGGTTAGTTATGGGTTGAGCTATTTTTGAAAAGTCTTTCACAAATCTTCTATAATAACCAGCTAATCCCAAAAAGCTCCGGACCTCCGTAATATTGATAGGTTTGGTCCAATCTTTTACTGCTCTAATTTTACTCGGGTCAACTGACACTCCTTGCCTAGATATAATATGTCCCAAAAATGCAACTTCCTCAATCCAAAATTCACATTTCGACAATTTCCCAAATAACTGATTTTCTCTCAGGGTTTCTAGAACAATCCTCAAATGCTTAACATGATCTTCCCTAGTTTTAAAGTAAACGAGTATATCATCTATAAATACAACCACAAATTGATCTAAATAAGGATGGAAAGTCCTATGCATCAAATCCATAAAGGCTGCGGGGGCATTAGTTAATCCGAATGGCATAACGGTAAATTCATAATGACCATAACGGGTTCTAAAAGCGGTTTTGGGTATATTTTCTTCCTTAATCCTTAATTGGTGATATCCTGATCGTAAATCTATTTTTGAAAACATTCCTGCATCCTTAAGTTGGTCAAACAAATCATCTATCCTAGGTTACGGGTATTTATTTTTGATGGTAACCTTATTCAATTCACGGTAATCTATACATAATCGTAAACTGCCGTCTTTCTTCTTCACGAAAAGAACGGGTGCTCCCCAAGGTGAAAAACTGGGTCTTACGTAACCTTTCTCCAATAATTCTTCTAATTGGGTTTTTAACTCTCTCATTTCAACTGGGGCCATCCTATATG
Source organism: Tetragonia tetragonoides (assembly GCA_038025085.1). Lineage (NCBI taxonomy): Eukaryota > Viridiplantae > Streptophyta > Magnoliopsida > Caryophyllales > Aizoaceae > Tetragonia > Tetragonia tetragonoides. Next base: position 14,491,905 of record CM076142.1, on the reverse strand, counting down.
GTGCTTTCAAAATAGGTGCGGTTCCAGGTATGAGGTCGATAGTAAAATCTATAGCTCTTTTGGGTGGCATTACTGGTATCTCATCGGGAAATACATCAGGATAGTCGGATACTACGGGTATTATTGACAGGTTGTTCTCTTTTGTCGGTGAATCAGATGCGACACTAAGATAAGCTGGGTATTCTTTCCTGATATGGGTGACAATGCTCATGTTTGCTATTACCTTAGTTTGTGGTGATATATCTACTCCTCTATAAAAGATTTTCTCTCCAAAAGGTGTTTTCAAAGAAATTCTTTGCAAATGACACTCAATCTTAGTGTGGTATTTACTAAGCCAGTCCATTCTTAAAATAACATCAAAATCAGACAGATCAAACTGTATAAGCTCTCCAGGGAAATTTATGTTGGCTAAATGTATGGGGCTATTTTTGTACCAAACATTACAAGTTACTGTGGCTCCACCGGGGGTTGTAATATTTATTTTATGGAAGGAATTTGGTGCTAAACTATTCTTTTCACAGAACATACTGGATATAAAAGATCGAGATGCACCAGAATCAAATAAAACTAATGCAGGATGCGAATAAATAAGAAAAGTACCAGTGACTATGTTAGGATTAGCATCAGCTTCTAAATGGTTCATGGCATGAATTCGGCCCTTGTTGTTACCAGCTGCCAGATTTGTGCCAGTCGCACTTCCAGCTTGTTGGGTTACTACCTTTTGGACAGTGGTGACATTCCTCCAATCCTTAGCTCCAGCAAACTGGCCACCATTCTCACGTCCATTACCATTCCAATTCTTATTCCCATTCTGCAACTGATTGTTCCTCCTTTCAAAATTTCTGTTGTTTCCAAACTGTCTCCTAGCATAACACTCACTTGCTTTATGTCCGGATTTACCACAATTGAAACAAATGGGTTTAACTAAGCAAGGTCGGCCTGGGTGACTTTTTCCACAACGGGGATAATTCCTCAAATTTCCATCATTCCTCCTATAACCTCCTCCATAACGGTTCATCCCAAAATTCCTAGGTGGACTCCTAGATCTCTTTCTCTCAAAATTTTCACTCTTATCCTTAAAATTCTTGATTTTTGCTAACATGGCCTCACGCCTCTCCAAAATTCTCTCCATGTTAATCGCCTTATCATATGCTTCCTGAAAAGTGGTTGAAGATCCGACTACCAACTCCTGGATACGCCAACTAAGACCATCCTCAAATCTTTCTGTCCTATCTTGCTCATTTTTCACCAAATTTTCTACAAAGTGGGATAACTCAATAAACTTTGCTGTATACACTGTCACACTCATTTTTCCTTGCCTTAATCCCTCAAATTCCTGTTGTTTCCTCCTCCTCAAAGACCTAGGGTAAAATCTCTCCCTCAATTTCTCCTTAAATTTCTCCCAACCAAACTCGGGCTCACTAGGTATGTTTCCTTAACAACTTGCCACCAATCGTCGGCTTCCCTCCTTAAGTAATATTGCCCACAACTAATCATGTGATCCTTAGGACATCCTATAGCCTCAAATAATTTCTCAATATCCCTTATCCAATCCTTTAAGAGTAAAGGGTCTATTCCTCCTTCATAGATAGGTGGGTTATGGGTAGCTAAATTCTTAAAGAGTATGGCTTGGGGTTCTTTGGTTTCTTTTCCCTCTTTGTCTTTCTTTTTCTCACTCCCTTCAAGTTGTTGTTTCATGGTTGTCCCAAAGTATTGACACAAGGTCTCCAAAGTGTCTAATCTCTCACTATTAGGGGTTCCTTAATTAGTTAGGTTTGAGGTGGCTCCAATCATGGTCACTTCTTCTCCTTGAGTCATTTTGGCTATATTTAAGAAAATTTCAGCAACATTAATTTTACTAAAATATGCATTTTACTTGGTATTTTCGTGCCTTTCTATTTTACTAAATGCTTCTCTTTTCGATTTTGGGAGGCATCTAAATATAATATTTATTTATTCTAATATAATCTATTTTTCAAGGTTATCAAATAATTCTACTAACACGCATAAACCATATTTAATCTAGTTAATCTAATTTTTTTGCTATTCTTCTCATGCATGCGCATATAAACATCAATAAAATGCTAGCAAACAACAAAATAAGAAAGTACTACATCTACTACTACTACTACATGCGTGGACATAAGTTCTTACAACTCAAAATACAAGTTTTTAGCTACTTACACCTTGTAGCTATTACATGCATCAATTCGGGTTAGCCATGTACCCAAAATACAACTTCGGCTAACTCCAATCTTGTGGCCTAATATCATACAAAGTCTTGACCACAATAATACATAGCAAATTAGTTGTTAGTGCCCAAAATATCAACAACAACAACATCATCATCATCTAATACGTTCACAAACAAAAGACTACCACCAACTGTACCACCATCACCTATGCCAAACCACCGTGAGTTCCACTTCCGCCTTGCCCATCATTGATGCGTGCAAACGGGTTCCGGAAAAGCGACAAGTGAGCCTCAAGCTCCCGCTCAATGTCGTCCATGGAGGGTACCCAAGGGGTGGCTGGCGGCATTGGTTGCACGGGCACAAACAAAGGAGAGGGAGTGACATGCTCATAGTGAATTATCCTTCCCCTCCTATATTGCACAATGGTCTCGGGTATAAGAGAAAAATTATTGTTAGCACAAGTCCACTCCGCATACACTTGTTGGAGTATACCCCTCAAATAAATCAAATCCAAATACCAGACGCCTTGGATGGCATAATGCTCCATATTGAACATATTATCCTCAATGAGAATATCCATGTAGTTAATACGAACACTAAGCCACGGCTCCACGGAGGGAAGAGTTTTGAGGGCCACGTAAACACTCCACCCCGGAAAATCCGCAGGCTCGGTGGTGTATGGTGCATATGCATCACATGCAAGAGAGAATCGCTGCAAGTAAGCGGCAATGGTCTCATCCGATTGCATCCTAAGGGTGACCGGATGTGGTGGTGTCACGGGCTCGGGTTGCACCATCTAAAAATACTCAAATACAACACATAATTTTTAAATATGCAAAATGCAACATGCTCCCATTTCTCTAATCTACCCCATTTTCGAACCTAACTTGGTTTCTAAAAGTTTTATTTTATTTTAAGTTGCTCTGATACCACCTTTGTAACGACCCGGAATTCTAACCTCAATTAATTAGTGCTTAATTGAGCTCAAAACGGCCCAAGATCAAGATTAACAAAATAAGCATCATATTACGGATCATTACCGCCGTATCCGTTTTAGGAAAAACGAATACAAGGCTAAAGTGTTTACATCATTTAAACAAAATATTAAAATATTATTCTAATATTGTGACGTCGTTTCTTAACCCCCAAGTAACTAGTATTATGCGTCCCGTCCATGCATGCACTCGAATCCATCAAATGCTCCAAATCACGTCATAATCATCATGTTCAAACAAATAACAGAAAATTAGCGAATGCTAAGCAATTTCACCCCATTTGCATAAAATCGTAGTACTAGAATTTTAGGAAACTTACATTTTTCATCTCCTCAAATCGTTTTGAAACATAGATAAATAATAAGTGAAGTGTTTGGTCACATAATATTCAATATGAATAGCATACACACACACGCACCATCAATCTCAAATCCAACACCCGAATGAATAGAGGATCAATCATATATAATCAACAATGTTTTATTCCTATTTATCTAATGTTAGTGACTAAGTTTCAATTGAGTTAGGTGGTAGGAAGAGCATGCTTGTTTAAGGCTCACAAATCCCTTAAACCATCTTGTCATTTCTCAACTTCATCATATATCAACATGCATGGACATTATAGTCCCAAATTCATCTCATATCATACTTGGACTTCTTTGTCCCATTTTGATTCATATACTTGGGTTATATATACATTCCCACAATTTATGGTGAACACTTATATATGCTCTTCAATTTTCCAAGGATGCTAGACTTGGAAGCTACCACAATTATCTTGGTTTAGTGATCTAGTTAATACTCTTTACTATCTTATTATGAAGGGATCAAGTGTTAATTTGATATACCCCAACTTACAATCAATAACGATACTTGTATTTGTAAAGTCTACTCATAAGATCAAGTAATTATAATTTCACATACTTAATCAAAATTTCAGAATTTTCACATCACTTCCAACCTCCATAGAACCGAAAATAAACCACATCCAAACCATCATTCTCAAGTACAAAAATTAAACCATACCCATACATATTTACACTACTACTTGTAATTTCCACAACAACATCCAAACATCATTTAACAACCAAAGATCAATAACCCATCCAACTTCACACAAGAACCAACATCACGAATCAAGACATCATTCACTCATAAAAATATCAATCCCACATTCTCCATCCAACACAAACCAATTGGTACCCACACATAATAAATCCAAATCTTCAATCATTTTCTTTTAAAATCCACAAAACATTTTATATATTTGAAAAGGGGATAAATAGACTTGAATATTACCTTGGCTTGAGAAATCCTAAACTTTTCCTCTCCTTCCTCATTCTTCACAACTCGGCACTAGTAGTAGTGCCTTGAACAACAATTAATTCTAATTACTACACAATCTAACATTAAAGATTTAATCCCAAAATTTTTGTTCTTGAGTTTTAATTTCGAGTGTTAAGTCCCATTTCTTCATTTTCTTTCTCTCGGTTTTATTCCAAAATTATTTAGGTATTTTCCCCAAATTTTCCATTATTTCGGCATTAGGCTTAAATTAATTGGAATTTGCCTAATCTCAACTTAAAATGGACATGCAAGCACGTGAGGGTTTCGGTTGGGTCAAGATTAACAAGATTAATAATTTTTCTTCATGATCTCACAAGATTAAAGATGTTTCCTTTTTGATTTTGGGGGTTTAGATCAAAGATTAAGAATAAACTAAAGATTGAACACAAATGAAGGTGGAAGGTCAAGAACATTACCTTGAACAAACTTTGAGTTTCGAAAATGGAGAGAGCTAGGGTGAGAGTGAATGAGTGACTCTTCGTTTATAGGAAACACAAGAGAAAATGGAGTTTGTGAGATTTTGTGCTTGATTTGAAACAAAAACTGAATTGATAAAATGGAATTGAAAGATTAGAGTTTGTATTTTCTTTACCTTTTCTTCTTCTTCTCTTTCGGCTTCTCTCTCTTCTCTCTCTATTTCTCTAGCTTTTCCTCTTCCTTTAATTGATTTTAAGAGGGTAGGGAATGCTTTATTTTGGGAAGAAAAATTCAGAAAAATGTTGGGGTTTGTAGGGTGTAGGCTTGCCGTGAGAGTGGAGTGAGAGAGGTGAGGTTTGCTTGCTCAACTCAACCAAATATTTGGGAAGAGTAAAGGATTTTAGGGGTAATGATTGTGGGTGGGAAGGATTGATTTAATTGGGTGTTTTTCTAATTTGGAAGAGCCAATCAATTTGCTTGATTTAACCCCTCAAATTTTCTTCTCTTTTTCTCTTCCTTTCTTCCTTTCTTCTACCTGGTTTTTCCCTTCATTTTATAAGCAAAAATCTGAATTTTGCTCTTTTTTTTAATTGCTTAATTAGCATGTGCCTTCATGTGCATAAACATACACATCACCAACCATTTTATACATGCAAAACCACACACCTAATACCATGGTCATGCACAATATCACACACCTCACATATGGCCATGCAAAAAGGATTTTATTTTCTTTCAATTTTGAGTTTAGCTATTTTCGGCAAGTGCCACATCATGGTACACTTGTCTCCTTTTAGTAAGTCAATATTTTTATTAGGTATAGAATTTTAACTCAAGTCATTTCTATTTATAGTGGAAGTTTTGTTAGTTGAGATTCATTCCCTTTGTTCCACTTTCGGTCAATTAATATTTTAGGGATTTCATTTATAATATTTAGGAGTTTAAACATGCTTTAATCACTAATTGTGATACTATAAATAAGTTTAGTTTTAGCTAGGAATATTTGAAAAGATTATGGAAGAAAATTTTATTCAAAATGATTAATCATCATGCTAATGACGAGTTTTAAGATAATCTAATTGTTCTAGGAACAATCCATATAATTTGTATATAATAGAAGAGTTTAAATTTAATCTTTACTTTATTAAGACTTAATAAGGTAATTAAAAAGTCAGGCTATTACAATGGATGTTACTCAAGTCATCACCAATAAAAGATGAACTATGAATAATTTTAAAAATCTAATTCAAATTTTAATGGCTACATGAATATCTTCACTATTTTCACAAAAATTGTTTGTCTTGATCTATAGAATCATCTATCTTTATTTGAAATTAGGGTTCTTTACGATGAATAAAAGAATGTAATCGGAAGATTTGAGAGGAAAAGGAATAAGAAGAAAGAAGTTGATTTCCAAATAAAATGGCATTTTGGGAAGTATTGCGCTAAAAATATCTGCGTTTAGTAATTTACGATTTACTTTAAGCAATTATACTAAATCAATGGTAAAAATAACAATTTCTTTATGCAAAAAAAAACCATCATGTACAAACTAACTGATTGCCTTAGTGTTTAAATTTTTTTTTGAGAGGGGAATAGGGGACTTTTATATATAGAATAGACATATGGCATGTATATCGAAAATAACACTAGAACATACTAAATCAGTAGTAACAACAACAAATCTGCTAACAAATATAATTAATTAGAATGCCTGAGCGCGACTCCCAGTATGCATATAGTAACCATGTGCTTCTTTTGATCCTTCATCTTTAATAGAAGTGGAGATTTGCACCAGAAGTACCGTATAGTAATTGTTTGCTTACAAAATATTGTATGATACCATCGATCTTGTGCCAAATCCAGTCCCGGAATTCATATTACTTGCTACTGAATCTCACAATAGGCGAAAAGAGAATCCTATAAAAGAAAAAATATAAAAATGTCTAAGAACTCCACAAAAGGGAGAGAAAATTTATTCCACGCAGATTGCAAAAACTAGAAATCAAAGCAAAAAAAAAAAGGTGAAATACATGAATTACAGACCGGGAACGGCCTAATCGGCCCTCCCGACCTGAAAATTCGTCCTAGTAAGGATTAGGGTTGAAGAGAGAAAGAGGAGAAACAAAGGAGAGAGGCTAGGTTTTGCTTCAATCTTCTGCCTTAGTGTTTAAATGTTGTTGGAATTTCTGTTTTGTCTATTTCCACATTTGTTCAAGCTTCCTTGATTATGAAAATATGACTATATTATATCTCAAAGATATAGGTCTAGTTTCCTCTTTTAAGACTTTCCACTATCTTTATAAACCTTATGTTACTGATGCAGCCAGTGGAATCTTCATCAGAATAGCTCATCAACAATTATTTCTAAACCATTTCATGACTCAGATTCAGAGAGCAGCATTACCAATATCTGAAATGTGATAAATAGATAATCGAAATGGCAACACTAGTACCCTGTTGATTTCAAATACCATGTCAATAAATTTTCGAAAAAAGAAATTATCAATGCATATCCAAAAATAGAGTAAGAAACAATGCATCTACTATGCCTTCAAAAAGAGTTGTCTATATTTCTTTACGTATGAGTAATTACAACAGTATATCCTAATTTAAGAGGTTGTAGGTAGTTGGGAGTTTTCCATTCAAGCAGCTCGTCCGTCTAATCACAACACTAGAGTGTAACCTTTCTACTTATTTGATTGGAGCAAAAGCAAAGAGCATGGTCATTAGATCTCTCAAATAGGTGAGGTTGGGTCGTGTCGTGTCGTGTTTGGTTTCGTGTAGATTTCAAAATAATTTTGAAACAAATTGGTGCAATCTTGTCAGATTCGGTTCATTCGTGTCGCGTTGGAATTTCATAACTAGCAGAACATCACCAAACTATCCGGAAATGCTAAGACAAGAGTAAGATTGGTTTAATGAGTAAAATTTGGGCTCAAACCATATACCATTTTAGCTAAGCTAAGAGAATGGAAAATAGAATTTTCCACTATTTTAAGATATTTAACCCCACTCATTTTAATGTTGCTACTTATTGTGAGTTGTTCCAAATTTAGAAACTTTACTGCATCCTTTGGAATGACCCCCTACCCTGTACACCTAAATGCTTCATCTTTGGCCCACAAATCTCTATCCAGTGGACACCACAAACACTACTCTTAGAACTTCAAGAACTGGACAACTTTTAAACAGTAAAATCATCTATGACTTATGAGTGTCATCCAATTGGATGGAGAACTGCTTTAGATAGGGAATCATAATTGGGGAAATGTTGAAATCAAATCCAGTCCCCAATTGCAAAAATGCAATGACATGGCTTGGAAAATGGATCCCTCAATAACCATCCTACCATCTTTGTTTGCTTGAAAACTTCTGTCGATAGTGATCTGCTCAATCTTCTTGTCCTTAATCTTCTTCATCTAAGAAGCAAACATGGATAAACACACTTTCAAATCTTTCTTGGTATATGAGGAACGGAAAGTTTAACGTATGTCGATTTTTGTAGGGCTTAGTTGCTGGACAATATTTAAAGGTGTCTCCAATTGTAGGTCTTAGTCTATTTTTGTAGGGCTTAATTACTGGACAATATTTAAAGTTTAAAGGTGTCTACACTGTACCAGAAAGGTCGAATTTTTTCCTTATGAAATTGACATGGCTGATTTTCTTTCATTGATATCTCCAATGTTGGGAACGAATGGAAGTAACAATGGCAGATTTGATGGGAATTAAGGACAAAATATCAACAATCTAATCATCAGAAAGAGTGCTTAATCGATCTCGGTTACCCATTTGAGTTTGATTTTGATTGATTTTGATTTAAATTTTGATTTGGGTTTTGTTTGTATCTTTAAGGATTTAGGGTTCAAGGTTTAATTTGAAAATTTGGGGTGGAAAGTAAGGGAGAGAATTTTGACTTTGGGGATTAACTTAGTACTGGTTTAAAGAGGGAAAAGACGTTTCAACACTCACTCGGTTTACAATTGTTATTAAATTTTTTCTGTCTTGTGGGTCATGTTGGACTGTTGGTACGAGCAATTTTTTGCCTGATCTTGCGATTAGCGAGCATGCTAATCCACACCAGCGCGTGGGTCACACGCGCCTCCAATAACTTCTTTTTTTTTGGCATATTTCTATTCGATTTTAGGTCGAACCAAGTACTTCTAGGGTTCACTAGGCCCCAATCTGAACTAATCTCGACTTAGGGTTTTCGTTTATTGGGATATTTCGAATTTTTGGGGGTTTTCGAAATTTTTTGAGGATCTCGCTTAATTTTCCGGCGGGTGAGCGGAGAGGGAAGGTGGTAGTTGGGTGAGACCACGACTGAGGTCGACAGCTGAAGTCGACCTCGGTCGTGGCCAGGGCGGAGGTGGAGAGGCGGTGGGGCGGTGACGAGAGAGAATATAAGGGTTTGGGGTGAGGGAGGAGAATGAGGGGTGGGGTGAGCTGGCGGGGCCACCGTCGTGGTCTCCGGCCAACGTCGACCATGATGGTGGCCTAGGTGGTGGTGGTGGCTGTGAGGTGGCGCCGAGTCGAGATCGGGGGAGGGGAGAGAGAGTAATAGTGTTTGTGAGGGTGAAAGGAGGATAGAGAGAGGCAAAGGGAGAAGAGAGAGTAGGGGAATTAAAGCAGGATTAGGATGTACTATGAACATGATATTACAATCTAAACATTGACCGATCAATGGTTGGTGCTCCCTTTCTTTTTTTTATCTTACTTTTATTTTGTCTCTCTTCATGTTTCTGGCGATAGACATAGTAGTGTTGGATGTTTTATTTTTCTTTTCTTTTTTTTGAATGCATTGATTTTTATGTTTTTTCGATCTAAGGTGTAGGATGGTACTTATATAAATTTAACGTTTTTGATATAATACTCTCAATGTAATACCCCAAGATTTCATGGGTTGAGTACAGCTCAAATGGTTTGATGGTACTACTCATATCATCAAGATGCATCTCCTTTTTAGGGAGCTCAAACCTAAGAAACTCCATAATTAAGCATGCATGGTGATTTGTGTGTTAAGTTCTCAGCCATGGAAGCAGTTCCTGGTGCCACCTACGGCCTAGTTGGGCCGAGGTGTTACACTCAAATCTTCATCTTTTTATAAATTTAAAGTCAAATCTTCATCTTTTTATAAATAAAGAATGGAGTGAGTATTATTATTTTTTGTACTATATAGGCTAAATAACTGTTGTGGCACGTGTTGAACTCTGAATCCCACGTTACACTCATTTTCACTAGTTTAGGTGGATTCTGGTGTAGGATTCACCCTACCCCTGTTGTGCTCTGTTTTGTCTTTAGGGTATCTAATAATTTCGGGGGTACGGCCGTGCTTAGGGTTTGGGTACGATAATCCTTAAATCCGAAGTCGTCTCAACATGGGATTTGACTACTTAGGGCTTCAGGACGCACCATTTATCAATTAGAGGGGTAAATGGAAGGGTATATGTGCTGAACCGCAATGAAGCTGAGGCGAACTCGAATGTGATCGCAGGTACTTTTCTCGTTAACTCTCAACCTGCTTTTGTTTTGTTTGATAGTGGTGCAATGCATTCTGTTCTTTCTAAGAGCTTTGCATCTAAGATAGGTCTAGAGGCTAGTTTTGTGTATAGTGCGAATATTAGAATGCCAGATGGCATGATTGTAAATTGTAAAGCGTTGTATAAAAAGTGTCCGATTAGGATAGCTGGTTCCGATCTGCCTGCGGATTTGATTCAGATGGACTTGAAGGATTTCGACGTGATTTTGGGAATGGATTGGTTATCCAGGTATAGGGCTAAGTTAGCATGTTACGAACAACGTGTGTCATTACGTGGACTGCATGGTAAGAGGATTACCTACAAAGGAGTCGTGGTCAAGCCAAAGTTGAAGGTAGTGGCGATCATGAAAGTCAAGGAGTGCACGACTAAGGGTGAAGAAATTTACCTATGTCATGTGGTGGATAAAAGTCGAGAAGCTGAAGTTTCGAAACCTATTCCAGTTGTTTCGGAGTACGCTGACGTCTTTCCAGACGAGATTTCCGGAATGCCTCCGCAACGCATTATCGACTTTACGATCGACTTAGCTCCAGGTTCTGCTCCGATCTCGAAATCTCCGTATCGTATGGCTCCTGCAGAGATGAAAGAACTGAAGACGCAACTTGAGGAACTACTGGACAAGGGATACATACGTCCTAGTGTATCGTCTTGGGGTGCTCCTGTTTTTTTCGTGCGTAAGAAGGATGGTAGTATGAGACTGTGTATAGACTACCGCGAGCTGAACAAGATTACGATCAAGAACCGTTATCCACTGCCGAGGATCGATGACCTATTCGACCAACTCCGTGGAGCGACTGTCTTCTCAAAGATCAACTTACGTTCAGGATACCATCAACTCAGGATTTTCGAGCCTGACATTCCAAAGACCGCGTTTAGGACGAGGTATGGACACTATGGGTTCACAGTTATGCCTTTTGGGTTGACGAACGCACCTGCGAAGTTTATGGACTTGATGAACCGTACTTTCCATCCTTATCTCGATCAGTTTGTAGTTGTCTTTATTGACGATATTTTAGTCTACTCGAAGAATGCTGCTCAGCACGAGCAACACCTGCGTACCGTTGTGGAGATTTTACGACGACATCAACTGTATGCCAAGTTGTCAAAGTGCGAATTTTGGTTAGAAACTGTTTCTTTCTTAGGACACGTGGTGTCTAAGAGTGGAGTTGTTGTTGACCTGGAAAAGATACGTGCTGTTATGGACTGGTCCGCACCGAAGAGCGTGACCGAGGTTAGAAGTTTCCTTGGGTTAGCTGATTATTATCGTAGGTTTGTGGAAGGATTTTCGAAGATACCGCAGCCTATGAAAAACTTGATGAAGAAGACGACGAAGTTCGTGTGGTCTAAAAAGTGTGAAGCTACTTTTCAAGAGTTGAAGATACGTCTTACGAGCGCACCGATTTTGACTTTGCCATCGGGAATTGAAGGGTACGAAGTCTACAGTGACGCGTCTAAGCATGGCTTAGGCTGTGTTTTGATGCAACATGGAAAGGTAGTGGCTTATGCCTCAAGACAACTGAAGAAGCACAAGGATAACTACCCTACTCACGATTTAGAGCTCGCTGTTGTCGTATTTGCTCTGATGATTTGGAGACACTATCTTTATGGTTCTGTTGTCAAGATGTTTACGGACCACAAGAGTCTCAAGTACATATTCATGCAAAAGGAGTTGAATATGCGACAAAGAAGATAGCTAGAGTTATTGACGGAGTACGACATCGATATTCAGTATCACGAAGGGAAAGTTAACGTGGTAGCTGACGCTTTGAGTAGAAAGACTCGTCATTCGTTGAACACTGCTTTAGTACTTCCGAAGGAGATCATTCGTGACTTACAGAGTCTAGACATGGAGATTGTGCTGAAAGGTGACGTTCAATGTACCTTAGCGCATATGTCAGTTCGACCAATCTTACTCGACGAGATCAAGAATAAACAGAGTGCAGATGAAGATCTTCAACGGATTCTACACCACAAGGATGAGGGTAGATCCGATGACTTTACTATTGGTCAAGACGGTGTCATGAGATTTCGTGATCGTGTCTGTGTGGTGAATGACCCGGAGATCAAGAGTCAGATTCTGGGTGAGGCTCACAATACACCTTATTCTGTACATCCTGGTGGAGACAAGCTTTACAAAGATCTTCGCCAAATGTTCTGGTGGAAAGGTATGAAGCAAGATGTTGCTGAGTTCGTTGCTAAGTGTCTGACGTGCCAGAAGGTCAAGATCGAACACAAGAGACCTGGTGGAATGATACAATCGCTTGAAGTTCCTACGTGGAAATGGAATTCAATTTCAATGGATTTTGTCATGGGTTTACCATTGACACAGAAGAAGAACAACGCCATTTGGGTCGTTGTAGATCGTCTAACAAAAGTTGCGAGATTCATCCCAATGAATGACACTTGGGAAATGGAGAAGCTAGCGGATGCTTATGTCAAGGAAGTTATGAGATTTCATGGTGTTCCAGAAGATATTGTTTCAGACAGAGATTCGAGATTCCTATCACACTTTTGGCAGAATTTGCAAGAAGCTATTAGAAGCAAATTGAAGTTCAGTATTGCTTTTCATCCTGCGACTGATGTTCAGACGGAAAGAACGATTTATACTTTGGAGGATATGTTACAAGCGTGTGCACTCGAGTATCAAGGCTCGTGGGATACACATATTCCGTTGATCGAGTTTTCTTACAACAATAGCTATCACTCAAGCATTAATCGAGCGCCATATGAAGCATTGTATGGTAGGAAGTGTAGATCGCCCGTTTGTTGGAACGATATTAGTGAAACCGCAGTTTTGGGTCCTGAGATGATCCAGCAGACCGTCGATGTGGTCAAAGTTATTCAAGCGAAGATGCGTAGTGCTCAAGATCGCCAGAAATCGTACGCTAATAGAGGTCATAGACCGGAAGAGTTTAAGTTGGGAAGCAAGGTACTTTTGCGAGTATCTCCTACCAAAGGTGTCATGCGTTTTGGTCGTAAGGGGAAATTGAGTCGTCGTTACATTGGTCCTTACGAGATGCTGGAGAGGATTGGTGAGGTTGCTTATCGACTAGCTTTACCTGTGGAACTTGCAAAAGTCCATAGTGTGTTTCATGTCTCTCAATTGAAGCGATACGTACATGATCCAACTCATGTCCTTCAACCTGAAACGATCGACCTCGATGAAAGTCTGACTTATGAAGAGCGTCCTATCAAGATAGTGGACCGCAAAGAGCATTCAACTCGAACAAAGACTATTCCTATCGTCAAAGTCGTTTGGACTCGACAAGGTCAAGAGGAAGCAACATGGGAAGCTGAATCCATGATGCGCGAGGAGTATCCAGACCTCTTCCTAGAAGGTACTAGCCCCACTTGAGTTCCGGGACGAAACTCCTTTTAAGGAGGGTAGAATGTCACGCTTCGAAATTTCGTTTGTTTATCGCTTTGCACGAATTGCATGTTCAAGTATCGCATAGTGCATGTTAACCAACTTAGAATCACGATCGTACTTGCTCATCTTGCATATGTTAGTGTCCTAGAAATTATTTTATACCTTCGTATGGTAAACTCGTTTTGTTTTGGGAAGTGATTACTTCATGTTCCCGAAACTTCTTTTAAGGAGGGTAGAATGTGATTCCCCAATATTTTCTATAATTATTATATCGATTTATAAAGGATTTATTAATAGTTCGTAAATTAAATCGTATTATAAATGGTTTATAAATAGTTTCGGAGATTTTAATTGTATATTCATTTAAGGATTCGATTCATTTAATTAAAGCCATAATAATATTAATTATTATTATGGGACTTTCATAAACTGCATTTATTAATTTTGAGGAGTTTAATTAAAATATTTTATATCTGAATAAGAATTATTCATATAGTTTTAATTAGTTTTAATTAGCCTTTTAAATCAGAAAATTATTAAATAAATTCCTAAACCTAGTAGTCTTTGACTTGGGTTGACTGAGGGCCTATATAAGGAAAAGGTGAGTCAATTAGTCAGTTTTGCAAACTGAGCCAAAAACCCTCACAAGCACTCTCTCTCCTCTCACCGTCCTCTATCTCTCTTCCCTCTCCCTCATCGAGCTCTCTCTCTCCCCTGAGCACTTCGCTGGCGTTCTCCCGACGCCCAGATCACCGGACCACCGCCCCCCTGCTGGCGGTAATCTCTTTCCCTCTCTCTCCCTTTCGCTCGCCCCTTCTCCCTCTCTCGCCCGCGATCTCACTCTCCCCTGGGTTCGCTGGCGCGCGACCACGCGCCACCGCCACGCCCTTAGGCCGCTGCCTGAGGGGTCGTCGGCAGGTGGCCCGCGTCGCCTCCCCCTCCCCCTTGCTCTCTCTTTCTCTCCCGCTCGTTCTCTCTCTTGTTCTCTCTTTCGCTCTTTTTCTCTCTCCTCTGCGCCGAAGCTCCGGCGACCACCACCACCGGCCATGGTGGCCAGTGGGTGGTGGTGGTGATGATGGGTCGGGTCAGGGGCCCCATACATGGGTACCCGTGACCTAGACCGAGTTTTGAAGTTAGGGTTTCGTTTTTGTATTTTTCGTAATTATTAATACGATTTTTAGTATTTTTGATTTAATATTTTTATTTTTTTGTACTCGTTCGGAATCGGAATTCGGATTTTCAAAAGCCTAGATTGGTTAGAATAAATCAAGGAATTTAATAAAAATATTAGACGGAGATTTCGTTACTGTTTGTATTTTCGTATTTAATTAATAATAATTCCGTAATTGTTTCTAATTAGGACCTAACGAGCAAGCGTGATTATTGTCGATTGGTTGGCATACTTGCTGTTGGTAGCGTATTAGTGGTAAGCGCTCATGCTACCTTCTTCCAAAACCCCATCAAAACTATTTTGATGTGTTATGTAGTAATTGGGAATTTGTTGTGAATTTAATATGAAAAGCATGATTAAATTATATCGTCGTTATTATGAGATTTCTTAAGCATGTTTACCGCTGTAAATATGATTTATAATTAACATGTCGATGTTATCATGTTTTGAGAATTCATTAGTCCATATCATGATTATTGGACAATTGTTGAATGGTAGTATTATTATGTTATTAAATAAGTGCAAATTGGTATGGGTATTATTGAGTGCTAGTGAGCACCTATATATTATTGATTGAATGTCTTGGATGATTTGTGAATTTTTGGATAACGTGTAACCCGCCGAAGTGCTGCCGAAATTTGGCTAGACATTACTTGTCATCATTATTGAAGTATCGTCGTTATTGAATTAAAGCATGTTTAATTCTCATTGTATTGAATTATTCTTATCGTCGTTCTTTACTATTCATTGTCTAGAGCATGAAATGAATTAGTAAGTCGTGGTCTCGTAGTACCACTTATGTCAACCAATGCAAATTATGTGAATTGAATTAAATGAAAGTAAGACTCCTAATGGATCCCTAGGAGTAGTCGAGTAATCGGGATTGCACCTAATGGTGTACTTCAAGGGATGAGTGATTCCCAAGTTACTTATGGACACCTCACAGTGTGTCTGGGACGGATCATTCCCCATTTATTAAGTCCTCTAGGCTCGTGTAATTGTACTAGAGGTAGTGTGCACACTAGAGTCATTAAGTCCATGGCGTGATTGTATCTTCGATAAACAGTATGGGTAATCGCTGTTTTATAAGATCTCTTACATCTCTCTAATCAAGACGGATTGTCTGTGTCGTATTTCGTATGATCACTATACAAGAATTGTATGTAAAAAATGTCGTTATGTGTATGCTTGATTATATGCTTATGTGCGTATGCAAATGAATTTCAATGATTCTTCTAAAACCTCAAGTAAGGTTTGCGAAATGTTTTTACTGGGTACGGATGACGTTTATTCAGTTTATCTGATTTTTAATTCCCTTTGTTTCTTTTCCTTTCTTCTGTATTTTTGTTTCCGTCACGGAAACCAAAGTGCAGGTTTAGATTGATTGAGGACGTACAGCTTGGAAGGTTAGAGTTGGCGTCGGTTGATAGAACTATTTCTGTTCAGTTTAGATCGTGGGATTAATTATTTTGATTTGGTTTTGCCCTTGAAGGCCAGTTGTAATAAATTTGGTTTAATGGTTTTAGCTCACTATATAGACAACTCTGATATTAACTGTTTTAGATTAATTAGTTCCTTAGAAGCTCCTTTTGATACCTAGTCTTTCTTTCTGCTTAGCATTTACTCCTTGGTGATAAATGTTGCAGTAACGCCTCTGGATTTGTGACGGTTCGGTGGTGTCGAGTAGTGGACAGCGAAGTCGATAGGTCCCTGGAAATCGTTGCGAATTCGGGGGTGTTACAAATGGTATCAGAGCCCTAGGTTTAAAAAGGTTGCTTAAGATTAATTAATGAATTAACAAAGATTAGTTTCATTTTGGGAAAAATAAAATATAATTAAAGTCGTTGAGCATAGTAGTCATAGAAGATAGGAATTATTTGAAATCACTTTGCTTGTGATTTATAATGTTCTTATTGTTTGATTGTCTACCTGTAGATGGTAAGGACAAGAAAGACCGCTAGAATGACGACTGCACACCAAGGGGCACGCACCCTAGCCCATCGTGCACCATCTGCGGAATACGTAGCTTCATCGGATAGCGAGTCAACCGGAAACAACGCGAACGTACGCCGAGAAGCCGTGCAAGATCGCGCCGCGCACGTGATCGTCGTACGCAACGAAGTCGCACGCCCCGCGCCTCTGCCTGCGCCTATTGCTGCTCCAATTGCCGCACCTTCTGCGTACGTGGATGAAGAGGAAGATCCCTCTGAGCATACTGCGCCGGAAGAGCATGATGACATGCTGGATTTGGAGGATATTGGTGCCGAGAGCGACAACAACATTGCGCCTACTGCTGCACCTACTCCTGCTGCAAATTGGTCTCCTCCTGTGGAGCCATTCTTTTCTACTGATGCTTAGCTCGAGGATATACGTATCTACATATGGCGTGCTTATACTACGATCGAGCGTTATAAGTACGAGAACCGCACGAGTCTACATGAAGGCTTATGGGTAGAGCTACTGCTGGCTGGTCTACCTAACATCCATCCTTGGATGGGACTCAAGGAGAAGTACGACGATGTAGTCTCCAAGAGTGGTCATCTTCACGAGAAGAAGTATGGTGAAGGTTCGAGATGGTCTCTCTGCTTTAGAGGCGTTGCAGCTGAGTTATGGCTATCCGGGTTCCAGTGGAAGGTAAACCGTGTGCTAATTCCTGCGCCAAAGGACATGTGCGAGACTTGCTGGACCAAGAAGCGCAAACACGCCGATGATTTTAGGAAGCGTTTCATGCCCCACAAATTCGGTGGTTATGCCTATCCGTACACGCCCTGCAAAGAGGTGAAGCCTAGGAGGATGGACGATCATGATGAGTCTCCTAGTGCGAAGAAGATGTGTGAGACCGCTAAGTAGAACTAGATTATTGTTTATTGCCCTACCAAATAGTATGGAGCCTCGACGTGTGAAATGTGAATGTTATGGCTTATCAATTGTGTGAGACCAATGTGTCTAATTTGTTATTGCATATCGAACTATTATGCATGAGAACTGAGAACATTCAAAGCAAGTATGTTGCTTAGACCTACAATGTAAGGTCGATCATTGGAACATATATGCTATTTGCTAAATGTCAAGAGATTGGTTTCAATTATAACCTATATCTCTCAATTAGACCTCAATTTGGGTCGAACGTGCCAACTTTGCTGAAATGGTGATCAACAATTGCTCTTGTATGTCTCAGATTTGATATAATGGCAACCCAAGACCGATTCGCGAGATTAGAGGTAGGTCTTACCAATGTCTGGAACACATAACGCGCTAGTTAGAGCACCAAGAGCAAGATCCCAACGCGCAGAACCCTTAGACGCGCAACTTTAGGGACTTTGATGCACTCAAACCTCCGATGTTTGAGGGTGGCTCTGAGCCCACCAAGCTTGAGAATTGGATTATCGAGTTCGAAAAGCTTTTTAGGGCGACTAGTCGGCCCGACAACATGAAGGTCAACACCGCCACGTACTACCTGAAGGGTGAGGCTAATAAGTGGTGGAGCGAAGTGGGAACTGAGTTGTTAGCTACCGAGAATTTCGGGTGGACTAAGTTCAAACAGTCTATTCGTGAAAGGTTTTACCCAAGAGCTGTCCGTCGCCAAAAGCAACGGGAATTCGATAACATCTATCAAGGGAAGCTGTCTGTAGCTGAATACGCAACAAAGTTCAATGAGCTTGCTGCTTTTGCACCTAACTTGGTGACGACTGAAGTTGAGCGTGTCGAGAGGTTCGAGGATGGTTTAAAATGGGATATACAACGTTTTGTTATGGGAAACTCGCTGACGTTCCAAGGATCGTACGAGAAAGCCTTGAACCAAGAGCGTGCTATGGATCGTCGTGATTCGTTGCTCGGAAAGCATAAATGTGACGAAGGGAATTCTTCCCAGTCAAGTGGCGCAGACAAGAGGCCAAGACCGAACAACGGAGATCGCAACAACCAAGGTGGTAATCAGAACCACAACGGGAATAGGAATCGTGACTCAAACAGTCATAGAGCTACGATCTTAGCTAGGAGAAATACGCCTTGTAGTCGCTGCAACAAGACGCATGTTGGCAATAACTGTCGTGGCGATGTACTTCAATGCTACGAGTGCAACAAGCCTGGTCACAAAGCTTCTGAATGCTGGAGTCGTAGAAAGAACGACAATGGTCAGAACCGCGATAACAACTTCAATCGTGGTGGAAATGGAAATGGTAATCGCGGAAATGGTGGTAACTACCGTGGAAATGGGGGTTACAACAACAACAACCGCAACAATACTGCTGCTCCTACTACAAATAATCAAGCACAACTTCCCGCACCTGCCAACCCCGTGCAGAACAACAACAACAACAACAACAGCAGCAGCAGCAGCAGCAGCAGCAGCAGCAACAACAACAACAACAACAACAACAACAACAACAACAACAACAACAACAACAATAACAATAGAGGGGTAAATGGAAGGGTATATGTGCTGAACCGCAATGAAGCTGAGTCGAACGCGAATGTGATCGCTGGTACTTTTCTCGTTAACTCTCAACCTGCTTTTGTTTTGTTTGATAGTGGTGCAACGCATTCTGTTCTTTCTAAGAGCTTTGCATCTAAGATAGATCTAGAACCTAGTTCTGCGTATAGTGCAAATATTAGAATGCCAGATGGCACGATTGTAAATTGTAAAGCGTTGTATGAAAAGTGTCCGATTAGGATAGCTGGTTCCGACCTGCCTGCGGATTTGATTCAAATGGACATGAAGGATTTCGACGTGATTTTGGGAATGGATTGGTTAGCCAGGTATAGGGCTAAGTTAGCATGTTACGAACAACGTGTGTCATTACGTGGACCGCATGGTAAGAGGATTACCTACAAAGGAGTCGTGGTCAAGCCAAAGTTGAAGGTAGTGGCGACCATGAAAGTCAAGGAGTGCACGACTAAGGGTGAAGAAATTTACCTATGTCATGTGGTGGATACAAGTCGAGAAGCTGAAGTTTCGAAACCTATTCCAGTTGTTTCGGAGTACGCTGACGTCTTTCCAGACGAGATTCCCGGAATGCCTCCGTAATGCATTATCGACTTTACGATCAACTTAGCTCCAGGTTCTGCTCCGATCTCGAAAGCTCCGTATCGTATGGCTCCTGCAGAGATGAAAGAACTGAAGACGCAACTTGAGGAACTACTGGACAAGGGATACATACGTCCTAGTGTATCGCCTTGGGGTGCTCCTGTTTTGTTCGTGCGTAAGAAGGATGGTAGTATGAGACTGTGTATAGACTACCGCGAGCTGAACAAGATTACGATCAAGAACTGTTATCCACTGCCGAGGATCGACGACCTATTCGACCAACTCCGTGGAGCGACTGTCTTCTCAAAGATCGACTTACGTTCAGGATACCATCAACTCAGGATTTCCGAGCCTGACATTCCAAAGACCGCGTTTAGGACGAGGTATGGACACTATGAGTTCAGAGTTATGCCTTTTAGGTTGACGAACGCACCTGCGAAGTTTATGGACTTGATCAACCATACGTTCCATCCTTATCTCGATCAGTTTGTAGTTGTCTTTATTGACGACATTTTAGTCTACTCGAAGAATGCTGCTCAGCACCAGCAACACCTGCGTACCGTTTTGGAGATTTTACGACGACATCAACTGTATGCTAAGTTGTCAAAGTGCGAATTTTGGTTAGAAACTGTTTCTTTCTTAGGGCACGTGGTGTCCAAGAGTGGAGTTGCTGTTGACCTGGAAAGGATACGTGCTGTTATGGACTGGTCCGCACCGAAGAGCATGACCGAGGTTATAAGTTTCCTTGGGTTAGCTGGCTATTATCGTAGGTTTGTGGAAGGATTTTCGAAGATACCGCAGCCTATGACAAACTTGATGAAGAAGACAACGAAGTTCGTGTGGTCTAAAAAGTGTGAAGCTGCTTTTCAAGAGTTGAAGAAACGCCTTACGAGCGTACCGATTTTTGACTTTGCCATCGGGAACGGAAGGGTACGAAGTCTACAGTGACGCGTCTAACCATGGCTTAGGCTGTGTTTTGATGCAACATGGAAAGGTAGTGGCTTATGCCTCAAGACAACTGAAGAAGCACGAGGATAACTACCCTACTCACGATTTAGAGCTCGTTGCTGTCGTATTTGCTCTAAAGATTTGGAGACACTATCTTTATGGTTCTGCTGTCAAGATGTTTACGGACTACAAGAGTCTCAAGTACATATTCACGCAAAAGGAGTTGAATATGCGACAAAGAAGATGGCTAGAGTTATTGACGGAGTACGACATCGATATTCAGTATCACGAAGGGAAAGCTAACGTGGTAGCTGACGCTTTGAGTAGAAAGACTCGTCATTCGTTGAACACTACTTTTGTACTTCCGAAGGAGATCATTCGTGACTTACAGAGTCTAGACGTGGAGATTGTGCTGAAAGGTGACGTTCAATGTACCTTAGCGCATATGTCAGTTCGACCAACCCTACTCGACGAGATCAAGAATAAACAGAGTGCAGATGAAGATCTTCAACGGATTCTACACCACAAGGAAGATGGTAGATCCGAGGACTTTTATATTGGTCAAGACGGTGTCATGAGATTTCGTGATCATGTCTGTGTGCCGAATGACCCGGAGATCAAGAGTCAGATTTTGGGTGAGGCTCACAATACACCTTATTCTGTACATCCTGGTGGAGACAAGCTTTACAAAGATCTTCGCCAAATGTTCTGGTGGAAAGGTATGAAGCAAGATGTTGCTGAGTTCGTTGCTAAGTGTCTAACGTGCCAGAAGGTCAAGATCGAACACAAGAGACCTGGTGGAATGATACAATCGCTTGAAGTTCCTACGTGGAAATGGAATTCAATTTCAATGGACTTTGTCATGGGTTTACCATTGACACAGAAGAAGAACAACGCCATTTAGGTCATTGTAGATCGTCTAAAAAAAATTGCGAGATTCATCCCAATGAATGACACTTGGAAAATGGAAAAGCTAGCGGATGCTTACGTTAAGGAAGTTATGAGACTTCATGGTGTTCCAGAAGATATTGTTTCAGATAGAGATTCGAGATTCCTATCACACTTTTGGCAGAAATTGCAAGAAGCTTTTGGAAGCAAATTGAAGTTCAGTATTGCTTTTCATCCTGCGACTGATGGTCAGACGGAAAGAACGATTCAGTCTTTGGAGGATATGTTACGAGCGTGTGCACTCGGGTATCAAGGCTCGTGGGATACACATATTCCGTTGATCGAGTTTTCTTACAACAATAGCTATCACTCAAGCATTGATCGAGCGCCATATGAAGTATTGTATGGTAGGAAGTGTAGATCGCCGTTTGTTGGTACGATATTAGTGAAACCGTAGTTTTGGGTCCTGAGATGATCCAGCAGACCGTCAATGTGGTCAAAGTTATTCAAGCGAAGATGCGTAGTGCTCAAGATCGCAAGAAATCGTACGCTGATAGAGGTTGTAGACCGGAAGAGTTTGAGGTGGGAAGCAAGGTACTTTTGCGAGTCTCTCCTACCAAAGGTGTCATGCGTTTTGGCCGTAAGGGAAAATTGAGTTCTCGTTACATTGGTCCTTACGAGATGCTGGAGAGGATTGGTGAGGTTGCTTATCGACTAGCTTTACCTGTGGAACTTGCAAAAGTCCATAGTGTGTTCATGTCTCTCAATTGAAGCGATACGTACATGATCCAACTCATGTGGTTCAACCTGAAACGATCGGCCTCGATGAAAGTCTGACTTATGAAGAGCGTCCTATCAAGATAGTGGACCGCAAAGAGCGTTCAACTCGAACAAAGACTATTCCTATCGTCAAAGTCGTTTGGTCTCGACAAGGTCAAGAGGAAGCAACGTGGGAAGCTGAAACCATGATGCGCGAGGAGTATCCAGACCTCTTCCTAGAAGGTACTAGTCCCACTTGAGTTTTGGGACGAAACTCCTTTTAAGGAGGGTAGAATGTCACGCCTCGAAATTTCATTTGTTTATCGCTTTGCACGAATTGCATGTTCAAGTATTGCATAGTGCATGTTAACCAACTTAGAATCACGATCGTACTTGCTCATCTTGCATATGTTAGTGTCCTAGAAATTATTTTATACCTTCGTATGGTAAACTCGTTTTGTTTTGGGAAGTGATTACTTCATGTCTCAAGTTTCGGGACGAAACCTCTTTTAAGGAGGGTAGAATGTGATACCCCAATATTTTCTATAATTATTATATCAATTTATAAAGGATTTATTAATAGTTCGTAAATTAAATCGTATTATAAATGGTTTATAAATAGTTTCGGAGATTTTAATCGTATATTCATTTAAGGATTCGATTCATTTAATTAAAGCCATAATAACATTAATTATTATTATGGGACTTACTCATAAATTGCATTTATTAATTTTGAGGATTTTAATTAAAATATTTTATATATATATATATATATATATATATATATATATATATATGAATAAGAATTATTCATATTGTTTTAATTAGTTTTAATTAGCCTTTTAAATCAGAAAATAATTAAATAAATTCCTAAACCTAGTAGTCTTTGACTTGGGTTGACTGAGGGCCTATATAAGGAAAAGGTGAGTCAATTAGTCAGTTTTGCAAACTGAGCCAAAACCCCTCACAAGCACTCTCTCTCCTCTCACCGTCCTCTCTATCTCTCTTCCCTCTCCCTCACCGAGCTCTCTCTCCCCCCTCAGCACTTCGCCGGCGTTCTCCTGCCGCCCAGATCACCGGACCACCGCCCCCTGCCGGCGGTAATCTCTTTCCCTCTCTCTCCCCCTTTCGCTCGCCCCTTCTCCCTCTCTCGCCCGCGATCTCACTCTCCCCTGGGTTCGCTGGCGCGCGACCACGCGCCACCACCACGCCCTCAGGCCGCTGCCTGAGAGGTCGTCGGCAGGTGACCGGTGTCGCCTCCCCCCTCCCCCTTGCTCTCTCTTTCTCTCCCGCTCTTTCTCTCTCTCGTTCTCTCTTTCGCTCTCTTTCTCTCTCCTCTGCGCCGGAGCTACGGAGACCACCACCACCCGCCATGGTGGCCAGTGGGTGGTGGTGGTAATGATGGGTAGGGTCAGGGGCCCCATGCATGGGTACCCGTGACCTAGACCGAGTTTTGAAGTTAGGGTTTCGTTTTTGTATTTTTCGTAATTATTAACTCGATTTTCAGTATTTTCGATTTAATATTTTTATTTTTCTGTACTCGTTCCGAATCAGAATTCAGATTTTCAAAAGCCTAGATTGGTTAGAATAAATCAAGAAATTTAATAAAAATATCATACTGAGATTTCGTTACTGTTTGTATTTTTGTATTTAATTAATACTGATTCGATAATTATTTTTAATTAGGGCCTAACGAGCAAGCGTGATTATTGTTGATTGGTTGGAGCATACTTACTGCTGGTAGCGTATTAGTGGTAAGCACTCATGCCTACCTTCTTCCAAAACTCCATCAAAACTATTTTGATGTGTTATGTGCTAATTGGGAATTTGTTGTGAATTTAATATGCAAAGCATGATTAAATTATATCGTTGTTATTATGAGATTTCTTAAGCATGTTTACCGCTATAAATATGATTTATAATTAACATGTCGATGTTATCATGTTTTGAGAATTAATTAGTCCATATGATGATTATTGGACAATTGTTGAATGGTGAATTATTAGTATTATTATGTTATTAAATAAGTGCTAATTGGTATGGTATTATTGAGTGCTAGTGAGCACCTATATATTATTGATTGAATGTCTTGGATGATTTGTGAATTTTTGGATATCGTGTTACCCTGCCGAAGTGCTGCCGAAATTTGGCTAGACATTACTTGTCATCATTATTGAAGTATCGTCGTTATTGAATTAAAGCATGTTTAATTCTCATCGTATTGAATTATCATTATCGTCGTTATTTACTATTCATCGTCTAGAGCATGAAATGAATTAGTAAGTCGTGGTCTCGTAGTACCACTTATGTCAACCAATGCAAATTATGTGAATTGAACTAAATGAGAGTAAGACTCCTAATGGATCCCTAGGAGTAGTCGAGCAATCGGAATTGCACCTAATGGTGTACCTCAAGGGATGAGTGATTCCCAAGTTACTTATGGACACCTCACAGTGTGTCTGGGACGGATCATTTCCCATTTATTAAGTCCTCTAGGCTCGTGTAATTATACTAGAGGTAGTGTGCACACTAGAGTCATTAAGTCCATGGCGTGATTGTATCTTCGATAAACAGTATGGGTAATCGCTGTTTTATAAGCTCTCTTACATCTCTCTAATCAAGACGGATTATCTGTGTCGTATTTCGTATGATCACTATACAAGAATTGTATGTAAGAGAACGCCGTTATGCGTATGCTTGATAATCTGCTTATGTGCGTATGCAAATGAATTTCAATGATTCTTCTAAAACCTCAGGTAAGGTTTGCGAAATGTTTTTACTGGGTACGGATGACGTTTATTCAGTTTATCTGATTTTTGTTTCTCTTTGTTTCTTTTCCTTTCTTCTGTATTTTTGTTTCCGTCACGGAAACCAAAGTGCAGGTTTAGATTGATTGAGGACGTACAGCTTGGAAGGTTAGAGTTGGCGTCAGTTGATAGAACTATTTCTGATCAGTTTAGATCGTGGGATTAATTATTTTGATTTGGTTTTGCCCTTGAAGGACAGTTGTAATAAATTTGGTTTAATGGTTTTAGCTCACTATATAGACAACTATGATATTAACTATTTTAGATTAATTAGTTCCTTAGAAGCTCCTTTTGATGTCTAGTCTTTCTTTCTGCTTAGCATTTACTCCTTAGTGATAAATGTTGCAGTAACGCCTCTGGATTTGTGACGGTTCGGTGGTGTCGAGTCGTGGACAGCGACGTCGATAGTTCCCTGGAAATCGTTGCGAATTCGAGGGTGTTACAGGGATAGAGTAAGGGAGTACAATTGGGGCTTGTCGGACTATCCCAACACGTAGAGGTATTTGCTGTATACTTGTCGAGTTGTCGTGTGAATGATGAGGCGTACAAGCAGGCGAGCATGTGCGGTTTTTGCAAGATCTTGGAGGTGCGTATTTCCTTTTTATTCCGTCATGTCCATGTTCTTTTAAGTTACTGGTGTTATTCTCATGTTTAAAAATAGGTATGGGCTCTTTGTGATATCTTCTAATCTTATGCATGTCAATTTTTTTATTCAAATTACAATGTTCCAAATAAATCTGAATGTGAAAGTCCTAAATTTATATAGGCAAGTTGAAACAATCAAATAACTATCATCATCGCTTTGCATACAATTTAACCAATTTACACGTAGTTATCGAACCAACGTAAATAAATAAGAGGAGAAATAAATAATAATTCCACCCCACCGTATTTTACTAAACGCGTCAATTATCTGGGTCGTTCCTGACCAAGTGCAGGCAGTGCACTTGCACAAAGCCCCTACTTTAATGAGGATCCAATCTGGGAGAGGAAGTATAACAGAAAACATGTTAAGATGTACCTGTGATTATGAACATTGAAACCCATTGCTTTTTCGCTTGTTAGTCCCAAGTTTTTCGAAGCCTAACTACCACTTTTCCAGTGGTCCCCACACACAATGAATCCTCTAAAAAACTTGTATGGACTTAGTTCATGATGGACTAATGAACTGAGAGATAATGACGCAATTCACCGGTCGATGTCGATCGTTTACGTGAAAGGTGAGAGAATGCGAGAAAATTGCTTTGATTTTGCTACTAAGATGAAGCTTCGATGGAGGTCCTTGTTGGTGAGATTTGGGCTAAAAGGTTCAATGATAGTTCAAGCATAATGTGCGCGATTTTCTTGTTGAATAATAATAATAATAATAATAATAATAATAATAATAATAATAATAATAATAATAATAATAATAATAATAATAATAATAATAATAATAATAATAATAATAATAATAATTAATAATAATATAATACTATTATTATAATTAATTAATTAATAATAATAATTAATAATCATAATAACAATAATAATATTATTAATAATGATTTTATTATAATTGTTATTATTATTAAGTATCATTAATAATAATAATAATAATAATAATAATAATAATAATAATAATAATAATAATAATATTATTATTATTATTACTACTACTATTATTATTAAAAACACTCAACAATACTAAATTAGAGAAAATCAGGTCAAATTGGACAGATTTGGGGATAACTAGGGGCAACTGACGACAATTAAAAAATCTAACTGATAACAGGGTCAATTGGGGATAATTAGGAATATTTTGGAACCAACTAAGAAACACTTTAAAAGAACATGCTCTAAGTCAAGCTCTAATGCCAACTAATTGGTCACCAAACCAATTCACGTAGCAACATTATTAAGTATTATTATTAATTAATAATAATAATAATAATAATGATATTACAATTATTATTACTACTACTATTATTATTAAAAACACTCAACAATACTAAATTGGAGAAAATCAGGTCAAATTGGACAGATTTGGGGATAATTAGGGGCAACTGACGACAATTGAAAAGTCTAACTGATAACAGGGTCAATTGGAAATAATTAGGAATATTTTGGGACCAACTAAGAAACAGTTTAAAAAACATGCTCTAAGTCAAGCTCTAATGCCAACTAATTGGTCACCAAACCAATTCACGTAGCAACAAAAATTTTCTTTCTTTTCTTTTTCTTGTTATTTCTTTTATCTTATTTATTTTCTTTACAAACAAAAATAAAATAAAACAAAACTAAATATTATTTGGTATTTAGGGAGTTACCTCAATATTATACTACATTAAAGAAAAAAAGATATATATTCGGCTCTGGGATCATAATCACTCTAAAAACCTGGCAAACGAGTCATCAGGACGGATTCGGATCGGGTCAATCTAATTTGGGGAGTGAAAATGAACTTTTGTGTAAACTTTTGTGGCATTTTGAGCTGCAAATTAGTTTTTGGAAGTTTTATTAAATTCGAGTCGGGTTCAATTTTTCGGGATAAGCCTTTTATGTGTGTGTAACAACAGGCCAGATCAAATTCGAGCTGATCAAACTAATTTGGCCAGTTGAGATGCACTTATGCGTAAACTTCTATTGGGCTTTTCAACAATCAAATTAGCTTTTGTTAGTTTTTCTTCGATTGGGTCGAGTCAGATTTTTCCGGCTATACAAGTCTAAAATCATTTCTGGTTACCTATGAGTATTAGACTCCTCGTATCAAACACAAGAGCCTCTAGTTTGCATGATTACTTGTTACCCATCTCCAAAAACATTGTTACTAAAAAAGAAGAAAGAGAGATGTTATGTGTAGTCTTATCTTGAGATTGCAATTTGCTTCCCCAATCAGAACTAGACACATAAATATTTAAATGGAAAATAATTTTCTTTTTTTGATTTTATCTTTTACAAGTACTTATGTATTCAGTTATGAGGGGGTGCAAATTGCAGCCTCAAAGTGAGACACACCCTTAAGAAGAAAACCTAATTCAACAAACACTTAAAAAAGAATGACTAGCAAAGAGCTTGAACTCTTGGCATTCGCCGAATGGCGAGCATTTCGTCATGAAGAGCCACGTACAAGTCCTAGCTTGTTCCAATGATCTTACCCAAAATGCCCCAAAAACTAAACCATTCACACTTAAAAACTCCTAAACCAATGGCTGAATTGACAATAAATAATTAACTACTTAAGACCCAATGTATATCCTCCCACAAACAACTCAAATCCGGCCATTTTGTGGCACTCTCTCCGTCCCCCACGTGTCCACTCTTCAAGTCTTGCTGTCACTCCTATGTTAGTTCCCCAACAAGCTCAAAATTCTCTCACTTTCTTCCTCTATATGTTATGATCACCATTTGACCTTAACATAGAAGAGTAAAGAGAGAAAATGGAAACCCAAAACCAGAACCTCAAGCAAAGGATTAGAGATGAACCCTCAGCCCCCACCACCACCACCACCACCGATCATGACATCTCCGGCGACGTCTCAGGGAGGAAAGAGAAACGAAAGGCGATGGCGAAACGCGGCTTACGGTCCCTAGGAGTGGCGGTCGCAATCCCTGTCCTCCTTACACTTACAAACATCTACTACTTTGGTGCAAATGATAACTCCAAGATGAGCAACAGGCCTAATTGGGTGCCACCAATATGGACCCTTCACATGGCTTGTTTGGGCTCGGCGTTCCTAATGGGCCTTTGTGGGTGGATAGTTTGGGCTGAAGGTGGGTTTCACCGGAAGCCCACTGTTCTGCCAATTTACTTGGGCCAGTTTGGGTTGAGTTTGCTTTGGGACCCAATTGTGTTTAAGTTGGGTGCTAATTGGGCTGGGTTGGTTGTTGCTATGGGGGTTTGTTCGGGTTTGTTTTTGTGTTATAGGATGTTTAAACAAGTTAACCAAATTGCTGGTGATTTGGTCTTGCCTTGTTTGGGTTGGGCTGCACTTCTGGCTTTTGTAAATCTTAAGTTTATGTTGGCCTAAACAATGTTGCGATAGCTGATGAGTGATGAGTTGATGACCATGAGTCCACCATGATGTATGTTTTGGTGTTATGTTTGAGTGCTTGTTTTGGTAATTTTGTTGTTACATGTGTATATAGATAATACATGTATGAGATATGGTACCATTTTCCCACAGTTTGCTTTACCTGTCATCCAGTGTACTTGTACTTGTTCCTTGTTGTGGTGTCCCGGCGTGTTCTTTTCCACTTAATTAAACTAACTCGACTCCACTGAAAGAACTGAATAGGATATCACTGAAATGAACTGAATTATATCACTGGACTGATCCAATTACTGAGCGAATGGAAACTAATAATATGAATTCGAGGGTTGAAGTGGGGGTGAACCACCAAGGCACGAGACACAAAATCACAAAGAATCAATTGAGCAATACTTTGTGTATTAGGAGTATTTCACAAGGATCCAACAATGAAGTCAAAGAGCTCAAGGGATGGTAAACCAACAACAATAACACAAGGCCAATGATCCATAATCATTCATGAGGAGCTCAAACTGCAACAGAGGCAGCACTCTCAGCAGAACTGAGGAGTATATGCAATGATCAGGCTCAATGGAGGCTATAATAGAGTGATGAGATAGGGGGAGAGCTTGTGGAATTCCACCCAGAAGCTATTCAACAAATTAACAATCTCATTATCTACAAGCTTACACTCAAAAGATTTAAGGGCACAAACTAAGAAACCACCTCCATATGCTATTGTTATCAGATGACTAGAAGTGTAGATAGATGATTATGCTCATTATAGCATCAAGAAAGAAAAAAAAAAGAAAAAAAAAGGGCCCATAATTCTGACATTCAAACACTAGAAATATGAATGAAACTACAGCAATTTCCCTAGGGATCATCCAACAAAGCTAAATGAGAACTTTTAAAAGTAACAAGAGATAATATTGATTTTGCCCAAGTGATATACATCTAAAATAGAACAAACAAATACTATGTGCAGAGCTAATACATACCTACATTGCATGAACATACAAAGTCTAGATTATCATATATACATCAGTGAATGGTACACAATGCAGCCTAAGACAATAACAAAGAGACCAGCATGAAGTAGTCATGATCACACAAACATAATACCTTCGCCGGTCTTGAATAATGAAGTAATCCAAGTCCAAGTTCATCTTCAACATACTATTGTTCATTTGATGCCTCATTTCGTATTCTCCGAACTCGCCTACTAGCCAATGATCTATGACCAACCCCATTCATCTTCATTACCTGATTATCCCCGAAGTCTAAAGCTCTCTCCATCTGCTTCAAGCAATGGCCATTCCCACAAACATTACAACCCACAAAATGAGTAACCAATGGCCATTTACGATCACCAAAACCCGAATTATGATACCTACTTATCTCCTCATAATACCCATCCTCCATATAGACCTTCCCACCCCACTTCTCCTTCTCCTTACTCAACAAATAAACCATCTCCTTACCAGCCTCTTCAACCCGAACCCTCCTTTTCGACACCATTTCACTCCACTCATCCAAAACCTCAAACGACCATCGACAATTCCGAATCAAAAAACTTCCACTATTCTCCCTTTCCCTCCATCCAAGCACCACCAAATTAAACCCCTCATACTTCTCCCATTGCAACTCAACCGCCATATCCGTAAACACAGCATCACTATCCATCCACCATATAAACTCAACCTCAGGATGCCCCAACAACAATCTCCTAATCAACCCCAATTTTGACGTAAACCCTAAAATTTCAGCATCATCTAACATCGCCATATCATAAAAAATCTCAACCCCATGTAACCTACAATAATCAATCTTATTCTTTATCAACTTCAACAAGTAATGATCCCCTAGACTATTATCCTCACACGGCTTCGACGAGGAACCCGTCACCAGCAAAACCCTAGGTTTCCGTTTCTCTCTCCTCCCCCCAACAAAATTAGCCAAATTTGGGTGGTCTAGCAACCATTTTCCTCTCCTCTTATCATAATCCACAACCTTTACTGACCCAAAATTCACATCATTGGCATTATCATTACCATCATTATCATTATCATGATCATGGAAATAGGCTTTATAATTGAATTTTGCGTAATTGAAGACATTTGAGGGTGGAGATTTTCGGACCTCTTTGAGAATGCGGTGAGAGAATTTGTTGCGAATTTCGAGGTAGTCTTGTTTAGGGGTGCCGAATTTACCTGCACCAATGGTGCCACGTAGGACGATGATGGTTAAGAGAAGACAAAGGATTGTGGTTTTGCAATGGCGGATGGTTCTGTAGAATTGTCGAGCTTTCCGAGGTCCTAAGAATTTGTCTATCATTGTTGTTGGGTAATAATTGGGTTGTATTTTCTCTCTCCTAAAATGGGATTAAGGGAGTTTGTGAAGAAATGTGGTGTGAGAAGGAGGATTGGGGAGTGGCATTGATGATAATGATGATGATGATGAGGGAGATGGAGAGAGAATTTTAGGGGTTGTTGTTGCTGTCATGAGGATGAAGGGAAACCCTAGAATGGGAATTTGGGGAATTTGGGAAGAGAGGGAAAAGACTCAAATAGTAACTGGGCAGAGAGTGTCGGTAACTGATTTCCTGTTTTGTTTTTTTATCTCTTCTTTTTCTTTTTCTTTTTTTTTTTTTTTGAGTTCTTTGCTAGTTGTTTTTAAATTTCTATCATTTACTCCTAGTCTCCTACCGTGTTAGAAAAACCTTAATATTTACTACTTTACGGTCTCCTATTACTTGAGCAAAAATATATGTAATTTACATGAAGATATAAATCATCAAAATTATATTTTTCTAAAAGTATTTCAATATTTAAAATGAATCCAACAATAGTGTTTTTTACATTGTAAATCTTTTTATTTTTTTTTATAAATTAATAGTCAAAATTTGTAAATTTTAACCAATTTGTAAACTTTGACCTTATTTGGTATTAAAGAAGTCTCTATCTGAATCTAGAACGGAGAAATTTCCTATTAGTACAAGGTATCTACAAATACTTATACGACCAAGATGCCAAAACAATCGAGAATCATATGTAAACACATTCATCTATAGCATTCGTCAAGCCCTAATACATGCAGAAAAAAATAAAAATAAAAAAGAAACACAATTTAAAAAAAAAAAAAAGAAAAAAGAAAGAAATCTAGAACCTACTTAGTAACCAGGAAAAAAAACAAAAAAAAAAAAAAAACCCTATAACAAAAATCATTCTAACTATCAATGTCAAATAAAGAATTGACCATACATACTGAGTTCAGTTCAGTGATGTTCAATAAGCTCATTTCAGTTGTATTCAATTCAGCTTAGTGATGTTCAATTCCCCTTAGTTTAATTCAATAACATACTTTTCTTTTACACATGGTATTCTATTCATTTCAGTGAAAAAGACGTACCCGAATAACATGTCAATGGTTAACCTAGGTAGTTCAAGATGTTCAGTTGTTAACCCTCTTGGCCTCTTGTACACATTTTCGTCATAACAAAATGTTGAAAAGGGTAACTTAGTTGCATAATTTACATAAGAACATTCTGGACAAGGTTGGCATTTGCTTAAGAGAAAGTAAGCCTTCTGGGTAAGAAATTTAGGAGCTTCCCCCGAAAGGAAGACGCTGTCGCAAAGCATGGAGGAATACATGATGAAATGAAGCATGGACATCCAACATGTTCATTCACCAGCATACTGCACATATCCAATTCATTTACCAAATGATCAATTGAGGTTAGTGTGAAAAATGAGAGCAAAGAGCTCAAGTTTAATCCCCTGCTTTGTGCAGAACTCCACAAGATGTCAATGCTAATCTATAATATGCTCCACTGAATATCCTGTTTGTGTACCCAACGACAGAAAGATCTTTGTTAGAATCAAACATCGCAGGTTTACTCAAGACACGCGGAGCTTCCGTAGAGTTATTGAAGTCCTCCTCTTCTGCTCTATCTCCTGCCCTTCCCAAACCTGAAATCCTGGTTTACGATTTATCTCATGCTTCCAATGATAGCGGGCATCTCCCGACATGATAACAAGAGACCCTGGCATTAGGTACACAGGGATTTTCCTTTCCAGAGGAACTTCTTCTCCATCCTTTTCCACAGGTGAAAAATGCATGATACAGGGTGACTCCAATGAGACAATAGCAATCCCATCTTCAAACCGCATCAGATCAACATGTGCACAAATGCCCTGCATATTTTTCAAAATTACTTCACATAATTCTACTACTATCTTTACTCTGAAAATGTTTACTGTCACTTTTAACAGCTGAGATGCTCCCAGAGCCACGTCAAGGTGGAATATTGACATCTTAATTTCGTACCAGCAAGATTCCAAAAGCACATAATTATTGATCATTGACTTCACTTAGTTTGATAAGATCCCAGAGATGAGAGAACTAATCAGCAGTAATACACAACCCAATACTATGCCTCAGACCAAACTTTCATGAACATATCACTAATCAAATTTCACATGCAGCACGTGATTATTGATTATTGACTCCGCTTCTTTCTTTCAAGGGTTCAGAGTACAAGCATGCAAGTAGGTCGAATATATTTCAGAAGGATATAGGCCAAGTGGTACTTGGACTGGCAAATCCAATTACCCAAGTGGTAAACTAAGATATGCTTGAACATGTACTTAATTCACGACAAGACTGACTAAGTGCACACAGAGATACACAGTTCCTCCTATGCTTTACTTGGGCAAGTGATAATTACTACATGCATAGTAGTAAACTTAATAGAGAGAATGATTCATATAATTAGGTCAGAAACCAAAGAGCTGAATTGTACCTCACCAGGGTGGTACACATTAGCAATAAGCTGATCAAAGAATGGGTCTCTCCACAACAAGTGTGACGGTAATACACAGGCCTTATTATCAAGATTTAGAATGCCAATGTCTGTTTCCCAATCTCTAGTTAATATGTCTTGTATGTGATCAGAAAGCTCAACAGCCCAGAAGGGAAGATCTCCAAACCTCATGGCCTGCACTGGAAAGTCAAAAGACTTAAAGTTTTCATTGAGAAGCTAAAGGCCAAAGGATAAAGAAAGAAAATAAGAAGTTACAAAAAACATGTTCAGCAAAGCAGACAGAAAATACGTTATATCAAATTGAAAGAGACAAGCATAACATTCTATTAGGAAAGATCCACTCTTCCTCCCAGTTTCTTCCTGTCTTTCTCACTTACTCTCCTTCCATCAATAATCAGAAGGTATCTTTATGTTCAATGAAATAAGCACGCTATTAATCGTTTTCTATAGAATACGTAGGTCTCTCTGCAGAAATCCTGTATTCTAAAAAAATCATATGGTGCAAAGATCTTGAGCACCTTCCCATGGATACTTTTGTCCCTTGGTGATCAACCTCTGGCCCTGGCAGAGGCAATGACATTACTTTCTGCCAACAAGATACAGTGAGTCCGGAAAGTCAGGGAAAAAGAGCTGATGCAACAAAAGGTTGATGGTGTGGTCTCTGTGATTAATATGAACTTCCTCCATTCTTAACCATCCCTCTAGTTCAGGCAAAAAAACAACTCCCAACACACTAAGAGAGAGAATATCATGTAAGGCCAATGGGTGTTTGCATCAACTCATTACTTTTGATGAATTATCGCTACACCACAACTGATTCTGACAGGTACTTCACATTTCTTCCACCGAGCTTTGCATGAATTTAGCTTGTCGTTAATCTTTCTTCAAACTTCATTCTATGCAAATTACACTACAGAATTCCATTTCCACATAACTGACATAAGCATTCCTTTGACTTAAAAGTCCAAGTGAAGTGGCCCAAAGCAGAAAAACGACTACTCGAAACAAGCCTTTTTCCGTAATCCATTACATGTTAATAAACAAAATCAGTTCATCATGTTTACACAAACAGCAGAAATTCCCACCAAACTTGTACAAGTGGAACTTCCTCACGCCTCCTCAATGTCGAAGCAGATCAAGAAATGTAGGCAACAACTCGACAAGGTGAAAGGCAGAGACTGCTTTTGATGTAACATATGTCAATGTCATTGATACTAGCTCCATGGATAAAAACTATCCCATTACACAACATCACTCTATTTCCTAACCAAAAACTATATATTGACCATATATCAGCAAAGTGTGTGCTCTCAAGTATTTCATGATGCATGAGCTACCACCATTCTCCATCTAACTAAAGCAGTAACTCTAAATAAACATAAACTTGTTGATCAACATTGCAAAAAGTACAAAAGCACTGACAAATTTTGGATATTGAAATTGAAATCTTCACTATATTGTACATTAAACTAAGGTACCATACCTGGTTATGAGACACTTCGGTGAACCACCCTTCTGCAATCAGAATTAGTGTGTAACTGTGTAAGAAAGCATGACATAAGCTGAAACTATATGGAATTATCCAGAACACAGTAATGTACTCACTTAATTGATAATCAATTCAAAATTTACCCATTTGATTAACAAGAGAAATTTAAAATTATCAAAAAAGATTGAAACTTTCTCATCAACAACACAAAATTTACAAAACCCATCTCAAATATCCCATGCTTAAGTTTATTCAACATAGATTTATCACTTAGCATCACAAATCAAAAACATAATTCAAACAAACCAGAATTGAATTACACAAATTAGCATAAGAACTAAGGCTCAGGAATATGGGATATACCAGCTTGAATGGAAGAGAGGAGAGAAGATTGTTGTTGAGGAGAGAGAAAATCCCTACAGAGCCACAAACCATTGATGGCTTCAAATCGTTGCCAAGTACAGTTAGGGTTTGAGAGTGATGGTGAGAGAAGAAGACCGTGTTTGACATTGATAGATTGAGAATTTGAGGAAGAAGAAAGTTGTTTGGGTTCTTCTTCTTCAGTAGATTCACTGTCTGATGATTCTCCAAACACGTCTTTAAGCAACTGCTTCTGGTGTTTTGCCTCCATACCCATTGCTGATCTCAACACCGCTCCAAATTCGTTTTTTCATACTGTAATATTTTGGGGCCTATTGCGACTTTGCAATTTCTTTTTCTTTTCTTGAAGGGGGCCGTTAATTAATTTATCAAAAAAAAGGATTAATAAATGGAATTAACAAAAATTTGCAGTGTAGATTCCATTTCAGAAAACATAAATTTGAGCCTAAATAGGTAAATAATAAACTTGTAACTATTTAAATTAAGATTTATAAAATTGTAAATAGTCATTTGATAGTGAGATTTTTTTTAGTCATTGATAAGTGAATGACAATTAACTGTTTGGTTTATACAATTTAAAATGACAATTAATTCACTTTTTTTATTACAGTTTCTAATTTAGTTTTTGTAGTGCAAAATACGTCATTATTCATCTTCAAAGAAGACATAGATAATTAGATATTTTACATTGGAAAAGTATGCTCTTTCTAATCTACGGGTACAAATACAACGATATTTACATCTTTAATACTCCACATGGCTTCTCAAAATACAATCTGTATTCTTTACTTCTACTACATTGCATAGATAAATATTAGTTAAGAAATACTAATATTAACTTTATAAGTAAATAATTAGTGACTTATACAGCAAGGTTATACTTAAGAAATACTCTTTTAGATCAGGAGTATAGCTTCTTAATCTTAGTTCTTACAACAAGGAGTATTATCTAATTTAATTAACATCATTATTCAAGTAATTGATTACCCTAGAGATCAGCTACAACTTTCTACATAAGTTAAACTTACAGAGAAGAAAAAGAAAAGAAAACAGAAAACAAAAAAAAAGGACAGCAAAGCCCCATAAATCCACGTGTTGAGCTTACAGATTAATCATCTTCAGCTAATGCCGTGCATGGCCGCCCACGATTGTCTGCTTGACACATACATCACCCTTTGACATGATATACTCAGCAACAGCACCCCCTTTGGCTAATTAAGCTTGCTATCAAACTTGTTCGACAAAGAGAGTAAAAGATAAAACTTTATTTGAAGTTCCACAGACCGTCGTACGTACATGGCGGAGGAGCCTAATGACAAACATCCTACTATTTCTCAAACAGTTAGTTGCCTACCTACCTCTTTTATCACTCTTCCTTTTCTTTTTTTTCTTTTCTTTTTTTTTTCCCTTTGTAGGGTTTTAGAAGTGTCAAGAGGTCTCTTTTCTCTTTTTTATAGGAGAAAGGGATTTAAACGAGTGGGGGTTATGCTATTGTGTTATCGTTTATAATGAAGTTGTAGTCTAAATCGAGATAGATAGTTTTATGAAGTTGTAGTAGTCTAAATCGAGATAGAACTATGATTGAAACGGACAATGTTACTCTTTAATGATTCATTTCAATTCATCATTGGTTTACTTCGATTTATTTGGTCGTAAGGCTCAATCAATGTTACATGCCCTG
The DNA here is from genome assembly GCA_038025085.1 of Tetragonia tetragonoides. NCBI lineage: Eukaryota > Viridiplantae > Streptophyta > Magnoliopsida > Caryophyllales > Aizoaceae > Tetragonia > Tetragonia tetragonoides. The sequence continues at coordinate 14,454,059 of CM076142.1, read as the reverse complement.
TAGTATGGGTTGCTAAATATCATATCCTTTTATCTCTTTTTAATAAAATTGTATCTCTTTTTAATAACACTATTACGTGGTATTGATGCGAACATATATACTCCCTTCGTCTCAAAAAAATCTGAACCTTTACTTTTTCAACACTACAAAAAAAAAAGCGAAATAGCGTCGGTTTTAACGACGAAAATAGCATCGGATTTGTTCAAAATCCGACGCTAAAAAGCTTAGCAACGGATAAAATCCGTTATTAAAAACCGCGACGCTAAGGATTTTGGCGTCGGAGTTCAAATTATTCCGTTGCGGTTTTTTTTGGGTTTAGCAACGGAATTATTCATCCATTGCTAGGAGTTCAGCGTCGGATCATATTAATTCCGTTGTCAAGCATTTTTCTAGAGAAAGCCAAAAAATGATACAGGGGAGGCGAGTCGTCCCAGGATTTGGACCTGGGTCTAGCCTTTGGAAAGCAATACTCCAACAAATGTGCTGCACCATTACTCTTGTTATACTACTACGCTTTATTATATTTAACACTAATTTCAGCCTAGTCTACGAAATTCCTTAGCAACGGAATTTTAATTTTTCGTTGCTAATACTGCAACGGAAATTTAAAATCCGTTGTTAAAAAAAATTAAAAATTTTATAATTTAATTTTGGCAACGAATAAATGCATCTGTTGCTATCTTAGCAACGGTTATAGTGTATCCGTTGCTACCTTAGCAACGGATATTAAAAAATCGTTGCTAAGGGCGTCGGATGAAAAAATCCGTTGTTAAGAATTTTTAGCAACGGATTTTCCTTTATTTGTTGCTAAGCTTAGTAACGGATTAAAAATTGCCTGATGCTATGTCGTGTTTATTTTGTAGTGGAAGGTCAAACTTAACAAACTTTGACCATTAATTTATGAAAATATATAAAGATTCACATTATGAAAAATACTTTTTTTAGATTAATTTTTAAAAGTACTTTCAAAAAATAGTATTGTTATAACTTTTATATTCATATAATTGTAGTTATTTACGGTCAAAGTGATGTCTTGGAGACCGTCAAAAAACAAAGGTTTGGATTTTTTTGAGACGAAGGGAGTATTAATTTGCTCCATCTATATGGATAGCAAACTTGTCCTGGTTTTGAAAACGGGAAGATATAATTGGGACGGGGGTATTATTTTTCTTGTTAGAAAAAAAAAAGGAAAATTCGATAAAAATAATCTGAAGTTTGAACGGTCAGACAAAAATAATCTTAAGTTGCAAGTTATACAAAAATAATCTCAAGTTGTAACTTTTATCATAAAAATAGATCCCACACTAACGTCGTCCAACTCTGTCACACTTTAGCGCTAATTTAGCTAATGAGGTTAACCCAACCATTTAAATAAATAAAAATAAATTGCCCCTCCCCATTCTATTTTCTCCATCAACTCAGTATTAGAGGTGGCAATAGGGCGGATCGGGTCGGGTTTGGGTCGGATCATTTCGGTTTTGGGTCATCACGGGTTCGGGTAATATCGGGTCAGAAGAGTGATCGGTCGGGTTGGGTCGAGTCAGATTGATTCGGGTTTATACTGATATCGGGTTACGGGTCAACTCGGGTCGGGTTAGCCCGGATTTCGGTTAAGTCGGATTCGGGTTAATTCGATTTTCGGGTCATATCAGGTCAAATATAATTCTTGTTTCAGAGCCCGTTCAGAGCATATAAAGTCGAAAATGATATGAAAAACTCAATTTTGTATGAAATTTTTCAGTAATAAGGCCTACATGAATGTTTAATTACTGCTTTTTCAATCATTTTGAATATTATGTCATTACGAATCGGATACATTCGGGTTTCGGGTAGAGTCGGTTCGGGTTCATTTCGGTTTCGGATAACTTCGGGTCGGGTGTTATCGGTTTCTGGTCAATTCGGAGAACGGGTGTTGTCAGGTGTCGGGTTGGACCAGGTTGGGTCGGATCGATTTCAGATAATGATAATTGATACATTTTCGGGTATCGGGCGGATCGGGTCGGTTATCTCGGGTCGGGTCGGGTTTTACCAGCTCTACTCAGTACCCACTCACCCACCTCCCTACCTCCCCTTCCACCACAACCACCACCTAACCTCATCTCTTATCCCCATTATTGCCACCTCCACCACCAATTTTGTACCCACCGCCATCATCATCTCCCCCATCTTCTTGAATAGTGGTGGTGATTTGAATGTGCGTGGTGGCAATGGCGGTGGTGATTTGAATGTGCGTTGTGGCAATGGCGGTGAAAATACCTTGAAGTTGTTGTTTCTGTTATTGTTATTAATTGTGGTTGCGGTGGTGGTCTGAAGGTGGTTGATGTGGCGGGACGGGGATAATGGTCGATGATTTTGCAATCATCTCCGGTGGAATTGGAATGATCAAGTAGCTTCATGTGTCCATGATGGTTATGGAGGGCGCAGGCAGGGGTACTAGAGAGAGAAAGAGGATGGAGTTTGGTGATGAGTTTAGTGGAAATTAGGCTAAATCCAAAAATAATTATGTCTAATTATTATTTTTATTAAGTATTAATAAACATTAATAAAATACGGAGTAAAAATTAGTGATAATCAATATATAATTATTACTAATTGTGACGGAGCTTGACAGAATTTGACGGCGTTATATGCGGGTCCATTAATTTTTTTAGCATCTAGAACTCACTGTTATTTAATTATTCTTGTAGGCGTTTGAAAATGATTATGATCATGAAGAGAAGCTTAAGCACCTAGAATTCGTCCATGTAGCCGCGGAATGCGGCGTCGTTTTCCTTACAGGTCTGTACGAGTTCACCAAGGAGAATTCCTTCTTTATGAAACCAGTGTTTATGGCCATAGAAGGAATTGCTACGGGAATCTTTGGATCCCTCTTCGACAGGTTCCATCATGTCCCCTTCCAAATCCTTGAATCCCTCGATCGCAAGGTTAGTTAATTATCGAGCTAGCAATTAGTTAGCTACAAGCATTTGTATGTACTTTAATCTTATTAGGTTCATGTGTGAGTTGATTCTCCTAAGTCGGGAGAAATTAATTTGGAGAGCTTCGATTAGTGACTAGTGAGTTACTCTTATTGCTTGGTTGTTCGTTTTAGCTGATTGGTTGTAAGATGGATCCTAATTCCTAACCCATAGGATATGTTTGAGTGTTTGACACAACTAGCCGTTTTGTTAGTGTATGGATAGCATTCAGATTTTAACGGTTTCTGGTACTGAAAGTTTTACCTTTTTTCGGTACTGAAAGTTGAAAATAATCTGATAAACTGTTTAGTAATAGAGGGTGGAAGCAGTAAATAAAAGAGTAACTAAAACATAAGGGGGAGATTTGTTACGTCCATTTGCGAATTGTTGTTCAACATAGGAAAATACACGTTAACGTGGACTGGCTGCGTCAATGGGGTTCCGTGTTCTCCCTTGCAAATTCATAGCGATTTGGAGGCTCACCATGCTGTTCGTAATGCTTGGCAAATAGTTCTCTCGCTCATCACCACATGAACAAATGTTCTTAACGTACAATGATGTCCTGCATCCCTGTTTAATTATGTTGAACCAAGTTATTCCCCATATGCATCATCTCTTGAATTGGATGTGGATGATTTAGAATTCAAATATTCAAGTCGTGTTCTTTTTTTCCGATGATTATATGTCGTGTTCTTAAGATTAACATTTTTTTTGGGCATAGGAGACGGGCACAAGTGCAAGTGTAATACATATATACACATATACACACATATATACACATAGATAAGGCGTAGATCTAAAGCTTAATGTCTATAGAACTCTTTTTATCAAAATCTTAATCATTTGGTCAGATCTTGGTAGTGCTCTTTTTTTCCCCTGGAGATGCAAACAGGGGATGAATCTTGTCAGCTACTCTTGAGAGCATAGTGTACTGTACTCGTGTATTGTCAATGTGTCATGTTTAAGGTGTATTTAATAGTAGTACTAGTTAGTTTCTTCATACACATCTGAACAATAGTACTAGTTGTTCTTGATCTTCAGCATATATAGAGTATATATGTTGCTGTTTTTGTTCCCCTTCATAACATTTTCAGTTTGTCACACCTTTACTTTTAGGTGGACGAGTTCATTTACGAGGTAGACTGGAATAACGCGCCACTCCCAACAGTTGTGAAGCAAGTGGCATCAAAGGTCCTAAGCGTGGCACATGAGCTAGCCATAGAGATCCACTCAACTGGCTTACCCGATGGAACAGTTAACGCCACTAAGGAGGCCTATTCAAAGTACAAGCCAGTGGCTAAGGAGTTGGTCTCCAAGTACGAGCCAGTGGTCGAGGACTATGCCCTTTGGGCTTGGTGGTGGTTCAATCGCCTGCCTATAATCTCCCACATGGCTCAGAAGACGGTCTCAAATGCGACATTTTGGGCCGAGAGGTATAACCAGGTGGTAGACCTGACTGCACACAGAGGGTATGGTTGGGCTAGTCACATGCCAGTGATCCCGGTCGAGAGGATTTCGCACGTGCTTGATGAAGCTACACATGATGATCATGCTCATGGGCTTGCTAATGGTAATGATGAGAGGGATGGAATGGCATATTAGTCTGTGTAGGCGCTTCCTTTTGTAATAGAGTGGGTTTTTTGAATCTTAATTTAGGGGAAAATGTGATGCCTACATTTGAATTGTTGAGCTTGTCTGTTTAATTTGTGAGCACTGAACGAAAAGTTCTTAGTTATATACCTTTTGTTTAGAAATTGGAATTATTATTAAATTGTTTAGAAACAGGAAACAAAATCCAGTTTTGAAGATAACTTGAAAAGAAAAATAAACAAAAAACAACTGTGTGACACTTAAGTCATTTACTTCACTGCTACAACATATAATTCTTAGTTTCTTACACAGAGCAGATGTCAAAGATCAGTAATTGACAGCTTAATTGCTACAGCTTCATTCTTGCCCATTTGGAGATGGTATGGAGAGTCACATAGGGCTACAAAGCAAACCAATAAAATGGTCAAGTTTATGCAACAAGAAAATCTATAGACAAACAAGTACCCAACTTAAATTATGATCCCTGGGCTTTTTGTACTTCCTGTATGGCTGAGGAATATGAGATGAATCTAGCCGAACAAATGATTCTCTATGGCGCGAGGCCTGCATTTTCGGTAGATGTAGATAACAACTGGAATGAGACCAGCAAGTGCAAGTAGAAGATGACCAGAGCTGCTTGTCCTTACTGTAATCTGCGGTCTACACTGCTTGTTTAAACCAACACCAACCGCCATCTTTGAACTCCGGCCAACAGAAAACTGAGACTGAAAACTTGCACCCATTCCAGACTCTCCTCTAGATTTCATCGCGGACAGGACTAACCAAGATTGATCCTGCCCAATGGGATAATCTTTTTTTCGGAGAACTATCTCCAAATTAGCACCATAACCAGCTGCGTCCTGTGAATGAACAGTACCTATGCTGCCCAACAAAGCCAGCCTCTTTCCGAAACTAATCAGATCTTCAACTTTTACTCCAGTAGCCACATTTCCACCAAAGAATGTAACAGATAGTCCAGCGGTTGTTTTGTTGTTCTTCAAAATCCTGAATTTGCTGTCCCCTCTTATAATGTAAGCGAGTTGCTCGCCAAGAGTTCTGATGTCAAAACCAATTGCAGAAGAACCAATTTTACCATGCTTTGCAGCAACTGTAGAATCCAAATGGATGCTGAAATCTTTCTTTATCTTTTCTAACCTGCATTGCAACTGCTGCTGGAAAGCGTCCTGCGATTCCCATATTCATCTCCAAATTGACACCATCAAATCCAAAACCGCGGTCCCAAACCTGGAGGCTCAACGGCTTAGTTATGACTTGTGAACTTGGCTCCCAGCAGCAATATAGGTAAGCCAGGTTGTCACTATCAAAAGACGGAGGCAGAACCGAATCATGCAAAGAATCAGGCACAGCAGCTGGGTTTCCTTCTAGCATTTCGCTATAATCATTCATACAGCTCTCCCCTTTCTTTTTTATCTTTCTCATTATTTTTCTTCTTTTGAGCTCCTCCTTCCACTGCTTCTTCTGCAGTAGCTGTACTCGATAATCATACTCCTCAAAATATGATTTCCTTTGAATTCTGCTAAGCTTTGCAATCTGAGATTTTCTCAAGGGCTTAAATGGTGGGAGCTTATCATACTCATCCTCTTCGTCTTCCTTATCAGAACATGACAAGTCGTCCTCCAAGTCAATGCCAGAATCACCATTGTTGTCAGCTGAAAGTTTTGGGTGAGAACTAGGTTGAAACAGTAAAGATAACAAGTACAAGAGAGATGGCAACCGGAGTGGGTCAAAGGGATCTCGAGGTTGCAAGGTGAAACCTGCTTCAGACAATATCTTTAAAGAGCAACACTGTAACAATAAACGTGGTCTCCAGGCTTGGCCATCGGGAAGCAACTTGTGGCCTTCATGGTTCCTTCCACATGCAGGATGGTTCTCCACAAGGCAAACGGGGTTAGTAAATGAGAAATCACCAACAGCTTGTAAAATTGACTGCTGAACAATATGACTACGCCGTGCCACATACACATCATAACTCAATTGAAGGCCAGATGGCCCATCCAAAGGTGTACAACATGCATGAGTAAGGGTGACAATGGCACTTTGCCAAATCGAAGAACCAAGAGAGCTAGTGATCGTCCTTAGCATGGGAAGATCATTCAAATCTCTTGTTTGTGAGTCTAACCGATCTACATAAAGCATGACATCAGGAGGATACTTCTATGTGAGCCTCTTAATGGATGCAAGGATTTTCGGGTTAAAACCTTGCTCCTTTATGGAAGATCTGAGACCAGGTGAATCTATAACCATGATCTTAACTCCGTCTACAACTCCACTAATCCTGTGCACAGAAGTTGTTTCAGGTTCAAATGCATTGATTCTGACCTTCTCTTCAACAAATATAGAGTTGATGGTAGCACTCTTGCCAACACCACTTTTCCCAAGAACCAAAATGTTCAAGGAAAAGCTCAAATCATCTTTCCCTTGAGCCACCTCAAGCTCCATAGCTGTCTGTTTTGCGCTATCAAGACTGAAGACAGTACTTTTTGGCCTCCCCATCAGAAACTCCAGATTATGCAGAACTTGAGTGACTCTGAAATCCTTCATATGGCCAAGTAGTCTATGAACAAGCCTTAGGAACTTTACTCTCAACTGGTGTATACGCTGCAGCTCCTTTTTCTCTTCTTCACCCGGCTTCTCCTCGGATACAACACCAATGTCACGACGAGTTGTTGTGATAGTGCCAGAATCTGATCTAGCACTATCAATAGTCGCAGCATTCAGAAGATCAGCGAATGCAACAGAATCAAATGGCTCCTTTTCCTTCCCTTCCTTGTAGGAATTTGGATGAACCATTTCTTCAACTCCACCAGAAATAACTTGCACTCCACCCCCTGAAGCGTACACCTGATGAATATGATCCAACCCACCGCTCAAACTCATCGCTTGTAAAGGTTTCATTTTCACCATCAAGATCCTCCATTTCCGTTCTTACATCCTCCACAGCAGCAGTAACATATAATTCACTGTCTAACACAGATCCTTCAACATTATCAGAATTGTCTGAATAATCCTTCCTTACATCCAAGTCTGTAACAGTAGCTGTATAAAGAGCAGCTAACGCAGAACACTCAGACAACTCATTTCCTCCCCGTTTTCTGTCAGACGACTCTTCGTCTAATTTCTCAATCATGTCTTTGACAACTTGATGACCCTCCGATATTATCGTCTCCCTCTCCATACCACTAATGCTGGTGTAGGTGCTAGTGTCATCATTGCTGTTGTTGCTCCTACTACATATACTAGTTTCTTGCTCCTCGAGTTTTTCGAGTGAATTATAGTTTGCGAATAACAGGTCAGAATCATCATTATCGTCATCATCTTCATGACATAACAAAGCATGGATATCTGAGTGTTCTGAGGCCAAAAGGGACACCTTTTGCACTGTCTCCATTGTTTGCGCTTGAATATTGAAGGAATGTAACAGGGTTTTAATTTCCTAGGGCTTGTGGGTTGGTTGACTTTTATTGTATGTAGGCGGAGAAGAAAGAGACGCAATTACACAAAGCTTGGGAAATAAGTCAATGAATAAAGCGGAAGATTTTATTTTCCTATTTTCAATTTAACCAAGGGTTGTTTAAAAGTTGCACGTACATTCAGCTTCATTTCACAGTACAGAGTTGTTCTTCTATTTTCTTTTTGGTAATTAAAAGTGTCTTTCTTCATGAAGATAAACCACCCACTTGCTGAATTGCTCCAACATATACTCTTGTGTCCGAGGTTGCTTCTCTCCTACACTTCTCTCCTACACTCCCTCTGTTACCTCACAAAGACGGAAAAAAATTCAAAAAAATTATCTTCGTGAGGTATTGGAGAGTGTAGAAGAAAAGCGTAGGAGAGGATCTCATCTCCTCATATCCAACTTCTGTTTTTTTCTTTTCTTTTTTCCGACCAGAAATATACTATTGTGAATTGTCCAACTAAATCACCAACTTATAAGAGTCCAATTTCGTGTCTTCCTTCCCAAAGTCCCAATTGAATATCCGAAGGCCAAAATTGGGTTACTTGTACAAACCGAAGTATAGAACTCTATACAACATCAATCTATTAACTAAGCTGGAAATTTTGCATTAGTTCTTTAAGTGCATTATATTGCCTATACAGTATATATAACAGAACTAGTTAATCACCGTATAATTAGCAAGCAATCAAAAGATTCAGAACTGCATAAGGATGTTGGGCAATCATAAGGATGTTGAGTTTGGCCCATGACAAACTATCAAGTGGCTGCATTTAAATTTAAATAAACTAGAGAGAGGGGGCATAATGATAATTTTTATAAAAAAAATAGTAATGTGTGATGAAATTTTAGGACTCATCTTCACAAATGATGCCATCAATTTCCCCACTTCCTTTCGCTGGAATAAAGATCATGTCTAAGTGAAATAAAGATCAGTCTCACTTTCACAGCTTATAATAAATTACTCCTGCCTTTCTAGATAATGACCCCATTTTACTGAGTAAGGATCCTCTGCAGTTCCTCTCTCCCTTCTTTTCTCCCTTTCTCTCTCCTCCGCAAACTCTTCAAACCTTAAACACCCCCTATTTACAAAGGGAACAGCAGAGAATGGACCTCTACAGTACCGCAGAGGATCCAGACCCTATATTGAATATTATCCCTATATCACCAAATAGGGAAAAGGGGGGAAAGGATATCTGGGTGTTCATGCAAATCTTTAAAAAATATACCCTCCGTAATAGAAGTACTGAAGGTTTACTTTTTAACATATACTAGTATTCTACTGCGACTCTTGTGAGTCTGTGACCAGAGAAGAACAGCAAAAATAATGGATGATGCGTGCAAACGGCAACATATCGGACCATACCAAAGTGTCAAACAAGTATTGCACACAAGTCACAACCCGTTTTTGGAGAAGCAAGTTTAACAGGAGCAAAAATACTTGCACCAAGCGAAGTAGTGAACTGTGGAGCCAAGTACAAAGCCACAGAAGCCCAGTGAACATCATTCGATAAACAGAGCAGATGTGAATCGATGTCAGTTCCATATTCTTTGTATTCCATATCCTTGTCGCAGAGGCAACTTTCATAGTTCTCTCATCTACAATAGACAATGGCGAAAGCAATTACATGTGTGCTGGAGTAAGAAAGTAAGAAACACCAGATCGTGGCTAATGCAGTACATGCAATAAGATGTTCAATCACTGGAGGGAAGTCAAGGAGGTTTGTTTCTCATCCGTATAAAGAAACAGTTTCGGGAGTATATCGGATCCAGGAACACAATATATGCTAGCCAAAGCACGGTAAGGAACTGGATCGAATAGACCAAGTATATACAACAGACGAATCCACAGGAACAGTTACCAACTTAAGTTTAGCCATAGCAGGTCAGTAAACAACTGGATCGAATGTCTTGGTTTTGTCAGACAGACAAATCCACAGGAGAACAAAAAAAACAACTTAATTTTCTAAGAAAGCTACAGATTCTTTCCTGTCATGGAAGAAAAAATATGAATGCCACTAGTGTGAAACAGAAAAAATCACTCTCCATACTTTCATTTATGAATACACTGATTGCCCGCAAAAATATAATGCCACTTGTGTGAAACAACAAGAATAACTTTCCATACTCATTTAGAATACATTGCTTGCCCGCATCCTAGGAAATAACCCAACAGAAATAGACACAAAATGCTGCTAATGCCACTAACAAATAGAAAGAGCCTTATTGGAAAACAAGGAACATGTGGCTCAAGCAACAACAATATTATCCATCACAACTTAATTACTTTCGAAAGCAAATAACAGAAACCAAAAATGATAACGAACTAGTAGATCGAGTAATTCTCACTGACCCCAGGCCTGAAATGCTGATAGATGGAGATACCAATTGGAATGAGCCCAGCTAATGCAAGCTGCATATTATCAGAGCTGCTTGTCCTCACCGAAATCTGACCACTGAGCTTGTTGTTCAAGGAAACACGCACAGCCATCTTTGAGCTCCGCCCCACAGAAATCTGAGTCTGAAGGTTCCCCCCAATTGCCAAGTCCCCTCTCCATTTCATCAAGGATAGGGCAAACGAGGATTGATCCTGCCCAATTGGATAATCAGCATCTCTGAGACGCAGATCAATATTGGCTCCATAAGCAGCATCCTTCTGACAACGAAAGGTCCCTCCGCTCCCCACCAAAACCAGCCTCTTGCCCAACGTAATCTGATCTTCAACTTTTACTCCTGCAGCTACATCCTCACCCAAAAGTGTAACAGATACTCCGGCCCCAGTCTTGTTCTTCTTCAAATTTTTGAATTTGCTTTCCCCTCTAACTGTGTATGCAAATCGCTTGCCAAGAGTTTGAATGTCAAAGCCAACTAAGCTAGAACCATTTTCTCCATGTTTGGATGAAACCCCAGAATCCAAATGGATGCTGAACTCTTTCTTATCTTTTGTCACCTGTGCTGCAACAGTAGCTGGGAAGCGTCCTGCAATCCCCAGACTTTGCTCAACATTGACACCGTCATAGCCACAGTCATGGTCCCAACCATGAGTGTCCAGAACTGGTCGGGCCAAGAATTGTGAAGTTGGCTCCAAGAACCGATATCGATAAGCCGGACTGTCACTGTCAAAAGATGGAGGCAGAACCATGTCAGGCAATGGCACTGGTACAGCAGCTGGGGCTCCATTCTCTGGATCAAAATCCTCTTGCATATCACCGTAATCAGCCACACCACTCTTCCCTTTCTTTTTCATCTCTCTCATTCTTTTCACCTCCTCTTTCAACTGCTTCCTCTGAAGAAGCTTCACCCGGTAATCATACTCCTCAAAATATGCCTTCTTCTGATCTCTGCTAAGCTTAGCAATCTGAGATTTCCTCAAAGGCTTAAATGGTGGGAGCTGATCATACTCATCCTCCTCTTCTTCTTGATCAGAATCTATCAAGTCCTCCATGTCAACATCAGAATCACCATTGTCATCAGTTGGAAGTTTTGGGTGCACACGAGATTGCAACATTGTAGATAACAGATATGGGAGAGGAACTTGACGGACACGGAAACCAAAAAGCTTCCGGTCCAAGGGATCTTGAGGTTTTGAGGTGGAATTCCCTTCAGACAAGATTTTCAAGGAGTAGCACAGCATCAACAATTGTGGTCTCCACGCTTGGCCATTAGGAAGCACCCTCTGGCCTTCTCGGTTCTTTCGACATGCGGGATGGTTCTCCACAAGGGAAACAGGGTTCATCAAGCTCGGATTCATAAGACGCAAATCACCAACAGCTTGACCAATAGACTGCTGAACAATATGACTACGCTGTGCCACAAACACCTCATAACTCAATGGAGAGCCAGAAGGCCCATCTGGTGGCGCAGAAGAAGCATGAGTAAGAGTGACAATGGCACTTCGCCAAATCGAAGAACCAAGAGAGCTAGTGATCGTCCTTAGCATGGGCAGATCATTCAGATCTCTTGTTTGCGAGTCCAGTCGATCAACATAAAGCATGATATCAGGAGGAGACTTCTTTGTGAACTTCTTCACAGAGGCCAGGACTTTGCGATTGAAACCTTGCTCCATTCCAGAAGATTTGAGACCTGGAGCATCGATGACCCTGATTTTCACTCCATTTACGGTTCCAGTAATCTCCTGCACAGAAGATGTTTCAGCTTCAAATGCATTAATTTTGACCTTCTCCTCACCGAAGATAGAATTAATGGTAGCACTTTTCCCAACACCAGTTTTCCCGAGGACCAGGATGTTCAAGGAAAAGTTTAAATCATCTTTGCCTTCATCCTCAAGCTGCATAGCTGTAAGTTTTGCAAAATCAAGGCTCAAGCCTGGACCTACAGGCCTCCCCGCGAGAAGTGCCAATCTATACAGAACTTGTGCTGCTATGGAATCCTCCGCTGTATAGCCAAGTCTACGAATGAGCCTCAAGAAATTTATCTTCAACTGGTGTATATGCTGCAGCTTCTTTTTCTCTTCCTCGCTCAACTCCTCCTGTGATGGAGCAGCAAGCCCAGCTGGAGTTAAGAGGCTAGAGTTGCTTGGTCTTGATGCAGGTCTCACAGAACGCAGCGATGATCCCAAACCAGCAGGTCGCTCAACAGAGAAAAGACGAGATCCATCTTGAGACGTTATAGTGATGGGGCCAGAATCTGAACCAGCACTAGTTGCCGCCTTCAAAAGAGCAGCTAAAGCAGCAGAATCAAACATCCCCTTTTCATCGCCTTCCTCATCAGAATCTGCTTCTTCCTCAGAATCTGTGACAATCACACCTCCACTCCTCGCCTGGGGATCAAAAGAACTAGCTTCCTGTGAAGCACGTTCTAACTCCTCAACAAGCTGGCTAGTATCAGTTGCTTCTGCAGACAAGATACGATTAGACTCCCCATCCGTATCAGAGTCTTCCACATCATCTCCCTCTTCCATCACATGGTTTTTCTCCTGCTCAGCTTCCACTCCAATTTCGGGACTCGGGGCTTTAGTTTGCTCTACTTCCTCGTTCATAGGGGTCTTATCAGAGGAAGCACCATCCGCCCCCTTAAGCAGAACACTGGCATATGAACAAACAGGTTTTGACTCTCCTCCTGTCACCGCTGAACTGGATTCTGGCTCATCATCCACATCATCTGGCTGAACCTTCTTTTCATCTCCACCAGAAACAACTTGCAATCCACCAGCAGGTTCATCCTCTTCGGATTTAATATCAATTTCTGGCTTGATATCATCTGTTTTCGGTGCCTCCGCCATCTGTACTGATCGTGGCATTTCTGCCTCTCTGACATGACCCTCCTCATGCTGTTCATGTTCAGCAGATTCAACATCATTGTTGGCAACAGACACAGGGTTTGAGCTAACCAGTGGCTCAAACTCATTCCCCAATGTCACATTCTCACTTACAGGAGCCCTTAATTCCTTCACTTCTGTTCCCATTTCCACCCCTGAGTCTCCAACAACAGCTACTCCAGATCTTACAGCCTCGGCAGTATTGACACGTATTTCATCTACCACAGAATCCTCCTCACGGGTGACCTCCACAACATCAGTTTCAGTTGCCTGGGAGTCCACTGGAGCAGATTCTTCAACAGAATCTTCCACCACTGGAGCAGAATTTTCAACAACGGTATCTTTCACCACTGGAGCAGACTTTTCAACAACAGAATCTTCGACCACTGGAGCGGACTTTTCAACAACAGATTCTTCCACCACCACTGAAGCAGATTTTTGAACAACAGAATCGTCCACCTTCCTTTCATCCACCTCCCCAACAACAGCAACTCCAGACCTAATAGCTTCACCAGCATCAACACGTATGGAATCCACAACTGCATCCCCCTCCTCAGTCACCTTCACTCCATCACCTTCAACAGCCACAGAATCAACTGAAGCAGGTTGTTCAACAACAGCAGGAACAGTTTCCACGCTCCCCGATTCGACCTCAGAGTCCTTCCTTTCCTCCTCCTCCTCTGCGACATTAACCCCCGATCCAACAACATCAACAGTACCGGATTCTTCAACAACAACAGTCTCCCCCTCATTACTGGAGTTCACATCATCCCCTTTAACACTCTTAGAACCCACCTCAGTAGATTCTTCAACATTAACAGTCTCCTCCACCGGTTCAACTTCCAACCCCTTCTTTTCTTCCACCACAACAACAGCAGCTCCCGACCTCACAGCCTCAACGACATCCACATTAATCGAACCCACAACAGCATCCCCCTCATTAGTAAACTCCACACCACTGCCCTCACCAACATCATCTCTTTCATCATCTTTTTCAACATTTTTTTCACCACCATCATCCCCATTCTCCCCCTTCACATCCTCCTCACCGGAAACCCTAACTTTCGGAGTGTTTTCAACACTATTTTCCCTACCCTCATCCACCACCTCACCACCATCATCTTCCTCCCAACCACCCACCTCATTTTCATCATCATCCTCATCAAACGACACCTTTGCTATCGGCACACCTGCCTTCCGGGTCGAAAAACCCGACGAACCCATTACAGACCCACCAGCACCCACATCATTATTCCCCTCAAGAACACTCTTTTCAAGGGTTTCATCATCTGGGCCAGCCAAAGGAGTTTCAAAATCCTCATCACCACTCACAAAACTACCATTAGTTGTACCACTAGTAAAGCTACTACTAATACTACTGCTGCTATTACTAGTATCATTATTATTAGCACTATTCAAATTCTTTGCTTTCTCAAGATTTTCAATGGGGTTTTCTGGTGAATTATTGTTTTCAAATAATGGGTCATCATCATCATCATCATGAGAAGGTAAAGCTCGAATACCTGAGGGTTGTCTGGCGAGAAGCGACGTCGTTTCCACCTGGGTATTATCTGATGACTCCATTGTAGAGTAATTAACTTTCCTTTCTTTCTTTGCTCCTCAATTTATTCAAGGAGCAAAAAGGGGGTTTTCAAGGGTTTATGGGTATTTGGTTGGTGTTTTTGAGAGGAGAGAGAATTTTGGAAAAATGGGAAGTGAAGTGAAGATGAGGAGAGAATGGAGAGATAAGGTGAAGGGATTACGGAAGAGAGGCTTTGGGCCTTCCGTCAGTATACGAAAGAGTTTATAGAGATTGCTTGTTGGCTGTTGCACCCTTTTTCTGGGTTTTCTTGCTTCTCTCACTCCAGATATTTTCTTTTTTTATTTCGTATTCTTCTCGATTACCTGTTTTTGTTTTTTATTTTTATTTTCAATCAAAGCTCTAGGGGTGTAAACGAGTCAAGTCGGGAATGAACTCCTTCTTCCAATTACCAACAAGATGGTGGGTTAGTGGTTCTAAGCTTACTCCCAACTGGTTTGGTAAGGTAAGATCATGGGTTCGAATCCTCATTCCCCCCATGCTTTGTGTCTGCTGGCATCTAGGAACTATACTAGCCCCTTGTTGGTGCTACGTTAATGGGGTCAGTTCTTGCGCTGGTTGTTCAGCTAGTCTGATATGTTCGCTATTGAACACGAGAGTCCAAACATGACGTAGCGGGAGGTGTCTCGGTCGCCATTCACTTGCACCCTCTTTTTGACGAGCAAAAACTCCTTGTTCCAATCAATGTCCATCTCTTATCAAGCAAGTTCAAAATGAGTATGTTCTCGAGTGGCTCATAGTGCCTCTTCTCTAGAGAAGCTCCTAACGAATTCTCAACCGATATGATATCTACCTACCCTGATAAGAAGGTGGTAACTTTAGGAGTGCCTCCTCTTGAGGGAAGCTCCTTAATCATTTCCAAGCCATGATGCAATCTAACTCTGCCGACAATGATGCCCCCGATAGAATATCCCCTCTTATGACGTGTATGTAGTTAGCTAGTCAGTGTGTCGCTCTATTTCCTTGTCTTTAAACATGGTTAACGATAACTATACACACTGCATTAGTAAACTTTGTATCAATGATGATATTATAGATAGTTGAAGGTATCTAAATCCCGCTCCTACTGTTTTATATTATTTTATATCTATAGATTTATTTTTATGTTTATCTTTTTGAGCCTATACTATAAAAAAAATGTCCATTTAACAATATTTGCTCATTAATCTTACCGGTTCTGTTTTTTCCTTGGTTAGAGTAGTGTTATAAAGAAAATAATATGGTAATAGCATTCACAATTCAAATTTTAGACTTTCATGTTTGAAGACACTTTTGTGTTGGTTGGTTCTAGAAATTGTGGTCTAGGGAGGTTCGGAGCAAGCCAAGTATAATTATGAATATGTGGTTCCATAATAGCCTAGCATGTGATCAACTGATCACATATTGGGCTCTTCTTAGCTGTTCTTTTTTTAACTTGAATTTTTCGTTTTTACTGACGCTCATATTAGGTCAAACTAATCACATGTCAATACTCAAAGCCATGTCTACTCACCACCCTTGTGGTTTGTGTTTTGGCACCAGCTTGAATTAGATTGTACTTCTACCACATTTCACATGTTAGTCAAATAGTCACAACTACGGCAAAAGAAAATTGATGAATTAAAATATAAAGAGATACTCCCTTTGTCCCTCTCTTATCTTCTCATTTGACTTTTTGAGTCAAACTTTATAAATATTGACCATTAATTTGTGAAAAATGTATAAAGAATTATAAGATCAAAATACATATCTTAGATTCATTTTAGATTACATTTCTTAGGGACGGAAGGAGTACTTAAGTAGGAATATTTTAATTCGTCTAAGTGTATATTCTGCTTAAAAGTGACCTCAAGTGTTTGGGAAAAAGGAAAATATCAACAAATGTGATCAAAAATGTGCTTTATTAATATCAAAGGTTATATTTTGCAAAAAATAAAAATCTTATTTTTTTTTATGACAAAATAGAACAAGGGGTTAATATAATTCTTAGAAGCCGAAGAAACACAAAACATGGGGGGATTGAGGATTTGAATCCATGACTTTATCTTACCAAATCATTTAGGAGTAAACTTGAAATCACTAAACCACCACCCTGTTTGTTGGTGAAATCCTAATTTATTTGGTCAAAGTGAAATTCATGATAATCTCGTCTCACTGAAAGTTACAGTAAACTCATTTCATATAAGTTTTTGTATCCTAAATCTGTGAGAAAATTAATAATGGTAAATCTGTAATCAATGTTACATTAATTAGAATCCACTTTGATATTTGAACTTGAGTCACTAGGCTCATATAGTACGATGTCCACCAACGTAACCTACCTACAATGCACTGGGTTAGTGAGTTACATCTTTCTTTTTTCCTTAGCAACAAGGCATGAAACATTAGATGCTTGAATGACGAATCAACTATGACGTGAAGCTTGGAAAAGTTCATGTTGTTGAATAACACTCATTTACCACTTCAAATATGTATATTATAACTATTAGTATGGGGCAACGAGTATAAGTACATAAGATTTCAATAAAGAGACGTGAAAGGAAATGCCTAGTGAACTGGGAAATGTAGAGGTCATAGTTGATATTTATGACGTGTACCTTGTTCTTATTAAGAAATGGACTAAATCGAATTAAACTGAATAGTAATTTTGAGAGCAAAAAATAGATCACTAAACTAAACTTTACTGAACTAAACTGAACTGAATTGAACGCCACTGAATTAAATTGAACTCTACTAAACTAAATTAGAACTTATTATTGAGTAAGTGGAAAAGAACATACTCATATTAGGATTATTACATAATACTCGGTCATTTAATGATGAAAGAGATTTTGGTTCTTCCTTTATATTGGTGACAAGAGCTTAATGGTCACCCTATGTTGGTGCTCTCGTGAGTGAGAAAGTGTAAATTGGTTGTTTGTGCACAAGGGGGATAACGTTATGGATTGGGGCACTTTTATTTCATTTGACAGCTTTGTTTAGGTGTGGCAAATCGCTTCTTGGACTAACATGCAAATTTCATATCAATCTTACATTTTTTTATTTTTTTTGAAAAGGCAAGAAAGCCGACCACGAATGGTCAAGGGTTCCAAGACTCAATACAGAATTACAGATTACATAACATAGAGCATAAACATAAAAGAAACTACTAAACTAATAAATAGGACAGATGTTTCAACAACTGCTGCTTCTTCAAATCCTGTTTAAGAACCAGTCACGGTGATACCAGACGCAAATACTCCGGTCTTCTACCGTCAGGACCACCACCAACTTCACCATCGGCATTATACGCCGTATCGTGGCTAGTAGGTTGAGAAAAAAGAGCAATCAACATCCAGATCAGAACAACGATTCACGAGGCGGCTGAGCCCGTTTGTACAAGTCTAATTTTTTTTTTCTAGGTTTTCCAGCTCTTGGTGTTCTACTGCATCATTCCTCAGAAACCACCGACTTGCACCATCATTGTCAAAAAGACCCAAACAATGGCGGCCACTTGGTTTCAAAAGAAGAGCAACAATCTGGGGCTACCTATTGATTTTGCTTTGCTCCTTCGTCAAGGAGTGAATCTGGAATCACTTTCCACCACTAGTGGCAACAAACTTATATTTTCCACCAAGACATTCTGATTGAGAAACAAGTTGGATTTTAAGAACCAATCTACTTCTTCAATTTCTTCTGGTGCCAGATCTAACAAACATCATCTCCATCATCTTCTCTTTTCTTCAACTTAAATTAAAAGGATTTAAAAAGAGCATATAAAGCTTATGAAACTAAAACAAACTAGTTGGTAGCCACGGAAAATTCTAAATCAACCAAAAAAGTAGACCCACAACAAATTTCAATTGAAACCATTGAAATCTAAAAACTCTAGTGTGAGCCTAGAGTAAAATCAAGTTGACCCAAACACCCAATTACTACAAACCATTTCTTCTGCTTCTTTCTTGAGGTGGCGACTGAGCCAATTAAGAAGTTTGCTAGGGCTTTGGAAGAGGGGTGGTGAGGCAGCTGAGCCAAAAAGAAATTGCTTAAGGTTTGATGGAAGGTGGCGGCTGAAACCAAAAAGGAGTTGCTTTAGGGTATTTTAGAGAGGTAGAGAGAGAAGCTTTCCCCCCTGTCCTTCGCTTCTTTTTCTTGGTATAATCTATACTCACATATTTCGTCATTTTATTTTTACCCTTCATATCAATCTTACATACAATGGCGTGTGATCTTGTAGTCCTCTAATTTTTCATCTTATTTTAGATGGCTCACACCAACTTCGCAAGTGGCGCAGTGTTTTTTTGGCCGTGGTCCAAGGAAAATCTTCACGGTTCCACTTGAAGCCAAGCCAAGTTGCAACCCATGATATTAGACTCTCTGCTACACTTTTTTACTTGAAATCGAAGAAAACTAGAGAAAATTGAGATAAATTGAAAAAAAATGTAGAATTTCAACTGGACACCGGAAAAAATTAGGAAAAGTAAACAAATTTTGGGAGAAATTAACTGCAGAAAACTGTAACAAAATTGGATTTTTTAAATTGAAAACTGAACAAAATTGGGAGAATTTTGGCAAACACTGGAAACTAGTTTAAAATAACATGCGTGAACGAAGTTAATCGATCTCTATTTACTAAACCAGCAACTTAGGGGTAGAGCTTACACGGTCAGTTCATTTTAGTTCAGTTCAGTTCAGTTCAGGGTGATCTCGTGTCAGTTCAGTTAAGTAATGTTCAGTTCAATTCATTGGTGCTTAGTTAAGAAACATACATTTTATCTCACATATTAAGTTGTGTTCAATTCAGTTCAGTGGTGGTGTCCATTTCAGTTCAGTGTTGTACAGTTTAGTTCAGTTCAGTAGTGTCCAGTTTAGTCCTGTTTAATACCACCAACCCAACAAAATAAAGTTAACACGAGAATCGGTTACATAGAGCACATAGTGAAAGGTTCTAGTCATATCACCATAGCGTGTTCCATTTGGATGCTATTTATTCTTTTGACCTTTATTTACGGTCATTCCCCTGTTGATGTATGTCATATACTCATATTACTCACCATCTTGAGACAAAGTGTCAAACATAACTTGCTCCCTACAAATGTGAATTGAAGCAGCCGAGTCTAACACTCAATTTCTTGCCTTTCCATATTCTCATCGTGATTAGCCAAATACAATTCTCTATTACCATCACTAGTCATGACTAGGTTAGGGGAATCACTCTCATCATGAATTTTGCTCTTGCCCATCTTCTCCTGTAGATGGTTGAAATTATTCAAATCATCTCTCATTTTTAGGCAACGTTTTTTAATATGACCATTCTCACCACAATTGTTAACACTCCACATTACAAGAATCTCACGCACGTGACTTCGATTTACTCCTTGGGCCACATCTCTTTCTCTCTTAATTCCTCCCTCTCTTAGACACCTCTGCAGCTAGTACTCGATCTCTTTCATCTCATGTAGAAATTCTATCAATAAGGAGCATTATGCTATTATTCTCTTTCAACGCAGTAAGAGTTTCATCTAGCATAATTTATATCCTCCCTACAAGTAATGTATGCACAATAGGCATGTAGACTAAGGTCGCGAAGCTCCCAGAAATCACAACACAAAATCTTGTGCTAGCACCGTCCTCTTCCTCATTTCTGAGCTTCATTGAATGTACGAACTTTGTCCTTTTGATCCTTGAGGTATTTGCTCAACTTTCCCTCTCTAGCTCATCCTCTGAGCACCCCATCAAGACTTCTGCACATGTTTGGTGTAGTGATCATGCTCTTTGTGGTATTCACAATATTTGCTTTTGTTTCTGTACTTCTCAGGGATTATGAGTGGCGTAGGGACGGGGGTAGAGTCATATGATCTATCATCTCCAGGAA
The DNA here is from genome assembly GCA_038025085.1 of Tetragonia tetragonoides. Taxonomy (NCBI): domain Eukaryota; kingdom Viridiplantae; phylum Streptophyta; class Magnoliopsida; order Caryophyllales; family Aizoaceae; genus Tetragonia; species Tetragonia tetragonoides. The sequence goes on along the minus strand of CM076142.1, from coordinate 14,433,326 downwards.
AATTGATATGTTGTCCACCTTAAACGAAGAAGGCTCATCATTGTATCTTCCACGTTGCAATTTCGCTAGAGTTGGTCTCCTTTGCTTTTGCTTTTTCTCGATGGTCAGTGCCCCGTCATGGGCTTTTCTTTTCTTTGTTTTGTGAGGAGCACACAACTTTGTGGCTGTAATGAATAGGGTTGCACATACCGAACCGAACCGGACCGAACCTGAATTGGACCGGACCTGAATCTAACCAACAGGTGGACCGTGGACCTGACCTATAAGCATCAGGTCCTGGACCTAACCAAACCTGGAAAAACCTGAACCGAACCTAATTGGACCTAATGGACCTGATCTGTTTTTAGCTCGAATAACACGATTTTTTTTAGTATTCATCAAAACAATTGCCCAAATAATATTCAAGTCCAAGCAAGTGAACAACAAAAAAAAACATAATAAAGGTCCAAACAAGTCTTAATATTTTTAAACAATGCTAAAATGAATTAAAAATAAATATTTTTGACTATTCTGCCGTCGATTTCCACACACGGACTCAATCTTCTCCAATGCCAACATAAATGGTGGGATCAATCAGTGGACCCTTTTCCATTGCCAAATCTGTGTACATTATATGAAAAAATTAAGATAAGAATGCATCAAAATGATTAATAAATGTAATCTCTATTTACCGTATTAAAATTTTAAGTCAATAAAATAGTATTAAAGTAACATTACATAGACATTTCCTTCGTACCTTTTTCCAGTGCTTCTAACTCCTCTATAGACTCCTCAACATTGACTTTACTAACTTGTCTTGAAGCTGCCCGTAACCAATCTTGCACGAAAATCAAACCTTGTACCGTCTTTTATCAAACATAAAAATAGATTAAATAATCACTAAAATAAAACATATGGAATTTAGAGATCATTATAGAGAGAAGATAATAAATTACCTTAGGAGTTAAAGAGCTTCTAAACTGATCAAGATGACGTTCCCCCGTGCTGAATGCAGACTTTGAAGCTACCGTGGATATCGGCATAGCAAGTATATCACGTGCCATACGTGAAAGAATTGGAAATCTATGCCCATTAAGTTGCCACCAATTTAATACATCATTTTCCTCATCTTCACCCATTTCTTCATTCAAATATCGCTCAAACTCAGGCCTAACACTCACATATTTATCCTTTGATCCCGTTGAAGTTCTCATCTTCTTAACTTCATCCATGATCTCCTTCTTCCAACCATCAGCCCCACCAAATATATCATCATCATCATCAATAAGTGACACATCTGGTGTTGTTTCACTTGTTTCCCCACAAGGAGGAGCAATAGTAGGAGTGTACAAGTTCTTATACTCATCAAACAAATCATATGCAGCTTGTTTCACATCCTCAAACAAATAATCCCCTTTTTCTTGACCATACATTTTACGCAAAGATACTTGAACACCAACTAATCTCACTTTTGGATCAAGTAAAGCTCCCACATAGATCAACATATTGAACTTTTTTGTAACACCCCGAATTTTCGTCCAATTTAAAACCATTTAAAATCACGAGTTGCAGCGGAAAAACTCTGGAAATCCGAAGCGTTACCGCCGTATTTAATGTTCAAATCAAATACAAGGCTAGAAGAAAAATAAATGCTAGAAACCTCAACCAACCATACTAGATAATTAAATATTAACTATCTTTCAACTAACTTAAAACAATTAATCCAAATGAAATAAAGGTATTAAACTTATTAATTCTCATGCAAGAGAATTAATCTTCTTACAATGATAAAATCCCAATAATATCAATGTTACAAATTAAGCAATAAAATAAATGTTTTTAGAAGATATACTATCTTCTTGGCACGCCTCCTCTTTAGCTCTACTCCTGGAGCTATAATCCTGTCAATCTACTCCTCCATATAGACAAATTCCATATAGGTTCATCATAGGTCCACCATTTGAAGAGACATGGACAACTAACACAAGTAAAAAGGAAAACAACTAATCAGCGATGCTGAGTAATTCATAACCACATAATCCATCTCAATCTCCAATATTAAGTTCTCATGCTTAATCAAATAACCAATCATGCTTTAAGGATAAAGACAACAGGCTTTAAAAATAAAGACACAATAATCACCAAATAATAAATCTCAGTATTTATTATTATCCATTAGCCAAGTTCATTAGAGAGAAGAGAATCGCATGAATTATCAAACCAACCACAGTCGATTCAATAGGATCTTAGTCCCGTACACAGTGGCAAAAGAGGGATCAACCGTCCCGGAGTATAGATGATTCCCGAAGTAATTCTAGATGTTCCTAAGTATGCATACCCTCTCTCAACCCTTAGGTTTACAAGAAGAACTGTTCCGCAGAACCACTCGCCCAATTACTCAGTATGGATACAAGATTTCCAAGACATTGAGGCCATAACCAATGGAACCACTCAACGCTACAAGTGACAAATTCCCATTTGCATCCTTTGGTGGATCTCTCACACAAAGAAGTCTTAACTCTCAATTCAATTTAATATGGTGATCACATAACAAGTAATACACATAATCTTGGCACTCAAGTAACCCAATATGGTTACAATTTTCCATGGCATATTACATGAAAGGGCATCTAGGCCTTAATTCAAAACCACCTAATCAATAGTTAAAGTTCATATTAACTTATTGAGTAACATGCTTCTAACATGAATCCACATGCTTACTAATATGGTACAAAATAGCAATTCCGAGCTATATCCATTTGAACAATTATTAACATAACTTTTTTCGTTCAATAACCAATAATAAAACATGTATCTCCTCACATGAATATTAATCAAGTAGACATTGCTACACAAGTGAATTTCCAACATTATACATGCATTCACTAACATATAATTCTATACGAATTATCACAAGGAAATAAACATCAATTATTCCTTCTCAATATTCACAAGTCCAAATATGAAGTCACACACCTAATTCAATATTAGACAAATGAACACAAATTCCCAAGCAATATGAATTATGACAAAGAGATTGCATAATTCATAGAGACATGAATTTACCTTTCACAATAGGCAATCACACAAATAATAAACGTAAGCTCCTTACGTTCAAGCGCGGTCAACGGGTCATAACAAATCCACAATGTAACAATAGTCAATACCTTGACTTCTAAACCACTTTATTAAACTTTAAAGATGATTTAGTACTCTTAATCTAATTAATTAAGTTTCTGGAATTTTCAGTTACTCATGCATGCTTAAAGTTTCCAAAAACGAATTTGCATAAACAAAATAGGAAACTTTCCAAAACCCTAAACAAGTCAACTAGTCAAAGCAAGTCAACACCCAAACCACATCACCATCACCACCCATCACCACCGCTGACCGCTGTCAGCGACGGCTGGTGGCGCCGGGCAGCCGCCGCTGCTGGCCGCACGACCAGCAGCCCGGCGCTGCCGGCTGCTGCAGCACAGCAAGGTGCTGCCGTGTGCAGCACACGACCAGCACACGACCCTGCCGTGTTGCACCGAACCAAAACCTTTTTTTTTTTGTTAATCAATATAACAAACCCTAATCTAATTAAATCTAAAATACATAAATTTCCAGATTTAATTAAATTATAAAGATCTAACCTTTTTCATTCAAACTTGATTCAATTTAGTAAAAACCACAAATCAAACCCTAATCATGATTCTATCATGCAAATTAAATAGAATCTAACAAACTCTAGATAAAACTTAATTAGGGTTTATCATACAATACTAGGGTTCATGAAAAACATACTTGAATTGAATCAAAACGTTTAATAATTCAAAGGAAAACAATTTAGCATACTTACTTCAAAATTCAAGGGATTAAAGTTGAGCAAGATGGACTGTGAAAAGTGATGAACTTTTCTCCTTCTTTTTGCTCTGGAATTCGGCCGTGTGTAGGGAGAGAGAGAGAGACGTTTCTTTTTTTTGTTTTGGTAAAGAATCAGTTATGTGAGGAAGTTGAGTATATTTAGGAACCCCCAAATCTACTCATTCTTTACTAAACTGCTTCCTTCCTTAAAAACTCTCCTTAATTCCCTCCACTTACCAAATATTTTAGGAAACCAAATTTTGCAAAATAAAATCTGAATATTGGCCGAAAATATTGGCCCAATCCTCTTCTCATAATTTCGGTTTTATTTATTTGGCCCAATTATAATTTAATTAGGTCCAAAACCAAAACCCAATATTAATTAGGTACTCAAAACATTTATGAGCCCAATTAATTATTTTAAATACGAAATTGCATTTTCTTTTTAAGTAATTATTATTCTAAAATGAATAAAAATTACGGGGTATTACATTTTTTGTCTCACCCCAATACTTGTCAAATTTTTCTCTCATATTAATAGCCATTTCATTAAAATCTTTGTCATTAGAACACTGCAACTTGTTCAATGTTTGAAGAGCTACACCAATATTCAACAAACCCACGTTGGATGTCACATTCAAAGAACCAAAACATTGTTAGTCAACAAATAAAAGTTCTTTAAAAGAACAACAAGTTTCTTAACAACTTCTCAATCCTTTTCTTCAAGGGCCCCTATTACTTTAAAATCTGCTTCCTTTGAGAGCTCAAACATGCCAAAAACACGCTGAAATTTTATTGCCGTACTCAACATGATGTATGTCGAATTCCATCTAGTACACACATCAAGAGACAACAAAGACTTAGTCTCAATGTTTAAAACAATTGCAAATTGTTTAAACTTCTCTAACCTAGCAGGAGAGTTTCTAATATATTTAACCGCCATTCGAACTCTTTCAACAGATTTTGTATTGTCTTTCAATTTCAAACCATCCCAAACAATAAGGTTGACAATGTGAGCAATACATCTCATGTGCAAATATTTTCCATTACTTATACCACCTTTCTGTTGCACCATCTTTTGCAAATTAACACAAGCAACATCATTTGAGGAAGCATTATCAACAGTCACAGTGAAAAGTTTACCATCCAAACCCCAATCTTCCAAACAAACCTCAATAGCTTTAGCAATGGCCTCACCCTTATGACTAGAAATTGGACAAAAGTTCAAAATTCTTTTGTGCAATTTCCAATCATTATCAATGAAGTGAGCAGTCAAGCACATGTAATTGATTCTTTGAATAGATGTCCATGAATCAGTTGTCACACAAACCCTTTGTGATACCCCAATACTTTCAATAATTATTATATCAATTTATAAATGATTTATAAATAGTTTCGGAGATTAAATCGTATATTTATTTAAGGATTCAATTTATCCAATTAAAGCCATAATAATATTAATTATTATTATGGGACTTTCATAAATTATATTTATTAATTTTGAGGAGTTTAATTAAAATATTTTATATATGAATAAGAATTATTCATATAGTTTTAATTAGTTCTAATTGGTTTTAATTTGCTTTTTAATTCAGAAAAATTATTAAATTAATTCCTAAACCTAGTAGTCTTTGACTTGGGTTGACTGAGGGCCTATATAAGGAACAAGGTGAGACAATTGATCAGTTTTGCAAACTGAGCCAAAACCCTCAAACTCTCTTCTCTCTCTCACCATCCACTCTCTCTTTCTCTCTCTCACCCGAGTTCTCTCTCTCTCTCTCTCTCCACCGGCGACCTCCTCTGCCATCGCCGACCACCGGCTCCCAGCCCTCTCCCGCCGGTATTCTCTCTCTCCTCCTCTTCCTCGCGTTTTCTCTTTCTCTCTCTCCCTTGCTCTGTTTTGGTCCCCCTCCCCTGTTCTGGCTGTCGCGCCACCGTGAGCCATCACGACGCCACCAGGCCATGCCTGAGTGGTCGCCGGTGATGACCCATGGTCGCCGACCAAGCCGCTCTTCTTCTCTCTCTTTCTTTTCTTCTCTCTCTCCTTCGCACTCTCCTTCTCTCCCTTTTCGCGATTTTCTCTCTCCTCTCCTCGCCGGCGCTCCGGCGACCATCACCACCGATCATGGTGGCCAGTGGGTGGTGATGGTGATGATGGGTCGGGTCATGGTCCCCTTGCATGGGTACTCGTGACCTAGACCTAGTTTGGAAGTTAGGGTTTCGTTTTATATATTTTTGTAATTATTTAATTGATTTTCAGTATTTTTGATTTAATGTTTATATTTTCTGTACTCGTTCGGAACCCGAATTAGGATTTTCAAAAGCCTATATTGGTTGAAATAAATCAAGGAATTTAATAAAAATATCAGACTGAGATTTCGTTACTGTTTGTATTTTCAGATTTAATAAATACTGATTCGGTAATTATTTTTAATTAGGACTTAACGAGCAAGCGTGATTATCGTTGATTGGTTGGAGCATACTTATTGTTGGTAGCGTATTAGTGGTAAGCGTTCATGCCTACCTTCTTCCAAAGCCCCATCAAAACTATTTTGATGTGTTATGTGCTAATTGGAAAATTGTAGTGAATTTAATATGCAAGGCATGATTAAATTATATCGTCGTTATTATGAGATTTATTAAGCATGATTCACCGCTGTAAATATAATTTATAATTAGCATATCGATGTTATCATGTTTTGGGAATTAATTAGTCCATATGATGATTATTGGGCAATTATTGAATGGTGAATTATTAGTATTATTATGTTATTAAATAAGTGCTAATTGGTATGAGTATTATTGAGTGCTAGTGAGCACCTATCTATTATGGATTGAATGTCTTTGGATGATTGTGAATTTTTGGATATCGTGTTACCCTGCCGAAGTGCTGCCGAAATTTGGCTAGACATTACTTGTCTTCATTATTGAATTATCGTCGTTATTGAATTAAAGCATATTTAATTCTCATCGTATTGAATTATCATTATCGTTGTTATTTACTATTCATTGTCTAGAGCATGAAATGAATTAGTAAGTCGTGGTCTCGTAGTACCACTTATGTCAACCAATGCAAATTATGTGAATTGAATTAATTGAGAGTAAGACTCCTAATGGATCCCTAGGAGTAGTCGAGCTATCAGGATTGCACCTAATGGTGTAGTTCAAGGGATGAGTGATTCCCAATTTACTTATGGGCACCTCGCAGTGTGTCTGGGACGGATCATTCCCCATTTATTAAGTCCTCTAGGCTCGTGTAATTGTACAAGAGGTAGTGTGCACACTAGAGTCATTAAGTCCATGGCGTGATTGTATCTTCGATAAACAGTATGGGTAATCGCTGTTTTATAAGCTCTCTTACATCTCTCTAATCAATACGGATTGTCTGTGTCATATTTCGTATGATCACTATACAAGAATTGTGTATAAAAGAATGTCGTTATGCGTATGCTTGATTATCTGCTTATGTGCGTATGCAAATGAATTTCAATGATTCTTCTAAAACCTCAGGTGAGGTTTGGGAAATGTTTTTACTGGGTACGAATGACGTTTATTCAGTTTATCTGATTTTTGTTTCTCTTTTGTTTCTTTTCTTTTCTTCTGTATTTTTGTTTCCGTCACGGAAACCAAAGTGCAGGTTTAGATTGATTGAGGACGTACAGCTTGGAAGATTAGAGTTGGCGTCAGTTTATGGAACTGTTTCTGTTTGGATTAGATCGTGGGAATTGATTATGGTTTAGTTATTGGATTTGGTTTTGCCCTTGAAGGCCAGTTGTAATAAATTTGATTAATGGTTTAGCTCACTATATAGACAACTCTGATAATAATAATTGTTTAGAATTATTAGTTCCTTAGAAGCTCCCTTTGATGCTTAGTCTTTTCTTTCTGCTTAGCATTTACTCCTTAGTGATAAATGTTGCAGTAACTAACCCTTGGGTCCGTGACGGTTTGGCGGTGTCGAGTCGTGGATAGCGATGTCGATAGTTTCCAGGAAATCGTTGCGAATTCGGGGCTGTTACACCCTTTCACACGAAACAGTTAAAAATTCTTTCAACTTCTTTTTTTCATTCAAATAAAGTTGATAGCAATCACGAGCCACAGTCATACGAGAAGGTAATGTAAATTCAGGGCATGCAACTGACATCAAGTGCTTAAAACCAGGCTTCTCAACAAAACGAAAAGGCAACTCATCCACTATGATCATATAACTAATTGCATCCCGAACTTCATCAACATTTAAAACCCATTTCTTCAATTTCCCCTCCCCTGGTTTACCCTCAACAGACTCTAAAACCAGTTTACTTTGCTTCAATTTACCCTCATTGGATGGATTCTGTTTACAATTCAGCCAATGTCTACTCAAGTTTTTTGTACCATTTATAGTTGGGTCAGCAGCAAAGGTTGTACCACAATACTTACATTCAGCTCGACGATGGCCACTTTTTTTGAGGTACAACTTGTAGTCCTTCCAAAATTCTGCTCGTTGTTTGCTTGAGCAGTCAATTTATTCGCGCTCCTCTTTGGGGTCATTCCGATCATCATTTGACTGTGATACTGATGTTTTCTTCTTTGGAGAGTTTACCTCAACACCGGGTTCAACATACTCCTCATCGTCACTAACATCAACTGAATCATGCCTTTGAGTTGATTCGGTTGTTTGGCTAGAAAAAGGCACTCTTCTTCTTCTTTTGGATTGAGAGCTCGACATCTTATTCACAAATAAAATTTCATTATAATTTAGCATAAATGTATAATTACTGGCATCATATTTTTATATTAAAACAACTAACTTGTAGAAAGCTTACATTGGATGATAGTTGGTCCGTGTTCACTAACTATTAAGCATCGAATACATGGTGACTGGTGAGTAAAAGAACTATGTCACTAACACTATTAAAACCCACACAAATTAAAGAGAAAATACAATTATCTTTTATAGTGTATCTAATTTGGTGAATACTAATCTAGCACCCTAACTAATACTGTAATTCTGTAAACCACACAAACAAATTTCTAATTTTTTTTTTTTTTGTATGATTTCTAGCTAGAGGAAGTGGCAAGTTGATAACTTCTGATATGTTTGCCCTAAGAGAAGTTCGTACCCCAAACCCCCAAAAAAGTAAAAAAAACAAAATTCATAAACCAAAGAAAAAGACTTAACAATGGATTCCAGAAATAACAAAACAAAAACCCTTCACAATCAATTTCAGAAACCAAACAAAAGACTTGACGATCAATTTTAATAGAACATAGAAATCAGAATAGCAAAAAACCAATATGTAAATAACAAAGACAACATGAAGAGAGAGAGATAGAGACTTACCAAGGTACAGGGAGCTTCGCAATCTACAATTCTCAGTCACGGGCTCGCCGAAAAGTTCACGAACTCCGGTGATCAATCGGTGGACAGAGAGAGGAGTGGTCGGTGGTCAGTAGCTCACAGGTCAGATACTCAGATGGGAGAGGAGAGAAAGTGTGTGAATGAGGCTAAACCTAATTTGCTTCAAACACTAGTAACTAACGATAAGCAGTAAAAGGCTAAAAGCCCAAAAGCCAATTATTTTATTTTTTTTTTTTTTAAATCAAAGTTTTCGGTCCAACCAGGTCCAGACCTGGAAAAGACCGAACCGGACCTAAAACCGAAAATACTAATAAGGTGGACCGTGGACCTAACCTAATACCATCGGTTTGGTCTAGGTCCAACCCGGTTCGGTTCGGACAGGTCCAAAAAACAGGTTCATGGTTTCTTATGTGCAGCCCTAGTAATGAAGGCCCCGACCTTCTTCAACAACCAACAAAGGATGTCACTGATTTCTTTGCCAAAGCAAACTTAAAGTCATTGTCTCTTAAGCCGTTCATTAAGGCAATGTAAGATACTTCATCTGAGAAGGCAACGATTTGGTTTTCGATCCTCATCATTGAACCACCTAAAATATCTTCTGAGATCTTCATTCTCTCTTTGTATGATGTTCAGGAAGTGAACGATTGTCTTTTTCTTTTGTTTATTGGTCAATAACCTGTCTGTGGACTGAGTCGCAAGGCCAGCAAAAGCTATGAATCCTATGTCTTGGAAGGTTTTTGAGCCACCTTAGAGCTGTACACGTTAGGGTAGACTGGAAGCATCTACCCCAGACCACGTCACTGGACTCTCGTAGCATCATCTGTGACCCAAAGATGGTCAGGTGATCGTTTTGGTCCATCTTACCAGCGTAGGCGGGCATTGAAGGCATTCTCGGCTTGGGAGGCATGAGAGCGCTCATGATGGCTTGGCTGAATGGCAGAGGGATTAGTGTGGGCCTACCCGGAATACTGACATTCAATGACCAAGGCACTCATTCAAAGGATGTCTCTCATTGCCAATGTGACCCACAAAGGGGTTGGGTTGAACAAGTTCATTAGGCTCTCTATAGTCATCGTTTCCCTCTTCTCCCCCACAGTCCTTTCCATAATCATCCTCCCCATAGTCTAAATAAACTTGAACACTTTTGTGGAGGTTGTTTACCTATAAACTTGACCCTCTATGAGGCTTCGGAGGTGAGATGGAGTGAGTGATGGTTGTTCTGTATCATAGGTGTCGAGGCTGATTGGGACCTCACGCAGTTGCCTCTGTTGTATCTATAGGACCTTCTTGGTTTTAATGTATTTCCGGGAGTCCAATCTACACTGATCTCCCTGGTGGCCAACCTTAGATTTTGGGTTTTGCCGACCAGAGAGTTCATGGGCCTCTTCCCCTCACGCTTAGACAATTGTCAACCCTGATTTGGGTCATTTGGACGACCAACATGAGACGGGTTTGGACGACCATCCAGTGACAAAGTTAGCCGACCATTTACGGAATTCAGGGCTTGATATGACAAGGTGATGTGTCGAAAAATAAATCCCGAATGTTTAGGGGGTTTCCATTATTTCCACGACTGCTACATGTCATCTCTTTACTGGTTCGTTGACTTGTTTATTTTCTGATGACATGGCAGTGTGGGGCACTTAAAAGGAATATTTTGGGCCCCAACAGAAATGTTAGTGTTTTTGTTAAATCCAAAATAGGCAAATATTAGAATTTTTCTGAAATGGAGGGAGTATAAGTTATTTGGTCCGCTTGTATAACAAAAAGATGTGATAGATAAGATGATTTGTTACCTTAGATACTTTGGTGGAGGTTTGATGTTCAAATCCACCCGATCATACTTTTTCACGTTATTTATTTATGTTTCTTAGTTTTTTTTTCCCTTCCTTTTGATACAATTATTTCAAGAGACACATATATTTTTTTTTTCTTTTTTGACTAAATGTATTTCTTAACCATGAATGTAAATTTTTATTTAGTACAATATGTTACGAACCTCTACCTTTCTCTTTTTCTTTTGTTCTGTCGACAATCTCTCGTTGTCAAAAGGCATGTGCCTTTTTGCATATTAAGCCTCCGATAGATTTTTTTTTTTTTGAAGGGATGTGCTATTCACTTTTAGAGTGCAAATTGTACTCTCATGTTTTTTTCACACGAGGTCAAAACAAAAGAAAGAGAAAAATTATAAATAAATCATTAGTTAGTCCATATGTCACACGATAAGGTTGATGCAAATTGCACTCTCAAGATGAGAGTGTGCTTACCGTTTCTCTGCTTGGAAACTATTGGCGTGCGCCAAACAAACAAATAAATCAAATCAAAAGCCCATAAAAGAGGCCAGCTCACAAAGTATACAGTCAAAATCAACTTCGGTAGATTACCTCTTGTTTTGGAGGATTCTTTTGTGTGCGCTCTACAGGCCATCTCCTGTATGTACTGTGAAATGATTTTTTTCCCTAGTGGATGAATAAAATGGCCTCTGCAATTCTTCCAAAAATAAAAAAAATTAGATTTTTAGATACGCCATTGCGATCTAGGCAATATGAATTGATTATTTTCAATCCAACACATATTGATCTATCATTTAGTTTAGCTTGAGTTTCCATTCGATCTATCGAAATGAACAAATACTTGCCACTACTAAAGTTCAAAAATTCCATTACAAAAGGGGTATTTTGGACAAGAGATCCTTTAAAAAATTCCATAAATCATTAGATATTTGGAGAAGGAAAGTGGATAAATATTTGTCTAATCAGTGGGGAAGTTTACACGGATGACTTGTGAATTTGTTACCTTTTGTTGTTTTTAAGTTTAATTTGAAATTTACTTATTTGAGTTCCAATGCACAAACTTAGGCTCTATTCTTTTCACCTGTTAAAAATGAACTCAACAAAACTAAATTAAACTAAATTGAATTGATTTTTTTTAAACTTGTTCTTTAACAATTTAAAACTCGTCGAACCATATTCAATATTGGACTCATTTTAAAGTATGCTATGAAATTCCAATGACATAAGTATCATAAATTTAATTTGGAATAAAAGATTACCTGAGTGATAACTTACACATGAACTAAACTGAATTGAAATGTACTCAACTAAATTTAGTGAAACTAAGTTGAGCAGAACATATCTAATATATATATATATATATATATATATATATATATATATAAAAGTGAATGTGCATCATTGCTAGATTGACATGTAGGATTGACACACAAGCAAATATTGACACGTAGGTTTGGACACATAAGCAAATATTGACATGTCATCAAAATAGTATAGGTGCATGTATCTTCTATTAGTAATATTTAATTATTATCTTAATTTCATAGTATAGGTGCATGTATATTCAATTAGTACTATTAGTATATGTGCATGTATCTTCCACTATGCATATCAGCATATGTATCTAATAAATTATTACCAAACATTATTTTTATTGGAACTAAATATATTCATATAAAATCGTCTATCACGCGGGGCATGCAATTAGAATTAAACATGAAAGTAAGAAAGTTGATTTGATGAGTATAGAAAAAGAGAGGTCCACAAATTAGAAATTTCATAACAATATGTGCCATAGGCGAATAATTTGTTTCAAGTTTGTACTAATGACAATATTTTAGTTGTTATAAACACACAAACCGTGCATCGCACGGAGAAAGTAACTAGTCTTATTCTAATCGTCCATATAAGATAAGCTAGATTTGGGATAGCTTTGGAAGTGACTCACTGGCTTACCCTGACAATTAGGTTTCACACCAATTAATCCATGTACACTTCATGTGGTTCCCACAGACTCATCTCCTAATTCTTTTACTTTAATTCCTTTCCAATGTTAAGTCCACGTAAGATCTCAAATGATTAATTTGTTCAACCACGATCTCTCATGATCATTGCTAGTAACTTAGTCAGCCAAAAATCCCTTCCTTTAACCCATGTGATAGAAATACAAAATTATTGAATATTCAAATTGAGAAGAAAAATAGTTTTTTTTGAAAACACAACTCTTAATTCAAGTTGTTGGTTGGTGGGAAACTCAAAGTATTTGTGAAGTTAGTCTAATGGCATTAGACTAAGTACTCAGAAAAAGCTGTGAAGTTCACCCAACAATATATAGCAATAAATAATTACTGTATATAAAATGCATTTAGAAGTTAGAACATAGTAAATCTACCTCTGCATCTATCAATCTGCATTCCAAAAAATAATTAAATATTCTTCTTAATAGGTTTTGTTTGTTTGGTGTAGCAACAAAAAACACATATTATAATGTTATCAATACTTAATATTTGAGTGTCGGCTAATCCTTAATTTTTTCTTGACTATAGTAAGGTACAAATTGACATAGGCAAAGAGTGAGAGTCTGAGACTGTTGGCAGAGAAATATTTCTATAGATGTATTAATACAAGTCAAGTTGAGATATAAAGTATAAACATGCCGACTGGAGGCATTGTGGTGCCAACTTGTGGCAAAAATATATTATTAATATATTATGAGGTCTTGGCCTAATGGTAAAGACTGAGATCCTAGGTACATTAGGTCCCAGGTTCGTTGTATGAAAATTTATTGTATTGGCCTTTGTACCTTCCTTAGACCAAAAACAAAATATATATTATAAATCACATTTAGGTAAAGATGATCTCACTTGATAGTTGAAAAAGATTTGCTTTTTTGGTAGTACCAGAATATGAATTAAAAAATCGAGTATTACTCCATTTATACTAAATAAGTAACACAAAAACTCATATCATGAATTAACCTTATGTATCACTCAGCAAAAAAAAAAATGTCATTAAATAAAAGGTATACCCATCAATGAAAAGGCACTCCCTATATACAAAATGATTGTACTTTATATTGCCTACATCGCCTCATAAGAGAAATGTTCAAAAAAAAAAAAAGAAAAGTTAGAGAAATGTTCAAAATAAGAAAAGTTAAAGGTGATCGAACAAAAATAGAATACCTACTATTGAATCCAGAAGCGGTTGAAATCAATGGTTTTGGAATTATAATATGTTTTAACGGATCACTTTGAGAGCCTAAATTGAGGAACCGCCACCAATCGGATCCAATTCTAAATCCTGGGTTTTAGGATACACAACCCATTAATACAAGGTCTTAAACTTGTTTTTGATTATGGGTTCCCCAGTTGTTTAATATCTGAAATCGTACCTGATGAACTAGTAATATTCATTTTAGCTCGTTGCAATTTTACATTACAATTACAAAACTTTTTTTTAAAGTGACATAAGTTATGCATAAATAATTCATTTTATACAAGTTATTGTGTTTAGATTTACAAATTATACCATTTTGCATTGGATTGTAAATTTTGTGTGACTTGTATTAATTTTAAATATTGTTGTGTTTTCAGAAACTTCATTTTTTAAGGTACGATAGTATATAGTTTGTTTTTTAAAAATAAATACAAGATTATTTAACTAGAAATTTTAAAAAAAGTTAAAAGAAAATTGAGTACTCGAAACACGTGGATACCCACCATATTTAATTTCAAATCCTAAATCAGAAATTAGTAACAGGTAGATGCACTTCTTGATCCCAGCATCAAGAATTGGCACCAATCGAATATGATTTTTTTTTTTTGAGATATCTACCCGGGTATCCGATCATACTCACCCCTAAAAAAAGTCATGTAGATATACACACGCATTTGTCTAGCAAAATTAAAATAAAATAAATTTAAGCGTCTAATTAGGAAGCTTAGTGTATGTAAATATGGATGCAAATCATGTGTTTGATGCGAACTATGCATGATGCAAGTCATGGCTCAGACACGAACAATGCATTTGATACATACTTTTTTCTTTCAATTTTGTGTTTTTAAACCAGGAAAATAAAGAATAAACAAGATAATTCCTCTTATAAGTATCAACCCAAATAGAAATTAGTCTTGGGCATTTTTCTAACATTACAAGATTACAGGAAACTCACCAATTTCTTTCCTTCCAAGAAGCGAACTTCACAGGTTGTTCATTAATCAACTCAATCACAAAACTAAATGTAAATAACACCTAAAAAAACTGCATTTAGAAAAACTAAGCTAAGCTATATTGCATAAAAATAAAAATAAACACATGATCAAGACAACCTTAACTATTTGGAAATTGCCCCGTAACAAATACACAGTGATGAATAAGGAAACTATGATTAATTTCCTAACACCAAAAATTTTCAAAAATTAAAAAAGCGGTGAATAATCTAAACAATAAAATAATGATAGCAAATAGATTTTTAGCTTGGACGATCGATTAGTCATGCTAGATTCACCTAGTCGTTTTGTTCGTTGCTCAATTGTAGAAAGTGTTCACTAGTAAATGCACACACATTGTATTCTAGTTCAATTAAGTGATGTTTAGTTCAGTTCAGTGATGCTGAGTTTAGAAACATACTTTTTGTCTCACATATAAAATTGTGTTAAATTTAATTAAGTGGTGTCCAATTCAGTGGTGTTGAATTCAATTCAGACCAATTCTGATAAGTTTAACTCTAAAAAATACACCCTATATGTATATATAGGTTGTATAAGTTTCGCTAGTGAAATTTATTATTTTCTTACAAACACATATCACTTGCTTGATATAATAAGACATTTAATCATCATTGCATAAAAATGTAGATTAATGTCTTGTAGTAGGCTGAAAGGACAACAATATGTGCATGCTTTGGCACTGAGACAAGGTCTCGTGCGTTTTTTTTAGAGCTTTTCCGATCGGTTCAGTTCAGAAGTGGTCGCGTGTCGGTTAAGTGATTTCAGTTAAGTCAGTGATGTTAGTTCAATTCAGAAACGTACATTTTGTCTCACATTGAAGTGGAGTTCAATTCAATTCAACGGTGTTCAATTGTGTTGATTTCAGTTCAATGGTATTGAATTGGACCTAAAGAACGCACCCTACAACATTTTCACAACTTATAAGCTCTTTCACCGCAACTTTGACCACATTCTCCCTTACTACTGATCTTTGTCTAGAGTACTGCACTCCCTAACTATAGTGATCAAATCATCTCTAATATGGAAGGATTTGGTTTTAAATCCATGAATCCCTGACCTTCTGTGTATAAACTATAAGGAGTTCTCATGCAAATGATATCTTTTAACTCAATCAGTCCATACTATACTTGTATTAAACTCTAGTTTCCAAAATATTTTCACGACAAAAGTTTGATTTCAACGTTATGCTTGTTTAGCATGGAAACCTCATTCTTTGTTTGAATTATGTCCATTACTACAACTCACAAAAAAATTCTTCCTTTTTCCTTCAGATACACTCTACGTAGAAGGCTCTGCACATCTTATCACATTTATGAGCCTTAGTTGTTCCTAGCAAATTACTCCTAAATTCTCTTTGCTAGGCTTACCAATCTGCTTCAACACATTAGTCAACACAAAATAAAAAATGTATCTTCTAGACGTTCAAAAAATTAATGTATCATATAATAATGAACATTCCTTGCAATAAGTGTTAGCAAATTTTTATGAGCCTTAGGAGTAATTTGCTAGGAATAACTAAGGCTCACAGCAAACACAAAAATTCGTATGAGACGCTCTCAAAGTGATGAGGCCTTCTCTAACAAGCATGACTTCATGTTTAATGGCGTATGTAGCATGGGGAACAAGCCGGACAACCAGTTTTGTCGGAAATTTTTGCTAAAATACCATACTTTTTGGGATTTGTTTTGAAAATTATTGCTAAAAGATCATACTTTTGGGATTTGTTTTGAAAATTATTCCTAAACTACACTAACAATTCAATTTTGTCATCCATACTATTTAATAGTTTAGTTTTGACATCCATATTATTAGTACCCTAGATCTGCCACTGATCATACTTATGTCATATTTGGCTATAGAGGGGGCCTCGTCTTGAGGAGGCCTCATAGAAAACCTTTTACCTAGCAAATTACTCCTAAATTCTGTTTACTAGGTTTATCAATCTCCTTCAGCATATTAGACAGCAGAAAATCAGTGCACCAAAAATCATACAATTTAAAGAGAACAAAATTTATTAATCAAGTTTTCCCTACACAAAGTAAGAACTACCACAAGCCAACAATCACCTCATTTATATTATTCCTAGCAAATTACTCCTAATAGATAAGCTTACTATTCTAATGACAAAATTTCAAATCAAAACAACAATAACGGAAAATAGAAAATGAGTCCAAATGCATATCGTTTCCTTAGAAACAACTATCCATATATTCATATCTGATATCTCATGCCGATTCAATTCATATTATTATTGTCCCCCTAACCCATTCTCTCTCTACTCTTGTCTCTCTAAAATATAGTAACTATATAAAAACAAATTTCACCTAAAAAGAACGCAGAACAAGCTATTCAACTGATCTTCCGCAACCATAAGCTCTCTCTCTCTCTCTTCCTCTTTCTCTTATAATTCTCTCTCTTTGCTCTGCAAGATAACAGCTTCAGATCAGAGAAAAGAAAAAGAGAGGAGAGAGAAAAAAGAGAGAACCTTTAACCATGGTAGAAACTCGTCGTAGCTCATCTTCTTCTAAACGTCCTCTTGATTCTCCTATCCCATCTTCAAAACGCCCCAAGGTTTGTTGGGTTTTTTCCAATTTCCCCAATTTTTATAGGGTTTTTGTTGTTTTCTTTTTCTAGGGTTTGATTTGATTGAATTTGTTTCTATTTTTGGTTTTTTAGGAATCTGAAGCTTCATCATCAACAGAGGATAAATCAAGTTCACAACAACAACAACAGCCAGTTGAAGGTGTGGCTAATCAATTGGGCTCTGAATCTAGGGACCCACCTGAGGTTGGATCCGCTGATCCACCACCCACTGGTTCACCAAAACCCTCAGATTTGACCCTTCCTGATAAATCTCCTTGTGTTGAAGTCAAAGGTGAGTTCTTTTATTCAGTTGCATGTTGGGTTTTCTTTTTGGGGTTTCTTGGGATTTTCTATATTAGCTGGAAGAATTTCCCTCTTTGGTATTTTTTTGGTTTCTTTTTTTGTGTTTTGTAGTGGAATTAAGGGATGGTTTATTGGGTTTCTTGGGATTTCTGTAATAGCTGAGAAGAATTTCCCCATATTGTCATCTTGTTTTTATTTTCATTTTATTTTGTGTGTTCTATAGTGGGATTAAGGGATGATTTCTCGGGTTTCCTAGGATTTCTGTAATAGCTGAACGAATTTCCCATTTTGTTCATTTTGCTATCTTTTTCCCAGTTCTGCAGTGGCATGTTGTTATTTCTTTTTTGGTTTTTTTTTGGATTTGTATTTGTTTGTTGAGATAGTTCTTTATTTTATTCATTTGGGTTTCTTTTTTGTTATGTTACTAAGTAGGATTTGGGGATGGGGTGGCAGATTTCAAAGAAGGGAAGGTGGGTGGGAAGAGGCACCGGGTGAAGCGCAATCTTCGAACCGAGCCAACTGCATGGGCGCAGCTCATTTCCCAGTTCTCTCAGGTGGGTTTTCTTACATCCACCCTTTATGCTAAAGTTGTGAACTTTTATCCTCCCTGTTACATGCTTTGTGTTTGTGAACTTGTAGTGTATTGCAATTTGGGTCTTTCTTTACATGGGGGCGGGGTACAAGAAAGTGATTTTGTTAATTAGTTCAGGCGGTTAATATGGGTGGCTGCAGTGTCATCTTTGATGCGTTAAAAAAGAAATCTCTCAGAGATTTGGGTGGATATGAGGTGTGAGTATATGTGATTAGGATATGAAGTGAGAAACAGCTTAATCTTACTGGACTTTTCAATTGAATTTTGAAAGATATCTGAGGGGAATCTACAACCTTAGCTTCTTGAATCGTGCTGTTAAACTTTGAACTAAATGTCTGGAATTGGGCTGTTTGAGGTTTGATAGCAAATTCTAATGAGATATTCTCAGTTCTTTGAGGTAGATTTTCCTACGTCCACCCGTGGTTAAAATGTGTCAACTTTATCCCCCCTGTTGCATGCTTAACTTTTATGCCCTCAGTTGCATGCTTAGAGAACTCGTAACTCTTGTGATATTGGGTATTTTTCAAGAGTCGTGCTTTATAGGGTCCCCGAGCACAAGAAAGTGATATTGTGATTTTGATTTGGTATGTTTAATTGTAGATATGGTCTTTGAAGCCGTAAAAAAGGTTGGTTTTTTAAATTTTCTGGATACTTGAATGCGTAATTACAACTTTGAAGTCGGCTAAGTATTGCAATATGTGGAACACATTGGCACTAAAGTGTCTGGTTATGTAATTTCAAGGTATATTGTGAGGAGAATTACAAGCCTAGCTATTAAAGAAATTGATTTTTAAGCTACTCAATTTTGAACTAGACATCTTGTTGTTGGTAGATTACAGATCACGGATAGGGAACTGGATTTTGAGATGCTTTTATGTTCTGATGAGATCACAATGACGGGGAGGGTGAGAGATCTATCTAGGCCTATCGTGGGAGATATAGGCCTACCTGGGCCTCTCTAGGACCAAATCTAGTGTCGACAAAGGGTTTGGAGTCTCTAGTTGCCATGACACCAGGCCCTACTTTGTGGGAACAGAAGGAGTGTAAAAACAGGGAAAGCCACTTGGCAAGCAAAATCCCCATAACAGGTTTTGGCTTTAAAAATCAAAGTTCATAACCAGAAACGATAAGCAAGCCACCCAATTGGGGGTATATATTACAAAATCTAAATCTAACCTGAAACTAAATCATTTGCATACTATCAAATATTTAATACCAAATGACTTATAGAATCAGGCCAAATATAAACACTTTGATTTTGTAACGCCAAGTCCTTCAAAGGTTCAGTGCCCCCAAGATATTCGAAATTTAAAAAGATCTAAATTCCACAAGGTATTAGGATTGCTATGTAAAAGATGCTGAAATAGGTCTACTTTTTGGGTCTAACAACTTGAAATGCTGATTATCAGAAGAATATGCTTTAAATCAAAAAGAGAAAAGCAAATGATTGAATGCTTCCAGCGAAACGAAGAAAATTTAATCTACATCTAACGCGGTAACGCCAGACTACCCTATGACCACTATGCGTATGCCAAAATGCTGCTGTTTGCTCCTTAAAATTTCTGAAACTCCCTTTCTCTCATCACTAAAGTCCGGGCCATCTGATTGAGGCTCCCTCATCTCTGAGCCTTTAGAAGCCGCCTCACACAACAAAAATCCAGCTTGCCTGCTGCCGAGTTCATGTTGAGAAAGAACCAGTGTCTTACTTGCTGCTCATTTGATTCTGATGTTAACTTTGAGCTTCCTTATGCTCTATTTTCTATGCTGAGATAATGTGTCCAACGCGAATTTCAGAAAGACTTGAGGATTTCATTTTTGCCTCAGAGCATTTCAGACGCAGTGCTGTCCAACAGTTGCGTGCTCCTCTGGCTGCCCCAATCGAGGTGCCATCCTTCCAAGGGTGACACTTTTGTTGCCTTGTGGATGTAGGGCAGAGAAAGAGGTCGATCTCCAGTTACCTGAGAGTTTTACTCATATGTTCACAAATCTAGCCAATCAAACATTTGTGGGAAGAAATCAAGATAAATTTTAGATTTAGGGTTTGATTGAAAGACGTAGAATCTAGATCTGCAAAGTTGAAGCATTGAGAAAGCAGAGACAGACCAAAGTTTAGGGCTCTTGGCCAATGGAGAGGAGCGAATCGGCTAGCAGTTTCATCAGCATGCCGTGGCCGCTGGCCGGCCACCGGACTGTGTAAACTGTGTCAATATCTTGATTAATTAAAAGCAAGCTTGGTTCCAGCCTCTCTGTCTTTTATTAAGTTGGCTGGCTGTCTTTTTAACTCCCCTTCCCTCATCTTAAATACAGCAGCTGTCTTCTTCTTTTTAATTTCTATTAAATGTAAATATGTACCAAAGATCCGCCCCTCTTTTTAGTCGAACAAGTTATATAATGGAAATGTAACTTATAAGAATCATAAAATAAGGGCTCACTCCTTGTGGCCTGACCGCATGAGGCATGCTCCTCTACCTCGTGCCTTGGCTCTAGGGATCCTACCCTTCACGCTTCGGAGAACCTCCTGCCTCTTAAAACAAGCTTGCTACTTAAATCGTACTCTGCCTGGTGATCTGTTGCACTTTTGAGCTTTCTTATAACGGCTTGGCTAACCTGTGCCCCAAGGGCACAGGATAATCACATTGAATTCTGAAAAAAGTAACAATTAGCAAATAGCAAGTACGCGTTTACACTAGTTTTTTAATCATTCCCATTATACCCTTCCTTTCACCTCCTCCTCTCTTCTGTGCATTTTCTTTCGATTAGCAATTAGCAAATAGCAAGTACGCGTTTTGAAAAAAGACCGCTGATGCTCCGTCTTAGCCCGCCGATATTTCCGCCTAACCGTCCACCACCATTTCCCGAGGTTTAAAGGTTTAAGGGTTAGGGTTTGACGGCGGCGCCGTCAAACCATAACCCTAAAACCTTAATTCACAAAATTATGGGTCTTTAGATTTATTTATTTTTGGGAGCTGAATGGTCTTTGGGGTTCTATCATCCTCCCTTTTCCCTTTTCTCTATATTGGCTCGGTGGCGACAGCAAAGCCGGATTGTTTCACCGGAAAAGATTTGGGCCATGAAAGACGTTAATGGTGGACTGGTGGTTGGATTTTCTATTCAATTCTTTTTTCTTTTTTTTTTTCATTTTTGGCTAATTTTGTTGGAAAATGAAAATCTGCAATATAAAGAGAAGGGTATTTACGTAAACTTGAAATGATGCATTTACTGGTAGAATACGAGTTTCAAGATGAACATACAATTACCTTCTTAAAGTAGTACAAATTTCATGTAATGCCCATAATAAATGCTTTCTTAACTTGTGCCCTTAGGGCATAGGTTAGCCAACCCCAAAATTGATTTATACTTTTCTTCTTTTCTGTACAAATTATGAAATACGATTTTGTTTTTAGATAATAAATTTTTTATTAAAGATTTACTTGGAACATTACAAAGCTAGAGGACAATGAGTCCTCCATAAAGAAAATAGAAACAGTTTACAAGTCAGCCCACTCACGTTGCACATCCGTGACAGGAACTCCCTTAAAAACCCCAGCCGCCTTGGCCCAAAGAGAAGCCAAGTAGACTACACGATCCCAAACAAAATCAATTGGCCTGCTAACTCCCTCAAAACTCCGTGAATTCCTTTCTAACCAGACAGACACACCACAAGATGGCCATATAAAAGCAGCGCCACAACACCTTACCCTCCTTCCCTCGCCCCCTGCTTCCAAAGCGCATCTGCAGAAACTGACCCACTGTTGCAGCGCAAGAAAAGTGCTCGCCCCCTAAACAGCCTGTCCCACAGGGACCCGACAAAGTCACACATCACAAACAAATGCAACCAGCTCTCACTCCCTCAGCGACACATCACACACATGTTCGGGAGTAACACCCAACCAGGCCTCCTCCGCTGTTAAAATCGTAATGTGAAATACGATTTTAAATCTCTGGTTTGAGATTATTTCCAATTAAAAATAAGTAACTTAGAGATAATAAATGAGAATTAGCAGGCATTTAGTACAAAGGGGGTGGTTGAAGGAGGTATTATTCATTCATTTGGGTGAAATCCTGCCAAGATAATTCTAATGAAAGCAGCTTTATTTCTCTGGTTCTCGGACAAAAGTGATTATTTCTCTTTGAATCTATGTTTAATTCAACAAAGAATCCGATAATACTAACTTGGTCTAGGGTATCCACTATTATACGTTATACCTATGTTATGGGCGAACATAAAGACCCCGCGCGTGGTGGATATATAATCCGCTGCCTTGATCCGCTTGGCTACATCCGCCCCCTTCCTATTTACTTACAAGTGAACTATCCGTGTATAATTCTTTCTTGCCTTTGTTTAATTCAACAAATAATTCCAATTAAACCCCCTAAAAGTTGGAAAGAGGATAGAATAACAGTAAACAAACTAAACTCTTTAAAAAAAAAAACTTAATCAGAATCTAAATAGAATAGACTGTCTTCACTTTGAAACTTTGCATGCTGCTTAGGTGTAGTAAATATATTACTGATTGGCCATATTGATCTAGTCAACGGGTTACTTTGCATCAGGATTGAAGAATACATACATATTTTATGTACTGTAGGGCGTATTATTTATGGGCAAAGTGCCAAAAGTGCATCGTTCGAGATTTATTGTCTGATTTGACTTTGGACTTAGAATATGTTCATTGGTCTGAATGGGCAGGTTGGGACTGGATTTGAGATTTTAGATCTACAATCGTTTCTGGCTTCCTCTATGTCTGACTTATTTTGGTGGTTATTTAATGTTTAACTTCTACACCTGGAAAAGTATTAACTTTATTGTTTAAGCTTCTCATGTGAAGTTTTGCGGGGAAAAAAATACATGTACTTACCGTGAACTGAGAAGAATTGTTCTAATACTCTTGAGAATGATGTTTCCATTCTATTCATTTGATCAGTTGGCTTTTTGGTATGATTCATTTTCACTTGCTTAATGCTTTACAGAATCCTCATGTCTTTCTTTATGGCACCCAATTCACTGTTGGTCATGGCCGTGGTTGCAACCTCCAGTTAAACGACCCATCTGCTAGTAAAATATTGTGCAAACTTCATCGCATAGAGGTACGGACATTTTGAATGTTAATTTCATATTTTATTGCATATTTCGAGCAACAGGGAAATATGTTATTCATGTTCTAATGATTATATATCGAAATTGACAACTTTCTTTTTTCCCTTTCCCTATAACTATTTTAGCAAGGGGGTTCATCTTCCATCAGACTAGAAGTTACAGGAGGGAAAGGGGGCGTGCAATTAAATGGCAAGGACCTCCCGAAGAGTGCCACTCCTCTACCTATAAATGGAGGCGATGAGTTGATCTTTGGTACTAAAGGAAAACATTCTTATGTATCCTTCTGAATATCTTTATTGTTATTGCTTGATTATCTTTACCTGCCGAGGTATTTTTATTAGAAGAGCTCAAAATTTTCTTCTTCGTGTCATACAAACTTAATTCACCACATTTTTTTTAAGTATAAAAAGTCAAGGCATCATGGTTCTTCCTCTTTGGTGCCTGCCATTAGCTATGAACCTAGGGAGAAGGATAATGGATAAGAGCTAAAACTTGTTTCATAGGCCGATTTCCTTAACACATTGACAGATTTTACAGCAATTGTCGAAAGACACTTTGGTTACTCCTGGCTTGCCTTCTTCACTGCCCATATTAGAAGCTCAGAGTGCTCCTGTTAAAAGCAGAGATGTCAATCCAAGAGGAAGAGATACATCTGCTGTCGCGGGAGCCTCAATATTGGCTTCATTGTCGAATGTTAGCAAAGGTCTTGCAAATCTTCCTCCTCCTAGAGTAAACGACGAGGACTCAGTTCCGGGTTCGCTTTCTGGGGCTTCAGATAACGGAATCTGCGATGTTGACATGAGTGATAGCTTAGATCTTGAAGATTACAATGGTGCTTCCATGAATCAGAAAGAAGTAGGTGCTGCATCTGATGAGATTATGAATATTGATGATGTGGGAAGGGATACTGGTGTGGATGCCGAGGAAGGAAGGGTCCCTGGCTCAGGTAGCGAATTGAGGCCACTTTTGCAGTTGCTTGCGAGGACGTCCAACCCTGATATTGATTTCAGCAGCAGTCTTTCGAAGTTACTGGAAGACCAACGACAACTTAGCGAAATATTGAAGCATATGGATCGTCCAACTTCTGCATCAACGAGGCGCCAAGCTTTTAAAGATACCTTACGCCAGGGCATTCTCAGCTCAGGGAACATTGATGTTTCCTTGGAGAGTTTCCCTTATTATTTGAGGTGAGCAGCTTCAATATTTTGTTTGGTTGTGGAATGCTACCATCTGTTGAACTTCAATGGATTTACAGCTTTGTTTTTATGATGGTTGAGAAAACAGATGCTAATCTGCATGTTCAATAAGCTTTTCTGGGTCAGGTTGGGGAATAGCTCAGTATTCATCACTCCACCCCACTTACTCGTCTTGGTCATTGTCTCAGGTTTGAGTCAGTGGGCCTCCTTAGAGTACAAAGGCTTTCCCCTTTATTTGTTCTTGTTTTATTATCTGGTGTTCTTACTGCTGCTTAGTAGATTATTAAATCTTTTTGTGATTGGTACAAATCATAGTTGTGTTTGTGTACAATAAGAACACTGCGAAGGCTGACATATGTTCTTATTTTGATCAGTTTTTGCGGGGTATATGCTAGTTAATGCATTGAGTCGAATTTTGATCAGTTTTTGCATATTATTGTTTTCTGATGGACTTAAATTGGTTCTTCAATCATGCTGTTGGTTTTCCTGATTTTGATTTTACACTGGTCGCTTGAAAGTTTGATGAAATGTAACTGCTGATCTATGTGTTATTATCCTTCATTCCTCTTAAAATGGTCATCTTAATGGACCCAAGATGTTGACAACTCTTTGACTTTCGAATATAATGGACTACATCGAAATGATTCACCAAATGTCTGCACTTCTTATTTATTGTGAAGTTGCAAACCTGAGGGGGTAGCTCAGCTGGTAAGACATCTGAGAAGTACTCCAGAGGTCCCAGGTTTGAGAGTTCCCTCAGGGCCATTGGAGGTTTTCCTGGTCTTTAACTTTAGGGCCCATGGGAGATGGGACTAGTCAAACAAAGCTTGGACACCCATTTTATCTAAAAAAAAAAAGAAATTATTTATTGTGAAGTTGCGGATGGTCGTCTCACTTATCAAGGTTCAATTGGAAACAACCTCTTTATATTCACTAGGGTAAGGCTTGGTACAGATAAACGCCCCTTACCCCGCTTGTCAAGCGTCTTTCTGGAGGCACTGGGGTTTTGTTGATGTTATCCCCTTTTTTTCAGTTGTGGGCTCCCTCTGTTGTTTTCTGTTGCTTGTAAGCTAAGTTGTTATTTGGTTAATTTTCACAGTTGATTTGAATAGTTTGCTTGAGTTGCCTTTTTGGGCTCAACGAGAGGTCATGGCTGGGGCATATAATAGAGTCTTACTGGTTGGTTTCTACTCGAAATCTCTTATACCTGGAATCTCATACTCTCATGAGTTATCTTCGCTTCAATGGTTGGGCTTTTTTTTTGCTCCCTTTCTACGTGGAAAATATTAGTGCCCTGCTGGTTGGTTTCTACTCGAAACCTCTTATACCGGAATCTCAAGTTATCTTCGCTTCTGTTGTTAGTTTTCTTTTTCTTCCTTTCTTGTGTTTTCTTTTCTTTTCTTTTTTCTTTCTCCTTTTTAATTTTTTTTTAATTTTATTTTTGTTTTTTGGTGGTGAAGGTGTTAAGTTGTGTCCTTTGAGCTAGGGTAACATTTGTGCTTTTAATCTGTTTTAGTTTGGAGTCTTAATTCCTACTCTTAGTAGGTAGCTGGTAAAAGTTTACGAGGTCTAGTACTGTTGCATAGGAAATGATAAAGCCTTGTAAATTCACACCTCCTCTGGGTTGTTGTTGTCATGATTGTTACTTGTCCTCCTCTGAATTTGCTCCTGAATAAGATGTAATTTTGTGCTCTGTACTATGCCAGTGACACTACCAAGAATGTCTTGATTGCTGCTGCGTACATACCCTTGAAGTGCAGTAAATTATTGAAGTATGCGTCAGACCTTCCTACCATCTGCCCTAGAATACTCTTATCTGGACCTGCAGGTACTACAGCTTCTTTAGCTAAGTATATCCATCAGAGATATATGCGTATGATCTGGTATATTCTTTCTATTCAATGTTGTTCATTTCTGAGTTTATTATTATAGGGTCAGAGATATATCAGGAAACTTTGGCGAAGGCACTCTCTAAGCATTTTAGTGCAAAGCTTCTTGTAGTGGAGACTCTTCGTTTGCCTGGGGTAAGCTGCTTTGTAATTTTAGTTTTTGCTTAGGTGCCATCTTAAATAACTAAAAGATGATTTCATAATTGTCGATCTGATCTACCTGCTTGTTTGGAGGAAAGAAGTTAAAGTTTCTCATTGTTTCAGGGATCAACTGTTAAGGACGCTGATATTGCCAAAGAAAGTTTTAGATCTGAGAAAGCTAGTTTCCACGCAAAACGTGCTGCAGTTGCAGCCTCTTTGCGACATAAGAAACCCGCATCTAGCGTTGAGGCGGACATCACGGTGGACATCACAAGTGGATCTGCTCTTAATGCTCAGCGCCTCCCAAAGCACGAAGCTTCTACTGCATCTTCTAAAAGCTACACTTTTCAAGAAGGTATTTTACCATGCTCTATCCTCTCTCCAATTCCAAAATTAAGTAGATGCTCTTTCTAGATTTTGTGTCCCTCAGATAATGTCACTTTTTCCCTAAGTATTACGGTTACATCTTTTTTTTTGAAGTTTCCATTTTGTTCTCAATCCAAGTCTTTACTTACGGTGTAATGACACTTCTTGGAAGGGTGGATTTATTTGGGGATGGAAGGAGTATCACAGTGTGATTAAGACTAAATATTGATACACACTGTTGTCTACTTATTGCTACATGTTGAAATTATGTTAATGAGGGCACTCAAGTGTTCAAGAAAAGGGATTTGGAGTTTGATAGTGCCTAAGCATTTTACGAAGTGGTCTGCTCCCTATGCTCTGGATTTTTTTTATATATTTTTTTATTATTTAGTTGTTTCTCTTCACATTTTTTATTTTATTATTCTGCTCAAAGCCTGGCAGGATGGAACTTTGGGGTTTACTCCTTAAACTTCCTTCATTTTTAGCAATTTTATGTTTCAACAAAATGGTTTCTCTTTACAAGATTTGTATCTTTAGTCTTCTACTCCCTCCGGTCCATGGAAATCTTGACGTTTGGAGAATATGACTAATATTAAGGAAAACACATTTTAGCACAAAAATTTTAAATTTACCCTTACAAGAGCACATGAGGTATTAAGAGAGAGAAAATAATATCTTAATGGGTATTTATTGCTTTCCTTGCTTTTGTATTACTTTCCTTACTTTTGTAGCTAATGGCATGAAAAATCTTTTTTTATTTATTTTTATTTCCTTGCACATGGGGGTGAGAAGGTGGAAGGGGTAAAATAGTAAAGGGTGCTCAAATACATTACCATATAAAGAAACGTAAAGATTTCCATGGTCCAAACATAAGTGGAAAGCGTAAAGATTTCCGTGGACCGGAGGGAGTATTTTCCTATTTGGGTGAACTTTCTCTGAATGAGTGCCTTTTATTGGTGGTTGTTAATGACTACAAGAAGTATGGTAAAGTTAGGAATCCAAAGTGTACTACTTTGTATGGAACATCTTGGTTGATCTTGTTTCCTACTATCTATATTTTCCAATGCACTTTCTTTTAAAGTAAATTCTGTAAGCTGTGATGCTGAGATTAGATTTGTTGACATATTGCATGAAATTTTTTGAAATTAATTGAATGTCCTTGTTATGCTATTATGCGGTGTAGCTCTCAACCTTTAACCTGGAAGTTCCAATGACACTATTATCATTTCAGGTGATAGAGTAAAATTTATAGGCTCAATGCCTTCCGGACCTTCATCTTCACCACCATCAAGGTACATTTCATCCTACTATTTGGTCAGTGCATAGTCCTACTTATTTTGTAATGTATGTTCAGTGCTGACATATTAAGATATGAGTGACCTGGCAAACGGGTCGGTCAGTTCGGGCCGGGTCAAATACGGGTTCCGTTAAAAATGGGTCATGTTAAAAATGGGTCGGATCAAATACGGGTCGAATACATCGGGTCAAATACGGGTTCGGTTTCGGGTTATCCAACGGGTTTGACAAATGCTGTCTCACAATTTTCGGGTTCGAGTCGGGTTCGATTCGGTCTTGGGTCGAAACGGGTCGGGTCATTTGAGTTTGAACATTTTCTGGTCGGGTCTGTAGCGGGTCGGGTTTGGGTCGGTCATCGGTCGGGTCAGTTTTTCCTGCTCTCAAATGACTGTTCTTTATCTTAAAAAAAGGATATGACTTTTTTGATGTGGGGTTCAAAATTTGTTCTTTTTTAAGCAGCTTGAGAATCTCTTAATACTACTATAGTTGCTCTAACGAGGGGCCTCGTAGCTAATGACTGGAGGTAGTTAAATAACTTTAGTTGGAAAACTCCGAATTCTGTCTGTTCTCTGAACCTGAGGAACATTCATGATTGAAGAACTAATTAATTTGCCTTGATCAATCTCTCGTTAGTGTGAATGATTTTGCCATTCAAGTGCATTGACCCAGTTAGTAGCCTTGACTAAAGATTTTGCATGTCCCATCCGAGCTAAAAATCTTGTTGATAAAATTCTAATTTGAAAATTGTTAGCTGAACCTGGCTAACACTAGTATCAGAGCGTACAAAGGCATGTACAGTATATGAACATTAATAACTTACTACTGAAGAGATACAAGTTGAGAGTGTAGTTTCAAATATTTTTTCAAAAGGAAAATAATTGCTCTCGATTGATAAAGATTTCCTCTCAAAAACGAAATTTATAGGGTATGTGGTGATTTACAAAATATTCAGTCATCTTGAGGACAAGCTCAAGCATGTTTTTTATTTATTGGGCAGTGGGAGATCGGATGCCCCCTATTGCTCCCTTGATTCTATCTTGCTGGTTGAAATGTGTTGGAAGGTTGTTTCTGGGTAGTTGCTGCAATGAGTAGATGATAGGCGGCGGAAAAAAGATTGTAAGAAAGAGTAATTCTAATATTAATTTGATCTGAGGATCATAATCGTCTGGTCCATTTCGGAAGAATGCCTTGTATATATATATTGATGTGGAAGGTCAGTCAAACTTACGACTTCACATTCATTTCACAAGAATGATGTGGCAACTAATTGTGGGGTACTTGTTTTGCTGTTGGAACTTCTCCCTTTTGTTGCTGTGAAGTTCAACTATTTTTCCTTTGTTACTTTTCTTAAGGGGGTTGAAGAAAACTTCCCTTGGGTTCCAGTGCCCAATTTATTTAGGTTTTCATTGTAAGAATGGAGAAGTCCATAACCGCGGAGATGTTGGCTAGTGTGCTCCTGTCAATTTTCTGTAGGCTGAGGTGGATAACTGTGAGGTCGTAGACATTGCACTCCGGAGATATCTGGCTCACCATTTACTATATCTCCAACCTCTCTATGAAGTAGGCCTTACCCACCCGTGAAGGAACATTTGCCCCCCTTTGTCTCTGTC
The DNA here is from genome assembly GCA_038025085.1 of Tetragonia tetragonoides. Lineage (NCBI taxonomy): Eukaryota > Viridiplantae > Streptophyta > Magnoliopsida > Caryophyllales > Aizoaceae > Tetragonia > Tetragonia tetragonoides. The sequence goes on along the minus strand of CM076142.1, from coordinate 14,403,061 downwards.
AAACTCTTTGGCTTCTCATTTTTTTCCACTCTCGGGATGTCTGGTAGCCTGAACTTTTTGCCTGAAAATATCTTCACAGCATAGAATATCCAGAATGTACTTCCGTTGTATTTTGTGGAGCTATTTCAAGAAAAGTCATTGGAATCCCTTCAAATGAGAAAGGATACCTTTTGCATTATATGTCAATGTGGGAATCAAAGCCATATGTTTTGAGTGTGCTAAAGTGCCGTTGCTATATTGCATGGAAACGGACACAACATATGGAAGAGGAAAACGCTGGAACAGATCTTTTACTTCAATGCACGATTTTGAAATCCTGTTAAATGAGACACATGTTGTTTTCCCATGTGTCGAAAATCGGACATGCAACCCTCTCGAGAGTGTCCGTGCATTAAAGTGGCGTGGAATGACCTTCAGCATTATGAATTGGATGTGATGTACTTCTTCAGATAATGATCATTTTACATGTAAATGATGTGTGAGAAACTGAGAATATTGAAATAATATGGGATGTTCCGAAATGGAACGAAGATACGTTAGTGATTATGCTGGACAAAGGACTTAGTGGTAATTTATCAGTGATTTGGCCTGATAATTTTTCTTCTAAACTTGTTGTGTAGGGGACCTGCATATGGTTACAAAGGAAAAGTCGTTCTTGCTTTTCAAGGAAACGAGTCATCAAAACTAGGCGTCAGATTTGATGATCCAATCCCTGAAGGCAACAATCTTGGAGGCCACTGTGAAACTAATCATGGTTTCTTTTGTGCAGGTGATTTCTTGACATTCTTATCTGTCTTTTTTGATAACAGGTAACACTGTTTGCTCTTTCCTATTTTGCTGTCGACTTAATGGCTGCTTGAATAATACTTGCAGCCGACTTTTTATGCTTGGAAAATGCTGTTGGTGATGATACTGACAAGCTTGGAGTTAATGAGATATTTGAGGTGAATATTTTCCTGTAAAAATGAATGCCTTTGTCTTATGTGCATTCCTCTTCCTCATATCCGTTTTTTCTAATGTATCTGTCAATAGGTTGCAAAAGATGAATGTAAAAGTGGCCCATTAGTTTTATTCCTAAAAGAGATGGAAAAGTCCATGGCGGGCAATCCAGAGGCATATGTTGAACTGAAAAGTAAGCTTGAGAATATGCCTGATAATATGGTTGTCATAGCCTCCCACGCTCAAGCTGACAGCCGGAAAGAAAAGGTACATATTGTGATATGTGGATTGTTCGGTCTTCATTAATCATTTTAGTTAGTTGGAGTTCAGATTTGTCTAGGTATCTGACTTGATTTATTGCTTGTGGCATGTAAATTTTCCGCAGTCCCATCAAGGTGGTCTTCTATTTACCAAAGTTGGCAGCAATCATACAGCCTTGCTTGACCTTGCTTTTCCGGTATGCTTAGTCTTGTTGTGTTACTTTTCTCGTATTCTTGTTTGCCTTATGCTTTGCATTGGGTGATGTTTGGTTGGGACCTGGGAGTACCAGCAGAGGGAATTGGGGTCAGTTTGTTAGCTTTTGTTCTCTTTCTAGTGGGAAGGTCAAGACTATTATTTGAGTTGTGATTCATTCTAATTTTGGTGATTCATACCTTCTATGCTGTTAAGATGGTTAAGTGTTTGCCATGACAATGGCGGCTTTTTGTTCAGGACAATTTTGGTAGATTGAGTGATAGGAATAACAAAGATACCTCGAAGACAATGAAGCAACTCACGCGTCTTTTCATGAACAAGGTCACCATACAGATGCCTCAGGTACTGTTCGCTCACTGCTTTTATTATTATTGTTGTTGTTGTTGATGATGTTGCTGTCATGCAACAATCACAATGCCCCATCGTTTGTGACAGGATGAAAATGTGCTCTTGGACTGGAAGCGGAAGCTGGAACGTGACACAGAAACTCTGAAAGCACAGTCAAATATTGTTAGCATTCGCTCTGTAAGTCCTGTCTGCATGTCCTTGAGTATGCACTTTTTATAGTATCTTTGCTCTTGGTAAAGAATGGCAGAAAGTAGATCTGATGTATATAACTCTGCTCATGTATTAGTACACACTTTTCCAGTGGAACATAGTTCTTATTTCCTATGGTTATTGCTCGCTTAGTGGTAGGTGTCTGTATTTTTTCTTCGAACCATTCTATTCCTGTTACCTGTTTATTAGTGGAAGAGCTTCCTTCTGATCAGTTGTAACAGCATTATGCCAGTTTCACTGGTAAGTCAGCTTCCTTCAGTACGAAAATACAACAATTTGAAGCTCAGTAATGAATGCACTTTGTATGCTAATCTAAAAAAATGTTGGGGTCACTTTTCCTTATGATGTTAATGTGTATTAATATACCATTAATAAAATGTTGGGGTCACTGTTCATGTTTTATACCATTTCCCGTCATTTTACATGACATGTTAAAATTTGGATTTTTGTTTTTAGATAAAAGACGATTTGTATTAATATAGCTGTAAAAACAGCAGCAGAGGACAAGTTTACCTCCCACAAGAAAATACAACAAATTTTGCCAATTTCTTTGAAGCTCAGTAATGAATAACTCTTTATTCTCATGACTCTTCTATTCATATGTTGAAGGTTTTGAGTCGGATTGGAGTAGACTGTCTTGATATGGAGACCTTATGCGTTAAGGATCAAGCGCTTACAAGTGAAAGTTAGTGAAGTCATTTTTATGGTTACAAATACATCTTTGTTTCTTTCATCAAATTTTGTTCTTACCTTTGTTATTCTGAATTCTTAGATGTGGACAAAGTCATTGGCTGGGCTTTGACTCATCACTTTATGCATTGTGCTGAGATTCCAGTGAATGAATCTAAACTCGTGATTTCTAGCGAAAGGTTAGTATTCATCCTTTTAAGTTTTTGTACATGTATCTTTGTGTGTGAATGCAGGCACGTGTTTAAATGGTGTCTCTGTTCTCTTGCAAAAGATGATTGCATTCTTTTTGCTCGATTCTAACATTTCTTTTTACCTAATCTTTTGTCAGTATTAGGCACGGACTTGATATTTTGCAGGGTGTCCAAAATGAAACCAAGAGTTCCAAGAAAACATTGAAGGTATCACACCTTAAACGAACACTTGCCTTTCCACCAACAACCTTAAAAAAGTGAAACAATCCCCTATCAAATGAAACAGAAATCAAAACTTGTATATATAAAGATTGGGTTTAAGTGTCTACATGCAATTTAACCAGTCCTCTCTTTCGTTTCTTCTCTCTTTTTTAAATAATTTTTGTCGTACTTTGCTTCAGGATGTAGTTACTGAGAATGAATTTGAAAAGAAGCTTCTTGCCGATGTCATTCCAGCTACTGAAATTGGTGTCACCTTTGATGACATTGGAGCCCTGGAAAATGTTAAAGATACATTAAAGGAACTGGTGATGTTACCTCTTCAAAGACCAGAGTTATTCTCCAAAGGACAGTTAACAAAGGTCTGTCTTTTTCCTTGTTTCATTTTTCTTTCTCTCTGGATCTTCCCTTTCAGCACCTAAGTGCCTACTTCTCCAGCCTTGCAAGGGAATTCTTCTTTTTGGGCCCCCCGGTACTGGCAAAACTATGCTTGCAAAAGCTGTCGCCACTGAAGCTGGTGCAAATTTCATCAACATATCAATGTCGAGCATCACATCAAAGGTAGCTTCCTCTTTCCTTGGTCACTTGCACGTTCTCTGTCCAAGTTGCCTTTTGTGATTCTAATACTTTTCCTTTATATTTTGTTCTGCTTATAGTGGTTTGGTGAAGGAGAAAAATATGTCAAAGCAGTGTTTTCCCTAGCCAGTAAGATTGCTCCAAGTGTCATTTTTGTTGATGAGGTTAGTTTACGTAGCTTTCCCATTCCGTTTCCCAAATATTCTTCAAGCTTTAGTTATTGACGTAACTTTTATCTGTTATTTTGACACGGATTTTTTTTTATTTATCAATTCTGTGCCCTAGGTTGACAGCATGTTAGGAAGACGAGAAAATCCAGGGGAACATGAAGCGATGAGAAAGATGAAGAATGAGTTCATGGTGAACTGGGACGGTTTGCGTACAAAGGATAGAGAACGTGTATTGGTGCTCGCTGCGACGAATAGGCCTTTTGACCTGGATGAAGCTGTTATCAGGAGGCTCCCTCGGAGGTTAATTTCTTTTTGGGTATATTCAGTGCGTTCTGTAAGCTCCATAACTCAGATTTTCTAATGTTCAAAATTTATGATGTATTGCAGATTAATGGTTGGGTTGCCAGATGCGCCAAACCGGGAGAAAATTTTGAGAGTGATTTTGGCCAAAGAAGAATTGGCACCTGATGTTGATTTGGCAGTGGTTGCGAATATGACAGATGGATACTCTGGGAGTGACTTAAAGGTTGCAAATTATCTGTGATTTTCTTTTTGATATTTATTTTGTAATTTTTTCCACTTTTCTACTTCAAATTTCCTGCGTAACCTATGTTTTATTTTGTAATTTTTTCCACTTTTCTACTTCAAATTTCCTGCGTAACCTATGTTCATTTTTTTTCGGCACAGAATCTATGCATTACTGCAGCTTACTGTCCCATCCGAGAAATTTTGGAGAAGGAGAGGAAGGTAATTGATGTATTTTCAAATATTTTTCTATTTGATTGCACATTGCTATTTTTATGTCTTACTGGATTCTGGAAATAATCTTAGCACCATCCGTAGTCTTAATTAATTTCCTCCCATTCATCTAACTATCGTAAAAGCGCAATTAGGAATCCAATGGTTCTTGGCTACACCTAAGTATAGCCAACTTGGCTACACCCTCTCACATTATTTTTTATTAAATTTTTCAAAATGTAGTAGAATTCATTATTCTTAAGCCACTACTTCATTTTTGGACAATCACTACTTCATTGTGGGTGTAGCCAAGTTGGCTCCTCCCAAGTGTAGCCAAGAATTTGTGCACCACATAGCTCTTACTGATGTTCAACTTGGAAGATCTGTAGTTCGTACTTTTTGTTGTCGAAGGCTCCTCGTCCTCTTAGTTGGCAATGCTTCCTTCATTTTCTAATAAAATTTCCTGTTACGTAAACTTAATGAAATGGATATTTCAGATTGTTCCCAGAGTTAGGAAACAAACAAATGTCCTGAAAATTTAAAATCACATGTGATTTTCTCTAAACTTTCATTGTTACCTCTACTTTGATGTTCAGTGGATCCAGCTCTATAACTGACTTCTACGAAACTACTCTGGAATAGCTTTTTTCATTTTAGTTATAGGCTGAGAAAATACACAAGTAAGCATCAAAAAATTTCGAATGTCAAAGTGGCGGTGGACGCTATCATTTCATGAATTTGAATGTTTCCTAAAAGTCCTTTTTTCCTTAATTTTGTTTCCTTTTTCCTTTGGGGGAAAAAAAAAGCAAATCTTGATAGGTTTTGGGCTTTTGGCAGTAGAGTTCATGGATCACCCAAGATGCTGTATCAAATAAGTTGTGGAATAGATTTTGAACTATGATATATTAAGGGTAGTAAGTATGAATGTCCACAGTAATAGGTTGAGCAACATAAGTAAGATAGTCGATTGGAAAATTTCCTAAGCTAGGGTAAGCTGTTTGCATTGAAAATAATCCTGTCGTAAGTACATTCCAGTACCTGTTTTAAGTGTTTTGATCTTCTATTACAAGTTCTATATTCTATGCATAAATAGTATTATATTATATATATGTATAAATATAACTTGGGTGATGTCACCTCTCTTTTCCAGGAAAAAGTTTTAGCGTCAGCTGAAAAAAGACCGACACCCATATTGTACAATGGTGAGGATGTTCGTTCGCTAAACATGAGCGACTTCAAGTATGCGCAAGAACAGGTAACGAATATTCTTTGGATATTTTTTTAGTATCCCTTTTTTACCACTGGAAAGAATTTTTGGACATGTGGTTAGTAAATGCTGCTTGGATTACCGTCTGAGCTCCATGTACTCTACTTACCACTGATGGATGTTATATATGGGCTTGTTCATTATGTCATAATAAGCTGGGGAAATTTGTTGCGGGATTGATGTTGTGGCATAATAATAATGCAGGTCTGTGCTAGCTTCTCGTCGGAGTCCACCAATATGAATGAACTGATGCAGTGGAATGATCTGTATGGTGAAGGTGGATCAAGAAAGAAAAACTCCCTAAGCTATTTCATGTAGAAGCTGCAGTTGGCTTTGTATAGTCGAGATCCATAATTTAGTTCGAATTTTCCGTTCATTCATTCGTTCCCTGCCAAAACTAGGGACTGATAATGGTGGCGATTTCCATCTCCAAAGGTCGTCTCACCGGAGCCCTCTTTGTATCATATTAGCCAAGATCCATCTTCCTCCCCGGCCCAAATGTATAGTGGTCTCAGTTTGCAGATCCGTTGCTTTTTTCTTCTCCCCCCTATTTTCTGTTTGGCCCCGGAGCCATCCCTATTTCCTGTATATACTATATTTCGAGTATTTTAATAAGCAGAAAGTTAACATTTTATTTGTACAGGTAATTGATAGAAGTGATTCTTAAGAAGAGCTATTTATTGTGCTACTTGAACTTTGGTTATTACACAATTGTAAATTATGTTCAGTAGAGTGTAAATCTTAACCATAATGCTTGTTTGCTTGCATATTTGTTTAGATTATCCTCATTGTTTTCAGCTTCTGAGTCTGACATACGCAACATGCTGTGATTAAATTTGTCACAATCGAGGCCTGTGCGTCTCCTCTCTTCCAAAGGCAAATGGTCTCAACCAACTTCTAGGATAGTTGTATTTCTACATACAGAGGATTATTCACAACAACCAACCCATTTGCACATTTAACCATTTTGACTCTTTCTAGTTTCTAGTATATATGCATTGGTTTTTACTCCTTAATGGTCATCCTAAGTCTTTGGAATGTAATGGACCAAAACAAAATGGCTCACAAAACTGTCGGCACTTCTTATTCATTGTTAAGTTGCTGATGGTCGTCGCACTTTGGATCTCGGGTTAAAAGGAAACAGCCTCTCTGTGAGACTCTCACAGGGATAAGACTGCGTACAACCGACCCCCCTTACCCTACCTAGGCGGGAGCCTCTTTGGAGGCACTGGAGTAATGTTGAATATTGAATGGTCATCCCGAGTCTGCAAATAGCGACGTCCTTGATGGCTAACATTTTGTTGGTTAAGGTACACAACAAGCATAATTATTGAAGAAAAATGGTCTGCATAACATCATTTAGGGATGGATCTACATTGCAACAATTGACAAAGATTTGTAATTGTACGTAATACTAAGAATTGGGGTCGTGGCTCAATGATAATATCATTGGGGTTAAGGGCTTTGCCATGTTTGCCCGAAGGTCAGGGGTTCGAGACTTGCTCGAAGCATCGCCCTTCCCCCTCTGCCTTGCCTCAGTGTGTGTGGGATTGTTGAGTCTTCTTGCGACTAAAATCAATAGTGCAATAGTTCTCTCAGACCGTTGATGAGTTTGTATGGGCCGATGCGGACTTTCGGTTATAAGCCTTTGCCAAGAATTGAGATTCGTTCTCTTTAACTAGATTCACTAAAATCAATGAATTTAGACTACAACAAGATTACAGGAAGTGCAATAGTACTCCTGGAGACTAGAGTGCTAGTGATCTCCTAACCCCCTCTTCTATATAGATTAGCTATAGTTATTGGGTATGTTCTTATCCCTTACTCGATAATTGGTTCAATTTCGTCTAATGGAGTTCAGTTTAATGACCTACTTGTTTTTTCTAACATATTATATTAAATCCAGTTCAATTTAGTGCAAGTTCAGTTTATTGGAAAAAAAATACTCAAATCCGTACTATACTAATTTTATTATTTTAAGGAAAAATTTCATTAAGGTATACTGACCTATTACATCAAGGTATACTAATATATTACACCAAGGTATACTGACATTTTAGAAATTACATTGAGTAAACTCCGACTACATTATATGCCGATTTCGACTATGTTTTGTCAAATTTGAAATTTAAATTTGAGTACATTATTTTGTGACCACAATACCCTTAGTATACCTAAATGATAATTTTTTTCGGAAAAAAATACTCAGTTAAAAATTATATTTCCTTTTTCATGTGAAAAAAAAAAGAAATTAAATTTTCGATCTAAATTTTGTTTGGCCTAATTTTCTCCAACTTAAAAAAGGGTTATAAAAGTCTTTTTATAAGATCTAATTACCGTAAATTTATTTTTCACTAAGGATTATAATAGGGTATACTTTAATGTAATTTTTGAAATGTCAATCTTGTAATTTTCTAAACGTCAATATACCTTTTTTTTGGACGAAAAAAAAATATACGTATTTTCTTTCAATTTTTTTGATTTCCACGTGTCAAATCACAAAAAGAGAGAAAAGTCAAACACAAACTCTTCCTCTCTTTTTGGGGTGTGCAAAAGACAAAACTCCCTTTTATTGCGGTGATGTTATCAATCACCTTCTTCAATTTCAATTTTCAACCCCCCACTTACCATCAAATCAAATTCAAACACAGAAACTTCATTGTTCTTCTTATACAGTTATACACTTACCATCATCCCAACCACCATTTACAACTGTTAGTAGTTACTAGTTCTTCCCCTCAAATTCAATCATTGGCTTAACTCGTTTTTCTTATTTTATATTTTCCCAGTTTAATTTATATATACAGTCAAGAGAAATAGAGAGAGAGAGATTCCCAATCCCAAACCATTGGTGCTGCGTTTTCGATTAAGGTATTTTGCTCTTTCTCTCTCTTCTTTTCCTTAAAGCTTTAAAATTTAAGGGTTTGAGCTTACTGTTCATTAATTTCAGTATATATCGAGCTTATCCTGTTTTACTGAATTTTTACCTTTGAGATTTTGACTTTTTTTTTTTTTTTTATGTTTTTGTTTTTCTAATGTCAATCCCCCTAAAAAAAACAAAAGTTTGTGTTATGTTTTGAATTTCGTTTATAATCAGTATTGAGTTGAATAATCTCAGTTTCTAGCGTTAATCTTTTCAGTGTTAATTGTGGTGATGCAATATACTGTACATGTCAATGTTAGTGAAATTAATTAATGAGGAATTTGTTGTGTGTGGCATAGTTGTTTGATTCTTGATTGTGGGTTATTATGAATATTGAGTAGAAGTTGGAACTTTTGAAATTTTCTAACCAACATATGGAAGTTAAAACACAAAGAGCTATTGATGCAAGAAACTCGAAAAAAAACATCTCTTGAACTATTTAGGTTTGGGTTGAGTTTGTTCTCGACTCGTTTGTGTTGACACAAACATGAATACAACCCAACCTGATATTACTGCTGAATGCTATTTTTAACTACAGTTCTACAGATAATAATACTGGTTGAGATGAAAATATGCCGCGTAATCCAAGAAGAGAAGCTAGCCAAGGAACTAGGAAATCAGGAAAATCACAAATATGATTCAATTTTATACAATCCTTAGTTACTGATCAAAGAAATATGGCCAAAAGCTCATGTCTGCTTCAAAGAGAACTTGAGAAGACAAATAGTAAGATTCGCCCAAATTGGCCATATATTTTATTTTGCTACATGATTAGCTTCCTCAGGCAATGAGGACACATTGCTAGTGTAGCGTGTATTGAAGGATGATATTATCCCTTGCCTAAGGGATACCTCAAAGCTCATTGGTTATTGCTACCTGCAATTTGGAACATTGTCAAATCCAAGACAACTTGCTTTTATTATACACCCCCTTCAAGTCCTATAGCCTCAGCCATACTGATAGAGTTTGTGCACAAGATAAAGCTCCATCAGAAGAACCTCACTTATACAGCTCAAAAGGCAAAATCCTGTTGCTCCTTTACCATCTTAATTGTTCAAAGCATTAATATCAACTTGACAAAACCTTGTCTTGAGGGAATTCAAGACACATAAATACATAAATACAAACTTTTTGTTATCCTTGCTAAGTAACGTCCAACTGCATCTCTGGGAGATCTTTTTTTTGATAAGAACAACCTTTGATCATAACTTTCAAAGAGGTTCTAGTATTTCTGTTTCTACACTTTCTAGTATACCAATTTTTTCCCAAGTAAGGAGAAGTAGAGTAAGCCCCTATCCCGAAAGAGTCTTCCTAGTTGTAGAGAGGTAGCTCAGTGAGTTCAAGTATGAGTTCAAATAAATATTCCCATTAGTCTCTGTTAAGTCCTGGACTTCCATTCCTGAATAGTAAATATATAGTGGAAAGATTAATGAATTGAATCTTCTGAATGGTGATTGCAGAAGACACATTCATGTGGAATGAATATATTCTCCTTTGGAGCCTACTCTTGGTAAGGAAACCATCTACACCATAGTTACCAAAGAAATGTTTGTTTTATTTTTAGCATTGATCAACAAAATTCAATAAAATTTATACTTTACTGTTAGAAGGGATAGGAATATGGAAGATTTGTTCCAGTCTCTCTAGGGACTAGGGAGTGCATTTAAAAAAAGAAGGGTATTCTCACCTTTAAGGTGTCCTTGCTCCTTCATAAGGGGTTATTCATAGGTTTTATCAGTGACTGTTTCATTTAAGGTCTAGTGTAAACCTAGTTGTAATATCCTCATCATTACACTCGCCATCTCGGTCCTCTAGTAGATAGTTCTCAATCCATCAATTTCATATTGGAGCATTTTTCTATTTTTCCTGTACTTGGAAACATTGTCATTTTTATTTGCTTTTCATAAAACTGACCCACAGATTATTATGTGTTTGAGTTATCCAAGATTGTTTCATTTGTAAAGTCTTAATCAAAGAAAAACTGTCAAATTAAAATAAAAAAGAGCAACAATTCCCCTGCACAGAAACAACCAATTACTCACACGATCACCAAACACACAACACAGCATTCAAGTTGTCAGTTGTCTTAACTCTTAAGCAGTATTTACTATTTAGTGTATTGAGATAGATGCAGTCTCTCATCTTTAAGAGAGGTTACTGATGGATATTATTTGCAATTCAACTTCAAGCAATACACAGCAAGAGAGAAAGAGTCAAAAGGAACAGATTAGACTATGGAGGTAATGCGTCACTCCGCCGCGTTTCTCCTTCCACCGGTCTCATCAAAGCAGGAATCTTCTCTTACGTACGCCCTTGTTATACTCAACCAGCGCCTCCCTCGTTTCACTCCTCTCCTCTGGAATCACGGTACTAATGGGGTCTTCTGTGTGTTTTAGGTTTTCTTTTTCCCATTTTTTGATTTATTGATTGATTATGTGGCGGATGTGTTTTCTGTGGACCAGCGAAATTGCGAGTTTGTGCCGATGGAGGAGCTAATCGTGTTTTCGATGAAATGCCCCAATTCTTCCCTCAGCAAGATCCCCTTGATATACGCCAAAGGTTCTGGTTTTTATTGTTATGACATTTTGCATTTTAGAATTGAATTTTATTGCTGACACTCCCCACTCCCCAAATGTAATTTAGTTTGGATTTCATCGTGTTAGCTGCATGCTGAGTTCAAACTGGTTTGTATTATCTGAAATTGGGTTTTGGCTTGAATTTGGAATCTGGTTGGTTTAACTTTAAGATAAGTTGTTGGGAGGGATTGATGGGGAGGAAAGAGAAAGTAAAAGGATCGAAGGAAAAAGGATTACTAGCTTTCCCTCTCTTTCATGTAACTTCATTCTACACGAAAAAAGGTGGGGGTGGGTTTGCAAAATATGCATTGTTTTATATTTCCTGAGTCTGCTAAAAAGATGTTACTGGTGATCTGGTGCAATTCAGTGAGTAGCCTAGTTTCTAGGGAGTTTGAGCAGTGTTTTTTGGTGAGGAAAACATGAATGAATTGTAAATTCAGACATTGAAAGTGAAGGGCAATTCCTTTTCTACTCAGTTGATTATATCTCCTCCCCACACACTTTTTAGCCTCAGCAATATTTATTTGGAAGGCAAAAGTCCCCTTGAATATAAAGGCTTACATTTAATGGCTGTCTTACTGGCTTAATACCATGTCTTGTCACGGAGGCGGAGGCCCTGTAAAATTGTCTCTATTTTAAATTCATTGTTTTCTGGGAACTGAGACACATGAATACTTAAGTCTGGACTGTTCTTTCCCTTGGTGCATTTGAAACAAGCTTATTGAGGTTGTTGGTCATCAGTGGGTTTGCCCTTCTAAGTTGGAGGCTTTTTTTCCTATTGGTTTGTTGGATTTGGGCATAGGAAGGAAGAGAAAGACCTGTGGAAAATGTGGTTTTTGCTGTGGTGCAATTGTATATAGTGCAATGCACGAATATTTAAGGATTATGCACTGAGATAAGAGATGATACCTCAATAGTACTCCAATGCCTCATTGCCTCCAAAGAGGCTCTTGCATAGGTGGGATTAGATGTGGGGGGGGGGGGATCAAGGTTTACGTAACCTTACCCCATGAAAACAGAGAGGTTGTTTTCGTTTGACCCTTGATGACCATCGGCAACTTCAGAACAAAGAAGTACAGACAATTTGATGCGGTATTTTGACTTAGTCCATTATATTCCATAGTCAAAGAGTAGTACTCACTGAGATCAGAGATGATAGGTAGTAAAATTGTTTTCCTGAGTTCACTTGAGGCTTTTGCGAACATTGTGTTTATGGGTTACTCTCTTTCCAATTTTGCAGAGTGATTGGAGGGTTGTGCTAATTAAACTATTTCTTTTGTGAGGATGCCTTGTCGACCTTGTACATTCCTTTCTCCCTAATAAAATATCCTTGAGAGAAATAGGGTGATGAAATGCTATCATACTCTTCGACCAAGTGAAGACATGTGGAATTGTGTTTAAGGGATAAGTTGGAATCAAATACCTCTATGATCACCTCTTATTGTGTGCTGATTACATGACATCATTAATACTCTACTACATGCAAACTGCAAAGGAGTCAATACATCTATGATCACCTCTTCTGTATGCTGATGACATGACACCATTAATTCTCTACTACAAACAAAGGAAACTCTGTATGCTAAGTATGTTTCCAAGTGTTACATACCAGTTTGCTTTGCCTAATGTCACTGCCAATATCATTGCTACTGCTAATCTACTATGCATAATTTGTTTTTGCTTTGCCCCTCCTCCTCACAAGTAGGTCTGACAAAAATTGACCTGATGTGAGAATCAATCTTTTTATTTCCTTGTCTATCCATGACTTGGGAATTTTAAATGACATGGAGTTTGGATAAATTCCAGATATAAACCAGATGTAATTAAAGGGGATATGGACTCTGTCAGAGCTGACGTTCTGGACTTCTATGCAAAACTCGTAAGTGATTTTGTCAGTGATACAATTCTAACCTTGATGTTTCCATATAATGATTATTTTTGTGCTTAAATTATATTCATTTTTGTACCACAGTTGATACATATAGAACTCCTGGCCAACCCCCTCCACCCATTTGTAGGTGTAGCTGTGTAGATAACAGTTACCCAAATAATCACTAAGGAAGAATTTTTAAGATTATTAAGAAGGTCAGATATCTTACTGTTGGGAGTGCTCGCCAGTTGATGGAAGCCATTTTCAATCATTAGTCTACTGGTATAAAGTGTTAAGTACATGTAGCAAGAACCTTGCTTAGTGATTGTTGTGGTTGTTGCTTTAAGTATGTCCCATTTTTCGTTTTTGAGAGGGGTAACCGGGTAAGTAAAGTTAAAATAGATACCCGTTTACCCACAAGGATGTCTTATGGGGTAGGCTCTATGAATATTATTGTACCTTTCTAAGCTCATAGGAGTAGTGAAGTCATCTTCAAGATTTCTATCTTGGTCCATTGCCATTCCTTGTGCCTATTATCTTACTTAAGTCGCTCCTCTGGACAGATGGTTGATATTATCATTCGAACTATTTCTGAAATGACTTAAAATGATTTCGATTACTACTTGATGATTTTGTTGGTCAGCATTTTCGCGTGCTAAACTCTCCTTTGCTGGTTTTTAATCGCAATATTTTGAATCTCATAAGATAGTGGAATCTGTAGCCTTTTTGTTATGATCAGTAACAATACCATTCTCAATCCCTTATATCATTATGCTTTTATCTGTTCCTGAGACTACGTTTCCGTGCTCAAACCATTGACAATAGGCGTATATAGTCAGCTTAGTATAGTGCATTAGTGCTTATTGGAATTTCTTGATCATCCAATTCAAGGTATTGCTCCGTGGTAGGAGGAATTCCTACTTCCTCTGTGATGATATTTACAACTCTAGCTGTCTCCGTCCAAACCTCAAAATGCTTTATCATAGTGGAATCGCCAAAAATAACAAATGTCAATAACTTCCTTCCAGCTATTGTTTAGCTTTGTTAACGATGCAGTGAGCTTCGCCGGATAATTTTCAAGTTAGCTGTAAAATTGCAGCTTAGGATAAAATTTTCCCAGCTCTTATTTTCACTATGTGATAATACTATCTAAAGTCTAAACTATGATGCTTAGAGAGTAGATAACATACCTAAATAAAGAATCACAATTCTCATATATCATAATAATGACCTCTAATAGTGTGGCGGCTTTCATATGTTTTTAAAATGATTTTGTGGCTGTTATATAATGGTCTTATTACGTTCTTCTTTTATAGATCTAATGACACAATGGCCTTAGTTAGCACGTTTTACCTTTCGTGTTTGGTTAAAGGACCTTCCCCAACCTCCCTCCCAATAAAAAAAGGGGAGACCAGGGCAGTAATACATTGTTTCTGTAAAGCATAGGTATGCTATATGGACACTCTGCTGCCTTAGTCTTGGGCCAATATGCATCATCCTTCAAGCACTTATGTCTTGATGATCAATCAACAGGCCTGTATGGTGTGGTTTACTGAGGTCTTCTTAATGGCCATGCCCTTGTTTTGTTACATGCCAAACCTTAGACATTATCCCTGCAGATACCACCTGATTTCTGAATATGGGATTATCCTCTTCTTCTTTTTCTTCTTCTTATTATTATTATTTAAAATACCTAACGGCATGTTCTCTTCAAATGCGTGATAATTTTCTTTTTGCCCAAGATTCGGCTGTCCGCAATTCTGAATGATCATGTTTGCTACCACTTAATTCTTCTTTTTTCACATAGCTGAACTGGTATTCCGCATGTTTTATTCCTAATTGTAACAATGTTTCTTTTGCCCTGAATTGACTGACTGTCCACACTCCACAATGCCGAAAGACCATTTTTGTTGGCTGGTTTCAGTTGACACTTGTCACTAAGGCTGCTTTTGTGAATTCAGGGATGTGATACAATAGATGAATCTCATGATCAGGATACCACAGACCTTCACAAGTGTATATCATATATCAGCAATGCAATACCAGAATCTGAGAAGCTAAATGTAAGCTGCTTTAATTGTTCTCTACGATACTCTTTCAGCATTTAGCCCCTACTTATCAACATTATGTTTCCATTTCATGCTGACCAGCTTAGCTACAAAGGAAAATTATCAGAGCGGAAAAGGAGCCAAATGTTGTCCTCCTACCCGCTTGGCTACAAACAAAAATTATAATTTTTCTCTTCAGATCGGAAAAAGGAGTCAACTGGTGGCTGTTGCTCCCAGAACATTTAAATGATTTAATTGCTGAAGTATTGTATATCTTGCAGTTATGTATTCTTGTCACTGGAGGTCTTGGTGGACGCTTTGATCACGAAGCTGGGAACATTAATGTTCTCTATCGTTTCTCCAGCATGCGGATAATCCTTCTATCTGATGATTGCCTCATCCAACTTCTCCCTAGAACTCATCGTCATGAGATTCAAATTGAATCTTCTTCTGTGGGTCCACATTGTGGACTAGTACCCATTGGGATGCCTTCTGGTCACAGTACAACCTCGGGGCTTAAGTGGAACCTCGGTAAGTAGATATTTTGCACTATTCCCTTTGTTTTAAGTTGTGTACCTCACTCAACTGCTCAAGTGCATAAGTTTCTCTCTTACTGCCATGCTTTGCTGTTGCTTGGTTGATAGTAACTGCTATGCTTCTCATGATCACTGTATCATGTAGTTTTTAATACCATTTCTCCTGCTTTCACACCTGTTTACACATAATGAGGGAATTTTATTTTCAGTGAATGCACTATTGTAAAAGAAGCTGATAATTGTGCAAAGTTTGGAAGTGGTTAGTTGGAGGTTGCTGTACATGCTAGTAAACACGGGTCAGCTAAATCTGATTTATTTATACCTGATGAATCCCTGATCTAGCATGACAAATAAAACTTGAGTTACATTCACTTTCTTTTTATTGTCTTATTATCTAATCGAGCCTATTACATTATGAAAAAATTCTGTAAGTGGCCTGTAGGAACTAGAAATTACTTAATTATGCACTTTAGGGTAAGAGATGAAGATCTCTGATCATCATACTTTTTCGTGCAAGCAGACTGACACTTGAAATTGCCTACTTCATATCGACTTTTTTGGGACCTGGGACTGGGGCGCAGAGGAAATGTGTGCTTTAGATAATAGTTAAAGACATATACTTGACTGCTATGTTGCTCGGACTCTTCATTTCTCCTCAAGTACCCGTGTTGGACACTGGACACTCCGACATGGGTATGGACACTGGACACTCCATTTTCAGCGAAAAACATGCAAAATTTTCATAAAATGTCCGAGTCCAACATGGCATGGGTACTGGAGACTCCGACACTTAGCCGAGTCCGAGCAACATAGCTTGACTGTTAAAATATGAGTACTACCCTATGAGCAATCTACACGCTACACCAAATCATGCTGCAAATGGTTTTGAGATTATGGAGTATCCGCTGGAAACAAACCATTACTGCACAGTTGTTCTTGACCTTGGGTAATTGGGTTCATGGAAGATTTGGGTATTCCAGTTTGCAAATTTATAGTTTCTGCCGAACGAGGTTGATACGACACGGTTGCGTGTGCCATGTTAAGAGCAGCGTGCCAAGACCAGCATGCTGTTTTGGTTTGTTTTTTTCTAGATGTTACTCTTTTTGACATAGTGCTCCATCAGTTTTTCTAATGTGTACCCTGGACACATATGTTAAACCTTATTAAATTCTATCAAAATTGACAAAATCCACAATGTTTACTTTATTACCTATTTGTTTTGCACAAAAACTCATATAAGGCGGCCTAGCGCCTCATACAAGCATGACGTCATGTTTTGTTATAGAGGACAAAGGTGGCCTCATGTTGAGCCGGCCTCATAAGAGACATTTTGTTTGTTTTGTTTCTGTTCGAAAAAACTGTTAACTTAAGCTCACTGTTTTTCCTGTTGGCGGGTGTGTAATGTAATTGAACATGTTTTTTTGTCTTCTTGAAATTTCAGCTGATACGGAGATGAAGTTTGGTGGCCTAGTAAGTACGTCTAACATAGTGACCGGAGACATAGTAACCGTCCAATCTGATTCTGATCTTCTTTGGACAATATCCATCAAAAGTGGTGACAAAGACATCCTCAAGGCATGAGAGAGCATCAGAATACATTATTTATCTTGGACAATACTAGGATTAGTTGAAATTTTTGCCACCACAAAGATGAAGAATTTTACTTCTTGATGATGAAGACCTCATTCATTATAAGTATCATATGTATAATTGCATCTTTGTTTTTCGTTAGAGAATTGTCTTGTAACACGTTGTTGATCATATGTATAATTGCATTTTTTTTCGTTAGAGAATTGTCATGTACTAATACATCATTGGATTAGTCGAGCTCGTATGTAGAACGAATTGTTTTTGAACTCATCAGGGGAAATTTAATATTATATTTTTAAAGATTACAACCTTATTGCCCTTCCTTATCCTATTGTGACTTTCTAAATTTCTCATACCATGTGACTTTTTTTTTTTTTTTTGGTGCAAAGGAGGGCTGTAGTCCTAACAATAATTTTAATTCGAAACTAAACGAGGTCTGGCAACCCCTACAAGGTCTTCCAGTAAAATTGGAAACAGCCCCACAGGCGGGGCATCAAAATAAACAACATTACTAGATAAAGAGAAATTAAAGTTGGCGAGCCAATCCGCAGCACGGTTAGCTTTGCGATAAGTATGGTGAATGCGAACTTCCCTGCATGGATCCACAAGAAGAGCTCGGCATTATAAGATAATAAAATAATGTGGGTTTCAAGGTTTTGGATCTTCTCTAAGCGTCTGGAGCACCACGAGACTATCCACTTCAATAGATAGCCTGCGAACGCCCAAATCTTTGGCCATGATCATCCCTTGGAGCGCGGCTAGGAGCTCGGCCTTGGCAGATGAGCAGACCCCATTCTTAGCTGAAAACGCCTTGATGAAAGCTCCTGTGGGTGACCGCATCACTCCCCCTCCACCTGCAAACTCAGGATTCCCTCTTGACGCGCCATCCGTGTTTAATTTCTCCCAACCCATGGGAGGAGCCTCCCAGCGAATGTTTACCTCTTCCCTCTTGCGTTTGTTGCTGGAATTCGCTTTGCATTTGATAATCACGACCTATGAGTAGTCAGCTACCCTGTCGAGTATGAAGCGAGTTTTATCTCTTGGCACGTCTTCACCATGGCCAAACGACCGAGCGTTCCGCCATCTCCAAACCCACCATACCGCTTGCGCGAACATAGCTGGCCACGGGCCTGGGGCCGTGAGATTCCTTGTGATCCAGTCCTTGAACGAGCAGCCATAGAATTCGTTGAAGGGCAGTGGTGGGTTGAGTAATCCCCAAACATCTTTCGCTTTCTGACATGTGCGAAGTACATGGTCGCACGTCTCTAAGGGGTCCCCACAATCTGTGCACGCAGCTGAGGTCGCAAGGTTACGACGCACCCTGTTATCATTGCATAAAAAAGCTTCATGTAATGCCAGCCATAAGAAGGAGCGACACTTCTACGGTGCATCTACGCTCCAGGTAGCTTTCCACACCTTATGATCCGTACCTTCAGTCTCCTCTCATGATAGTCACAGTTGAGCCAATTGAGAACTTGCCTGAAGAAGTACCACCCCAGTAAAATTGATCCTTGCCAAAATTTTCGTGAACATGATGAGAGGCAATCTTAGCGAGTGCTTCAGGTGGCAATAAATGAGCAAAACGATCCCATTCCCAGCCTGTAGGGCCCCACATCTCAGCCACAGTCAAGTCTGCTATGCTATCATCAAGTGGGGCGAGAGCGACGTCCACAAGAGGGCCACTAGTCGCCCAGTTATGGTACCAGAACAAGGTGGTTTGCCCGTTCCCAATAGAAGTCATGATACCCTTACGAAGTGTAGGCGCACCATGAATAATTCCACGCCAAATATGAGAGCTCTCTCTAGCGGGTTGGAACATATCAACATCATTGCGACCATGGCAATATTTATCTTGTACAACACGAGACCATAGGCTCGTAGGCTCGTTCATGACTCGCCAACCAAGTTTAGTTAGGAACACAACATTAGATTGTCTCATTGATCTTATGCCCAAGCCTCCTTCCTTCTTGGGTTTGGCAACTTTGTCCCAGCCAACTAGATGGATTTTACGTTGCTCCTTCGAACTACCCCATACTACCCGCAAGTGACAAGTATTTAGTTTGCCAGCCAGAGAGTCTAGCATTCACCTTCTCGACCACGTAGATGTACGTCTCATTTCTTACCCTGCCAGCGAGAGTGGGAACCCCAAGGTAGCGTCCCAAATCATTCGTGGAGGGAATAGAAAGTTTATCACATATGTCTCGGGCAAGGTCAGTGGTCACAGCACTTGAGAAAAGAACCCTGGACTTATTGCGACTGACCTTTTGGCCAAATGCGACGCAAAAGCTTTCGAGGAAATGTTCGATTGCATCAGCTTGCTGCATGGATGCCTCGCCAAAGAGTACGAGGTCGTCCGCGAAGAAGAGGTGGGTTAGTGGAGGTCGCCCCCGCTGGCCGTGATTGGCTTCCAATAGCCAGATGTGACTGCTGCGTTGATTAGATGAGATAACCGCTCCATACATAGGACAAAGATGTAAGGTGATAGTGGGTCACCTTGTCTCACTCCACGAGAGGGTGAGAACGCCTCCGTAAGGGTCCCATTCCATAGGATTTTCATGGAACAAGAACAGATGCAATTCATAATTACCTCCACAAGGGATTGAGGTATCTTCAATTCCATGAGTGTCTCTCTCACAAAAGACCAACGTATCCGATCGTAGGTCTTTTCAAGGTCGATCTTGATAACCATTAAGGGGTTCCTTTTGCCCTTAGTTCGAATTGAATGTAGTACTTCTTGAACAATCACTATGTTGTCTGTGACTTGGCGTCCAGGGACAAAACTTGATTGGCAAGGAGAAATCGCCTTTGTCAAGATGTCCTTTAGCCGCATGACAATTGTTTTAGTGATTATTTTGAACGCTACGTTACACAGACTAATGGGTCGTAGTTGTGTAACCTTCTGTGGATTCTCGATCTTGGGTATTAGAACCAACATAATTTCATTAAGTCGGTCAGGTAGTGTCACACCATTAAGCACATCCCTCGCTAGTTTGCAAACACTATCTTTTACAATCTCCCAATTTTTCTTGAAGAAGACCACTTGAAACCCGT
Organism: Tetragonia tetragonoides; assembly: GCA_038025085.1. NCBI lineage: Eukaryota > Viridiplantae > Streptophyta > Magnoliopsida > Caryophyllales > Aizoaceae > Tetragonia > Tetragonia tetragonoides. Next base: position 14,382,645 of record CM076142.1, on the reverse strand, counting down.
CAGGCCCAGGCGATTTGAAGGAACTCATTGAATTCAGCGCGTTCTTTATTTCCCCATCTGTGAATGGTTTAGCAAGAGCAGTATGCTCTTCCATAGTCAGGGGTGAGAACCGTTTCGTGGGAGGGGGCTGCCAGTAGGGTGGGAGTCCGGCTCAGTGTATAAGTTGACGAAGTAGGAGCGAACCATGTTCTGAAGAGGCACTGGATCCATACCCATTGATCATTTTCATCTTGTAGTCCCTCTATACGATTGTGTTTGCGGCGGACTATGGTAGATGCATGGAAAAATTTTGTGTTTCGATCACCATCATACAAATAATCCGCTCTCGCCTTCTACATCCAAAAACTATCAATTTGTTCAAAATGATAGTGTCCAACTCAACTCACAACTCCTTCTCTAATGCAAGCAGGTGAGAATTTGGAGTTTGGGCTAGTCGCTCTTGGACATCCTCCAGACGTGCCCATGTCCTTCTTTTGTTTCTGAATAAATTCTCAAAAATTTCTTTATTCCACTCCATAAGTTCCCCCGAAAGAGTGTGGAGAGCCTCGGTTAGGAGGGCATTAGTTCGCCAATGGGTGGTAAGAAACTCCTCAAAGTGCTCATGGAGTAACCATGCTGCTTGGAAACGAAAGGGACGATTGATTAATGAGATTGATACAAAGCCTGAGGGACTAATCAACAAAGGAGTGTGGTCAGAGTGACTTGTGAGGAGATGTCGAACTGACGCTTCCTCAAACTGTTCCCTCCATTGGCTATTGCACAAGGCACGATCGAGTCTCGCGCTAGTTCTGGTTTCAGGGGTGTTTCCTCGATTCCAAGTGAACCTTGGTCCCCAGAAATTGAGTTCGTGCAGGCATAAGGCATCCACCCATTGGTTAAACGTGTGACAACGTCTAGCCATGCTCGCTGAATCTCCCGTCCTCTCCTCAAGTGATCTCGTGTCATTGAAGTCACCCGCAAGGAGCCAAGGGCGATTATTCAAATTTGCAAAATTACGAAGGACTTCACGCAGCCCTTCTCGCAAAGTCGGGTTCGGACTCGCGTAAATAGCAGAAAAGATCCATGATGTTTCACCTCTCCTAGATACTTCAACTGTGATGTGTTGCTGGTGAAGGGCTAATGGAGTCACAAGTACCTCACTGGTTTTCCAAAACAGTCAAATACCTCCTCGAAACCCCTCCGCTTCAACACGTAACTTCCCATCATATGCAATATGATTGCATACTCTATAAGCTTGGCCCCACTGATCCAAGTCTCGACCAAGGCAAGGATCTTCGGGTCATACAGACGAATAAGTTCACGAAGGACAACCATGAAGTCACGACTTCCTGCCCCTCGCACATTCCACACCATACCAAGTGACTTTACTACAACAACAATAACAGGAACAATCCACTATTCCACTATATTCCTTTCATGGGTAGAACTTCTGGAGGTCAATCCAAAAAAAAGTTACGGAAAGACTGTTTTATAGAAGTTTTTGTACTTGAACAATAGTCTTGACCTTGATTTGAAAAACAAGCTTGCTACAATTTTAACTAGTTTTGTAAGAAGAACAAGTTTTGTGTGAGACAACTCATACTAAAATGGGTCACTATTTAGAAATATAAGAGTCACTCAGTATAAATTGTGACTATTATTTTATTTAAACATAATCTATGTCTCATCGAAAGTTACAGAAAAACCGTCGTACAAATCATTGTCTGACCGAGAGAAGTTATTGTGTTCTAAGAAAATCTTTTTCCAGAATTCTCCTCCACCCTTTAGTACTTTTCACGGAGACTAGATGAGTGACGTGACGACCCGTCATCTTTTTGGCGGCAAAAAACGAACTCACAGTCACAGTCCTCATTTTGCTTCTCTAGGGTTCAAGTTCAACCCAATTCAATTACACACACTCTCTCTCTCTCTGCAATTTTTCTCTCTCCTCAATTAACCTTTTGATTGAAGCTTTAATGACGGAATCGCCAGCAATAAAGCCGATAAACAAGGGGGTAGTACATAAAATATGCGCAGGCCAAGTAATATTGGACCTTTCATCAGCCGTTAAGGAACTCGTCGAAAATAGCTTGGATGCTGGTGCCACAACCATCGAGATTTCTCTCAAGGATTATGGTGAAGGATGGTTTCAAGTTATCGATAATGGTTGCGGTATTTCTCCCACAAATTTCAAGGTAAAATTTGTTGAATTTGTTGATTTTGTCTTTATTTAGTTAATTGTTTTATGGTTTGTTTGAGAACTTGAATTGAAATTGAGGGTTTGGAAGTGGGTTTATAGTTGAATGAGTAAGATTGTTGTGGACTATGAAAATTGAGATAGTACATGATATATACTAAGTAAATAATAAATAAAATTGTAATTTGGGGTGTGTAGAACACTGCCCTTATACCCCTAATTGCAAGCTACAAAAAACTAAATATATGAATACAAAATACATAAAGCAACAATATTGGTTACGAACTTGTTGAAATTCCCAACTTTATATTGTTCTTGAGGATTGTGTTTGAAAAAGTTTCAAGTTTTTGATGGGTGGTTCATTAAAGGTCATGAAAACATCAAAAATTCACACTGATTTATGTTTGTGTTCTAATTATTGAGGTGGGAAATGAGATTGATGGATGAATTGCACCTAGGGAATTGAGGGTTTGTGAATCCTAGTTATACAATGAGGTATTTGTTTATTTTTCCCTGTTTTTTCTAGAAAGATTTTCAGTTTTTAATTTCTTACCCTTTTGGCTGTTGAGTCAGTTATTTTGTATACTTTAAAAAATTGGGAAAATTTTCTGCATCTTGTTACTTTAATTCAGGGTTTTTTTAATGGTGAGCTCATGTGAAGACATTTTGGACCAAGTTTTTTGTTGCTTCCCTGCATTATGTGACTCCATTGATGCATACCAAAGCTGCATTCAGTTCAGGATGCAAGATGGATTTCTATAATGAATCATGATGAAGTCAATTACTGTAATCAGAAGTTCCATGTAAATTTCGCAACAGGGAAACAAAGTTATAGGTAAATTTCAAAAGTTCTGAAAAAAGTTTTGGGTCCTCAAATAGATAGCTTTGAGCGATTAGTAATTAGTATTTATTCCATCTTGAAAAATGAAAAGAGTGCAGATTACTTAGGTCACAGAAGAAAGCTTACACAAAAGCATTTTATTCATCTTCTTAACCTTACTAAAATCTGCTTACCTCTCCTGTAAGTTTCCTGCCAAACTATGGAGCATGTACCCAGGCAACCTTCTCCATACATTAATAAACAAATCTGGAAAATGTCTCATAACCGTGGAAGCATAGAACATAACCATCAGGTGAAATACAGCTATACTACGCATTCTAAGTTCTACCTTGAAGCACTCAGAGAACACCGTGGGACCGCCCATATATCCTATCAAATCACTAATCAATCAACATCTATTAGCGATACTGCAATACAACTCGCTCATTGTATTTCCCACAAGATCTCCCAAGATTGTTTATTACAAAACCCACACAATCTTTCCAATGAATGTTTCGAGTAAGAAGCAAGCATAATTTGTAGGCATTCTTCCTTTGAGACCTCTCGACAAGACTCTAAAGTACTGCAATTCCCTAAGCCAATACTTTCCTAGTCAAAAACGGCTTCCCCTGAATCACACCTGCCAGCTGTCAGGAACAGACCTCTCCATGTCGATTACAATACAACCATGCCATCTTACACAGGCAGACCATGTTCATCCTGCTGCTTCCCACGTGCAAGTCTGTGATTTGACAGCCATGCCAGGCCACACGGCCAAGCTGTATTGGACACTTTTGTTGCTTCACCCACAACTTCCCAAGATGCTTCACATTGCTTTCCCGTGTTCCCGCAATGCTTTAGACCATCGTCCACAAGCCTTGAAACCACATATTGGGCATGAACCTAACATTTTGAATAAGAAATGATTGCTTTGTCATTTATAATTTCATGGTTCTTGTCTTGACTCTTGAGCTCCTTGTTCTGTGCACACACAGAAAGAAAAACAAATAATTTTATCAAGGTTTTTATCCTTAGCTGATTATTATTTTGCTGATTTCTTGGCCTGGATTTTGACCTCTACAGTATATCATTTGATTTTTCAGGTTCTTGCCCTTAAGCATCATACTTCTAAATTGGCGGATTTTCCCGACCTTCAGTCCCTTACTACATTTGGCTTCCGTGGAGAGGCATTGAGTTCCCTTTGTGCATTAGGGAGTTTGACTGTGGAAACTAGAACCAAGAATGAGTCTGTCGCGACACACTTGACTTTTAACCACTCCGGTCTATTAGTAGCTGAGAAGAAGACAGCACGGAAAGTTGGTACCACGGTGACTGTTACGAAATTGTTTTCAAATTTGCCTGTGCGGAGCCGAGAGTTCAGTCGCAATATCCGTAAGGAATATGGCAAACTTATTTCTTTATTAAATGTGAGTGGAAGATTATTATCATATTGCTTTAGAACTTGTTATATTCACTTCAATAACTGAAGTTACTTGAACTATGATAATTACACACTCTCTCTCCCTGATCTTTATACTCAGGAAATTGACTCAGAGGCTTCTTTTTTTACTGAATTTACACTTTTGCAGTTTATAAAAACCGATAGCTTATCTGATTTTTAAAGGTGACTGATCTAAAGGTCACTTATCAGATTTCTAAAGGTGACTGATCTGACTTTTTTTTTCACCTGTTTATTTAGGCTTATGCCCTCATTGCTAAAGGAGTTCGATTAGTCTGCACCAATATGTCTGGGAAAAATGCAAGATCTGTGGTCCTGAAAACACAAGGAACTGGATCACTTAAAGATAATATTATAACACTGTTTGGCATGAGCACTTTTACTTGTTTAGAGCCTCTGAGTATCTCTATATCCGAGAACTGTAAAGTGGAGGGTTTTGTCTCCAAATTGGGTTATGGAAGTGGACGTACTATGGGTGATCGGCAATTCTTTTATGCAAATGGTCGACCTGTTGATATGCCAAAAGTTGGTAAACTTATGAATGAGTTATATAGAGGTGCAAACTCACGACAATATCCTATCGCGATCCTGAACTTCATTATTCCATGTATGGCATATGATGTCAATGTAACTCCTGATAAGAGAAAGATATTTTTCTCGGATGAAGGCTGTATTCTTCAATCTTTAAAAGAAGCTTTAGGAATGATCTATTCAGCCGATTATGTCACCTATAGTGTTAAGAATCCAGAGGAACCTGAAAACAAATGCGATAGCTTCTCTCCACCCCCTGTAGGACAGCAGATGTCGTCTGAGCATTTAGCTCCAAAAAGTGCTCAACCTAGTGGAGTATGTGATGAGACCTCAGATGGAGAAGAGATAATGATTATAGATTCCAATGAAACAGACAACCGTTGTTCATCTTCAGGGGGAATTCTCCATAACAAAACTGAAAAGTCATTTGGCAAGGACTTCAGTCTCAAGGCTCACAGCAGTAAGAAGACATATAGTTATTCAGTTGGCCAGGACAACAACTTATCCAGTAGCATTACTAATGACAATCAACGCCCCCAGGGAGCTGAAAAAGACATTGCAGTTAATAATAATTCGTCTAACACATCAGGCCCTATCCAGTCATCACTTGCCAAGTTTGTTACTTTGCAAAAGCGGAAGCATGAGAATATATCAAAACCCTTATCTGAGGTCCCTATTTTGAGAAATGAGTCTGCTCGTTGTAGTTTAGAAAAGCATGATTCTGAATTTCACCTTGCTGCTTCAAACCCAGTCACTAAGTTCCATTGTGTTGATGGTTTTGCTGGACTTCATGAGAATGAACCACCCAAGCATGTGAAAACTGATAGAGATTTTGGTCGAGCGAGAACTCCTGGACAAAATGATGATGATGCTTGTGTGGAAGTCTCAGCACAGGTATGTGTGATTCCAATTTTTGATGATTTCTTTTGCAAAGAAGTTTTTGGCCTAGACAAGGAAATAATGTTCTCCTTTTTATGTGAATGCCACCCCCCTCCTGGATTCTAATCTGATTTGCACGTGCCTGAGGATCTTCATCTTAGGTGCATGATGTGTTCGATTGGACATCTGAGATCTCTGTGGGATACAATTATGGCATCAGGGCCTTGCATTGTGATTTCCTAGTATAGTGCATCAATCAAAATTTCTCTATCTCTGTGCAAGAATAATCTTTGGGCACAATTGTACTTCTACATGCCAACCTCGTACTCTTTACTTCATACGGTTTGTTATCTTAAACTCGGTCATTTCGGAAGCTTCTGTATTTAGCCTGGATGCATTGCGTTGGGGGTATATGATTTTTCTTTCGGCATCACTATCTTTTACCCTCACTTCAGTTTAGTGCTTTCAACTCCCTGTTAAAAGGAAGAAATATGCAATTTTCTCTGCTGTCAAAGTGCTGGAGTATGATGATATATGTGTCTTGTGTGAAATAAAAGACTGAGAAATGTACTTTGTATGCATTCATTCATTTTTTAAATTCAGAACCATGATGATTGTACATGAATGTTGTTCATTTTCTGATAGACGTGCTGAATCGAGTATCTATGATGGATGCAAGTTCCATGTCCTGTAAGTTATGGTTCTATTATGAGATGGATGGTTGATATCCTTGAAATTTATGAATATTTTGTGAGAGCAAAGATGGTTTGTTTAAAACACCCATCAATGTGGGCTCTAGAGCAAATCGCAAATATCTAAAGAGAGAAAAGTAAGAAAATCAATGTTATAAATTAGTACTTTCTTTTACTAAATGCCTATCTGCTGTATCTTCTAGATAACACATGTGTGTGCGTGCGTGCATGCGCTCGTGTGTGTGAAAAGAGGGATGGTTCTTTGTTGCCTATTGAAGCTAAATTTCTCTCATTGGGTGCTCTTGAGAGTTTGGGCCCGTTTGACCAAGCTTCTAAGTTGAATGTGGCGGAGGAGGTGGAGAGAAAAGGGGTGGTGGTGGAGGAATGTGAGAGAAAGTAGTAGAAGTTGAAACAAAGGTTGGCCAAACAGACCCAAAAATGTCATAGATAAATCACTCTATCAACTAGTCAAACTGTTACGTTGTCTAGATCCAGTGTTTGGACGACTACTTCACATCTGATCACCATAACAAGACGCATCAATATTTAAAAGTTTTACTGTTTTTGTGACTGCACCAATCTTTAATGTTTTGATTGGTCATTGCAGATATGAACCACGCATTTACTTGTTTATTTCACATAGTGACGTAAGTATTGTGTACTTCATTTTCAGAACATGGGACTTCAGGAAAAAAGACTGCCCCTCCAAGAAGCGGCCATACCAAGTGATATGGGAAGAGGAAGTTCAGAAAATAATCTAGTAGATTTTTCATTTGAAGTTCCTATGTTTCAGGATACTCCTAAAACTTCTGATCGGAAGACATCTTCTACCTTGCAATTTAATGTTAAAGACCTCATCAAAAGGAGGCAGCAGAAATTGTCTCTATTCCATTCATACTCTAATGCTCGTGGAAGGACAATAACTGGAAGGTTCGGGAAGTGTGAACTTGTTAAGATAGTTTTTTCTCTATTTTATTTCAGAAATTATGCAGGCATCGTAATTACTTTCAGGTCCTATGCTGCTGCAACGCTTGAGCCCTCTCAAGTGATAGACAATGAAGAGCAGAAGGCCAAAGCTCTAGCTGCTGCAACCACTGAATTGGAAAGGCTTTTCAGAAAAGGAGACTTCAGTAGGATGAAGGTTAGTCAATGATATATTCTTATGAGTAGAGTCAAAGCTCAACATGTGTAATGAGCTTGCCTACCAGGTTTGCTTGAAACCAGCCTGTGCTTGTTGCGGTATATGCACAGGTCATTTCTTTTCCCCTGAGGTCCTGATGAATGGGGCCATAACTAAATATCCTCTATTTGCCAAAGTTAGCATGATGATGAGGAGCGATGGGTGATCATGAGATGATGAATTTGTGGTTGGGTTTTTTTCCATAAAAAGATGGATTGTGACTCTTTCGTTTTCTGTATCGTTTATGCGGACAGTCTCAGTCTGCACTAGCCAGCTTTCTCTCTTGAGACATGTTTTTTTTAATAAATATAGAGGATATGAAGCATCGCATTCAATCGTTCACTGTGTCCATAGCATATGATTATGACATTTCTGCACTGTCCTCATCTGGGTTTGGATTGAAGATATTAGTCTTTTATATTGCAGGTGATCGGGCAATTCAATCTTGGCTTCATTATTGGTAAACTAAACAAAGATTTGTTCATTGTTGATCAGGTAATTTTGGCTAGTTTAAAAGTGAGTTGTTACATTATTAAGATATCCATATATTCTCATGCTGCATTCTATTGTTTTTATTACAAGAAGAAAAAAGAAAAAGAAAATTATAACAATTGCTTTTTCCTTGTCGCCAGCATGCAGCTGATGAGAAGTATAATTTCGAGCGCCTCTCACAATCAACTATCATGAACCAGCAGCCATTACTCCGGTGAGATTTGCGTCAACATATTTTAAAAATGCTGTAAGTCCTTGATAGTTACTAGTCTGAAAATTGAATTGGATTATTAGTTGAAGGACTTATATCCCTGCTCTCTATTTGCCAAAACCTTGCTTAGTATGCATTGTGAAAGTGAGAAAAGCTGAAAGCATCAGAAGAAGAAATCAAATATCCACCCTCAAATTCCATTTGTTTTCAACAAATCCACCTAACACCTTGGTGGGGCCGAGGAAGTATTGGATCAATATCTAGCATGGAGAGTGCTACTTTGTCCTTTGTTATATCATACATCTCCTCCTGTAAATCTTGTTGGGATCTGAGGATAGATCTATGGAAACTGCATACATCAGAATCTTAAAGTGTATAATATAATCCCTTTTGAAGTAGGAGGAATCTTATTTGGGAATATAATAGTTACGCATGCTTTGGCACCTATTCCTTTGTCCTCTGTTCTTTTTGTCCCATCATCCAAGCTAGTCTCTGACATAGAGCTCGACTACTTGTTTAGTTATGACTCTTACGAGTCAGGGAGCAGAACTATGCAGACACATGGGATTTATCTGTGAATAATTGAATACGAAACAATATGAAATAGTTACAATCTACCATAATATGAGAGCAATCCTGAATGCTCATACTCCTAGACGATTTTGCTTCCGTCTATGGGTTACATGTGTACCGAGATCATAAGTTACTTCTGGTTTGAATGTTTGTGTATGTTTTCTTGGTTATAGAGAGGTGTCTTCACATTAAAAAAATTTGCTTTGATTATTGTATAGATTTGTTGGTTGTGTTAATTCCTGTCCAGTAAGTAGTTGTACACATTTAGTTTCACTTATCAAACTTTATTACGAAATCTTGATTCATGACAAATGATATAGATTCTGTTTTCTAAACAAGCAGGCCAATCAGGTTGGAATTGTCCCCAGAGGAGGAAGTAACTGCTTCGATGCATATGGATATAATCAGGTAGAGTAAGTGTACAGTTCATATATCTTCTCTCTATAGATCTTGGGGTTGCTGGAAGTTATATCTTCACTGTTATATGTGATTTTCATATCATTATTTGTGCGTAACTCTTTTTTTCTATGTAACTCCATTTTAGTGAACTAAATCACTTGGTCGATACCGTTCATGCTAAATATTCTTGCATTATGAATTTGTCAGCAGATCTGTGTGAAAAATATACCGGTCCATAATCTAACAGGAGCAGAAAGATTTTCCTTATCAACTATTCCATGTATAATAGAATAGATGCTACGGACTTGTCTTCCTCTATATTTTTTATTTATGTAATTACACTGATTGTTGACGATCCTTTTTTCTTTCTTTTTCGAAAACAATCTGTAGAGAATTTTTTACGAGCACAAGGAATTTCCTGTGCAACCCAAAATCCCCTACAAAACAGGATATTCCTTAAAGAATCAAGGTTAAATTCCTTTCCCATGGGATCAACGTGCTCCCGTTGCCCAAAATCCCCTATCGATGCGCATACGTCGATGTGCAACGACGGAGTTGGCAGAAGTCGTTCCCCACACTTGCTAGTTCCAGCTTGCTGCATTGGTTGCTGTATAGGCATAGCCTGTTGAAAAGGCCCAACCTATGTTCCCAACCTTTCTGTAGTTTAGTGAGCCACCGGGTTTCATTCTTCAACCCCCACGACCTCATATGAACACCCGTCCACCTGAGAAGCCTTTGCCAAACCACATTAGCGAAGGAGCACCAGGGGGGGGGGGAAGATGGCAAATATTCTCCTCATGATGACTACATAGATAGCAACAATGACCAAAGGATAATTTATACCCTTTCTCTCTAGATTGTCAAGATCCTTGTATAAAGGCTAATCAAGCTAGAGGTTTATCAGTTTATGCCTAGAAGAAACAATATTACTCAAAGCAATCTGAGCGCAATTTATATGCTGCTGCCTGCCCATCAGGAAATTCGAAGTCTTTCTAATCCTTCTTTTTCACCCCAATTGTTTCCCTTCTTTTTTCTTTATTTTTTATTTTCATAGTAGTCATATTCTTCACCCTAATATCTAACCCAATTATAGGGAGAGGGCCTTTGATGTTGAGGTTTATAACAATCAAATAATCAACTGCAAAGCTTTCAGAGCGATATTCTTTACTCAACAAAAATCCATGAACTACAGTTTAATGTCTCCTAGAATGCAGTAAGCTTTGGCAAACCTTCCGAAAAGATGGCATGATATTCTGTGGAAAAAGGTTGTAGGTTAATTAATGCACTGAATGCTGAGAATAAATAGCTGGGAGGAGACCAAGAAATTTGCTAATAGTCATGATTTATAGGCAGGTGAAGCAAGACCTAAGAAAAAAAAACATGAAAAAGCTCTTCCCAACCAGAAAGCAAAGTTCTCCTTGTGATAACTCTTCCTTTTCGGCGTCTAGGACTTGTAGCCTCTCAAAAAGGGCTCATAAGGTTATGCTCCTTAAGGTGTAATGCCTTCAATTAATTTTTACGGGCTGAAGCTCTTTCATTTAAATATCTCCTCTTTATGAAGAGTAGTTTAGGTAAGAAGAGATTCATGAAGTAGACTACTTGTGGAACAATTTCCACTCCACTTAGAGACATAAGTGCGTTCTGGAAATCAACTTACGGCTATACTACATTATTATTGCTCTGATAAAAATTGGACAATAAGACTTATGTGGCGTAGTTTAGCAGCTTAGGAAAATCAAACTAGTCAACTTCAAATCATCTGGTTTATATAATTTTTTCTTTTGAAACCTTGTCAAAAGAGTTTCTTCTATGATTCATATCTTCTCATGTTTACGGCGAAGATTAGTGCTTCATTATGTGTCTCTTCATCTGAGGGGATATTTTCCGTCATTCTCTTATTGCTTTTCTCTTGACAACAAAAATTTTCTCTTCAGCTGATAGTTTGAATTACTATGATGGTAGGAAAAACGGTTTTGCCTTGGAAGAGGATCCACATGCTCCTTCAGGCCACCGTTTCAAGTTGAAAGCTGTACCATTCAGTAAAAACATAACATTTGGAGTTGAAGGTAATGTCCTTATTCAAGCTTTATCAAACTCTGCTAACCTTTTATATCATTTATGATTGGCTGAAATGCCTTTTGAATATAATAATTTATATTATGCTATCATTTCAGTCTGGCTTCTATGTTGGAAGCCAAGTAGTCTCTTAATGATCAAAATGTGAGAAAGTTACAGTCCTCTTAGAATACAATTTGGCAAAAAGAAATACACCCTATGAAAACTTTTTTATAACAGACAACCTTATATCATCCAGAATTTAAGTTGACCAAATGACCCCTCTATGTAAGTGCGATAGGTGGTCCGTTTCTGCTGGAATGTCCACTGTCTATTTTATGATCATTGGATCAAGTAGCTTGTCTTTATCTTAATGTAGATAATGTGGTAGAACATTTGTGTGGCTAGTGATTTATAAATATACTGGTGAAATTGACTGGAATGGAGTGCAGTAATTCTTGTGATAGAAAATTAGAAACCACTGTGTGGTGACTTTGAGATAACACTCTCAAATCAAATGGTATGTTTTCCATTTGAGACTGCTCTTGAAATATTGGTGCGCATAAGAAAAGTAGGTAATCATCTAATAATGGGATTGTTGAGATAACATGTATCTTCTGCCGTTTGTTTATGATAATGTCATGTCATGTTAATAAGCAGTCATCCAGCTCGATGCATTAACTATATTGGTGGAGGAGATAGGAAAAACAAAACAAGGATGCTAAAGTTACAGATTGAGGATGAGCTAACCTTTTTGTGACAGGTCTAACTAAAACTTCTACCGGTGTTGCCATAGTGTTAACTTTTGAACAACCTTCAGAATGAAATGAACAGAAGGGAACAATGAACTTGGAGTGAGTTTGAGGAAGTATAACATTGTTTATTGTTTTTAAATAGGCAAGCATAAAAGTATTAATAAGTGAACACTCTAACATGTACAGTTCAAAGCATGAAATTTTGAGGCAACAATAGATAGTGTCCTTAAATCCTGGTTAATAGGGAATTCAGACTATTAGGTATTCTGCAAGTTGTTTTGGCATTTCCAAGGGGACATGAATAGTTTATTTAACTCACAGAGTTTTGAGTCTGCGCGTGAATGGAAATGCTTGTACAGTAGTTGAACCAGATTTATGTCCTTGAATATGTGATCATGTGCAACTTGATCCTGAATTCTCCAACAGTTTCCATTAGTTCAGCCTGGAATGGTTCCCATCGCTGTTTGGTCATATGATTTCACGTAGACTGACATCGTGGCATGTCAATGGGGTGGATCAGATTCTTCTTCTTCTTCTTTCTCTGTTCTTTTTGTGTGTGTGGTTCGGAGTGCCGGGGGGGGGGGGGGTATGGAATTACCCAACATGTTTTTCTCAGCATTGGCCAAAGCCCTCACGTTCTTAAGAATTTAAGTAAAATTTCAAAAAATATAGTTCCTCAGCTTTTATCCTCTACAGGGATTTAGTAGAATCAGTTTGTTGGCAACTGTTGAGTGACTAGTCGTGACGTGAAATATAGCACTGCCTTCCCCAGGCCATAAGTTGATCAGAGACGGTTTCATATCTGGAAATATTACAAAGTGGGTTACTTCCAGACCTCTAGGGTCATTGACACATCTCTGTCTGGGATAGACAATGACTAATGAGCTTTGATGCAAGATCTATGGGCTGAGAAATATTAAAGAATAAGTATCATTTACTAGTGGACATGTATCTGTACAGTCTTTCTGGAATAGATCTATCTGACAACTGCTCATAATGTCCTTTTTCTGTGTAACAGATGTAAAAGAACTCATTTCTACTCTTGTGGATGGTCAAGGAGAATGCTCAATTATGAACTCTTACAAGATGGATACCACTGATTCAATTTGTCCATCTAGAGTGCGTGCAATGCTAGCATCACGCGCCTGCAGGTCTTCTATCATGATTGGAGATGCCCTTGGAAGAAATGAAATGCAGAAGGTGATGTTTACTGTCTTTTTAGCATCTGAAACATTTTCAGTGCTGGAAATGAACAAAAGTATAACCTAGACTATTAGAATATAATTTGATGTCACTCTGAGACTGATGATGGCTCAGTCAAAATACATTTTGTGTAGCAGAATCAAAGCAAACGTAGGAGGAAATCTCCAGCCTACAGACTTGAAACTAGACAAAATAAGAGAGCATATGCAGTAAACTTACTAATAGAGCTTAAGTGACTAAGACAACTGAGAAAAAAAAAAGGGGAATGATTCCTCTTGTCAACCAATTTTTATGTCAGGAAAAAAACAACTATATCTTGCACAAAGATGCAAGTCAGCAGTCACAACTTGCATTAGCTTCCAAGACGAGCTGCAAGTCCCTGTCCCTTCCCTTCCAAACCTCTTGAAGTTTAATATGATAACCTTCCTTGCTTCCTATGTTATCTTGTTTATATTTGCAGTCTTAGATTGAGAATTGGAGACCACCTGTTGATCCCTGATTATTTGAGAATGAGACTAATAAGAAGAAATGTGATTGTACAGATACTTGAGCACTTGGCTGAGCTGAAGTCTCCGTGGAACTGCCCACATGGAAGACCAACTATGCGCCACTTGATTGACTTGTCCATAATCCGTGAGAAGGCGATTCCAAACGAGCATAGTTCTGATTGACGGTGGTGCTCATGTTCGCACCCAGCCATATCTCATCTAATCTGTTTTCTGTAAGTTATCCAGTTGTATAGCTTGTACAGTTCTGTAAACATCAATTTCCCAGCTTACTAAATGCATGGGAGGTTTGAAAGGAACAACACATGAGGACATGATCATGAGGTTTGCTGAAGTTCAGTGTCTCATCTAATCTGTTTTTGCTCAGTGTCTTACAAGGGCAGGGGAAGGACCGAGAATATTTGCTTGCTGTCTACGTCGTATAATTTACACTGTATTGATAACCTTGATTTGTAACTTAATATGAAGAAGAGAGATCAGAAGGAAGGCGGAAAGACAGTGAGAAAGGTCTAACCAATAGTAAAAGCGCCCTGCGCCCTTTGTAGCCCTCAAATAGATCAACTATAGAGGGTGAGGGCTCAAGTAGACCACAGACAAGATACAGACTAGAACCTCCATTTCCATACCCAGCCTGTCTTTCATTTTCCCTAACCTTTGAATCCATTAACTTGTGTTGATCACTTTGAAAGACCTAACTGCTAAGTATGACTGTGATTATAACTTTGGACTTCTGAATTTTCAAGGATCGTTTTTAGGACGTGGATACCATGCAACTTACAATGTTCTTTTGGGCTGAGCAGGTTTTATAACTAATCCCAGTTACCAGATGCTCCCACTGGCATTTTAACCTGATTCATTTCCAAAGTTTGCACAAACATGCACTATTTGCAAGGACTTTCTCATCTCTTAAAATCAATTAAACTGGTCAAACTTGGACTAACTATGTGTGTTTTCAGAGGGTTGCTCTATGGAGTAGCTCTGGTCTGTCATCTGAATTGGGGTCTTGGACAAACCTGCAAGACAACAAACTAGTTTCGGGGGTGAGTGAGGAATCCACCTCTGATGGTCAAGTCAGCCCTCATAGAGATAAGTCTAAAGTAGAGAAAGAGAGGTAGAGAGAGAGTGAGAGAGGTTAGTTGTTATCTTATTACTATGAGGGTCTTATACAAATATGGTGGTGGTGGAGTTTAGGTCAAACCTTTCTATTGAGCTAGGCCGAAGCTAATTAAAGCCCAACTCAGCTAGGAGCCCAATTACAGCCTCTCAATCAATGCTCGAATAAAAACTCGATTTTTGCTCGACCTCGACTACTTCAAATGATTTAAAATTAATAGTGTGGAATGCTTATTTTGTACTCATTTTCATTTATATTAGGAAAAATTTCAGCGAGATATACTAACGTATAGTGTCATTACATCAAGGTATATTGACATTTAAGAAATTATATTGAGGTATATCATAATATTACCTTAAAAAACAAGTTTTCGATGTCCGGAACTTGTAAAGAGATTTAAGAACTAAGGTATTTTCGTCATAAACCCGAATTTGCATAAAATGTCGTTGGAGTATACCTCAATGTAATTTCTAAAACGTCACTATACCTTGATGTAATTTCCTTATAGGTTCATATGCTTGGTGAAATTTTTTTTTTCATATTATTTTTTTATTTTTAAACCTCCCCAGATATACACATTCGTTGATCGACAAAGAAAATAGTTTGTTGACTATCAGAGGTTGAAATTCCAAATTAAAATTTGGAAAATTGCAAAGTAGGTAGGGCTTTACATCCGGTCTTGAACCGGACCGGACCACTTGAGTTCGGTCTGGGACCGGACCGGATCGAGCGTGATCGATCTTGGATCGGACCGAACCAAATTTTTGGAAAATGGTCAGCGAGTCGGATTGCTCATTAAAAATTTATTTGCAAAAAACGGTCCAGATCGGATCGAATATGAACCGGACCGAAAACCGGATTAGCCGGTCCAAAACTCAGACCGGTCTCACCTGGTCGAGACCGGTCCGGGGCCGGTCCAAACAATCGGTCTGGACCGAATAGTGAACAGCTGTAAAAGTAGGCATTCGTCATTCGAAGGACAACCAATACACCAAATAAAAAAGCCCGCTCGCTCGCTCGAGCACCTCGTCTTGATCCCCCATTATTATTGTTGTCTGTCTCCCTAAACAGGAGAGAGAAACAGCAAAGAGAGAGAGAGAGAGAGAGAGTGGTGTTTGTTTTTGTTGCCACTTTCAATTTCATACTCAAAAGCCTCTCTACTATTTTCTGCTCTAATACTCAACCGTCTTTACGCTCTCTGGTAAGTCTAACCAAAATTTCTCCTTTTTCTTCTTTCTAGGGAGTATAATTCATTTTCTAGGGATTTCAAATACCTCATTATTCACTCTCAAATCTCAATTCTCAAATCCTTTCCTCTCACTTTCTAGGGTTCTTTTTTCTTGCCGTCATAATCCTACGATCTTAGCTGTTTATTGAATTTTGTTTTGCTCGTTTTCTTTGTTGCAGCTCTTTATTCTTCTTTTACGATCGGTTATCTTGCCCTAACTCAAGATGGTAAGCAATTTTTTGTTTTTTCTGTTTTTTGTAATATTTGCTTTTTGTTTGTAAGGATTTGATTTACTGAGTTTCTTCTTCTTCTTTTTTGGTTGAATTTTTAGCTTCCTTTATCATTACTGAAGACTGCGCAAGGCCACCCTATGGTAAGAACACTAAACCCTTTTGTTCTTTTTTTTTTTTTTTTCAAATTGTCATTTTTTCTTTGAAGTTTGAGGCTTTTTACTTCTTGATATGTTTGCAAAATTGTGGTTGTTTTTTTTTTTCCAAAATAATGGGTCTTTGTTTTTGTTAACAGTTGGTGGAATTGAAGAATGGGGAGACCTACAATGGGCATTTGGTGAACTGTGATACATGGATGAATATTCATCTTCGTGAAGTCATTTGTACCTCTAAGGTGAATGAAGTTTACTTTTTTTATTCATGGGATTTGTATTTTCATTAAAAGTCAGCAATTGATATATGTTTTGGTTCCTCCCAAAATATATGTTTTTTCTTTTCTATTGAGATGAACATGTGACTGGAATTGTGGCCTTTTGAGTGCAGGATGGAGACAGGTTTTGGAGAATGCCTGAGTGTTATATCCGGGGGAACACAATCAAGTATCTGCGAGTGCCAGACGAGGTATTATTTGGAGAAATTGTAATTCTTATCTCTTTGGAATGAAGTTGTAGTTGCATTAGTATGGCCTTCCTTACGTTTGTAGCTCTATGACTTTAGGAATAGAATTTCGTGTTTCTCGCTTTTAGTGGGGCTGGGAGTTCAAAATGTTTGGTGTATAGCATAAAAGGAGGCTTGTTTTGTTGAGGGAATAGATGAAAAACATGCCTTTAATTCCCTATCCTCAAATTCCAATATCTGGCATCCCTTTAGTTATGTTGATTGCCTGATCTTTTTAGTTACGGAAGTTGCAAAACATAGATTTCCTTTGGAACAGAGTTGTGTGGGGAAGGCAAAATGGACTTGATTTTAACCATTGAGCGGGCATGCCATTATATTGGTTTTGTTAACCGAAATGGTTTTCATGATATTATTACCGAGTAAGTTGCTAGAAATCATCTCTAAAATATATGCCTGTAACCATGTATGTTGTGATGAAGCATAGTTTTATACTTTGCTAGTTCATTCTAAGATATTGCGTATTAGACCTATTACAAAAGTAACGCTGGCCAAGATTTGACCATTACCAACTGTGTTGGAAGAGTCGTTGTTGGGTAATACTCAGTTCTGTATTCTAATGGCTTAATACTATTGTCTCACTAAACTGTCCATTGCTTATATTTTATTCCAAACTAGAAGGCTAGTGTCAATGTCTTTTCAGTCAAGGGTGTGAAGTGCCACATTCTATTTGCAATTTCACTGGGTAAGATTGGGTATATATGAACCCACCCCTCCTAAAATTTACTTCATCCTAGCAGGCTTCTTCAGAAGTACTGTGTGAACTGTGTGATGACATGATACTGATAGCATGGAATTATATCTGGACAACTTTTCTTGAAATATTTACTCCCTCATAGGTAGTCTCCTGCCATCTGGAACAAGTTATTCACCAACCAGTTGGAAAATTTACTTTTAGATTGTAATAAGAAAATCGTAACCGTGTTCCACAATGGATGTTTTAATCAACTTTTAAGAAAGGTTTGAGATGTTTTCTTGTTTCTATGGTAGGTAACCAGGTTATGCCAATTTAACTTCCCTTGAGAAAGATATCTCTTTTATTTCAGAAGTGACGCATTTTGTTTTTTTCTTTTCTCGTACTAAAGTGAAGGAAGATGTCATCGTCTTCAGTTAAACTCCCACTTATAAACTTTGAGACTCTCGAAGTGACAATTTTAACAGAAAGAGTGGTTACTGCTTTGGGTGTGTTTCAAAGAGACAAAGAAGTACCACCAAATTAAAAGAACGAAAAGTCACAATGATAGCTTTCATTGTTTCAAATGAGGTTTTTGTCTAGAGGTGACCTTAGTCGTATCTGATTATTTTGCTCCCTCATGTCGTGCTATGTGCCTTTTCCTTAGTTCATAAATCTTCGTCTAGGAACATTGTCTTGAAAACAATTGCATGTGCAAGTGCCAAATAATGCATTAGAAAGTGTCTTTGTGTTAACAGCTTCCTTCGTAGCCTGTGGGTTACTTTTAAACCCCTGGAAAAGGGGACTTATTTTCTGTTAGGAAGAGCACTAGTCATCGTTGATCTGCCAATTTATTTGTCTGATTTTATACTGTCATGTATTCAGTATTCATGTAGCATATTATATGGGTTACCTAGGCTTTAGTTTTTTCATTCGTCTGGGAAGAGTCACACAACAGGCTAGTGTCATAAAAGCCTTTAGGCTTGGTGCGTCCGGCATCTCTGTAACTACTGTTCATATTGTTTTTCCGTTAGTAATTTCTGTTGCCTAATCTACTGTTGGTGCTTATCCTTTTCAGGTCATTGATAAAGTTCAGGAGGAAACCAAGAGCCGTTCAGGTATATTCTGATACCTTTTACATATCTGCTTGGTGATGAAAGGGTCAAATAATTTGCTGTTAAATTTGCATAATCTCTCTTTAGATCACAAGTTCTTGTGCTTTTGGTCTTCATTGTTCTTTATTAATTAAAAGATGTATGCTTCTTCTACTGGATATTAATACGGTTCTTTTTTTATTTAGATCCTTACTCTGGAAGTTTTGTTGTTTCTTTCTTACAAATTCCGCTACGCTTTTGCTTCTTCCACGATGTGCCATTACTCAGGACTTGCAGGCCCTTCTTTGAAGGGTTCTGCTGTCTGGCCAATTTATCCATGCTGTTATTTTCCCCATTTTACCTCTAGATATGATATGACTGGTCACCTAATTAGCTCTGGGTTTTTTGGGGGCATGGCTATAAGCTCTGTTTTGTTTGCATAAGCATATATTTTCCTCTTCATAAGTCACTT
Organism: Tetragonia tetragonoides; assembly: GCA_038025085.1. Classification (NCBI taxonomy): domain Eukaryota; kingdom Viridiplantae; phylum Streptophyta; class Magnoliopsida; order Caryophyllales; family Aizoaceae; genus Tetragonia; species Tetragonia tetragonoides. The sequence continues at coordinate 14,363,228 of CM076142.1, read as the reverse complement.
CTTCATCTTTCTAGCTCCTACAGGTTCTTACATCTAAATCGTTTTCCAACCAATGAATTTCCTTGTTTCAGATAGGAAGCCTCCTGGTGTAGGTCGTGGACGAGGAAGAGGTAGAGAAGATGGCCCTGGGCGGCAGCCAAAAGGCATTGGACGTGGTATGGATGATGGAGGTAAAGGTCCAGGAGGCCGGGGCCGTGGTGGTCCTAGTGGGAAGGCTGGTGGAAAACGTAAGAAATCTCTCTTTTTCTTTTCAGAATATGGTATCTGGTAACTATAAAATGCATAGTTGTACGTGGTAAAATAGTGAGTCCATCTGGATTCTGGACCCCGGAGTGTCTCCCTCTTCCCTACAAGGGGGAAAGAAAAGACGAAAAAGAGTACATCCATCCCAATGTTACAGAATAACTTAGCGGCAATACCAATTTGGTATGGAAGTTTTATTTACACTATCCTTCTGTTTTGTGACAGCTGGAGGCAGAGGTCGATGAAGCAGAGTGGTCTTTGCTGGAGTACGTAATATGGCGTGTTCTGCTGCTTTTGATGCAATTACTGCCATTGTGTTTATGGCTTGAAGTTGATTATATAAAAACAGTGTTCATTCATCAGTCAGTGTGAGATAACAACATTAGAATTATGCATGCAATCAGGTTTATGGAATTTAACTTTCCAGGTAGTAGATGTATCTTTTTGGTAGGTTGTATAACAGAATGAGTTTGGCCTTAATGTTATTCGTTTTGGCTCTTTTTCATCTTTTTTCTTGGTCTGGTTTTCTTACCTGCTTTTCCGGCTGATTCCAAAGGCCAATTCTAGTTGACATCAGATGAAGTTGAAATTTTAGTCAGATTCAGGCCCTGGTCTGTAAAACTGTTGCCCAAACTGCCTCACATAACCGGGCTGCGCCATCTGGCCTGTCGTATTGGCAGACAGCCCTTCATCTGATAGTATTGGCTTAATAAATGACTACGAGGAGAAAGGGGCGAGGACACTCCCAAGTGCCTCTAGCAATAGAACTTGGGCAACATGGGAAACTCATCCAAACTCTACCTACTTGGCTATAGAATGAGTAACAACCAACGAGACAACATTGGCTGTCGGGCCGTCGGCAGCGGCAAATCTCTGCAATAAAGTTTATGTGGCTCAGGTCTCTGTTGATGTTACATACTGGATACTGCCACATCTATCAGCCATAACGATAACATCAATGTTGATACATACTGTACTATTTTTCAAGAATGGATGTGAAAAAAGAGCAAGATGAATAAATAACTAACACAAATTCTTATATAGGGCCGTGTCAACGTAAGGCCGTCTCAAATAAGTATGACGTCATGCTGATGTCATACCTGGCTATATACCTCATGTTGAGGCGGCCTCACATAAGGTGTATTGAATAACTAAATGAGAACCTCTATCTGAAAATAAGATCAGAAAAAGGCAGAAGATAAAATAAAGATACAGTAAATGGAAACTATATCAAAACCCATGTTTTACACACAACAGGTATGAGAGCATCAATGACACTTCACAGAACAGTGGCCAATGCCTTATCTTAAACGCATACACCCCCACCCTCAATTGAATAGAACATGAAGAAAATAGTAGTACACCATTAGTATGGTTGATGCCTGTTTTTCTTCCGAGTTTTTGTTGGCTTCATAACCAGCGTGCTTGATATCCAGGCACGGTTCATGTCACAGGTCTCATCAGACATCCAACAGCATAATCGACCATCCTCACCACCAGTCCATCCAAAAATACCATGAAAAGAGGAATGTCCAGGCAAGAGGGAAGTGGGCATGATACTTCTAACCACACCTGTATGGCCATCTTCAAGAATAGCTTCTGAGGAACCTATCACTCGTCCACTGTAATTTACAGGGAAGTAGCCAATGCTGCCCGCATTAGTCCCACCAATCAACCACAGGCGATCATCTTCCACTGAGTAATGGCAATCGATGAAGTAATCGACCTGCAAGCATGCAACAATACTTCGTAGATATAAACAAATTGCCCTTAACTGATCAGCTAGAGCAGGGATATACTGACCAAAGTCATAACAAAAACATTACCTGATCTCCAGTCCAGCTATCTGAAACCAATGAACGAGCTTCCGGGAATTCAGCTTCAGCCTTTTCCTCTTTCCAGTCCCAAATACTAGAGATGCCAATTCAGAGCACGTATGAGAGACTCAAAATTGAACAGGAGTAGGAAAGTAACTCTTAAACCGCAAGGATTGATGAAACAACTTACTAGAACCAACCATTACAAAACAGTACAGGGCACAACAAGAGACACAAATTGGCAACTGAAAAGAAAGTATCCACCTGGTCTACTATTGATTCCATTACATGACAAGAACAAAAGATACAGGAATTTGGATAACATCAGTCTCTGTTAATTCACTCCCCATAAAAGTTCGACCCCACAATGTGTCAGGGAAAACGCCTTGGTGCAGAAGATACTGTTTTGAAAGTAACGGTTATCAAGCAAAAAAATAGTAACAGACATCAAAAAATGAGACGTCTACTATGGGATAAAAGGTATGAAACTAACTTGTATCTAAACATCATCACACAAATTCATTGAAGTAAAGCATATCAAAGAGTTGCGAACAATAACGATGTTGAGGATGTAGGCAACTGGACAAGCTAATCACCTTTCAATAATACCTTAATGTTTCGATATGAGTCAGACACCAAAGCTTTTGATTTCCGTGCCCAAAGAAACCAATTTTTCCTATTGATGTACCCACATTTATCACCTACAAGATAAAACGCATCATTTACCTCTCATCAAATACTCCAAATTCCTAAATAGACATGACAACTTTATCTATATATATGACAAAAGACCTAGAGGTCAAAAGAAAATCAAATTAATGGAGAGAGCTTACTGATTCCAAATGATCATCATCGTTTATGTCTCCAGTGGTATCAAAAATGCACATTAAACCATCAACAGAGGCTGAGAGAAGCTTCTTTTCAGTGCCAGGAATAAAACGGACCTAACAACAAATAGAAATATTAAAAACCAAAGCAAAGAATACTGACTTTTTCTATTCCTTAATTTCGCGTTTAACATACAAAGATACATCTTACCTGAGTAACATCTTCCACATGAGACTCCTCCAGACAAGCAACTTGCTTTTTATTCCTCCAATCCCAAATCAATACCTGCATAAAATTATATTTGAGAAAACCCCAATTCTTTTTTTTTTTTTTTTTGTCAGAAGAACTTGAAGTGATTGGCAAACACAAAAGACTGATGTAATGATGGCATCTTTTGCCCCTATAGAACCTGAAACAAATTCAGATAGCCTCAAGAGTGCTTTTATCAGTGCCATATCAGATCAGCGTGCAAGCAGTGTCATCAAGATGTGGTATAGCTAAGAGAATTCATCTCCCTATAATGCAATTTGGGAATTAGAAATCCCAGCATCTCAAAAGGCACACGATAAAACTATTCTCCTCTGCAAAAAGAAGCTAACGGGAAAGGGTTGGAGCTATGATCTTGTTTAACTTTGTATATCTAGAAACCAGCTCATCAATTAGGGAAAATCTGGCTTGACAAATATATTTTGAGGTAAAAAAGTTACAGAGAGTTTTCCGCACTGGAATTCTACGCATGATGCATCACCCACCATCACAACAATTACCAATTTCTCTGAGTCAAATACAGACTAAGTTCTCTCCCAAACCTCTCACAAGTCTTGGGTAAAGATTACGAGAGGGCAGCTTCACTTTATCAACTTCCACAATAACTCTTCAAAGTTCATTCAACAAATAGACTGCCAAAATAGGACTTTGGTATAAACACATCCTTGGGCCTCCGATAAGCTTCACATAGGCAACTCACTATAAATGATACTCACACAAAGCCTGTCACAGTGTTCTAAACATATATTTGCTCATTCGGCTAAAGAGCTAGACGTGGCATTTGGCAACCGAATACCAGGCCATAATGACTAGATATTGGACCCCAAATTACCCGAATAGTTGTAATCCAAATTAGCCCAAATGACCTGAACTGAAACCGGCAAAGGCCTGAAATAGTCTGACCCAATAAGCCCAATCAAACACAACAGAACCAATTAACCCCACTCGGACTATACACAATCCGACCTGAAACCAACTCGAACCGAACATAATGTGAAACCGAAATGAAACGGAACTAAAACCGATTTAACTCGATCATTCCACGGAATGACCTAACTTTTCTCTTATTCTTTTGTCATTTTGCCTATATTAAATTCTGATAATTTTATTTTATGATTTTTCAACATGGATTAGGATTTATTGTACTAACGAAAAGTCTTCTCAAGCTTCATCCATTCCTCTTCTCTATATTTGGCCAAAATTTTGGAACTCGTGATCCCACCAAACAAGCCAAGAGGCACTTATTTGCCAAGGGTCAAGGGACCAAATCTCATGGAATCACATAAACAAACAACAACATCTACGATCACACATCCTAAGATCCTATAGAATAGAGAACACACTAAAGCAAAGCAAGATCAACCATCATACAAAAAGGACTGCAATTAACAATCCATCTTGAACCCTTGCCCAAAATTATCAAGATGGTACTAAATATGCATTTGAAAATAGCAATTCTTTGCAATGATTTCAACAATGATATTATTTTATCATTTCAAACATTATATGCCAGTTTCCAAGCCTATGATTTGCTTCAGATCTTTATCTTTTCCATCCCCACTTCTGAGTTAGTTATAACTTCCACAACTTCTTATTCAAACCTCTAGAAAGATATTCACACTATTAATTTGCCGCCACTGAGTTCAGACATGGTATACCATAACCTAAAGTCATCAAAAAAATCCACTAAAAGACAAGAATTACAGCATCCCTTCCCCTTCTCTATATTTGGTCAACAAATACATTTGTAGGAAGCAAAGCCAAGCTGACACTTCGAGGACCACGACCATGTTTATTACAATGTCTAGCACAATAAGACTGAAGTTAAAATTCAAATAAATAAACATGCATCATTACTATACTAATCATCTGATCAATTCAGTAAAATCAAAATATACATATTTTTCGTGCACACCTGGGATTTACATCCTCCAGCAAGTAGACTACCTGCTCCATCAAAGGAAAAGCTAAAAACCTCCTGAGAAGGACCCGCATTTATCAATGATACCTGCAACATATACAGTTCAAATCACCACTCACATCAATAAACAGCTGAAACAAAACACCAAAAAGGAATCTCAATATAATCCTAGTGCTTCAATATGCTAACCTAGCATTCTTTCAAAATGATCATACTGGACAATGAAGTTCTTGCTTGTTTGCAAATTCAAAAAGGCACTCAGCTCTAAGATAATCCTGTCATCAAGGCCGACATACTAGAGATCCAATACAAGCTAATTGGACCTAGGAGAAATATTCAACAAGTTGGGTTCAACATATGACATGATCCTGAACACATGGTGAGATCGTCCAATCACAGTCAATCTCATATCAAGGCTCCATTTTGTCAGGGAAACAATCAAAACAAAATATTCCGTCAAAACATATTAAAACAAACAAAATCTTTCATCTTAGACACATTTTTCTTATTTAGTTTGAGCCTTTGAAGGAAACAATCAGACTCACTCTATATTTCAGAGCTGTGCTATATCGCTTTTGGGACAGATGGCATTGCTAGGATAAAGATACCTAGTAATTTCTGTTATTAAACCACAGAATAGAGGAGATCATCCCAAACAAAAATAAAACCTTCAGATGTAGCCTAACATAATCCGGGTTTTTCTTCTATTGATGGCTTGATGCAACTAGCAGAGAGGATGATGTGCATATATACCATTTTCATATTACACCCAACTCATTATAAAAAGCCTTCACCTTTACACCAATTTAGAACTACAACACCCAAATGAGATTCCATGAAGCTAAACCAACACCATAACATAAATCATAATCCGGGTTTTCCTCTATTGATGCAACTAGCAGAGAGGATGATGTGCATATATACCTTTCATATTACACCCAACTCATCAAAAATTTCCAAATTATAAAAAAACTTCACCTTTACACCAATTTAGAACTACAACACCAAATGACATTCCATCAAGTTAACCAACACCAGGAAAAAGCAATAAAGACAAAGAGGAGAGAGAGAGAGAGAGAGAGAGAGAGAACCTGTTGAAAGGTTCTTGTGTCCCAAGAACGGATAGTAGCATCAGAGGAGCAAGAATGCAAGAGATAAGGAGACAACGGGTCACCGAAAGCGATTTCATTGATAGTAGAATTATGACCACGACATTCCCCTAAGTATTGCCCCGTTGATGGTGAGTATAACTTGACAGTGTTGTTCGACAATGAAACCGCCATTTCCGACCAATCTTCCCTTTGCATTTGCAAATTCAACAAAACCCCACAAATTATCAAATTAATTAATGAAGGAATTACAAAAACGAAAACCCAAGTATAAATTACAGAGAGAGAGAGAGAAAGAGTGTACTTGTGAGTGATTTGGAAGACATAATCGTCACCAAAGTTGGTTTGGATGGAGTTTTTGAGACCGAAACGCTTGAAAGAAGAGGAAGTGGGAGTTGAATGAGGTGATGGTTGCTGTTGTTGTTCTTCAACTTCCATTTCTGTAGCATCCATTCTCTCTCTCTCTCCTCTCTCTCTCTTGTCTCTGTGTGTACTCGTCACAGACACATTGCGGACTGAAGCTGGTTTTTTCGGGGAACAACAAACAGCGGTGGCGGGTCGGGGGCGGGGGTTACTACCGTAGTAGGGTTGGACCGGTTTATACAAACTAGTTATAAAACACGTATATTAACAAAAATAAACAAAATTTAACAAAATTCAGTGGAATAAACAAACGGTTCGCATTAATATCGCACCCCTTTTTAAACAATACCACACCCTTAATAAAATAGTGTTATTTTACCCTTTTTTTAATTCAGGTCGCATTAATATTATATCTTCACTCAATAAATACTCGTACTCCACCTAATTCATTAACAGAATCATAGTGATGAATTATCATAACTTAGACATAATGTAAGGTAGAAAACGTTCATCCGGCAATGTACGCATGTTTAAGAAAAGTTTTCCAGATTACTTTTTTTTCATGTTTTAGAAATCTCGAGTTACACTCGAAAAAGACGTGTAGAAATTATGAATATATTTCGGCGCAGATATGTGAACACTGCGCATAAACGAGATGCAGACATTTGTATTCTGCGCCTGAACTTGGCGTAGGCCTTCGCAAGTGTGCTGCAGCTGCTTGCTTATATCTACAACTGCTTGCTTATATCTGCAGCTGTTATCTGATTGCTTATTGTAAAGATTATCAAATGTAAAGTAGATAATAGCTACATCATTAGTTTGTGGACCAACTAAGGTTCTGTGCATTTTAATTGGCCTAAATTATTTAACCTTTTTGTCTCAATACCATGTCTTGCCAGGAGATAAGGAGTGTTATTTATTTGGAGTTGGGGGTTTTGTTTTATTTTTTAACAAAATTTACATGTAAAGGTTAAATGAGTAATTTGAATAGTTTAGGTGTGGTATTGTTTAAAAAAGGGTGTGGTACCCTTTTTCTTTTAAAGGGATATTTTGGGTAGTTTAGATTTAGGAGTGCGGTATTGTTTTAAAAGGGGTGCGGTATTAAGCACCCCCTAAACAAAGTTCAATAAATTCAATAGAATATAATAAAATAGACTAAATTTAACGAAAAAAAATATACAACAATAAAAATAAAGTTGGGAAAAACAGACCCTAAGTCTTCTATAACACATTGACATTGTCGCATCATGGTGAGACTTTGCGACTTTTTATGGAAAATAAAAGTAACTTTTTATCCACATGTAATACTTATTTGTCACAAAAGTCACTATAACCCATTGTAAGAAGGTCTTATACAAATTTTTCTGTACTCAATTATATTGATATTAAAAAAAGGTGTATTAAATTATTAAGAGTTACACTAACGTATACTCCAACGAACATTTATGCAAATTTCGGCAAATTTTCAGTCATATTTGAAATTTGAATTTATAGAAATTATTTTATGACCAAATTGCCCTCAATAAGCCACAAAGACTTCTGTTACAGAAGTGAAAATTTTAGCACTCATTTAATTTATTTATTTATTTATTTTGTTGCAAAATATATTTTTCATTAGTGCAAAAAAAAAAACAAGAGGCATTTTTTTGCTTCAATGAGGGTCAAATTTTTCTATTTACATACTCTGCTCATTGAAAAGTTGATTATATCTCGGTATTTTTTATTTATTTTTATTTTTATTTTTATTTTGAAAAGGCAATACAATTAGGTAACTCACGGATTAACCTAAAACATCCTTCACCATTAGATTGGTAATGGACTAGTCAAATAGGGATGACCAAAATCGTAAAGTGTCACAAGAGTGCCCGTAGTGCGCAAGATAATCCGCCACCGTATTTCCCTCTCGGAAACAATGTAAGACCTCCACTTTTTCGAAGTAATGGAGATCCTTCTTAGTGTCGATGAGAATGTTCTCTATCTCCCACGGGATGTGCAGTTCGGCATATCTTGCTATAATATCACTGTAGTTTTTAAAAACTGAAACAAATGAAGCATAACGTAATGTTTGTTTCAGCTTGAGTAATTTTGTTTTTAAAAGATAAAAATCTGTTTTTTTCATTTTTAATTTTTTTTTTTAAAAAAAAAAAGAACAATTCTTTGTGAAGTAACTTTGTTTGAAAAAAACAACTTTCCTTTTTATTTTTTTTTTTGATCTCAACCAACTTTCCTATTTAGAATTGAGTAAAAGTTGTTTTTGGGTCAAAAATGATGTTTGGTTGAACACAAAAAAAAAAAGGAAAGAAAAAAACATAAAGTGAAAAAGGTTTCCCTTCTAAAATCTAAACACACTTCCATAAGGGAAATAAAACGGTAGATTGGCTTGCTAACTTGAAAGTCTCCTTGGCCGACTTGGCGCAACCTATCAAGTTCTTCAATCACTTTCCTATGCTTTATGAGGATATTGGTGATTTTGATTGGCCCTAGAGTGGGAGATTTTGTTTCGTCTTAGACCCCGTTTGATTTAACTGAATTTCACTTATCTGAACTTAATGATAATAAACTGAACTTAACTGAATTATTATAATTATTACTAAGAAAATTGGATTAAAATAATCCCACCTTTTACCTGTCAACTGATAATAATCTCACTTTCACTATTTAATTTCAATAATCCAACCTTTTACCCTTAATGCTTTTATTGCGGCAATGCACCCAAACTGACGAGGTTAAAAATTTCGTCAAATAGTCTTATTTTGCCCCAAGCCTTTTATTTATCTTTTTGTTACTTACATTTATCTTCAAATTTCTTCCTTGGCAAATTGCATAGCTAGTAATAGCTCTCCTAAATGCATTTCTACTGTGAAATCTAGCACCTGGAACCCAAACTAGCTTTTTAAAGTCAGTGTGTTTATCAATCAGTGGAGCTCTACCTTTCTTTTTATTCCCCAATATATCATTATCCTTACTATGGGTTTGCGTCAATGATAGTGAAATTTCCTTCTTTGTGCTTCAATTGTCAGAGAAATTAACGAGGATGAGGTGAGAAAGAGAAGGGTTAGCAAGGAGGTGGATGAATGTAGCAGGGGAGGTGGGTAAATGTAGAAGGGAGGATTTAATTTTGTGGATGAAATAAAATAAAGGGGTTTTAATTTTGTGAGAGATGGATGGGCTTTTAAGCCTCCACCGTTACAATTTGGGCGCCAGTTTTCTTTCCCACTAACACATAGGCAGATTACTTGACGGAATTTTTAATCCCGTCAGTTTGAATGCACTGGGTAAAAGGTAAAAATCTTCCTAATTATTGTCACTTGACGAGTAAAAGGTAAAAATCTTCCTAATTATTATAATCATTATAACAACACTATGATAATTGTGATAATTACTATTAATAAAATAATCTGAACTAAACTGAACTTACTGAATTTAATGGCACTGAGCTGGACTGAACTAAACTTAATTTAAGTAAAATTAAGTTGAAGTCTCCTCGTAGACCCAGAAAAACATTTTCGGTATGGACTTGTCACAGATGTTGATCTTCAAATCAATTCAACGTGAATTTACCACAACCAAATCTTTATCACAGGCTCACAGCCAGTAGATGATCAAACCACAATGATTTAAGCGAAAGCAGCCCAACAACACATAGCTGAATTCAGGTTAAAGAGCAAATCTCACACACCTTAGATATATATCGAGGCAATAACACAGACCATAGAAGCCTTGTGAATTTTGAAATAGTATTACTTAAGGGTAGCAAACAGGCAGTCATGAACACAAATCAAACATCCAGACTACTTAAATTCCTACTTGTATGCTCCAAATAACCTGGACTCGCCCTACTTCAGAGGGGAAACGATAGATAAGAAAATTCAGTCCCGCCTCTCAAATACAGAAGCAAATCATTCGCATAGCAACTCAACGATGTTGTCAGGCTGCATCGTGCCTTAGAATGCATCTTATGCACTTGGGGCTTCAGTCTTCTCTGCAGCCCCTCCTTCCTCCACCTTCCCATCAGCTTTGGTAGCTCCTGTTTGGGCAGGCTCTTGCTCATCAGGTTTCGATACTTCTTGCTCTGCATGAAGGATATGTAAATATTAGTTAGCTAGAAGCATTATTCATAAATCAACCACACATCCAATCTCAAGGTCTCCTGATATGAGTAATTTGTTTGTGCTGGAGGAAAATGTTCTCAAGTATGTTTGTCTGCAGGAAACAGACAGGGAAGACTGTTCAACACTGCTATTCACGTAACATCCACACAATGATAGCCCATTCCTTCCCAAGCTATCTTTTTTAAGGGGGTCTTGAATATGCAGGCAAGAGGCCAAGGAAGGAGGACCTCTTGAGTTAGTGTCTACATGCTTATCTATTTGGTTGGATGTGAAAGGAGAGACCCATATCCTACCCCTCCTGGCCTCCTCCCAATAAACACAAAACAATGAGCGTGGTTTCGGGAGAACAAGACATATGCAAACTAATCCATAGCAGGTCGAGACTGGCAAAATAGGAATGAACATTAAAATAGACATTGGAAATAATGAAAAGCAAATTATTGATTTTTTCAATGGAATGCAAATAATTAGTTTTCCCACAAACGGAACACATCCATATTGGCCTTTCATCTGTTCTTAACATAAACTCTAGCATAAACTTAGCCATAGCGAGGATAGTGGGAAGCAGTAGATACATTTAATTTTAATGCTACAAGGGGAGGAAGCAAGGAAACAAGCAATAACACACAAACAGATATACAGCAAAAGGCAAGGATGACCATACGATGCAGAAAAGCTCTATTTTTGTTTATGTGGAATAAGGTTATTGTGCCAAAAAGGGTTTGTTACTTTGCATTTCAAGAATAACATTTCCTTTTATATTTCTTTCCCATTGGTTACGGAAGTTATGTTAAAATTTCTTAATAACAAGGGAAATGAGGAGTGAAATCCCTGATCTACTTATTCTGTACGACGAGATCATAAAACCTAAGAAATGTTCTTCATCTAATCAAATGCATAACCAAATAATTCTCTACTCATACGCAACGAAAAAACAAAACAAACAGAGAAAAAAAGGTAAAACAACATAAATTACCATCATCATCATCACTATCTTCAAATTCATCAGCACCTGGTCCACCACCACCTAAATCTCCGAATTTCTGCAAGTTTAAAATGAATTAGGTAACAGGGTAATCAGATAACAAAACAAATATTTCCATTTCAACACATCCATACCGAGAAGTCCATTCCACCAAGATCAAAATCTGCAGGACCTGCACCCGCACCCTCGCCTGCACCTGAAAAATAAAAATAGATTTATTTAGTTTAGTCACTGTAAATGTTAATAAGAACTAAAATAGCTCAATGAAATACATAGCTTAGAAATTAGGCATACCACTATTGTCATCGTCTTCATCTGCCCATTTGTCCCAATCAACCTTCACATAATGTGGAGGCTTACCATCTCCACGCAAAAGCCTATTCCACCACTTGGCGTCTTCCTTTTCCAGAACACAGAATATGCTTCTGACGCCATAGCTAATCTTGCTTTCCTAAAGTAAAACAAGACATAAACTAAAAGTCAGACAGCAACAACCACCACAGACACAGTCAACACCCTAAAATAGTTTCCATATTCAATGCTTTATTTTTGTTTCCTTTTTATTTTCCTGGTAAATAATCAAAGCCGAATGACCAAAATAGTATCCAAATTCAATGCTCTACTTTCCTTTCCTTTTTGTCTATTTTGTCTTTATGCCTTCTTTTTTTAAGATAACATGGATGTCCAAGCTTTGCTTGACTATTTTGTCTTTATGCCTCACAGGATACATAAATCCAGTTCTATGTGAGAGCAACTTTCTCAAAAAATTGGCCAAACTCATCTGCCCTACAGCCACTTCTACATGAATGTTGCCCCAATCGGACATGGGAAGCTTGTTTCCACGTGGGAAAGGGCTCGTTCTTTGCAGAACAACCCATCTAATTTCTCATGTTTTCCTTCCTGGGATCTACCAAGCGCACCATAAGTTTATGATTCAGAAGAAAACAACATACACGATATGTGCATGTAATAACTATCAGGCTGTACATTTACAGTAAGAACACCACACAGTGGCCCACACCCAAATCCAAAATTTTGAGAACCCAACTGGACATGTCGCAGTCCAGTCAAATTAGTAAAACAAAGGTGTAGAATATGCTTAAAAACCAGCCAAACACTGGTCAGCCATTAAGATTTAAACACAATATCACTAAGGACCAGCCTAACTGATTTGCCACCAGCCACAACTAGGTGATGGGCTTTAGAATGAAGCTAACTCATTTTAATAGAAGAATCAAACAAAATGCACATAGAAGTCCAAAAACCATCTCCATCACATGTTTTAAAGCCTTATGCTTTACTTGCAAACCCAGGGACATTGATCAAAAAATTCATAGTTAGTGCACTTTTACTAAAAATGACTGAATGACTATGCGGAATTTTGCCGAAGTTTTGAAAACCACACTAGACATCAAACCAGTCATCCTAGTGGTTGATAGTTCAACTAGTCAACCAGTTGGACAGGCTTCAAAAACTAGATGACATCATAAGTAAAAATTAAGTTATAATGTTTAAGAAACGTAATACTCAGAAGAGTAAGAAAAAAAAAAATAGAAACAATGCCAAAAAAAAATTTGTTTGAAATTATTTGGCCTTATATATGTGAGGAATAACAAAGGAAAGAAGTTATGCATAATGTTGAATTTAAGTTGGATCATGCCAAACCAAATATGGGAAGGTAACCATGAAAATGAAACCATCAGCGTCCCACATCAGGGAAATGAAGGCAATTTGACTTCAATCATATTAATATTATCCATATTGCTGCAGTGTTGTGAAGCTGGTAGGCCCAAATAAGGCTAACTTCAGTGGCTTAAAACAATTTTTTAGCTATGCAAATTCAACCAATCTAACCGATTTCTTGATCATGAAGCACACATAGTAGTTTGCACCTAATAAAGATCACCAATCACTAGGTACTCATTGCTGTAAACTGTCAAAGGATAAGAAAGCTACTTGCCTAGTCAATGTTCTACTTGTATAAGCTGAAAATGAGGTAAAAGATAATACTTATTTCTTCAAAGACATCAATATTAACAACAATGTGATTACAAAAAGACGATTGTGTTAAGTATTTAAGGAAAAGCACACAACAACATGACAAAGGATCACTAATGAGAAACAAAATTACCTCTACATTGACCTTGTCGAAAAGTTCTAGTTTCAATTCGTACTCATTATCTCCTGCTCCTCCAGTAGCAGAAAAAGTAAAAGTTCCATCAGGACCCAGATTAACTTTTGGGTTCTTTGCATCAGGTAGTAGCACAGTCAGGTACACTTTGTCTTCTCTCTCAGCCCATTTAACTTCAGGATGACGACTATAAAAGGCCAAGAGTCTTACTTAATTTAACTAAGGCAGAACATGTTGCCAGTATATCAAACATAATACAATTTAGGATATAAGCTAACTGCACAAACATCAAGCGATCAAGATTTAAGCATGACTAACAAGTAACAACACTACGTGTCTACTAACTTCCTCAATACATAATTAGTTGGATAAACTTCCAAATCATTCAGGCATTCCATATAAAGCCAAGGAAAGGAGACCCATACACCCACTTACAGACATTCAAACTTCCATCAGATCTCTAAATGCAAAGGTGAAGCAACAGACTTTGAAAACCTGCACAGTTTTCTTTCAAAAGAAACCACCATTTCTTTACTCCTGGAAATTCATTTTAAACAACACAGACTACCTGTGTTGATGAATAAGAAATAAAAAATCAAAGGTATCCCTAAACTTGAACCCTAAAAACAGATTATTCTACATCACATATGAAATTGAAGCAATTAAAACACTTGGAACCAGAATCGATGATAAAATACTAGCACCGTCGAATAAATTTAATATAAAAGTACTTCCGAAATGAAAAAAATTACACATCAATTCACTTCTCAATCCATAAAAAAATGACAATAAAGCAAACAATTCATGCTCAGAACGAAAATTGAAGCCGCATTGCTAGATTTGCTACAAAAACACTCAACATACAGCCAAAAGAATCCAAATGTTAATAAACCCTAACCTAACCTCCAAAACCCTAAACCCTAAACCCCCAAATTTCTCCCCCATTTCTCAACATAGCGTAACGAAAATGAAACGGCGATTAAACACACGATTAACATTTACAGCAAATTGTGAGAGAGAGATTACCTAGCCATGGTGAGGACTTAAGGAGAGAGAAAGTTGAAAACCCTAGAAGGTTGGGGGAGTAAAATCTAAGATTGGGGTTTAAAGACAGAGAACAACAAAATGTATGACGGTTTTCTTCTTGACTTCACTCGGTGCTCGTCCTTTTTATAAACACCCTCAGAATTTTTAGGGTGCATACGCTCGTACCATTTTAATGCTTTTCATTTTTATTTTTATTTTTAATCCTCGCTTTTCAATTGTCATCCAATTGATTTGGGTCCACAATAACGATGATGAACGTTTTAAACTCAGGCAATATTGCATTCAAAATAAAAAAAAAAACTCAGGAATTGTTATGAAAAAAAATTTTAAAAAAAATTGTTGTGAGCTGAGATTGGCATTGTAATTCAGTTCATTTAAAAACTTGTAATATTCATAATTATTTAAGCCAGTTTTACACCATACAGAGGGCATACCCTCCTAAATACATCACACATACCCAAAGCAAGATGTTACCTTCTAGGAATGGCCCATCTAAAACCAAGGATAGTCATAACAAAAGGAAACATGTAAAATCTACAAAGTTGCAAACCAATCCCTGTCTTTTTGAACTGTTTTCCTAGAAATAATTGCATAAATTCTAACTTTCATATCAGCTTTAACTTTCTTCATGACAATTTCAGGCTTCATGACAACATGATCCCAAAATGCTTCATTTCGACATCTCCATATGTTGTACAATAGACTGACCATCTCTGCATATATGACACTAGGAATGAATTCCTTTGTCGGGATATCCACATGCAGACTTTCCAGATGTCCATATGCTGAGTTTTAATTTACAACCAATCTGTCATAATCACCCAGCATCTATAGTTAAAAGGGCAGGAGGCGAAAAGGTGACTAGATGTTTCAGAGGCAGAACCACACAAAATACAAACATCATCATCACACACTTTTATCTTGTATAACCTGTCTTTCGTTTGCAACCTATTATGTGCAGCAATCCAAGCAATAAATAAATGCTTAGGCCGGTTCATCCTGTTCCAGATCCAAGGAGCCCAAGTGACTTTATCATGGGAGCCGCAAAGCCATACATAGCCACTCTTTACAGTATACTTGCCATTTGCCTCACCGGACCATTTATCATTAGCATAGCCTTGCTTGAATTGATCTCTACAAGCACAAATCTTCCTCCATGACCAGCTGGTAGAAGGGGTAACATTGTACTCCCACCAGCTTTTCCCTTTCAAGTACACATGATGAATCAATCTAACCCACAAAGAATCTGTTTTAGATGCAACCCACCAAGCATATTTTCCCATTGCAGCCACATTCCAAGCATAACAGTCTTTAATGCCTAGGCCACCAGCAGTTTTTGATTTGCATACAAAGTCTCATGCAATGGGAGGTGCTCTAACATATACAACTTTCCCATCCCAAAGATAATTCCTACATATGGCTGTAATTTTGTAGAGAATAGTCTTGGGGAGAATAAACATAGAAGCCCAGTAAGTATGAAGAGTGAGAAGCAAAGAGTTGATAAGAGTAACCCTTCCAGCATATGTGAGATGTTTAGATCATCCCCAGCTTCGAATTCTAGCAATCACTTTTTTAACTAGTACATCACAATCAACCACAGAAAGCTTTTTGGAGGATACAAGGACTCCTAAGTGTCTAAAAGGTAGCAAACCAATTTGGTACCCAGAAATCACAGTGAGCCTGTTAACAACATCAGGTTCCATATTACAGTGGTAAATTGCAGACTTGCTTTTGTTAGCCACTAATCCAGTGGCCTTTGAAAAAGTTTCAAAACCTCTGAGCAGTAACATGACAGAATTGTAATCACCATTACAGAACATCAAAGATCATCAGCAAAATAGAGGTGATTAAGCTTAAGGCTTTTACATTTTGCATGAAATTGAAAGTTAGCCATATCACCAACAGTCGACAGAATTCTGGATAGATA
This sequence comes from Tetragonia tetragonoides, assembly GCA_038025085.1. Taxonomy (NCBI): domain Eukaryota; kingdom Viridiplantae; phylum Streptophyta; class Magnoliopsida; order Caryophyllales; family Aizoaceae; genus Tetragonia; species Tetragonia tetragonoides. Next base: position 14,346,478 of record CM076142.1, on the reverse strand, counting down.
TTCCATGCAAATCACAAATAAGAGAGCGGAGAGAGGGTCTCCTTGACGAAGACCTCTATTGCAAGGAAAAAACCCATGCAGGGATCTATTAGTCACCAAGGAATAATATGGAGATCTCACACATACCATAATCCATTGAGTGAAGACAGGAGGAAAGTTCAAAGCAATCATCATTTCTTCAAGAAAATTTCATTCTATACTCTCGCAGGCTTTCTTTAAATCCACCTTTAACATGCATCTTGCAGATGTAGCTTGTCTTTTATAGTGACTGACCAAATCTTGGGCTATCATAACATTCTGCACAATGTACCTGTTTGCTATAAAAGCTCCTTGTACCTCATCAATAATAGAAGGCAAAACGTGTTTTAACCTCATGCAAAGCAGCTTTGAGATACATTTGTAGATCACTAAACAACAAGCTATGGGCCTATAATCAACTACAGAAGTAGATTGAGTCTTCTTAGGTATCAAAGTGATTAAAGTAGTGTTAATCTGCTTCAAAAGTTTCCCATACTTGAAGAAATCAAGAATAGTTGCCACAAAATCCTCACCCACAATTTCCCAAGCATCTTTGTAAAATTGGGAAGTAAATCCATCTGGCCCTGGGGACTTGTCACCTTGGATGGAAAATAAATCAGTTGTAACTTCTTCAGGAGTGAAAGGAAGAAATAGCAGGTGTCTTTGCTGGTCATTAAGTACTGCTCCTTGTCTAACCAGGTTCATGTTGACAGAAGCTCTATCTGCACTAGAAATACCCAGCAAGGTTTGATAATAATCAATGAAAGCATGAGCGACCTCATTGGGGTTATTTTTCAGCTGGCCGTTTCCATCATAGATAGTATAAATGCTATTTGTTTGCCTTCTCATTCTTATATTGTTGTGAAAGAAAGCAGTATTTGCATCTCCTTGTTGAAGCCAATGCATTTTACTCTTCTGTTTCAAAAAGCTCACTCTAGCTTTATCCATTATTCTGTAAGCCTTCAAAGCCATAATTTCAGCATCTCTGAGAACAATATTTGCAGGGTCCTGCTGCAGAGCTTCTTGACACTTAATCAGCTGGTCATAAACTTGCACAGCCCCCTTGCAGATGTCACCACATCCTTCAGCATTCATATCCTTGAAAATAGGCTTGAGATTTTTCACTTTTGTCACCAGTTGAAACATAAGAGCTCCAGTAACTCCTATCTTCCAACCATTCTTCACATTTTCCATGAACTCAGACCATTGACTCCACATATTAAAGTACTTAAATAATTTTCGCCCTTGAGTACCAAAATCATGAAAAGTGATGATTGCAGGGCAGTGATCATAAGAGCCTTTAGATAGAAATTTTGCTTCAGTCATAGGAAATTGAATAGACCAGTTGTCATTAACTACAACTCTATCAAGTCTACTGAGCACCCTTTTATCTCCAGGCTGCTTGTTACTCCAAGTAAAAAAAGACCCAGAAGTTTTAACTTCATGAAGTTCACAATAAGACAAGCAATCTCTAAACTGAACAATCTCTCCTAGAGTAACAGGAGCATCCAGTCTTTCATTGTAGTCTAGAACATTGTTAAATTCCCCACATACAATCCAAGGCATGTTCATAGAGTTACTAATTGTGCTTAAAGAGTTCCAGAGAGGTATCATGTCAGCTGCGTCATTAAAAGCATAAACAATAGTGCACGCAAAAATCATATCTGTGCCTCTATGTATAAGCTCACAATGAATGTGTTGCACTGACATTTCTTTGATGTTCAAATAAAAAAATATTAGGTTTCCACAAGACCTATATTCTGCCATTATAATGGTAAGCATGATTTGTTGTAAGGCTCCAACTATCAAAACTATTAAGGGTGGTTGTATGCAAATTTGTAGCCTTAACCCTTGTCTCTAGGAGTCCAGCCAATCCTACTCTGTGTTGATGAAGAAAGGAGTTAATCTCACACTGTTTTAATTTTTGTAGGACTGTTTAGACCCCTAATATTCCAGCGGCTGATATTATCCATGATTAGAAGAGGGTAGGTCTCCCGCACCATCTACATGGGAAGTAGTCTGATCTTTTGACATGCTTGAGTCCCCTTTATCGCCCTGCACATTCATTCCATCATAGTAGCACTGTTATTACCTGGAACTTTTTCCAAGTGAGAGGTCCCAGTTTCCTTATCCAATTCAGCAAAGGAGTTTCCAACTGAAATGATTTCAGTAGAGACAACACTCTTCCCTTTATTTATCCCATTACCCACTACAAGTTGAAAACCCTCCTCATCAGTAACTTGTTGTGTGGGAGGAGCATTAGGTTGTATCTTTTTTGGTTGATAAACCCACTTGCTCTTTGGCTGTTTTTGTGGCTGGTTTTTTACAGTTTTGTGCCTAACTCAGTTTTCATCAACATGACTGATTCAAGAACACTTGGAGCAAAGTGTAGGCTTCCAATCATATGTAACTCTAATATTGATTAAGCTATCCCATTCATCTTCAAAATGAATATTAGCAGGAAATTTTTGACCCAAGGTAACCTCAATTAGCAGCTTAGCAAAACCTAGGCGAGTTTTATCCACAGTGGCTTCATCAGCTTTAATCACTCTCCCCAGCAGAGATGTTATTCTAAACATATTATCTTGTCCCCAATATTTCACATCAAGCTCATGCAGTTTCACCCACATTGGAACTTATAACCACCATTGTGACATCATTGTATAAACATTGTATAAATGCATGAAATGAGAAATAAGAAATCATCTCCTTGGCACCGAAAAAAAAAAAAAAAAGAAATCATCTCCTTGGCTGGAAAAAAAAAACATGTTTCATGATAAATTGTTGGATCTCAAATAACCAAATTAGTATATTTAGTGAACATGTTTGGACAAGTTGGTATAATTAAAAACACTTAGGACATTAAGGTATTAAAAAACAACTTATAGTGCATATCCACCCACTAAACCGGTATCTTGGCTAATTAATGAGAATCTTATCTTTTAATTATTTTTTTTATATTTTCTTCCTCTTTTTTCCGGTTTAAGTGATATTTTTTTTCTTTTCTTTCACTTTCTTCCTTTATTTTCTTTTTTTCTTTTCTCTTTCTTCCCTTTTCTTTCTACCTCCAGCTGGCTGCTGCGTTTCCTTTTTCATCAACCCCCAAATTCATCACAGCTCCTAGATTTTCATAACCCAGCTAAAAATGGCGGATATCCCTACCATTAATCATAGACGTAGTCTCAAGAAGTTTTGTCAAATCCCAGTTACGATTTTCGATGTGTATCAAAATCACGGTGGTCATATATTATTGATAATGATGATCTGTATTTCATCTGAAAAATTCTTTGCAAAACACCAACAATCACACCATAGATGCACTGTTAGATTTATGGACTTTATATTACATGTATATGGACTATTATGTTATACGGATTTTTTTTTACTACATAAAGGCTGCTTCATTTATATATCACAAAGGTTCTTACATGCATACTTTAACAGTATGCTATGAGATAGGATTACATACAAAATATATAACAGGAAGCTGAAGCTAAGATCAGACTCCCTAAATACCATCCATACATAACTTAGCATATATTCTTTAGTTAGACTATCCAACCTATTGTCATAGAAGAGCTTAAACCTGAGCTTGATCCTGAGCTTGATTCTCCTTTTCCCACTTAAGACTGAGCAAATCTGTTTCATAGGCAAACTTAGCAAAAGAAGGGACATAAAGGAAAGTGCGCCTTGGAGTATTTCCTTCAAAAGCTTGTCCAGCCATGGCATGAGCAACAATATTTGCCTCCCTTTTTGTATGCATAAGAGTGATTGTCCATTTCTTCTTGAGGAGGTTACAAATATCACTTATGACAGCCCCCAACTCATGGAAAAGTGCTGCATCAGGGTTCTTAATCAGGTCCAAAATGGCTTTAGCATCTGTCTCCACTTCCAACTTTGTGAAGCCTCGGTTCCAAGCTGATTCAAGCCCCTCCCTGAGAGAGATAAGTTCAGCTGCAGCAGCATTCGAAGCCTGAAACTTGTAGACGTAGCCAAATTTCCAGATTCCATTTTCGTCACGAATGACTCCTCTACCTCCTGAAGCATGTGGTTCCTTTTTGTAGGCACCATCCACATTTAGTTTCCAGCATCCTTTCATAGGTGGTTTCCATGTGATGACAGGTTCAGTGGCCGTGTGAACTGAGCTTCCAATCTGAAATGCCAAAGAGTTAGTAGCAAGGTCCATGTGAATAAGATTCAACAAGGACCTTGGGTTAAAAACAGCTTGTTCAAAAACCCCTTTATTTCTCGCACACCAAAGATGCCATATTGTAATAGCAAATTTGTTGCTCCACCTATCTTCAATGGAGAAGTTGTATTTTAACCAATCCACCCAGCCAAGGTTATAGAAAATTCTTTCGTTTTAGAGTTTTGTCTTTCTCAAAGATCATAGACCAGACTGAATTAGCAAGAATGCAATCACGGAAGATATGCATATGGTCTTCATTATCTGAATCACAAATAATGCACCTTGGGTTGAAATTTTCAATCACCTTAGCTAGATTGTAAGCAGTGGGAAGGATGCTATGGAAACAGTTCCAAATAAGCATGCGCATTTTGAAAGGGACTGAAAGTTTCCAGCATACTTTCCATTTAATATTGTTGATAGGCTGAATATTGAGGTGTGCACAAGCAACCCTATAAGCTGATTTAACCGAGAACATACCATTAGCCTCAAATGACCAGAAAAGAGAGTCATTTATAGCTTGAATAACAGGAAGTTTGGTGCAATGGATTTGGTGGATTGTGTCCTCAGAAATCAAACTACTAATTCTATTGATATGCCATTGTTTGTTACAAATAATGTCTGAGATACGCAAGTGAGCAAGATTATCCGGAATAGGATTCCTAGTAGTTTGATAGATAGGTTCGTTACCCAGCCACCAATTGTACCAAAGCGAGGTATCCTTTCCATCACCAATTCTCACTTTAAGACCCTTAAGCAGAAGTTCTTTACCTTTCAAAATATCTTTCCAAAGATGGGAGGAAGAGGAAGTTGCATCACAGTTGAGGAAGGTTGATTTAGCAAGATATTTTGAGGTGAGAAGTTTAACCCAAAGATGATTCGGATTATGAAGAAAACGCCAACTAAGTTTAGCCATAAAGGCAAGATTCCAAAGGTGTAAATTCCTAATACCAAGCCCGCCACAGGACATAGGTAAGCATACCTTATCCCATTTTAGGCGAGGCAAATGATGTGCACAACCCACTTTGTTCCATAGGAAACGACGCATTGATTTTTCCATTGGCTTGATAATACCCATGGGAAGGAGAGTAGTTTGCATAATATGAGATGGAAACCCACTAATGACCGATTTAATAACCAGCCAAGTTTAGCAATTTTGCTTGCCATCCTTGAATGCGTAGGTTGACCTTCTCAAGCAAAGCGTAATAGCACGAATTCTAAGCTTGTTTGGTGCAATAGGCACCCCTAGATAAGTGCCAAAGGAGGTTGAACTAGGAATATGGCAAGTAGAGGCAATAACTTTTTTTAACTTGTGATGCATATTCGGTGGGAAGATGAATCTAGATTTGGTTTTACTAATGAAAAGCCCAGAAAGATTTCCAAAAGAATTGAGAGTCTTGACCATGGTCCAAGCATTATCAAGAGTAACTCTCCCAAAGAGAAGCACATCATCAGCATAGAAAATGTGTGAAATCTTAAAATCTTTCCCAACTGTAATAGCAATCCATTCTTTTGACATCACTTTTTCATTGATCATGAGAGACAACCTCTCCATACAAAGGATAAAGAGGTACGGTGAGAGAGAATCTCCTTGTCGAATACCCCTAGAGGGGTAGAAGGAGGGAGTAATCTCACCATTCCAAAGAACAGAGATAGATGAACTAGTAATACAGTTCATAACCAAATTGGTTATTCATGTAGGGAACCCAAAACCCAGGTGTGTCTCACGAATAAACCCCCATTCCAGAGAATCAAAAGCCTTAGTAAGGTCAATTTTTAGACTCATTAGTTTTTTTCCTTTTTTACACTTTTTAATTGAGTGTGCCATTTCTTGAGCTATAATAACATTATCCACAATGTTTCTGTTGGGGATAAAGCTAGATTGTGAGTAACTAATAATTTCCTCAAGGCAAGGTTTCAAGCGATTGGCAATGACTTTTGTGACAAGTTTATAAATAGTGTTGCAAAGCCCTATTGGCCTGAATTGAGACAAAGTATCAGGCACTTCTTTTTTTGGAATGAGAGTGAGGAAGGAATAATTAAATTCCTCAGGAATACATTCATTCTTGAAACAGCTCTTCACAAACTCACAAACATGCATCCCCATAGTATCCCAATATTTTTGAAAGAAAAGAGGTTAAATCCCATCAGGCCCAGAGCATTTTAGAGGCGCCATTTGGAACAAAGCACCCTTAATTTCCTCATTGCTTGGAATTTCAGAAAACTTATCAATGTCATCCTTATTAAGAGAGATTGGGCTTTTGAAAGAATTAGGTTTGGATTCCAAAGAATGACTAGTTGTGAAAATTTTTGTAAAATAATCCCTAGCCATATTTTTGAGAATGTTATTATCCGAAATCCAGTTCCCATTATCATCCATTAGGGTTACAATTTTGCTCCTTGTGTGCTTAACTTTAGCAAGGATATGGAAATAACGTGTATTCCCATCTTTGAATTTAAATCTATCAATACCTGCTTTTTGAGCCCAATAAACCCTTTCCATTCTCAAGATCTCATCATAATTAGCCATAAGTTCCTTCTCAAGATTGATTAGGAAATTATTGGACCTGGAGGAGATAGCTTTTTGAACCCCATTAAGACGTGCTAAAATACGTTTTTTCTGATTAAACATATTCCTAAACACCTCTGAATTCCAACTTTTAACATTTTGAATAAAATTATTACTAGCCACCCCAAAACTAGAATCAACAGGCCATGATAATTCAACAATTCTCTTAAAATCACTATGAATTGTCCATGCATCTTTAAAGCGAAAAGGACGATTAACATTCTCAAATTTTGAATCCAAAGTGACAAGAAGAGGGCAATGATCAGAGAATGTTCTAGGAAGATGAGTTACCTGAGTTTTTGGAAAAATTTCCATCCAGCTAGGGTTTGCAAGAGCACGATCAAGGCGCTCTCTAATCAAATCCACCCCTTCCATGTTGTTTGTCCAAGTAAAAGCAGGACCATTATACCCAAGATCAATGAGATTGCAATTATCAACCCATTTACCAAAAGCACTTTCTGCTGAAGGTCGAAACAGGCGCCCACCCATCTTCTCTGCACCCGAGGTGACCTCATTCAAGTCACCAACCACCAACCAAGGTGTATTAGTTGGTGGAGGATCGATACTTATTTCCCTCCAGTAATCATCCCTAACTTTCTTGGTACTAGGTGCATGCATCCCAGTAACAAGAACTTCAGGTGAGTTAAGTTTAAATTTGAAGAGCGTGTGGAAGTGATATGGTGATGGGTTTGCAAACATAACCTGGGATGTTGAATTCGTCCAAAACAACCAAATACCACCCCTAAGACCAAGAGGTGAGACAATTTGATGATGGTCAAAGCCAAGACTAGCCCTAACTTGACGAGCACGACAATCAGTTGACTTTGTTTCCAATAATATGAGTACTGCAGGTCGATGAGTAAACACCAAATCTCTTGCATGGCTCAAGAAAATCTGGCTTGAGGCACCTCTGATATTCCATAAGATAATGTTCATTTTAAACGGAGATAGAGGTTGTGGGGATGTCAACACACCCTTCCCCTTGTTTTGTGCCATGGTCGATGAGCTCGCATGGTGCTCCTGGGGTGTCAGTGGTGAGGTCGATCCTAGAATTGGGGTTGCCTATATCTGCATGTTCGTAAATCTCTGATGATAAAATTGACAATCCACTTCTATCTTCACATTTGTCACCTCTTCGTGAAAAAGGAAGCATGTTGCTAGATTTGGGTGTTTTGAAAGGTTCACTCCTTGTCTTTCGTACCTTAAGACAAATTTCTGTAAGTTTTTTTTTTTTTTTTGGGGGGGGGGGGGGGGGGGGGAACTATTTCTTGGTGTTATTTTTTGTCTGAGATACAATGGCCTGTGATCCCTCACATCCTGGGTCGCCATCGTCTTCTCCAACATTTCTTTGACCATTGAAATTTGCTCCTGGTTAATAGTGGCCTCGAGAGAAGGTCCCACAGGTCTGGGGTTGGGAATGTTGGGAATAGGTTCAAAGTAATGACTGGGGCTTGTTGGTGGGATGGAATGTGGGTTTGGTTCTGATGATTCGACTCTCTGAATGTGCCATGCAAAGTTGGATTGTTCATTCTGTTTTGATTTTGTTTGAGAGGGAAGCTGAACGTTTTTTTTTGTGAAATCTGTTGTGCATCTTGAGAGTTATTAGGTTTTGTAAAGGGAGTTTGTGAGTTATTGCTAATTGGGCCTTGGTATTTAATACGTCCCTCAGTATTACTCTTAGGCCTTCACCTCCAAAACTGCCCAATTGTATCAGTAGCGTAATCAAGTTTAATGGGTTTTCCAATCACTTTTGCAATTTCATATAAGGCTGATTTGTCATAGTACTCAATGGGTAACCCAGGAAAGCGAACCCAAATGGATACGTATGTAAATGGGTTATCATCTGGACGAAAATTTGGACGCCATCTAGCTAACATTAGATAATGGTCAAAAATATACCATGGACCCCCAAATAAAGCCTTGTTAAGATCAAAATCATCAGCAAAGCGAAACAAGAAGGTACTTTGCCCAATGTCAATTATTTCCATTTTTCCTTTGGGTTGCCACATTCTTTCAACACGCTGTTGTAGAAAACCCAGTGATATATCTTTACCCATTAAACGTTCCATTATACTCCCTCCGTCCCTCCTTTACTTGGGCACATTCCTTTTTGGGATGTCCCTCTTTTACTTGGGCATATTCTTAATTAGTAAGAAAAAAGTGATGAATGTACTTATATGCCCTTTCTTTATTCCATAATTAGTTCCAAAATGTGGGGTTAAGGAGTGGAGGAAAGAGAATGAGAAGGGATGAAGGTCAAGGGTATAAGTGGAAAGTGTATGCCAAAATTACCTCCCATTAAAACCCGTGCCATTTCTATATGCCCAAGTAAAGAAGGGACGGAGGGAGTAGCATTTTTCCATGGTAACCGAGTTTCTAAAGCATATTTTTCGAAAAATTGGCGACCAGAGGAGAATCAGGAGCCTGTATTTCATCATCATTCAATTAAGAGCAGAGGCTGCTGTATTAGTTGCCTCATCAAACCATCTTGAAGAGCCAGCTACAGTATCTCTAAAGCTTGGTCGTTTTACAGTGGATATTACACCATTGGCATCCATCATAATAGCATCAGATGAAACCGGGGCTTGATTTTGATTTACACTTTGCATAACAGGGGTGGGGTTTTGAGTTTGGTTCTGAAAAACAGGGGTTGTGCTTTGGGAATCAAAGGAATTTGAGACTGACTCTAAAACTACATTTTTGCCTGTATCCGGTGGTTGCATAGTGATCTGAGATTAATTTAGTGAAATTCACAATCTCTCAGGCTCGGGATAGCTCCCGGAGCCCAATCTACCAGGGGCAGAAGGGGTTAGTCTCCGATGGCTAAAACCGAGGACAGAGAAAGTTCTAAACAAACAATCAGAGATAAAACACTTGATGATGACAATCTGGCTAGATGTTATACGGATTAATTGTATGTTATATGCTATCTTATGGTTTTGCCCAATATTAGTGGTTTTATGGATATTAGTATTAGGTGGGCTAATATATCCTCTTATAAGGTATAGGGCCCAATTGTTTAGAGACCCACATGCTTAACCCTAATTGATGATGGGCTAATTAGGGATAAGAAACTCTATGTATATAAGGGTTATGGTCCCCAGTTGAACACACGTTACATCTGTCTGACATCCTATCGTTAGAGAGAGAAACCCTAGTTTGTGTATCAACTGGAAGACGCTCTAACCCTAGGCGATCTTCAACCCAGATCAAAGACTTGCACTCATGGATTCAGGTACGCTTCCGCTTATGTTCTAGTCTAAGTAATTCGATATGAAGGTTACAATTTTAATCGAATTTATTCCAACAATTGGTATCAGAGCCTCCTCTTTATTGAATTATTTGGAATTCAGTTTTGATTATATGAGACATTGCAATTTCCTGTGATCTGGGATTGCGTTTTAATTTCAGTGTCGGCATATTCGTTCGTTATGTTATCGATTCAGTACTGCTGTTTAATATTACATGGCTGCGCATACCTACAGTAGTATTATCTATTAGTTTGGCATGTCACTTTTATGAGGCATGAAGATTTATAGTTTGGCATGTCACTTTTACTTGGCATGAAGATTTATAGTTTGATTAATTTGTCTTTACTGCCATCTTGTGAATCCATTGTTTTTAATAGAGTAGACGTAAGGGCAATAATGTAATTGTACATAATTATTGTTTACTATAAATAGAATGCCAGGGCTCCCATATTGGGTAGAGCCTCATAGTATTCTTCACATGGTATCAAGAGCCTAGGGTTTTTCTTTTCGTATTCCCCACGTTTTTCTGCCCTAGCCTACCTTCCTCCTTCCATGGCAACCCCACCTCAGACGCCTCTCTCCTCCGGCCAACCGACCTCCATGGGTGATGTTTCTAGCAGTGTGTCTACTCCGGTTCCTTCGACCGTCGAGACTACCCATCCTGTAGGTGTTCCTATTCCTACAGCGCCTATCATAAGCCAATTGTTTGACTTGCCTCCACTGCATCCTCCCCATGTCTCAGCAACAAGTTCCTATGCCCTCGTTCTCATGGGTTCGTACTTCTGTTGCACCACGGCGTCTCTTTTAGAACACCGTTTATGAGGTTGGCTCCTCCAGTCATGCACCACCGCCTCCGTCTCCCTCTGTTTTCGCTGGTCCGTCGTTTGCTAGACATCCCGGTGCGATGTTTGGACCGCCTGGCTTTGGACAGTCTTTTCCAGGTGGTGCAATTCCTTCTTCTGGTGGCGGTAATGGTGTCTTTCCTTCTAATATAGTATTTCTCTACTCCTAATGTTACTAATATTGTAACAACTAGATTAGCTACTGTGGAGGATTATTTGAGTTGGCGTACACAATTTGAATCTTTCTTGGTGTCTCAAGGTCTCCTTGGTATGATTGATGGGTCCATTCCTATGCCTTCTGTGTTTATTTTTGATAATCACGGTCGTGAAATAATTAACCCCGAGTATTATAGTTGGTTGAAAGTGGATCAAACTGTTCGCTCTTGGGTGTTTGCAACTCTCTCACGTGAAATCCTTGTTGAAGTCCATGATCTGAAGTTTTCTGCACAAATATGGGAGCGGTTACAATCACGTTTTATGTCTGCTAGTTTAGCCCGGTCTATGGAGTTAAAAAGATTGTTGACTAATGTTAGAAAAATAGAAAGTAAATGTATGGACCAGTACTTACGCGAGATCAAGATAATTGCGGATAGTCTTGCTGCGATTAATTCTCCAGTTTCGCAACATGACCTTATCCAGCACACTATTATGGGTTTAAGTGCTGAATATGAATCTCTTGTAACTGCTGTCACTCACTTTCCTGGTACTTTAACCTTTGATGAGTTACGGGCTAAGCTTTTGCTTCAAGAACAGCGGGTTAAGTTTCTGCGTGACGGTGATAGTGCTCTTTCACAACATCAGGCCTTTGTGTCCACCTCTCAGCAGGGTTCTACTTCATCCAATTCAGGGGGTGGTTCTCAGAATACTCAAAGGAATGGACAGCAGTAGCAGTACCGTGGCCGTGGTGGGCACCGTGGTCGTGGTAATAATCGTGGTCGTGGCAAGGGGCAAGGTCGAAGCCAAAATCACAATCGTGGACAGCAGTCCGGCAATAGTGGTGGTGCTAACCAAACATATACACAAACACAAACTGTAGGTTCAGGTATGGCATCTTGTAATTCGGTTGTGTCATCGAATAGTGCTTTAGCCCCTTCGAGTACTGGTACTAATAATTTACCTGCAGGTTCTTCATCAGTAGATGGTGTCTTTGGGTCCACCCCACCCCCAGTTGTTTGTCAAATATGTTTCTATCCAGGTCATACTGTTGTCCATTGCCCATCTCGTTATTCCACTCCCTCTGCTCCCGCCCTTGCTGCATTGCCATCGGGTGAAAACAACGAGGCAGTGTGGTATCCTGACTCGGGTGCCTCCTCTCACATGACCAACAACGAAGGTATTTTGTCTTCTAAACGTATTTACAATGGACCAACTAGGATTCGGGTAGCAAATGGTACTACCGTCCCTATTTAGCATGTTGGTAATGTGTCATTAAATTCTAATGGACGACCACTGGATTTAAAATCTATTTTGCATGTCCCAGAGTTAAAATATAATTTGATATCTGTTAAGAAATTGTGTGAGGATAATAATTGTGATGTGGGGTTTAATACTTCTTTTGTTTGTGTTAAGGACCAAACTTCGGGGGAGGTTCTTCTTCAAGCTTTCAGTAGGGGTAATGTCTATCCTATTACTACGTCACCGGTGTCCAAGTCTCATGTGTCTCCAACTGAATCTGCATTCCTTACTGTTCAAGCTCCTGGTCCTGTATGGCATCGTCGATTGGGTCACTGTGGTGGTCGTGTTTTGGATTCTCTTAGCAAGAGTAAAGCCATTAGTACGGCTAGTCGTTTTGATCATGATTGTGTCTCTTGTCGTTTGGGCAAATCGCATTGTTTACCTTTTCAGGATGTTATTCATACTTTTGATGAACCTTTGGCTTTAATACACTCGAATGTTTGGCAATCTCCTGTACTCTGTAATCTTGGTTTTCGTTATTATGTTTGCTTTGTGGATGACTTCTCCCGTTTCATATGGATTTATCCAATGAAAAGAAAATCTGAGGTTTTTACTCACTTTTGTAATTTTCAAAAATTAGTGGAAAATATGTTTGATTGTAAAATCAAGATATTTCAGAGTGACGGTGGCAAAGAATTTGATAATAATCCTGAAGAATTGCATTTTCTTGAACATGGCATTCTTTTCAGAAAATCTTGCCCCGGTACCCCAGAGCAAAATGGTGTTGCAGAACGTAAGCATTGTCATATTCTTGAAATGACACGTACTTTGCTTGTTGATGTTACTCTACCTGCACAATATTGGGTAGATGCAGCTTATACTGCAATATATATTATTAATCGATTGCCAACATCCTACCTAGGTGGTATTTCCCCGTTTGAAAATTTATTTCACAAACCACCCAATTACTCTTTTCTTCGTGTTTTTGGGTGCGAGTGTTTTCCAAATTTTTCAGCGTCATCTTCTAATAAATTATCTCCTAGGTCAGTTCGATGCATTTTTCTTGTCTATGCCCCTGGTTTACAAAGGGTATCGATGTCTTGATCCTACTACTGGTCGTGTCTACGTTAGCCGTCATGTTCATTTTCATGAGTCCAAATTTCCCTATAGTCAGTTAGTTCCATCTCGTTCTACTGACATTGATCCGAGTGCTCTTCTTGGGTCATGGTCTCCCACAGTCACATTGGATTCCATTGCCCATTCCCCATCCTCCTCTAGTCTTCCGCTCGTGTCCCCCCACGCGCATAGTCATGTCTCCTCGGCTCCATCCCCTGCTACAGCGTCTACCCCCGCTGTTATTGCACCCATGTCTTGTGACAGCCCTGCTGTCCAGTTAACATCCGCTCCTGTGGCGGTGCCCATTGAGTCTAGTAGTCCTGCGTGTGAGCCAACGTCTTCCCCGTCGTCCCTTGACGTTCCCACGCCTGCTGTCATAACCAATCCTCTGTCTACTTCCCCTGCTACTAGCTCTATGTCCAGCAGCACGTCTCCCTTATCCATGCCCACCGAGTCGTCCCTTGTCCCACCTGTTACCCATCCCCAAAATCAGCTTTGTGGTGTACCCCGTTCCCCTATTCAAACTCGGTCCAAGTCTGGCATATTTAAGCCTCGCACTATTTTATCTCTCACTACAATTGATACAGATATGGAACCTACTAATTACACACACGCTAAGAAAGATCCAAAGTGGCGTCAGGCTATGGCCGAAGAATTTACTGCACTCATTACTAATAAAACATGGGACTTAGTACCGTTTGATGCTGAAAAGAATTTGGTTGGTTGTAAATGGGTTTATAAAACAAAATTTAACGCTGATGGCACGGTTGAGAGGCATAAGGCACTCTTAGTTGCCCTTGGTAATCATCAACAGGCCGGTATTGATTTTTCTGAGACCTTTAGCCCCGTTGTCAAGTCCACTACTATTCGTCTTGTTCTTACATTGGCTATTTCTTTTGGTTGGGTTATTCGTCAGTTGGATGTTAAAAATTCTTTCCTACATGGTTCTCTCACAGAGGAAGTTTATATGAAACAACCTCCGTGTTTTATTCATCCTCAAAATCCCAATCATATTTGTCGCCTTCGTAAAGCTATTTATGGACTCAAACAAGCCCCTCGAGCTTGGTTCCATAGGTTCAGTAGTTTTCTATTAACACAGGGCTTTATTTGTTGTCAGTCGGATAATTCAAATGTTTGTTTTGCGCAAGGGATCTCACATACTAATTCTTTTATTGTATGTCAATGATATTATTATTACCGGCAACTCCCCTTCTTTTGTGCATACTTTTATTCGACTCCTGGGTACTCAATTTGCCATGAAGGATCTGGGGGATCTCCATTATTTTCTTGGGGTACCAGGTGGTGCGGACTTCTAGTGGTCTATTTCTATCCCAACATAAATATGTCTCTGACCTTCTTCGTCGTTTTAATCTTCACACTGTTAAGCCTGTTCGCACCCCACTTCCTTCTCGGACCACTTTGACTCTCACTGATGGTGAACTTCTTGGAGATCCCACTGAGTATCGTACTATGGTAGGGGCTTTACAGTACTTGACCATAACACGACCTGATATTGCATATGCTGTACATTTAGTTTCCCAATTTATGCATGCTCCCCGCACCACTCATCTACTTGCTATCAAGTGCATTTTCAGGTATTTGCAGGGAACATTGGATCATGGCTTATGGCTTCGCCCCACCAAGGAGCTTAATTTTCTTGTGGCATATTCAGATGCGGATTGGGCTGGATGCCCAAATAGTAGTCGCTCTACTACAGGCTATGCTGTGTTTTTGGGAAAGAATTTAATTTCCTGGCGTTCCAAGAAACAGCCCACTGTCTCTAAGTCGTCTACTGAAGCTGAGTATCGTGCTCTTGCCTATACAGTTGCGGACACTTTATGGATTCGGTCACTTCTCGCTGAGCTGGGTGTGTCACTGACACGACCCGTTCAGCTCCACTGTGATAACATTTCTGCTACCTATCTCACAGCTAATCCCGTCCAACATGATCGCAGCAAACACATCAAGGTCGATTATCATTTTGTCCGTGAACGTGTAGCTCATGGTGACTTAGTTGTTAAATATGTACCTACTCAGTTTCAGCTCGCTGACATTTTTACTAAGGGACTGTCTGCTCAACGTTTTTGGTTTTTAAAGGACAATCTGTACGTGGTTTCCCCTGCACAGATTGAGGGGGTATAATAGAGTAGACGTAAGGGCAATAATGTAATTGTACATAATTACTGTTTAGTATAAATAGAATGTCAGGGTTCCCATATTGGGTAGAGCCTCATAGTATTCTTCACAGTTTTAATAGCATGTCTGAAGGTATTATGTATGTTATGGAATCAGTAAGTTTATGTCTTTGCTATCTTGTCATCTTGTGATATTTATGGTTGATTCATGTTTTGATTCAATCAACATGATTCCTTTTGATCATACAACACTACATGATTTTGGTATTTTGAGGTTCAGTAGTTTACTAAGCTTCAAACTTTATGAAATTACGGATTTGGGATTTGTTCTTTCTACTGCCAGTAGTGTTTTAAGTGCACTATTCTCATGGTTTTGCTTGTTGTTGTAATAGCCAATAATTAGCAATGTTCTTTGCTTTTGGATAAGGTTGTGCAAATCATACCGTCTTAAATCAATGATTTGCATGTTATTCCTATCAAAATTTCAGATTCAATACTTGGCACTAAGGTTATAATTATTATATGGACATCTAATATTTTGAATTAGTTAATTGAAACAATATGTTATCAAAGTAATCTCTTTTGAGTAGATTGATAAATTTAAGATATTGAATGATTGTGTGTGCGCGAATTATTCCATGCATTTAACACCCGTCCCAAAGGAATTAAGATTGTTATTTGCCCGGAATTCAAGCATGCTTGTGGTGATAAATATGTGACAATTATTAGGTCTTCCATGTGAATATTAAGTCAGTCCAAAGAAAGGCTTGATATTTGACAGGAGTTTATTGTCAATATTTGATTACTACACTAAGAGTACCACTTACAAGTTGATTTCCTAGTCCAAAGACTAAAATCAATGCTGTGCTAGGTATCTTGTGATGGGATTTGCCATTTAATTTGAATCTTTAAATTAAAGTTAAGGTAAAGTAATTGTGAGCTTGTTGTTTATGTTATCTTTTGTTTTCTTTCAGTCAATACTTCTGCTGCTACGATATCTGCAAACATTAACAGTATTCCTGTGGTTAACGGCACAAACTTTAAGGAATGGAAAGAGAACGTTATGATCGTTTTCGGTTGCATGGATCTAGACCTTGCACTTCGGATTGAGAAACCCGCTGCTCTTAAGGGTACATGTACCTCTGGCCAAAAGAGGGAGATGGAGAAGTAGGAACGCTCAAATCAATTAGGGGCACTATGTCTGAAGAGGATAATGTTAAATCGTTCCTTGCCGAACTTGAGAAACGTTTTGCAAAAAACGAAAAGGCGGAAACTAATACTCTGCTGAGTAATATTGTTTTCATAAGGTATAAAGGCAAAGGGAACATTAAAGGGATGCTCATTTGGCATCAACCTCTAAAGACAACAGAAAATTAAGGAAGCTGCGGTGTCAATGCCCCAAAAGAAGCAACATACGGAAATTAAAGTTGAAACTAAGGAATCAGGTTGTTTCTTTTGTGAGGAGACTAATTCCATGAAAAGAGAGTGTACCAAATACCACGCTTGGCGTGCGGAAAGGGGTATATCTCTTACTCTTGTTTGTTCCAAGGTTAATTTGACTTCGGTACCCAAAGACACTTGGTGGGTAGATTCTGGTACTACTACTCACACTAGTGTGTCTATGCATGGTTGTTAGAGCTGCCGGAAACCAATTGATGGTGAAAGATACATCTATATGGGTGACGACAATCATCTTGAAGTTCAGGCTATTGGAAATTTTAGGCTATTGTTAAAGACAAGATTTTATTTGGATTTGAAAGAGACTTTTGTTGTACCGTCATTCAGACGGAATTTAATTTCTGTTCCAACTTTGGACAAATCTGGTTATTATTGTTCATTTGGAAACAGTAAAATTAATCTCTTTCAAGGTTCAAATTTTATTAGTTCCGGTCTTTTATCAGGATATGATAGCCTATATTTGCTTGATACAATTGCCTCACATAATAAAACCTTGCATGTAAGTTCACGTGGTACCAAAAGAAAATTGACCAATGAGAATTCTTTATCACTCTGGCATAATAAGCGTTTGGGTCACATATCCAAACAAAGAATTCAGAAACTTGTGTCAGATGGAATTCTTCATTCTCTTAATTCCTCAAATTCAGATATTTGCATTGAGTGTATTAAGGGAAAACAAACAAACAAGACTAGATTAGGTGCCGAGAGAGCTATGGATGTCTTAGAATTGATACATACGGATATTTGTGGGCCATTCCCTACACCTTGTAGAAATGGTCAACAATACTTTATCACATTCATAGACGATTACTCTCATTATGGCTATCTATATCTAATTCATGAGAAATCCCAGTCAATAGACGTGTTCAAATCATTTAAGGCCGAAGTTGAAAATCAATTAGGCAAAAGGAGTAAAACCGTTAGATCTGATCATGGTGGTGAATACTATGGCAGATATGATGGTTCAGGTGAACAACGTCCAGGGCCATTTTCTAAATTCCTAGATGAGTATGAGATCGTTCCTCAATACACCATGCCAGGTAGTCCTACCATGAATGGTGTAGCTGAGAGACGAAATCGGACATTAAAGGACATGGTGAGAAGTATGATTTGTCATACTACCTTACCAGACTCACTCTGGGAAGAGGCATTGAAAACTGCAACATATATACTTAACAAAGTTCCAACTAAAGCTACAATTAAAACCCCATATGAACTATGGACTGGAAAAAAGCCCAGTATAAAGCACTTACATATTTGGGGTTGTCCAGCTGAGGCAAGGCCTTATAGGCCAAATGAAAAGAAACTGGACTCTAAGACAGTTAGTAGCTATTTTGTTGGGTATTCTGAAAGGTCTAGGGGGTATAAGTTCTATGATCCCACTTCTAGAACTATTTTTGAGACGGGTAATACCCGGTTCTTTGAGGATGTCGAGTTTGGGGGGTGGGGAGTTAAAGTTAGAGATTTTGTCTTTGAGGAAGAACATGTGTCTCTTCCTTCAGTTGACGTTGATCATGATCAGGGTGTTCCCATTCCTGACACGGATTACGAGACAACTCAGGTGCAAGACAATCTTGATAATCTCCCCAATCAAGTTCCAAACCTTAAGAACATGAAGTGCCATTAAGGAGATCCACTAGAGAAAAGAGAAATGCAATTCCAGATGATTACATTGTATATCTTCAAGAATATGAGGTAAACTTGGAAATGGTGGAAGATACTTTTGTCTTTCTCCAGGAACAAGATTTAGACCTTGAACTTGTGGAAGATGATCCAATCAACTTTCTTCAAGCCATGGAAAGTTCTAATTCTCAAAAGTGGATTGATGCCATGAATGATGAGATTAAGTCCATGAATGACAATGACGTTTGGGAGCTTGTTTCATTGCCCGAAGGTGTTAAGCCCATTGGTTGCAAATGGATATTTAAAACCAAGCGGGATTCAGAGGGCAATGTCATTAGGTTTAAAGCTCGTCATGTCGCTAAGGGCTATACTCAAAAGGAAGGCATTGATTATAAAGAGACTTTCTCTCCGGTTTCATCGAAAGACTCTTTTAGGACAATAATGGCACTAGTGGCACATTTCGATCTTGAACTTCATCAGATGCATGGATGTTAAAACAGCGTTTCTTAATGGTGACATTGAAGAAACAATTTATATGGTGCAACCAGAAAACTTTGTTTCCGGAGATCTAAAGAAAATGGTTTGCAAATAAAGAAATCCATCTATGGGCTCAAGCAAGCTTCCCGTCAGTGGTATCACAAGTTTCATGAAGTCGTTACATCATTTGGTTTTGAACCAAACGTTGCTGATGACTGTATATACCACAAGTTCAGTGGGAGTAAGCATATTTTTCTGGTTTTATATGTCGATGACATACTGCTTGCCAGCAACGATATAGGCTTATTACACGAAACTAAGAGATTTCTTTCAAAGAAATTTGAAATGAAAGATCTTGGTGAGGCCTCTTTTGTATTAGGAATCCAGATTCATCGAGATCGCTCCAAAGGCGTTCTCGGACTGTCACAAAAGGGCTCTATCGATAAGGTTCTTAAGAGATTTGGCATGCAGGATTGTAAACCACGTGACACCCCTGTTGCTAAGGGAGACAAATTTAGTCTTAATCAGTGCCCAATGAATGGTTTTGAAACTAAGGAAATGGAGAAGACACCTTATGCTTCGGCTATAGGGAGTCTGATGTATGCTCAGGTTTGCACACGACCTGATCTCGCATACATTGTTGGGATGCTAGGCAGATATCTCAGCAATCCGGGAATGGACCATTGGAAAGCAGCCAAAAGGGTCATGCGGTATTTACAGAGAACAAAAGACTACATGCTCACATATCGGAGGTCGGATCAGCTTGAGATCATTGGGTACACCGACTCCGATTTTGCTGGATGTCAAGATAGTCTAAAATCCACTTCAAGCTATATCTACGTGCTTGCTGGAGGAGCTATCCCTTGGAGAAGCATTAAGCAAACTCTTACGGCTACTTCCACCATGGAAGCAGAGTTTATAGCATGTTATGAGGCATCCAATCAAGGATTATGGTTGCGAAATTTTGTTGTTGGACTGCAAATAGTTGATGGTATTGAAAGACCACTCAAGCTAATGTGTGACAATAGGTCAGCAGTCCTTTATGCTAAAAATAACAGCAGTTTGACGAAGGCGAAACATATAGACGTCAAATTTCGAGCTGTGAAGGAAAGAGTACAGAATGGACAACTTTACATAGAGCACATCAGTACAAACTCCATGATTGGGGATCCGCTCACTAAGGGATTGCCACCCAAAGTGTTTCATGAGCATGTTGCTCGTATGGGTGTCAGATCAGTTAAGGATTATGAGTTTTAGTGGGAGTTTGTATTATAGTGTTTCTATGTTATCCAAGATATTTGGTAATTCAGTCTTTAAGGTTTATCTGCAAATATTCACTTTTAAAGTTTAATGTACTCTTACAGTTTTGAGGTTGATCTCACTAAAGTTTAGGGTGGACCAGTTGGAAATAGACATTCTATTTCAGACCACACTTTGTGTTATTTCCATGCTACACACCTATACTTGATCCATGTCGTTGATTATATTGATATACGTGATCATTGTTGGGTCTAGTTATGTTGATGTAACGAAGATCTCTTTGGTTCTATGTTGATATGATTGATGGACCGGATTGGTTAATGACGATTTCAGGTTGATAGCAATTCTGAGCACTTAAGGTTATAAAGTAACATACAATACTAAGGTTTGTGCATATACATGAGTATGTCGTCCAAGTGGGAGATTGTTAGATTTATGGACTTTATACTACATGTATATGGACTATTATGTTATACGGATTAATTGTATGTTATATGCTATCTTACGGTTTGGCCCAATATTAGTGGTCTTATGGATATTAATATTAGGTGGGCTAATATATCGTCTTATAAGGTATAGGGCCCAATTGTATAGAGACCCACATGCTTAACCCTAATTGATGATGGGCTAATTAGGGATAAGAAACTCTATGTATATAAGGGTTATGGTCCCCAGTTGAACACACGTTACATCTGTCTGACATCTCATCGTTAGAGAGAGAAACCCTAGTGTGTGTATCAACTGGAAGACGCTCTAACCCTAGGCAATCTTCAACCCGGATCAAAGGCTTGCACTCATGGATTCAGGTACGCTTCCGCTTATGTTCTAATCTAAATAATTCGATATGGAGGTTACAGTTTTAATCAATTAGCCCACAATAGATTTTTCCACAATAGATCAAGCAGGAGAAATTAACCACCCAATTAAAACTCCTCGTGGAAATGAGTTACTGGGTACTTGCAATGGGTTGCTCTGTTTATCAAATGGTTATGATAAAAAAGATGAGGGCACTGTGATATATATAATCCAACAACCAAAAAGCACCAAAAGTTGCCCTTTACATTCGCTACTAGAGTGGCCTGAAATTGATTGCTTAACGTTCTGTGATAGAAGGGTATATGGGTTTGGTTATGATCATGATCATGATGATTATAAAGTTGTTAGGATTAGTCAGCTTAATGGTTTAGATCCGTATTTGTATGATAGTGAACTAAAGGTTTATAATTGTGATGAAGAAACTTTTTTTTTAATGGTAATTGTGATGAAGAAACTTGAAAATCGGAATCTAATGGTTGAGAGGATAAAGGGAAAAGAGGGAGGCAGTAGAAAAGGAAAGCCAGCAGGAGAAAAAAAGAAATGGGAAGAAAGAGAAAAGAAAAGAAAAAAAAAGTAATGAAGAGGAGGAAAAAAAATCACGTAAAAGGGAAAACAAAGGAAGAAAATAAATAAATAAAACTTTTAAAATGTAGATTTTCATTAATTAGCCAAGATACCTGTTTAGTGGTTGAATATGCACTATAAGTTGTTTTTATATACCTTAATGTCTTTAAGTGTTTTTAATTATACCAACTTGTCCAAACATGTTCATTAAATATACCAACTTGGTCATTTGGGGCATTTATGGATGGGATATACTTAATGAAAGAGAAATGTTGACTTTGTTTTTTTACTTTCCACAAAATAAGTATGAAACATTATTTTTTTTCTTTTAATATCTAATATATATATATATATATATATATATATATATATATATATATATATATATATATATATATATATAAGCAGAGACTATGAGAGAGAAGAAATTAATTGAGATTGAGCTTACAATTGAAATCTGTAGTGGATTAGAGGGATTGAGCTCACAATTACAGTGGTTTTGTTTAGGTTTCGATTTTCAGGTATGTATTGATCAAATTTACATACTTTGTTCGATTTCTATGACTAATTTTTGACCATCTGCGATTTCTAGAGGGTTTTTCATCGTAAATGTTGATTTTTAGGGTTTTTCATTGTCTATGTCGATTTCTATGGGTTGTTTTTCGCTGTCTATGTTCGATTTCTAGGTTTTCTTCGATTTTCAACTGATCTAGTTCCATTTTGTTGTTGTATTAGTTGATATCTTCTCCGATTTTTGTTATTGAAATTTGGAGCTAGGTTTTTGTTCGATTTTAGTCTTTTGTTCCAATTCATTTTGAGCTAGGTTTTTTTTTCTTTCTGATTTCTAGGTTTTGTTCGATTTTACTTTTCAGACTTGTTGAGTGCCTTTGATAAGTGGACTAAATAATGGACTAGTATTATCTTGCAGCTTTAACAAGGAGAGTTCATTGTGATATCCATGTAATTTATTGAAGTTTTCATTTCTGTTTGTTTAAAGTCACTTCTTAGTTCATACAAGATCAAGTGATCCCTGTGTTTAGTATAAGTGACCCATGTGTTCAGTATAAGTGACCCCTATGTTTTCCTTAAATTTCATGTTGGGAAGCTGTTTTTTTGTTGATTGAAATGCTTTTGCTGAAATGACTGTGAAGTAGATACATGAAATCAATAATTTATTTCTGACTGCCAGAAGGAGAGATGCGCAATCTGTGAAGATCAAGACAAGCAAGAATGTCATCAAGTTCAAGGTTTGTTGCCCCAAAGACATGTACACACTGTGTGTCGCTGACAAGTGGAAGCAATCTCTTTCTCCTGGTTGGTGCTCTGTCTCTTTGCCTTTTGGATTTATATATTCACTTATCATGCTTGTTGGTATGCTGGATTTTAAAACTATGATGGTTAGCTATACCGCTGGTATATGTTATGTAAGTAGTATAAGTGACAATTGAGTCTTCCTCTTTTTTATGCAAATAATAATGTAGTTCTTTGTGCTACTATGTTTCTGATTACTAGTGAACTGCTAGAGTTTTCCCCTACTGCCTTTTGATTTAGGTTTTCCTATCGACCCAATTAGACTTTGAGTTTGTGCTACAAATGTTGTAGTCATGTACGCTTTGTGCTAAGTCATCAGTGAGTTGAATAACAGGTGAAAGATATTTGATATATAGGAGGGTTGTGGGGTCGCACTAGAAATTTGGTGTTAATATCTTTGTAGGACTCAGTGGATTCACACCCCTACCAGTTTAGAAAACTTGGCATTGGAACAAGGTCCCCCACAGTTTTCCCACAACAAGTTAGACTAAGGTTCTTTATTTTGTAATAATATTTTTAAGTGATATTAAGCTGATTTTTGGTTTTGTAAATTGCGTATGCTAGTCTATTAGCTCAATTTGTAGAGCCTTTGTGCGATTGCGCAAAAGATTAGGTTCAAATCCAATATAGGTTGTTAAGGCAAACTGTATGTTGAACTTAAAAGTGACCCCTGTTTAGCGAAAAAGTGACCCCTACTTAACTAAATAGTGACCCCTACTTAACTAAAAAGTGACGCCTACTTAACTAAAAAGCCACCATCACTTAACTAAAAAAGCGACCCCTCTGTGCGAAGGTTGCTTAGGGTTTGGGGACTGTCCCCAAACCCTAAGCTGTCTAAAAAGTGTTATCAGGTTTATACGGCATGCGTTTTTAAGTTCAAATGGACTTTTATGTGCATTTGCCCCTCGGTTTAGGTTGAATCAAGTTTTAGGGTTCATTAAGTGTATAGTTTACACCGACACCTACTGGGATTTAGGGTATCTTTTCTTACAGGGGGTGTGAAGAGTGCTTAGGGTTTGGGGACTACCCCAAACCCTAAGCCGTCTTAAAACGGTTGCCTGGTTTGTATGACATGCCCTTTTAGAGGTGGTTCGAAAAGTGTTGAACGGTAGAGGATTCATGTATTTGATTATGGATATTGGAGTGACGACGTGGTAATTAGGTACATGCCTCCTTTTTCTCATCATTGGTTCCATGCCGCTGACAGCAGGAAAAATAACCTATGAGTTTGATAAAAGATCGTTTAGAAATTAGGGTCACTTGTATGAATTTTTTGTGACTCAGCTGATAATTTACCTACATTGTCTTTGTATGACATAAAAATGGCCATAGTTAAACTGAAAAAGTGATCCTTGTGTGACTAAAAACTGACCCTTGTGTGACCAAAAAGTGATTCAATATAGTGATCATTGGTTTTGTGTTTGATCAAATGAAATCCTATGTTTGAAATCCATGCCTTTTCTTTTGGACAATAAAAGATTGAAATTATGACCTCCAGATCACTAAAACATAGTTGAATACATAATACATCCAGCTCTCATTTGAAAACAAAAATAAACAGAAAACAACTACTCAAAAAAACTCAGACACTGAAAACTAGTTTAGGTTGCAGGTAGCTTAGTCCTGGATGCTATTATTCCTTGCCGCAGATGCTCGGACATGGATATTCCAGATGAGCTACTTCATTATACTATCTATGCTATAAAGACGACGTGGTCACTTTAACAAGAGTATATTAGTGTAGTGTGCATCCTATGTATATCACAGGTTCAGGTTTGAATACTACATAGCCTTCTAAGATTTCGAAAAAAGAAAAAAAAAAATTAGCATGTTAAGCGATGACTCATTATTTTATACCCCTGTTGTTAGTTTAAGTGACCCCTCTTGTTAGTGTAAGTGACCCTTGTTGTTAGTTTTAGATATTGAAGTGGGTTAATATGCTAAATATACTTATGTTCTAAACTTTACTGCCAGTATAGTTTTAAGATGTTGTATATAATAAGATTCCCTCTACGATGTTGCCTTGTTGATTTACATGGGATTTAAAACATCTAGTTTCAAGGTTGCTCCCTGCACGTAGCGAGATGTTAATCTTTAGCTCCCCTCCTTTATCAGCTGAAATAGGGTCTGCATTTTGTAATCTGTATGTGACATAATGGAGTGGAAACATTTATGTTGTTTCTCCTGCGCATTCTATTGTTCTGTCTACCTTAATTATATGGCTGTAATTACCTTAAATATATGTATGTAAATTACCTTAAATATATATCTGTAATTGATTGAATGAGAGGTCCTTTTATTTGTTGATGAAGTGTTCGAATGACAACTCTTTTGGGTAATTCTCATCTCAACCCACACCATTTGATTTTCAAATATTTGTGCAATCAGATTTATGAACTTTGTGAGCACTATGGTCTTGTTGTTGTTAGCTTCATGGAAACTTTTCAATGATAACAAGGAAGTCTTTGGGAGACTGCAGGCCGGGACTATTTCTGAATGCTAGAGACTGCTACTTGTCTTTTTCAGTCTATTAGCTCAATGGTAGAGCTATTGTGCAATGCACAAAAGATGTGGGTTCAAATCCCACATAGACTTCTTGCTATCCTTAGACCTTAATCATTACATTAGAAGTGACCCTCTCCCTTTTTAGTGTTCAAACATTAGTAATTCAGGTAGTGTATGCTATAAGTGACCCTGCACAATCCTATAAGTGACCCCTCAATCTTATTGAAGTTAACTTTAAATTATTAGTTTGTTGATGTTGACATTGTTCTTACACCATCCTACAAGTGACTCTGCACTTGAGCCGCCATTCATGGTCTACTTTCCTGCTATTTCAGGGAGAAAAAAAAAAATGATAGACCAAGTGACCCTATACAGTATTAGAAGTGACCCCTCTCCATTTTTAAAGTGACACCCCAATCTCATTTTTAGTTTGTAGATATTGACAGTTACTTTTCATTCTATCTAGTCAGTGATCTCTTTTACAACCAAAAGCGACCCCAATTGTCTAGTAGTAGCCTATGTAGGATTTGAACCTACATTCAATGTGAAAAGCACATTGCTCTACCAATTGAGCTAATAGGCTTCTATATCAATACCAAGAAAGACTTATATCTCACAAGTGTATGTACTATTTGCATCCTCTGTTTGACAACCTAGGACAAACCTACATTGAACATAAGTCGGATAACCTGAAATCCTAATTTCTCCTTCTATGTATCCACCAGTTTTTCTACCAGCCCGCACATCCATTAAAGTGGTTTTTCTTGCTCCACTTGATTCCAACTAATGCAGTAAGAACTCCTGGCGTTCGCTCACATCTGACAGCAATTGCAACTTAGTTTCTGGCACACCTTTTGCCTTCATTGCCTAGAATAAGCTACGGCAATTATGTCCTCGAAGTAGCATGATCTTCACAAATTCTCAAGAGATAGAATCTAAAACCTTAGCAAAACAGTTGGTACGATTCAATTATGAAACAGATTTTTGTGTATTATATAGAGTTGCACTACCCCTGTTTTCGGTATACTATTGCTTCTAAGTCACTTGTGATTATTGATTAATGATTCACAATGCTATCTGGGTTCCATTACAAAGGGATCACTTTTGGTTGTGAAAAAAGTCACAATTATACATAAAAGGGGTCATTGTTTACATACCAACATTACAATCCTTGCCTACGCCACCCTTGCCCCCAAAACAATTACTGATTACAACAATGGTCACAACATCAAATTCATTAACATAGGCATCCATAATACCTGCAAGCTATAATTTGATTATAATGCTATCTGGGTTCAACTACAACAGGGTCATTTTTGGTTGTGAAAAATGTCACAGTTATACATAAAACGGCTCATTGTTTACATACCAACATTACAAACCTTGCATTCACCTGCTGACTACAGCAGCTCAGAATTTGATTTTAGGATTAAGACTAGACATCATGAAGCCCTCAAGATAAAATGCAACACCAAGAGCTTACGTTAGGCTCTGTAGCCTTATACTCTTCTACAATAGCAATCACCTAGGAATAAATGGCCTACAAAATTAACATTCAAGATGAAAATTTAATCACAACACGACATTCAGGTGACCTTGAATTATCATACCAGTGACCCTGACATGTGTTAAAGTGATACCAAATATATACTGACAAGTGTAAAGTCTCTTTAAGTTCTTTTAAAGTGATCCTGATTTCTCATAAAGGTGACCTTGATTTCTCATATAATTGACCATAAGTTGTGTTAGGGTTATCCCAAAAATAGAGTGACATGTAAACAAATCCTATAGTTTTCAAAGTTAGCCAACCAATGTGAAATTCTTAAGCAGATTCCAACTCGAAGCAAATGTAAATCGAGAACCATTACAAACAACAACAAAAGACACACTCACTTAAACAAATGAAAGGGGTCACTTGTAGGACTATAAAAGGTCACTCATAGAGTAAACTAGGTCATCAATGTGGAGGATTGTATCTTGAATTAGTATTTGTTAAGCAGGTCATACGCAGCAAAGATTCATTAATTCAATATCCCTTGCCAAAATAACTCAATTACAATATACATGAAAAACAAAGGATTACTTTGAAAAATATCATAATGTTCTTTCAAGTGATTCTGCATTCTCACACAAGTGACCCTCATTTGTACAAGTTAATTGAGCGATCACCGCTCCACGATCTATAATCAAATTCATAGGCTCCTTTACTAAAAGTGACCCCTTGGTCATTATTCTACAAGTGACTTTGCACAATATTATAAGTGACCCTGTGCTTTCTTATAAGTGACCCCTTAATTTCATAACTATAACTTGATAAATGAATTAAAATGAAACAGCACCCAATACGAAACTATACCAAAATTACATTCGAAAGACCTCAAATTGTCACGATGCTACCAAAGTTCTCTCCAAAAACCAATTAAACCTGTTAAAACCACCATTACGGAAAACATAAAAACATTGACTTCAATATCAGAAACAGATAGAACAACTTATCAACACAAACTAAAAACAAAAATTTCACATCGTTTTGCAAATAGACACATGTATACTCTAGTTCAGAGCCAGAAACAAGTGAATTGAATTTGGGGAGAGAAATTTAAGAAACAAGTGAATTGAATTTGGGGAGAGAAATTTAAGAGAGCAAACCTGGTGTAAGGAAGGAAAAAGGATATGGAATAATATATATATATATATATATATATATATAGAGGCAACGTGAGAAACAAAGCAATCTGTAAAGCACCAAGACAAGTTGTCTCTAGGACCATGACCCCTTCGATACCCCCGAAACCACCCGACCCCTCGACCTCACCGCCCACCGTCCTCTTGCCACCGCTGACCCCGCCGCACCACCGATCTGTGTATATATCTCCTCTTCGCTTTCTTTTTTCAGTCAATCGCTCCACCCATGCTCCGATTACACAGTTGATACTTGTACTACCTGCTTCTTTGCCATTTTTAATAGCTTGTCTAAATTTTGGTTTGATAATTCTGAATTTATAAAGTGTCCTATTGATGCCTATTACTCAGTAAATACTCTTTGCATGTACCATTACAGTCTCAAATTTCTGAGTAAATTGTGGCTACTTAGTGTATACTTATCTTTAAGGGGCATGTCTCACTCAGGTTTTTTGGAGCTTTTGGCTCATATTTTTCACATTTTCGCTATGTGGATTATAAAGTTAATTTTCTTGAAAAACCAATTTCAATGCCAATGTGTTAGTCTGCGTTGTTGGTATCTAATAGGTCTTGATTATTTGATTCTCCATTTTGCTGCTCTCTTCTTTGCTCAAAAGGTTAAAGACAATATTTTAATATGGCTTTTACAAGTAGTTAGATTAAAATGGAAATACATGATGCAATATCTTTCAAAGCTGCATATGGAGTGCTTCTATTTATTAGTGCACTTAATCACAATCTTGCTAATTGTTGCTGTAATTTATTTGATTACTTGGGGAGCTAGTGTTTTTTCGTATAGCTATCCTTGTATGCATATGTATTGAACCCCATCGTGTGCCCTTTTATACCCTACTTCTTCGTGTAACAATTCTATTGTTGTCATTGCTGACGTTGCACTATTTTTGGCTACCTCTATCGCTGTCTATGTTTTCTCACACATGTCTTTATTTTAGTTTTGACCTACTAAGGTATGCTTATCCTGTGAGCTCACATCACAAGGCACAAGTTGTCGAATCTTTATCTTGTTTGTCCTGTTTTGATATTTTTCTTGCATCGTCTTGTTGTTGCCTTTGGAGTGCATGTTATGTAGCGTCCTTGACTCCAACAAATTGTGTTCTGAGTTGTAGAATGATATTTTTGACTGAGGATATATGTATTATTGGACCGGGGTATATACTCCTTGTTTCTTTCTGGAATATTATTGGAATCTTCTTGCTCCGGAGACATTATCTCCTATTTGTGGTGGGCTTTTCATTGCAGCCTCATAAGAGATCGAAGAAGACAATTTATGGCTCAACAACTCTTGATTTGGGTTTACTGGCCACTATGACTAAACTAGTGTATGAGACTTTAGGTCCTAGATGGAAAAGGTTTTTTAATTACACACAAATTATTAATGCGGATTGTTAGTTGGAATATCCAGGGTGCTAAGAAGTTTCAAGCTTTTGGCGAACTAAAGTTTTTAAAGAATGCTTACAACCCGGACATACTTTTTCTTTTAGAAACTATGACTAATCCGATTAATTCTATAAGAATTGCTAGATCACTTGGCTTTGATGAGTTGGAGTTTGGTTCCCCCGTTAATCACTCGGGTGGGATTTGGGTTTTGTGGAACAATTGTAATTGCAAGGTTGACATTCTAGACAAACAGCATCGATCAATAACGCTTCGAGTTGAGGATCGTAAGATTAACACATCTTTTATTCTTTATGGTGTTTATGCTCCTGCCCAAGAAAGAGATAAAGATATTTTTTGGAATTCTTTAATTAGTATGGTTACCCAAATTACGGAACCGTGGTGCCTCATTGGCGTTTTTAATGAATTAGAGGCACTCGATGATAAGCTTGGGGGTGCTCCCGTTAATGATAACAGGATTAGACGGCTTAATGGGTTTTATCAATTAACAGAGTCAGAATCCGTTATTGTCAATGGACCTAAATTCACATGGAAGAGAAAATGCAATGGAGTCATAGTGTATGAACGATTAGATCGTGCTATTGGAAGTAGAGATTGGCTTAATCTCTATCCACAAAGTACTTTAATTCACGGTCAGTTTACTTGTTCAGATCATACCCTAGTATGCTTACTCCTCGATGGTGGGGGGCCTAGCTTGGGTAAACCCTTTAGATTTCAACCTCATTGGACTCTTAACAAGGACACAGAGGAAATCATTAAACGAAATTGGCATCATGAGATTCAAGGAAGTAGAATGTACAGAATCGTCAAACGACATAAATGTATTAAATTAGAACTCAAATCGTGGAGCAAAGGAGTATATGGACATTTTCAGAAAAAATTGGAGCAAAATTCTTTGAAGTTGAAATATGTTGAAGATAGACTTATTAGTGAAAGAGATAATCATAATCTTCTTGCATGTCAAGATAGACTCTTACTACAAAGAGACAAACTTTTGCTTTTTAATCAGAAGTATTGGAGTAAGTTCGCAAAAAAGAAATGGCTTCTGGAGGGGGACAAGAATAGCTCTTACTTCAATAAGTATCACAACTCTCGGAAAAAGAAAACTCGCATTTTTAAGATTTGTGAATCTTCTGGTGCTTGGTTGGAGGATTCTAAACTCATTGCAGACCATTTTATTACTGAATATAAGAAAAGATTCATGACCTCAAATAACGACTTTGAGATAACGCAATTGAATGATATTCCAAAATGTATTAATGAACAAATGAATAATCAGTTGGTCTCTCCAGTCACAGACAATGAAATCAAAGAAGCATTGTTTCAAATGAATCCATATAAAGCCCCGGGACCGGATGGATTTGGTGCGGGCTTTTTTCAGCATTACTGGAACCTTGTTGGAAAAGATGTTTGTGAAGCAATTAAAGCTTTTTTTCATCAGAAAAAACTTCTTAAAGAGATTAATCATACGTTCATAACTGATTCCAAAAATAGACTCCCCTGAAACAGTTAATCACTTTCGACCAATTAGCCTTTGTTCTACTTTGGTTAAAATTATTTCTCGAATTCTCGTAAACAGATTACGACCAGCTTTACAAGAAATTGTTAGCCCCTTCCAAGGCGCTTTCGTTCCAGGAAGATCAATCCATGACAACATCTTGCTCACTCATGAAATTTTAAACATGTTTAAAAAATCTAAGACGAAGAAAGGATGGTTAGCCATTAAGTTAGATATGGAGAAAGCTTATGATCGCATTGAATGGAATTTTCTATTCTCGTGTCTAGAAAAGCTTGGTTTTCATACCACTTGGATTGAGTGGGTTAAACAAGTAGTTACTATTGTTTCTTACTCGCTCTTAATTAATGATATAGCCCAGCACCCATTTCTTCCCACTAGGGGGTTAAGACAAGGAGACCCACTTTCGCCTTATCTGTTCATTCTCTGTATAGACGTACTAGCACGAAGGATATTCATCGCAAGTCAAGATAAGAAAAATGAGGTGGGAGTGAAAATTGCCCCTCGGGCACCTACAATCCCAGGACTCTTTTTTGCGGATGATAATATATTAGACAATTTTTGCAAACAATCTGGCCAATTGGTTAATTTTCACAAATCAACTATCTATTTTTCGACTTCTATAACCCAAGCGCAGAAAGAAATGGTGGCATCGGTGTTTAATATCCCACAGACAAACAATTTTAGAAAATATTTAGGCTGCCCGATTTTTGACGGGAATATATCTCCTAGCTCTTTTCAGGATTTAGTTACCAAGTCTTCAAATAAAATGTCGACTTGGGCTGCTAACTCACTTTCTAAAGCTGGGAGAACTGTTCTTATTCAGGCAAATCTTGAATCTTTACCGTCACACACAATGCAATGTTTTGAAATCTCTTACACTACGTGTGAAAATTGGATAAAATTAGTAGAGATTTTTTCTGAAAACATTCTGAGGATCACGGAGGGTTTCCAATGGTAGCTTGGGATACAGTGTGCCAGCCTAAATGCATGGGTGGCCTTGGACTCAGGAAGACAAGGATGATTAATAAAGCGTTTTTGGGAAAATTGGGTTGAAAAATTATTTCGGAATCAAACAATATTTGGGTGGATTCAGTTAGAGCCAAGTATTTAAACCATTGCGGGTTTTTCAGTTGTACCAAAAAGAGCTCTCACTCATGGGCATGGAAAAAAATTCTTAATGCAAGAGAACTGCTAAGACAAGGTTTGAGATGGAAAGTGGGAAATGGTGAATTGATTAATTTTTGGACAGATGATTGGTGTGCGCAAGAACCAATTTGTGAGATTTTACACATACAGCAAAATTTTTAAGTGAACCTAATTTGAAAGTTACAGAATTTATAAATCATGATCACACTTGGAACATTTCCAAATTAAGGTCCTATGTTCCTAACTCTCTTGCAGAAATAATTAGAAGTATCTCATTGCCGATTCATGAAATAAAAGACGACGTTTGTTGGGGTTTGACGGGAAATGGTAATTTTTCTGTTAAAACCGCCACCTGGTTAGCACATTATAATGGAAAATTTAATAAAACAAGTTGGAATTATAAATGGATTTGGAATTTAGACATCAATCCCAAGATTAAAGTATTTCTTTGGCATTTTTTTCACTCCGCTCTTTCTGTTCGCAAAGAACTTAATAGAAGAGGGTTACCTTTCAGCACTGAATGTCCATTATGTCAGCACGGAGAGGAATCATTAGATCACCTATTTGTAGAATGTCCTAGTGTGGGTCAAGTATGGAAGATTGCTAAGGAAAAACAATGGTTGGAGGTTGACCTCCCATTTTGTAATGTTCGAGAATGGCTTCATAACGGAAAAATGAATGGTGACTTAACTAATGAAGAATTAATTAAATGTGCGTTCCTTTTGTACGGTATTTGGCGGTCTCGGAATCTCAAAATATTTCAAGACCAAGACTTCAATGCAGTTGCCACTTTTTTCCGATCACGAGCCTGCCATAAAGAATGGCTTGTTAGAACTATAGTGGATGAGAATAGACAAACAACCAACTAACTGTCATGTTAACAAAAATAGACTTGCATCACGGTTTTTGGTTAAGTGGGAAACACCCAATGTCAATTATGTAAAAATAAACTTTGATGGGTCTTTAAAGGATGGGAAAGCCGCTGCTGGTTTTGTTATTCGTAATGAAGACGGGACTTTACTTTGGGCATGCATCTATAATGGTTGCGGAGGCTACGACCATGCGAGATGGAATTCAAAAGGCAATTGATCTTGAGTTCAATAAAATTCATGTCGAAAGAGATAATCAGCTTGTCATTCAAGCCATAAAAAGAGAGACTATCGTTCCGTGGAAAATTCATAATGTCATTACTGATGCACGCAAATTGCTAGATAGATGTAACTCGATTATTATCAACCATGTTTTTCGTGAAGGTAATAGGATAACAGATTGGATGGCCAATAAAGACCTTCAATCTAGCTCTCCTTTTTACTGGACAACTTCTCCGTCGGAAGAGTTGAACTACCTTCTTTGTGCAGATAGGTTAGGAGCAACCCTCGAGAAGAGGTGATCCTAACCTTATTCTCTTTCTTACCATTTTAAAATATATATATATATATATATATATATATATATATATATATATATATATATATATATATATATATATATATATATATATATAATTAATTTTGGATAAAATCACTGGTAACATGATATGTGTTCATTGCTGATGTGCCATTGATGTGTCGCTTACGTGTCATTAAGTGATGAATCACCTCAAAAAAATGCTTGAAGTTCTTTCCCCATATGTAACATTAGACCATAATTACATAATGCATGTTAATTGGTTAATAAATTAATGACAGTTACAAATAAACCAAAATGCAATGCTTATGCCCCTCCGCCTTCTCTCTTTCAACATTTTCTCTCTCCCCCTCAATCCTCATGATCTCACCCTCTTCCTTCCCTGCCTCAATTACTGACATAGAATTTCTTGGGGGTCATGAAGCGAGATTAATACGCAGATTGGGCCGTCGGTCCATTCAAACCCCAATTTTCTCAAGCCCAATCGCCGCCCTCAATATAGAGATGCTCTCCATGTATGATTTTGATGAAATTGAAGATAAAAGAGCTGTTGTTAATGGCGTTATTGCTGATGATGACGACGACGACGATAGCGGGCTGCTTGGTTTCCTAATGAAGTAAGATTGAAAAAGGTAAAGTTGTTAAGTTAATTGTGACGAACAGAATATCCCTTGCAATTGCTAATAATCTTCTGATCGAATCTTCTAATTCCCATCTCGAAGCCATCATGCAATGGCCAAGAACGCCACAATTTCGAATGCATCATCTGAATCATCACGGTAATTCAGTATTTTTGGCTACAATTTATTTAGATAGTTTTTTCTTGATTTAGATTGTTTTGGTTGAGCAGTTATATATCTATACCCCTCTGCCCAGTATGTTTTATTTGTGGTTTTGTAAAATATTTTCATGTTCTGCTATCTCAGAGACTTCTTAAGAGACATTGAGAAGGAAACTTAACATTATGTTTTGTAACTTGGCTTTATTTACCGGTATCCAAGGATTTAAGATGAATACAAGACTAAAATTCTCAGGTTCTTTTTTATATTTTAATTGCTACGTTGATTTTGTATTTTTTTTTTCCTTCGTAATTAGTACTGCTTTTATGTGGCTTTTGGGTTTGTAAAATCTTCTGCTTTGGTGTTACCTCTTTTTGTAGGTCTAGGTGTGTTTAGATCTCTCACAATTGATTATCATGTATCTCTGGTATAGAGAAAGGCGTCCATGACTATCACTATAGGTCCATACAAACCTGCAAATTATCTCAATTACCACTCTACAGTGCTTTGTATATGAAGATATTTGGGATACTCAAAGCCTCAAAAACCAAACGGTTAAACAACCACAGGATGGAGGTAATCAACAAGTCGTTTGGTGGAGAAGATCGATCTCTGATAAGTAGATTTAAGGTAGTTCAATTTTGTAAAGCACTCTTGGTTGATCGCTTTTTGCAAATTCCGCATTTGTTTTTGGTCTTCAGATGCTATAATATTATAGGACTGATCACTAATGTATGCTATTGATGCATCCACACTTATTTCTCCTTCTTTTAATTTATAATTTGGGCAATAATGCATCTACAGTATGCGAGAATTTTGTTTAATAAGCAAGTTGGGAAATTTCTAATTTCCAAAGCTTTTGACAAACAGACATCAGAGTACAAAACGAAGCTTACACCTACTGAGAAATCATTTTGGTTTAACAACTGCAAAGTGGAGGTCGAAAAGTTTATAGAACGGTAAGGGTTGTAACTTTAAGAAAAATCATTCTTTAAGTTATAGTCACTAGATCTATAACAACTTACTCCAAATTCTGTTCATGACTAGGTATCGTCTCGAAGCAATTGTGGAGGATGAAACCGGGAGCACAAATTTCATTATATTTGATGAAAATGCTGAGATACTCATTGGACAGTCAACTACAACGCTCCTTGATATGCAAGAGAATGAAAAGGTTGGCCTTCAATAATTTACTGTTGTCATACTAAAATAACCTCTAATACGCAAAAAAAAAAAAAAAAAAAAAAAAATTGTTTCAAAAATCTAATCACTTGAGATGCTTTCTATACTCTCCTTTTACTCTTTGTTTATGCGGAGAATGTTAAATTTCCTTTACGTAAATGCACTTGCAGCATGCCTGGATAAGATGTCTTATTTTAAGGCTTACTTTGCATTAGCTTGGCTGTTGTATAGTAATGGACATATATATATATATATATATATGGATATTTGAGTGCCAACTCTTCCTGTCCTGATAAACATTCACTGTCTCTACAGCATCTAATTCCACAATGACATTACATGTATGGATCTCATTTAAAGAATTGCATGCTTTTGTGTAGAGATACTTGGCAAACTTATAGGGGAATATTGTAATACACTAAGAATGCAGGACATAATGACATTGTGAAAACTGAACCTTCAGAGCTCTTTACATTGTGAAGTTATAGAACTTAATGAAATCTATACATACTGCTGTTAATACACAAGACGTTGATGAGGACGAAGAAAAACTACCTCTACTCTTGGACAATGTAGTTGGGAAAACTTATGTCTTCCAAGTGACCATAACTGCTTACAACCAGACAACCACTTACCAAAGCTTCACTGCCACTCGCATTTACGATGCTAATATTTTCGACCAACAGAATGGTGCTTTGGTGACTACTACTTCTAGATTAAACATTCTTCTATTAAACATGTGTTTGTAAACATTCTTCGTTATCTATATTCAAATGTATATATTGTTTTGAAGGGGAAGAGTTGCTACCGGAAACGAGAAATATGTTATCTTGAGCACATTGACTCACGAAACAGATAATTGGAATATAAAAGTTCGAGTTTCACGATTATGGAATGCGTACAATATAAAGAAAATCTGAAGGGAGTCATCAGTATTGACATGGTGCTAAATTGCTAATTCATGAGAAGGTATGTCCTCTTGAAATCAGAGGAAAGAAGAAAAAGTCTCTTAGCTTAATCAAGAACATTTAAATTTTGTTTGGTTGTAATCGGAAATTCCATCTACATGGTAGGTATTCAATGATTGGAAATAATAGGATGTGTTATAATTTAGAGTTTCAAATTTGCATGTGGTAACTACTCAAGTTAAATTTTATAGGATTAAGTCAATATAGGGGGCTGATGTGTGTATTCATGTTATCGTTTGGCTGGATTTTTACTCAATTTTTACTGGTTTCTTGAAGTTATTCGTATATCCTGGGATCATGAAGGAAATTTTATTAAACCATAATTGAAGGTTTGTCAATTAAGATCTGACTGAATAATATCCTTTATTATTTGTTAAGGTTTGCTTTTGAGTATAGGAAATGGGCATAATTGGTTGAGTGGGATTTGATTTAGCTTGGTCAATTCGAAATTTAATGGTTCCTAAATTTACTGGGTGAACTGCTATGGGTGTTTCCGAATTAGTAGATGCGGAAATGAATGCCGTGATATTTTCCTCCCGGCAAATATCACTGATGGCAAAGTTTCTATATCGACATAAGGATATTAGTTCTACAACCAGTCCCTCTATCAATTCATCTGACCAGATTTATTATCAGGTAAGTTTTTCTTTTTCTTTTTTTTGGGTTTGATATGCTCTTGAGCTCAACCTCCATTTCCTTTATTGTTATTTTTCTTTATTTGTTCCTTCTATTTGCTTTTGACATGAGATGAAATATGTGTTATGTTCATGTTAGATCTCATCTTCAGTTACATTTTCCTATCCAAAATATGATGTGCTTTCGTGTGATGGATAATGGGTTCACACTTTTTTTCAGCAGATTTAAGTTAGAAGCCCTTGCTTCTTCATTAGGAAAGGAGAGAAGTCACTTAAAGTTTAACTTCTGCAAGGTTGAAGCTTTATCTTATTGTATTTCAGATTTTTTTTTTCGTTTTTTTTTTTTTGCTTTTATGTTCACTGGGTTCAAAATTGTGGACTTGATATGAGTGGTTCTGTTTTTCATCAGTTTCCTTATGTTGAATCAAAAGTCTATTTCTGTTTCATAGAAAGTACAGAGTTTTGGTTACAAATACTTATTTCTATTACCTTTTTGTTTAGGATGTCTTTGGGCCTTTCTATGCAATGATTTGTTGATGCTGATGATGTGGGGGAGGAAAATGACACACATTGGCTCCTCTCAATGAAAACCCGGTGCTGCAGGATTTGAAGAATGTCTTACGTAGACAGTAAATCTTTGGGCCGTTTATCTGTTAATTAGGGTAATATATTTTACTCTTTATGTTCAATTCTCAGTATCACTGGAAACCATTCAGGATTACTTTTGAAAGTGATGATTCTAGTAATGCAACTAGCTGGATTCTGCATATTAATGATAGACCTTGGGAGTTCTGGTCATTGTTCATGTGATGTTGATAAAATAATTCCAATGAAGTAATTATTGATGATATAGATGAGGTATTTATGCCTAAAATGGAATACAAAATAGGAGTATAGGACGATACATGTATGTGAATTGACATGAATTTACAAGACGGGAGGATACATCTTTGGACATAGGACTTTTCACATACCTTTGTTGGAGAGATTTACAAGTTTTGCAAAATAACTGCCTTTTCAAGGAATTTATTTCAGTTCGGAAATTCCACGCTTCGGTGTAGTTAAGAGTACCGACTTTACGAGACTTTTATGGCTCAATACTTGCTTAATTCAGCAATGTTTTTGTCAATAGGATTCCGAGAATAACTATCCTCCCTATCAAATGAAATCAATAAAAACTTGCCTTCGGAATAAAAAATAAATGATTACAACTTTGTGACACATCTTTAAAAACAAAGCAGCCTCGTGCGTAGCACGGGTTTCTAACTAGTGTATATATATATATATATATATATATATAT
The DNA here is from genome assembly GCA_038025085.1 of Tetragonia tetragonoides. Taxonomy (NCBI): domain Eukaryota; kingdom Viridiplantae; phylum Streptophyta; class Magnoliopsida; order Caryophyllales; family Aizoaceae; genus Tetragonia; species Tetragonia tetragonoides. The sequence continues at coordinate 14,307,917 of CM076142.1, read as the reverse complement.
ATATATATATATATATATATATATATATATATATATATATATGGGTAAGAGCGACGATAATGTGACAAGTATCACGTTTTAATTGGTCATTTGTTATTTTTTCTTTTCTCTTTTTTTTGTTTAATTATTGTCACTAATGATTTGTCATAAATACATATTGTATAATAATTGCAAGAAATTATTCATATTTCTTATTTTTCTTAAAAATTGAATAAAATTAATACATCTAAAATGACATAAATGTAATGTTTTAATGACATTGATTTGACAATTAGTTAAATTTTATTTTTTATTCAAGAAAATAATAAAAATCTGAATTAAATATATTTATAAAAGAAGTGTTATATTATTATTTTTGTTATATAATTGTGGTTATAAGCACAGGTAACTACAAGTGTCATATTTTGATAAATTATAATTTTTTCCTTTCTTTTATATGATGAGCCGTCACAAGTTATTTTCCCATCGAAAGAAGGTTAATCTTTCAACTTCTTGTTAGAAAAACACACATTAAGGGACAATGGGATCAAACTAGTTGTTGAGTAATAATCAAAAATATATTAGTTGGTATAAGCGTCGGTTAAATAAAAAAAATACTAATCTTTCATGGGGATAAAAGTCGCTAATATGACAAGGTAAACATGTTTAATTTTTTTTTTATTTTTTATATTTGAGGTCATTGACATGACATGTGACTAAAATTTGCAAGGATATGAGCAAATAAAGTGACAATAATCACATTTAAAGTGGTAGTTTAGTAAGTCATATATATTTTGATTGGAAGCTCCTTCTAATATACATTTTTTTTGATAAATACTTCCAATATACATTTGTATTATTTAAAAAAAAATTTATTAAAATATATTAAAATATAGTGATAAAAGGATATAGATCATGCGTAATTGTGAGTATAAGTGCAGGTAACTACAAAAATCACATCTTTATAAGTTATTTTAATATTATTTTTTATCTCTACTCTTTGAATATTATTAAGTTATACTATATGATGTATAATTGCAAGTTAACTGAGAAATCATAGATATTATTTTATTTTTAAGCCGGAGAATGGTGAGTGGTGTGTGTAACATTTCGACAAATTTCTATTTTTCATTATTCTTTATGTACTTATGTTTAATTTTAAAAAAATTCAAAAAAAAATTTTGAACATAAAAATTAGTGATAAATGGGTCGCCCGTGCGTAGCACGGGGTCAAGTCCTAGTATATATATAAAACTGAGTTTATTTCGTGTGGCCATGACACGTAAGATGCCACACAAATGCCTAAAATCGTGTGAGCATGACACCTAAGATGCCACGTAAGCACCAAGTTCGTGTGCTGATGACAAGTGTGTCGTCACCTAAGCCTTCATCCAAGTGTGTAGCATTAATTAATAATCATTATTTGACTTCATAAATACAACCCATTATATTTATTATCATATTGTTAAGATTATAAAATAAAATAACTTTTGTCACGCAACTTTAAAAATTATAATTCTTCCTCCATTAGATCAGGTTTGGAAAATATTTCAAAATGAGATGCATATGTACTATGTCTTATAAAGTTGGGTTATTTTCGTGGGAGGATGACATGTGAGACGCCACATGGGAGGGATATATTCGTGTGAAGATGACACATAGGCGCCACATCGGTATACGTATAAAGTGAGTCCAATTCGTGTAGGCACGACACATAGGACGCCACATAGGAGGTGTGAATTCATGTGATGATGACCCCTAAGCGCCACGTAAGCAAAGCTTGCCACATAGCCTAACAACTCACTATCAAAGTGTCACTCATTAATGCCTTATCATTAGTTGGCTTTGCTACATATTTATTAGCTTTTTTTTATATTACAATATTTAAAAAAAAAAAACTTTAGTTACGTAAGTCAAAAAATTATAAATCTTGCTTCAATGGATTGGTTTTAAAAAAATCTTTACAATGAGATATATGTCATACAAAAGTTGGGTCATTTCCTGGCGGTGATGACATGTAGAATGACACTTAAGAGGAAATGTTCATGTGAAGATTACATGTAGATGCCACATGTGTACAACTTGGTTAAATAACAATAAATGACACTTTTAACAATACCGGCCTTAATTATTTGATGTCATATGTATTTAACTTGACCTTTAATATTTTATAGCATAAATGAAATTTATTTAAGTGGTACATTCCTACATGATCTACTTAACTAATCTGAATTGGATTAAACTAAATTGGACTACTAATAAATTGAGAAAATAAAGTCTTAGTATACTCGAATAAAAGGTTTATTAATCTTGATTTTTATTTTTTTTTAGAATTTTGATGTAGGCTAAAATTATGTTTATTATAAATCAATCTTTTTTATATTCATTCTAATATTGATTTAGATAGATTTAAAGGGACATTTCATACCAAATATATTAAAATAATCAATGTAGAATTAGTTGTGCAATATAAAACAGGCATGAGGTATCACTTAGAAAATTATTTTCATTTTTTAGAGATAATCACGAGTCAGTGCAAAACACGGAGATAAAACGAGTAACCTTACTTAAAACTAAGAGTGAAGAGTTACATATATAATTGCCTCCACTTATACTAGGCTTCAAATTATAAAACAGATCTTCACTCAAAAAAAAAATATTATAAAACAGATCTCAAATAAAAGATAAAATCAATGAAAGAAAAAATTATAAAATGATTGCTTTAAGGTCTGGAACAATAAAAAAAAATAAAAATAAAAAAAAGGGGAGAAAAGAAATGAAGAGAAAAGGGGAAAGAAAAAAAAAGGGTGATTGACGTCAAGGACTATTGAACAGCAATCATAATGCCGCGATAGGCCCAGGCATTTTAATTTCACGAGTACCCCAAAGAGATGGGCCACGACTCACGAGGCTTCAGAAGTTCTATGAGGGCCTAGACCTGGGCCTGGGAGAATTCATATAGTAGTTTTTTTTATTGGGCTACAAGAAGAATGTATAGGCCCACAAACTAGTGAATTAGTAGTACCTGCGTAAGCTAACCCATCTTTAATGGGTTGAAGGATTTAAGCAGTGGAGAATACCCTCACTGTAATCCAAGTGGTAACTGTTATTCTCCCTGTTTAGCTACTAGCAAAAAAATTCTCCCTGTTTAGAAGTTTGCACCAAAATAAAGATAAAAAAAAGGACTGGTTTAACTTCTTACTCGTCCTTCTTAAAGATTTTCTCTCAGTAGAACTTTTTCCTCTCAGTAGGATTTCTCTCTCCCATGTGGAGTATGGACATTTGTCAAAAACTCATCAATGGCATTAACTTCTAGCTACATGCAAATGAACTACCTGAATTTATTTACAAACAATTCACTGCATTTAATTTGATATTTCCCTACAACATTCCAAAACCATTCCACCACAACAAAATCTAGCCCACCTTCTTCTTCCACCCCTTTTCACCCCTCTCTCTCTCTCCTCTTCTATCTTCTCTCTCTCCGTCCTTACTTCTAGAATTTCTTTTTTTTCCCAATTCAAAATCCAAAAAGAATAACTATGGCCCAGAGTAGCAAAGCAGGGTCTGATGCGAAGATAAGTCGATTTAAAGATCTACGGCGGCCTTCAAACCCATCCTTGGAGTAGAAGGTAAATGATCTATGCTTAATTGATAGAGTGTACTCTGATAAACCAATTAAAATACCGCTAGCCAAGGCAATTTTGGAGAAAATGTGGAGCTCACAGGGCAACCCCTTAATTTCGATTATGAACCAGACTGATTTTCTCATCACCTTTAAAACTAAACGTGAGAGGGATAGGATGATTGACAAAGGAACTTGGCAAGTGTTGGGAAAAATATTATTCTGAAAAAATGGGTCAATCACCTAAACCCAGAGGATTTGAATTTTCACTTGCTCCCAATTTGGGTGCAAATCCATGGTCTCCACAGATCCCAACTCACTGAGAGTAATGGGATAGCAATTGCGGAGGTAATTGGGAGGGTTCTGGGCACAGATGAGGTGTCAGAAGAATGTGTACTAGCTTGGAGGTTCCTAAGAGCAAAGGTGGTTATTGACTTGCGAGAACCACTCCAGAGAGGATTCGTGAGGGATGAAGATAGTCAGAATCCTAGTTGGATAACTTTCAAGTATGAACGCATAGGGGATTTTTGTTATAATTGTGGGCGGATGGGGCATGACCAAAGGGAATGTAATGAAGAAAAAGCCAGTGAATTCCAATTTCCAGATGAGGGGTTTGGAAAAGCTATGAAAGCAGTGGAACTGTCGGATTGGAACCTGGCATTGAAACCGTATGAACCATTTACGGAACATGGGTGTGAAGAAGTGAGCCAGGCGGAGATGAATCAATTCCTAAGGCGGGAGGAGGTGCAACGCCAGAAGAATGAAAACGCCAATGAAAAAGCCAAAACTGACCGGTTGGCGATGGTGGCGCGTACTGCGCGTGAACCACCGACTGAGTCCTTCACCTTTGATTTGGGCGCCACTAAAGTCTATTACGATGCAGAAAAAAGGGAAGTCACAGAGGAATCTTTGACAACTGGTCATATTCAAAAGATGACATGGGCAATGACCTGTCTCCTCGAGCCAAACACCACTCTCAACCTATCACAACAGGATGCCACAGGTATAGCGTGTGAACCTCAATCATCTAGTGAAATGATTCCACCTAGATATATGAGTGATATGCCTGAAAATGAGGATCCACTAGTTTATACAGTTAAGTGCTATGAACTGGATAATGAAGTAGGCTTGGATCTTATTATGCTGAATGATAATGATAAAATAGTGTGTTTGGACTTAACCCCGACCCCTTTTTTATGTGCTAATATTGATGATGTGGAAGCTGGAACTGGCCCAGATTTAATAATGTTAAATGACTCTGAGAGCACAAGCCCAGTGGGAGTCCAAATCAAGCCCAATCTGCTTTTTGACCCCATAACCCCTTAAACACCCCTTATACTGTGATTGAACCAGATGAAACCAGCCCAGCCCACAACAACATAAAGCACCATGAAATCACAAAAGCACTCACCCCACCCCAAAAACAAAGACTTAACCCACTCAACCCCAAAAAAATAACCTTCAGCCCACAGTCCCCTCATCCACCACAAAATGAGACCACAAGCCTGGGTACTCCAAAAGCTACACCCACCAAATTAAGTAATTTTCTGGATCCTTTATCCCTGAAGAGCAAAACCAATGGCTCTCTCGAAAACCCAGTTGATGAGGTTAACCAGGAAGGTTATACCAAAAAACAGAAAGCCACAAAAAACCTCAACACCAAAGACAAAGGCAAAAAACCAATGAGTGAACCAGTCAAAACAAGACCATTGCGCAAGAGAAGTATTCAGATAGGAAACAGAAGTCAGGAGAGGAAAAAAGATGATCTAAACTTGCACTTTGAGAAGGGGGCCATAAATGAAATGTTGAGACAATTTGATGAGCATGTGAAGAATACTGATGGGGCGGGGGCCCAACCCCCTCTTGATCAATGAGGACAATTTATTGGAATTGTCGGGGGTTGGGGCACTCCGCGACAACGTTCCATATGCGAGCCCTAATCCGGAAGCACAATCCGGATATTTTATTTTTGTCTGAAACTATGGTGAGTGAGACTAGAGCTATTGAAATTTTGAGAGGGTTTAACTTTGTTGAAGTGGTGGCAGTTTCTTCTGCTGGAAAATCTGGAGGCCTGGCTCTAATGTGGAGGAGGGGTATCAATTTGGAGGTTATTTTCAAGACAGATCAATTGATGGTCACTAGTATTAATGGGAACATAGCGGAGTTACAGTCGATGTGTATATTTGTATATAGGGCACCTAATCATGGTGACAAGCACGCTTTTTGGGAGGCAATCAATGCTACTGTTGCCTTAAGTCAGGAACCCCAAGTTTTCATTGGTGATTTCAACAACTTGATACACCAAGGAGAAAAATGGGGTGGAGTCTTTAAGCCTTCGTCAGCCTCTTGTGTACTCCAACAATGCATTGATCATAATGGCCTCATAGATCTTGGGTATGTGGGAAGTCCTTTTACGTGGCAGAGAAGGGGTAGTTAATCTGAAGGAGTGGTTGGATCGTGGCATCTGCAACAGCCAATGGAGAAACAAATTTTCGCGAGCAGTTGTGAAAACCCTGGCTTTCATAAAATCTGATCACACGCCAATACTACTTGATAGTCAAGGAGAAGGAGCCAAGGGCCCAATCCCATTTAAATTTGAGGCAATGTGGATTAGGGACCCTACAAGTCACACAGTGGTTAAAAAATCCTGGAGTGAGCAGTTTAGAGGATCTAATGATTTTATCCTGAAACAAAAATTCAAGTCCACAAAAGCCCACCTGAAAAGATGGAACAAGGAACACTTTAACCATGTTTAGAATCAAATTAAGCAGGTAACCGAGGAAATTGAGGAGATACAAAAAATTGGGGGCACGAACATAGATCATATACAGGAAGCTGATCTGTACGCAAGGCTTCTTGAATTATATCAAAGAGAGGCAATCATGGAAAAACAAAAGTCACGTGTTCAGTTCTTGAAAGAAGGTGATTTAAACACAAAGTTTTTTCACCTTTCTACTGTTATAAGGCGAAGGAGAAACGCAATTGAAGCTTTGAAGTTAAATGATGGCACCTAGACACAGAACAGTGAGGAGATCAATCAAGCTTTTGTGAGCTACTTTGATGATTTATTTGCTGCAGAAGAGGCCAATTAGCCCCCTGATTTGAAAGGGCTGTTTGAAGCCTGCATAACCATGGGTGAGAACAATAGCCTGTGTGCTATCCCTGAGGAAGACGAAATAAGAAGAGTCATCAAACTTATGCATCCTACGAAAGCCCTAGGCCCTGACGGGCTACCTGCGATATTTTTTCAAGAATATTGGGGTACAATTCGTGAGGAAGTCATAAACATGGTCCAAGATTTTTTCAACACGGGCTTTATTCTCCAATCCCACAATCACACAAATGTGGCCTTGATACCTAAGAGTCCGCATGCAAGTTTTGTCAAGAAATACCGACCTATTACACTATGCAACGTCGTGTATAAAATCATCTCGAAGATCATTGCCAACCGCCTCAAACCACTACTTGACAAGTTTATTAGCCCGCTCCAAGCTGCTTTCGTTCCTGGGAGGCTAATCTCTGACAACACGATCTTGGTTCAAGAGTTGTTGCATACAATGAAAAAGCAAAAAGGAAAGGGGGGACTCATGGCTTTGAAGATCGATATGGCCAAAGCATATGACAAACTTGATTGGGGTTTTTTGCTTTGTGTGATGAAAAATCTGGGATTTTGTGACATATTTGTGCAGATGATAAGTCAGTGTATATGTACAACAACCATGTCAGTGATTATTAATGGCTCCCCACGAGGGTGTATAAAACCACAACGAGGCATAAGGCAAGACGATCCGCTGTCTCCATTCCTTTTTGTCATTGGAATGGAGACACTTTCACCCCTGTTCCTTAGTGCACAAGAAGCAGGGAATTTGAATGGCATAGCCATTGACAGACGTTGTGAAGGCATCTCCCACCTCCTATTTGCAGACGACTTGGTTGTTTTTACAAAAGCCAATGAAAATAATGTTGACGCCATCAAGGGAGCTCTCGATTGCATGGAGGACTGGAGTGGCCTAGCTGCCAATAAAGCAAAGTCAGGGGTTTTCTTTAGCCCAAACACCGCAGCTGTGATAAAAGGGAGACTTAAGGGGCGGCTTAACTTCAGTGCAATGGATAAGGATGCGGTTTACTTGGGACTCCCGTTCTTTCGAAATGGAGGAAAGAGGCTGAGATTTGCATACATAATGGAGAGGCTCAAAGATAAATTAAAAATATGGAAAGCCAGGACGTTGTCATATGCGGGGCGAACTACAATGATCCAGACAGTTGCTACTGCCCTCCCAAATTATGCCATCACAACTAACTCAGTTAGCTTGATGATGTGCAAGGATATGGATGCTGTTTTACGGGATTTTCGGTGGGGCAAAGAAGAGCGAGGTAAAGGCCTGTACCTCAAGTCTTGGAACTCTATCTGTCTACCACGCTGTTATGGTGGTCTGGGAATCAGGAAAATGAATGAGACCAACAAAGCCTTGCATTCCAAACTTGCATGGCTTATGTTCTCACAAGACAAGAGACTATGGGTGCAACAATTTTTGAAGAAATATTGCAATAGACATGGATTCTTACATGTGGAATCAGGCTCATCTGATTCTCAGCAATGGCGTGACATCCTTGACGATCGGGATATTGTGCAACAAGGGGGCTGCTTTCTTGTTGGCTCAGGTTCTTCTATCAATGTCTGGTGCGACCCCTGGATTCCTAGCCTTGACTCCTTTCGACCACATGAACGTGAAGGAGCAGATATCCGAGTCTTTAAGGTCAGTGATTGCATCTCCAATGGACACTGGAACCAAGAGTTGATTCTTGATCAATTTGATACTTCTTCTGCTGAGGCTATCTTGCAATCTTCTTACCCTCCTCAACTGAGGATGATTCTTTTATTTGGATCTATGAAAGATTGGGGGCTTTTTCTGTTAAAAGTGCCCACAAGCTGGTGATACAGAACCGACTTGCAGATCATGAGTCATTTAATGCAGCCTTTTGGAAAGATATTTGGAGCCTTCCAATCCCGCAACGAATGCGTATCTTCATCTGGAGAATCGCGTGGGAGACCCTTCCCTCGAAGGTGAACATTAAAAGGAGAATTCCAACCATTGAGGATAGTTGTGTACTGTGTAATAATGGTGTAGAAAGTGATGTACATCTCTTGTTTGGCTGCCCACTGGCACGCACACTCTGGAGCCGCTTTCTTGGTTTCAGAACAGACGCTCTGGAGCATTGGGGCCTTCATCAATGGCTAGAGAACATATTTTCACACTCGTCCGCATTGAGAACAGACATGGGAAAGGATAATGGACTGCTGTTTGCAAGGAAGGCTGCAGTTACCATGGATACGATTTGGTGGTCACGCAACCAGGTAATCTATGAAAACGCAAAGATTGATACACAAATAATTTATGAGATGGTCTGCAAGAGGTGGATGGATGTGGAAAAGGCGTTTGAAATTGTTATACCTGAGCTAGTTTGCAACCCCAGCAATGAACCCCATAATGGTGAAACTGTAAGAGACAAGAGCCTCAAGAGCTGGCATGTTGACGCAGCTGTTAGACATGACAGAGCAGTCATGGCTTGTTGCACTGATGACGAAGGAGCACCTACCAAGGCAGGGGCTTCACTCTTCGCAACCACAGATCCATTTGAAGCAGAGGCAAGAGCCATACTTGAAGCTTCCCACCAAATTGTAACTGATGGACTTACAGATGCAATCATATGGAGTAATGCCAAAGCTGTGGTAGATGATCTAAAGAGGGGTGCCCCTTACCCATGGAGGTCTCGTGCTATTTTTGTTGAAATTAATGTTTTATTGATGGCTGCATCCATTATTGTGTATTTTACGCCTCGTACAAACAATATTTTAGCTCACTCCTTTGCCGCGTGGGCGACCTCCTCTCATTTTGTGGGTGATCTTAGCCCCGAGGAGTTCAGTTCGGAATGCGGGCTGTAGGTTGTCTGTTTGTGTTTTTTTGGGGCTATTTTAATACAACCACACAACCTTCACTGAGCAAAAAAAATACTCGTCCTTCTTACTAAAGTATAAGAGCATCTCGAATGTAAGGTTTTTGTTGAGGTTTATGAGTTGAAAAATTTTCTCAAAAAACCTCTACTCATAATGACAAATCTATAAATTTCTTTTTTTTTTTTCTTTCACAAACCACTTTATCTAGACAAATCAGGTTTGTGGTATAATCTTTTTCTAAATTGGATCCCTCACTTAGAGGTTTTTAGAGGTTTATACCTTTGGGAGGGAGAGGTTAAAAAAAAAGTATTTTTACACTGATGATGTGGCACAAGTAAAAAGTCACTTAGAACTTTGTAACATTGAAGATACTCTAATATGACATGCTTTTATATGAGTTTTTGTGTATTCTACATATTTAATTAGAATATGTTTTTGTGACAATCAAAGGACTAGTAATATTGCTACAAATTTGATTCTCTAAGAACATTCAAAGCATATTGACATCGAGTATAGGTATGTTTATGAGTATGTCAGGTCATAATGCTGTTGTAATGTATGTCCATAAGCAAACAAGACAATGTTGTTGGTGAAACATCATAGTTTCATAGACGACTATACACGTAACTGTATTTGTGCATGTCTAAAGACTTGTTGTAATAACTCAATTGGTATTTTGATCACTAGCTTTTTTTGCCCGTCAAAAAAGAGGGTGTAAATGAATGGCGATCGAGGCACTCCCCTGCTACATCATGTTCGGACTCTCGTGTGCAATAGCGAACATATCAGACTAGCTGAACAACCAGCGCAAGCACTGGCCCCGTCAACGTAGCACCAACAAGGGGCTAGTATAGTTCCTAGAAGCCAGCAGACACAAGGCATGGGGGAAAATGGAGATTTGAACCCATGACCTTGCCTTACCAAACCACTTGGGAGTAAGCTTGGAACCACTAGACCACCACCATTGTTGGTATTTTGATCACTAGCTAACAAACTATAACTTGTACAATAAGTTGGTGGTTCAAGCCTCCCGGAGCACATAAATCAGGGTGAGAATTCTCTAAAGTACTTTCCTCCAATAAACCAATATCATCATGCCATATTAGTTGCCCATTCTAAAAGACATCCAACTTTAATTCCTTATCACAATAAGTACTTTACCATTCTATTAAATTGAATCTCATCTCCTTCAATCGTGCCTTGAGAAATGCCCATTTTCCACTCCCGACGAAAAAAATTACAAAAACAAAGAAAAAAAAGAAAAAAGAGAGACTTCTTGTAAGAGTATTTCATTACCATTTCCTTTTACATATCAGTAAGCTAAGTCTTGTGTGAGACTAGACCTTGGCAAATGGGGGACTCTCTAGCCAACCCGGCTCGGTCGAGCCTATCAATGAGTCATAACCCATTTTTAATTGTAAGTGGCGGCTTAAAATGGGCTGACCCACTTAATATGTTTTTATTAAAAAATTTTAAAATTTTTAACGGACCAAAAGGGTTGGCCCGACCCATAACCGACTGGTCCACCCACAAACATGTATGACCAGAATCGACCTAGCCCGTTGCCCAGACCTATGTGAAACCAACTTACATAAAAATGAGGTTATTTATGATGCGCAATAACCTTTCATTAAAAAGTGATCCGTCTCACCAAAAATTACAAAAAGACCATATTGAGATGAGTAGCGTAATGACGTGCTCCCATTTTAGTCTTGCAAAGACGGACTTGGGGACCTGCGGGTATAATTTGCCACACTGCGTGAAATTTTCACCAATTAAATCTATGTTCACACTTCCAAAGGAGCCAGAATATTCCTTTGTCATCTTTAGTTGAGAGAAATTGTTTGCAGCCACAACTTGCTACTATTTGGATAAGTATTTAGCAAACAAGGGTGTGAGCTTCAAGGCAACAAGCTAAGCACCCGTCATCTAAGAACATGATGGTTGTTTTCTTTCTAATAATAAAGTCAGCAACAATGGACTATAAACCAAACTGCACTTTAATCCATAACCGTTGCCAAATCTTCTCTACACTTTAACCAACCATGAAAAAAGCTTTGGTTGTACTTATGAGAAAGAGGATTAATTGATGCATTGATGTTACTATATCTTCTTCTTCTTTTTTTCTTGATAATTAGTAGGAGTATTTTCTTAATTTCTTCTTTTTCCTCTATTTATTCTTTAATTTTTGTGTTCTTTTTATATATTAGCCATATAATTATTTTGTACACAGTTATCCTACGATACAACAGTCAAAAGTATAACTTTTTGTTCCAAAAGGTATATAAGTAACACTTCTCATTCAAAGGTATCACTTTAGTTTGTCTTTAGTTATGACTCATTTGGGTCATGTTCAAATCTTCTTGGGTGTAGGAGCATCTCTCTAACATTACATAGGATATTTCAAGAATTGGTTATTGTATGTGCTTTTCAGAAGATTCGAACTTCAAGACTATTGTTCGTTATTACAAATAAATCATTGCTCATTTACCAACGCAATGAGCCAAACACCTGCTTGGTTAGCGTTTAAAGTGTAATATTTATAAAATAGCACATTTTTATTTGAAATATATCACTATTTGTTTGAGAAATGATCTGTCTGACCCCGTATATAAGTTTTTGCGGTATATAAATTTTTGCATTAATCATGAAGGAGACCATTGGGGATTTAATTGTATGCAAGTACATTCGCCATTACTTTGTCCCATTTTTAATTAGGTATCATCTACTTTATCACTTTCTTATATATTTGACTTGAGACAGCAAATAAATCACATGGGTTGGTCGTAGTGATATTTATTACTTTATTGGTGTTTCATCACTATTAGGATATTTGGAATTTCCCTCACTATTTGGTGTATGTAGTATAGTAACTCATTAAACATATAGAATATTACACCAAATACCATATCATTTGAAGGGAATTTCATCTCGATCGGTTCGTCAACGAGCATGATCGTAAAGTATAGTCCTTAAAAGAACCTGAAAATCGTCATAAGGGTGGGTGGAGAGCCGCATAATAATAATAATAATAATAATAATAATAATAATAATAATAATAATAATAATAATAATAGAGGGCTTTTTTCAGTATAAAAGGCCACTTTATTCATTAGATTGATTTTTTTGATCTTAACTTTATTCATTAGATTTAAAACCACCAGTTCAAGTACAACATATATAGGACATAGTGTCTAGTAGTCATACAAAAAGATCTTGCATTGTATACTCCAAGCACGCAAGATCAAAACTAAACATGCTAGGATTTGAAGACATGCATGCAATGTGATGTCCCTCTCATTCCAAAAAAGAACTACGGATGGCAACTGGAAAATACCACATGCATTGACTTGGCCAATTGAAGAGATCAAACATGCTGTTGTCGTGTTTAGCAACCAAAAATTGTTTACAACTCTTTTTTTCTTTTTATTTTTGGATTGTAGTACTTTTTTTTTTTTTTGGTATTGTAGTACTTTGTACAACTATAGAAACCCAATTTTCAACTAGGGATTTATTTGCCGGGTTAGTTAGTGGTTAAAATTGAAGTATTGGGTATATTATATAAGATTAATTCTCCTTCTTTATGTATTTATATATATATATTGTACTGGCCTAATTTTGTAAGGATGAGGTGGGATCATTTTTTAAAGTCAAACTTTGACCATAAATTAGTGAAAAAAATACAAAGATTTAAAATATAAAAATGCTATTGTTTTCTTCTTTTTTTTTTTTTGAGATAAAAAAATGCTATTGTTAGATTCATTTTAAAGAATAGTTTTGAAAAAATTATAATTTTTTAATTTATATATGCATATAATTATAATTATATGTATGGTCAAAGTGATGCATTAAAAACCGTAAAAAAACAAATCTAAACATCTTGATAAAACGGAGAAAATATCTCACTCTCATCATAATTTACTGGTAGAAACTTAAATTCTCATTTATACAGAGAGGATCTTCTCCTCTTTTAATTAACTCATCAAAAATGAATTGACTTGTCATATGCATTCGATTTGCGGGTTAATATATGCCTACGAAAATTTAAAGAGTACGTCCTTCATTTCCATGAGACCGCGGGCCCTACGAAAATGTTGGTCACTAGAGTGAAAGCACCTCTCAGCTGTCACAATAAGGAATAAACATAGTTAGAGCTTAGAGGAGGAAAAATTGAGTTTGATGTTATGATGAAATACGTCATCTGTGAGATCATACGAGTATGTGGCTGGAAAGATAGTAGTGAGCATTTGTTAGTTTATATTTCCTCCGTTTCTCTTTAAATTTTCAATTTGGTTATTTGAAAGTAAATTTTGTTAAATTTTACCATAAGTATATAAAAAAAAATTAAGAGTTATGAGTTAAAAGTATATACATTAGATTTTATATTTAAAATATACTTTTAAAATATCAAATTTTTATAAATTCTACTTGTATATTTTTATAGATATTGATGATCAAAGTACCACATTGAAAATTGCAAAAAACAAGTAGAATGAAGTTTAAAGAGAAACAGAGGAAAAAATTACGAGTAATTTACAACGCTACCTGTTTGGAATATGCTCATCATTTTCTCCGAAGCTTTCGTAGCTTGCTTGAGGCCGAAAAAATTTGCTAACCATTTTTTAATATTTGGAGGAACTACTTAATTAGCTTGCACGCAATATATATATATATATATATATATATATATATATATATATATATATACACGGAATAAAACAAAATATAATATGAAAACAACGAAAAGAAGAAGGCCTAAGTCCTAACTCCTAACCCAATTCCTGAGTTAATTAGAATAAAGTATAGAAGGAGAATCTTTGATATAATCATAATCATCAAAGCTATGTGATGTTGTCAGATGATCCGATCAGCAGTAGAAAAATCAACGAACAGTGTGGTGTCATTCATTCATTGTACTAATCTATGGAGATGATGTCGTTGAAAATCTATCAAATTAATAAGATCCACATATGCATTTCTTGTCCTATGTAAACTAAACTATTACTAGTCTGTAGTCACTAATAACTTATACTAGCTTGTTTCTAGCTACTGTCGTTTTTCGATCTTATATAAGATTCTAGTAATACATTAGTCAACTGACTTGCATGCTAATAATAGTCCTTATAATCAAACTCTCACGTCCACACATGCGAATAATGGAGAGGTGTATATGTCTTCGTTCTATGTCTTATGTGGAAGATATATAGTGATAATATTGATGTCCCACCAGATTATTGCAAACAACAGCGAATAGAAAGAATACAAGATTTAACGTGAAAACTTCAGATTAGATGAAGTCGTGAACACGATTTAATCCACTATACAATTGAGTCGCCAAGATTACAACTACCCAATCCACAAGTTTCTCACTCGCTGACAAAAACTGATCCTTTCCAATGACCGACCCGTTAAAAACCGGAGCCGAAAATATTGGACTTGCTAATAATGATCCGACTTGTTATTGACCCGAACCTAAAATTATCCAACTCGAACGATCTGATTCGAAGATTGTGAGACAACATTTACCAAATCCGATGACCGACCAATACATGAACCCGAAAATGACATGAATTATTTGACCCGACATTGACCCAACCTGTTAATGACCCAAACCCAAAATGACCCGGCCCAAATCCTACCCGCACAACCCGTTTGCCAAGTCTACTCGCTTAGATATGCTACGTACTTCACGTTTTCACTCACTCTCTGAGCACCGTACATGGCTCTCAAGCACACGCATAATAATGGACAAGACCCCATATGTATAGAGTTATTTCTATGGAACACCATCCTATCCTAAATAGACTCCCACTTGGGTTACGAAACCCATAACCTTATTCTCCAAGAAAACTAATTAGATTCGCTAGAGACAATATTCTTTCCAACGTCCGTCTTATAAAAATTTTTGTACCTTGTTAAGACACTTTAGATGTTTATTTACAAAGAATACGAGATACTAATTATTACATATCGTGGATTTTCCATACAGCAAAAGGATAAAACAATCTAGGAGCTGAATCTTTTGTGGGAATGAAGTGAACTTGGAAAGTACAATTTCTTTCATTTTGTCAACCAAAAAACTACTCAACCTTTTGTACTTCTAGAGAAGTTATACTTTCCTATCAATAAAAATAAAATAAAAAAATGAAAGTTATACTTACCATGATGTTTTCATGTCAACCAAACAACCACTAATAATAAAAGTACACTAATTTTATCATTTTTATAGATAACTTGTTGGTTTTAGGTCAATAAAGATACAAAATTAGAGAAATTATTACATGGTTCCAAACCAATGCTCTTAACTCTCACAATTAAATTTGATACGAGAGCATAGAGATCAAAGAAGCTCAAGAATAAGAATTGAAGTTCGAATCCAAGAATTAGCATAATAGCTAGTTCAATTATTAAAATGTATTTTCTGAATTTTAGCTTAATTTAATTTCAAACTCGTATGTTTATTCTAGCTAATAGTATTTTAGAAATGATGTATCACATGTAATATATTTCTTTACAATTTTAGAATATTTCTATATATAAAGGAGCACTAGGGTTTCTTCTTGGTTTTTGGTGTCCTATTTAAAAGCTCACAAGTCATAAGGAAAGACAAGTTATTATGATGAATATGAATATGAGAGAGAAGCCTCTTTTAAGCCTTTGTGCTTGTTGAAATCGAATACTACTCTAATTAGTGTGGTGCTTAATTTGCTTAACTTCGTCGATTTGATTATTCTTGGAGGTGTTTAATTGCTTTAGCTCTGAATTAATTGTGTTGTTTAGGCTTGGTGGCATAGAAACTTTATTTAAGTCATATCCTTTAAAGTTTTGTTCTTTTATCACAAAAACAAAAATCCAAAAAACAGAATCCCCACTAGTAGATGGGTGGCTTCAGGTGAAGTATAGGATGACTCCACTAGTAGAGGGGTTACGCCAAGTATAAATTTGAGGGGTGACTCCAGGTAAAGTATGGGGTGACTCTACTACTAGAGGGGTGGCACCAAGTATAAATTTAAGGGGTGACGCCAGGTGAAGTAAGGGGTGACTCCAGGTGAAGTATGGGGTGACTCCACTATTAGAGGAGTGGCTCCAGGTAAAATATTGGTCCACCATGGACTAAGTCCATACAAGTTTTTGTGGGAGCACTTTACCCCTTCATGGACCAACTTGGTGGAAATATAATCATAATCATAATCATAATATCTATATATTAGAGGCATATTCTAACAGCATTGGAGACGTCCACCTAAGCGAGTCATTGTAATAAAATTTTAATATCAATATAAAATAGAAATATATATTTTGGTATAGAATATATATACTAAAGTTGTACTTCCTAAATCGTTAAAGAGTACACTATCTATTATATATATATATATATATATATATATATATATATATATATATATATATATATATATATATATATATATATATATATATATATATATATATAAGTGAATGTGCACAATTGCTATAATGACACGTATGCATCCACATAAGCTTCTACATCATTATTATATGCCACATGTAAATGATGTCATACTCTAATTTATTACATTCACACTTTGTTCAAGTTTGACTTTTGATTCGATGTATGTTGACCATATTAGTTGTACATTTAATACTAATACATGCATCGGATTTGGGTGGTATGATGGAGAATAGATAGATAAAGTATAACAATTTTATTTATGATCTTGGTAGATTCATCATTATTTACGAATTTATGTCATTATAGAGGAATAATGATATGATAATACTTAATTATTAGAAAAGATTTTTCTGGTTGTTTCATGTATTTATAGGCTATAAATTAGTATGGTAAAAAGTTCAGACATCGCACGATCCATGCAACTAGAATTAAACGGGGAAAAAAACAAAGTTGATTTGAGTATAGAAAGGAGATTAGGAATGAAGTAGCAAGATGTGACATAGGCAAAAAATTTATTACAAGGTTGTACCAAGAAAAATGTATTATTTGTTATAAACACACAAACCGTGCATCTCACGGGAATGTAACTAGTTAATTAGATATTTGGGTATAGAATATATATACTAAAGTTGTACTTTCCTAAGTCATTAAAGAGTAGACTATTAGATTTTAAAAAGCATATAACTTTACTTTTACCGCTTAAAAAATTAAATTTCTTACACCATTGAAACGAGTAAGAAATACCTTTAAAATGAAACTCATTTGTAGTATGTTCTATTGATTTACAACATAAGATGCATCCACCTAAAAAGGTAATTAGTAATTAGCTTGACAAGCTGACACAACTAGGGGTGTAAATGAGCCGAGTCGAGTCCGAGCTAGGCTTGGCTCAGGATCGGCTCAGTTTGTTTTGGCTCGGCTCGGGCTCAGCTCGATTTAGGCTCGTGGCTCGGCTCGACTCGGCTCGGCTCAAATTCAAACTCATTATTACAAACGTTAGAAAAAATTGATAAAATAATTGCAAATGAATTTGACTATAAGTGATCCCTTGCACGTTTTCATATGAAAAAACACCTTAAAAAAAAAAAGAAGTCTCTAAAAGTATTTAATGGTTTATTCGAATAGAGAGGAAAATCAACTAAATCGAGCTAGCCGAGCCGACTGAGCCGAGCCATAGTAGGCTCGGGCTCGGCTCGGGAAGCATTTGAGTAGGCTCGGGTTCGGTTCGAGTCGTTTTGACCCGAGCTCGAGCCGAGTTTGACCGAGCCGAGCCCGAGGGCTCACCGAGTCGGCTCAACTCAGTTACACCCCTAGACACAACTAAAGAGTTGCAATGTAAAAATAAGAGAAATGATACGTATATTAGTTATAAAAATTTAAAAAGCACTCTCAAGGTAAAATATAATAAAAAAGAGTATGTGTAGAATAAACAAATATACGATAAATCTAAAATAATTCTAGGTCCAACATTTAATAGGACACTTTTACCATTATCACGTATAATTTTATAACTGTACATACGTAATATACTGAACCCCCATGTTATTTTAGGGCTCTAATTTATGTTCCCTTCAACTTTATAATTATTAATATACTTCCTCCGGACCACAAATAAAACTGCATTGGACTTTTCCGTTATTCATGGCAGTACTTTGATCGCATATAACTTTGAAAAAACAAGCAAGCATTAAAAAGTAGTTATGTATACATTAGACGTTTACGTTATATAAAATAATTTTAGGGCTCTAAGGTTTACGTCTAAAAATTCATTATTTTTTGAAAAGTAGTTATGTATACATTAGACGTTTAAACTGATTTTACCATTAAAGAAGGATCGTAAGGTTAATTGTACACTTATATCAACATAAGAGCATTGACGTACCAACATCAAGCACAAAAAGACTTAGAAACTATTAACTCTTGGATCATGTAACATATGGGTTGAGTTAATTGAAATTGATGATAAGAGTTTAAATTAGATGAGATGCCATATAAAGTCATAGTAATCTTATTATTTGGCATTCATGATATTAAATGAATTATATAAATATTTATTCATATATTACTTCATAAGTGACAATTACACTTTGATTTTTCGATGAGATTAATAATCACATTATACTAATTTAGTCATATAATCATTGATAATTATTATTAGTCATAGATATTAATATTATTTATGAAAATAATAATATTTATAAATTTTATTAATATATGTTATGTAAATTAATTATATTTATTTGATTAATTATTTAGTTTAAATTATCATTAATTTCTAAGTAAGTATTAATGGTAATAATGATAATGATAATAATTAATAATAATATTAATATTATTTATATTAACTACTACTACTACTACTACTACTACTACTACTACTACTACTACTACTACTACTACTACTAATAATAATAATAATAATAATAATAATAATAATAATAATAATAATAATAATAATAATAATAATAATAATAATAATAATAATAATAATAATAATAATAATAATAATAATAATAATAATAATAGTAATATATTATTATTATTATTATTATTATTATTATTATTATTATTATTATTATTATTATTATTATTATTATTATTGGGTTAAGATTGTCATTTTACATAATAATCCAACAAGCTGACTTCAAAAGCTACCCCTACCCAGTTTTTTGTAAATCAGATTATTAGGTCCAAAAAGCCAATGAAAAAGCTGGTAACCAAACACCAAATTTTGAATGGTTGGATGGTCAACTGGTCAAACAATCCAGATTGTTCAACAAGGTGGCTGAAAAGCCACCAACCAAATAATAATAATAATAATAATAATAATAATAATATTATTATTATTATTATTATTATTATTATTATTAATTATTATTATCATTATCATTATTACCATTAATACTTACTTAGAAACTAATGATAATTTAAATTAATTAATTAATCAAATAAATATAAAATTAATTTACGTAATATATATTAATAAAATTTATAAATATTATTATTATTTTCATAAATAATATTAATATATATAACTAATAATAATTATATGACCGACCTCCCCTTACCCTGCCTAGGCGGGAGCCTCTTTGGAGGCACTGGGGTAATGTTGTTGTATGTTGTTGTATATATAACTAATAATAATTATCAATTATTTTTATTGTTAACAATAGAAAGTTATCTCCATGTCCATAGTGGTCATTTTACACTAAATTAGCTACCAATAATTAGCTCACTTTACCAAACATCTTTTTACAATTAAATAGTTAAACCAGCTAGTACAACAAGTTGACTACAACCAACTAACCAAACTAGCTACCAGCTACGTGCCAAACAAGGCTATAATTTCGAAATGAAAGGAGTAGTTGTTCGAATAAGCTAGCTAGATCCCTCAATGTCCTTTGAATTACATACCAATACCATATTCCTTTCCTTTTTTTTGAGGGTCGCCATATTCCTGTCCTAATAGTATCCTTATTGGAGACATTTGAGCCATAAAATAATAGAAGTAATATAAAATACCCACAAAAGAAGGCATGAACCGTGCAAATGTAAATAAATAATGCAGGACAAATCAAAGCAACTCATTCTCAGGCTCCTGTCCTGCTCAAAAACTGGTGAATACAGCGATCATAACTAGACCACGTCGTTGGATCAAGTGTTTGGACGATTAATTACTTCTAACTGTATTTGACTAATTAATGTTAATAATTATGTATATTAAGAAATAGTACTAGGTATAATAGTATTACATTATTGAATGGACTTAGGGTGTAAAGTTGTAAACTAGTCGAGCCGAATCGAGTATTTCGAGTATCTATGTATTCTTGTTCGGCTCATTTGTTAAACGAGTATCAAATTGGTTATCGTGCTCAGTTCATTTATTATTGAATGAGTTTTTGACCGAGTATATTCGCGAGCAGCTTACGAATGCTTTGACTCAGACTTAATTAGACTTATTTTGAATTCGCATTCGAAAGTCCCTATGCCTACAGTAGAGTTTGGCTCCTATAGTTGAGATAATAATAAAGAATGGCCGTATAACATTGATTTGACCTAAAATCAATGTTTAAACTTTTGGTTGGATACTTAAGATGTCAGTGTTGGCTCACTGATAAATAAGTTGCAACTTATATACCAAGTCATGAGTTCGAATTTTGTGAAAAATACCTACATGAATTAATTCGTCAAATACCTGATGCTGTGTATTAGGAAATACTCCATCTTTTAGCCATGCCCAACAAAAAAAAAAAAGAAATTTCCTCAATTGGATTGGTTCTAACATAGATCTAGTTTTGTCCATAATAATGATATTTTGACTAGATTTGATTATAGTTTAAGAGGCCAAAAACAATTTTCCATTTTGCCTACCTACTTCAGTGAATCGTCATCTCTCTTTCTCTCTCTACTTTATTTTCTCTCTCTCCCTTACATAGTAGTACATGCCAAAGCCAAACCGATCGATTGTGTTCCACAAATTCAAACTAACACCGAAGACTAGACCAATTTCTCTCTGTCCCCATATTTCTCATAAGGTGGGCATGATATTATTTGTGTCCATAAGTATAATTGCCCATGTTTTCAATTATTGGTAAATGGTAACTACTTTTTCCCATTTCATTGAGCATTAATGTGCTCTTTTTCCATATCTGTTTTTGCTCTTAAATAGTATAAGTTGCACCACCATAAATTACAATCCCTTTTTCTTTGGAACACTATTTGCTCTTCTTACAAGTTTTTGGGGGATTTATTTCCATAAATTGGGATTTCTTACTCTTAAAATTTCAAGCTTTAAATTTATGGGTTTTGTGGGTTCATTTGTTGCTGCCATTACAACCAAAGAAAAGGTTAATACTTCTACTTCATCTGTCATTTTTTGGCGGCAAAACTGTTGATTAATTCTGGGTCAAGCATTTTTTTTTTTCATTTTCATGGTTGTTTTTGCATGATTAATATCATGAATCATGATAGATATGGAAAATTTGAATTTTCATTTGTGTTTTTTTAATAATTGATTATGATATTTGATTATAAAATGATGTTTTGGAATATCCCCTGTTTTTCTCTGTTCTGATGTCATGTCTCTCTTTCGATTCTGGCAACATTTTTTTAATTTATTTTAATTTTTGGGTTGTCAGCATGTCATACAGTCATGTGTTACAGTGATTTTCTAATATTTCTAACGCCATCAAATTTGATTTGTCTTGGTAAAGTGTATTTTGTATTTTGTTTAAAAAGTACTACTTGCCCTCTTTTGATCCAAACATTGATTGGTGTAACCAATTTTATCACTTAATTAGTTTATATTATCAATCACCCCATTAGATTTTTAGATGTAGTTGATATATAATTGAGGGACATGGAGGGTTGAATTTAGTTCTGATTATGAGTCACTTATAGCTTTTCCATTTTCATGGCCCAGATTTGTGGGTACCCATCTCCTAAAAAGCTCTTCAATCATGTTGTTTAAGAGTTGATGTCATGATTAATTTTATTTATTTATTTATTGTTGTTGTTGTTGTTGTGAACTTTCATGTTCATCCCAAAAATGTTTATAGGGAGTTTTCCTAAAAGTTGTGTGTGTTTAAATTCTACTAGCTAAGTTGGCTAAAAGTATATGTCATGAGTTTTTTTCCATAAACTTTTCATGTTCATTCAAACTTTATGTCTGAATGTTTTGTGTGTGTAAATCTTTGCTAGTCAGAAAAAGTTGAAACCCTTTTATGAACAGTTTTCTTTTTGAGTGATTAATTATTTCAATTATTTTCTCCTACATTATTTCTCTCATTTATAGCCATAAATATTTAAGTTGTAAGTCTGATCTGAATAATGCTAATAAATTTTGTTTTCTGAATTTTCTCAGGAGGTTGGAGGTTAATGATTAATGAAAGACCAAGCATAGGGGTAACACAACACAAATACAACATCTTATTGGCTATCTTTTGAGGGGGTGACAGTAAAGATGTCTTCTGAGTATTGGATTACCTCTCTTTCATGTTCATATCCATTTGCCTCACAAAAACCTTCAGCTTCATTGATTTTACCATGGACCAAATTCATGTTTCTATCACCATGCCCTCAAAGACTTGTGTTTTCTTCCATTGATGGGCTCTTCTTGCTTGTGCTCTTCGGCCTCGCCCTTCGTCGGGTTTTCTCTAAGTATATCTTAGGAAACCGCTCTAACACAAGTCCCTGGAAGAGCAACTCAACTCATGTCCAAACGAACATTTGGTTTAAGCTATGTCTCATTGTAAGTGTTTTATTAGCAGTTCTTCATGTAGTGATTGCTGTTTTAGCCTTCAGTAATAAAAGTCATGAGTTGGCTTGGAGGGTTGTGGATGGAACATTTGGGATTATTCAAGTGGTAACTTATGTGGCTATTGCAATCTTAGTTGCTCATGAAAAGAGATTTGAGGCAGCTAAACATCCGTTCTCACTTCGAGTTTTTTGGATTGCTAGCTTCTTGATCTATTCCTTGTTTGTTGTATCGGGTTTAATTCGTTTCATATCGATTAATGAAGCTAGTAGTGCTAGTTTGAGGTTGGAAGATATTTTTTCCTTCATCTCTTTTGCACTCTCTATTGTTCTTCTTGTGGTTGGCATTATAGGGTCAACAGGGATAATGGTATCGAGGCAAGAGGCTTCGTTGCTAGACGATGAAAATTCATTAGAGGAACCACTTTTGGAGAAAGCAAATGTAAGTGGCTTTGCCACAGCTTCTTTGGTTTCGAAAACCTTCTGGTTGTGGTTGAATCCCCTGCTCAGTAAAGGTTATACAAAGCCTCTTTCAGCTATAGATGTCCCAATGTTGTCACCAGATCATAGAGCTCAGAGAATGTCTGACCTCTTCCAGTCCAAGTGGCCTAAAGAACACGAAATGTGCAAGAACCCCGTTAGAACCACCCTTTTCAGGTGTTTCTGGAAGGAAATTGCATTCACTGCTTTCCTAGCAATTGTTCGAACTTGTGTCATGTATGTAGGGCCTGTTTTAATACAGAAATTCATCGATTTCACTTCCGGTGTAAGAAGCTCCCCCTATGATGGGTATTATCTGGTCCTCACTCTCCTCATTGCAAAGTTTGTAGAGGTTTTGACATCACACCAGTTCAACTTCAATTCTCAGAAAATCGGGATGCTTATCCGTGCTACTCTCATTACCAACTTGTATAAGAAAGGGCTAAAGTTATCATGTTCGGCCAGGCAGGCTCATGGAGTTGGACAGATTGTGAATTACATGGCTGTTGATGCTCAGCAGCTCTCTGACATGATGCTGCAGTTCCATGCTATTTGGTTAATGCCTTTGCAAGTTTCGGTGGCACTAGTACTGATCTACAGATACCTTGGGGCAGCTGTGGTCACAGCACTTGTTGGAGTTCTTGCGGTAATGTTGTTTGTTTTGGTGGGTACGAAGAGGAATAACAGGTTTCAGTTCAATCTGATGCAGAATCGTGACTCTCGAATGAAGGCTACTAATGAAATGCTTAACTACATGAGGGTCATAAAGTTCCAGGCATGGGAAGAGCACTTCAACAAGAGGATTGAATCGTATAGAAAATTGGAGTATAGTTGGTTATCGAAGTTCCTCTACTCGATCTCAGCTAATATTGTGGTTATGTGGTCAACACCAGTATTGGTATCAACCTTCACATTTGGAACCGCGATCCTTATGGGGATCCCACTTACTGCAGGAACAGTTTTTACAACCACAACACTTTTTAAGATTTTGCAGGAGCCTATCAGGACTTTCCCACAGTCTATGATTTCAATTTCACAGGCTATGATTTCCCTGAAAAGATTAGATGATTTTATGTTGAGCAAGGAACTGGTTAACGAATCAGTGGAGCGAATTGAGGGCTGTGATGGTATCACAGCAGTGGAGGTCAAAGACGGTGTTTTCAGCTGGGATGACGAAGGTGGAGAGGAGACATTGGAGGATATAAACTTGGATATAAAGAAAGGGCAGCTTGCTGCTATTGTTGGTACTGTTGGATCGGGGAAGTCTTCTTTACTTGCCTCAATCCTGGGTGAGATGCACAAAATAAGCGGAAAGGTACAATCTTTTTTGCTTGTCTTGATTGTAGTTATAGTTCCTTGATTAGTTAATTAGTATAAATCTTCATTGTTTTGATGTCTATCTATGCATTATTTGCTTTGTGACTAGTTGGATTCGGTGGGTTTTAGATCTTGAACATTTCTTTAGCTTCATTGTTTGAGTCTTGCATTTGTTTTCCTTGCGTAAAAGATTTAAGAAAAAAGCACCAACTTTTACACAACCATAAATTTGCTATAGAACATCACATCTCTTGAGACTTCGCCTCAAAGATGCAGCCTTGCACCTGCAATTACAGAAAGGTTGTTCTGTTTAGACCACGATTGTGAATGCATTTATTCTCTGCTACTTCACAGTAATTCAGTAAATAAGACACATAATAATTTGGTGAGTCACTTTGATTCAGTGCATTAGAATGTCAAGCTGAAGAACTACCAATAGTGACTCTTTTATCTTCATTTGAAATGGCTTAACATGGTATTGATGGGGTATGGATGGTTTTGTTTCTTTACTGCAGGTCCGAGTTTGTGGGACTACAGCATATGTAGCACAAACGTCATGGATACAAACTGGAACTGTTCAGGAAAATATCCTATTTGGTTTGCCTATGAACAGAGAGAAGTACAGAGAAGTTCTGAGGGTTTGCTGTTTGGAGAAGGATTTAGAGATGATGGAGTTTGGGGATCAGACTGAAATCGGAGAACGGGGCATCAATCTCAGTGGTGGCCAAAAGCAACGCATACAACTTGCCAGAGCTGTCTACCAGGATTGTGATATCTATCTTCTTGATGATGTGTTTAGTGCTGTTGATGCTCACACTGGATCAGACATTTTTAAGGTCAGTGAAGTTTTCTTTTTCTTTTCTTTTTATGATAATTAAGGTTAGTGATATTTTGGATTGATGATTTTCTGAATTTCTCTAAGGGGCACACTTTCTTATTCAATCTGCTGAGGTTAGATGGCATGTTGAGTTTTAGGAGGACCAAAGTGTGGAAAGCAGTAGTAATGTTGGAATCAAAAATTAATCTTTGCCTTATCGTGAGCTCAACTTTGGAAAATTTCTTTATGTTACTGATTCTGTTTTGTTCAGAACTGAAAAATGAGTATCTATGTGCTGTTAGTGAAGTTAGTTTTCTTTTAAAACTGAGGGGGAGAATATTTTAAGGGGTCTAATGTTTGATACTTTGATCGTCTTATATTCTGCTTCAAAATTTTGGCGAACTACAATAAGAGACTCTTGCCTCTAGCCCTCTACGTAGCTCTGAACTTAACTTTTGATCAATTGCAGGAATGTGTAAGAGGAGCACTCAGGAATAAGACAGTCATACTTGTAACCCATCAAGTGGATTTTTTGCATAATGTTGATCTTATCTCGGTGAGCATCATTCTTTTATGTGCTGAACTTCAATAATCCGGTATTAATCTGTCTCTCGCAGTTCCCACCCTGGTATTCCTCTTACATTGACATATTTGAACAGGTCATGCGAGATGGTACGATCGTGCAAGCGGGAAAATATGAGAATCTTTTGGAAGCAGGCACAGATTTTAAGGCCCTTGTAGCTGCCCATGAGACGTCTATGGAACTTGTTGAAGAAGGCAGCAAAAATGAACTTTCAGAAGATTCTACTCAACAACAGAAATCTCCTAGAGCCTTGCAAAATGGTGAAGCAAATGGTGAAACCAGTCCTATGGTAAGATCCAAATCGGTACATGGAGATTCTAAGCTCATCAAGGAGGAGGAGAAAGAAACCGGCAAAGTTAGTTTGCGCGTCTACAAGGACTACTGCACTGAGGCTTTTGGATGGTGGGGTGTAGCTGGTGTTTTGCTGCTCACTATCTTTTGGCAAGCATCTCTGATGGCTGGTGATTACTGGCTGGCTTATGAGACCTCTGAAAAACGCGCCTCTTCCTTCAATCCTTCTTTCTTCATTCAAATCTATGCTATTATTGCAGCTGTTTCTATTGTATTTATTCTCGTAAGGGCCTTCTTCGTTACTCTATTTGGATTGAAGACAGCCCAGATTTTCTTTGCTCGGATACTCCACAGCATTCTTCATGCTCCCATGTCCTTCTTTGATACTACTCCTTCAGGAAGAATTCTAAGTCGGGTGAGCATTTAGGCGCTTGGTTTTTCTCCATATTTGTTTCAAAATTATACAGGAAAAATATACATAGGATAACTCTACTGATGTTTTGCTCATGAAAACTCTTCTTGTGTTACAGGCCTCAAGCGATCAGACAAACGTTGATGTGTTAGTGCCTTTTGTTATGAACCTTACAGTTGCAATGTACATCACACTGCTTAGCATCATCATTATCACTTGTCAGTATGCTTGGCCAACTGTGTTTCTCTTGTTTCCGCTAGGCTGGCTAAATATCTGGTACAGGGTAAGAGTACTACCCTTTCCTTCAACCTCTGGACCTGATGAATTCAGCTCTCGAACCATGCCTGTATCAATTTCGATACTCAATATAATGCCTGTTCAAGAAATCTCATTTCTGTTTGCAGGGGTATTATCTTGCAACATCTCGTGAATTAACTCGCCTTGACTCGATCACAAAGGCACCAGTCATCCATCATTTCTCAGAAAGTATCTCTGGCTTCATGACAATTCGCTGTTTCAGAAAGCAGCAGGGATTCATTCAGGAAAATGTGAATAGGGTGAACGGAAATCTGTGCATGGATTTCCACAACAATGGATCAAATGAATGGTTAGGTTTCCGTTTGGAACTGCTCGGGAGCTTGCTCCTCTGCTCCTCAACACTGTTCATGATCTTGTTACCTAGAAACATCATTAAGCCAGGTTTCGTCTTCTTACTTTAGTAGTAATAAATTGTTTCTTTCTATGATGTTTAAGATACTTGAGAAACACAGCTGATCTTTTGCTTTGTGATTCAGAGGATGTTGGTTTGGCACTCTCCTATGGCCTGTCCCTCAATGGTACGCTTTTCTGGGCGATATATATGAGCTGCTTCGTGGAGAACCGAATGGTATCGGTTGAGAGGATAAAACAGTTCACAGAAATCGTATCTGAAGCTGCATGGACCATCAAAGACCGCCTTCCTCCTCGGAATTGGCCAGCAAGTGGCAATGTTGAGCTAAAAGACTTGCAGGTTCGAGCATAGTTTTAAACATTATTTTCACCTCCAACCATTTCTGTTATTTTTATGCTTTCTGTAATATGTATAAGCAGTGATTCATATATAACTGATAGGTGACATGCCTATAAAGATGCTCATATCTTAACACCAGTACAAGTTTTGTTATCGTTAATTAGTTCAAGTCTTTTATCTGGTGTAGCCCACAAGTTAATTAGATAACTCTTATGCATGAATGAATAACATCTATTTTGAATTTGTTGCCAATTATGTTGCTGCTTGAAACCGTCTGATGAGTGTATTCCTGTTTTAACAGGTGAGGTATAGACCTAACACTCCTCTCGTACTCAAGGGCATCTCATTAAGCATTAGAGGAGGAGAGAAAATAGGTGTTGTTGGGCGAACTGGGAGTGGAAAGTCAACTCTCATTCAAGTGTTCTTTAGGCTTGTTGAGCCCACAGCTGGGAGAATTATAATTGATGACATTGACATATCAATCCTAGGCCTCCATGATCTTAGGTCTCGGTTTGGGATAATTCCACAGGAGCCTGTTCTTTTCGAAGGAACTGTTCGGAGCAACATTGATCCTGTTGGCCAGTACTCAGAAGATGAAATTTGGAAGGTAAAACTAGAGGAACTGAGTCTGAATGTAACAAAAAAGATAATCCATCAGAACTATGTTGAGTAATTTTTGTTTTTAACACTTTACAGAGTCTTGAACGTTGTCAACTCAAAGACGTGGTGGCTTCTAACCCTGAAAAACTCGATGCTCCAGGTAAACAGAATAAATTCTGTACTGAAAACCTCCTATATTTTTAGCTGTTTTAAACTTACAAGCTTTAGTAAACTTTTACGACTTTGGTTTTAGTGGTTGATGATGGAGGTAACTGGAGTGTGGGGCAAAGACAGCTTCTCTGCCTAGGCCGAGTCATGCTGAAGAAAAGCCGGCTTTTGTTTATGGATGAGGCAACTGCTTCTGTAGACTCTCAAACAGATGCTGTAATTCAAAAGATCATCAGAGAAGACTTTGCAGCTTGTACAATTATCAGCATTGCTCACAGGATACCTACAGTTATGGATTGTGATAGAGTCCTTGTCGTAGATGCAGGTATTACAGGGTTGCGCGATTCACAATAGTATTTTTCTTCTTTTCAGCAACATATCACAATCGCTTACTATGTTTATTAACACTTTGTGCAGGTTTAGCAAAGGAGTTTGATTCACCCTCTCGATTGCTCGAGAGGCCATCGCTCTTTGGGGCATTGGTACAAGAGTATGCCAATCGATCATCTGGGTTGTAACTCTAGGACATATATAGCATTTAGTATAGACCATGATATTATAGGCTTCAGTTATGCACCTTACCAAATGCTTTGTGGTGCTGACCGTCATTCTTTCGAAGGGTGATGTTTATAATTTTGGAATCACAGTGCATGGCTTTTGCCCTGACTCTCCAGCAACAATGACATCTGAGTATATGTTGCAGTGAGAAATGACCGATCAAGATTAGATGTTGATCATGTTATTTGGAGATGAGGAGCGGATGTCAAGCATGTTGTAACAACATATAATTAGAACATTACATTAATAAGCAAGTCTGTCATGGACTCATGTTGATCATGAGTAGCTATGAATAGACTCGTCATATTGATGACCTTGGAAGAAATGGATAGGCCATTTTTGTGTTGTAAAACTTTGGACAAGAGGCAAAGTCCCTTTGTACCCAAAATATATTAATTACTTGGAAAATTTGGTGAAAACCACCTTAAGTTTGGGTGAACTTGCTCAGAACTCCCTTAATTTTTAATCTTTGGCAGGTACCCCATTAAAATTGAAAAACGTCCTGCTTGACACCCCTTACTCTCATTTCCGTCCAATTTATTGTATAAGCATAGCAATATACCTTCATGTACACTGCACGTGGGGCACTTATATCTAATTAACTCCCCAACGCTTGTGATAACTAATTACTCCCCCAACTTACCCCCTTTAGGCCCTGTTCTTTTCGTCGTTTTCATGCTGCATTCCGTTCCGTTCCGTTCCAATCCGTTCTGTTCGGTTCCGTTCTGTGCCGCATTCTGTACTTCATTTTGTCTCACATATTTTTGAATTATCCGCGCCGCGCCGTTTTCTTCCGTTCCACTCCGTTCCTCACCGTTCCACACCATTCCGTTGAAGAGAACAGGACCTTAATTGTTCCAAATCTTTTTATTTTCTCTCTCCTCACTTCCTCGCTCCCGTCTCAGTTCTCATTCATTTCGCTCTATCTTTGTGCCACTTCCCATCCCAAAAGAACAATATCTACTTGATGCCAGATAATCTCTCCCTCTTGATTCGCTAAAATTTCTGTCAATAATAGATTTGGTTTCCCCTATACTTGATTTAATTATGTATTTTGGACCTATTTCCACTAGGAACTCAAATATACAATCCTTATTTGCCGTAGCAGTGAAACATGACATCGGATTTCACATTTCTTGTTGATGTTGCTGTTGATTTTTGGTTTTCTGGGTAGGTCACATGGTAAAATAAAAAGGGCACTCAATATTGATGCTCAATCGAATTTCAAATTGCCGTTTTGTTTGCCATTTTTTCAACATCAACCCAATGAATGTTTAGTTATGCATTTTCTTTTTATGTGGGGTTATGGTTGTCTTTGTTTCCCCAACTAATTTATTTCAAGTTTCATGTCAATTTTTGTAAGCCGACAGATCACATTCCAAAGTAAATATCTCAAAAGTAACAAAAAAAGGAGGAGAGAAAATGAGAAGATATTTACCTCTAAAATTGAGAGAAAAAGAGAGAGAAATTTGTCTATAATATGCTGAGCTGAGCTTCATGGAGATGGTAAAGAGATGAGTAGCAGAAGAAAGAGAAAAGTTAATATTGTGGGTGTGGGGGGGGGGGGGGGGGGATTTTTAAATTATCAAGTCAAATTATAATTAACTGGGTAATTAGTCAAAGGGGCAAATAACTGGGGTAAATTTAGACAATAAGTGAGTCACATGCCGTGTACATGAAGATATATTGGTATGTTTATACAAAAAATTGGACGAAAAAATGAGTAAGGGGTGTCAAGCAGGGCGTTTTTTTAATTTTAAGGGGGAACCTGCCAAAGATTAAAACTTAAGGGGGTTCTGGGCAAGTTCACCAAACTTAAGGTGGTTTTCAAATTTTCCTAATTACTTTGCCGAGTTGAAGAAAGTATTCATGAATCATAATGTTAAGCATAACGACTTACTACCTGATTGATGTATTCAGTATATTAGACCTGTCAAATTGGTCAACCTAGCGGGTTTTAAGTTAGGACATTTCGAGTTTGGGTCGAGCCGGTTACAAGTTGATATTTGGGTCAAATTCACATTTTAGTTCATTTTTCCGCGTCAAGAAATTTGTGTCAAAATCATGAAAAGAACCGATCGAATTGGATTTCAAGCTTGGTCAGCTTTTAACACCTCTGGTTAAGTAAATATATATTTTCACATGATATACTTATCTAATAAGAGTTTGAGTACAGATACAGTTTATCTTAGTAGAATTCCTATTAAGATCTTTACATTTTGTCACTAAAAAGATCTTTACATTTTGAATCTTTTTTTTTTGCTAAACAAAAAGGGGTGCAAGTGAATGGCGAATGAGGCACCTCCTGCTACATCATATTCGGACTCTCGTGTTCAACAGCGAACATATCAGACTAACTGAACAACCAGCGCAAGTACTGGCCCCGTCAATGTAGCACCAACAAGGGGCTAATATAGTTCCTAGAAGCCAGCAGACACAAGGCATGAGGGGAATAGGAATTCGAACCCATAACCTTACCTTACCAAACAACCACCAGACCACCACCCTTGTTGGTTTACATTTTGAATCTTTGATCATCACTTTTGAGTCATGAAGTAAAGATAGCCATGTTCCCTCTTGCGTAGGGGTGAGCAACGGGACCAAATACCTGGTTTTGGATCTGGAACTGGTCAGGACCCGGCGGGTCCAGACTTGGAACCAGTCCCACCGGGACCAGTTCTGGTTTCAGAATTTCGGAACTGGTTGGAACCAGTACCAGTTCCGGGTATCAGTTTTTGGGACCAGGTATCCGCCGGGTACCCAGGAGGACCAGTTTCAAGATCTAGTTTATGAGTTTCATACTTTGATGTGGCATTGAGTTTTATTAATTATTGTTTTTGTATTTTCGTTTTGGGTTCTAATAAAATGATATTAGGTAAATTTTAGTAATATATGGTTTATTAAAGAGAGTTGTATAAAATAATATTAAGTTTTGGGGAAAAAAGAGAACAAAAAAGTCTATGAAAAAGTGGAAATGGGTACTTGGTCTCGAAACCGGTACCCGGCAGTTTCAGTACCAGTTTTCAGATTTCAGGATCCATGGTAACCAGTTCCAGTACCAGTTCCCAAATTTCAGAACCCGTAGTAACCAGTTCCAGTACCAATACCAGATATTTTAGACGGGTACCCCCATGCTCACCCCTACTCTTGAGTATGCCTCATGGATTTTTGCTACCAAGAAGGGTACCTTATGGAAAATACTTAGAGCAAGTTTTCAGTTACTTCTGTAAAGTTTTGGTGTAACGTATGTGAGATGTAGAATCGATTATGTTCACATGGATCTTTATTAGTACATGTTTTGACTACCTTTTCAATCACTTTCTTATCCCATCTTTTTCTTGAGGTATAATCATATAATGTGTCCTTTCTACATTGGCATGTACGAATCACGTGATAGTAACCAATAGATAAAGACTTTCATGGTTGATAATTATTCGTGTAATTGTATCTTTCCTGATATTCCCACATGGATGCTAGCTCCTTAGATATGTGATTATGTGAATGTGGGTTTGTACCGTTTGTTATCTCTTTTTTGGGTTTAATCACATGTTCACTTAAGTTCTTTAGGCCCAAGTTAATCATATTCGTATCGGATCGGCCTATAAAGGGGTAAAGTGCTCCCACTAAATAATTTTTCCATTTACAAGATTCAAATCCTCAATCTTATTTAAGGAATAAGAGTACCGAACCACTCACACCAACCACTTATTAGTACCGTTTGTTATCTCTTTACGTGCTATGGTGTCTTGCCAATATTAGGAAATTCATTAACCACACATCGATATGGATCAATTTCAAGTTCACACTATTTGTAACTATATTCAAAAACATAAGCTTTAACTCAAAGTCTCAAACTCTATGAACATATATGAGCTAGTAAACAAGCTCATAGCTCACTAACAAAATGATAAATATATATTATGAAGAAAAAAACTATAAGTTGAGTCTCTTATCATCTGATTTAACTTTTCATAATATATTGGTTCATTAGAATTAGATTATCAAGAGGTCTAGTATTTGAATCTTCCAAATTCTGATTCTCTAGGTGATCTATTTTTAGCATAAAGTATATGAGGTGATTGGATATTTTAGCTCATACATTATTTACAATTCATGCCTAATCTATATATATCAATATATATGTATAATTGAGTTCTCACCAAGGTTGCAATAAATAGTCATAAATGTGATCTTAAATCAATTTAGATAAAAAATATTTAAAAAAAGTCATAAGTCTATGGGTGGTTAAAAAGAATTAAAAACAGTTTCAATTTATTCTAATAAAAATAAGTAACATAAGTTACCCTCAAAAAAAATATTATATATTCACTAAAAATGTAATTTATTTGTTAAACATGTTTCTTTTTATAAGAAAATTATTATTGTTTCTTGCTACTCCTATTATTCAAGTTTATATATTGATATATTTTTTTTATATTGATGCTTAACGGAGGATGATGAACCAGAATCGAAATTCAGTATATGTATAATTGAGTTTAAGTTGTGATCTCATTAATTGTCAATAAAAAAATTGATTATTTTGATGATTAAATCTTAATATAATCACAATATATTCTTATTCACAAGATGAACAAAACAGTCATCAAATAGCATACCTCTGATCTCCTCCATTTATTGTAATTGTAGTACACTATATGCGTAGATTGGTAACAAACAAACAAAAAAACAATGTACATACATTGCATCTACCTATCGAGAGTTATGAAGGGTATTGCACTATTATTGCATTTGCATTTCCAATTAATTGAAAGACTTCTCGACTAGCAACAACTGCAATCAACTCCTCAATGCACTTTGGCCGTTTCAATTTTCTACCTATAAGTACATAATCCATACCCTACCTATGAACCCACTTTGCCCAAATTTATTTCCTTGAGATGTTATAGCTAGAGGAATAGGAGAGAAAATTCATATTATGGTAGTGGCTCGGTGGTAAAACGAGTGGTGCAGAACGAGTGGTACGGCGAAGGCCTGAAAGCCCGAGTAGGTGTCAGTGGTGTAGATCATTATGCGTAGGAGTGGCGCGATCGGATTGAAGCATCCATCGGCTGATTACCATGACGTCTCGGTTGCGGTAGAATGCTCGGCTTCAAGCAATATTTTGTTTTATAAAGAGTTTTGGTTTGTTTTTGTTTTAGGTAATACGCTTCATGTAATTTGATATTTCTATATATTTTGTGGTGATGATACTTGATGCGTGATGAAAATCTTCTACGATTTTATTACCTTTTTGTTTAATTTAAATAATTACCCTCTACTTCTATTGTTTTGATTGATTTTATTTTCCAATTGGTTTAATTATTGAAGAAATAGCCTTTTTGGTAGTGTGAAAATGGATTCGTACTTTTCTTCCAAGGAGGAATGTATATCCTTGAAGAAATTTCAACCCTTCAAAGGTTGTATCTCAATGTATTACGTGTTTAATTTATTTATTTTCAAGTCAATACCTTTTAGTTTGGTTAAAATATTCAAAGGAAAGAGTATTATGATTAAATTGGAGTATTTCAATTCTTACGGTTTATTCCTCCATTTAATTCCTTCATGTTTTTCTTTTGGCTTTAAGATAACTCAAATTACACGAATTAAGGTTGTGTACTAACAAGTGGTAATAAATAGTCATAAATGCATTGGTGATTAAAAAAAACTAAAAATAATTCCATTTTATTTCTAACAAAAATAAGTAACATAATTACCCTGAAAAAGTTTATTTATTATTGACTAAAATGTAATTTCTTTGTCAAATGTGGTATTTTTTGATAAAAAGATTATTATATATTATTGTTCCTTACTACTCCTATTATTCAACTTTATATATTGATAGATTATTTTTTTTATATTGATGCTAATGACAAAGATGATGAACAAAAACCCGTGCATCGCACGGACACAAAATCTAGTATATATGTAAAATTGAGTTCTCACCTAGCATTGAATAGGTAATAAATAGCCATAAATGCATGAGTGATTAAAAAGAAATTAAAAATAGTTTTATTTTATTTTAATAATAAATAAGTAACATAAGTATTATATTTTTTATGCAAAAAAATAATAATTATGTTATACATTTATTAAATTTGTAATTTCTTTGTTAATTTTTTTTGTTGATAAAAATATTATTATTGTTCTTTTCTACTCCGATTATTCAACTTTTACATAATGATATGATTAAAAAATTATTATATCACCAAGCATTGAATAGGTAATGAATGGCCATAAATGCAAGAGTGATTAAAAAGAAATTAAAAATAGTTTTATTTTATTTTAATAATAAATAAGTAACATAAGTATTATATTTTTTATGCAAAAATAATAATTATATTATACATTTATTAAATTTGTAATTTCTTTGTTATTTTTTTTTTGTTGATAAAAATATTATTATTGTTCTTTTCTACTCCTATTATTCAACTTTTACATAATGATATGATTAAAAAATTATTATATTTCTTCTAATAATGGAGTATGCATGATAAACAAGAACCCGTGCATCGCACGGGCACGAAATCTAGTATATATCTAAAATTGAGTTCTCACCAAGCGTTGAGTAGGTAATAAGTAGGGGTGTAAACGAGCCAAGGCGAGCCCGAGCCAGGCCTGGCTCGGGCTCGGCTCAGTTTGTTTTGGCTCGGCTCGGGCTCGGCTCGAAGCTCGCCGAGCCGAAAAAATCAAAGCTCAAGCTCGTGCTCGGCTCGATTGAGGCTCGTGGCTCGGCTCGGTTTGGCTCGGCTGAAATTTAAACTCATCATTACAAACGTAAGAAAAAATTGATCCAAAATAATTGCAATTGAATTTGACTATAATGATCCCTTGCACGTTCTCATATGAAGAAAAAAAACCCTTAAAAAATAAGAAATCTCTAAAAATATTTAATGGTTTTAAAAAATAAGAAATCTCTAAAAATATTTAATGGTTTTATTCGAATAGAGAGAAATTTTAACTAAATCGAGCCAACCGAGCCGACCGAGCCGAGCCATAGTAGGCTCGGGCTCGGCTCGGAAAGCATTTGAGCAGGCTCGGGCTCGGCTCGAGCTCGGTTTGACCCGAGCTCGAGCCGAGCTTTGACCGAGCCGAACCCGAGGGCTCACCGAGTCGGCTCGACTCAGTTACACCCCTAGTAATAAGTAGCCATAAATGTATTAGTGATTAAAAAGAAATTAAAAATAATTTTATTTTATTTTAATAAGAAATAAGTAACATAAGTATTATATTTATTATCCAAAAAGAATTATATTATACATTCAATAAATATGTAATTTCTTTGTTATTAAATGTGTTTTTTTTTTTTTTGTTGATAAAAATATTATGATTGTTATTTGCTACTCCTATTATTCAACTTTACATATTGATATGATTAAAAAAAATTATTATATTTCTTCTAATAACGGAGTATGCATGATAAACAAGAATCCGTGCATCACACGGGCACGAAATCTAGTAAATATGTATAATTGGGTGTATTACGGGATAAAACTATAATTAAGTTTAGCTGCTTCCACCGTTAATTTTAAACTTTTAACTAGGTTGGATTGATTCTTTCACACAAATGAAACCACACAGCTCGATAAAACGAAGAACTAATACCTTAATTTAACTAAATACATTTTAGTCTAGTCTTCTTTTTGGTAATAGTATATCTAGAATATCCTACATGCACATTTGAAATTTAGATTACATTACAAGTTTACGAACTTTACTAGTCAAGAAGTCATTCGAATACGATTTTTTTTTTCTTTCTTCATATTTTTTTACCCCACTTGATTACAATGTAACAGTTTGGATCAACTCATCTCATGTCGTTGTCATTAGTTTTCCTCTTATAACATATGACCAAATCTAGCAGTTTGGAGACCTAGTAGGTCTCACACTTCTCTCAATTGTCCATATCGTTATAGCTTAAAACTAAACTAAAAACTAACTATGTAGGATGTTATTGTTGCTACGTGTAACAATAACCAATTCAATCTATCGGGTCCAAAAAACCTTTTCATTCAACGTGCATCCAAGCTCGTCCAATGTTTGCCCTAAATTGGTAAAACCTTCCTAAATTGACAAATAACTCGAAAATCGACCCAAAAATCCATTTTGAATAAACTTTTCATCAACTCAAACCCGAACCCACTATTAACCATTACAAAACTAACCCAAAACCGACTACAAATTTGCCAGGCCTAGTTGCAACAAGCCAACAATAGCCACTTGGTTACCGGGCCGGGTATTGCTTTTATGTAAAAGCCCGACCCATTAATACCAACCTTGTATTGTATCTCATCAGGTCAATTTTCATCCCATAGAAAATCCTCCAATCTCTCTCCATTTTTTGCCCTAAAACCTCCCTAGAACCCTAAAGCCACCACAGAGAGAAAGAAAGAGAGATGGGTAGATCAAGAAGAAAATACAAGGCATCAAGAACAAAGGTTCAAGTAGCTTTACCCAAGAGAAAGCCAGGTGTCTTTAAACCATCCTTCAATCTCCCACCAAAACTAAGAACTCTTCTTGACCCATTAGGCACAAAATGGGATGAAAAGGGCAGTGTTATCAGCAATTACAAGCAATTTGGTGTTGTTTCAAACCCAAATTTGTTGGGTGTTCGTTGCCGTACTAATCATATTATAGAGACTGATTCTCTTCAGGTCCCTCCACCCCAATCTGATGAGCCTCTTGATGAGTTTGAGCCCATTGATGCTGGCGGTGATCTTGAAGAAGATGGTTTGTTTCTTAACTTTTTTGGGGATGTTTTCTTTTTTTGAAAATGGGTTTTGTTGTTTGTGTGATGCTTGGTTTTGTGGTTGTTGGGTGTATTTGGTTTGCTTTATGTTTTTGGTCATTGAGAACTGGTAATGCCTAATTTGGTGGTTATTGGGTGTATTTGGTTTGGTTTATACTTTATAGTTATTGGGTGTAATTGGTTTAAAGGAATTGGATCAAATGTTTGTTTGTGTGGTATCATATTTTTGCTGGTGCTGGGTTTCCTCTGTGGTTAAATTTTGTGGGTAATGGCTAGAGTTGGTTGTTGGTTCACTTTTGGTTGATTGAGAAGCTGATATGGGACATAAAAGGCTTTTCCTTTCTCTCTGGTGCTCTGGTCATAGAGTATTGTGAAAAAAAAGGGTTCTTTGTGTTGGTGTCTGTTAGTATTTACACTTCTGATTTGGGGAGAAAGGGTTCTCGGCTTCTTTGGAGGGGATTGTTGTAGGCAAGCATTTTGTTAAATGTGATTGGCGTGGAAGTTCCAATTTTGTTGAGCTGCTCGGTATCCATAGATAGTTGAACCTATAGTATTATGCAAGTGGTTGATTTACCAGTTTGGATTTGATGCACTCAGCTGCTAAGACTTCTGAGATTTATCCAGAGGTCCAGGCTCGAGTCCCCTCAGGGCCACCGGAGGCTTGATTCGATTAGACCATAGTATGAAGTATTATGGAGAACCACAACATTTACACGGAATATTGGTGTAGATTCTAGGACCTTTCTATTAATTGGTAGCAATGTGTATTTAACCCACACTTATAGAAAGAATCCCTAAAAATTGTGAAGCATCCATGAAAATGAGCATTCAATGTACTTCCAGTTCCAGCTTGTCTTCATGCACCTATCTTTTTTATGGTTATAACTTCGTGAGAAAAGTTGGGAAACCAATTATTGCTTGAGGGCTTGTGTCAGTACTTATGGAAGCATATCATGCTTCTTTCTGACTGTATTTAGGTGTTTGCTACTGAGAATCTGAATTGCTTGAGTGCATCATATCGTTCAGGGGATATATATCTCAGTTTTAGTGTAGCCACGGGTGGGGGTACTAATCTTCTTAACTTCAGATTTAAGTTAAGATTATTGAGTGATGCAGACTTTTGTTTCACAAGCAATACTATAATAGAAGCCTGGTGTATGTGCTTCGCTAGTTGTATGTTTCATGTTGTTTGGCCTAGAATTAGTAGTACTTTAGCGAGTGTTGAACTCAGAATGTAAGCATGTTAATGTATACATTATCTGACTCTAGCGATTGTGAGAACCATCAAGCAGTTAGAAACTTAGAATTCATAAATTCCAGTTGCTTACCTGTCCGGCCAGCTGAGATTGATGCTCTTTCCTTTTCTTTCTCATGCCTAAGACCTAGGGCACACGTTGGTTGTATTTCTTTCTGCTCATTACTTTGTCCTCCTGGCCTTGTTTCGATTCCCCTGTTATTTTTGAGTAGGACCCCAAACTTTAAGTTGGCTGTTTGTTCCTGATTATTTCACTTGTTGACCACTTACACTTGATTGAAATGCAACTAAACTATCATCTCTATTAGAAAACTTGGTGCTTCTGGTTACATTTGTGTTTGGAAATTGTGTTTCTGTTGTGATTCGGTAAAACTTTTGAAATGGCTCTACAGAAACTAATCTGGTTTTCTTTGAACAAGCCTCATTTATCTGGGGGTAGGGGTAGCTAACTTGTTGAAGAGAGTCACATCACTATTTTGAAAACAAAAGGTCCTTGCACCATTATTGATTTCAGGTAACCTGCCTCTATGCTGTAAAAACTCGATGAAATTGCTACCTACCTAGTAGAGATTTGATGCTCCATGGTGCATTAGCTCAAAATGTTTGTGTCTCAGCACCATAAGGCCTCCTGGTAAAAATTAATGTCGTGATAATTGTTCTGGAGTCTGGACCATTGGTTTTTGAGTTTGTAAAGAATGGTAGACACTAGACTGAGAGCTAGAACAGAGAAGCAAGGTGTTGCTAAAAGAAAAACTGTACGCTTCACCTGTACATGTACCCTCCTCATCAGGCATATATTTTGTGAAAAACTTCTCATCATAAATGACAGTACATCTTTGGTTGTATGCAGACCTAAAAACAGCACTTGGGAAAAAGCGAAGGGACGGCAAAAGTGCACCATTACAGCCACTAACTGCAATGCAGCGTGAACATGTTCGTCCTTTAGTCGAGAAGTACGGAGATGACTATGAGGTATGGCAAATACACTTCTCTTTATAGCATTTCTGTTCCTTGGCTATTTTCTTCTCCTTCTGTCCCTCATAAACTTAATGCTTTCTTTCAGAGGATGTTTCGGGATACAAAACTGAATAGTATGCAGCATTCTATTGCCACTTTGAAGAACTTGTGCAAAAGATACAACCAATTCAAAGATAAAAATCCTTTGATATTGGGCAAGTGAAGTTTAGGTCAGTCTTGCATGACATTTTCATCCGACGCAAGGACTTCAAGTCTAACCAATTATTTCCCGCCCCTCATATGTTGTATGATGAGAACAATCTATAGACAGAGAACTACTGTATCTTTTTTTTGTCATGTTTAGTCCATCAATATATATATATTTTGTTTCATCGATATAGCTATCTGAATGTCAGTTTTGCGGTTCGTGATGCTGCATCTCATGATCTCGGACTTTTAGTTGCCTGCCCCCTGGGTGATTTAGTTCTTGTAGCGTGACGTGAGATGCATTCAAATGATTTAGCCGGGAGGGTTGTCAAAGTTCTCCACATTCTTTATGTGCTTGAGCTTTCTGATCGGATAATGAGCTTGCTCCTTGTCAATCATATATTTTTTGACTAATCAACATGAGATGGGACATAGTCCAACCAAATGTTCCACTTCATTTTCAGTATTTCATCAAGATTAATTAAAATACTCCCTCCCTCCGTCCCTCTCTTATCTTCTCATTTGACTCTCTGAGTCAAACTTAATAAATATTGACCATTGATTTGTGAAAAATATATAAAAAATTATAAGATCAAAATACATTTCTTAGATTCATTTTAGATTATATTTTCACAATATCAATTTTTAATATAATTATTTTTGTATAATTAAAGTTAATGGTCAAAGTATCATTTTGGAGACTGCAAAGTCAAGTGAGAAGATAAGAGAAGGACGGAGGGAGTAATACTCAAGGTCTAAAATGGATAAGGTAGATTCGGATAGAACCTCAAAATACAGAATGTGATTACAAAAAAAAAAAAACAAAACCGTCAACTACATGAGATGCGACAAAGTCCAACCAATTGTTCCACTTCAAGCATGAGATTTGGATACAACTTCTCAAGATGTGATTACAAAAACGTGTCAGCTTCGAAGGAGGGAGAAAAACTGAAAATCAAGACTAAAGAAAATAGTAGCACTTTTTGTTTCAATCCAAAAGTATAGCACTTTTTGTTCGAAGCTATTATTGTCCGGGAACTTGGGAAGTGATCTTTATAGCCAACCTAAAACAATCTGGTGGTTATCTGAATGTGTCTTGTGCTTCCTCTGTCCCACTGAAATCTTTTACGTGTCCAAATGAGCCAAGAAAAGTCCACTTTCACTCAATACGGCTACAGCAGCAGCGTACTTTCAAAGTTTCAAGTCCTGTTAAGTGCACACTAGGCCACTGCCTGGTGCATGCAGCACAATATGTCACAAACATGCTCCAATAAATATGTTACTCTGTACAAAATATGTCAACTCACAAACATGCTCCCATGAATATGTTACAAGGCTTTCTCTTCAACTGGATATGCACAAAGTGAAATGCTGTACAGCTTCAGAAAATCAATAAATATATCACGCTAAAATCAATAATCTGCCTAGCAGGGCCGATGAAATTGGCAACGGCTTTGTTTCAAACACCCAAGAAAGCTCGGCCTAGGGTTTCCCAATGTTGCTTCGCTTGCTTAACCCTCTCTGCTCTCTCCAATGGAAGTCTCTCTTCCCAGTACTCATGGCATCTGTACACAAACCAATGCAAACACAAGACTTAGGGACTCACATAATTAAGGATTCCAATTTGCAAGAACGATCATTCAATAGGGGAAAAGAAGTAACATGAATGAAATAGGCAAACACTTGTCTTTCTTTCAATAGAAAACGTTATCAGATCAGAAGCTAAAACAATACGTTACCTACCATAAAGATTAATATCCAACCTAATGCAAGTAAGGAGGGCCTGCACTAGCCCTCCATCTCGGAACCCACTAACATTTTTTTTAAAATTATAGTAAGACTCATTTTATTAATAAGGAAAAGGAGCCGAAGTTCAAATGACAAAGAGTCTAAGCTCCACACACTACACCAAAGCACAAAAATTCCCTCGAGCCTACGCTCAATACATCCATAGTAAAAACAACGCATAACATAAAACAATCTGACACCTAGACACTGACGAAGCAACACCCAAAACACAATCAGCTAGGCTTAGAAAAAAAACTCCGGGATAATCCTCTCAACTGCTTAAGAACTAGGGAGAAAGTGTCTTCCATGATGTAGACCTGGTCTGAGGGTTGAAAATAGAACAACCTCAACTATGTTGGGTTTGATTTGAATCCGGTTTTGAAAGGGAAAGTAGCTTGCTAAATTCTTTTTTCTTTTCTCTTCCTTGGGGGGGGGGGGGGGGAGAACATTTTCATATTGAAGCATACCTTCGGCTCAATAGTATATTCAGCTCATCCAAGTGGACAGCACCATCATAGACTCCAGCCTGAAATCAACGACAAATGAATCAGGAAACATGCAAGGAATTTTTTTGAATACTTCTTACTTTCTTAGTATACTATTGAAATCAAGGGACAATAAACAAATGAAATTGAGAAAGAAAAGAACGCCACCTTCTATGCCTCTACAACTAGTAGAAGTATAACAAAGTAGGCTCTTGAGTGTTCTGCTGGGTCAACCTAATCTTTGAGCAAACTATGCCCTTAAATTAAAATCCGAAACGACCAGTCTACCGGGCTTATAAATGGACTTGGTTTATTAGTTTCCTTAATGAATAGACATAGATTCTGTACCTACCATTAGAAAAGAACTTTGAATTTGCAATATATATTTCAATGCTACTCCCTTTGTTCCAAACTGTTACTTGCCTCTAATGCTGCTTTCTTCTTACTCTTCAAGCTTTCATGGAATTACTTGAATGACAACTACGACGTGGAAAATAACAGAGGAATTTTAGATTACCTCTCGGCATAGAGGACACTTCGCCATTGGAGATGCAGCCGGAAGTCCATCAACAATAGACACAGAGGCAGCAGAACAGGCACACATGTAGCAGAAAATATGACCACAAGTAAGAGCAACAGAGTCAAACACAGTGTCCTGTTTATTGGGGAAAAAAAACAGCATATGCCGTGATCAGTTTACTGCAAAGGTTAAAAGAGTACATAAATTAGTGAGAAAGTTACCAACCACGAACCACCCTTTCTGATATTGGAATCATATGAGCGACTAGCTAGTATTGATGAGAGCAGAACAGATTATATTCA
The DNA here is from genome assembly GCA_038025085.1 of Tetragonia tetragonoides. Classification (NCBI taxonomy): domain Eukaryota; kingdom Viridiplantae; phylum Streptophyta; class Magnoliopsida; order Caryophyllales; family Aizoaceae; genus Tetragonia; species Tetragonia tetragonoides. The sequence goes on along the minus strand of CM076142.1, from coordinate 14,264,175 downwards.
TGGAATTGGTCTATATTGTTTAGTATGATGTCAAATGCAGCTTGTTATAGATAGGATGAAATGAATATGACTGTTAGAATAAGAAAACTGAATCCTACAATTAGATTCTTTCTTCTTTCGAAGAAGTATCCAAAGGACAACTACAAGTTAAGACCTAGGTAGAATAGATAGCACGAGTACGGGTACGCGGACACGAGACACGCGGATACGGGACACGGGATACGGCAATTCTCAAAATCCCGGATACGCGGACACGTCAAAAAAGCACTAAATCTAAAAAAATTAAAGAAAATAGAAAATTATATTCCCACATGTAATAATTGTGCCTTGAAAAAGAGTGAACAATGAAGATATAGAGAGAGAACTAGAAAAAGCGCCGGCAGAATGGAGGAATTTTAGGGTATAGAAAAATTTTTAGAGAGAGAACCAGACGAAGTGTCCCAAGTGTCTAAGGCGTGTCAAAGTGTCCAATACCTTTGGACACGGGACACGGCACCCATTTGGAGTGTCCGTGCTTCCTAGGTTAAGACTAGTGTAGTTCAGAAGATCTCCTAGCAATATTAGATTAAATACAAAGTCATACAGGCATACAACTATATGTAAATAATTAATACTTCCTACATTTCTGAAAAATGGTAACATTTACTTTTGCACGGTCTCCAATGCACTACTTTGACCATAAATATTTGTGTTTATATGAATACATATAATTTAAAAAATAGATTTTCTGAAAGTACTAATTAAAACGAACCCAATGACAGTATTTTTACATTGTAAATCCTTATATTTTTTCCGAAATTAATGGCCAAAGTTTGTAAAGTTTGACCTTCAAAAAGTAGATGTTACCATTTTTCAGAAACGGAGGGAGTAGTTATTAATCCAACTAAATACGAAGATATACATACAGGCATACAGCTTAAAGTAAATAAATAATAGTGTAAGCGTAACTGAGAAGCATTGTGGGAAGAGGAACTCAGTTTTATCTGCTTCTCTTTTTAAGCAACAACCAAATTCAACTACATAAGGACTGTTGTACAAGTACTTCTCTTATAATTGGGAAGCTAGCAAATCTAACCATCACCACTTTCAGCCTAGGCAAACTGAATGCAGAACACATAGGAGATTGATTTGTATTTTCTGTTAAGATGAAAATTACGAAGATAGACATTGACATGACTTGTGATTAGTTAAAGATGTTTACTATGACATTGGAAGATTACTGCAGGAATTCTAGCTAGTTACAGCTTGTCATGGCCACGCGGTTAGGTAACACGCATTCTGACCTCCCCAGAACAGGCCTGCCATGATCAGACTAACTGCTTATTGCAAAGTCAACCTGAGCAGGAGGATCATACAAGATCAGCTCCTTGAAAATATGTATATTGCATGGAACATCAGCTCCACGAAAACACGCGCGTGCGCACATACACACAGTCCAGTCCCTACATCTGAGGCTCCCGGCTGGTTGGTGTGGGGGTGGGGGTAATATGTATCCTAGAAATTATAGACCTTTACAGCAAATGTCATGAATGTCTGCTACTTCACGTCATTAAGAAGCACATAATGGTTTAAATGAGCCTAGTTTCCAACATCTCGGATCGAATCGATATTTTTTGTCCATACAGCTAAGCTATTGTCAATAGCGATTCTTTTAACCTCACTAAATTGGCAAAACACCTACTAACGTAAAAGAAAGGGAAGAGAAAACAAATGAAATTTGAGCTGAACTATTACTACAATCTGAGATACAAGCTGCATATATCAGTGTAAATGAGGAATAGTAATAAAGCCATTGGAAGACATGTATACTCACCAAACAAATAGAGCATGTCAAGTCTATATCAAGCTTCACAGAATCAAACAGCTCACAAGTCAGTGACGGCTTTCCATCTGTAAATTTGAGAGAGCAACCCTCAAACAAACTAGCCGCCGCTTTTTTTTTCTTTGCCTTCTTCTCCCTCAAGTTGATGTGGAAAGCCATGAGCTCACAAAGCCACGGAGATTGGAGGATCTCAATGTGCATACTCTGAGCTCGTGATTTGAACGCTTGACCTTGCTTAGAGTAATGAATCTATAGCACATTTTCAAATTAGAGAATTCTTCAAGGATTAAATTATTCTACAGAATCCTATAGAATCCTAAGCGAGAAGATTCTACCTTATCATACTTCTTAAGAATTTTCCGAACCGCAACAGCATTGATCATGGCATAAGTAACAAGGTCCTGCCCTTCTTGATTCAAAGAAACCTGATCATGCTTGCCATTACACCATGCATTACAGCCTGTGGCTAAATGTAAGTCGAGCAACTTCTGAGCACGCTTATTGAAACAACCTACTACATCAGCCATATCCTTGAGAAGAGATGGGAAAAATGTCCCATCACATACTGCAAATACGGATTCTGTTCATCAGGGACCGATCAACTATAACATTAAAAATGATCTTTGACATAAAAGCTTAACACTTTTGCAGTTATTTCTAGTTGCATAATGCTTAACTCTTGGCAAATTTGGCACCAAAAGAAGTTCCAACAAAGTTCCAGATGAATTTGCTGGTTTTAATCATCTTTCACAGACACATAGCTATATTAGGGCTCAAATCAAGATCATATAGAGTGAATCACAAAATAGATGTATAATAGCTATAATCATGTTATTTTCATATATTTATAATCATCTATTTATGTTTTTCATGGCATATGCTTGCATGTATCTATTAGAACCTCATTTTTATAATGTTGTTAAGTTGTTTCCGAGATTAAGATTAGATTACCCCGGACTCCGCTAAGGGCGGGGTCGGGGGGTCTAGATGTACGCAGCCTTACCCCTGACTGACTAGTTCAAAAGAAACTGGGCGGATTAAGTAAGGATGGATTCAGGAAAATGCAAGAAACCTTAAATTTTACTTAAATTGATAAGATTATGAGAATTCCTAACTAAGACAAACCAACATATATGAGGACTTACCCATTTGGTAAAAGTTCTTAAAATTCACACAGATGGTTGGCAAATAACAAGCTATTAGACTTAACAAATGCAAAGCTTGGATTATTACTCACAATTTAAAAGGGGCAAAAAATAAGCTATGAGGGATTTTGAGAATTACCTGGGCATTCAGGGGTGCAGTTTCCATGAGTAAGAGTGCCATTGTCATAAGAATCATGAGATTCAAGGTCTTGTCTACATTTCTTCAGAATTTTCTTCAAATTCATTATTCCAACACCTGGAAGTTCTCTCTCCTTCCCTTGCATGAACTCCTGGTATGTCTTGCAAAACTTCATCTTTTTCCCCTTTTCCTTTATTTTCTTTTTTTCTATATAGAATTTTCTCTTCAGTAATAGAAAAGGAAAAAAACTTTGCAATCAACCCAGTAATTGAAATCTGAAAACCAACTCTGACATAGTTTGTGTATTTATTGTATGATGAAAAAGATGTTTAAACAGTCAAAAAAAAAGAAAGTGCTGTATCTTTTTTGGACTCATATGGTGAACCAATAAAAATGTTGTATTTGCTGTGATTTTTGGTGCTGCATCTCAGGATCTTTTGAGACTTTCAGTTGCTTGGCCCATGGGTGATTGGAATCTTAAAGATAGTGTGTATAGGTTGTCAAAGTCTTACAAATTCTTTATGTGCTGTGAAGCACCTCTTTAATTGCTTAATGGTTATCTCACCCCCAAAAAAAAGTCTTTAATGGTTACTTATAGCTCTTTGCTAAAGCAAAACGTATACTGGGTTAGAGGATACAAATTGAAAGTATATGTTGCAGTTGCACCTATGAAATATATTATGGGGTATGCAACTACTTTATCTTATCCAAAAAAATACTAAATTTTATAGGGTGTCAAGTCAATGGTCTAAACTCTAAAATGAGAAAATACACGTGTCACCTCTTGTTTTTGATTTGAACCACAGGTTCATTCTAAATTCTTTGGATCAGGGCTAGTCTTATTCCCACCTGATTAACTCATGAAGAGATAAAATGCTCCAAGCAAACCCGTGTTTTCATTCTCAAAATTCGTACATCCGACCTTAATTAATTAAAAAATAAAAGTGTCGAACTATTCACATAAGTCACAGCAACCAGTTATTGGTATGTCGGTTTCCGTATGTGTTTAGGGGATATATATTCTTTTGGATTGGACTTTTTCTTTAGGTTGTAAATTATTTTTAGTTCTCTATCTCATTTGTATTAGGCTTGTTCATACTCAAATCAAATATTCTTTACAATAATCAAGATAAGATGGGTTATGCCCGTTATCAGGACAAACTCCCACCAATTTGTTCTGTGCAACTTCAATATTTCGTCAACTTTGGATGAAACAGGATTCAGGAATTGAATCTATGAAAACTAGGATTCAGATTCAAATAAGAATTGGTGTAACTGATGTAGACATTTGTTGGGGGAAATTACGGTATTTACCCACAATCACAACAACAGATAATCGGAAAAATAAAGTGCAAGAACCCAAAATCAACACAAACAATTTTACGTGGAAAACCCCTCTCAATTAAGGGAAAAACCACTGTGCGAATCTCCACGCACTAAAATATAATCCACTATGATAATCAAGAGTACAAAGGTAACAATCACAAGATCAAACAATAAGTAGACTATCTATCTTTGGTACTAGTACAAATTGACAAATCCTAACTCAATTTGGTACTCCCACAAACCCAAAGATACACCCACAAATACCTGTCGATGACCGATCCGAGTACTCTGATTATCTTCACTCGAATAAGCCGAATCAACCGTGAACTAGAACAAACCTCTTTGGAGAAATCCTCTATTTCTCTCACTATGTTTGTCTCTCTCTCACCGGCTCTCTTTTTTCTGTTTCGGCTGTGCTTGCTATGTCACGGCTTTTCTCAATTGTGCAATGCCGTCCCTGTTTTGTTTCTTTTTCACGGCACACCCACAAAACAAGAAGCCTTTGCTCAATCTTCTCATAGAAGATTTTCACCCCACAATATTTCTAGCCCATTAGTCCATGACACATGTCAATGGGCCAAATAAACAAAACAACAACCAAGCCCACTTATTACTTGGTTACAAAACTCACGCAGCTTTCTTTCTTTTTTTTTTTTTTTTTTTTTTCTGTTTTTGTTTGTCTTTTTCTTTTTTGTTCTATTTTATTTTCTATACAAACTAAAATAAAATAAAACACAACTAAATATTATTTGGTATTTGGGGCGTTACCTCAACAAATCCTCCCTCGACCCAAATCACCAAATACTTCCACCTTGTCCGAGAAACGAACCTTCTTCTTCACGGTCTTGCTCCTCCCTATGCAATGACCCTCAACATAACACAAGTTGTTCTCCGCCTTCCTTCCTTGCACAATCAAAGTAGCACCACGATATACTTTGCACCACCTTCCCGTACCAATGTATCTACACCATTGCGATGTCAACTCACCCAACAAAATCACGTTAACACGAGCATCGGGTACATACCTCACATTGTGGAAGGTTCTAGTCACACCACCATGGAGCTCAATGAGGATGCTTCCCATCCCTTTGGCCTTCAACTTACCACTCCCCATGTTGATGTCACCATACTCTCCATCTTGGCACAAAGTATCAAACATACTTTGGTCTCTACAAATGTGAACCGAAGCGCCGGAGTCCAACACCCAACGCTCTTGGCTTTCCTTCCCCTCATTGTTACTAGCCAAGAACAACTCCTTATTACCATCACAAGACATAATTACATTAGAGGAACCGCTATCATCATCAATTTCGGTCTTGCCCATCTTCTCTTGCAGCTGCTTGAAACTCTTCAAATCATCTCTCATCTTTGGGCAACGACTCTGAATATGACCCTTCTCACCACAATAGTAACACTCCATGTTACTAAGGTCTCTCGTGCGTGACTTCGATCTACTTCTCGGGCCACCACCTCTTCTCTCATGATTCCTCCCTCTTTCGGACACCTCGACAGCTAGTACTCTATCTCCTCCATCACTAGGAGATACACCATCAACCTGCAACATCATCCGTTCATTCCCTCTCAGCAATGTCATAGCTTCATCTAGCGTAATCTCTGTCCTCCCTACAAGTAATGTCTGCACAATTGGCCTGTAGAACTTAGGTAGTGAAGCCAACAATAACAATGCCTCATCTTGATCGGAGATCTTCTCATCTGCATTTCTTAACTGACATACTACCTGGTTAAAACTGTTAATGTGGTCCTGCAATGCTGTACCTTGCTCCATCTTTAGCTGGTACAACTCATATCTCAAACAAAGCTTGTTAGTCAGTGACTTTGATGCATATACACTCTGGAGCTTATCCAACAACTTCTTTGGATCTGTCTCAGTCAAGTAATTATACTTAATCTCCGGAGCCATAGCTAATCTAATAGTACTGACAGCTTTCTTCTTCTTCGATGTCCATTGGGCATCGGTCACCCCACTAGGCTTTGTCTCATCTAAAGCCTCATCTAAATTTTGTTGAACCAACAAATCCTCAACCGTACTCTTCCACACAGTAAAATTAATTTTAACATCAAACAAAGGAATTTCAAATTTGGGCACACTACCAGACATCTTAATTGCACAAAATAATTCCTCCCTTCAACAAATACAGTAATTTTCCCACCACACGGATCCTACAACCAAAGCTCTGATACCACTTGTTGGGGAAAACTACTGTATTTACCCACAATCACAACAATAGATAATCGGAAAAATAAAGTGCAAGAACCCAAAATCAATACAAACAATTTTACGTGGAAAACCCCTCTCAATTAGGGGAAAAACCACGGTGCGAATCTCCACGCACTAAAATATAATCCACTATGGTAATCAAGAGTACAAAGGTAACAATCACAAGATCAAACAATAAGTAGACTATCTATCTTTGGTACTAGTACAAATTGACAAATCCTAACTCAATTTGGTACTCCCACAAACCCAAAAATACACCCACAAATACCTGTCGATGACCGATCCGAGTACTCTGATTATCTTCACTCGAATAAGCCGAATCAACCATGAACTAGAACAAACCTCTTTAGAGAAATCCTCTATTTCTCTCACTATGTTTGTCTCTCTCTCACCGGCTCTCTTTTTTCTGTTTCGGCTGTGCTTGCTATGTCACGGCTTTTCTCAATTGTGCAATGCCGTCCCTATTTTGTTTCTTTTTCACGGCACACCCACAAAACAAGAAGCCTTTGCTCAATCTTCTCATAGAAGATTTTCACCCCACAATATTTCTAGCCCATTAGTCCATGACACACGTCAATGGGCCAAATAAACAAAACAACAACCAAGCCCACTTATTACTTGGTTACAAAACTCACGCAGCTTTCTTTCTTTTTTTTTTTTTTTTTTTTTTCTGTTTTTGTTTGTCTTTTTCTTTTTTGTTCTATTTTATTTTCTATACAAACTAAAATAAAATAAAACACAACTAAATATTATTTGGTATTTGGGGCGTTACCTCAACAACATCATTTAATTAACAGTCCCTATCACTCCATCAGAGTTGTTTATATCATTGAGCGATTATCAAGTTACAATTTTACCTAGAGAAGCACATAATCAAGTGTGAGATCTCTCAAATCACTCTCTCTATTAAACTCATGCAATATTTCACAAAAACCAAAAAAAAAAAAAAAAACACAAAGTTTTCTAAAATCTTATGAAGTATTGAAGAGATTAATTAAAGAGATTTTAGAAAAATTAAATGAAGATTAGAAAATCTAATCACCTCATTTTGATAGCGCCTTATCCTACTATCTCCTTTGGTACCACCTCACATGGGCGACCGTGGACCACGCATCAAAAATAAACTTCTTAGACCCATAATTTATGAAAAAATTGAACATAAAAGAAGTGTTACTTTTGGATTTTGTCCCTATGCATTTTTATTAATCACGAGATGTTGCCTCAATGTGATGCGCCTTTGCTGACGTCATGCTTGTTTATAAAGGTGATCTTATACTTGTTTTTTTAATTAATATATATATTTTTTTTTGATTCGTAAATTTGGAGGTTTATTGACACGTTTCTCCAAGTTGCTAGGTGTGTTGTGTGCAAATTATTCTGATGCAACTTGTGAAGTCCCTCCCTCCATATGATGGTTTAGGAGATGTCCATGAACTCTAATGTTATTTTGTTGTTCTGATAGTGAGATTGTGAATGCGGGATCTTTTTTGGGCCATTCAAGTGTCAGGTTTTTTCGTCGAACGTTGTTGAGACACTCAAAGAAATTGATCGAATTAGGTTCCAAATTCCAATCATGTACTCTCAAAACCAAACAAGTATAGGTTCCTTTAATGTGGTGTATGTAGGCACAGAAAAAATGTTTAAATGCCATGTTGGTAAATTAATCGGTCAAAGTCAAATTAAGACCCATAATTAATCATTTTTGAGAATTTTAATTTAGTTATTTTAGGTACAAATTAAATACCTATTTTAATTAATTAATTTTCTCTAATAATGGTTAAAGGCCTAAAAAAAGGGTTTTGAATTATTAAAGTTGGGTCGTGACTACCAAGTCCATGAAATATGACCCATGACTACCAAGTCCAACTTGAAACCCTATGGTTCAACTCTCTCTATAAATACAGCTCCCTAGGCTCATTTAGAGGGGCTTCAGCCAGACTCTTAGCCGACCTGCAGAAGAAGAATTCCAGAGACCTGAAGATCCAGACGCTCCATCATTCATCCATTTTAAATATCAAATTCATTCCTTCCAAGGAGACTGAAGCCTCTAAACTTTGAAGATCAAATCCATTCTTTTCAAGGAGACTGAAGGCTCATTGAACGTGATCAAGCCCTCAAATTCGGCCTATGTTCAACAAATCAAATCAAGCCTTTGGATGAGATCAAGTCAATTCCGACCCTTGTTCAATAAGTCAAATCAAGCATCTGAGCACGATCAAGCCATCAAAGCAAGTGGAGATCGAATCAGGGGACCAAATTAGAGATTGTAACTCATTTTCAATATCAATAAAATTAACATATTTGTTCATATATTTTGTCTCTGTTATTTATTTTCAGATACGAAATTTGTGTTGACAAATTTTGGCACGCTCGGTGGGACCATCTCTACCCCTCATTTCTTTCTCTGCAAGTTCAAACATTGAAGCACATTTAACCATGGTGTCTAAGGATTTCATTTCCGGCGGATCAAATAAGTTCGTAGGATCTAACTCTTACAATATTCAAGTAAAAGCCGCTTGGGAAGACGATTAGTCAATGGATGATTCTTCTTCTTTAAGCAATGCAATCCTATCGGAGGAATCATTGGAGTCTACTCACCTAATTGACGTTTCCTGCATGACAATCGAAGTGCAGACCATTGAGGAACCATTGGCGGATATGAAGAAAATTGTCGTAAAACTCATCAAAGACAGCGAAGAAAAGGATAAGCAAATCGCCATTTTGACCAAAAAGTTGGAGAAACGCCCAAAGAAAGATATATCTAGCGATGAAAGTGATGGAGACTCTGCTGCAAGTTTCAAGTCATCAAAAAGTGCAAAGTCTAAAAAGAAATCCGAAGGTTCAATTTCTATCCTACAAATCAAGGAGTTGATTGAAAACACTGTGAAGGCTCAAATCGATGGGGAGTCTTATGACAAACACTCCTACAAGAAGCCGTATACCAAAAGGATTGATCGTCTACGAATGCCTGCAGGTTATCAACCCCCCAAATTTCAACAATTCGATGGAAAGGGTAACCCCAAACAGCATATCGCCCATTTCATAGAGACATGCAATAGTGCAGGTACAGATGGCGATCTACTTGTCAAACAATTCGTCCGTTCTCTCAAAGGCGTTGCATTTGATTGGTACACAAACTTGGCCGCTAAATTCATCGATAGTTGGGAGCAAATGAAAGGAGAATTTTTAAATCGCTTCTATAGCACCCGCCGTGTTGTAAGCATGACAGAACTTATCGCCACCAAACAGCTGCAGGAAGAGCCAGTCATCGACTTTATCAATCGTTGGCGATCTTTAAGTCTAGAATGCAAAGACCATCTATCTGAGGCATCCACAGTGGCAATGTGCATACAAGGAATGGATTGGGACTTGCGATACATCCTTCAAGGAATAAAGCCTAAAACATTTCAAGAGTTGGCGACTCGAGCTCATGACATGGAGCTCACTATCACCAATTATGGAGGTTATTATTCATCAAACGAGGATGGTGGCTTCGCTAGCATGAAGCGCCTTACAAGTCAAGAGGAAGATTATTCGTCTCCAGATGAAAACGAAGATAAAGATGACGACTCTGCAGGGGTGTCCTCGGAGTCAAACACTCCATAAAGAGCATAGACAAGGTGCAACTTCCCGCTCGGAGGCAAGTATGAAAAGTGTCCTCCAAATAAAACAAGCAAATTCAAATAAGTTGGTCTGCAGCAAATAAAACAAGCAAAGTTGACCTGCAGCAAATTCAAAGAACTTGGCATGCATCACTGTCAAACAACCAAATTAAAGGAAGTGAACGTGCAACAAATTCAACAGCAAAGCCAAGAAACTCCTAAGCACGAGTATAAACTGCACCCAAAAAAAAAAGTATCAAGATTTGGAGAAAGCTCATAAGTACCAAGTCTAATTCAATGTTCGAGTTGCAAAATCTGGAGAAAGCTCTCAAGCACCAGAAAATCAGTCCAAAGTATGCAAAAGGACGTGGAGAAAGCTCTTAAGCACCGTGTCTACTTCAAATACACAAGTATCAAGATTTGGAGAAAGCTCTCAAGCACCAAATCTATTTCAAACAAACAAAAAAAAAACCCTAAGGAGATATTGAGAAAGCTGTCAAGCACCATAACTCAACCAAATTATTCAAGCAACGAGATATGGAAGAAGCTCCCATGCACCAGCTCAACTAAAATGATGCAAAAGACGAAGATATGAAGAAAGCTTACAAGCACCATGAATATGTCGCACTCCTAAGCAAGAGAATAAACTGCCCATCAAGGCAAATTTCTACTCCTAGCCTACATGAGTGTAAACTGTGATTCAAAAAAAAAAAAAAAAAAAACAAAAAAACTATGAACTGGCTTGATCTTGTAGAATAATACAAGTACGTAGGCAGCTTGGATAATTTATTTGTTCAACTGCGGCCATTCCCACACCAAAAAAAAAGAAAAAGAAATCCATGCCTGACGAAGTCAATTTTATCCCATTAGCAAATGATAATGGGATACTTATTTTACAAATAAGTTAATGAAAAATGAAACTAAAGCTTTCATGCTCTGAAGTCAAGCAACTGCTCGTCATGATTAGTACAAGCAACTTTATTCCCTTACTAAACATTAATGGGATGAATTTACAAAGTTTGTTTCAAAAAACAAAGGATTACAGCTGGATTGAAAGCCATGAGCAGATCTGGATATTCTGACCCCGTGAAGCAACAGTGCACTGGAATGGAAGTCATCGTTGATCATCTACATACATCCTGGTCTGCAAAACCACGCCGATAGAGCTGAATGCAGTGTGGTATCACAAATCAAATAAGGCGTCAAAGTTGCATTGCCTTATCAACAAATTCCGGGTATCCGGCTTGGTTAAATTCGTCCAAGGTTTAAACTCCAGTACTGTACAGTTTCTTCAAACAGATGGTTAGGAAGCAAAGGTTTGTATCAGGTTGCTAGAGGGTAAGACATAAGAATCATCAGCAAACTTTTGACTTAGTCGGACAAGGAGATGGCCTTGACAGTATCAAGCTAGCAACGAAGCTCCGTATATCTGCACCCCGGTAGAGAAAATGCAGTTTGCCATGACAGGATGCGAGGCGGATTGGCCAGAAATGATGGTTCGGATTCCTCCACAGGCCACAGCAGGTTGGGGCAGATAGATATTGCAGGAGCCTGATCGATAGCTTGGACGTCCTCCATGGGTCTGCCTCTTGCGGTAACAAATTTCATGACTCGTTTGGTCCAGCAGGTCATCGAAAGTGGCTTGGAACGGAGGTATCAAGGCACGGGCATGACTTCTTGCCCGGATAGTTGATGTCTTATCACCAGCAAAATCATGGGCATAGGAATGTCATCTAAATGGCGGCATGGCGAGGCCAGAATCAGTTTCAAACGGATCGACTACGTGACCATGGTCGGATAGTGACAAGCAATTGTGATCAGCAAGGCTTCAACATATCTTTTGGATTTCATGCTTCTGTCTGGCTATAGGCTTGTTAGATACTCGAACGGAAAATGAATATGACAAGGGGTCTACAAAGCAAGGATCAGATGGCAAGCTGAGAACGTGCTTGGGAAAGCATACAGGAAAATCAAATGTCGACAACTCCTCCATCCTTTGGTGGTACTTGGCCCTGCAAGTTCAATAAATAAAAAATAAAAAAAGGTGTGTCCTCCCTTACCTTTCTTACCTGTTGAGCTTCAATGGAGGTCCGATAGAAAAGACGGTTGGTTTGTCGATAATATTGGTTCCGATTCAGAGTTAGGATGTCTGGTTCGAGCGGAGTGGTTGGCATTTGACCAGTACAGCAAAGGCTTCGGCTTCAGAAAAGATCAGGCAACGTCAAGCTTCCAGGAAATCGATTGACTTTGGACTAGGGATCAGACCCTTCTATCTCCATGGAACAGTTTGCAGCGGGACAGAGCGGGTAGGCTGGACAAGACTCGCAACCGTGGCACGCCACTTCTGGATCAACAGGTGGTCGTCTCTTGCCGCCTCCAGCTGGGGTACAGTCGCACAGATGACCCAAGCACTCAAGGGTTTGTAGCTAGTCTCCTTGTATATAGACAGCAGTGCTTGGTGGTTTTAATAATCCCTAACAAACCAAACCAAAGTTATGGTCCTATCTTACAGGCGGTTTGTTCTCCAAAAATCTATACATCGGGATGTTAGCTCTTTACTCGCTAAAAGCTTGTCATGTTGTTGAGACCTTCCAAAGGGAAGGAGAATAGGTCAAAGAGTCACATATGTCATTAGTTTACTGTGCAACATGTTGATTCTTGATTGTTGAAAATAAAAGAAAGAAAAGCATTTCAAGTATATCCGTATAAAGGGCCGTATGAATAAGTTGACTAATAAGGCATCTCAAGTATTCTGGAGCAGAAGTCCCAATATTTAAATTCAACTCAAAAAATAAAAGTCCCTCTAAAATTTCCAAGTGGAAAAAAATAATTATGTGTCGAGATCCGATCATGCTTAAACACTCATATTGTGTACATGATCAACTCTCGAGGGGGCAATTTGTAGGCACATAAAAAATGTTCAAATGCCACGTTGGTAAATTAATCTGTCAAAGTCAAATCAAGACCCATAATTAATCATTTTTGAAAATTTTAATTTAGTTATTTTAGGTACAAATTAAATACTTATTTTAATTAATTAATTTTCTCTAATAATGGTTAAAGGCCTAAAAAAAGGGTCTTGAATTATTAAAGTTGGGTCGTGACTACTGAGTCCATGAAATATGGCCCATGACTACCAAGTCCAACTTGAAACCCTATGGTTCAACTCTCTCTATAAATACAGCTCCCTAGGCTCATTTAGAGGGGCTTCATCCAGACTCTTAGCCGGCCTGCAGAAGGAGAATTCCGGAGACCTGAAGATCCAGACGCTCCATCATTCATCTCTTTCAAGGAGACTGAAGCCTCTAAACTTTGAAGATCAAATCCATTCTTTTCAAGGAGACTGAAGCCTCATTGAACGTGATCAAGCCCTCAAATTCAGCTTACGTTCAACAAATCAAATCAAGCCTTTGGACGAGATCAAGTCAATTCCGACCCTTGTTCAATAAGTCAAATCAAGCATCTGAGCACGATCAAGCCATCAAAGTCAAGTGGAGATCGAATCAGGGGACCAAATTAGAGATTGTAACTCATTTTCAAGATCAATAAAATTAACATATTTTCAGATACGAAATTTGTGTTTACAGTGTACAACTTTCGTTTCTCCGTCCTTGGAATCATAAAAATCATGCAATGGTATCCGATTTTCCTTTAATGACGGTGCTAGCTTCTACCACTAAAGTCCATATAACAAGTTAAATTAACTATGCAGAAATGATTAAAGTTTGTAAATTTTGACCTCACAATGTTCAATTATAAAGATATTAAAAAACTTCATTCTTCCATAAATGATACGCGCGACTATTAAGGGTACAAAGGCGTTTCATCCATACCTAAATCCAATGTATACTAAGATGGCTATAGAGAAGGGACAATGCTCAAGCTAGTACTGCCTCATTTGTAGTTTATTCGTGTGATGTGGATGCATTGGGACCTTTTTCAATTTTAGAAAGAAAAAAGATTAGAATGAAACTTAGAGGGATGCTAATTGTAGCCTCATACATTCCCCAATCTAAACATGACACATATGCACTTACAAAGGGAAATAATTTTCTTTTTCTTTTTCTGTTTTTTTTTTCTTTTATTTGTGTGTCCTATTCTGATTGGGAGGTGCAAACTGCATCCTCAAAGTAAGGCTCCACATCACTTTAACCCCTTCGTAGGTCGATTTGGTGCAAACAAGGTTAACCTTGATCAAAAGAGTTTAGGTAAACCTGTGGTTAAACAAAAAAAGTAATGCTGTGCGTCACTCATGAAAAACAAAATAATGACCAAAGAGAAGGTATGGTAACTTGAAGCATTTGAGTTGGATGGCAAATACTAGTAATCAACCTCTAAAGATGTCACTGAAAACAAATAACGTGTCAGTTTCAAAGGAAGGGGGAAAATCAAGAAATAAAAGGCAATTTTCATGCTGTTGTGACTTGTGAGTAATGCATTAATTTGGCGGTTTTCCACTTTGGGTTGACAACTTTTCTTGCTACTACTAATGTTTTAAATTGTGTAGATGTTTGGTTTTCAAACTTTCAACCTTTATTAATTTCAAAGGTATGTTGAAACAATATGATGGTTGTTATCAGAATTTGGAGTGTAGTGAACTAGAGAATGATACTGTGACCCTTAGGGCTATGACTAAATTAGTGGTTTTATAACCTGTTACGCATTCCACGTGAGTCGTGACTGCTCGTTATTAATGCTCGTTGCCGTTGGGGTTGAAGTGTGGATGATACACACAAACTTTGGATCTCTTGGCTCAGGCTTTCTTCCATTTTTCAATAAAAATGATCAGCATATATCACTATATATGCATAGAAAAAGGATCGAGTATACTTGAACTCTCCAAATGGCCAAACCTGCCCAACAACACGACTACCACGAAAGGTGTTAATGTTGAACTCTCTTCACCGAGAGGGAGCGTGGCGACTGGCAGAGCTGTGAGCTCTGTAATAGCCGTATCAAACAAGGGAACGGCACAGTAGTGTCTATGAGCACATCTAAACAGTAGGGTTTACAAAGCATATGGATTATGATAAAACCCTGCTAACGATATTACAAATGCCACAAGTATGCTTCTATTAATATGAAGTAAATATATTACGAGTATAAATGAACCACAAATACATAATACTCCCATGACAAGACGTACAAACACAATGGTTGCATTATGGTGTCTTCGTCTTTTTGTGTGATTTGATTTTGCTTTATTTTTGGGTCTACTACATACTTAATTCTTCATCTTGCTGATCAATTACAATTTAGCCTGCCGAAAATTTTTCTGCATGTCGTGTTGGGCATTTCGGTTTGGGTACAGGATTACAAAATGTTATAATCAAAATGTATTTATGATAAGGAGTGGTTTCTAAACTGGGACATACAATCAGTAATTCAGGATTGCATAACCTTAGCTTTGAGTATGGTGATTATTGATATTGACTATACAAGATTGTGGGGCTGTGTGGCACTGGCAATGTGGGAGATTTCATAGTCGTTTGAGACGTGTGGAGTCATAGAGTGGGGTTCTGGGATCCTGGAGGCCTGGAGTCACGGGGTCGTTGTGACCCAGGGTAGTGGGGACATTGGCATTTTCCGTACACCACCTATCATCGCATTTTGAAGTGTTCTTCCCAAACTATCTCATGGAAATTGAGTTTTATGCTCCTTTTCATACTCTCCAAAGTTTGAAGAGCCCCGTCCATGACCTCCTTGTGAGCTTCTAGGCTGATTTGACTTAGCAGAACCCCAATCATCAGAAATTTGTAAAGGCTTCTTCCAGGTCGAGTCACTTGATTGTCCCCATCTTTTTTTTAGGGGACCGGTGCTTGTAGTTTTTCTGCACCAACAATTAGACTGCCTTCCCCATCCACTGCTTCTACATCCATGGGTACCCCTACTCCGACTACTCCTCCTCCTACTACTCCCACATCCATGGAAGCAAGGCACAAGGAAGCACCTTTGAAGTCTCTGGAAGTATCTCGAGTGGCTAACAATGCTTTGCTTGACATTATTATACAAGATTTTGCAGAGGTTTCTTTGTAACTATGGAAACAATGTTGTAATTAAAACTATGGATATATTTTGTTGAAACGAGTTTATCCCCTGGCGATGCCTCGGGTTATGGAAATTATAATATATTTGGTGTAAAACCTTAAATTTTTAAATTTTTTATTTCCACTACCCCTAGTCTAAGTTTCAAATTTATTTCCTGTACCCCTTGACTAAAGTTGCAAACGTTCCAAGTCCGAGGTGTAGTCCTTGCCGTAGCGGTCATATCAAACGGGTAGGGGCATTTTCGCTATAAAAAAAAATCCATTATCATTACCAAAATTAATTATTTGCTTTATTGCACCAAAAAATTTTATTTGCTTTATTAGGTCAGAAAATGCTTAACCATAACCCAGTTACATCGAGTTCGGGTCAACCATCGGGACCCGTGACACTCGGATCCTAAAGTGTTTTAAACCCTCTAAAGTCGATAAACTTTTTATACCTCTAAAATATCGATTATAGTCATCGAATTTCGCTTTCCGAGGATTGGGTGAGAAATTTTGCCTCGGCGCTTTCCGAGGGGTGTCTCGATTCCAGGGACCAGGTGAGAAATTTTGCCTCGGCGCTTTTTGAGGGTGTCTCGATGGCGGGGACCAGTATTGCCTCCCTAGACCGCCGAGGTGCGCTAGGCCACTTATTGTGCCTCGAGATGCCCCTCAGTGGCCCGGGCAGACCATACAAGTCCCTGGACATCAACCTGGAGCCCATGTAGCAAAGTAATGTGATTCATGGTTTCGAGGCCTCCTCGATCACATCTCTTAACCCGTTAAAGGCGATAAACTAGGCGATCTGGGACCCTGAAATGGTTGATTATAAAAGGAGCTCGGATGAGATTTTTTTTTTTTTTTTTTATCTCCCCGGCCTTCGAGATGTAATCATTCAGACAAATACTAGTTTTTCCAAAAATATTATAATCTAAATACTTCACATTGTAAATCAAAATTAACAACGACAAAAGAGTATTAGAATTGGTTGCTATCGTTTAAATATGAAACAATTATATGATCTAAAAAAAACCTGAAGAATACAAAAGGTGCAGTCCCCCATTTCTCTCTCATGTGTCACCATCCTCACTCGCGCTTAATTTTCCTCACTCACTCTCCTTCCTCATTTGAAAACCGCTCACTCACCTTCCTCACTCAATTCGCAAGTTTGAAGTTTGAAGATTCTTCCCAGTACCTACGGTCAGCTTTCTTGTTACTCTTTCAATTAATTGATTTTTCTTTGATGATTGATTTTCTTTCCAATGTTTTAAAGAATATTTGTTATTGAAAGCTTGAGTAGCTACTTCGCATGTATCGGTTTTGTGATCCATTGAATTTCACGTGCTGCATACCAACTGTTCGACAAAATTACCCAACCAAATTTCTACTTAGTAGTATTATTTTGCATGTTCAATTGGCTTAATTATTAGAATCAGAGTGAAGGGGGAGCTTTTTGTAATTTATGATTTTTGGCCTCTTAGAATTTTGAAGAGATTTGATCGGCCAGCCTTTGTCCCTCTTAGAATTGGGTTAGTAATTGCTTTCAATGTCGTTGGTGTAAATTACTGTTGCTCTTCATGGCGCTTTATTAGCTGTAGTAAGTCATAGTTAGGATAATATTGATGTAATAGGGAACAATATAAAAGACTCCAAACTCCTTTGTACAAATTAAGTCAATCAATACAGTGGGCTCTTGTTTTGCAGTTGTGTAAACCAGCTTCTTTCAGTAAATCTAAAGCATACCTTGCTTGTTTGTGGCAACTTCTAAACCAAGGAAGTAACTTAGGTGGCCTAACTTTTTTATATGAAACTGTCAAGGATAACTGTTGCTTTAGGCACCTTATCATCTCAGGGTCACTGCCAGTGATAAGTAAATTAACTATGTACACCAAAACTGCAGTGAAGCTGTGTTGATTCGTTTTACTAAAGAGTGAGTAATCTGACTTAGATTGTTGGAAGCCAAAGGATGACAGAGCACCTGATAACTTGGAAACCATTGCCTTGGCGCTTGTTTCAAAAGCCATAGAGAGACTTTTTCAGTTTACACACAAGGTTAGGTTGAGACTCAGTATTATGAGAAACATCCTGCACACATTCCCCCTGTCCCACATAACCTTGGGGAAGAGACATGTACACCTCATCATGGACTTGTTTCCAAGTAGGGTAGTCTGATTCTGAATCACTCGAATTTGTTTCCCCAGTATGATAAATAAATTAGCTCTTTATTTGATCATGTTATGGGGTTGAGTTTATCCTTATTTGTTTCGATTTTTTCTTTTTTTTTTTTCCTGAGTTTTCTTCTTACATTTATTTTTGAGAAATTTCTTCGAACATTTATTTGTGAATCGTTGTGTAGGAAATGGTGAGAACAGGGAGTAAGATTGATACACTGGTTGATATCTACGGGTCTCTTGATGCTCAATTCAGACATCACATAGATGGACTGATCATCACAGATACGGAGGGCAGCTGCCTTCTACGGTTCTTGGGGATGACGACTAGGCATGGGGACGTTCTTCCAGCCTTAACGAGTGCGTTGATAGACTATTACGTCCCGGCCAATGCAGAGTTGGGTGCGTATAGATTTACTTTCAATGACGTACACATGGACCCGGCGTTAGAAGACGTCCTAATGTTGACAGGTTTGCCCATAGCAGGCAAACCTATTATACCAAGGACCAACCATGACTTGGAGGCCTTCAATCGGGTCTTCAACTATCCTGTGGACTTAAAAGTACTCCACCTAAAAGATCTGAAGAAGATTATGGGCGATATTGATAGACTGATTCGTGAGAGGATTATTTCCCTTCTCTTGGCAATAATCTCTTGCATGATAATCCCTTTTGTGCATGCTCATAATTTCCACAAATCTTATGTCCAGTTTGTGGAAAACTTGGGCGATGCGATAAAACTTGTAGTAGTCCGGCATAAGATGTGTGGCAATTATGAGCATCCACAGAATGGATTATCATCACTACAAGAAAAAATGTTTTTGGAAACGCTAAAAGTCGTTACGAAAAATACCATGTCGTTGCGAAAAATATTTTTTGCAACGACATTTATCGTTGCGTGTCATGACGTTACAAAAGAATATGTGACGAAAAATACCATGTCGTTGCCCTCCGTATCTGTGACGATCAGTCTAACTATGTGATCTTTGATCGACTTTAGGAGTTTTTGCTTGATTGTTTATATGATAATGTAATTTTTGGACGTGGATTATTGTGATATATAATTTACGTTAATTATTACTTGAAATAAAATTGGAGGTTTAGTTGTGGAACATGGACCTTGAGTGAATTTCTAACACGTGCGCTCAATATTTATTTATTTTAAATGTGAATTATTTTTCGCAACGACATTTTGTCGTTGCAGAAAAAAAGGGTGTAACTTTCGCAATGACATTTTGTCGTAGCCAAAAAAAGGTGTAACTTTCACAACGACATAAGTTGTTGCTATAAATGTTAAGTCATCATGCAAGTATTGACGAGTATGGCAACGACATATTTATAGAAACGACGAAAGTCGTTGTAGAAAATGTATTTTTTGCAACGACGGAAGTTGTTGCGTTATTCTTTTGTAACGTCATGACACGCAACGATAAATGTCATTGCAAAAAATATTTTTCGCAACGACATGGTATTTTTCGCAACGACTTTTAGCGTTTCCAAAAACACTTTTTCTTATAGTGATGATAATCCATTCTGTGGATGCTCATAATTGCCACACATCTTATGCCGGACTACTACAAGTTTTATCGCATCGCCCAAGTTTTCCACAAACTGGACATAAGATTTGTGGAAATTATGAGCATGCACAAAAGGGATTATCATGCAAGAGATTATTGCCAAGAGAAGGGAAATAATCCTCTCACGAATCAGTCTATCAATATCGCCCATAATCTTCTTCAGATCTTTTAGGTGGAGTACTTTTAAGTCCACAGGATAGTTGAAGACCCGATTGAAGGCCTCCAAGTCATGGTTGGTCCTTGGTATAACAGGTTTGCCTGCTATGGGCAAACCTGTCAACATTAGGACGTCTTCTAACGCCGGGTCCATGTGTACGTCATTGAAAGTAAATCTATACGCACCCAACTCTGCATTGGCCGGGATGTAATAGTCTATCAACGCACTCGTTAAGGCTGGTAGAATGTCCCCATGCCTAGTCGTCATCCCCAAGAACCGTAGAAGGCAGCTGCCCTCCGTATCTGTGACGATCAGTCCATCTATGTGATGTCTGAATTGAGCATCAAGAGACCCGTAGAAGAAAACTCAGAAAAAAAAAAAAAAGAAAAAATCGAAACAAATAAGGATAAACTCAACCCCATAACATGATCAAATAAAGAGCTAATTTATTTATCATACTGGGAAACAAATTCGAGTGATTCAGAATCAGACTACCCTACTTGGAAACAAGTCCATGATGAGGTGTACATGTCTCTTCCCCAAGGTTATGTGGGACAGGGGGAATGTGTGCAGGATGTTTCTCATAATACTGAGTCTCAACCTAACCTTGTGTGTAAACTGAAAAAGTCTCTCTATGGCTTTTGAAACAAGCGCCAAGGCAATGGTTTCCAAGTTATCAGGTGCTCTGTCATCCTTTGGCTTCCAACAATCTAAGTCAGATTACTCACTCTTTAGTAAAACGAATCAACACAGCTTCACTGCAGTTTTGGTGTACGTAGTTGATTTACTTATCACTGGCAGTGACCCTGAGATGATAAGGTGCCTAAAGCAACAGTTATCCTTGACAGTTTCATATAAAAAAGTTAGGCCACCTAAGTTACTTCCTTGGTTTAGAAGTTGCCACAAACAAGCAAGGTATGCTTTAGATTTACTGAAAGAAGCTGGTTTACACAACTGCAAAACAAGAGTCCACTGTATTGATTGACTTAATTTGTACAAAGGAGTTTGGAGTCTTTTATATTGTTCCCTATTACATCAATATTATCCTAACTATGACCTACTACAGCTAATAAAGTGCCATGAAGAGCAACAATAATTTACACCAACGACATTGAAAGCAATTACTAACCCAATTATAAGAGGGACAAAGGCTGGCCGATCAAATCTCTTCAAAATTCTAAGAGGCCAAAAAATCATAAATTACAGAAAGCTCCCCCTTCACTCTGATTCTAATAATTAACCCAACTGAACATGCAAAATAATACTACTAAGTAGAAATTTGGTTGGGTAATTTTGTCGAACAGTTGGTATGCAACACGTGAAATATAATGGATCACAAAACCAATACATGCAAAGTAGATACTCAAGCTTTCGATAACAAATATCAATCTTTAAAACATTGGAAAGAAAATCAATCATCAAAGAAAAATCTATTAATTGAAAGAGTAACAAGAAAGCTGACCGTGGGTACTGGGAAGAATCTTCAAACTTCAAACTTGCGAATTGAGTGAGGAAGGTGAGTGGGCGGTTTTCAAATGAGGAAGGAGAGGGAGAGAGTGAGGAAGGTGAGTGGGCGGTTTTCAAATGAGGAAGGAGAGGAAGAGAGTGAGGAAGGTGAGCGCGAGTGAGGATGGTGACACGTGAGAGAGAAATGGGGGGCTGCACCTTTTGTATTCTCCGGGTTTTTTTTAGATCATATAATTGTGTCATATTTAAACGATAGCAACTGATTCCAATACTCCGTTGTCGTTATTAATTTTATTTACAATGTGAAGTATTTGGATTATAATATTTTTGAAAAAACTAATATTTGTCTGAATGATTACATCTCGAGGGCTAGCGAGATAAAAAAAAACCTCATCCGAACTCCTTTTATTATCAACAATTTCGGGGTCCCAGATCGCCTAGTTTATCGCCTTTAACGGGTTAAGAGGTGTGATAGAGGAGGCCTCGAAACCATGAATCACATTACTTTGCCACACGGGCTCCAGAATGATGTCCAGGGACTTGTATGGCCTGCCCGGGCCACCGAGGGGCATCTCGAGGCACAATAAGTGGCCTAGCCCACCTCGGCGGTCCGGGGAGGTCATACTGGTCCCCGCTATCGAAAGACCCTCGAAAAGCGCTGAGGAAAATTTTCTCACCTGGTCCAATGGAATCGAGACACCCCTCGGAAAGCGCTGAGGCAAAATTTCTCCCCCAATTCTCGGAAAGCAAAACTCGATGGCTATAATCGATATTTTAGGGGTCCCTTAGAAATTAAGCCCGAGAAGGTGAAATTTGAAAGTAAAATGGCTCACGGGACCCGATGGTTGACCTAAACCGTACGTAACTGGGTTGGGGTTGAGCATTTCTCGAGCCGAACCCGCGGCAATGGAAGTAAGGGGGCCGAAGGAGAAGAGAACGAGAGAGGAAAAGAAGGAAAAATGTTTCTTTGTGCGTATCCCCAAGACCCCCAAGCGCCACTATTCGAAGCACTCCCCTTGGGACTTGGCTTAGTCGGGTATCGCTACTTTGCCACACTAAGTGTACTTGGTCCAATGTAGTTGACCCGTTTCAGTTGAACTTGATTCCGATCCAGTTGCACTCTAACCAAAACGCCAAATCAAGACCCGGTTAACTGCTCAAAACGCTTCTCGCACACAACCAAAAACATTTTAAAAAAAAATCCTCCATAAATAATAAAATTAATTATTTAGCTCCAATATTAAATATAGAAACTCCAACTATTAACTACAAAAACATCTCCCAAAATCCATTTATAAAATAATCGTAAATAATTACGATAAATCCCTTGTATAGAAAAAATAACGATGTATTACATCTCACCACCCTTAAAAGAAATCTCGAAACTTGGAGTTACTACTCTAAGCTATAAAAAGTTTAGCGACTTTAGAGGGTTTAAAACACTTTAGGATCCGAGTGTCAAAGGACCCGATGGTTGACCCGAACTCGACGTAACTGGGTTCAGGTTAAGAATTTCCCGACCTAATAAAGCAAATACATGTTTTGGTGCAATAAAGCAAATAATTAATTTTGGTAATGATAATGGATTTTTTTTATACCGAAAATGCCCCTACCCATTTGATGTGACCGCTACGGCAAGGACTACACCTCGGACTTGGAATGTTTGCAACTTTAGTCTAGGGGTACAGGAAATAACTAGGGGTATTGGAAATAAAAAATTTAAAAATTCAAGGTTTTACACCAAACACATTATAATTGTCCTAACTCGAGGCATCACCAGGAGATAAACTTGTTTCAATAAAAAAATATATCCATAGTTTTAATTACAACATTGTTTCCATAGTTACAGAGAAACCTCTGCAAAATCTTGTATAATACTTTCAAGCAAAGCATTGTTAGCCGCTCGAGATACTTCCAGAGATTTCAAAAGTGCTTCCTTGTGCCTTGGTTCCATCGATGTGGGAGTAGTAGGAGGAGAAGTAGTCGGAGTAAGGGTACCTGTGGATGTAGAAGCAATGGATGGGGAAGGCAGCCTAACTGTAGGTGTAGAAAAACTACAAGCACCGGTCTCCTAAAAAAAATATGGGGACAATCTAGTGACTCGACCTGGAAGAAGCCTATACAAATTGCTGATGATTGTGGTTCTGCTAAGTCAAATCAGCCTAGAAGCTCACAAGGAGGTCATGGACGAGGCTCTTCAAACTCTGGAGAGTCTGAAAAGGAGCATAAAACTCAATCTCCATGGGGACAATCGAGTGAGTTTGGGAACAACACTTCAAAATGCGATGATGGGGGGTGTACGGAAAATGCCAATGATCAGGCAGGCTCCAACTGAGAGTCTACAAAGGAAGGTACTTTCGCTCTTGTTAAAGCTTCTACTTCGTGCCGTGCACGGGCCTTCATGCTTTGTAACAGTGTCGTGTCGTGCTCGTGCTTATAGCTATCGTGATTTGTACCGTGCCTGATATCCAAAAGGTAGACCCAGATCGTGTCATGTGCTCGTGCTTTGTCGTGTCGTGCCTGCCGTGCCTAAAGGTTTTTCAAGTATTTTCTTAATTTTTATCGTGCCATGTCGTGCCTAACCGTGCTCAACCGTGCTTTATCTTCTAAATTCTGGCCCGGGCCCAGTCGCACTCATTCGTGCCCGTGCTCGCCAATGCCCCACGGTTGCTGATGGGTGGATTTCAGAAAAGGCAAATGATCAGGCAGGCTCCAAAATTTGGGTGGACGAAAAAGTTGTGCATATCTAGTGACTAAACCTGGAAGAAACCTATCTGGGAGTCTAAAATGGAAGAGAATTTCGCTCTTGTCATAGCTAAACTTCTACTTCGTGCCGTGCACAGGCAATGCTCGTGTCGTGCCCGTGCGAGTGAGTTTGGCCTGGGCCTAGGCCCACTCATTCTTGCCCGTGCTCATGCACGTGCTCGCCAATGCCCAATGATTGCTGATGGGTGGAGTTCAGAGTAGGCAAATGATCTGTGGAGAGTCTGAAAAGGAAAATAAAACTCAATCTCCATGGGGACAATCGAGTGAGTCTGGGAAGAACACTTCAGCTAAACTTCTACTTCGTGCCGTGCACGGGCATTCATGCTTGGTAAAAGTGTTGTGGCGTGCTCGTGGGGTTCAGAAAAGAAAAATGATCAGGCAGGCTCCAAAATCTGGGTGTCCGAAAAAGATCTTCATAAAACTGAATCTTCATGGGGATAATCTAGTGACTCGACCTGGAAGAAGCCTATAAAAATTTCTTATGATTGAGGTTCTACTAAGTCAAATCAACCTAGCAGCTCACAAGGCGGTCATGGATGGGGCTCTTCAAACTCTGGAGAGTCTGAAAAGGAGCATAAAATTCAATCTTTATATCCGAGTGAGTCTAGGCCGGGCCCAGGCCCACTCATTCACGCCCGTGCTCGCCAACGCCCCACGGATTGCTGATGGGTGGAGTTCAGAAAAGGCAAATGATCAGGCAGACTCCAAAATCTGGGTGTCCCAAATAGATGTGCATAAAACTAAGTCTTCATGGGGACAATCTAGTGATTCGACCTGGAAGAAGCCTATACAAATTGCTAATGATTGGGGTCCTACTAAGTAAAATCAGCATAGACTCTCACAAGACGGTCATGGATGGGCTCTTCAAACTATGGAGAGTCTGAAAAGGAGCATAACTCAATCTACATGGGGACAATAGAGTGAGTCTGGGCCTGGCCCAGGCCCACTCATTCGTGCCCGGGCTCGTGAACGCCCCACGGATTGCTGATGGGTGGAGTTCAGAAAAGTCAAATGATCAGGCAGGCTCCAAAATCTGGGAGTCCAAAAAGATGTGCGTAAAACTGAATCTTCATGGGGACAATCTAGTGACTCGGCATGGAAGAAGCCTATACAAATTAGTGGTTAGGGTTCTATTAATTCAAATCAGGTTAGAAGCTCACAAGACAGTCATGGACGGGGCTCTTCAAACTCTAGAGAGTCTGAAAAGGAGCATAAAACTCAATCTCCATAGGGACAATTGAGTGAGTTTGGGAAGAACACTTCAAAATGCGATGATGGGTGGGGTACGGAAAATGCCAATGATCAGGCTGGCTCCAACTGTGAGTCTAAAAAGGAAGACAATTTCGCTCTTGTCATAGCTAAACTTCTACTTCGTGTCATGCGCGTGTCGTGCCCGTGCACGGGTCTTCATACTTTGTAACAATGTTGTGGCGTGCTTGTGCTTATAGCTGTCGTGATTCGTGTCGTGCCTGATATCCAAAAGGTAGACGCAGGTCGTGCCCCGTGTCCGTGCTTTTTCGTGGCGTGCCTGCCGTGCCTAATATTTTTTCAAGTATTTTCTTAATTTTTATTGTGTCGTGCAGTGCCTCACCGTGCTCAACCGTGCTTTATCTTCAAAATTCAGGCCCGGGCCAGTCCCACTCATTCGTGTCCGTGCTTGACAACGCCCCACGGATTGCTGATGGGTGAAGTTCAGAAAAGGCAAATGATCAGGCAGGCTACGAAATATGGGTGTCCGAAAAAGATGTGCATATCGATCTAGTGACTCAACCTAGAAGAAGCCTATCTGGGAGCGTGGAGCCATTTGCAAGGGGATTAATTTGAGCGTGGAGCCTCTTGTACCAATCAATGGCACCAGGATCGCCCTTGCAAAAACATCAGTTAATGGTTTAGGATCCAGGACCGTCCTTGCAAAATGATTCTAAGACCTCATTTTTGGAAATGTCGAATGATTAGAGTATTGTAAGACCCCGTTTTAGAATGTCTCAATTAATGGTTTTGGTCACAGTGTAGATGAAACACCGAATGATCAAAGTTTTTTTTTTTTTTTTTTTTTTTTTGGGTTCTTATTGTGGGGTGTCAAGTGACCACCTACATGAACTAACCACCACACAAAATTTAGTGACCCTACAGTTTTGTGAGTTGGTCCCAGTGATCAGGGTACATGTTCCTCCTCATGTATGGAAACGCTGAATGATCAGAGTATTCTAAGACCCCGTTTTAGGATGCCTCAATTAATGGTTTTGGCCATAGTGTAGATGAAACACCGAATGATTAGAGTATTTTTTTTGTGGTTCTTGTTTTGGGGTGTCAAGTGACCACCTACATGAACTAACCACCACACAAAGTTTAATGACCTTAAAGTTTTGTGAGTTTCTCTCGCACAAAACTAACTTTACTCGGTGGTTAGGGTACATGTTCCTTCCCATGTGCGGTATAACTTATCAATTCTTTATACACAAATTATTAATCTAAACCATTGATAACACCATCTCCTTGGGTAATTCACTGCGTCCTAATACAAGTTTGGGCCTTCACATTTACGCCTCGTGTCTCTCAAACCAAGGAATTGGTAAAGCTGAAATGTTGATTTTAGTCTACCCATTTGAAAGAGCTTCGTATACACATGTATTGCTCTCTAATCATTCCAAAATTGAGTGTCACTTTTTCCCCATTTTTTATTTTACATCATTTATACTAAAACCTTTCTCTTTTAAGCTCTCCCTTTTATCATCCTGATAAGAGTCTAAAATATAACCGGCTAAAATTTTTCACTACTATTAAAAAAAGAACGAGTAAGAAGGCTTATTATTATTATTATTATTATTATTATTATTATTATTATTATTATTATTATTATTTCTTGGAAAAATAGCTTTCTTCAAGAATAAGCAAAGCTCTTTCACTACAAACCTCCACATTTATATAATAAAGACAAAAAAACAAAAGTCACTCAGCAATTTATTAATCGTTTAGACTAATTATTTTTCGCCTTACCTGGTTACTCCACTATTGTGAATTGAGGTGCTAGTTTTTGAAAAACCATTTTGACCCCGCAAAAACCATCTCCTTGGGCAGTTCACTGCGCCCTAATACAATTTTGGGCCTTCACATTTACGCCTCGTGTCTCTCAAACCAAGAAACTGGTAAAGCTGCAATTGTTGGTTTTAGTCTACCCATTTGAAAGAGCTTCGTACATGTATGGCTCTCTAATCATTCCAAAAATGTGTATCATGTTTTCCCCATTTTTAATTTACATCACCTATGTTAAAACCTCTCTTTTTTAAACATTCCCTTTTATCATCCTGATATGAGTCTAAAATATAACCGGTCAAAATTTTCCACTGTCATTAGAAAAAAGAACGAGTAAGAAGGCCATAAAGAAGATAAATATAATGACTCATAAAAATTAAGGGTTACATAATCAAATCAACTGGCTGTTACAAAATGGAGCAAAGTTATCTCTCTTTTATCATTCTCGTATGAGTCTAAAACATAACCGGCCAAAATTTTCCACTAGCGTTGAAAAAAAGAGAGTAATAAGGCCATTAAAAGGAGAAAGGGTTACACAATCAAATCAAGGGTCGTTACAAAATGTTACAAACCTCCACATATTATGTAAATAATCTCTTTAACCTTTTTCAAGAATAAGCAAAGCTCTTTCTTTTATCATTCTCGTATAAGTTTAAAACATAACCGGCCAAAATTTTCCAATCAAAAAACATTACAAACCTCCACATTTATATAATAAAGACAAAAAAAATAGTCACTCAGCAATTTATCAATGGTTTAGATTAATTATTTGTGTAAAAAAGTGGATAAGTTAAATAAATAATGATCTGATAAACATAGTGTATTTTTTAAAGAATAAATAAATAAATGAATCAAAGTAGTGCATTTATAGTATTCCAATCTTTTCTTTTTCTTTTCTTAATTCAACAATGGCTCACATTTCACCCTAATAAATTTTCCAACATCCTCTATCTTCATTTTTTTTGTTTTTGTTTTGGCTCGTCTTGTTGTAAAAGGTTTTGGTCCAATTGAAATCTCAGCTCACTAGGCCACAAATGGATCCGGAAGACACCGACCCGCCACAATAGGTCCAATTGGGCAGGCCAGCAAATTACTCACCGAGATCCGCCCAGGTCAGCAATCTTCGTTTCTAAAAATTGCAGCACCCATTTTTCACTCCCTCCCCCTGTTTCTCTCTCATTGCTTTCAATCCCTTCATCTTTTACTGCTCTGTGCTCTCCGCAAAATTAGATTCAGGATTGGAATCTATGGAAACTAGGATTTGGATTCAAATAAGAATTGGTGTAACTGACGATGTAGACACCATTTAATCAACAGTCCCTATTACTCCATCAGTTGTTTATATCATTATCAAGTTACAATTTTACTTAGAGAAGCACGTAACCAAGTGTGAGATCTCGCTAATCGCTCTCTCTATTAAACTCCTGCAATATGTCACAAAGACCAAAACAAAAAAGAAAAAACAAAGTTTTCTAAAATTTTATGAGGTATTGAAAGGGATTAATTAGAGAGATTTTGGAGGAATTAATTGGAGATTAGAGGATCTCATCACCTCATTTTGGTGGCGCCTTATCCTACTACCTCTTTTGATACCATCTCACATGGGTGGTCGTCGGCCAAGCATCAAAACTAAACTTCTTAGACCCATAATTTATAAACTTATCCATAGCGTTAAACCTTAAAACTTAGGCACCGTTCATTGTTGAAATTTTGAATCATAAAAGAAGTGTTACTTTTGGATTTTGTCCCTATGCATTTTTGTTAATCACAACAGGTGGTCTCAAGATGAAGCGCCTCTGCTGACGTCATGTTTGTTTATAAAGGTGATCTCATACTTGTTTTTTTAATTAATATACAATTTTTTTTTTTTGATTCGTAAATTTAGAGGTTTATTGACACGTTTCTCCAAATTGCTAGGTGTGTTGTGTGCAAATTATTCTGATGCAACTTGTGAAGTCCCTCCCTCCATATGATGGTTTATGAGATGCTCCATGAACTCTAAAATGTTATTTTGTTGTTCTGATAGTGAGATTGTGAATGCTGAATCTTTTTTGGGCCATTCAAGTGTCAGGTTTCTTCGTCGAACGTTGTTGAGACACTCAAAGAAATTGATCGAATTAGGTTCCAAATTCCAATCATGTACTCTCAAACCAAACAAGTATAGGGTTCGTTTAAGGTGTACAACTTTCGTTTCTCCATCCTTGGAATCATAAAAATCATGCTATGGTATCCGATTGTCTTTTAGTGATGTGCTCTTACCACTAAAGTCCATATAACGAGTTAAATTAACTATGCGGAAATTATTAAAGTTTGTAAGTTTTGACTTTAAAATATTAAATTTTTTTTTTGGTGCAATCAAAATATTAAATTTTAGGAGAATGATACATCCACTCACGGGGTTGGCAACCAATTACCTTATTGTATCTATATCTCTCCTCTATTTTTACAATTCTCTCTCATCTATTTTCAAAAGAATAATTAAAGCAGGAGAGAGATAGACACAATTTTATAGTGGGTTGACCACCCACTGAATCAACAAAACATTTTCCTAAATTTTAAAGATATTAAAAAACTTCGATCTTCCATAAATGATATGAGCGACTATCATAATTCAAGGGTATAAAGGCGTTTCATCCATACCTAAATCTAATGTATACTAAAATGCATATAGAGAAGGGACAATGCTCGAGCTAGTACTGCCTCATTTGTAGTGATGTGGATGCATTGGGACCTAATAAATATTCTCAGTTTTAGAAAGAAAAAAAAAGGCTAGAATGAAACTAACATGGATGCTAATTGCAGCCTCATGCATTCCCCAATCTAAATATGACACATGTACTTACAAAAGGAAATAGTTTTCTTTTTCTGCTTTTTTTTTTCTTTTATAAGTGCTTGTGTGTCATATTTTAATTGGGAGGTGCAAACTGCATCCTCAAAATAAGGTTGCACATTACTTTATCCTTTCGTGAGCCGATCTGGTGTTAACAGGATTAACCTTGACCCAAAAAACTTAGGTGAACTTGTGATTAAACAACAAAAATAATGCTGCGCGTCACTCACGAAAAACTAAATTTTGACCAAAGAGAAGGTATGGTAACTTGAAGCATTTGAGTTGGATGGCAAATACTAGCAATCAACCTCTAATGATGTCACTGAAAACAAATAACGTGTCAGTTCAAGGAAGGGGTAAAAGGCATTTTCATGCTGTTGTGACTTGTGAGTAATGCATTAATTGGGCGGTTTTCCACTTTGGGTTGACAACTTTTCTTGCTACTAATGTTTTAAATTGTGTGAATGTTTGGTTTTCAAACTTTCAACCCTATTAATTTCAAAGTTATGTTGAAACAATATGATGGTTGTTATCAGAATTTGGAGTGTAGTGAACTAGATAATGATACTGTGACCCTTAGGGCTATGACTCAATTAGTGGTTTTATATCCTGTTACGCATTCCACGTGACTGGTCGTTGGGGTTGAAGTGTGGATGATGCATGCAAACTTTGGACCTCTTGGCTCAGGCTCTCTTCAATAAAATGGTCAACATATATCACTATATATGCATAGAAAAAGGATCGCGTATACTTGAACTCTCCAAATGGCGAAACCTTGCCCAACAACACGACTTCCACAAAAGGTGTTACTGTTGAACTCTCTTCACCGAGAGGGAGGGTGGCGAAGCTGTGAATTCTGTTATAGCCACATCAAACAAGAGAACGGTACAGTAATGTCTATGAGCACATCTAAACAGTAGGGTTTACAAAGCATATGGATTATGAGAAAACCCTGCTAACGATATTACAAATGTCACAAGTATGCTTCGATCAATATGAAGTAAATGTATTACCAGTATAAATGAACCACAAATACATAATACTCCCGTAACAGGACGTTGCATTACGGTGTCTATGACCAGGAATGCAATTCCCTGGCATACATTACATTCTTCTAATAAGTGCGTCTCACATCCATAAATTACGCCAAAAAAGAAGACTTTTGGCAACCTATTTATATTTATGGAAAAAGAACACCATATCTAAGGTCAAGCACTACAACCCTGAAAACTACCGTCTGATAAAGACGACTTACAAAGTATTTTATTTAATGAAAGCACTCATAGATGGCAAGGCTTTCTCTTGAACTGTATATGCACAAAGTGAAATGTTAACGATTCAAATAAACGATAAATACCAGACCGAGGTTAGAAAATAAATCTGCCTAGCAGGGCGGATAAAATTTGCAGCTGCCTTGTTTCAGACTCCCATGAAAGCTCGGGCTTGGGATTCCCAATGTTGCTTCGCTTGCTTAATCCTCTCTGCTCTCTCTGACTGAAGTCTCTCTTCCCAGTAGTCATGGCACCTGTACACATACCGAAACATAAGAATTGTGGACTCATAAACAGCGACAATCGTTCATCGGAAAAACATTTTTAAAAACATTTGCTAGAATGATCGCGCCATAGGCAAACAATTGTCTTACGATCAATAAGAAGGCCTAACGAAAATTATCAGATCAAAAGTCCGAAGAACATTATTAAGTCCTAAGGCAGGAAAGGAGGGCCAGCCGTAGACCTCCATCTTGGAACCCACTAGTGAAGTTAGTACCCCAAGTTGGGACTAAGCGAACCACCAACTCACTACCGTCAGTAATAAAAAACTAGCTAGGGCAGAAGTAGCTACTATAGTATGGACCTGGTCATGAGGGTTGAAAAAAAACAACCTAAACTATGTTGGGTTTGATATAACCCGATTCTGAGCAGGAAAGTAGCTCGCAACTTTCTTTCTTTTTTTCCGGAGGTGGGGGCAGGGTTGTTAAAGAGCAGGAAACCTGCACACAAATTACTATAAGAACAAATAATATTTCATATTGAAGCATACTTTCGGCTCAGTAGAATATTCAGCTCCTCCAAGTGGACAGCGGCTTCACATACTCCAGCCTGAAATCAACGGCAACTGAATCAGGAAACATACAAGAATTTTTATGTACTTATCCAAGAAGCGAGTTGAATACATTTAGGCACATGGAATAATGATGACTTCATAGGTCTATTTAGTATAGTATTGAAAGCAAGGGTCAATAAACAAATGAAGTTGAGAAAAGAATGTCATGCACTACCACTAATACAAGTATAACAAAGTAGGCTCTTGATTGTTCTGCAGGGTCGACCTATTTTTTACGGAAACTAAACTATGCCCTTAGCCTCTTAATGCCCAAACAACCAGCCTATGGGCCATGGGGCAAAGAGAAATTTGGTTTATATAGTTCCTTTGACTAATAGACAGAGAATCTGTTCCTACCAATAGAAAAGAACCCTGAATTTGCAATATTACTTGAATATTACTCCCTTGTCCATTTCTAATGGAGCCAAAGAGATTCACTACTCTTTGGCTTCGGAAGATAATAAGCTATATCTCAATGGCTCATCATATTGTATGCATTTCTTATTTATTATAAAGTTGCAGATGGTTGTCGCTCTTCGGATGAAGGGTCAAATGGAAACATTCTCTCTATTTTCATAGGGGTAAAGCTCCTACGACCGACCCCCCCCCACCCCGCCTAGGCCCAAGCCTCTTTGGAAGTATTGGAGGCGGGCCAACGTTGAAATTGATGTTGATTTGAATACTATTGCCTCTTTTCCAAACTATTACTTGCCTCTAATGCTGGTTTTTTCTACTCTCAAGTTTTCAGGCCGTTTCTTAATTGACAACCACAAAGTGAGAAAATAATAGAGGAATTTAAAATTACCTCACGGCATAGAGGGCATTTCTCCTTTGGAGAAGCAGCCTGAAGTCCATCAACAATAGTCACTGATGCAGTAGAGCAGGCACAAATGTAGCAGAAGATATGGCCACAAGTAAGAGCAACAGGGTCAAACACTGTGTCCTGTTTAATGGAGGAGAAAACAACATCAAATCCCTTGATAAGTTAAGTGCAAAGGGTAAAGAGTAAATATAATAGCAGTAAATTACCAACCCTTACTCATATTGGAAATACATGAGCAATAAACTACTATTCATCATTTGAAGAGAGCAGGACACAAATATTATATTGATGGATTTATATATGGTTTGAATAATGTCAAAGGCAGCTTGTTACAGAAAGAATGGAATGAGTATCACTGCTACTATAGGATAACAAAATCCCTACAGAGCATTAAATAATTAGATTCTTTCATTTCCCCAAGAAGTATATAACGGGCAAATACAATGAAGATTAGTGCAGTTTAAAAGCTCTCGAAGCAATATCCAAATACTAAAAACACTAAAAATACAAATAAGAAATTTGTAAATTAATTGGAGTTGAGTCAAATTCCCATAAGAAAGCATACAGCTATTTGCAAATAAATAATAGGTGAAGCGTTACGGATAAGCATTGTTGAAAGAGAAACTCGACTTTATTTGCTTCTCTCTAAGAACCGACCAAATTCAAATATTTAAAGACAGTATTTGACCAAGCAAACAGATTGTTAGCAGTAACTCTTATGGGAAGGTAGCAAATCTAACCTTCACCTAACACATACCACTTTCAGCCTAGTCAACAAAGTGTTACATTATAACCAAATTGAATGCAGAGGATAAAGGAGAATAATTTTTATGTTCTCTTAAGATAAGAAAAGACAAAGATAAGCATTGCATGACTTGTAATTAGCTATAAGAATTCATTATGACATTGGAAGATTATGCGAAGTCTTCTAGTAGCAAGTTACAACTTGTCGTGGCCTCACAGTTAGGCAACACTCATTCTGACCTCCCCAGACCTGCAACAGCCCAATTTCACTGACCATATTGCAAGGTCAGCACCCAGAGCAGGAGGATCATACAAGATCAGCTTCTTGAAAATGTTTCTTGCTTAGGAGGTTTTATGAAGTAACATGAGGACAGTCAGACAGCTGTAATAATAATGATTGAAGAAGTCAATACTTCATTATCGACATGGATAAAGACTGAAAACCAAGTAACTGGTTGTAAACATATGACTCAACTTGCAATTAAATCATATGTTGCCTTAATCAATGGCATAAACAGAGAGAAATGTGAAACTAAAGGTTCAGATACAAAGGCAACCCCCCTCCCCCCAAAGAAAACACACACAACATATCCCAATACCATACCAAAGAATTATTCCGGTGCCCCTTAGGCTCCCCGCTGGTTGGGGAAGAGGGTCATAAGTATCCTAGAAATTATAGACCTTTTACTGCAAATCTAATGCAACATCAAGAAGCACAAAATAGTTTATTGACTCATGTTTATTTAGTCCATACAGCCACGCAATTTTCAATACTCAATGGTGACTCTTTGAACTCCGCTACAAATGGACAACTCTTACACTTAGATCAAAGAAAAATAAGAGAAGATAACTAAATTTGAGATGAACACATTAATATAATCCAAGAAAAGCCGCTATGGTAAAGATTAGATGATATGTATACTCACCAAACAAATAGAGCAAGTCAAATCTACATCAAGCTTCACAGAATCAAAAAGCTCACAAGTCAGTGTCGGCTTTCCATCAGTAAATTTGAGAGAGCAGCCGTCGAACAATTTAGCCGCCTTTGTTTTCTTTGCTTTCTTCTCCCTTAAGTTGATGTGGAAAGCCATGAGCTCACAAAGCCACGGAGATTGGAGGATCTCAACATGCATACTCTGCGCTTGTGATTTGAATGCTTGACCTTGCTTAGAGTAATGAATCTGTAACACACATGTAATCACATTATCTTAAGAACCAATTTTACAAGCTTTAACAGTTTAACAGAATCCTATAGATTATTAAGCGAGAAGATTCTACCTTATCATACTTCTTAAGAATTTTCCGAACTGCAATAGCGTTGATCATGGCATAGGTGACAAGGTCCTGCCCCTCCTGAATCAAGGAAACATGATCCTGCTTGCCTTTACACCATACATAATACTTCTTTATGCCTTTTGCTAAATGTAAGTCCATCAACTTCTGAGCACGCTGGTTGAAACAACCTACTACATCAGCCATTTCCTTGAGAAGAGACGGGAAAAATGTCCCATCACATACTACAAATTTGGAATCTCGTCATTAGGGATTGATCAACAATAACTTCAAAAAAATTGCCCTAAATTCAAATTCCACAATGCTTAATACTTCAAATTGGCAACAAAAAGAAATTCTCGATTAAGTCCCACATGAATTTGTTGGTTCTAATCATCTTAGACGACGACATGAATATCCCGCCGGAGCGGGGTCTAGGGAGGTCCAGATGTACGCAGCCTTATTGATAATTATTACCTTGAGTATGATTGCATAAGATTGAAGGCTCGAAGCAAAGAAACCGAAAATGGCAGATGAAGTAAAGTTTAATATAGGTAATAGACAAGATAACCATACTAAAATTGCAAGACACCTGAATATCATTATACAAGATTATCCAGATTCCAAATTGAGACAGAGCAAAATATATGAGGACTTGCACATTTGTAAATTACATCAAAGATCAAGCAAAAAAAGCTATTACATTCCACAAATGCAAGCATGGACAATTCCAAAATCTGCCAGAACATGAATTTCCAGAATCCAACTTAATTCATGACAACAAAGTTCTGTAACTCTATAAGCTAAGCCTATAATGGTTTAAATTTTAACCAAAAAAAAAAACACAGCTTTGGTACTGTAGGAGAGGAACAAGAATACCATGCATTAAGAAACAGATGCTTGTAACCACAAATTTCTAGAAATAAGTCTTTTGATCCAATATGTTCAAAACAATACTCAAAACAAATGACGCCAAAACATTAAGGCGGGTCATTTGAAGGTTCAAATCTACCCCAAAAAAAAAAAACAGTAATCTTAATTGTACAACTAATCATCAAAAGATGGCTAAATGTATTCCATTCAGCTCCAAAAATATTTTAAAAAAATATTATAAAAAAATTCAAGCTTCAAAATTTAAGTAAATGCAGATATACAATGAGATTTTAACCATAAAAATTAAATTTTGATTTAAGGGGAATTTAAGAGATTACCTGGGCATTCATGTGGGCAATTTCCATCAGTAAGAGTGCCATTTTCAGAAGAATCATGAGATTCAAGGTCTTGTCTACATTTCTTCAGAATTTTCTTCAATTTTTTTATTCCAACACCTGGTAATTCTCTCTCCATCCCTTGCATGTACTCCTGGTATGTCTTGCAAAACTTCATCTTTTTTTTTATTGATTTTCCTTCTAATCTCTTCAGAAATTGAGAAAAAACGTAAAAATCAGCCTAGAATAAATCGACCCAGTATTTGAATAAACCTCAACCTTGATTTTCTCTTCCTAACTATCAGATAGGAAGAACACGAATACATAAGAAATTGAAGAATTTGATGGGTTCGTTTCTCAAAAAGGTTGGATTTTTTTTATTTTTTTTTTCTGTAGAAAGAAAAGTTTTGATTTTTATAAGCTTTTTTGGTAATATAACAATGGTGAAGGTGAAAGGACTGTTTGGCTTTTAAAAGAGAAAATGTCAAATTGGATCTCAAATTGCTTCGGAGGATTTATAGGAAGTGGTTTTCGTGAGAGAGAATTTTTTTTTTGT
The DNA here is from genome assembly GCA_038025085.1 of Tetragonia tetragonoides. Lineage (NCBI taxonomy): Eukaryota > Viridiplantae > Streptophyta > Magnoliopsida > Caryophyllales > Aizoaceae > Tetragonia > Tetragonia tetragonoides. The sequence continues at coordinate 14,227,163 of CM076142.1, read as the reverse complement.
TATTATATTATTGATATTTTATTATTTATGGAAATTCATTTTATTGATTTGTTATCCGAAAAAGGGTGAACCCGCGTTCATAAGTTTGAACGTGATCTTAAGAGCTTGTTTGGGAGTTGGAGGATGGAGGGGAAGGGAGGGGAATGAGGGGGAAATAAAAAGTTCACCTTGTTTGTCGGTTTTTTTAAAGAGAAGAATGAAGGGGAAGAGTTCCCCTCCATTCCCCTTCATTAACTCAATTTTTGTTCCTCCCAAATTGGGGAGGAATGGAGGGGAAGGGGAATTTTTAAGTGACTGTAGTCGGATCTCCTCCATTCCCCTCCCTTTGCCTTACTTAAACTCTCAAACAAGGTGAAATATTTCACCTTCATTCTCCTCCCTTCCCTTCCCTTCCCGTCCCCCTCATTCCCTTCCTTCCCCTTCCCACCCAAAACTCCCAAACAGGCTGTAAAGGGATCAAATGAGGAGGGCAGAAGAAGCAAATCTCGGGAGATTAAGAGACTAGACATTTTTCATTGGACTTTCAGTTATGGTGATTTTGTATTCCCAAAAGTAATTCAACATCTTTTTGTATTCGAATATATAGTCTTTCCAAAGAAATAATATTCTAAAAAAAAAGGAAAAAAAATTGTATTTAAGAAAAAGGGATATAAAATTTTTGGAAAATCGCATATTAATGGTTAATTTACTCACCGGTGGATCTAGGTAACGGGTCGAGTCTGGCTGGGTAGGCCCATTTAATAAATGGGTTGGGCGGGGCTGGGTCAGTAATTATTTAGAACGGGTCGGGTCGAGTCATGGTTAGGTTGGCCCATTATGGCCCGTTAAGTATTAATAGTGTTTTTTGCAGTAATTATAGTGACTAGCTTTAAACAAAACAAAAATGGTCTCTCAATTTATGAATTTTTTTTTTTTGATGGGAAAATTTATGAAATTAAAGAAAAGCAAAGTTTCATATTTCAAGTAAATTGGAGCAGTAGTGGCGGCCCTTCAAAACAGAGAAGCTTCATCCATCCATGCCTTCCCTACTTTTCAAAACTTCGTCGTTCTTTTTCTTCTCGATTTTCTCTCTTCTCATCTTCACAATCCCCCATTCTGCCACTCTCTCTCCTCACCTTCACAATCCCGACTCAGCCACTCTCTCTCACTCCTCACCCTCAATCCCCCACTCTCTCTCCTCACCCTCAATCCCCCACACACTCTCTCTCACCCTCTAATCCCCCACACACTCTCTCTCTTCACCTTCACAATCCCTCCACACTCTCTCCTCACCTTTCACACGCCATTTTCATTGTTATTGCCCAAAGAGAGGGTGAGAGGCCAGGGGAGAGGTGAGAGGAGAGAGAGGCAACTGGTGAAAATGAATATTGTGAAAATTATGGCCCGGTGATGACCCGGTTATGGCTCGTCTAATTTTAAGACTGGCCGACCCGTTTTAACCCGCCCAGTTAACTGCGCAGATGGTTTGTGGCCCAGTGGCAACCGGGTCGGGGTGGGGCGGCTGTAGAATCCCCACCCATTTGCCCAACTCTACCCACCAGGTAGTCTACTATGTATTTTAGAATGACACGACGAAATAGATTGTGACAAAATGTAACATGGAGATGACAAAAAGAACAAGCCTAAACTCACCGATATCATCAATACTATAACATAACTTCCAACAATAATGGCTAATGCAATTCTTAGAAGCTTAATAACCAACATGATATATTATAGATATAATATAGAATGCATTATATTTACTGATATTTGTCTTTTTGATTGTCCTTAACTTTATAATCTTGTGTTTCATAAGATCTTATGCAGAATCTTCAATACCTATATGTTCTGAGTCATAAAGATAAATCTTTTGTAATTACAATACATAACGAAAGTAAATTAATGCTTATGAATAACACATGTATATATTTAGCTGCGGAGTACTAGAAAAGAAAATATAAATAAATTAAAAAGGATCGGAGCATTTGACCCAACGAATAAACTCCAACTTGAAACGACTTGTACTCAAGATGAAACATTATTTGATAATTTTTATTTTTTTGGTGCGGATTATTTGATATCTAATAATTTATCAAAGAGTAATTGAATGAGTAAGCGCGGTTGGAGTTTGAGAAGGTTATCACCACCAATAGTGAAGATTTTAGTGTTGTTCGCTTGTTTAGGGAGACTGAAGACCAAAGATAGATTAGTGAAATTTAGATTTCAATGTGTATCAGACTTGTGGTATGTGTTTTAATTGTGACCATCTTTAATTCACTGTTCCTTTGCATGAGAGATCTAGAATAAATGGTTAGATTTATGGGTTTCATAGGTGAGGTGCTCTAAATAACATGAGAGCCTTTTTTTATCAGTTTTGGATCTAACTTTTGAAAAGTCCATATTAATGTCTTGTTTGTTGTAGTTTGGTTAATTTGGAGGGAGAGAAATGAGAAATATTTGACGGGGGATGGTGTAGCGACAATTATATGTTTTATTTGATTTGAATGAGGCTGGCCGGGGTATGGATGAAAGGATAATACCAATCATTTCCCTTCTCACCCATTGAAATATGACGAGTTCCTAGTTGCCTAAAGGTGTTTGTTCCATTATACGCTTGCAAGGATGCCGTAAAATGGGAGCCTCCTCCTACAACGTTTCTATAATGGAGCATAGGGGAGCAAGACGTCAACTAGAGGAGTGCTGAGAGACTAAAACGGTAAATTTAGATGTTTATTTCCATGTACAATACCATTAGATGAGATTAAGGCAACATAAAATGTGCAATCTTAGAGTCTTTATCTAAAGAGTGTCTATATCATTTTGGTTTAATCATCGAATCCGACTCGACAAATGCAATAAATTGGTATAATTCCATGGCTAGAGGTCCTTAGGATGCTAGGTTCGAGCCAAACTTCATTAGGCGTTCGATGAAAATGGGCCCGATGTTCTCCATAGTCCATAGATCTTAGAGTGCTAATGTAATAGCGGATGCCCTAACCAAGCGCAAGGGATTAATAAAAGTGAAGATTTTGTAGCGCGGTTCTAGTTGGAAGAATGTTTTCACTACTACGTTAACTTTACAAGGTTGTACAACGGAAATTTGTACATTGTAAGTCATGGTCTAAGAGCTTTGAATAAGTTTTGACTTCAGTTTCTGTTGAATATATGGTTGTTGGTTCTGATGCTCCGCAAGATGATGGGTCCTCTACTTTATGTGTTGAAATAGACGTGTATACTTTATTAGAAGAGCAATGTGTTTGATTTTGTCGGAGCTTGCCATTTTGCTATAACATAGCTAATTCTTTATTCTCTTTTGCCACATCCAATCCAAGTAAATGATTGCAATTTTCTTCTCAATTCTTCCTAAATAGTAAATATGAAGCTTTTGAGCATTGTTAGGATGAATGTTAAAATGGATATGAGCAGTGTATTCATATGAGAGCTTCTCTTTCGGTAGCTCTTCTAATATTTTTATAAGAAGATACACTGATTATAAAAAAAAAAACTAATAAACTATACACCATTACTTTAGGTACACTACTTTTGACTGGATCACATGCGTCAATATAGTAATAACTCCAAAATTATACTCGTACTTAGCACCCTCTCTAGTAACAAAAATAAGGACAAAAGGGAAGATAAAAGCATTTTAAATTTGGCAAAGTAGTGTCATGTTTTGCCAAATTTTAAAACCACATGTCGAATTTTGAGTCATCAAGGACAAAGGAGCCATCAATAGAATGGCCCGCCATCTAGGGAAGTTATTTTTAATGGAGTCTGGCGGGAAATATCCGCAAAATGCATATGTGGTGATATGCGACATCAATCCGAATTCCGATCCATTTCGTCTCACCACAAGCTTGCATTGTCTACAACTCTACACTCTCCAATATAATCCCATAGACATAAAACTAACCAATGCATGTCTTATGTTGCTATCTTCTGTCTCATCCGGACGCTTGTTTAGTGGGAATAAAAGGTGGGGATAATGATTAGAATATTAGTTTTTTCTAAAATTTCATGTTTGATATAAGACATGGAGAATAGAGAGGGGATAGGGATAGGGATAGGGATAGAGATAGGGATAAAACCTATAATTCTACGTTATTAATTCCATAAGAGGGCTGGTAGTTGGAGGTGTGAATATTGTTTTTAAAGTCAAATTACATGTCCATAAAAAATGAGTACAGATTTGTCTCTCCTTTTTTTAATGGCATTTGGTAAACTAATTTTATAATCCCCAATCTATTCCCAAATATAATTTCCACATAACAAACAAGGTAATGTGATTAATTATACAAATAAGGCAAGACAAATTCTAGGCTACATCTAAGAGGAGCCAACTTGAGTACACTCACAATGAAGTAGCGGGTGTCCAAGAATGAAGTAGTGTGTGTCTATGATAAAGTCTACTACATTTTTAAGAAAAAATTAAAAATAAAAATATTGTGAGAGGGTGTGGCCAAATTGGCTACACTTAGGTGTAGTGAAGAACCATTGCAAGGTAATGGAATTAGCTATACAAATTTTGTCTCCCCATTTTTTGTTGGAATTTTGCTAAAATTTTATGTTTTGCAGTTTTTTTTAGAAATTATTGCTAGAATACCCTAATAATTTAGCTTTGACACCCATATTATTAGTTTTCTATATCCGTCAAAGTAACTTTGAAACATGAATAAGGCTTCGTACTTTTCAACCGGATAAAATTGAACTGAACTGAAGTGATTTGTTTTAACTCGATCTTAACCACTTTAAACTCGTCCAAACATATTCAATATTGGACTGATTTGAAACTATGCTTTGAGATATTTCTAATGACATAATTATCATCATGAATTAAGTTCGAAATAAATAGTTATCTGAGTGATAAAGTTACATATGAACTGAACTGAACTGAGGGTGTGTTCTTTAGATTTTACCCGGTCAGTTCATTTCAGTTGAGAGGTGGTCTCATGTCAGTTCAATTATATTCAGTTCAATTCAGTTTAGAAATATATTTTTTGTTTCAAATAGAAAGTGGAGTTCGATTCAATTTAGTGGTGATTATTTCAATTTAAGTGTTCATTTCAGTTTAATGATATTGAACTCAAGTTAATTCAATTTAATTTGATTTAACTCTAAAAAATACACCCCAAACTGAATTTAAGTAAAATTAAACTAAGGCATCACTTGTTTACGAGTCCCACAGTAACTTTGAAAGTTGATGTCTGCCACTGTCTCTTTGGCTTTGGTTGCAATTTATAGTGGCCTACTCCTCCCACAGAGTTACAGACATAGTCCCAGGCAGTCGGCACTAGCCATGGTTCTTATTTAAAGTGTGTAATTCCTTGAGTAATCAATCTTTTTCTTGATTGATGAGTTTAGGTTTTTTTTTTTTTTTTTTTTTGTTGTTAAATATGTGCTCACAAACACAAGTTAAGCCTAATCTTTTTCATTTTGCATGAGTGTATCGTGTGGATGTGGGCACCAAAAGAGCGAACCATGAGTTGCCAATGTCACGAGAGTGACGACATTCATGAGTTATCGAGGTCAACAGTACACCTCAAAGTACAAATCAAGAAAGTGTGGTTGAGTGGTAGGGACTTATCTATCCTTAACCAAGGTCGAGGGTTCGAATCTCGCCTTGGGTATGGAGCAGCTTTAAATTTCTTGGCCAGAAGTTCCATCCTTTGAGGTGCCTACAAGCCAGCACGGGGGAATAGTCACTGTGGTTGACGGTGAATACCCTCGTGAACCAAAAAAAAAGTACAAACCAAATTATTTTTTTGAGTGAAAAAGTACAAACCAATTAAGCATTACAAATGACTTGGCTTCTTAATACAATAGTTAATTGATTTTAATCATGAATCATGATATCGTAGTAAAAATTTATATGATCGAATACAATCTCGTAAAAGTACTTTTTCCACAAATTTAATGATATTTTTGTGTAAATCAAAATAATATTTAGCAAAGCAATATAATGGTTAAAGTTGGCAAATATTGCACTTAATTTTCGTCGACACAAGTAAACTTGACTTTAGAAAAACGTAAAAAACATGTCCCTGGCCCGGAACCATTTTCTGATATGGGTTTGTTTTGCAAAACTACTTCCCACATCAGACTATGATGAGAAATAACTTCTCACTATGGTGTCCTTGTAAGCTCGTGACTGTTGTTTTTTTTTTCTTTAATAAATGTAACTCACCAACCCTAAAGGCGACTTTATTGAGGAAAACTCGCCTACTTCGAAGGTCATTTTACGTAAGATGGTATTGCCGATTATAATTTCTGACAAAAAAAGTTGTCATCTATATGAAAATAACAACTATGATCTACTGAACCTTTTCCACCTTCAACCCAATTTTCTTGTCTTATTACTAGCTCAAATATTTGATTACTATACTTAATCATCCTTCGTGATCGATAAACAAAAGGATTGAGAATCGGTTGGTGGAGGAATTGCAAAAAAAAAAAAGGGTCCTCGACTGTTGCCAACCGTAGAGCAATGTCGGACAAAATCAATTTAATTGCATTTAGTATTTGTTTTGATGTTATTAATAATATCTATGGTTCTTGGATATCTTCATAAATCTCGCGAAAAATCATTGCCTAGGTATGGCCATAAATGACACAATAGAACGTAATCGACATACATGAACTCTGCTCAACACAATAAGTCGTGAGTTTGTTCCATGCCTAAATCAACCCTTAAAATAAGACAACACGATACAAAATATAGCAGTTATATACATAATAAGACACCACACAACATAGTTTCCAAATACGTAAATATGACACAAACATGACTCGAAACCATTTCAGATCACTTTACATAGAGTATCAATGGCAATAAAGAACTCCAACTCGTATTCCCTTCGTAAATTTATTATGGGCCCTATCCTATAAAACAGGATCAGGACCAAAATCGACTAGATGAACAACACCTTAACTAACTTTATACATACACTAATCAATGGAACTTTGTCCACTTTTTTATTTTTTATTTTTTATACATACACTAATCAATGGAACTTTGTCCACTTTTAGAACACGGAACCTAGTCTTACAATGAACTACTGGCTCCCAAATGCCAAGGCGAATTTCAAACGTGTAGAATTTTGTTACATTAACATTATTTGTCTCATCTTATTAGGAGTGTGTGGGACCGTTTCAGCAAATTCTCATTTCTGGATCCCTTTTTTTCTAACTTAGGGAAATCCAGTGGCGGATTAGAAATCAATTTAACAGAGTGCGTTGTCTTTTAGCACATAAGACACCATCAAAATATTATCGAAGTCAGAGTATTTATGGGTAGTAAGTAATGGGCTCCTGGCTTAGGCTCGTTCTTTTCCTCGATTTCATGCTATATTCTGTTCCGTTTTGTTTCGTTTCAATTCGTTTCATTTCGCGTCGCATTCTGTACTTCATTTTGTCTCATCTATTTTTGAATTATTCGCGCCACGGCGTTCCGTTCCGTTCTGTTCCAATCCGTTCTTTTCCATTCCGTTCCTCACCGTCCCGCACCATTCCGTTGAAGAGAACAGGGCCTTAGTGGTTGAGAGTTAAAAATGAGAGTGTGTTTTTTTTCCACTTATTTTCACTAATTGGGTAATGTGTTGATGCTAATTCATATTGATTGTGTAACATCTTGCCACTAATTATCATTGATTGGGTAATATCTTACCACTGAATTGCATAAGATTCTACCACTGATTTAGTAGGATTCTGGCACTAGTTATGTGAGTAAGAATGTTCTTTTCCACAATTCTTTGCTCATTGGTAAGGTTATGCCACTAATTTCCACTCATTGAATACGGTTTTGAAACTGATTCACTAATATTCTGCCACTTATTCTCACTGATTGATTACGATTTTGACGCCAATTTCCACTAGTTGAGCAATATTTAATAAGTGGAAAAGATTACTCCATCCTAAGACATATACACATTACATATATCCTATATTCGATTCACCTCTCACATGTTAATTATAAAATAAATTATTGTATTAAATTTTATGCCTCATCAGACCAATTGACAAACAAATAAAAATATTTATTTTTATTTCTTAACAAGTCACATGCATGTTTGTTAATGGCGACAAGAGAGGATGAGACGAAATGAAATGACTTGAGGTGGACCGGGTAAACCGTGGGCGTACACTAAGCTAGAATTCAGAATTTTCCCGAAGTGTCCGCATCTCTCTAACTGCCAAACTCTCTCTGCTAAATACAATTATTAATCAATAATCCAATCATTCTCATAAACCAAAAACAGAGCAAATTTCCAGAGAGAGAGAAAAAAAAGAAGAGAGAGAAAAATCATCATCAGAAGCTGAAAAAATGGCAACAGAAGGGAAACCAGTAATGGTAGCAGGAGTTGACGAAAGCGAGCACAGTTTCTATGCTCTACAATGGGCACTAGATCATTTCTTTGCTCCTTTTGCTCCTAATTATCCTTTCAAGCTCATCCTTGTTCATGCTATGCCTACACCTGCTCATGCTGTTGGCCTTGCTGGACCTGGTATACTATCTAAACTCTTTAATTTTGAAGCTTTTATATCATGATTCTCTCATATTTGGTTGGTTTTGGTATGATTGGGATTGTTTTAGCTTGTGGGTATTGTTTGATTTGTGATTTTTGTTCACTGTGTGATGTGGGTTTGTTGATTTTAATGCCAGAAGTTTGTGGGTTTTGATTGGTTGAGGCTATACTTGTCTATTTCGTGTCATGATTGTTACATGTTTGATCGTTTGTTGTTTATTGTTGGGCTTGTTTTAGGTTATAGTTATGTTTGATTCATGATTTTTATGCGCTTTGTGATGTGGGTTTGTTAATTTTAATGCAGAAGTTTGTGGGTTTTGAATTTTTGATTGATTGCTGTGATTATAAATATAAGATACTAGTTCTTGTTTATTTCATGTCATGATTGTTATTGGTACTGTTGTGCTTGTTGTAGGTTATGGGTAGTGTTTGATTCATGATTTTTGTGCACTGTTTGATATGGGTTTGTTGATTTTAACCAGAAATTTCTGGGTTTGATTGATAGTTCTGATTATTAACTCAGGTTGAATTTGTTCCCTTTCTGTGATTTTGTATTATATTGCTGCCTGATGTTGTGTGGCGTTTGGATGGGATTATGGGTCATATGTACTAGCTACTAGGGTCAGTGGAGATTTGGGTTGAATTAATTGAGTCTATGCTGGAATATTTGTTTCTTTTATCTAAGAGATTTCATTTTATTATAGGAAAAAGTAATTTAAATAATCCAAACATTTGACTTTTTCTGTAAAAAAACAAATCCCAACTTGAGAATTCTATGTGAGCAATCACAACTTTTGACACCTCAAACACTAGTAGTCAACCCCGTTGAAATTCCTTCCAGAAGTAACTTATAAGTATTATATATGTATATTTTATAATATTATTTTGTCACCAAAGAAAATTTATTAATTTATTTTTCTCTTTTTCTCTGTATCTCTTTTGAAATGTAAGCTAAAGCCAGACAAGCCCCTCTATGGCTCTGTTGCTGTGTTCTGACTTGTGAGTTGTGAGGTGATTTTAAACTCTAGTTCATCAAGTGGGGTGTATGTTAGTCTCAATACTTGGGGTGTTTTCTTGAGTTGTCTCAAATCAGTTGGTGCATCAAGGGTCAAGTGAAGTAGTATCTGAAATTTGAAAGGTCCTAAAGGTGTTTCTCTTGGTGACTGGTTTTTTTAGCTTCATTAGGTGAATTCTGAAGGAATGTAGTATTCTTTCTGTGCATTTTATGGAAACTATTACAGAGGATTGGGTTGATGTCTCCACTGTTAGCATGTCATGTTCTTTTTTCTTTGCTTTGCAGTATGGGTTTCACATCTCCATCGCATCACATGCTATGTATAAAAACTGACATGGACGAAAATTTTAAAGGGGAAAATGGAATGAAACAATAACAGGACCTGGAAGGAAAATCTTCTGTACATGGTGTTCATAACAATAATTTAAATGTTAATTTGATTTCTCTATATCATAGCAGCTTAACCATTTTGTATGATATTAAATTTGATAATTTTATATGAGATAGTCTTGCATCTGTCTCTGTGGAACTTTTGTGGTGGTGGTTACTTGATTTCTCTTGTAGCTTACTGCTTGTTTGATTGTGTCTTGACGAATGAGGATCAATGAAGCACGCAACACTTATGTGGGGTTGGTTCATATATTAGAGTTGGTCCATAATAACGCAGACATAGTCTAGCAGCAGATTGTAAATCCAAATGTTGTCGTAGACTTGTAGTTCATATGAATACAGAAGCATAGTGTTTTCTGTGTCCTATTTTGTACATAGTTGGATAGCTGGCTCATGATAATACCACTGCAGGAGCTGCAGAGGTTCTACCATTTGTGGAGGCTGATCTCAAGAAGACAGCTGCCAGGGTAACAGAGAAGTCCAAGGAGTTGTGCATATCTAAATCGGTATGTGCTTATTGAGCCAGTGAAAAATGCTAGTACCCTACGCGATCAGAATTTTTTCTCTCTCGTGTCTCTGCTTGCGTCATATTGTCCCTCGGGACCTGTCATTGGATCTCAGTAACTTACCATCAGTTCAGTTCACATATATGCTCATAATTTTGTTGTTGAGGTTCCCTATGGTTTTAAGACTTTTACAAATCGGTACCCCTGATATTTGCCTTTCTAATATGAGGTGCCCTGAACTGTAAAGTCAAGGCAATAATGGTATTTCAATGACCCATATGACCACACAATGTAACTGGTCTTCATAAAGCTGCAGCGTCTCTAACATGAATGCCACATCAACTTATTTGTTCAAAATTTGACTGCCAAAGTGAAGCAGGTTACCTCTATGGTGAAATTCTATTAATCATGGTGCCCCATGTTATAAATGGTAACCTCGAGGTACCTATGTGTATAATGGTGAAACTTCAGAGTACTTCCTAAAAACTTTCCTGATTTTATGCATGTTTTTTAAGGCCACTTGCCAATAACTGCCAACTGTTGACAAATGAAGGTTCTACTATTCGGGTTTATAAAATTGAATTCTCTTTCCAAGCTATTTAGGGTAATTTCCATTACTGATTAGCTAGCTTTTATTATATGTTTATTTGATTCTATTTATGTGTAGATTTGAAGACGCAACTTCCTGTTTGTACAGTCTGTTGTCTAAGCCTTGGCTACTCGTTAGCTTTGTATACTTGACTCTTGAGGCTGCTAGAACTCATGGAATATCTGTGTGCCATAGGTGAATGATGTTTATGTGGAATCTATAGAAGGTGATGCAAGGAATGTTCTTGTTGACGCTGTTGAGAGGCACCATGCATCCATGTTGGTTGTAGGCAGCCATGGCTACGGAGCAATCAAGAGGTAATTTTTTATTACGCGGGATATGGAATTTCATAGCTTACCGTTCTAGTATAAACATGACGATTAGGAAACATGGATTCACTGACAAGTGACTTTGGTTAGGTTGACTGAGAAAATGGTTCTTTAGTTCGTCATGCTGTTCTGAAGTTATATGATATCCGTTCTGCAGGATGATTTTGTGCATTTCTTTTTCATCCCACCTTTTTATTCGAATAGCAAATCTTAAGAAAGTAGGCAACTAATTGCCAATCATAACTACACAACTTCTGAGGTCCTTAGAGCCCTCAATTACATCCAAATGTATAAATCCCTGCCGTATTTACACCTAATTATGCTTATTGATCAGTATCACCATTTTTCTCCCATACAACGTGTTGTACAGTATAATTATCTAGTTTAGCAGAAATACTGTGTATGAAAATGCTCCATTGTGCCCAAGGCCTGAGCTCCTCCTCCTCAAGTCCTCATACCACAGCACCACACTTGCTGAATCACACTCTCAAGCATATCTTCAGGTTCGGCGGTTCGGCCACTTAGTCTGTGTCTGTGTGTGTTTGTAGCAGCTTGAAAGCATGAATAAAAGCCATCAACTCTGCTACATTTGAATCTTGAATGCCAATATTTACAGAAAAAATAAAACAATCTCAGACTCATGTTCTGTTCTCTCCAAACACCTCCCCCCCCCCCCCTTTCCCCCCTACAACAACAACCAGCCGAGCCTGGCCTCCCTCCCAAAGATGAACCATCCCCATTCAATTTTTAGCCAACTCATGGGAGGAGCTTCCCATTCAACATTCTCCCTTGATAATCTATCTGTCCGATCTCTTTGGCTACTGCTGTTTCTAAGCACCTCCTGTAGATAACTCTGCCAATCATTGAAAGAATAAGTAGCTGCTGGAATAACACCTTTGTATTTGGTTAAAACCTCCCTCCACTGTAAATTGTCCATAATGCTGCGAGGAAGTAGGCACTGCATTCTACAACACCAAATAGTCCATAATTCTGCAAGAAAAAAGGCATAAGCCAGACTTTTCCTTCATTTCTTCATTTTAAGTTTGAAGTAAGCAACAATACCAGTTCACTGCAAGAGCAAATCAGAAATTCTTATTGGTAAAACAGCTGCAAAATCCCACCTTTTCAATATATTCTGTTATAGCTCCAATAAAAGAACAGGGGAGGAATAGATGATCTACAATCTCCATAGTTAATCACTCAATCCTAGCTAATTCTTTGTTTCATACTGTTATGAACTGTATTCTGTAGTTAATCTTCAACTGTAAGGGTAAAGTTAAATGATTGTAAACTGACATGTAGAGCTCTAAGAAAACAAGCGATATAACGTCAATCATCCATCTCATCTGAAAAACAAATTCAGTACGAAATTAGCTACTCATAGAATCTTATTGTAAATTGAGGAGCAAAAAGAACGTTACTGTAAATTGATTGTAGATATTGATTATCTTAGAGAAATATTGACAATAACTTTGATTTTACTGCAGGGCTGTTCTCGGAAGCGTGAGTGATTACTGTGCTCATCATGCTCACTGCTCAGTGATGATTGTCAAGAAGCCTAAAGTTAAACACTAAGATCACAAGCTTATGCTGACGTTGGCCCCTTTCGTTTCCCCTTAATGATATATGTAATAATCTATTAAGAAGTGTGCTGAAGTATATGATTTAGACATTGATGTTACGACATCCTTGTATATTGATGTAATGCGTTCTTCTGTCCTTGCATTTTAAGTCATAGAAGTTATTCGTGTTGATTGTTATGTAGCACCTATACATTGTACAGCCTTTTGTGATTGGATTCTCCAGATGAAACTCGTTTTCCATTTACCTTATATGCCCCAGATTTCGTGTTTGCTAAACAATGCCACCCAGAAAAGCTCCTGGCTAACGCAAGTGTATGAAAGTCGATATTGGTAACCTCACACCTTTGAACACTTGACATGATATCTTCTGTAGACTAGATTGGCAATTTGGCATGAAGTAGGGCTAAATAGATCGACTAGATAGCCAGATAGGCATGGTTAGGATCATCTCCAATTGGTAAGAGAAATGGAGGTTTTTATTTCCTAAATAGAGGGTCATATCTTTCTCTCTCTTATTATTTTATTTTATTTTTATTTTTATTTTCTGAAAGAGATTCGCCCCTTCATATTTATAACGTGTAAAATGTAAGTTTAAGATCATTGGACTACCTGCTCTCACATTGCCACGTCGTAATTGACGCATACAATGGCACAAAATCTCCTTCCTCCTTTAGTCTTCTCCTTCTACTCTCGCGTTATGGCTCGATCAATAAACTGCTGCAATCTGAGAACTTAGAGCTCAAACCCTAGAAACCAATTTCGATCTATAAAATTCAACACACAAATCAGAAATTTCAAAGCGAAATATCCTAGAAATCTAGATCTGTATACATGTTCTTATACTTCAAGCATGGAACCGAAATTCATAAGCAGCAATTTATCAAATCAAACATTCTCAAGTACATAATTAAATTAATCATTCATGAAAATGTTTGGAAATATCAGATTTATAAAAAGAGAGAGAATGGGTCGGCGGGCTAAGCGAGATGTTAGGGTGGGAATGGGCTGGTGGGCTGAGAGATTGAGTGAAAGAAGGATGAGAAATGTTATAAAAATTGGGCTGAGATTACAGTATACTATAAACTTGAGATTAGGCAAAAAAAATTGCGAATTTTTGGGAATGGAAACAAACAAAATGGAGAGAATTCTAACTCGACGTAAGGTTAGATAACTCCATTTGATAAAGAGAAATTGAGGCTTTCATTTCCTAAATGGATGGTCATATCTTTTTTTTTTTTTTTTTTTGCCAAAGAGATCCGGCCCTTCATTTTCAGAAATGGAAACAAACAAAATAGAGAGGATCCTAAATCGACGTAATGCTAGATAGATAAAGCATGTAATATTCAATGCAACTAAATCAAGGAGTCATTTGTGAAAGCTACGACCAATTATTAGTTTATCTTCGACAAATTGATTGACATTGTTGCCTTACTAGAGGGACGATCAAGAGGAGATAAAGATTTTTTTCTTGTCTTCTTCTCAAGATCACCTACTTTTTCTTTCTTTTTCTTAAGATTTTATAATTGAGTGAGAAATGAATAGGAAGTAATATGATACGTGATTGATTAAAGATTTTTAGGTTTTTGGAATCTTTGCTCAAAGTAGAGTGAAAATCCAAGATTTTCTATCTCCCCCCCATCTCGTATAATTTGTTGACAACCTAGCATAAAGCCTAATTTCTAGATTCTATGCCCTAAGTTTCCTATTTCATAGACAATTCATCATCTTTCTTAAGAACTTTATCGCGGGATGGTAACTCTAGAGAAATGGGAGAAAAGTGAGGAAACGGTGAGCCATATAATTAAGATGGAATTAAAGAAGAGATAAAGGGAAAAGAGAAAATGACAAATTTTCGATAGACCTACCAAAAAGGATTTGGTTACATTGTACCTAAAATGGTATTTGTAAACTCGAAAACAAATTGATCATATAAAATCCAACTAACCATACTTCCGCATTAATCATATAGTTAAAATCCAATCATTTTATAGATAGATAAATTTTTATACACTATTGCTACCTAGCTTTTTATTGTTTTTCTTGGTTCATCTCCATTTTTTCGGAGCTCAGCTTTCTTCCTACCATTATTCTCAAGGTCTTCCTTTTAATCCATGGTAAATCTTATTCGACCGATAATTAACAAGAGAAAGAAGAATAAGATGAGGCCAATCAAGAAAATAAAGCTAAATAAAAACCTAATTAATCTCAAATATACCTAAACCATAGTAACTAAATTAAACAAAATTGAAAAGAGGAAAACAGGGAGGACAAAAGAGAGAAAAATAGATCAATTTTGATCATCCCGCCATTTTGGACTTCGTGAAGATGCATGGATCTGCACTTTCATGACACTTAGACTTGGTGAAGAGGCCATAATCCACTCCTATTGGTAAGACCATGAGGGGTAAGTTAGTAGCAGTGTGGAACATAAAGCCGTATGTATAGGAGAAATAAGAATCTCAAGGTTGGGAGTACAAAAGAAGGATTGAAGGACATCTCCAACAAATTACGAAAGATTGACAATCGTTGCCTCATAAAAAGAGAAGTTTGATTGCTAGCATAAAACAGGAGAAAGAAAAAAAGGCAACAATGGAGTGTAAGTTTGATACGCTTGACTTGTGGAGGGAGGAAACATGGAGAAATTTTTTGATCTATTATGTATAGAGTTATTGCACCGCTTATGATTTAGGCCCTGTTCTTTTCGTCGTTTCTATGCTGCATTCTGTTCCGTTCCGCACCGCACAACAATTTTCGTTCCGTTCCGTACCACATCATAATTTCCGGTCCGTTCCGCACCGCACCGTAATTTTCGTTCCGTTCCGCACCACACTAGTTATATTTATTATTCCATTCCGTCCCGCGCTGCAATTTCCGTTCCGTGCCGCACCGCGCTGCAATTTCCGTTCCGTTCCTCACCGCACTGCAATTTCCATTCCGTTCCGTTCCTCACCGCACTGCAATTTCCATTCCGTTCCGTTCCGTTCCTCACCGTCCCGCACCATTCCGTTGACGAGAATAGGGCCTTAGTATTTCATTTAATCTGCGTACACGTGAAATAGTGATTTGATTAAACTTAAGCCTATAAAATGCTATAGTATTCTCATTTGAAGGTTGGTCTAATTTAACTCAGCCGCATATACACTTTTTAAGTTTTTAAAATGTGACACAAATACCTATAAAAATCGAACTCTTATTACAGTTTTGGAATAAAACTCCTAAACATTAAGGCATCTTTTGATTTGTAACCTAATATACTTTTTTTTTTTGTGCAATTGTAACCTAATATACTTTATACAATCAGGGAAGATACTACGTGATACGCTCTCTCTTTCTCTCTCTGTCGCTCTCTCTCTCCCCTCTCCCTCTCTCTCTCTCTCTCTCTCTCTCTCTCTCTCTCTCTCTCTCTCTCTCTCTCGATCCTTCTCTCAACTTTCTCTCTCTAGCTCGCTAGCTCTCTAGTCCTCGCTCCCTCTCTCTCTCCTTCTCTCCTGCTCTCTCTCCCCCCCACCCCCCAGGGTCGGTGATCGCCGACCGATCTACAAAGGTCGGCGACCGCCGGCCCTTTTAAGGGTGAGTGGACCTCCGATCACTTCGTCGGAGGCCCCAATCGACCACCGGCGACACTTCATCGTCGTGGAGGAACTACGATCGGCCGGATATTTCGAGCTCGCCGACCCCGACTTGCCGGGATCTGGAAAGTCGAGTCCGGCGACTTCGCTTGAAGGCTGAAATTGTCCCTCGGCGAAATCCAACCGTCGTGGACTATCACGCCAGTCGGGAGGTCGGAGTAGCATCCCCTCGCCAGTCGGGAAGCCGCCGACAACCGCCGACCACGAACAGCACCATACGCAACCAGCACATCGCCACCTCGCCCGAAACAGGTAGTAGCGCCGTGGTAAGCACCGGCGTACCCCCACCAGACCCGAGGCCCCTAGCGTGTGTTGTTGACTTCTCACTTGTGCTTGGATTTGACCCTCACTTTATTATTTATTATTCTTGTTGTTGACTTCTCTGACTCTAGCACGTGAAATTTGCTGTGTGGTACTGATTGCTGGAAGCTATTTTTGTGTGCCTGTGTTTGTTTTGTTGGTACCTCTAGCTTATTTTTTATTATTATTATTATTATTATTATTATTATTATTATTATTATTATTATTATTATTATTATTATTATTATTAATATTATTGTTACTACTATTACTAGTATTATTAGTATTATAATAGTAGTCGTAGTATTATTTAACTAATAGTTTTGCGTTTACTAATATTAAGTTACTTGTACCATTGTTCGGTTGTCATTGTATGTAGTATTATTAGTGTTTGTTGTTGCCTTTGTGGTGGTATTGGATACTATTATTATCATTACCATTTATATCATTATTATTATCACTATTATTATTAGTATTATTAGTATTATTATCCGTACTACTATTATTATTATTATTATTATTATTATTATTATTATTATTATTATTATTATTATTATTATTATTATTATTATTATTATTATTATTATTATTATTATTATTATTATTATTATTATTATTATTATTATCGTCGTATTAGGACTATTACTAATATTGTAGGAAATCTGGTTTGCAAGCATAGACGTGGTTTGTTATATAGATACGATTTGCGTTACCTAACCTTTGGTGTGCAAATACTTACCTAGCTTCATGGCTTTTCTAGTTATTATTTTGAGTTAACTGCTTGACTATTGCTTCGGTCGGTGTGGCGTCTTTGATTTCTAGTGGTAGAGTTAGGGCCATTCCTCTGGTGAGATCGGGGTCTCGTAGGGGGAGAGTTGGGGCAAATAGATTGAGGTTTGCCACATGGAATGTAGGGACACTCACGGGAAGAACTCTAGAGTTAGTGGAGGTTTTAGAAAAATATAAGGTTAATATCGTGTGTGTCCAGGAAACGAGGTGGTCAGGCGCCAAGGCAAAAGAGGTCAATGGATTCAAACTTTGGTATTCAGGGTGTGCGAGTCAACGGAATGGGGTCGGGATCTTAGTTGACAAGGAGCTTAAACAACATGTTGTAGAGGTAAAGAGAACCAATGATAGGATTATGTCTATCAAGGTGGTGGTGAAGGAGGAGACCTTCAATGTCATTTGTGCTTATGCACCGCAAGCAGGGTTGGATATGCAACTTAGGCGTCGCTTCTGGGAGGAGTTAGATGAGGTTATTCAGCAGGTTCCCCCTAGTGAGAAACTCCTGGTAGGAGGAGACTTCAGTGGACACATAGGGGCCACGTCGGATGGGTATTCTGGTGCTCATGGAGGGTTCGGGTACGGAGTTAGGAACGATGGTGGCACGGCGGTCTTAGATTTTTCGACTGCGTATGACCTAATGGTAACCAACTCCTTCTACAACAAAAGAGAGGAGCACCTAGTTACTTTTAGAAACAGCACCGCTAAGACCCAAATAGATTACATTCTTTTAGGCGTGGCGACCGAGGGGCGTGCATGGATTGCAAGGTTTTACCAGGTGCGTGTGTGTCGACCCAACATAGGATGGTCGTTTTGGACCTTGAGATGAAGGGGTGGAAGAGGAAGAGAAGTGCACACAATGGCACCAAAATCAAGTGGTGGAATCTTAGAGGAATCGGGGGGAGTCAATTTAGGGCAAAGGTTGAGTCGGATAGCATCTGGAGAAGAGAAGGTAATGCGAGTCAAATGTGGGCAGGGGTGGCGGATCTCATTAGGAATGCGGCGAAGGAGACTTTAGGAGTTGCAAGAGGGATAGGAAGTAGCAAGAAGGAATCCTGGTGGTGGAGTGAGGATATTCAAAACAGGGTGAAGGCTAAGAAGGTTGCCTATAAAGCCCTAATGGATAGCACTATAGATGAGGAAAGGGTGGAGAAGCGGGAAGTCTACAGAGCGGCAAAGAAGGAGGCAAAGAAATCAGTAGCAGAAGCCAAAAGTAAAGCATATGAGAGCCTGTACCAAAAATTGGCCACTAAGGAGGGAGAACAGGACGTGTACAGGTTGGCGAGAGCTAGGGAGAGGAAGACCAGAGACTTGGATCAAGTTCGTTGTATTAAGGATGAGGCGGGGAGAGTTCTTGTGGACGACGCGAACATCAAGAGGAGGTGGCATGGGTATTTCAATGAGCTCTTTAACAACGTTGGAGACTTAGCCATTTCGTTGGGAGACCTTACCACATCCGAGCAATACCGCAACTACAGCTTTTGTCGTCGCGTTACGAAGGAAGAAATCAAAGGGGCCATGCGGACGATGAAGAGTGGGAAGGCAGTAGGACCAGATGAGATACCCATAGAGGTATGGAAGAGTTTGGGGGAAGAAGGTCTATTGTGGTTAGTTAGGCTTTTCAACGTGATCCTTAAATCCGCAAGGATGCCGGAGGAGTGGCGACTCAGCACATTGATTCCTCTATACAAGAACAAAGGAGATATCCAAAGCTGCAATAACTATAGGGGTATTAAGCTACTCAGTCACACCATGAAGCTATGGGAGAGAGTGATTGAGAAGAGACTAAGGAAGAGTACTCTAATCTCGGAGAACCAATTCGGTTTCATGCCAGGGAGGTCAACAACGGAAGCGATTCATCTGATTAGACGTTCTATGGAGCACTACAGAGAGAGACAAAGGGACTTGCACATGGTTTTCATTGATTTGGAGAAGGCATATGACAGGGTACCCAGAGAAGTTTTATGGAGGTGCTTGGAAGCCAAGGGGGTTCCAGTCGCCTATATCCGAGTGATTAAGGATATGTATGAAGGAGTGAGGACTAGGGTCAGGACTACAGGAGGGGAAACTGAGCAATTTTCTAGAGATATTGGGTTACATCATTGAGTCCCTTTTTATTCGCAACCGTCATGGATGAGCTCACTAAGACTATCCAGGGGGATGTGCCTTGGTGTATGTTGTTTGCCGACGACATTGTTCTGATAGACGAGACTAAAGAAGGTGTTAACGCCAAATTGGAACTTTGGCGGGACACACTAGAGTTAAAGGGATTCAAGCTAAGTAGGACAAAGATCGAGTACTTGGAAGGCAAATTCACAAGAGATGGGGTTGCCTCGGATATGGAGATTAAGATTGGTACGGAGGTGGTATCGAAAAAGGATTGTTTCAAATATCTCGGTTCAGTCATACAGGGCAACGGCGAGATTGACGATGACGTGACTCATCGTATCAGAACAGGGTGGCTAAAGTGGAGGAGTGCAACAGGAGTTCTATGTGACAGAAAAATCCCACTAAAACTTAAAGGCAAATTTTATTGTACAGCCATCAGGCCAGCTATGCTATATGGGGCGGAGTGTTGGCCGATGAGGCAGGTGCATGTGCAGAAGATGCGGGTGACCGAGATGAGGATGCTTCGTTGGATGTGCAACTCTACAAGAAGAGATAGAATTAGGAACGAAGTGTTGAGAGGCAAGGTGGAAGTGACCGATATCGACAACAAGATGCGAGAAACAAGGCTTAGGTGGCTTGGGCATGTGAGGAGGAGACATCGTGATGCACCGGTGAGAAGGTGTGAGAGAATTACACTTAGAGATTGTAAACGAAGACGAGGACGCCCGAAGAAGACTTGGGAAGAGGTAATCAGGCAGGATTTGACCCGTCTAGATCTTACCGAGGACTTGGTCCTAGATAGGAGAGTATGGCGTAGCAGAATCCGTGTAGAGGATCCGCATTAGATTAGGGTTGTGCATTGGCTAGTACTAGAGGTTGATTCAGTTTGTTTATAGCCTGTAGCTTCTCCTTCACTTTATGTTGCTCAGTAAGTAGAATCTTGTGTTAGTATGTTTACTGATTTACTTCCCTTGCCCTTTTGATCATTCTTTACTGCTTTAAAAAAAAAAAAAAAAAAACGTTTACAAATGCATTTTCAAAAAAAAAAAAGGTTTTTGTGGGTCTTTCGGAAACAGTCTCTCTTCTAGGCGACTAGTTAGGGGTAAGACTGCGTACATCTGGACCTTCCCAAACCCCGCCCTAGGCGAGACACTTACTGGGTTGTTGTTGTTGTTGTTGTGGAAGATACTACGTGATAATTTGATTAGGTTGATAAGAAACAAATATGAGTAAACTAACAAGTTAGTATCAATCAATGATACAGTATAAAGTTACACATACATATATTATACCATTAGCTAATCCTATCATTTTAGGATGGAAGTAATACTAGTTTATAGTTTCCCATAATCATTGACATTAATTTTATATTCCTTTGTTTTTGTTTGTGCTTATTTAAATTAAATAAAATCATGTTTGAGTGGGACAAAAACTGCAACTGTCCCAACAAATGCAAGAAAAATAGAATAAAGTGAAAGGGTTTTCTTTTTTTCTGCTTTTTTGGATAGAAAAAATGAAAAGGGTTTTTAATAGGAGCAAGTTTGTGTAAAATCAACTCACAGAAAAATTGGCTCACTATTAAGAAATGTAGAGTAGGGGATAACTTAGGCTCTGTTTGATTCACCTTAATTTTACTTAAATTCAGTTCAGTTCAGTTCAGTCCAGTTCAGTTCATGTGTAACTTTATCACTCATATAACTTTTGATTCCAAAATAACTATACGATGATAACTACGTCGTTGGAAAGATCTCAAAGCATACTTTCACATGAGTCCAATATTGACTACGTTTGGACGAATTCTAAATGGTTAACGATCAAGTTTAAAAAATCAATTAAGTTCAGTTCAGTTTAGATAAGTTCAGATAAGTTCAGATAAGTTTTATCCAGATGAATCAAATAGAGCCTTATTATGACTCATAGTTTTTGTTCTACTAAAAAATAACACTCATTTTACCAAATGTTATAGTAAAACCGTTTTAAACAAATTTTTGTGTTACCGTTTTAAACCGTCTTAAACAAGTTTTTGTGTTTTAATAAAGGAAAGTGAATAATAAAGAACAAAAATCATAAGTAGTAGGTAACTTAGTTTTGGCAGTGGGACAATAAATTAAGAAGTGAGCAATCAATCATAAGTGTGACCTAAATAATTAAAACTCACAATATTTATTTTGGTGAACAAAAAATGAACCAAATACTAACCGTTTGTTGGGTTTTATCATGTGATATCCTTTAGCAAAGCTTGAGAGACAACACTACGGAAGGTACGCACCACGTAACCTTACAGGTCGGATAAAGAGAGAATAAGAGAGAATACAGTTACCCAGAAACCCAACCCAAAGGAGAGAGAGAGAGAACAAAAGGAAATAAATAGGACATTCCCAATTTCAGAGGGCAAAGAAAAAGAGAAGAAAAAAATCAAATTGTGGGATAGAAAGAGAAATAAATCATTTGTCTGTGTGATCACATTTCTGGGTATTTAATTTTACCCAGATTTTGATCCACAGGTGGGCTTTTTTAGAGGTGGGTTTTTCTGGGTTTGCCTTAATTTTATGGTTTTCAGTGTCTGAAAGAGATATAGAAGAGAGAGAGAGAGGAATTGGTTGTTGATTGTACTAATGGTGAGGCCAGAAGATAGTGATCACCCGATTGATTTGAATGTTGAGCCTGAATCTTTTGTTCCATGCTCTATATGTCTTGATTTGGTGAGCTATGGTGGGGAGCGATCGAGGGCTAAATTGCAATGTGGTCATGAATTTCATCTGGGTAATTTTCAAGCTCAAGCTCTCTTGCTTTGATTGTGTTCTTTTTTTTTAATAATATATTTTTTTAATATGTTCTTGTTTGAGAATTGAAATGTTGCTTCAAGAAAGGAATTAGTTGAAGGGTCATATAATCTATGAGCTTCTCTGCCTTTTGTGTTTTGTAATTGGAATATTTCAAGATTGCTTCTTTTTTGTTGTGGTTAATTTGTGGTGAATTTTGTTCCAGAATTGATTTTGCTGATTAGTATTAGTTGGGTTATCTTAAGTGATCATCAGATAAGTGATATACTTGGGTTTTCTTCATACCTTACCTGGGTGATGCATCATATATGCAATCTAACCAGCACTCTTTCGTGAAGCAGTAAGGGTTGGCTTGTTCTAAACCAAATTGTGTTTTGGTTATGGTCAAGTCATTTTGCAAGAGCTAAGAGCTTTTAAAGATGATCAACTAACAGATGTTATCGCATATAAGAAATACAGGTGGCGATCCCCTTAATTATTTCAGAATCCCCTTTTGAAGTTGCAAGCCCCCTCGTAGCCATGGTTTAGACCCTTGTAATGATGATAGTTACCATGGTATGGTAGGAGTAGGACTATCCCCAAGCAAAGGAGAAACAGCAGTCGTATTCGATGTCATCCTGGGGTCTTCATGCCTCTGAATAATTAGTTGGTAAAGTGAATGTTTTTTTAACTTTGCTGCTGCAGTTAATGTGCTTGGCAACTTATATGGTATGGTTCTACCATTGATGATAGCCGCACAGAACATGCATCAAACATAAGTTATTTCCGTTTGGGATAGTAGGTAGCAGCACAAATGTGAATCATGCCTGTTTTTCTTGAGTAACAGAAAGAGGGAAACATTTTCATTGGGATGTTTTCAGCTTAGTAACAAATGAAACAAGCCCTAAAGGCGGTAATATTAGTTCTTTATGCTGGCATGGGGCCATATGTGTTTACCAATTCTGGCTTTTCATAACTACCTTTTTTATACGTGCAAAATGTCTTTCGAAATATTGTTAAGATGTCATCTGTTTTACTGAGTCACCAGGGTTTGCAAGATATTCACATTCTTGAGTCTAAGAGGGTTGATTCCTTGGATACACTGATTGCTTACACTCATTTTTCATCAAGGATCAGTGTGGTTAGAAAGTTATTATAAACTTCCTTCCTGTCTGCTTCTGTTAGATGTGTTGCATGATATGCTTCTGGACAAAATGTTTGTCTATGAAGAAAATTTTAGGAACAACACTGATCAGTGTGGCTACTTGCAAGGGTGGCACTAAATATGTTGAATTGGAGTCCCATGGAGTTTAAAAATCTTTCGGTTAAAAGGACGGTATCACTTCTGCTGTTCCTGCTTTGTGGGTTATCTACGGTTCATCTGATTCATCTGAGTGTAGTTACTTCTTGCTTTATAGGTAAGCTTTGGTCATTTCTAAGTGGGGAACCAAACATGTCATGATGCTAAAAGTTGTAGCGAATTGTTTTGTATTTATTTGCTTTAATGTGCGAATCACGTTTGAGAATCTATCATCAGTAAAAGGGGGGGGGGGTGGTGGACATGGTGTTATGCTCTTTGTCCAATTGTTATACGGTGATACAGCAGATGGTAATCCGATGTTTTTTGGTAGCCTCTTCAATTTGTTGCACATTAGAAATGCTGAAATGGAAATATCGCAAGATGGTCATAACGAAGTTTCCACACAAATACTTTATGAGATTTTTAATGAGATTTAGACCGTTTTAGCAAAGAAAGACCGTCCTCGATAACGATGGCTTTCTTAGGATAATCATGTCGAAGGTCACATTCTCACCATGAAAGCGAATTCATTCCTCAAAAGAGTCGAGCTGTCAAAGAATGAGCTAAATGAGTGTTGGCGAATGGCCATTCTTCCTATTTTCTAGTGGCCTTTCGTTGTATATATTCAAACTTAACTACTCATCCTTTGTTACCTAATGACTAATGAGTAAAAAGAAGTTTCATACAAGACAGATTAATGAGAAAATATGGGCATAGGTTGGTTATTTTCTATAAAATGTGGTAGTGGCCTCTCGTATCCAATTTCCATTTTATAGGAATCTATATGGGGTAGGTCATGTAAGTATATTAAAAAAGAATAACATGCAGTTATCTAATGCCTGTAAGTTGAGAAATTTAGTCTCTTCTTTAAAGTATATATTTGAGGCAGTAGTAGTTCTATATAGAATGATTCTGAGGTCCTTTCTCTTGATGTAAGATAGGATTGTATGTTGCTTGTTGATTGATTCTCTCTTTTGACAGTTATTCGTTGCTCTGCTTAATGATCATTATTTAGAGTCGCCTGAAACAAAGACTTGGCTTTTATTGGCATATTCATTAACTTGTTAGCAAAAACTATACTGATAATGGTAAGTTTTAGTGTATGGAGACAACGAAAGGGTAATTCAACATCTGAGAAAGGGTTATAGTCATTATATTATTGTAACTTTGAACAAAGGGGTAAAAAAAGTTTGCTGTCAAATTTGACATGTGAATGTTGCTGTATCATGAAATTTGTCTTTCTTCTGTTGGGTTCGTTGGATGACTACTACATCAGACAGGAGTTAAGTTCAGGGAGGACTGAAGTTGATATTGTATATATATAACATTCACTTTGAGGTTGTGGAAGAAAGAGGTTTCGACAAGATTGGTCCCACTTCATGACAAGTATTACTTTTCCTATCTTTAGTTGTGGGATGACTACTACACACTATCATAACATCCTCATTTTGCAACCTCTGCCTTGTGGATATTCGAACCATAAAACCTGCAACTTCTTGTTTAGTGATACTGGCATGTTCCTTCACAAGGAAACCTTTTCATAACTCTTCATTCCATTTGGCCCTACTTTTACGTTACGTGTGTTGTGGAAACAGTCATAACTCACACCTTCTTTTGTGAAATATTGATACGAGTATCTTCTTGTTTTAGTGTAGGAACCAAGGAAATCTATTGTCTTTGTCTTGCTTCCGTTTCTAGCATCTTTGTTACATGCATGTGAGACTTTTGAACTAAATCAGCCTTAGCGGCGAATTTCTGACCTGACTTAGTCAGCATTAAATACATTGGAATCCACTGGAGAGCCCATACAACAATCAACCCAGTGGGTGAGGCTCCTGCCATGGTGGGATTGGGGAATCAGAGAGGCTGCTTTCAGTCTTTCACCAAACATGAGATTGACTATCCCTCTACTTCACTGGAAAAGTTGAGACAAACATTTTATTTAGCCCATTACAATCTGAAGCTGAAATTGACCATTAGTAACCCATTCAGCTTTGTTCAAAATGGACAAAACCTTTGAGCAGTCCGGTGTTTCTAAAGGTTCATAGCTGTGCTGAGTTTGCTTGGATTTTTGATGCTTCTTTCTTCTTCAAAGTCTGTCCAGTAGTCATTTAGTGGATGGCTCAAAGCCTGTGGTAAATCAAGGTGAAGTACTGCATCAAGTCGATGTTCATTGTCAGATGCCTAATTGTTATCTTCAGAGTACCACCATGTCATGGATCACCTGTGAACATACAAAGATGGTGGAATAATGGCCCCCTTAACTTGTTTAACTTAATTGTCAAATGATTTCAAAGTCTTCATGGTCTTAGCTTTTAGACATTCCTATTGAGTATGTAATCTTCTATTTCTGTTGACGAGGAAGTAAGTGGGGGGGGGGGGGGCTAAGACGAGGGATGACAAAAAGAGAAAATGAGTAAAAAAAGAAAGAGGAAGGGTTAATATTGGAGTGAAGAGTTAAAAGTCCCTAGGAAACTTTAAATATCAAAATTTATATCCATTTAAGGAGGAAGTCATAGAGTACGTACTCTAAATCTAAGCCTAAATATTGGTAACATGTCAACTAACATTCCTAAATAAGTTTTGAAATAATGAATACCGAATGTTCCATGATATAGAATTTGATCTTACTTCCTGAGTTTGTTTGAAGTATTGATGTTCTCTATGATATTCTGTGACACAGATTGCATTGGTTCTGCATTTAATATGAAGGGAACAATGCAATGCCCTAACTGCCGAAACATTGAGAAAGGTCGATGGTTATATGCAACTGGTCCTACAAATTCATCTCCTGAGTTGAGCATGGACGACGGAGTAATGGATGATTATCCCTTTTACTTCAGTTTTGCTGAAATGGTAATGCAAGATACTTCCTCCCTATTATGTTTCTGTTTCTCTATTGCTTTATCTAGCATTTAGTAGCTTTGGCATCTTTGATTGGAATATTAATGGAAGCAATATCCTTTCCAGCATTTGAACTCTTCTTTTTCCTCAGTCACAGTACCGACAATAGGAATATGATTTTCATAACACGATTTTACACGATAGAAGAGAAAGGTTGTCAGATGCGAGCCTTTGGTAAAACAAAATATAGTTTGAGGCTATTGCATGGAAAGGGGCAAGGGACACAAAAACATGGACACGGAGAGGATGAGAACACAAATTTGAATGCCTATAGTTCTTTGAACAGCCTGTGGAAACAAGACACATTTCTGTTTCGGACATGTGTCCATCCCCGGAGACACAATCCTTACCTGAGTGTTCTTCCATCAAAACCTAATTCAAAATAAAATATTAGTGGTAATTTATAGTAGTTAAGCACTCGATTTAGTATTTCATAAATATAAACTTGTTTGTGCATGTTCCTGACACAAAGAACCCTTCATAACTTTCCATGCATCACGTACCTGTTCTGTCCTTGTAGATTTTAACATACAAGGAGGCTATCCTTGTCTAGCACCTTTTAACATAAAAAAACTACTGATTGATTGATCACTAGCTCATGAAATTCTGATTGATGACGTTTGCCAAATCCACTGTTTAACTTACAAGGCCCAACTTCCCAATAAGTTTTCCATTCTCTACTAACTGCCCTCTTTGCCTTTTCTGTAGAATATTGACCATCAATTAATTTTATTTTTGTTGTTGTTGATGAAGTTAAAAACACCTTTCATATACACATAATAATTTTTGCTTTTATGTTTGGTGAGAAATTAGTTGTCAAAGTTCGACCCCGAAAGTGGAAAGGACAATTATAAGAGAATCATAATATCTATATATTAGAGGCATTTTCTAACAACATTGGAGGCGTCGACCTAAGTAAACCATTGTAATAAAATTTTATAAATATAAAATAGAAATATATGTTTTGGTATATAATATATACTAAAGTTATACTTTCCTAAATCGTTAAAGAATACACTATTAATTAGAGGTTTTGGTATTGAATATATACTAAAGTTGTACTTTCCTATATCATTAAAGAGTAGACTGTTAGATTTTAAAAAGCATAT
The DNA here is from genome assembly GCA_038025085.1 of Tetragonia tetragonoides. NCBI lineage: Eukaryota > Viridiplantae > Streptophyta > Magnoliopsida > Caryophyllales > Aizoaceae > Tetragonia > Tetragonia tetragonoides. The sequence continues at coordinate 14,199,348 of CM076142.1, read as the reverse complement.
AACTTTACTTTCACCGCTTAAAAAATTAAATTTCTAACACCATTAGGGGTATGTTCTTTTCAACTGGTTTTCAGTTTTGTCCAGTTTTGTCCAGTTTTAATAATAATAATAATAATAATAATAATAATAATAATAATAATAATAATAATAATAATAATAATAATAATAATAATAATAATAATAATAATAATAATAATAATAATAATAATAATAATAATAATAATAATAATAATAATAATAATAATAATAATAATAATAATAATAATAATAATAATAATAATAATAATAATAATAATAATAATAATAATAATAATAATAATAATCTACTCAAAAAAAAATGTAAAAAAGTAATAATAATAATAATAATAATAATAATAATAATAATAATAATAATAATAATAATAATAATAATAATAATAATAATAATAAGACAAATGGTATATATTAATTTTTAAAATAATAATAATGATAGTATTATTATTATTATTATTATTATTATTATTATTATTATTGTTATTATTACTATTTGAATAATAATAATAATAATAATATTATTATTATTATTATTATTATTATTATTATTATTATTATTATTATTATTATTATTATTATTATTATTATTATTATTAACAGTGAATATTAAACAATTTCCAGTTTTTCAGTTTCTCCCAGTTGCTCCCAGTTTGACTCACTTTTCTCCAGTTACCAGTTAGACTTTCCAGTTTTGTCCAGTTTCTCCCAGTTACCAATTCCAGTTTCCAGTTGAAAAGAACGTGCCCTAGAACGAGTACGAAATATCCTTTAAAATGAGACTCATTTGTAGTATGTTCTATTGATATACAACATAAGTTGCATGCACCTAAAAAGGTAATTAGTAATTAGCTTGACAATCTGACACAACTAAAGAGTTGCAATGTAAAAAAATAAGAGAAAAGATACGTATATTAGTTATAAAAATTTAAAAAGCAATCTCAAGGTAAAATATAATAAAGAGAGTATGTGTAGAATAAAGAAATAAACGATGAATCTAAAATGACGATTCTAGGTCCAATCTTTAATAGGAAACTTTACCGTTATCACGTATAATTTTATAACTGTACGTAATATTATGATCCCCCATGTTATTTTAGGGCTCCAATTTATGTTCCCTTCAACTTTAGAATTATTAATGTACTCCCTCCTGACCACAAATAAAATTACATTGGACTTTTGACGTTCTTCAAGGTAGTACTTTGACCGCATATAATAAGCATTAAAATATGTTTTGCTATTCTAAGGTTTACGTCTAAAACTTCTTTATTTTTTGAAAAGCAGTTATGTATACATTAGACATTTAAACTGATTTTACCATAAAAGGAAGATCATATATTTGGAAGGTTAGTTGTACACTTATATCAACATAAGAGTATTGGCGGCGTACCAACATCAAGCATAGAAAGACTTTGAAACTATTAGCTCTTGGATCATGTAACATATGAGATGAGTTAGTTAGTAGTTCATTGAAATTGATGAAAAGATGTTTAAATTAGAGATGTCCTCTAAGGTCAGAGTAATCTTATTATATGGCATTCATGATATTAAATGGATTATATAAATATTTTTCCATATATTACTAATAGTTTTTCATAAGTGACAATTACACTTTGATTTTTCGATGAGATTAATAATCACGTTATATTAATTTTATTATATAATCACAGTCCGTGCAACGCACGGGCATACTCACGGGCATCCACCTAGTAGAGGTGTATTGACTAACTGTCTGAAATTAAGACAATTTACTTCCCTACTATGGTTGGACAATATCTTTAGATGCGGTTTGTGCGTATGGGGTGGAGGAGAGGAATTCTAGAGTCTTCAGCAATGGTGGCACGCTGGCCGATTTTGTTTGGGATCGTGTAGTTTATTTGGCTTCTCTTTGGGCTAAAGCAACTTTGGGGGGGGGGGGGGGGAGTTCAAGGAGGTGCCCCTCACAGATATCCAGCGTATTTGGGGGGATTTATTTTAGCACAAAAACGTTTATAAGACGGTCTTTTCGTAACTTTTGGTGAGACGGGGGTCACTTTTCAATGAAATTAGGATCACTGCGCACTATATGTGACCCTTATAATTCTAAAAAGTGGCCCCATTTTTTTATGAGTCGGTCTCACACAAGACTTACTCATATTTTAGTTAGCTTCGCTTTCCTCTCTGAAGACTCCTTGTCCTCCTTTTTGTACCTTAAAACTTCATTCATTAATAAAAATTTTCTTATCTGCAAAAAAAAACATTATGCTTTCCTACTTGTTTTTGGGTGGATGGAGTCCTTTGACAGCATAAGAGGAAGTTGGTGGATCTTGATGATAATAATATTTCTTCAAAAGGGGGTGTTACGGTTTTCAAGGAGGAGCCTATGTGTTACCGTTTGTTCAGATACAAACACTTATTACTCTATCTGTCACATCAGTTATAATATCCTGAAGATGCAATGGAGTATTCAGTTATTTTGGCTCACGTCATGAACTAGGCTAGTTCTTTTTCACTTGCAGTTTAAGTTAAGTAATATGCTGCCCTCTTCTTCTGACCACATGAACACCTAAAAAACTTCCGTGAAACCTCTGTAGGATCTATATATGAGAAGAACATTCATCCTTGCAAACTTCTGAATCTTTCCCATTGAAGCTGCTTCATTTGAGTTTCCAGTTCTGTTTGTAGAGGAAGTTACTTGATGTAAATAAAAATATTCTGATAGTATTTATTATTAAATGAATAATTGTATGCAAAATGACTTTTAGCCGTTTGCTGCAGCCCTACAGAGTTCACATTTGTCCATTTCGGGGATTAACGCATGTTCATCCATCATCCGAGTAAGTATTATCTTTTCAATAGCAGCTTCCAATTTAGGTTCTTCTGGATGATTTACTCTTCTTTTCACTTCATTGGAGAGTTAACCTCTAGCCACTTCTCCCAAACCACTCTCCCCACGTTCCCAAGGATTGGAAAAATAAAACATATTCTGCTTCTAGAATTGTTATGCATGCTTATTATGTCAGTCAAGTATATTTTCACTTGCTTAATACTTGAGGATACTGAAACTATAGTTTTCAGAATCTCCTTTTATGTGGATTTGGACTGTTTTGCATCCCCAAGCTTGGGGTCAATTCTAAATTGCACTCTGTGTTTTTTATTTTGACAAATTTCGCACTTCGATTAGTGGTCTGACCTGAAAATCTGACATGATATTTTGGAGTTTTGGCTCAAATTATTGACTTGGAACTAGAGTTAATTGAAAATTGGATTGGTCAAAAAATCAACCCGAACCCCGTTAGATTGATCTGTTTGTCAGGCTGCACCCTGGGTTTCTGAAATTGTCAGCAAATGTAATTAGATTTCAGTGTGACTTTTGACATGCCTTTTTTTTCCCCCTTTATTGGCAATTTGGATTTACAGTTATTAATTTATATTTTTAAAAGACTTGTGTTTTTTTTTTCATTTTTTGGTTTTGTTCTTTTGTGTTCCCTTACTTTTTAACTTGGTCATGATAGACCTTGATTTTACTTCTCCAAATTTCAGATGAATTCTTATGCATATGTTTATATGTCTAAAACTTAGTAGTACATTACCACAACTCTTTCTCAGCAATAGAATACCAGAAAAAAGAAATAGATTTCACGAAAAGGAAGGGAAAAAAATAAAGAGAAAGAGAAATTTCAATATAATAATGATATCTTCAAATTTTGTATTTTAGTGTTAAAATTTAAATAATTATTATTGGTTGAAAATTATGTCACTCCCTTAGCAAATAAAATTATGTTGGACAATACTGTTGTGACATTAGAAAAATGAGAGAAGCGTGCGATGATATTGGAGCAAAAACAATAAGGTGGTTCTTTTGACCCAACACCAGCCATCAAATGAAAGCAGAATAACCTTATCATGAAATTTGTTGGTCAAACTATGAAGTTAAAAGTTTCAGCTTAATTCTCTGTCTTCAAAATGTGCGTATGCCCTTCATTTTTTGAATTATTATCAAAAACAGTTTAAAAAGGTTGTAGTATATTTTTACACATTTTCAAAAGTTGGGGTAAATTTGGTTGAATACCTTCAGGTGTAAATTGCTACTTCCCTAAAGCTTGCAAAATGGTATTCTCAGTTTTATGATTATGTTTTTATTGTACCAAAGATGCACCAAAGGTTGACGCAGACGAACATACCCTTGTACCAACCCTCAAAGACTTAGCTGAAGTTCTCTGCTTAGCTTTTGTAGACGTTTGAAGTTTTCTTCGGTATTTAAGTATATTAGGAAGTCAAAATGGATATTTAGTACTGTAGTCAGATTATTTTATTCAGGATTTAGAAAGTCCTACTTCTTCCTTCTATCACCCTTGCCCCTATGCAAGTCTTGTAGGGTAATAAATAGATTACATAGCGGGAAAATAATATCCCAATATGCCATGTTATGATTACTACTCCCTCCGGTCCATGGAAATCTTTACACTTGAGAATGACACAAAGACCAAGAAAAAAGCATTTGGACATAATTGTTCCAAGCATGAGGACATGGGTGTTGTGGGTTTAAGAGAGAAAATATACTTGTGGTGGGGACAATTAGAGATTGGTTGGGTAGGATTTTGATGGGAAAGGGAGGAGAGACTGACAGAGTGTGTGACTAAGGGAACATGAGCACATGGGGTGAGAAGTAAGGATGTGCAAAATAGAAAATGAACCTCAAAAGCAATACCATATAAAGACACGTAAATATTTCCATGAGCCAAACCGAAAAGGAAAGTGTAAAGATTTCCATGGACCGAAGAGAGTATTATAGAGATAGAGAATATAGAATCCCTCTGTTGTTAGCTTTAAGAGCCTACTTTGTTTATCACAACAGTTGTCAGGCTCCATCAGCTTCAAATCTCTGAAAATACCTCTCTACCTCTCTATTTTAGAAAAATTATATTGTAGTTTCTCCTACTAGCCATGATTGAAAGCTTGTCGTCAGAAAGCATGACATGTGGAAATGAGACAACTAGTTTGGCAAGGACGGAGTTTTCGCAAAGTGTTCTCTTTCTTGTCGTCGTCTTCAGATCTTTTTCTCCCCATTTGTTGAGGAGGTGATGGGGGGTGGGTTATAGAATTTATTCCTGTATTCATGTGTACTCAAATAGAGAAATGTTTGTTTTTCGTTGCTCTTCTTCGGGGTGTCTTTTTCCCCATCTTTATGGTTATGGTTGATCAAATCTGGTGATTGCAAATACTTCGATACAAGACTCACACACGGTTGAATTCTTTTTGGGTAAATGCCCAAAGGTGCATTCTAAGGAAATTCATAATCTAGGGTTTACCACTTACAAGGGATAGGAGTACTATTCAACTCGTAAGCAAAAGCCTTTTATGCTTAACTGCTCATAATAGCTTGCAACTTACTGCAACTTGAATTTGGTTCTTTAGGAGTACAGTTTTTAGGCTTCTTTTCCCAAACTATTCCTCGAAATGGAAACATCACTAGTTGCTGTTCTTGACCTTTATGAGCACCATGCAAGATGGTTTTAATGGAGAGCAAATCGTTGGCCATAGGTTGAATATTAGGCTCATCTCAGTCACACATACTCCTTTGGACAAAAGTGATCGCATCCATGACCTTATTTTGATTCATTTGACTGCCTATCTGGACAAAATTATATGTATGGTGATGCTTACATGCATTACTTCTATTGACATCCATTATCACTCCGGCCCCTGGCTTCACCACTCGCCATCTTTGCCAGCAAGCGCCAAGCAGAAGCCAAATGAACTGGTCAAGCTTCTGCCTGCCTGTAGTTCTAGGAACGAGTATGGGTGATTAGATGCTTCTACAAAATTGAGACAATCAATATTATCGTTTTCTTCAAGCCATAGGTATGCTCCATTAATGGCATGTCAACTGCAATTCTTTGTCTATCAAAGGTTCTCCATTGTATTGATGGTAAAAACTTTTGCCTCTAGGAAGTTGCAATTTGCCTGTCAGTATGAACTATGCCTATCTGTCAGTATGACTTTGCCTATCTATGCTATCCCCTATCTTTACTGTGGGTGGTGTGGCAAAGGAAAAAGAAGGGTAAACCACATTTTGATTGTAGAACCATGGTGTGGCGTGCGAATGTGGCTCTTGGATGGTTGAGATGCATACTTTTCCCAAATCTCAGATATCCTGATGCTGAACTCTATCAAATGATGATATATAGAAATTGCAATCTGTCCGTATGTCGCAAAGTACCAGGATATTGTGTTTCATGATGGTTAGAATTTGGAAGTGTTCTAATCAGAAAGCTCTATGCGTTGATGCATACATAATTAACTATTGAGATTATTACATTTCTCTTTCATTAACTGTTACCTTTTTATGTGAATCTTACATTATAGGTCAAGCGTTGGAATGATGAGCACATTAGCCCCAATGATCACCCACCAACATCCCACAGGTAGCCCTCACCCTCATGGATGGGTCCAATTTCAGCATGCTCCATATCACCATCCCCAGCAATCATCAAGCTTGCCCATGCCCATTAACAACGGTGCTGGGAGATTCGAAACTCCAAGAAGCTTGCCTAGGTATGTGCCTCCAGGACGAGTGTATGATCCCAGTGTCGGTTTCTCTCCCTATGCGGAAAATCTGTCCATGAATTACTTGCATGCTTGGAGCAGAGAAAATGTACCCCATTTTCCATAGTTGCAGGAGAGGGGGGTTGAATATTTTGCATTCTGACCTCAAGCTCAGTACATTATCTGGTGGGACTTATGGGGTCTTTGGGAGTAATTTGCTCCAAGTCTTATGTTAATACATAGACTGGGAGTCTGTGAATGCTGGGAACCGTGTCGTCGCGGGTGTAAATTTGGAAATGATCAATTCGCCTCATAATCTGTACATTTCTGTGGTTGGACAAAATGTTTTCATGCAAAATCAGGGAAGTGGAAGCGCAATCCATGGAGCTTGGATATATATTTTTTTCGATCCCATACAGGGCCCTTGTTTTTCAATCCCACCTATAGGTAGTTAGATTTTTTGTGTTGTTCTTGTCCACCATCTCTAATGAAGCTAAAAGTTTCACTACTTTTTGGGTTCGGAATATATTGGACTAAATCAAAATGGTTTATTGTTGGCACTTCTTATTTATTGTGAAGTTGCTGATGGTCGTCGCACTGTGGATCAAGGGTCAAACGGAAATAACCTCAAGTTCTCACAGGTGTGAGATTGCGTACAATCGACCCTCTCCCCTTACCCTGTCTATGCGGAAGCCACTTTAAAGACATTGGGTAATGTTGATGTTTTTGTTGAAATCTAGTAAATTTCAGCAACTTTAAACAAGATTCAACGAACTTCAGCACTGCTTGATTGGGCTTGGATTTTACTTGCCATGTTTTTTCATCCACGCCTGAAGGACTAGCTTGGTAGTTTTTCACTTTGGCATTGTTCGATAATTAGCGGATTGTATCAAAATTAGCGGATTGGGGTAAATCCGCTAATTTCCAATCCGCTAAAAAAGTAGCTTTTTCAAGTTAGTGGATTGTAATTATTAAAGAAAGTACAAATCATCCACATTTATATAAATCAGCTAATTTACCAAATACATTTTTACAAATCAGCTAATACAATCCTTTGGTCAAATCCACTAATACAATCCTCTAGTTAAATCTGCTAATGCAATTCGCTATCTGCTAATTGCCAAACAATGCCTTTTTCTCATAAAAATTACTAGTAATAAAACTAACACAAAATTTTGTATAAGGCGGCCTCAAGGTGAGACCTCTTATATGATAATGATGTCATGTCGACTTTATGCTTATATATAGATGACCTCACCTTTAGGTGACCTCATACAATACTTATTGTAAAAGTAATGCTATGTAAGATACCAAAATTAAAAGAAATTGTGTATTTGAGTATAAAATCAATTCAGTGTGAATGTTAAAGGTATACAGCTGGATTCTCATAATGTAACAAAATTTTACACATTCTCACAAAAAAAGTTGACAAAATAAAGGAAGACACTATGAGTTCACAGTTCACTTCACCAATGCCAGTCTTAGTTTTTGTGCTTGATTGGATTAACTTGCCAAGTTTTGGTCATTCACATCCAAAGCACTAATTTTAAGGATGTTGGGATAACTTATTGCTTCCTTGTCTTCATCATGAATGGTAACATTTCCCCCCTTCAAAAATCTAGAATACCATTTTTGAGACAGCTTTGGATATCTACTTAAATTGGTATCATCAAAATCAACATAGTATAGCCCGAAGAAACTTCTGTTGCCAAACAACTCGATCACATCCATGAACGACCATACGAGATATCCCTTTATATTTGATCCATTCCTACAAAACAAGATTAAGGATGTGTTTGGTGAGATTGATGAGTTTCATTCACAAGCAAGTCTATTCGATAATAACTCGAGGGAAATCCAGTTGGTATCCTTGTATTTTATGACTTTTATAAATGACTTTTGGTTGTATTTTTAGTCAATCACTTTGTTAATTCAGAAGCAATTGACAATGAGTAATTTGAATCCTTTAGTTATAAACGCCTCAAAACTCTCTCTTTTTTCTTCAATATGGGACCTTTCACTTAACATATACGTCCTGATATTATTGATAATGGTTTTTGAATCCCCCTATTAAAAAGAAAAACACACACACTTCCAAATGAGGTAATAAGGTGCCAAAATTTATCTTACCTCACGGAATCAAGCAAGGCGCTTATATGAGCTCGCAAATACTCTACCCTAGGTGGGTCATCTACCGTTACATGATCATTGTTTGTCACTTGACCTGCCCAAGAATTACATCAAATGCTATTCATCAATATTTCATTTATTAGATTGTACCAAAAGGGAAACCAAGAAAAGAAGTGAAACCAAGAGACAATAACCATTTTCAAGGATATAAATGGGAGGATTGTTGTATACTTCCTTGAAATACTCCAATACTCCTTGCAAACCCCATGGTGTATTGCCAAATGGATCCTAGAAGAGAAATATGAGAATGTCACAAATAAAACATCAGCATGACGTCAGACTTGTTTGAGGCGTCTCATGTTAAGACGGCCTCATATAAGAATTTGCGAGCCAACAACTCTATAAACTTAAAAGTAATTTCTCACCCCTGTCGGAAGTGCACCACTTTGTGAACTATTTTTGTCACTATAAGCTGCAGTAAATTAAAACATGTATCAGCCACTTTCACCACAAGAGAGCTTCAAATAAAAGACTTATCAATTTGAATACTAATTCTGCTAGCAATGTGTAGGGATTGTCGTTAAATCGCTAATAGCTAAGGATGTCTTCACCTAGTGATTAAGACTAAGGTGGTAGGTATGTTAGGTTTCAGATTCAAATCCTCCCTCTCCCTCTCCCTCTCCCTCTCCATATATATATACATTGTACTGAAATTTGTGCCCATCTAAACCAAAATAAGAAAAACAAAATCGCTACTAACTGACCAACAACTCGATCACTATATATGTCTCAATGGACCTACATTATGTCATCTAGCTAGCGGAAAGCATGAACTGTCGGACACCTTAAATAAGTATCATGTTAGTTATGTTCATATGACACGTTATATATTAAACCTTTCCCCCTTACTATGTGTCACTTCTCCGTATTTTTAAAGACTGAAGTGTTCCCTTACGCGCAAATGAGCATAATATTAATTTCGATTACATAAAGTAGAGGATTAATTTAGCATGAAAATGTAAGACATACGTAGCCATTGTGCTCCCATGTCCTTGAAGAAGTCCCTTGGTTCCATTGTGCGGTTAGAGTTGTCTTTGACCATGAAGACGCTGTAGTAATTGATACCAATAAAATCGAATGCTCCCTTAACTAATTCTGATTCGTTTTTGGTGAAATGAGGAATTCTGGTGCCTGCATTCCTCTTCATTATCTCAGGATAATCTCCGTGGGTTAAGGGATGCATGAACCTGGTTAAAGCCAAATGGAAACACAAAGCTCAACATATGTCTCAATGAAGTTGGAAATGAAAACGACAATGACATTTTTTTCTTGCACGTTTCAAATCATAATGTGTAAGGAATTTAACGAAACAGACCCGAACGCCAGGCCTTTAACTAATTGATCATAGTTCGAGTCGCCACCAAATTTTAAAGAGAAACATAATCATAATGTATTGAATTGGACTTAAAAACTTTTTAATATTTAGGTTGGGTTGGTGACTTTGTGAGTAGTGGGAAGGTATTATATTACACACCCAATCACTTTGTTTTCTTTTTTTTTTTTTTTGGTCCAAAGGGAAGCACAAAGACTAATATAATAAATTTATACACAATAGAAGTGAGGGGATTTGAACCTGAGACCTAATATACCCAACACCTCAGTCTTTACTACTAGCCAAAACTTCATTAGCCAACCCACTTTGCATATGACTGCCTATTTAACTCAACTTTTGGGTATTTATCCATAAATCAAGGTTTACATACAATGCAGTGATCCCAGTAGTTCGATTAAAAGAAGGAGAATGATAAATCCACTCACTGGGTTGGCAACCCACATACCCTTTGTGTCTATCTCTCTCCTCTATTTCTAAGAAATGACATTTAAGGTAGGAGAGAGATAAATACAAAGTAAATATGGGTTGACCACCCAATGGGTCAATCAAACATTTTCCTTAAAGATTTACATCATTTATTAAACAAAATTAAAGATTGAAATCTTTGTATAAACTTGTAAATTTTGTGATGATTGTGCATGCTATTAGTGTACTTGGTACAAACACATAGGAAGAATAATAAGAGGCAGATTTAGTCAATTTAACTTTACCATCCAACAAATGAATCATAACATCTTCGTGCGGCTGCCGCATCTTCTTTCGTTTCCGTGAAAGGACTGAAATGGGTAGAAAACAGACTCATGCCCACTAAGCCGCCTTGTTTTCCCTACATCAAAGAGTTTTAATAAGATTTAATTAAGCACATACATTTAAGTATATGTTTATTAATCAAGTGTATTTAATTTCGTCTCAATGATGGCAATTGGCAGAAATTGTTAGATGATTCCGCACATACTCTCACCTCTTAACCACTTTTTTAGCACAATTTGTATGGTGGTTACCACTAAATTGTAGTCACTATAACTATGCACTACAGCCGTTGATCCAAATTTCAACCGTTAATTGGTTTGACTAAATTGGGTAAGACTAATTTTGATTTGATACTACTCAATTTAGATTAATTTTTTGATGTTAGTTTGGTCATAACCAGTTATACTATCGGTCATAACAAGTTGACTATTGGTAGAATATTTATGACCGATTAAAGGATTGGTTAGAATCACTAGCCTATTATTTTAATTATTATAGTTGCAACGAAAGTACAATAAATGATATGGTTTGATCAAAATGGTGATCAACGGCGGTTGTCGTGCAAAGTTGTGGTGACTATATTAATACCGTTAATCACCATACAAGCTCTACTTTTTTAGGGGGTGAATTAGAGTGGGCTCCATTTATTTTGTGAGAGTTCGGAGTATTAGTCCCAATTCCATTTATTTTGTGAGAGTTCGGAGTATTAGTCCCAGTCTCGTGGACCATATAATAATCTCTCAAATAATGGTCATGCACTTATGCCTCCATTTGAGAAATACACATTTACGCCTCATATGAAAATCCTTTATTAAACCCTCATACTTCTTGTCACTCGAGACTATTACAAGTTAAAAAATAAGAGGAACTCAAGACTAAAAAAAAATCAGAGAAATTATTGCAATTTACCTGATACTTTTCTTTGTGGAGCCTAACAATTGATGCATGAGACAAGAGTATATTGTGTGCAGCCAAATATGGCTCGGTTGATGAGTTTCCTTTGGTGCAATTAAATCCGAAAGGTGAAGAACATCTATCCGGGGGGATACTTGCCACATCATAGCCACCCATAACAAATATATTGGCCTCATTGACTGTGCTCCAATACTTGACTCTATCACCAAATTCTCTAAAGCAAACATCAGCATACGCAGTGAAATCTTCTCTGCATTTGAGAATCATTGTTAGAAATCATTTCAATACTCGATCATTCCTAAATACTAAATAGGTCATAACTACTACATCTGTTCTATATTGATCTTTACGTTTTTTAAATGACTGAAAGGCCAAAACAATTTCAAGTCTTTTCCTTTCATTTAAGCCATTGGGTTAATGAGTTGAATATGATTAGCGTCACCTTTTTTGTTATGAATTTTTCAAAACTAGATTTTAGATAAGAAAGGGAGGTTGGATTTGTTGGATGGTAATATGGCAAGGTCAAATTTTGTCGCTTTAGAAAAAGTAAAGATAAATATAGGAGGGATTAATCAGAAATGTAAAGATTAATTTGAAAAGTAAGGGGTACTGTTTAGAATTCTCGGAAAAATAATCACTTTAGGAACTTAATATTTGAATAAAGGACAAAATTCAATCTAAGTTAACCGATTTGCATTGGATTTTTTAACTTTTTGATCCGAATTATATTTGTAAATGTATAAATTTTTGGAGTTTTAAATTGAATCAAGACTCACCCTTTTGCAGTCTAAAAACCATGGAATCCAAGTTATATGCATAACAACATAAGAGATAAAAGGTGGTTGAAACATCGAATAAGTAAGGGTTAAACAAGTTTTTTTTTGGTACTCAACTAAATTTGCTTTATTAGAATGATCTCGAAATATTTCAAAATAATGTTTACGAGACAAATTAAGAAGTACATACATAATATTTCGGCTTATAAATCCTCCATAATTATCTTCAAGTACTTGAGGAAGATCCATGTGTACCAATGTAACATGTGGTTGGATTCCTGCAATTGATTACAATCAATACTTTAACATCTATCTAACCTAAAGTTGGCGTTACTATTTCTTTTTCCTTTTTGTTAACATCTTGTTTCCGTTATTACAAAGATGAAGTAGTTACCGTAGATGACGAGTTCGTTGATGAGATTATTATAGTATTCCAAACCCTTGGGGTTTACCGGTCCTCTTCCACCTGAAGAGATTTTAAGAAAGATATGTTAAAATGTAATCATAAACTTGAAACCTAATAAAATTTAAAATTTAAAATTTAAAATTTAGTAAATTGCTCAAGTCTTTCTATTTATGATAAGAGTATTTACTTGTTATGAAGAGGGGTATTATGTGCAACTTCATTTTGAGGCTGTAATTTGTACCCCCAATCAAGCAAAACACGACACACAAGCACTTACAAAAAAAAAAACAGAAAAAAAAAAAAATCATTTTCTCTTACAAATGCATGTGTCGTGTTTTAATTGAAAGGGGTGCAAATTGCAGCCTCAGGTGAGGCTGCACATAACAACCCTCAAGTTCAATGAATGAACCATATTAGATCAATTTCAAAATAGCTAAATTAATTATTTTTATGATTTTATACATAATTTAGATACATTTTATCATTTTATTATTCACATTTATTTCAAATGATTTGATAAATGTCTAAAACAAATATCATAATGCTCATTATTCTTTTAGTTGAATTCTTTTAATTTCGGGGACACCAAGCTAAGTTAGAAGGATGCACACAGCACAATACAACTAAATTTGCATAAAACTTTACATTTTACCTTTTTCATTTTATATATTTTTGCCAAAATTTGAAAACTGAGCCACTATAGGATTTATATATGCTAAAGTATACAAATTTCATTTTTAAAATACATATCGTCTATCTTCATGTTGAAAGGATTCGTTACATTCGTATTAGAGGAAGAAAGAAGATCGCTTCAACAAAGATTTTCATTTTCACATCACAAGTTATTTTATTTTATCATTTTGGTTCACACCAAAGGTATCCACCGTCAACCACAATGACTATCTCGCTCGCTGACTTATAGGCACCTTAAAAAATGTGACAACTGACTAAGAAATTTAAGACTGCTCCATACCCAATGCGAGATTCGAACCCCTAATCTTAATTAAGAATGAATGAGTCCCAAACACTCAACCACACTCTCTGAGTTTCATTTTCACATGACAATAGTTCATTTTCTTTTTTGTTCTCCTTACATTGTTATGAGATTGTTAATTTTATTTTTTACTCAATATAATAAACGTTATTCTTATAGTGTCTGTGTATCGCAAATTGCAATATGACACCATTCTATAAGTGAAGATAGCAAGTTTTTATATAACCACGGCAATGCACGCACATAAACCTAATTAAGGTATACCAATAATGCCAGAAGAGAGTCGCAAAGCACAAAGAAAAGCACATATCAATAAGGGCAAAGTTTCCCTCTTTATGTGAAACAAATTAATTAGAATCACAATTCATTATTTTAAGTAATAAATAGCTCATCATGTATGAAAACGCAACGTACCAGGTATTAGCCTTGACCACGAGATGGAGAAACGGTACACATCCAATCCTGTTTGCACCATGAGTTGAACATCTTCCTAAATTGATTTTTTTGTTCGAATAGAAAAGGAAAAAAATCTTATTGAATTTTTTTAAATAATCATCCAGCATAACACCCAACAAAGTGTAACGAAATTAAAAGAGTTTTTCTTTTTTTTTTTTGGGTTAGAATGAAATCAGAAGAGATTAAAAGCTTGTGTTGTCAATGAAAATTGGCAATCTCATTGTGGTTTTGAGTTTCTCTTCTAGGGATGAGCATGGATCACATGGTCAGTTGAGATAATAAAATCTCATGTGGTTATTTGAGATAAAATCACATGGACCACAACTTTTCCTCATCCAAGTTATCAAGAATATGTGATAACTTGTGTGATACCACAAGCTTTGTTAGAGAAGTAGGAAGGGGATGTATACCTTGACTTTTATCACTGAACTTTTACATTTTTAGAATTTTCGTTTGATTTAAAGCTTTTTTTTTCTTCTTTCTATTTATTATTTTTGAACTTAAGAAGTTTAGTTCTCGACTTATCATTTTTGAACATTATCAAAATGATTGTCATCGAGTTTATCTGAATAATCAGCTAATAAAATGGTCACATTACAAAATAAATTGACTTAAGTGATGTTACCGAAATTGTATAAATTGTGCATTAATCATTTAAACAATTCAAGACTGCCATGTACGAAAATGTAAAAAGTGTGGTCACTTTGTAATTTTTGTTTCACTCAAAATATGAAGATGTCCTACAAAATTTCTAAGGAAAACAAGAGAAGAATAACTTACCTTATACTTATGATACTCATCACATGCTACGTCTCCGTTGCCTGCCAAACGTCCTGAAAATGGGTTTTTTCAAACTTAATGTGATGGAACAAAAGTAATATGAAAATGGATTTTCGCAACAAGTAAATAAGATACAAAGTGGATTTCAAATTGACGAGGGTAGAAGATAAAAGTAAATAAGCTTTTAGCTTTAAAGTTCAAAGATAAACCAACCAGCATGAAGAAAAGTATCAAAGATACTCGCTTTCCTTCCATCCTCAAAAGCTGCCCCTTCCACCTACATAGTACACATACCACATATTCATTATCCCAACCAAGTAAAAGAATAAAACAATAAAAAAAAAAAAAAAAAAAGAGAAATCTCAAAAACCAGGACCAAATTTGTTTAGAATGTAATTAAAGGATGAAATTAGTTGGCTGGTGAACAATTAATGTTTTACAAAAATGGTTTATTAACGGTTGTACATACAAAACATTTACTCCCCAAAAAAGTCTTAAAAGGTTGGTATACCAATTTAAATACACATGCGACTATCCATAAAATATTGCAAATTTATATAACATCGGAATAAAATACTAAAAAAAAATAATAATAATAAAGAAAAGAGGGGGAAGAGGATAACCTGATAAGCAGAGGTACCGGCACCAAATACAAAACCCGGTGGAAAGTCATAGCGATTAAACTGTTTGGCGCCAACCACAATTACGAAGGCAAAGCACAAACATAAGAGAAGAGACAGAGAAGCTCTTATCTTCAGCATTTTCTTAGTTCTCCGAGTTGTTCTCTGTCTCTCAATTGATTGTGCTCAGTTACATAACATATGCCGTGCTACTTTATATTATGACCACTAGAAGTATTATTAGGAAGGAGACAAGAAGTGTGGAGGAATTGAACAAAGAAAAAGAAATTTTATGTCGATCGTAGAGGTGTGAGGTTGTAGCGCAATAGCGTTGCCTTCCGATTTCATGTGCTTGCTCGCATCTAATCCTTATTATTTACCCCCAATTCTTTTTTCTGGTTTACGGCCAAGGGTATCTACCGTCGACCACAGTGACTATCCTCGCTCTGGTTTGTAGGCACCTCAAAGGGTGGGATAACTGGCCAAGGAATTTAAAGCTGCTCCATGCTCAAGGCGAGATTCGAACCCTCGATCTTGGTTATCGATGGATGATTACTCCCAATTCTTTAATAAGGCTTTATTCTTTTCAACAGAATGGTGCACAACTGTGAGAAACGAAACAAAATGGAATGAAATAAACGTCGCAGATATTAGAATCAAACGTGAGACAAAATGATGTAATAATTGTGGAACGGCATACAACTTGAAAACCATGAAAAAAACAAACGCATAACTATCTCCTCTCCTTTTGATGAATAAAGTAAGGTCCCTATCAGGCCCCACCTTAAAAAATACAGAAAACAAATGTCTTTATTTGAGAGGACTCCTTTATTTGGTTGATAAACAACGTACGAATTGAAAGACAATATTGTAAGTTCTACATTTGATTAAATTTAGCTATACATGCCAACTGATAATAATAATAATAATAATAATAATAATAATAATAATAATAATAATAATAATAATAATAATAATAATAATAATAATAATAATAATAATATTCAAAGTTTATTTCCTCAACTGGCGTATGTCATTTTGGGTTTTAAGATGTGAGTGTCTAAGTCATGCGAAGTCATATTTATACATGATATTTGTATCACACTAGGAAACTAATCACAGTCCTATTTAGCGCAACTTATGAAATGTGTGTCACTTTTTTGTAGATAACATGGATATTCAAACTATTTTTTAGTTTTACTATTTTCATGTGCCTTGAAATCAACGAACATGAAAATCTCTAGTGACCTTAAGAGCTTGTTTGGTTATATTAAGTAGATTGGAAAGGAAACGAAGGGAAGGGAAGGGAAGAGAAAGGAAAAGAAAGAAAAGGAAAAGAATTGTGTTTCCAACGTTTGGTTTTATACGAAGGATTTGATAGGAAAATAACATTTTCCTTGTTTGGTTGATGTGATTTAGAAGGAAAGGAAAGGAATGACAATTTTAAACTTCCTTTCCGTCCAAATTCCACCAATTTGGACAGAAAGGAATTGGAGGATTTCATAGGAAGACTTTCCCATCATTTCCTTTCCCTTCCTATCACTTCCCTTTTTATTTTTAAAACCAAACATGAGAAAAGTAACAAATTTATTTTCCCTTCTTTTCTTTTCCTCCCATTTTCTATCTACCAAACTAGCTCTAAGGAAACTCGAACTACAAAATATGTGCCACAAGCTTAACGAATATCCACCTTGACTCAAACATTCAAGCACCATAAACAATAGTAAAACACAAACACTCTCCATTGGTAAACCCAGAGTTGGTTCTAAGGGAGGACAACCAGGACACTCGCCCAGGGCCCACGCCATGCGGAGGCCCAAAGATGCAATAGGTGAGTTATACTCCCCTCTTTACCTAATTATATAGAGCCTTTCCCATTCTCTCCCTCTCTCTCTCTCTCTCTCCTGCCCATTCTCTCTCTCTCCTGCTCGTAGATCTCACCTGTCCCTCCCAACTCCATGCAGCTCCATGAAGATGGAAGTATATAAAAATTTGCGCCAAAGATAGGCAATTTGCAACTTCGTACTAATATAATACTCCTATATAACTTGTGCGATGAATATCCATCAACGTGTTTTAGGTTTAGTGGCAAGGCCCTTCTAGTGTTTTCTTTAGCCAGGCTATGCCCAGGGCCATTTCTAGGCATAGGTCTTGAGGGCGACTGCCTAGGGCTCAGTTATTAGAGGAGTCCAATTAGACATGGCAATATTATTCTGGACCCGATAACCGGACCCGAATAACTCGACCCGTGATCCGATTCAACTCGAATAGCAAGACCCGAAATTGAACCGAAAATCCGAAACAACCCGATTCGAACTGAACCGACCCGAAATTAGCAGACCCGATATGACACGTACCCGAATGTGATCCAAACCGAAACCGACCCAATCCGAATAACCCGAAGAGACCCGAACCGAACACAACTCGAAATTTATGACCCAAACCAACCCGATCCCGAACCCGAACCGAAAATGATAATATATTATATTTATTTATTTATTTATTTATATTTATTTAGTTTAATTAATTAATTAATTTATTTGTTAGTGTTTTAAAAATAGTAAAATTGATATATTTTAAAACATTGTGATTACACTCACCTATTAAAATATCTATTTATTTAATCAATTTAAATATTTGTAGCCATATAATAGTAATGCAATCAGGAAAAATTGTACTAAAATCGAACTTGAAAAAAAATTGTGACTGAAATCTGTCCGACCCATATCTGACCCGAATCAACCCGAACCCAAATATACCCAGACCGAATCGACCCGAACCCGAATCGAGTATAGTGCTTGACAACCCAGCTCAACCCGAACCGATATGGCCCGAACCGGATTGACCCATCCGACCCGCAACCGACCCGAAAACAACATGAACCGAATCAACCCGAGCCCAAATATACCTGACCCGACCCGAACCCAAATCGAAACTAGAGATAACTCGAATCAGACCGAACCGAAATGACCGGACCCGAACCCGGCCCGAATGACCCGTTTGCCAGGTCTAGGCCCAATAGAACAAACGGAAAAAAGCTATATAGGTAAACTCGTACAGTTCATGAACATGATTACTAATCTACTTCAGTGGTTGAATGACTCTATCGTAAAACTTTTTGTGTGTAAAAACCAATTATATATACTTTCGGAGCCCTCATTTATATTTCGTCCTTGGGCCTCTAAAATGTTGGGAAAGGGCCTGACTATGCCGCAGGTTCCAGTACTAATCTCTACATTTTTTTGCTTTGATTGATGGGGACCACTTCATCTTATTTCCTGTCCACTTCATTTTACTTCTTGTAAGTTTGTAACAGGTGCATTTTCTATTTTTTTTACAATAGCTAAAACATAAACTGTTATATATTATTTTTTTTGCACACTAAATTTCGTAATAATTTTTCAAAAAAAAAGAAAAGAATAAAAATGTGGGGGCAATCCGCATTCGCCCCATACGATTTAAGAGATTTCTCGCTTATAAATGGGCCTCTTATTTATATTTCGCCCCGAGATTCATAAAATAACTGAAACAACACTGGCTAAACCGCCCCGAACAACCGGCCCTCAAAAGGTCTAATTGATCATCAACACCAATCAAATCCAAGCAATGCTCAAACTACCAAATGACAACAACATAGTTAGCATATCCGCCGAATTATCCACAATACCCACATCTTTCAGCACCACCTCACTACTAGCAATGGTATGTAGTACAAATATAGTGATACTTCATATCAATGTGCTTTGTTCGCCTATGAAAAGAACTTTGATCTTTCACCAAGTGAATATCGCTCTCACAATCACTACAAACTTCATTATTAGTCTATCACTTGACTTAGGCTCTGTTTGATTCACCTTAATTTTACTTAAATTAATTTTAGTTTAGTCCAGTTAAGCTCAGTTCAGTTCATATGTAACTTTATCACTCATATAACCTTTTATTCCGAAATAATTTCATGATGATAATTATGTTATCTGAAAGATCTCAAAGCATTCTTTAAAATGAGTCCAATATTGACTATGTTTGGACAAATTTTAAATGGTTAACGATTAAGTTTAAAAAATCAATTCAGTTCAGTTTAGTTCAGATTAGTTTTATCCAGGTGAATCAAATAGAGCCTTATTCCCATTTCAAAACCTAATGAATCATTTTCATCCTTGCGAAAGTAATTCTCATGCAAAATCAGGGAAGTGGAAGCGCTACTATTCATGGAGACACTTGTATATGTTGGTAAATGATTATGCGGGAAAGACTAGATTCTAACCTCTACATCTTTTCACTTGACCCACAATAGCTAGCAGAAAATTGCTTACGAGTGCCTAAATCCTAACTGATGACAGTGGCATGCACATATTATACATTAAAAATGCGTGTAGGAGTAGGACCCTCGATGTTCAATCCCCACTCATAGGCAGTAATTGTTTTTTTGAACGGCAAAATAATCTTCAACTTTGTTGCAAATAAATGAGATTTGAATTTAGGTCATATTAAAAACAAGTAAGGGATGCGTCACTGTACTATCCATCCAAAGCTCAAGGCAGTAAGTTTTTAATCTTATTTTCTGAAATCCTAGTAAATTTCAGCAACTTCAAACAAATTTCATCAACATACTTCAACAATACTTAAAAAAAAGTTGAAACTAATTTCTCTAAACAAAATTAAAAAGTTTCAACCAATTGCAACGATCATCAAAAAGTTCGAACAAACTCTAACAAATTGCACTCCATCACTCAAACATCTAACACCTATGATGATTTGGAGCTTATATTTTACTTGCGATGTTTTTTCATCCACTCATGAACTCCTGGCTGGAGAATTCTTCTCATAAAATTTAAAAAATTAAGGCTATGTAAGCACGATACGAAAATGTCTAGAAATCAAAATTAGAGTGAAGGTTCACGGCCTTAATTCTCATAATTCAGTAAAGTTTTTCACATTTTGTACATAGTTTAAATTATTCTACCACAATTTTTCTTTATGTATCATAATTCGTGTGCATGTCCGTGCGATACACGGGCTGTTTTAACTCTCTCTCTTTTTAAAATTTTTTTTATGTTATCAAATAGGTTGCCTTGCTTTTAACTTTGTTGTAATAATTTTGTTATTCTTTTTGGTGCTAATTTTGTGATTACCTGGTAAATAAAATTGAAATAACACCAAAGCGGGATTTGGAGAGGTTTTACCACAGCATGACTTTTAATTTGTTTAGGGCAAATATTAAAATATTGGGAGAAGGGATGCCCTCAAGTCATGGCATTACTTATTCACTGACCGTGTATTGGCCTTTGACAAAAAAAAAAAAAAAGTAATTCATTGGCTTGTGCTGCCTCTATAAAAGTTAGAGGTATCTACCCCTAAATGACATTATTTCTCGCATTATAGTTCTACTTACTATGATTAGTCATTTGTAAACTTTGATTTATATTTGGCCGAGTGCTTATTAGCCTTTTACTAACAAACTTGAGAATACTCTATTAAAAACTTCTCCTATATAAGATAGTAGACAATAGATCAAAATGAACTAAGTACATTGAAAGTTTATAGAAACAAAATTTGGGTGGGTCATGTCACATGTCCCAACGCCCAACGAACGCCATGTCCATGTCCTAGCGCACACGTCCCATGTTCCATTGGTGAAACCGAGTCTGGGGACCCTGGATGACCGTCCCGAGGCACCGAAGGTCATTTAGGGTGAGGGTAGGGCCCCCAGAGAACTTTGAGCAAAAACGAAAACCAGGTCCCGAGAAGCCGAAAATCAAGGGCTATAATCCACGTTTTTTGGGCTTTCGGGAGGTCTCGTAACAGAGGTGAATATTTTCGCACCACATCGCACGGGACACCCTTAGGTAACATAAGAGGCCCCCAGGGTCCATTATCGGGTCCCTAGTAGGTTTCTAAGGGCGTTTTGGGGGACATCAATGTAAGGGCCGGAACACCTAATGCATAAGTGATATCGAAGTTCGGGGATGCGGATGACCTTCCCGCGGCACCGAGGGTCTTCTAGGGTCATTATAGATCCCCACGAGAAGTTTGGGTAAGAATGACACCCAGGCCCCCGGAAGCCGAAAATGAAGGCTATAATCCACGTTTTTTGTGCTTCTTTGAGGCCCCGAAATGAAGGTGGATATTTTCGCACCACATCGCATAAAACACCCTTAGGGGACATGGGAGGCCCTCGGGGTCGCTTATCCGGTCCCTGATACGCTTGTAAGGGTGTTTTACGGGACATTGGTATAAGAGCTATAACGCCAAAGGCATTGGTGATATTAAAGTTCAGGGATCCGGATGACACTCTTGGGGCATCGAGGGTCCTCTAGGGTCATGAAGACCTCCGGGAGAAGTTTGGGCAAAAATGACACCCGGGCCCCCGTAAGCAAAAAACCAAGGCTATAATCTACGGTTTTTGGGCTTCTAGGAGGAACGAAGGTAGAAATTTTAACACCACATCGCACGAAACACCCCTGGACGACATGAGACACCTTCAAAATTGCTTATCTGATCTCTGATAGGCTTGTAAGGGCGTTTTACGGGACCTCACTATAATGATAGATATAATGTATTTGGTTGTACTTTTTTTTTTTTTTTTTTGGTATTTTGATTTACAGTTTAGATATATGAAGACTAAAGTTTTCAATTTTTTTTGGTTTATTGCAATGCTTGTTTGTATATACTAGCAGATCTTGGCTACTTTTAAGTTCTTAATTTAATATGTGTACTTTATGAAGAGGTATAAGCTATTGTAATTATCAGTTTTTTTTACGTTGATTGTTAATTTGAGATCAAATTTGAATGACAGAATCATAGTACACAAAACCTCAATGCAATTACCATCATGCCCACATGTGAAGACTAAAGTTTTCAAATTTGATTGTTAATTTAATACTAAATGTTTTACTTTAGCATGCCCACAATTAAGAATTGAGCTAGAAAAGAGTAAAAAGCTAAACACGTGATTTAATAAAATTGTAGAGATAGAAAGATGTAAGTTAGGAATTGAATTAGAAATCCTACTACTATATATGGATCCAATAATTGAGGGGTTCAAATTGAGTTTGATAAGTTAAACCCACAAGGCTAAGAAAACGTTTAACCGACATTCACTTCCTCATCCATATAAAAGCCATCATGAGCTTTCTCTCACTTCCATTTAGGGGTTAAGAACTAAACACCCACAATCAGCTCTCTCTCTCTCTCTCTCTCTCTCTGTTCTGGCTGTTCTGTTCTACCATCACCATCACGCCTCACCATCGCGGTGCACCACCAGCCATTGGAGCTGCTCGCGGACTCTCCCTGCTCCCTGCCCAGCTGCGAACAGCAATGGTAACACCTGCGAGAACCACGAGCCTCGGTTCTAGCAGCTACTAGTGACCCCTTCGGGATTCTGTTCCGTTCAGGTCAGCCACACACTTCTCCACTACAATTTCTAGTAATTGAGTCTCTCCCTACAAAATAGATTAGCTAAATTGGAAATTAGGTTGCTTAATTGTTATAGCTAGTAAATCAGAAAATTGTGATAAATATTTATAAAAACCTAGGTATTGATTTTATAAACAAAAGATTGGCTAGCTGTGGGAATCGCTAACTAGGAGGAGAACTGCAATTTGAGGTAACCATTACGTCTACTAAGGTACTGTTCTCGTTTTAAGTTTTATTTGAGCATATTCTGTGAATCAGTGTTTGATTTGGATGTAAGTAGATGAAGGGAATCGTACGGAAGTGGTAATTGCATTGAGGTTTTGTGTACTATGATTCTGTCATTAAATACTAAATAAGTATGATGTGCTGTTGAGTTTTGGATGTGAATAAGCTGATAAAGTTTGTTGCCTGGGAAGATATTTACCTGGAGTGAGATTTTGTGCTACTGTTTTGCTACTTATATGCAAAACTATGTCCCTGAGAATAAATAAAGAACACTCAGCTAATATGTTAGAAAACTTCAAGGTGGTTACCTATATTATCTTTATAAGCTTTAATTATTAGGAAATGAAGGGCTTCATACAGTTACTTTAAGTACGAGAGTATTCAGTATTTTCTATAGCTAATCTGCTACTTATATATATGAGGCCAGAACTGAGTAGTAATTGTCGATTGCTTTTGAGACATGAGTTACGACTATTATGAGAACTATTCAACTATCTATGTAGAAGTTTCTGTTATTGAGACTAGCTAATTTGGTGCTAAGGAAGTTTGTACGTGTGTTTATGTTACCTGGATCCAATAGATTAAATGTTATGTTATGTGAGTGGTAATAGTGAAATAGTAGATTACTAAAGAATTACTTGTTGGGCTATATACGGTACATCTGAGTTCAGATAAAAGGAAATGACGTGTGATGTGCTTTTATGATACTAGTTAGCTGATGTTAAAGGTATAAACAAGTATATGATGTGCTATGAAAATGTCATAAGAAAGGAAAGAAATGAAGAACCAAAATACCAATAAAAAGAAGAAAGAATGATGATACGTTATATGTTGAATGATGAGAATAAGATCATCTCGAGTTATGATGATCTCAAGAAGAGTTTATGAACTAAAGTTAATTAAGCTATTAAGAATGTAAAGTGAAAGATGGCAGTTTGGGTAGTAGGAACCTATGGGTTCTCCGAATGTGTTATAATGAGTTATGGGAGACGTCCCTTACGAGATTTCAACTGTGCCTCCAGAAGCGGCATGACCCCTAGAAGCGGTCATTGATCCCCAGATGTGGTTAGCAGTTCCAGGGCCACCAGAAGCGGTCACAGATAAATGTTAATGATAACACATTTGGCTCCCAGAAGCGGCTTGACCCCCAGAAGCTGTCAAGGGTTTAAACGCTCCCAGAAGCAGCGGCCCTAGGAACCTAGCTCCCATATGCCCAGTTCAGCAATGCAAGACTAATAATAAAAGGTATCAAGATAACTCTAGGTTATCTAAAGAGACGATTCGTAAATTACTTATGCTTTTGAGTATGACAGATGGTGATATCCTTGGTGCAAATGTTATGTTATTTATATACACAGATAAGGCAGATTGAAGTATATATAGTTTTGTTGGTTGGTTGAAATGAAGCATGTTTATACGTTTAGATTTGATTTGAATTTAGAATGATCTTTACGTACTAGATGTGAGTTACCAGCTCTGCTGACGTTGCAAATTCTCACCTTTTTGCAGATTGAAGTTTATTTATATACAGATGTCAGTGAGGAACGCTTTCAGATAGAAGTACACGAAGAACTAGTAGTTTGATCTTTTTATTAAGCTAAATAAGGTGTAATAATTAGATCACCTAGAATGTTATCAGTTTATTATTGAAAGTTAGTAATTGAAGAGTCTTACACTCATTCGTATGAGTGAGTGTGGCGGTAGCGCCCTGAATTATTAGAGTCTTCCGCTGGGTCAGTTGGATTACTTTGTTAAGCAGGTGTTTATAAGCCATTTTGGGCTGGGTTGTGTATTTACCAAAGGAACTTTGCCGGATTTTCAACTCGAATTTGATTTATTTTAATTTATTTATTTTAGTAGGAAATTCGGGATGTTACATGTACACCTTGTAACTGCAGCAAAACGAACACGATCACAGTCATCCCTGCCCACAACTCTTGTTCCAATCCACCTCAATGTTGACAAGAAATCATCTACGTTGTAGCCCAGTACTCGGAGGAATCCACACTGGGTTTCCACTAAGCTCCTGGTGTTCCGCATACTGTTGACGCCTAGATACTCTGATATAATCATTAGCAACCTTCGTGCTCGTTCTGAAGTAACATAATCAGAGGTGAACTTTGATTGGAATACTAGCACGATTCTGGCAAATTTAATACTCGACATGAGTGCATATGTATTCCTCTCTTGTCCTTATCTAGCTTATCACACGACAACATGATATGACAAAATCTTTGGGGCAAGAAGGCACCCCCCTGTAGTACTGAGCACAACTACTTCCAGCCTAAATAGATTTAATTTCTTCACGATTAAAGAGAGCATGAGCTGGTGTTTCACTCTCCTATTATATTAAGCAAATTAACAAGCGCACTGTAGGCAATCACTCTCCACTTAGATATGACCGGATATTTCTTGGAGTGTCATTTGTAGACCGAAATAAGTAGCCTTCGCCTCAACTACCGCCGGCTCCTATCTATCTCTGACCTGTTTACTTACAGTTCGTACAAGGCTACTGAATCCCGCCTTATCACCACTCCTAGACCTGACCCAAGCCCCTTACATACAGCTCCATCTGTATTAACTTCCAAGACACCTTGTGGAGGAGGACTCTATCTGTATCTCAGCTCCCACAACAGGTTCGAAAGCATCCCAATAGGCTGTCAAGTAACGCAATGCTGCATCTGCCACATCGATACATGATATACCCCCACCTTGTTGAGTATGAATATGTCTTCTGTTACGTTCATTCAGTTTGCCTACAGAATAATGACCAATTTACACACTTACTCCTCACTATATCTATCTGTGCAACCTACCCACCAGTCCAACGCCTTCCTACACTCACTTCTCTCCACAATTGAGCTCAAACCGCACATCTCCCACACTGCTGCTGCAACAGGACAGAAAACAAGGGCGTGCAGGTTCGTCTCAACGACACACTGACACCTTGGACGACATGGTGCTTCCACTTCTTTCATCCTCCGCTGAATAACAAATAAATGAAATTCACATACAAATAAATGAAATTCATATACATGTAAAAAAACGAAATTCATATACATCTAAAAATCAAAGGTCATATGCAAACGCAATTTATATTGAAACTCTCCACAAAAGCAAACAAAATCGGGAAAACAAAACTCACCGGAGATAATGGTGGTCGGAGGGAAGTCAACAACAACTAGACCAGAATTCAGAGACTCAGTGATGGGCGCAGGCCGCAGGGTATGAGAACAAAGTGAGAACGTAATAAAAAAAAATGGAAGAGGAGGAATAAATGCTGATTACCAATGGAAGGGGAAGGGTTACCAATGGGACAAATATTGTAATTTTTAGAAAAGGTGAGGGTAAAAGAGTAAATCATTTCAAGGAGATAGAACTTTAGTTTTGAACGCTTGTTGGAGTAGCGTTCAGATTTGACCTTTTGACCCCACCTCAAAAGTTAAAGCTCTTGCAAAAGTTAGGTCATCCAAACAGAACTTTTAGAAGCCTCTAAAACTTAAAGCTCTCTCAAAAGCTCCCAAAACTGTGTGCCAAACATAGCCTACATCTTCTTTTAAAATCATATAAAACTAACGTGGTGGTTCCAAATTAAATTGAAGCTTGGAATTTGTGTTTTTTTATTATTGTGAAAATAACAAATGCATTATATAAAAAAAATAAATTATTTATTGTTTTATTTTAGAAAATCTACTAATTACCTCCTCAGCAACAACAAATGTAATAATAATAATAATAATAATAATAATAATAATAATAATAATAATAATAATAATAATAATAATAATAATAATAATAATAATAATAATAATAATAATAAAGGTAAGTAAAAAGAAATGTAAGTAACTTTAATATGTAAGTACAACACGACAAGAAAAAATAAGATTAGTGGCATTTTGTTTTGCCACAATAGAGCAAAAAATTGCCACTAGAAATTTTGGTGGCAAAATAAAAATTTGCCACAAGGTTGCCACAAATTGTAACACAATAGCTTTTTGTGGCAATTTTCATATTTTCCACTATAAATATATTCTTTTGTGGCAAAATATATTTTGCAACAAAGATTAATGTGGCAAATTTTAACTTAGCCACAAAATATTTAGTGGCAAATTTTAACTTAGCCACAAAAATTTTAGTGGCAAATTTTAACTTGCCACAAAGTTTTTAGTGGCAAATTAAAATACTAATTATTGATATTAAAACTTTTAATCAATTTGTTAAACTATTAGGGTTAATTAATACTAAATTAGGCAACTTTGATAAGGCCCAACTGGTCCTCAAGCCAAGCCAAGCCAAGCCCAATAGATTAGTCTCAATTGGGCTAATAACTACATTCGTATAGGTTGACTTCTATATTCCATTTATAGATGAAGGGGAAGCCCATATTTCATGTTGGGTCGATGTGAGACACTTCCTTACTTCCGATTATTCAGTTTTTAACAAGTGAACACTGTTGAGTGTGTTTCCTTTCAGTTTTGGTCGATGTGGAACAATTTTTTGTTTCTAATTATTCTCATTCTTCAACAAATTTCATTGAGGTGAGGGGTGAGGCGGAGAGCATGGTATAAAAGTCAAATTTCATTGACCGTTCCCTCTATAGACGAGGAGCATGATTGACTTATAACGAAGTACATATAATAGATCACCAACACGCCTATAATCAAGGGATTGATTTGCTGCAATTGATTTGCATAATATCTTTGCCTAAAATGGTGGCATAGAATAGTGTTTCCTTTTAAGTTCTTATAAGTCTTGTATATAAATACCTTTGCCCGTGGCATTTTTTAGAAATTGCCACAAAAAATACTATCAAATTGTGGCAATTTTTATTTTGCCACTAATTTAAAAATATTGGTGGCAAAATATTTATTACTACGAGACAATTTTTCACTAATCCTAAATTTTTTTGTAGTGCAAATTCCTCTTTTAGTTTACACATGGAGTACATAATTTTAATTACTTTAAGCCAAGTCTTCTCTATTTCTATCTTTTATTTGGAATATACTATCCACTAGAATGATGAAGCTTGGATTAAGTTGACAATTTTTTTTATTTTTTATTTTATTATTATTTTTTTGAGGTGGGGGGCTGACTGGGCCCCCCGGCTTTATAGTCGTACAAAGGGAAGGGGGGTAACGGGAATCGATCTCGGGCTGAAGCCACGAAATCGGGAGGTCGCGCCACTCCGCTGCACCTCACTTCCCTAAGTTGCCAAGTTTTGCTTATCCACATTGTTGTCCAAAGGTATGGTTGTAAATATGGTAGCTACACTTTCTGATTGGTTGTTGCCTTCATCATCATCTATGGTAACATTGGCCCCCTTTAAAAACCTTGAATACCAACGTTGAGACAACTTTGGAAATCTAGGTAAATTTGGATCATCGAAATCAACATAATATAGCCCAAAGCTTCTATTGCCGAAGATCTCGATCACATCCATGAATGACCATACATGATACCCTTTTGTATTTGATCCATTTCTGCAGAACATTTGGACAAAAAAGATTAAGAATCTGTTTGATATATCTATCATACTTTATCATATATAGATACCAAATTATTACCAATAATCAAATGATATACCCAAACATGACTTTAGCATATTATTAATTATATTCATGGAGAATTGGGTGAAAATCCCTTTAACTTTACCAAAATAAATTCCCCAAATCTATTCGATCGACTTTGTTCGATACCCTAGTCCCTACAAAAACCCTGGTTAATCTCCGGCTTATATTTTTGGGCTATATTTTGGCAATATATGATAGATATGTCCTCACGAAGGTCTTATGTAAATGTTAAACTATATTTTTGTTTAGCCTCATGAGGGCATATCACATATATTTAGTCAAAATAATAACAGTTAACAAGTTAAACTCTTAAGTATAAGGTGTAAAATTCTAAAGGTGTGCATTTAAACACTCATTTAAGACCCTTGGATAACAATCATTTTTTGCCAAAATATGGCCGGAAAAGACAACAATGGAGATTAACATCGCTTTTTCTTATTGATGGGTTATACGAATAGATAAGGGGGTTTTAGCAAATTGGTAAACTTAAGGGGGCAAAATTTCCCATATTAATTTATTAGCAATTCCTACTTGTTTTGTAAGATTGTACACATGTGCTATATGGCAATTCTGTTGATGATAACTTTCAAGATCTACGTCTTTTTAAAAGATGGATATCCGCATTTTGTGAAGTGAAAATTGAGACTGTAGTAAACCTTTAATTAAATTGAGTTTGTTATTTGAATTTAATTAAATTTTTAAGTTGTAGTAAAATTTGATCAGCTAATAATACTCCCTCCGTTGCAAAATGAGTTTGCTTTTTGATTTCTTTTAGTTAAACATCACAAAATTTGACTATCGATTTGTGAAAAAATTATGAATTTTTAATATGATGAAAAATATTATTCTAGAATAATCGACGGAAAATAACCGACGCAAATAGGCTAAATTCGCAGCTAATTGGGCTCAGCGGCAGGGTTAGCGGCGGTTTGAATCCGCAGCGAAAAACCTCAACGCTGGCGAAGTTAGCGGCGAATTTTATAGCCTCTGCAACTGGAGTTAGTTGCGGAATGAAACTAATCCGCAGCTGACAAAAAAAAAAAGAAAAACAAAATAATAAATGAATTTTAGACTCGAGAGGAGAATCTTTAGCTTAGCCCACCCGCGCACGGCCCAATGTTTCTACACACACGCGCAACCCAACGTGAATTAAATTAACCTCACGTCCGCGCGAAGGTCTACTCTGTGGAAGGAGCGCTTCCACCAGCTCCTCTCTTATTACCTTGTTATTATATAATGGGTTGTATAATACTTAACCCATATTGCACCGAGTTCAAAAAACAAAATTAGCTGCGGAATTAATCAATTCCGTAGCTAACTTATTAGCTACAGAATCGATTTATTCCGCAACTAATTTTTTTTTATTTATAAATTTTACATCAGCTGTGGAATCTTTAATTTTCGCTGCTAATTAGCGGCAGAAAAATAATTCCGCAGTTAATTTTGCTACGAAAAAATAATTTCGCAGCTAATTTTGCTACGGAATTGATCCCGTAGCTTATTAGCCACGGAATTTAATTCCGCAGCTAATTTAGCTATGGGAAAAATTTTGATGGCTCAAATCCGCAGCTAAAATGAGTTTTTTTTGTAGTGATCTTAGATTAATTTTTAATTGTACTTTCACAAAATCAAACTTTTTATAAATTAGATATTTATTGATAGTCAAAGTATTATATGAAGATTGTGTAAAATCAACATAATAAATCATTTTGAAACAGAGGTAATATGTATTAACCCTTATTCTCAGAAAGCATATATCACCCATTGGACACCGAAACTTGTCTTACCTCACTGCATCAAGTAAAGCGCCAATATGACCTTGCATATATTGTACCCTTGTTGGATCATTTACCGCCACCTTATAGTTTGTCAATTGACCTGTCCGTAAATTCCATTCAAATGCCATTTATTTATTAATTAGATCGTAATTAATGGAAGCGAACGCATAATAATTAAGGGAAGCAAATCCAAGCGAGGTAGAGAACCGTTTTCAAGGACATAGATGGGAGGATTGTTGTAAGCTTCTTTGAAATACTCCAATACTCCTTGTAAACCCCACGGTGCATCGAAATAAGGATCCTATATATGAGAGAGAATAAAAAAATATGCAAGTATAAATATACGGTGGGGTAGCGCAATGGCGCAACTCCCACTTGTTCCCATCAATAACCGAAATTTAAGTGTGTTATTTTGAACAAATTGAAAGTTATTTTACCGTTAAAAAATTATATATAAGTAAGCATATAAAGCCAACTGCTTCCAAAAGCATGAAAGTTATTTCTCACCCCCGATGGCAGTCCTGCACCTTGTGAACCACTGTCGTCATTGATATCTGAAATAAATTACTCAATGTAAATCAGCCTTGAGCACTAGAAGATATTGTTGGTTATTCAACAACGATTGAGCACATCTATTGTTAATCCCACTAGCTATATAAAGTGCTGCTGAATTGGTTGCCAACTAGTTGCTACATATGCAACTTATTTGCCGACCAACAATCGGTCGATATTAAATTCGAAAACATAATAATAAACTCGACGATACTCCCTATATATATATATATATATATATATACTGAATAGCACCATGGGTCCATGATATACCATTAACATTGCATACTCTCTCCTTTATTTCAATTGGAGATCGAACAAATTGAGAAAAAGGAAATGACAAAACAAACCGGATTCATTCATAATCTACACTTTTATGGAGAAAAGACGAACACCCTAAATTAAAGTAATATTAACATATATATTTGACATCACATATTAGGCTTTTCACCTGGTCTTCAGTTCTTCCTATCTATGTAGTCTTTGTGTTTGTACCATATATGCAACTAATTAATTTAGCATGCATGCATGTTATTTATTTTTATTAATAAAAAGTAAAGGACCAATTGAGATGAGAAATTAAATGTAGGACATACATAACCAAAGTGCTCCCATGTCCCCTAGGTAGTCACCCCATTCCCTTGTGAAGTTGGATATATCTTTGACAAGGTAAACATTGTAGTAGTTGATCCCAATAAAGTCAAATGCACCCTTCACCAACTCTGATTCATTTTTAGTGAAAGAAGGAATTCTGTTGCCAGCATTCCTCTTTAGTATCTCTGGATAATGTCCATATGTCAAGGGGTGCATGAACCTGCATATGATCAAACCGAGAGTAAATATTGTGTCAGACCAACTCATAATAAAATGAGGTAACTACTCGGAAATATGAGAGTCAATTTTTATAAATCGCAACCCTTATTTTACTTATAGATAATCCTCATGTTACCAAAAGTTAAGACAAGACTATGTTATAGAAATACAAATAGGGTTTATTTGAACAACTAAGGTTTACCAGCCAATGAATGAATCATAGCATCTTCGTGTCGCAATGACATCATCTTTCATTTCCGTCGAAGGAATGTAATGAGCAGTATATAGACCCAAGCCTACAAAACCACGTTGTTTACGCTACATCAAAAAGAAAAAGAAAATTGTTAAGCACTTACTTAAAACCAGCATGGTCAAATAATCCTATTTGTTCCCATGGATATCCCCCTTTTTGAGTACGGGTGTGTTCTTTATGGCTGAAGTAGATTAAATTAAACTGAACTGAATTCAACATAAATGAACGCCAATGAACTACACATAACAAAATTAAAACACCAGTTGATATGTGAGATAAAGGGTGTCTTCTTAAGAACTTATCCGGTCAATTCAGTCAAGTTAAGAAGTGGTCTCGTATCACATTAGTTATGTTCAATTCAGCTCAATGGTGTTCACAGAAACATACAATTTTTCATACATACATTCAGTTTAATTCCGTAGTTTAGCTCCGTTTCATTCAAGTCGGCCCTAAAAAAAATGGACGTTTCTATACTTGAAAATTACAAAACTGATACGAGATCAATACTGAACTTACCAAATAAACTATAAATAACACATCCTAAATTCCTAACTCACTCCACATATTCAAATTCAAGGATAGCCACATAACTTCTTTTAAAGGAAATAACAAGGAGGTGATCGAGCGAGGTGTTGACGAAAACTAATTATCTGCCGTTGAATAATTACCTCATACGTTTCCTTGTAGAGCCTTACAATTGAGGCATGAGATAATAGCATATTGTGAGCTGCCAAATATGGCTCTGTTGATGAGTTTCCTTTGGTGCAATTAAACCCGAATGGTGAAGAACATCTACCAGGGGGTAATCCTCCCACATCATAACCAGCGAAAACATACATATTGGCCTCATTGACAGTGGTCCAATACATAACTCGATCACCAAATTCTCGAAAGCAAACATCAGCATACGCAGTGAAATCTTCTCTGCATTATACTCGTATTTGCAAATCACTTATCATAATCTTATATCAAACTCATAGTAAAATAGGGTTACTATTTAATAATGAAAAGATCAGTTATATTATGAATAATGATTTTTATTTCATTAAAAAGTGATTCTCGACGGTAAGATTGTCTCATAAAAGTTCTTGTGTGAAACATCAAAGTTTTGTGTAAAATTGAAGGGTTGTTATTGTTACAATGTGAAACTTAATTGTGATGGACGACTAGTTCACATGAAGGTGACCTTATATTGAGGTAGCGATTATAACCCTTCAAAAAACTTAAATAAATTAGCAACAAGTACTCGTGCGTGGAGCATTGCAAATATTAGTCCTTGTTTGTGAGTCAGCGAACATTGGAAGATTGGCCATTAGTTGTAAATTAAACTTGCACAGCCGTATTAGCTAGCCATTACTTAGTTGTAAATGCCCTAGCTTCAACTTGTTCTTTGTTAAACAACGTTCACTACAAAAAAAAAGTGAATTGCTAAATACCGCCCCTTTTTACTAGCTACCGCCCCTCCAATTTCCAATTTTACCCTCCCCCCTTTTCCTCACTCACTCTCACTCACTCTCACTCATCCTCTCTTCCTCACTCACTCTCACTCATCCTCACCACCACACAATCACACCGGCAACCACCACCACTCACGGCACAACCACCACCGGTAAATTTTTTTTTGCGCATTTTTTTTGCACAGTCGTCTGAAATTTTCGACTCACCCTTGGGTGAGTCGCCTCTAGCAGACGACTCACCCAAGGGTGAGTCGAAAATTTCAGACGACTGTGCAAAAAAAAAATTATTATTATTATTATTATTATTATTATTATTTATTGTTATTATTATTAATATTATTATTATAAGGGTGAGTCGTAAATTTCAGACGACTGTGCAAAAAAAATGCGCAAAAAAAAATTTACCGGTGGTGGTTGTGCCGTGAGTGGTGGTGGTTGCCGGTGTGATGGTGTGGTGGTGAGGATGAGTGAGAGTGAGTGAGGAAGAGAGGATGAGTGAGAGTGAGTGAGAGTGAGTGAGGAAAAGAGGGAGGGTAAAATTGGAAATTGGGGGGGCGGTAGCTAGTAAAAAGGAGGCGGTATTTAGTAACACCCAAAAAAAAAGGGGATTTAGCTGCGGAATTTTCCGGCAGCAAACAGGGGAATCCGGCAGCAAACATCAACGTTGATGTGGAGACACGTCTGTTTTCAAGCAAAGGCAATTAATTTTCTTTGGGTTGATTCTTTTCAAGAGACTAAAAATGAATTATTGAATTAAATTAAACTGAACGAAATTGAACAAAGTTCAATGAATTTTAATTAAGCCGAGCTTATTGGAGTTCAAGTTAACTAAAATGAGTTGAATTGAAGTGAACTAATTTGATCAACGGATCGTTTGTTTCAATTGGACGGGCACATTCTTTTAAAGTGAAAACTGGTAACTGACCGGAGACAACTGCTGGCTACTGAAACGTCTAACCGGTAACTGGTGACAACGAGTGGCAACTGGTGACAGCTCGGTCAAACTAGGAGCAACCGGTAAGAACTAAAAATTTGTATTTTTCAGTATAATAATAATAATAATAATAGTAGTAGTAGTAGTAGTAGTAGTAGTAGTAGTAGTAGTAGTAGTAGTAGTAGTAGTAGTAGTAGTAGTAGTAGTAAAAGTATATTTATAATATTATTATCTATAGATATTTTTATAATAATGACATAATATATTATCATAATTATTATGTCATTATTATAATTTTAGTACTATAATAAAAATAACTATAATAATAAAATAATAATAATATTATTATTATTATTTATTATTATTATTACAATTATATTATTATTATTAAAATACTCAAATTTAAAATAAAAATTAGGGACTACTGGAAAAAAAGAGAGTTGAATTTAACATGCCCATAATTTTTTTTTGGTCTTTGCCAAGGATTTCCATCTCGACCACAGTGACTAATCCTCTCGCCCCAATTGTCAGCGCACTAAGCGGTAGGGGGCTGGCCAAGGGATTTTTTCCATTCGCAAGAGTTGGGATTCGAACCCCCAACCACTTGTTTAAGGGATGAAGTGCTGAACCACTACACCAACCCATATTATTATTATTATTATTATTATTATTATTATTATTATTATTATTATTATTATTATTATTATTATTATTATTATTATTATTATTATTATTATTATTATTATTATTATTATTATTATTATTATTATTATTATTATTATTATACTAAAGAGTTGAATTTAACATGCCCATAATTGGCAATGGTTCAATCATGATCTCAAGAGTTAAAACTTCCCTACTCCTTCTCTCATTTCTCTTCTTTTCTCTCTCCTTCCTCACCACTCTCTCTCATTCCCTCTTCCCTACTTGCACACCTAATATCACCTTACAATGAGATTAGGGTCCTTCCTAATCATGAGATTAGTTAAGAATTCGTGCATAATTGGTGAGTGATAACTAGAAGAAACTGGGCAACATTGGAAAAAATTGAAAAGTCTAATTGGTAATTGGGAGAAACTGGTGAAAGAAGAGGGTTTCGTGGATTTTTCAGTGTTTTCTTAATAATAAAAAATGATAATAAAATAAAAAAAATAAAAAAAAAATAAAAAAATAAAAAAAATAAAAATAATAATAATAATAGTGCAATCGTAATAAAATAATTAAATAAATTATTTAAAAATTATCTTTTATGGGATCCCCTAATAAATTACAAAAAAAATAATAATTTATGGAATATGTGTATGATTATGGTTATAGTTGTATTTCTTTTTATAATATTTATTTTAAATTTTATTTATGATTATTATTATTATTATTATTATTATTATTATTATTATTATTATTATTATTATTATTATTATATAACAAGGACTTTTTTCTGATGTTCAAATATAAAGTCAATGCATATATTTTACTTTATCTGTTGATATAATATATTGTATATTTAATTATTATCTTTAATATATTTAAAAATAAAAAATAGAGTAAAACTTAGAGAATCTTGGCAAAAATCGTGAAATATGTATTTCGTAATTGGTAACTGGTGAAAAATGGG
Organism: Tetragonia tetragonoides; assembly: GCA_038025085.1. NCBI lineage: Eukaryota > Viridiplantae > Streptophyta > Magnoliopsida > Caryophyllales > Aizoaceae > Tetragonia > Tetragonia tetragonoides. The sequence goes on along the minus strand of CM076142.1, from coordinate 14,162,957 downwards.
AAAAACAGGGAATAACTGAATATTAGTTGAAAAGAATATGCCTGAATTTGATTGAAATGAACTATGAATGAAAAGGTAAGGAAATTCAAGAACTACATACATAATATTCCGATTGATAAATCCTCCATAAGCATCCTCAAGTACCTGAGGAATATCCATGTGTACTAATGTAACGTGTGGTTGAATTCCTATATTAAATTGAAAATAATTACTGTCTCATTTCATTTCAAAGAAAAAGCGTTATGTTTCATCCGAAGCCAGTGGAGTTGTCTCAATCCCTCGATCATTTGTTTACGCATTTTATATGCTAATAGAATGATCAATTAATTACCGTGCTTAACAAGGTCATTGATGAGGTTGTTGTAGTATTCCAAACCCTTCGGATTAACAGGCCCTTTGCCATCTAGGAAGAGATTAGGAAGAATAGTTAATTACGTCACAACTTCGAAGTCCAGCAACATAGTACTGTGTGTTTCAATAAGAGAGAAACAGGAAATTTGTATGATATATAAAAACTATGTTATAAGGCGCGATCTCATACCTGAGGTATCACATTATTATTTGAAGATATTTTTTAGAAAATTTTCAAATAAAATGGTACCATTTGAAACTTTCCCTTTTGGAGGTATGAAAATTGATATAACTTATAAACATATGGAGTTAGTGGTTTAAATCAAATATGATGTATTTAAGATATTAGTCTTAATGTAAATCAAACATATGAAGTTAGTGGCTTAACTCAAATCTGGTGTATTTAAGATATTAGTCTTAATCATTAGGATAAATATCAAACCATTTTGACAACTACTTTCATTATTTGGATTAAATTTTCTTATAATGTATGAAAAGCGTACCTGGTATTAGCCTTGACCATGAGATGGAGAAACGATATGCATCTAGTCCTGTTTCCACCATAAGTTGAACATCTTCCTAAAGTAATGAAGGACATATATATATATATGCGACAAATTATTATGAACTATTTTTGCGGAAATTAGAAACTGCTTTAATAATTATATTTCCAAACTCTATTTTCCATATATTGTGATCTACCTTCTTTTTATTTTTATTTAAAACCAAACAATGCTAGTGTGGCAGATTCATTAGCCAACGGCGATTAATAAAGAAATTCAAAATGTGGTTATAATTTATTTTTTTTGCTTGTCAAAATGAGGTTATAATTTGGTACATTACTTTAGAAGTATATCTTGACTGAATGATGCTATGGGTGATGAGTTCTTTTCTTGGTGTTTTACGTTTTGTTATTGTAACTATTGTTATGATTATTAATAAAATGAACTCAACTTTTCCAACAACAAATAAAAAAACAAACAAACAAACAAACGTACCTTGAATTTATGATACTCATCACATGCTATATCTCCATTGCCGGTCAAACGCCCTGAAATGGAATTTTATTACGCTAAGTAGTGAAAAAGATACAACAGAAAGAAACACTTTTGAATTATCAATAACAGTAGAAAATAAAGTAAATAAAATTTTAAAATATGTCTTGCTGAAAAGATAAACTAACCAGAATGAAGAAAAGTATCAAAGATGCTAGCTTTCCTTCCATCTTCAAAAGCTGCTCCCTCCACCTTCACGTACCATAAAGTATTACTCCTACTAAGTACTGAACCTCAATTTAATTTGCAATTAAATTTTCCATGGAAAATTAAATAATCCATAAAAAAAGTTTAATTCTTCAAAGTTTTTTCATGAAACATTTTCCATTGACCAAAATTAAAAGAAAGAAAAATAAAGGGGAGAAAAAGAGGAACACCTGATAAGCAGAGGTACCGGAGCCAAATACGAAACCCGGTGGAAAATCATGGCGGTTATACTGTTTGGCGCCAACATCAACAACTTCTCCCGCCAAAACTAAGGATGCAATAAAACACAGATATGCATATGCACCTCTTATATTCATCACTTTCTCTCTCCTCTCTCTCTCTCTCTCTCTCAGCCTACTAGCAGGTTATATCCTTTTTTTATTATTGGTTTTCAGGAATATATAATTATTTTTGTATTTATTTTGGTGGGAAAGGCCGTGTTGCTTTAATATTTAGTACCATTACTAACAAACACTCTATTTAGTACAAGAATTAGGAAATTAAAGAGACAAATATCAAATTGCTTTCATTTGAATTTTGATAGATACACAACAAACCAAAGAAAAATAGAATATTGTTTTAAACTACATATATATGAAAAGATTGAACAACACGAACAAACTTTAACATCTATGCAAAAAATGACATCTTTGAAAGTAATTTAGCTACATAACGGCAATACCAAATTGGGTTTTTGATAAAGTAATTGGCATGTTGAGAAGTTATGGAAGCATATGGGTAACCACGCTGTTGATGATATCATGATTCCATGGTTGTTTATGTTGGGGAAAAAACAGACTAAGAGAAAAATAAGTCTTTTAACAAATTTATTGGTTTTGACGTTTCTAGTAGCATGACAATATACTTGATCTCAATCATAAGGCCCTGTTGATATTGGTCACTAAGGTTTTGTGCCAACTTTTATTCTACAACACTTTACTTTATGCCATAGCTATGCGCAGTAGCGAATCTAGAATTTTTTAAATCTAGGTGCAAAATTTTTAAACGGGTGCAATGAGGGAAGGAAGAAAACAATTGAATTATGCAGGAGAAAAGCAAATTATAGATCATTAAAGGAAATTTTGAAAAAAATGGTTATAATCAACCCCATATCAAGACGGGTCTAGGTCCGCTCCTGGCTGTTATGCACTCCATTCTTTTCCTTATCACCAAAGAAAAAGAAAAAATCACCATTTTTAAAAAAAGAAAGGTATTTCACAAGAATAACAAGAAACATATGGAAAACCGAGAAAAAAAATAAAAATAAATAGACATGCCAATTAAAAGTGTCAAGATCAATTTAGGACAAAGGAAGTAGTACTTAAAATTAAAATTAGCTCTATGAAGCTCTACATTTATTATTTTTTCTCGAGTACGAAAACTTTTGAGTACAAACATTGTAGACATCCATGTCTTCGATCATTTGTAAACCCAGGAGTTAAATATGGGGATCTTATGAAGACTTGTGCTGATGATTTTGATGAAGTTTGGGAAGTCTTAGCCAATTCGGAGGATCATTCACATACAGAGGACTAATATGACCACTTATGGAGACAACTTCTGCTTGATTTCTTTTATCATCTACAGTTACATTTTTCCCCTTCAAAAATTCTGAGTACCATATTTGAGATAGCTTGGGATATCTGGCCAAATTTGGGTCACTGAAATCGACGTAGTATAGGCCGAAGCTATATTGGTAGCCATACAACAACTCAAACACGTCCATGAGTGACCAAGTGAAGTACCCTTTCGTATTGGATCCATTTCTGCAACATAATAATAAAACTATAAAACGATCCATCGATGAGAAGTGCAACAACTACCATGTATATATATGCGAAAAAGATCAAGACAAAAAGATCGATAACAAAAAGGAAATGTGCTTCAAAATTGTTCATTTAGAAAGCAAGTTGACTATGCACTTAAATCACCCCAAACAGAATTAACCATTATGGTGCTTGTGCAAACTCGCACTCTAGGATAGATCCTATGCTTGTTTGTAAAAAGAAACCGCCTATTTCTCATTTACTGTTAGCAGATGATCTTATTGTGTTTGGGGAAGCTAATGAGCATACCGTTGATAGTGTGATGGATACTTTGGAAATTTTCTGTGAGGCTTCAGGTCGAAAGGTTAATAACAACAAAAGCAAGCTTTATTTTTCGACCTAATTCTAGTCCTGAATTCATTCAGTATCCTGAAGAAATTAACTGGGTGGTAAAGAAAGTTCTGATCTTGGTATCTATTTGGGGTTCCCTTAGTTCCCCCTTAGACCTAAATTGAGTACATAGAAGTATTGGACTTTATCATTATCTAATTGCTAAACACCATATATGAAGGTTAAACTAGAGATCAGAGATTATTCAGCACATAACAGATTCAGAGTACATCTAGACTAACACTAGAAATCTTACCTCACTGCATTTAGTAGACCTCCTATGTGACTTTGCAAATATTCCACCCTCGACGGATCATTTATCTTTGTACCATAATCTGTCAACTGACCTGCATGCACCAATTTCATTTGAAACTTAAATTTCAGTAGATTGTTGATAAAGACAATCAGAAGAGCCTGAAGAGGGACAGTACCGTTTTCATAGATGAATATAGGAGGATTGTCGTAAACTTGCTTGAAATGCTCCAATACTCCTTGCAGACCCCATGGCGTGACAGGAAAAGGATTCTACACCAGACAGCATTTTAAACTATAATATATAAAGAACATAGCAATCTAAAAGGTCAATTGTTGATTAAAGTGTACTACAAGAATTTCCTCACCCCTTCAAATGGTGAAATATCATTCATAACTGCAACAATTTAGAATGTAATCAGTCTCGTATACAAAATCTGCATTTAAGTCTAATGTTCATCAAAATGCAGTTGAAGAATAACATGTTAAGGATACAAACATAAACTTATTCCCAAGAACATGCGAAGCATATTATAACCATTCTATTTGACTTGATGAAACTAGTAAGTGAAGTGACATATATTGGAAATGTAATACATACATTTCCATAAGGATGCCATGTCTCCAACAAAATCGTTTTGCTGCATCACAAGATCTGTGCAATAGATGATAGTGTAGTAATTTAGTCCAACAAAGTCGAATGAACCCTTTACGAACTCCGATTCATTTTGGGTGAAAATTGGTAGCCGGTTGCCCACATCGATCTTCATTTTTTCAGGATAATCTCCGTACATAGGATGCATTAGCCTAAAGAGATAAAAGAAGTTTAAACTAAATACAGCCTGCGGAGTTTCACAAGATGGAACGGACAAGGTTGTCAATGAATTTGAATTTACCAGCCAATAAAGTAGTCATAGGATCTCTGTGCTGCTACTACATCTACTGATCTTGTGTCCTTCAAAGGAATAAAATGGTAGGCGTATAGACTAAATCCGAGGAATCCATGTTGCTTGGCCTGCATCCATGTGAATCAAGGACAATGGTAAGCACACATATCGACAACTTATTCACAAACAGACAAGGTTTCTTAGATAGAATCAAAATAAGTTCATTGACATATAATTTCATATACCTGGTAAGTTTTCTTGTAGAGCGTAGCAGCTGATGCATGAGCTAACAACAAGTTGTGAGCAGCAATATACGGCTCTGTTGTTGAGTTTCCCCTAGTACAATTACGTCTAACAGGGGATGAACATCGACAAGGGGGTGAATTCCCAAAATCGTAACCACCCAATATAAACAAATTGGCCTCATTGACTGTAGTCCAATGTCGAACCCTATCACTGAACTCTCTAAAGCAAACATCAGCATATGCTGTAAAGTCGTTTCTGTATCCACATATCATCAAAAGAAAATAAGTATCATCCCAAGACGAACGTTTTAGTAATATGAAGCAACAAATATGAAAATGTCATCAGAAGGTGAAAGTAAACACGATTTGAGGACATCAAAGTGGGTAGGGGGATAGAATGAACAGATGGAATACGAGAATTACATACATAATTCTCCTATCGATAAAAGCTCCATATTCATCCTCAAGTACTTGTGGTACATCAAAGTGCACTAGTGTAACATGAGGTTGGATTCCTGCAGATTCATTTGAAGCCGAAAGATCACATTAGTCGTCAGTCAATGAATAGTCTTTTTTCATAATCTCCCTGTCCTAATGTTGATAAGGTAAAATATACCATGAAAAAAAAGTTCATTGATGAGATTATTGTAGTATGCCAAACCCTCAGGGTTAACATGTCCTCTGCCATCTGAAAAGAGAAATTAGAGGATAGGTGAAATCGGACACCATAACACTTATTTTCGTGAAATTGCATAAGCTCTTTGTATGGTGTGGAGATTAGTACTAGGTATTAGTCTTGACCACGAGATGGAGAACCGATAGGCATCTAGTCCTGTTTCTGCCATGAGTTGAACATCTTCCTAAAATTTACAGTTATGACGAAACCACTGATGAGCTTACTAAACAAAACTTGTTTAGCTTTTATCCAAGGAAAAAAAAAAACTCAAAACTTGTTTTGAAGTCATAAACAAATACATCAACCCAATGGGAATTACCGATCATTATTAGCATGGGTAGAAAAACAAGATCATACAGGATTTGCCATCACCTTGTGTTTATGATACTCATCAGATGCTACATCTCCATTTCCATGAACATAACCTGAAATTTATTTTCTTCAAATTAAGATCAAGTATAACTCAATTGGAGCACATGCCAAATTGACTCCCCATCTTCATTGTTCCAACCTCAAACCAACACTACTTTTTTTTTAAATTATAGAATTTTATTGATCAAAAAGAGAATGGCTACAAGGTAATCATAGCTACAAATACACCCTCTTCAAAGCAACTGCCCATAGAAGCATTCACCGCTGCACCCCCACCCACCCATCCACCCACCCACCCACCCTCTAGGAAGGGTTGAGGTGGGAGTGCAATGCTATAAAACAAACTCTAAAATCAATTGTACAAAGTATACTATCAATAAAACCATGCTACAAACTAAACACTCCTAGATAGTCTTTGCCTAGCTAATCCATCCGCTATTGCATTTGCACCCCTTGGTCTATGAACAATAGATTTGTATGGCCACCGAGCCAAGCACATCGAATGTGATTAAGTGCAAAGCGCTGCCCCAAGGACCCCACAACTTTCATTTCACCATTTGACAACATTTAAAGAATCTGACAAAAAAAACAACTTCAAAGCTGTCATCCACTCCTTTTCATGTGTTAAATCAGTAGCTTGCAGAATCACAACAATTTCACCCTAAACCCTAAACCCTTTTCATGTCATTGATCTCACTTTCATTCATTCTTTCGGAGAAAACACATTAAAATGAGCCTTTTCAGTCTCTAAGTACTCCTCCACTGCTCCAATACTATCTTTGGTAGAGGCGTCTATATTCCTTTTCCTTTTTTTTTTTTTTTAATATATTCCTTTTCCTTAATTAAATTTGGAACACACTAAAGTCCTGTTCTTTTCAACTAATAAGAAACGATACTGAATTGACTTTTCCAAATTGACCATAAACCAATTAAAACTTGTCCTAACATGTTTAATATTGGACTCGTGTGAAATTATGTATTGAAATCATTCAAATGACATAAGTATCAAAATGAAACAATGAAGTATATGAGTGCTAAGTTAGACATGAACTAAACTAAATTAAATTTAGGTACAATTAAGCTGAGGAGAACCTAGCCTAACCTGCATGAGCATAAGTATCAAAGATGCTAGGTTTTCTTCCATCTTTAAAAGCGGCTCCCTCCACCTTCACATGTTGTTAATTGTATATAGATTGACATACAAATTACACAAAATAAATATAAAAAAAACAAAAAACCATTAGAGCAAGCTTGAATTGAGAGTAATTATTGGGGGTAATGAAAAAATTAATTAAAGGCTAAACTAAGAAGGTGGAGGTAGTAGTGATCGGTCCAACTTGGCGGAGGAGTGACAAAATGAAGCGAGAAAAGGGGAATTTATTAGCTAGGGGAGATAGCTAATTTTAATTGACATTGGGGTAATCTTTAGAGCTAAATTGAGCTGAATTGAATTGTGAATTGAACACCTAAACTGAAGCCCCAATGAACTGAATTGAAGTATTGAACTCCACTTTCGTATGTGATGGTGCCTTTTTTAGAGCCGAACTTATCGTATCGAACTAAATTGAATTCAACATCACTAAACAGCTGGACATTATTGAACTGACCTGGATACCACTAAACTGAATTAAACACAACTTATTTACTAGACAAAAAGTATATTTCTGAACTCATTACCACTAAATTGAATTAAACATTATTTAACTAAATTGAAATCACTGAATTGACACCTGAACTGAACTGATTGTATAATGCTAGAAGCTCTAAGGAACACACCCTGACACAAAAGGTATGTTTCTTAAGTGAATACCACTAAACTGAGCTGATCGAACATCACTAAATTAAACCGAACATCATTGATACCACTGAACTGAGCTGATCGAACATCACTAAATTAAACTGAACATCATTGAACTAACACGAGACCATCCCTGAACTGAGTGGGTAAGATCTAAAGAACACATTCATGACCCCTAATTCAAGCATAACCTTGGAAAGAAAAGGAAATGGTAAAAAGGAAATAGCCTAAGAAAAAAAAGAAAAAAAAAAAGAGGAGAAAGAGAACCTGATAAGCAGCGGTACCAGACCCAAAGATGAAACCATTTGGAAAGTCATGGCGGTTATACTGTTGGTCACAAACCGCTACTTTTGTGGCCAAATATAACAAGGAAAAGCATAAGGCAAGCTGAGAGAGAAGAGCTCTTAATAAGCTTAGCCTCACCATTGTTTGATGTTGGACATGAGATTCTGTTTAAATCATTAAAATTATGTCTCCTCTTGTATTATTTTCAAGCCATATATGAAATTTCAGAAGTATAAAAACAAGAATAAAGATAAAGATAAAGATAATGGATACAAAACTATGTTGCTGTTTTCGGATTCACTCTCGATAGACCCATTAGAAAAATAAATAAATAAATATTTTTTTAAGGATAAAATAGAAATTGCATTAATAATAGGTCATACGGCATTTACAAACGATATCAAATTCAATAATTAATGGATCTAAAATATCAGAAAATATTCTAATTGAAAGACTATCAAGCACTTGAGATTTGACAATTCCAAAAGGCTTCCTTTTTATCGCTGTTTTCCATATCACAGCCTCTTTACGGAAGACCCTGTCATAGCCTCGATGAATGCATAACTCTGATATTGTAGACTGCCTCTTGAAGAATAAGATCCGCGATATCCCCGTATAAACGAACTGAAGCCGCAAACAATCAACTTCATGTTCTACCTTCAATTCCGAACTAATTAAATAGAGAGTAACATGTCCTATAACCAAGAAGAAAATCCTCCAAGCAAAGGACACCCAACCGTACTCCATAAACCACAAAACTACCAACCCTCCAAAGATGAAGAGATAATCCTCACAAAAAAGGAGTCAAAGTGAACCTCACAAATGGAGTCAAGATGAACCTCACAAAAGTAGTCAAATTAACCTCACAATTGGTTTGATCAAAATCTCACCAAAAGGAGCGAAATTTATTGAGCTACTGAATCAGAAAGGCAAATAACAATGAAAAATGAAAAAATCTAGTAGAAAGAGGGGCTTATCGCTAGTAGATGACTAACGACAGCCCCGATTTCATACCGTATAAAGCTTTAAGAGTTGAGAGAAAATGGAGGCCAGGGTTTTTTGAGAGAAAAGAGAGGCATACAACATTATATTGTTAATAAATAAATAAATATAAATATAGTGATTAGCACATTGGTTGGTGTAACGGTCAGTGCTACGCTGGTATGCTTGATATATAAAAACATAAAAGAAAATTATTATGTTGCTTTTTTTTGTTTTTTCTTTTATCTTTGTGAGATATTGTAGGGGTTTATTAGAGGGAGTGATTATAGAGGATCTTATCTCGATTACGATGACCTCTTTCCTTGGTTAGCTGTATGAAATTCTCTAGTTGTTCATGAGTTAGGCTTCAATATATCAATTGACAAAAATTTAATTGAAATGAACTAATCTTTTTAATTTGACCATTAACCATTTAAAACTCGTCAAAATATACTCAGGCTCCGTTTGATTCAATTGAATTTCACGTAACTGAACTTAACTTAACTAAACTGAACTGAACCGAACTTATTGGTCCTGAACTGAACCGAACTGAACTTATTGCTCCTGAACTGAACTTGATGCTCATGAACTGAACTTAACTTAACTTAACTGATTATTATTATTATTATTATTATTATTATTATTATTATTATTATTATTATTATTATATTTATTTATTTTTTATATATTTAATTCACTATTTCAAAGGTAATATCACATATCTACAAGATAGATACTACTTTTCCACACTATAGCAAAGTGAATTTAAAGTAATTCTACTACTTTACTAGGGTGAACCAATCAAGAAGGGTAACTAGGTTCATTTCTTTCATTTTTCCCTTTCTAATATTAATTATTTATTGATCCTTTGCCGTATCAAGTAACAAACCAATTGCCCTAATTTTGTTTCTTACTATTTTATTGTTGTGTTTAATTTAAAACACAATATCTAATTTTAAAGGTATTACCACACATTATTAAATGATAATAATAATAATAACTGAAATGAACTGAACCGAATTGAACTGAACTGAATTGAACTGAACTGAACTTATTGCCCCTGAACTGAACTGAACTTATTGACCCTGAACTGAACTTATTGGCCCTGAACTGAACTGAACTGAATTTAAGTGAAATTAAGTTGAATCAAACAGAGCCTCAATACTAAACTTATTTGAAAGTATGTTTTGAAATCTTTCCAATAACATAGATATCATCATGAATTTATTTCGGAACAAAAAGATATTAGAGAATGTTACACATTAACTAAATTGAACTGAACTAAATTGAATTTAAGTAAAATCAAGGGTGAACTGAACTCTACTGAACTGAACTGAAATGAACATAACATAACTGAACTGAACACCATTGAACTAAATTGAACCCACTTTCTATGTGAGACAAAATATATATTTGTGGACCGCTAAACTGAACAGAACTGACATTACTGAACTAAACTGAAATAAACGAACTGACACGAAACCACTACTAAATTAAACTGCACTAAACTGACCGGATAAGTTCTATAAAAATGCACCCCAAGTTGAGGTAAACAAAGCCTTACTTGAAATTTGGGATGTTTTAAAAATATTGGGCCTAAAACCATCCCAAGTTCTTTATAAGATATGATTTTATAGCTTATATAAGTATCAATTTTTTCTTTTTGATAATGTATTGAGTATCATTTTTTCACTCATTAAATATCACGTATCATCCATAACATCACCTCATCAGTTTTTAAGAAAAAACATTCACCTCTAGTAATTATTAGAAGGCCGGAATATATGAGCATTACTAAGGGAGTACTAAATTTGCCAACTTCACTGCAAGGGTAATTTTGTCCATTAGCTAGAGTTTTCTGTGAAAGGATCAGAAATTGTCTTGACAAAATCAGCTCCTCATTCGTTACTTCTTTTGAATTATCTCATATATATATATATAGAACAATAAGGATATAATTGTAATTGGAGAACAGTCTTTTATTGCAATTTTTTGTACTTTCAAAGTACTAACGAACCCTAATTATATTTATTTGTGTTTCTTTTTTTTTGAAAAAATTGGTTTACTCCTCCACTAGGGGCAAAAAAATCAAGCACAACAAATACATCACAGAGGAGAAGATCTGCACAAACATATCCTCCCTAACAGACACACCTAACAAAAAGTGAGGACACTATACCCCTAGGCCCTATCCCAGTAACATATTCACAGTGTTACTACTACTATCACTACCGAGCACATGACACAATTGGACTTAATATTGTAAACTATTTGGCTAACAGATTTTTTCCTCCCCTGAAAAATCCTTAAATTTCTCTCTTGCCAAAGCTCATACACAGCAGCATTCAAACTTGCTCTTCGCCGCCGTTTCTGAATACTTCTGCCTCTGAAATACTTAAGGAACCATCTGATTTCATGGTTAAGGATCCATCCTCGCCTATATAGAATTATCCACTACAATGTAAAATCTTGTTATCCGTTAATATTTATTAGGTTAATTTGATTTGTTAATTAGTTTAATTAAGACAAAAATACAAGTTATCTGCGCATCATATCATTTATAAATAAGTATAAATGAGTCATTATTCGTGTGAGGCCGACACGTGGGATGCCACGTAGGCGAGTCATGTCGTTTGGAGTTAACACGCAAGCTGCCACGTAGGCAAAAAGCATCCAACATGTCACCAACAATTAATGCATCATCATTTTTACTTTAATACAGACATTAAATATGAAATTATAATTATTAATATATTGTTTTAAATTACAAATAAAATAATTTTTGTTATACAATTCTAAAATTTCTAAATTTGGTGTCATTGCATCGGAAATGAAAAATTCTTCAAGATGAGATGCATATGTGCTATTTTTTTAGCCAATAAAATTGAAATGCATATGTGCTATATTTTTAACCAATAAGTTATGTTGAAAGCTATGAACACTGAATTACCTTGCACATTTAAAATAGTCAAATGTAGAATTAATTGTGCCGTATATAATGGGCAACACTTTGTATCATCTAGGATGTAAATTACATAAAGTTGGATGGATTTCGTATGGTGACAAGGCGTGAGACGTCTCATATAGGAGGATCATAGTCGCGCATAGCCTATTGCTTATTAAAACGAGTGTGCATATATTATTTTATTGTCTAACTAAATTCAGTCCAATCTAATTATGAATGAAGCTGGTATGAAATTATACCTTTTCAAGAATTAGCATGCGTATGGATAAAAAAAATTGCAAAAATAAAATAAAAAAATTTATTTCACAAATAATATATTTATAATTTCATATCATACATTTTAAGATTTTTTTTGTTAAATATATTTGTAAAAGTGTTTTACGAGCCCGTGTAAAGCACGGGAATAAAAACTAGTATTAACCATGATTAAATAACCTCTTATTCACCACTATAATAGACTAATAGTTATAACATGCTATTAGTATGACCTAAAAGAGTACTCCCTCCGTTCCACGAAAATCTTTACGCTTTCCATTTATGTTTGGACCATGGAAATCTTTACGTTTCCTTATATGACATTGTATTTGAGAAATCTTTCCTATTTTACCCCTCCTACCTTCTCATCCCCATGTGTTTATGTTCCCCACTCTCTCTCCTCCCTTTCCCACCAAAATCCTATACCTACATTATTTTCTCTGTCTTAACACCCTATGTGCTCTCTTAAGGGTAGAGTTGAAATTTTTGTGTTCAAATAGGTTTTCCTTGGTATTTATGTCATTCTCCAAACGTCAAAATTTCGATGGCTAAAAACGAGTATAATATTAGGTGGAGCCAAATATAACTAAAGATTACTATAATTTTAAAATATAGTAGTTGACAAACACCAAAAAAATTTGCATTAATATATTCGCTATTACAAGAATAATGGAGCAAAACCAACTAGTGACGGGTTGGCATCCTATTTAAAATACAAATGTATATTTTAATGTGGTGCTAGCAAAAGTCCAATACTCTCACCTCCTTAACTCTCGGGTGCCAATTTCTTTTTTTTCTTTGATCACCCAACATCAATCAAGCTATATTCATCGACTGAATGTCCTTAACCAAGAGTGGTAGACAGTCAGCGGGAAAATCATTTAAGGTGCGGGTTACAAACGAATCATCAACATGGACATGAGTAAGAAAATGAGCTACACTATTTCCCTCTTTTCTTACCTGAGACCATTTGCATACCTCAAAGTCTTTAGCTCTTCGCTTGATCTCATTGACGACCATTCCCACACTGCATCTATAAGCATATTGCTTGCGAAGCTTGCCCACAAGAGCGAGACAATCGGCTTCAAACTCTCTACACGTCTGTAGCCTAAGTCTTTTGCTTGCTCCATCGCCCACCGTACCCCTTCTGCCTCAGCTAGCTCCACCTCCCAACCTGACCTGATTTTCTTTGTCCCCATACATAATGCATCACCACTGCCATCTCTCCCCACAAACCCCAAACATACTATCCCTTCTCCCACCAGACCTGCATCACAGTTAAATTTAATTAAGTCCCCTACAGGAGCCTTCCAATAGATGTTAGAAGTATGTTTCAGAGGTACTGTAATTTTCTCATTGTGTTTACAGTGATCCTACCAACTGCATTACTGCCCATTGTACCACTTCTTCAGGTTGTCTGCAACCACCCTCAAAGATACACGCATTACGATCACGCCAAATTGTCCACAACATCATAGCCCACTCACCCAGCTCCTCCCATCTAGTACCCTGCAGCAACCATTCGAACCATGTTAACACATCACGACTTGGGCACTTGGCAAATCTCCTTACAGTAGCAAGCCTCCAAGCATGTTCACACTCTCTTAGGGCATGAATAATAGTCTCGTCTTGACCACAGAAACTACAAAAGGCATCTGCAATAATTTTCCTTCGAAGCAAACCCGTCTTTGTTGGCAGGATATTTGTACAGCATCGCCATAGAAACAAAACAACCCGGGGTGGGATGTCTAGCTTCCATAACGTTTTCCAAACTCTTCCTGTGTTCCCATTTGAGGCTTCAGGTCTATCCCCTCGAGCCGCCAATTTCAGCTCAAATTGCACATGATATGCAGATTTCACAGTAAACTCTCCGTTTTTTGTATAGTGCCAACATAGCACATCTTGACAGTCAACAGCAACCAGAAGCATATTCAAGATCAATTCCCAGTCACATGGTATGAAAGCTCTTTCAACATCCTCCTTTTTCCAGCGCCGTAACTCCCAATCAATCAGTTCAATAACACAAGCTTCCTCTGCAATTTCACCCTGCCTAATAATTGGCTTGAAGGATTATGGTCTAGGTAACCATTTATCACTACAAATTCGAATTGATGCCCCATTACCAACCATCCATCTAGTACCCTATTTAGTAACTCAAGTCCCCTGCATAAACTCCTCCAAGCATAGCTGGGTTGATGTCCCTCTTTTGCAGTCAGTACGTCACCCCGGGGGAAGTAACGTGCTTTTAACAGTCTGGCACACAGTGAGTCTGGGCATTGCAGTAATCTCCAACATTGACGTGCAAGTAGAGCAATGTTAAAAGATTCGCCCGAAAACCCAGTCCACCCTTTTGCTTCGGCATACACATTTTCTCCCAACTCATCCAATGAAGCTTTTTTTCCTCCTCCTTTTGTCCCCACCAAAAGTTACTGATCAACGAACGAATTTCACATAATGTACTAGGAAGAAGAAAGCACGACATAACATAAGTAGGAATTGCTTGAGCTATTGATTTTATGAGTACCTCCTTGCCAGCTCCCGACAACATTTTCTCCTTCCAACCCTTCAATTTTTTCCACACACGCTCCTTAATAGAGTTGAAGATAACCTTCTTTGATCTACCCACCATCGTGGGTAATCCCAAATACTTTTCATGTTTATCCACCTCCTGGACCCCCAAACGTTGCTTGACTTCCTCTCTCCTTTCATCTCCTACATTCTTGCTAAAAGATAGCTCCGATTTTGCTAGATTAATTTGCTGACCCGATATTTCTCCGTACACTCGGAGGATATTAACAATTTCTGAGCTCTCCTGGCAAGTAGCTTTAGCAAAAACAATACTATTATCGGCAAAAAATAAGTGAGAAACTCGAGGAGCAGTACGAGCAATTTTTATGCCTCTGATTTTCTTAGTTCTCTCCGCATCCCGGAGTAAACCTGAAAAAGCCTCCGCACAAATCAAGAAAAGGTAAGGTGAAAGTGGGTCTCCTTGTCTCAAACCTCTCGATGGGATAAAGGTCATCGTGGGGCTCCCATTCAATCAGATTGAAAAGCTCACGGTTGACACGCATTTCATAACCAGTTTAACCCACTCCTCTCCAAAACCCATCTTCTGCATACATTTCTCTAAAAAACTCCATTCAACTCTATCGTAAGCTTTGGCCATATCAAGTTTAAAGGCCATAAAACCTGTCTTCCCAACTCTCTTATGTTTCATCCAATGAAATATTTCAAATGCACTCAGCACATTATCAGTAATTAAGCGACTCGGAACAAAAGCTGACTGAGTAGGAGAGATTACCTTGTCTAATACCCTTTTCAACCTATTTGCAATCACCTTAGACACCAATTTATACAACACATTGCACAAACTAATTGGTCTAAATTCCTTCATACAAGCCGGATTTTTAACTTTAGGAACCAATGTTATAAAAGTGTGATTTAAATTTTGAGGCATAGGCTCTCCATGGAGAATATCTAACACACATTTTATAACATCAGGACCTATAATATGCCAATTTGATTTAAAAAATAAAGCAGGCATACCATCCGGGCTAGGAGCTTTCGTTGCATGCATTTGAGACAGTGCATCGACCACTTCTTCAGCTGTAAATGGTCTCATAAGGTCCAAATTCTCCTCTGCAGAAATGACATTCGTCACCCCACTGAGTGCTTCTTCAACATTAGTAGGCTGCTGACTAGTAAACAAATTTTCAAAATAATTGACAGCAACCATTTCAATATCCTCTCGCCTGCGAACCTCCCTTCCACTATCGTCAACAAGTTTCAATATCTTGTTTCTCTTCCTGCGACCTGAAGCTTTGGTGTGAAAAAATTTCGTGTTTCTGTCTCCACACCCAAACTCATTCGCACGTGCTCGTTGGTGCCACAACAGCTCCTCTCTGAGTCTCTCAGCTTCCTCTTTCTCTAGCTGACGTCTTTGCTGGATCATGTTACCATTCACATCTGACTTGCCTAGCTTCTCTAATGCCTTTCTCACTTTTTTTAATTGTTGCTGTACATGCCCAAAAGTGTGCCAATTCCAATCTTTCAACACCTCTGACACCCCACAGATACGTGACATAGCCATAGGTTCACTAGCTCTCATAGGAGTGTGCTACCAGCCTGCTCGAATAACCTCTTCACAATCATCATGCTGTTCCCACATAGCCTCATAGCGGAACGGTTTCTTTACCCTCTCCACATCTCCCTCCTGTATATGCCAGTCAAGGTCAATCAAAAGTGGTATGTGGTCAGACCCTTGACGAGGTAAATGTATCACTTTCGCATTCGGAAAACATGTTTTGCCATTCCTCATTTGCAGTGGCCCGATCAAGTCACTCCTTCAAAAAATTATCATCCTCTCGGCCATTATCCCACGTAAAATCCACACCCACATAGCCCAAGTCCCCTAATCCGTAATCTTCAAGTGCCAGACGAAACTCCATCATAGGTAAGAGTTCCCGTGGATTCCCCCCCCCCCCGTCCTCTCTTCATTGCTCAGAATTTGATTAAAGTCACCAAAACACGTACACCCAAGGAAGGCGTGGTTCCACTCCCAATTTCCTTAGTAAATCCCAAGAAAGTTGTTTTTTTTCTTTCTCCGGCCATCCATAAAACCCAATCATTCGCTAGGTATCATCCCCATGCTCATTCTGTGTCACAAAATCAATATGATGACGGGTATAAGAGACAACCCGTAATCGTATAGATTCCTCCCAGAGAAGGCAGAGTCTACCTGAATGTCCCACACAGTCCACTGTAAAACAAAATTTATATCCCAATTTATGTCGAATCTTTTCCATCTTCCTGCTCATGCACAAGGTCTCCATAAGAAATAGCACCTTCGGGGCCTCTCGCTCAATAAGTTCGCCGAGTTTATTAACTGCACGGGCCTTCCCCAATCCCCGGCAGTTATAGCTCATGATCTTCATTTGTCTAGGCGAGGGGAGCCTCGCTCGATCCTCGCCGGTTCTGCGTTTGCCATAACAACATCACGTACCTCCCTCCTCTTCCCATCGTTCTCCTTGAAAGCTACCATCTCACTCCCATCTCGCTTCTTACCCGCTTGCTCATCATATTTCTCCTGCTGCTTCCCTACTTCCCTTGCTCGTCTCTTCCATTTTCTGGTTATAGTTTCACCAGAATTAATACTACCACAACCGGTAACATTCTCCTCCACATTATGCTGCTCTTGTCCTCCTTTTGCCCCCTCTTCATGTGTTTTTGTTTTGGCAAGGTTCTCTCCCAAACCAAATGAAAGTACCTGGTTTGTTATTGAGTTGACCTCCTCATCTTCTCCGTTCCCTTCCTTCTGCTCACCCACCTTATTTTCTCCAGCTTCAAGTAATTCAATTAGAGACTTTTGAGCTCGAGGTTTTCCTTTAGCTTCATTTGTCTCACTTTTCTCATCATTACTCCCCGTTTTGGCTTCCCCGCTGATAGCTTTCCCATGCTCAGTACTTGATTTCAGTTCTCTCAGCAAGGCCTTTTCAGTTTCAATCTCCTTCGGGTCACGCAAACGAAAACCCTTAAGTGGAGAGGCTCGTAACCATTCTCCATACTGCTGGTGGTTGGTCGTGTCTTCGCTGTCACCACAATCCGTTTCCACATGACCAATCCTACCACACGTATAACAGAAATTAGGAAGACGCTCATACTTGATTTCTATCCATACTCGGCCAGTTTTGAATTTCATTAGCAGCCCCCTTCGTAAGGACTTGCGTATGTCAACACTAACTCGTAAACGGATCGCCTTACTCCACCCCGTATAGTCTCCTTCGTCATATTCAATCAGACCACCATATTTTCCAGCAATGATCTCTGCTGTAGCCTTATTCATATCGTTAAATGGTACGTCATATGCTTGGATCCAAAATGGAGTATGAGTGAATTCCACCTTCGAAGGTTGCTCGTCCTCCATGTCTTTCAGCGCAAGCAAGTGTCTATCGAAAGACCAAGGGCCACCAGCCGTGACTCTCGCCTTGTCCTCCAGATCAATGAATTGGAACACAAATAAGTTCGTAGAAATTTCCCGAAACGCAAACCCTTCTTCAGATTCCAGATTTTTTTCATTGTACTTCTAAGTGCTGGGACATTATAGGGTTTGTCAGTCATCAACTTTCCGATCAAACCAAGTGAAGCCCTGGAAGCGGACTCCGATTTCGTGTTGCTCACACAAACCCCTTCTTCGCACTCCTCCTCTGTTAATTGCATAGATTTCCATCTATCATTCAGCACCTTCGCCATTACGGATAACTACCAAGGCTCTGTTTGATTCACCTTAATTTTACTTAAATTCAGTTCAATCCAGTCCAGTCCAGTCCAGTCCAGTTCATGTGTAACTTTATTACTCATATAACTTTTCATTCCGAAATAATTTCATGATGAAAATTATGTCATCGGAAAGATCTCAAAGCATACTTTCAAATGAGTCCAATATTGACTATGTTTGGACGAATTTTAAATGGTTAATGGTCAAGTTCAAAAAATCAATTAAGTTCAGTTCAGTTCAATTCAGTTCAGATCGGTTCAGATCAGTTTTGAATCAAACGGAGCCCAAGTCGTAGTACATAGGATTGTAATGAGAAACTGGTGAGAAAACTCTGATTACCCTCACTGAAAGAAGGGTTGTGCCACCAGCAAATAGCAGGAAACCCTAACCCCTATAGTTCTCACCTAAGAGGACTCTCAACCCAAATACCCGGGTGCCAACTTCTAATGAGAGATTAGTATTTGAGTTTTGCATCACATTGAGGCACTCTTCATGATTTCCACACACAAAAGAAAAGGAAAGGGTAAATTTCACAATATACATCAAAAATTACGAGTGGATACACAATCCCCAAACAAATAGAAACAATATAATTTACTAACAAGAAAAGATTCCAAATCAAAAATTATGGTCAGTGGAATATAGGATTCAAAAGAAACAGTATAATTTACTTTTTTTATGTTAAACAGTATAATATACTAACAATAAAAGATTTCAACAAAAATTATGGTGAATTAGAGACAACACAAAATCCCCAAATAAATAGAAACAATATAATTTACTAACAAGAAAAGATTTCAAATCAAAATTACACCAAAAAGTAGAAAAAATAGATCAACTATATAAGTACACCCACTGGGACGAAAAGCAGACAACTCGCAGTAAACAAAATACAATAATGGTAGACGTCTATTAAATAGACAAGGAAAATTGTCTATTTAAGGTAGGTTGGAGATTGAGTAATGAAATTGGTATTTTAGTAAATGAATCTAATATTTTAGTAAATAAAATCAATGTTTTAGTAAACAAAAGTGATATTTTAGTAAAGAAAATTGTTGTTCTAGTGAACAAATTGATGTTTGTAATTTTTAAAATTGTAATTTTTTTAAGTAAATAAAATTGATATTTTAGTATATAACATTTATATTTTAGTAAAAAGATAATTAAATAGATAAAATTTCTTGTCTATTCAATAGACTTGTAACAACTTCCAAATACAATATATCAACCCTAATTTTCCTATTTTCTTTCAATCTATATATCCTGTAAAATTTGTCATCAATTTTGATCCCTAAAAGAAAAAAAAAATTGCATCAAATTCGCATGCAATATTAGATCGGCATTACCCAAATACCCTGTTAGAAAATATTGTAATATCTTATATAATATCCATAGGATTACCATATAATATTTTTATGATATTATACTGATTAGATTGCTCCTATAGTTATTGCTTTCTATATTTATAGATACTCATAAGTGTATATATATATATACCTTGTACTTCATAAACTAGAGATATACAAAATACATATTCTTTCACCATTTCTAACATGGAATCAAAGCATTCTTATTTTCTTTAAAAAAAAAAAAAAAAGAAAAAAAAGCCTTTCTCAATACAATACAGTGAGTACTGGGTGGTTGCCGACATCACCCATTACTTCTCCTTTAGAGCTTTCAACGCTCTTTTCTCCAAATTTCTTCAACTTTCCAAGCTTCCCATATTTCTTCAATTCTTCAAAAATTAAAGCCCCAAATCATTTAGTTTGAGGATCTACGACCTATACAGGTCCTTATTTTTCCGGATTTCGAAGTCAATCAAGTTGCCATCATCAATGGTGCTCTCCTGCCGCCATCTGGTTCCTCGACTTCGACCCGTCTCTCGCCGGAATTATTGTGTCACTAGTATTTTGCAGCGCAATTCTCGTCGAAATTGCTCTCTAGTCAGATCAGATTTCTTCTATTTCACTACTAATTTTTGCTCCCTGACAACGTCAAGCCACATCTGATTTTTTTGCTCAGGTGTGTTAATTCCATTAATTTGGTTAATTTCGCAAATTGGAAATTCGATTTATTATTGCCCTTGCTCTTTATTATGGAGAAATCAGATATTGCCCGTCCTATTCAAACAATGTTTGATGGGTTCAATTATCTGCCTTGGTCTCGAGAGATGTCTAGTTTTCTTAAAGGGCGTAAATTTTGGCATTTTGTCAATGGTACTATTTCTAAACCAGTTAAAGTAACTGGAGAAGATGATTCAAAGTATAGTGATCGTTTAGAAGATTGGGATAGTAAAAACCATCAAATTTTGACATGGATCCGTAATACTACTATTCCTTCAATCAAAATTCAATTTGGTCGATTCGATAATGCTAAAGATGCTTGGGATCTTTTATCACAGCGTTATTCAACCACTGACATTGTTCACCAGTATCAATTGCATGAAACTCTTCGTGGTATGAAGCAATCACCCAAACAATCTGTTAATGACTTTCTTTCACAAATGCATGCTGTTTGGGATCAACTTGCCTTGTCCGAGCCCACTTGGGAGAATTCTAATGATGCTGCAAAGTTTTATGCTTATCGTGATAATTTGCGTGTTATGAACTTTCTCATGTCTTTAGATACACCATATGAACCTGTTCGTAGTTCTCTTCTACATAGGGAAACATTCCCAAAACTTGAGAGCGTTGTTGCTGAGTTATTGTTAGAGGAAACTCGTCTTGGCATCTTGAATGTCAACAAATCAGAATCTATAATCCCTGATGCTGTTATGGCAGTCTCCTCATCAAAATCTGATCCTTTCTGTCGATATTGCAAGCGTACAGGACATGTCATATCCGAGTGTAGGAAGCTGCAATATAAACAGAACAAAGACAAATCTCAGGGCAAGCCTGTCAAGCACACTACAAATACTTCGGCAGTGGTAACCGATGAGACATCTCGCTCTATATCATTGAGTGATCTGCAGACTCTTCTTACTCAAATTACTAGGAATTCTTCGTCTTCAACATTGTCTGCAGCATCGTCGTCAGGTACTATAACTACATTTTCTTGGTTTTTTGATTCTGGATGTTGCAATCATATGACCTCTAATTCAAGTGCAATGGTGAATAAAGTTGGCTCTACTACTCCTAATACTATTCGCACCGCTGATAACTCCATGATGAATGTTACGCATGTTGGGGATATTTCAACTGTTAATCTATCATTTTCTGATGCTTTTATTGTCCCTAAACTTGCTCTAAATCTTATTTCTGTGGGATAGTTGTGTGAGCTTGATTTAGATGTTCATTTCTCAAAGCATGGTTGTCAAGTTCTAGACCCACAAAGTGGAGAAGTGCTAGGGACTGGCCGTAAAGTTGGTCGTTTGTATGAGGTTGTTTGGCTCAAAATTCCTCGTACATCTACTGTTTCTACCGTTGCTGCTGCTATTTCTCAAGAAGTTTGGCATTCTAGATTGGGTCACATCTCTTCGTCTAGATTAAAATCCTTAGTGTCTAGTGGTGTTTTAGGAGAAGTTACAATGAATAATTTTGATTGTATTCCTTGTCAACTTGCAAAGCATCATGCATTGCCTTTTAATAATAGTGAATCAGTTTCCACTGCACCTTTTGATCTTGTTCATTCTGACATTCGGGGTCCTTCCCCAAATTCAACAAAAGGCGATGCACAATACTTTGTGATTTTTGTGGATGACTTTTCCAGATTCACTTGGATTTATCTCTTGAAAAGACGTTTTGAATTGCAGCAAGTTTACTATAACTTTGCTGAAATGATTCAGACCCAATTCTCATGCAAAATTAAGACTTTCCGGTCAGATAATGGCCAAGAATACAGGGAGACAGATTTTCTGAAATATCTTGCAGCAAATGGCACCAGTCTTCAGCATTCTTGTCCGGGTACTTCTCAGCAGAATGGTCGTGCCGAGAGAAAGCATCGCCATATTCTGGATACTGTCAGAGCATTACTGATTTCAGCATCATGTCCAGAATCTTTTTGGGGCGAAGCCGCTCTCACTGTTGTATACAATATTAATAGTATTCCTTCCCCTGTTATTGGCAATAAATCTCCTTATGAACGTCTGTATGGTACTCAACCTGATTATACTCTTATTCGTGTATTTGGTTCTGTATGTTTTGTTCTTCTCCATCCTCATGAGCGTACAAAACTAGAGCCACAAGCACGACTATGTTGTTTTCTTGGATATGGAATTGAGCATAAAGGCTACAGATGTTGGGATCCTATTTCAAGACGTCTGCGAATCTCTCGTCATGTTGTGTTTTGGGGGCACAAAATGTTCTCTTCAGTCTCCAAATTTCAGATTTCAGAACATGCTATGCCTTTTTTTACTGACCCATCTATTACTCTGTTTCCTGAAGACCATGCAGGGGATCTCGAGTCTTCCTCAAATTTGCCTTTGTCAACCGAGGCACCAATGTTCGTGGACCCATCTTCTACTACAACTTCTGTTGACAATACCACATCCCCGACTGAAAATGGTGAATCGGAGTCGTTTCAGGCACAACGTTCTTCCAGAGAGAGTCAACCACCTGCATACCTTAAAGATTATCACTGTTATTCAGCTATTGCTTCTCTTTACGAGCCTACCACATATCGGGAGGCAAGTCCTGATCCTTTATGGCAACAAGCCATGACAGAAGAGTTGCAGGCCCTCGAAAAAGCACATACTTGGGATATGGTTGACTTACCAGCAGGAAAAACAGTAATTGGTAGTAAATGGGTTTACAAAATCAAGACTCGTTCTGATGGAACCATAGAAAGGTATAATGCTCGTGATGTTGTACGAGGTGATAATCAGGAATATGGAATTGACTATGAATAGACATTTGCTCCCGTTGCCCGTCTCACATCTGTTCGGACTTTACTTGTTGTTGCTGCAGGTAACAAATGGGAATTATTCCAGATGGATGTAAAGAACGCATTTCTCAATGGCGATCTCAATGAAGAGGTTTATATGAGGCCTCCAGCAGGTTATGCTCATCCTCCAAACAAGGTATGTCGTCTTAGACGAGCATTATATGGTTTAAAACAAGTTCCTCGAGCTTGGTTTGCTAAGTTCAGCTCTACTGTTCAACATCTTGGTTTTTCTTCAAGTTCTTATGATCATGCATTATTTATTCGTCGAACCAAGAATGGATGTGTTCTATTGTTACTCTATGTTGACGACATGATTATTACCGGGGATGATTCACATGGCATTATGGAGCTGAAATCTTATCTTAGTCAGAATTTTGAAATGAAAGATCTTGGCAATCTCAATTATTTTCTTGGCCTGGAGGTCTCATCTGATACAAAAGGCTACTATCTTACCCAGGCCAAATATGCAGGTGATCTTTAATCTAGAGCAGGGTTGACTGATAACAACATTGTTTCAACTCCTATTGAAGCTAATGCCAAATTTAAGCCTACTGATGGAGTGCCTTTGAAAGATCCTACTCTTTATAGGCAACTTGTGGGTAGTCTTATCTACCTCACGGTGACACGTCCTGACATAGCCTATGCAGTTTACATTGTAAGTCAGTTAATGTCTTCACCACGAACAACTCACTTTGCTGCAGTGGTGCACATTCTTCGTTATGTGAAGGGGAGTCTGTTTAAAGGGCTTCATTTTCCCTTTAATTCTCTTCTTGAGTTGCAAGCATATTCTGACTCTGATTGGGCCGGTGATCCCACTGATCGTCGCTCCACTACAGGTTATTGTTTTTTTCTTGGAAATTCTCTTATTTCTTGGCGTAGTAAAAAGCAAACAGTCGTTGCACGCTCTAGCACTGAAGCCGAGTATCGTGCTCTGACTGACGCTACTTCTGAACTTATTTGGCTACGTTGGTTGCTGGTGGATATGGGGGTGACTCAAGACTCTCCTACTTTTCTCCATTGTGACAATCGAAGTGCTATTCAGATTGCTCATAATGATGTATTTCATGAGAGGACAAAGCACATTAAGGGAGATTGTCATTTCATTCGACAACATCTCGTTGAGAATGATCTTTGCCTTGTTCCTGTTTCTTCATCAGACCAGACCGCTGACATATTCACTAAAGCACTTCTTCCTGGACGTTTTTCTGGTTTGGTTTCCAAGCTCAAGATGGGTTGTCTTCCACGTTGAGCTTGAGGGGGGTGTTAGAAAATATTGTAGTATCTTCTATAATATCCATAGGATTACCATATAATATCTTTATGATATTATACTGATTAGATTGCTCCTATAGTTATTGCTTTCTATATTTATAGATACTCATAAGTGTATATTGTTGGAATAAATCCGATTAAAACTACAACCTCCATATCGAATTACTTAGACTAGAACATAAGCGGAAGCGTACCTGAATCCATAAGTGCAAGCATTTGATCCGGGTTGAAGATCGCCTAGGGTTAGAGCGTCTTCCAGTTGATACACACACTAGGGTTTCTCTCTCTAACGATGGGATGTCAGACAGATGTAACGTGTGTTCAACTGGGGACCATAACCCTTATATACATAGAGTTTCTTATCCCTAATTAGCCCATCATCAATTAGGGTTAAGCCTGTGGGTCTCTACACAATTGGGCCCTATACCTTATAAGACGATATATTACCCCACCTAATATTAATATCCATAGGACCACTAATATTGGGCCAAACCGTAAGATAGCATATAACATACAATTAATCCGTATAACATAATAGTCCATATACATGTAGTATAAAGTCCATAAATCCAAACAATCTCCCACTTGGACGACATACTCATGTATATGCACAAACCTTAGTAGTGTATGTTACTTAATAACCTTAAGAGCTCAGAATTGCTATCAATCTGAAATCGTCATTAACCAATCCGGTCCATCAATCATACCAACATAGGACCAAAGAGATCTTTGTTACATTGACATAACTGGACCCAACAATGATCACGTATATCAATATAATCAACGACATGGATCAAGTATAGGTGTGTAGCATGGAAATAACACAAAGTGTGGTCTGAAATAGAATTTCTATTTCCAACTGGTCCACCTTAAACTTTAGTGAGATCAACCTCAAAACTGTAAGAGTACATTAAACTTTAAAACTGGATATCTGCAGATAAACCTTAAAAACTGAATTACCAAAGGTCTTGGACAACATAGAAACACTATAACACAAACTCCCACTAAAACTCATAATCCTTAAGTGATTTGACACCCATACGAGCAACATGCTCATGAAACACTTTGGGTGGCAATCCCTTAGTGAGCGGATCCGCAATCATGGAGTTTGTACTGATGTGCTCTATGTAAAGTTGTCCATTCTGTACTCTTTCCTTCACAGCTCGAAATTTGACGTCTATATGTTTCGCCTTCGTCAAATTGCTGTTATTTTTAGCATAAAGGACTGCTGACCTATTGTCACACATTAGCTTGAGTGGTCTTTCAATACCATCAACTATTCGCAGTCCAGCAATAAAATTTCGCAGCCATAATCCTTGATTGGATGCCTCATAACATGCTATAAACTCTGCTTCCATGGTGGAAGTAGCCGTAAGAGTTTGCTTAATGCTTCTCCAAGAGATAGCTCCTCCAGCAAGCATGTAGATATAGCCTGAAGTGGATTTCAGGCTATCTTGATACCCAACAAAATCGGAGTCGGTGTAACCAATGATCTCAAGCTGATCCGACCTCCAATATGTGAGCATGTAGTCTTTTGTTCTCTGTAAGTACCGCATGACCCTTTTGGCTGCTTTCCAATGGTCCATTCCCGGATTGCTGAGATATCTGCCTAGCATCCCAACAATGTATGCGTGATCAGGTCGTGTGCAAACCTGAGCATACATCAGACTCCCTACAGCCGAAGCATAAGGTGTCTTCTCCATTTCCTTAGTTTCTAAACCATTCTTTGGGCACTGTTTGAGACTAAATTTGTCTCCTTTAGCAACAGGGTTGTCACCTGGTTTACAGTCCTGCATGTCAAATCTCTTAAGAACCTTATCGATATAGCCCTTTTGTGACAGTCCGAGAACGCCTTTGGAGCGATTTTGATGAATCTGGATTCCTAATACAAAAGAGGCGTTACCAAGATCTTTCATTTCAAATTTCTTTGAAAGAAATCTCTTAGTTTCGTGCAATAAGCCTATATCGTTGCTGGCAAGCAGTATGTCATCAACATATAAAACCAGAAAAATATGCTTACTCTCACTGAACTTGTGGTATATACAGTCATCAACAACGTTTGGTTCAAAACCAAATGATGTAACGACTTCATGAAACTTGTGATACCACTGACGGGAAGCTTGCTTGAGCCCATAGATGGATTTCTTTAATTTGCAAACCATTTTCTTAGGATCTCCGGAAACAAAGTTTTCTGGTTGCACCATATAAATTGTTTCTTCAATGTCACCATTGAAAACGCTGTTTTAACATCCATCTGATGAAGTTCAAGATCAAAATGTGCCACTAGTGCCATTATTGTCCTAAAAGAGTCTTTCGATGAAACCGGAGAGAAAGTCTCTTTATAATCAATGCCTTCCTTTTGAGTATAGCCCTTAGCGACAAGACGAGCTTTAAACCTAATGACATTGCCCTCTGAATCCCGCTTGGCTTTAAATATCCATTTGCAACCAATGGGCTTAACACCTTCGGGCAATGAGACAAGCTCCCAAACGTCATTGTCATTCATGGACTTAATCTCATCATTCATGGCATCAATCCACTTTTGAGAATTAGAACTTTCCATGGCTTGACGAAAGTTGATTGGATCATCTTCCACAAGTCTAAGGTCTGAATCTTGTTCCTGGAGAAAGATAAAAGTATCTTCCACCATTTCCAAGTTTACCTCATGTTCTTGAAGATATACAATGTAATCATTCGGAATTGCATTTCTCTTTTCTCTAGTGGATCTCCTTAATGGCACTTCATGTTCTTGAGGTTGTTGAGTTTGATCTACATTAACAATGTCAGGAACTTGATTGGGGAGATTATCAAGATTGTCTTGCACCGGAGTTGTTTCGTGATCCGTGTCAGGAATGGGAACACCCTGATCATGATCATCAACAACTGAAGGAAGAGACACATGTTCTTCCTCAAAGACAAAATCTCTAACTTTAACTCCCCACCCCCCAAACTCGACATCCTCAAAGAACTGCGCATTACCCATCTCAAAAATAGTTCTTGATGTGGGATCATAGAACTTATACCCCCTAGATCTTTCAGAATACCCAACAAAATAGCTACTAACTATCTTAGAGTCCAGTTTCTTTTCATTTGGCCTATAAGGCCTTGCCTCAGCTGGACAACCCCAAATATGCAAGTGCTTTATACTGGGCTTTTTCCCAGTCCATAGTTCATATGGGTTTTAATTGTAGCTTTAGTTGGAACTTTGTTAAGAATATATGCTACAGTTTTCAATGCCTCTCCCCAGAGTGAGTTTGGTAAGGTAGTATGACAAATCATATTTCTCACCATGTCCTTTAATGTCCGATTTTGTCTCTCAGCTACACCATTCATGGTAGGACTACCTGGCATGGTGTATTGAGGAACGATCCCACACTCATCTAGGAATTTAGAAAATGGCCCTGGACGCTGTTCACCTGAACCATCATATCTGCCATAGTATTCACCACCACGATCAGATCTAAAGGTTTTAATCCTTTTGCCTAATTGATTTTCAACTTCGGCCTTAAATGATTTGAACACGTCTATTGATTGGGACTTCTCATGAATTAGATGTAGATACCTATAACGAGAGTAATCGTCTATGAATGTGATAAAGTATTGTTGACCATTTCTAAAAGGTGCAGGGAATGACCCACAAATATCCGTATGTATCAATTCTAAGACATCAGTAGCTCTCTCTCGGCACCTAATCTAGTCTTGTTTGTTTGTTTTCCCTTAATACACTCAATGCAAATATCTGAATTTGAGGAATCAAGAGAATCAAGAATTCCATCTGACACAAGTTTCTGAATTCTTTGTTTGGATATGTGACCCAAACGCTTATGCCAGAGTGATAAATAATTCTCATTGGTCAATTTTCTTTTGGTACCACGTGAACTTACATGCAAGGTTTCATTATGTGAGGCAATTGTATCAAGCAAATATAGGCTATCATATCCTGATAAAAGACCGGAACCAATAAAATTTGAACCTTGGAAGAGATTAATTTTACCGTTTCCAAATGAACAATAATAACCACATTTGTCCAAAGTGGGAACAGAAATTAAATTCCTTCTAAATGATGGTACAACAAAAGTCTCTTTCAAATCCAAATAGAATCCAGTCTTTAACAATAGCCTAAAAGTTCTAATAGCCTCAACCTCAAGATGAGTGTCGTCACCCATATAGATGTATCTTTCACCATCAATCGGTTTTCAACAGCTCTGGCAACCATGCATAGACACACTAATGTGAGTAGTAGCACCAGAATCTATCCACCAAGTGTCTTTGGGTACCGAAGTCAAATTAACCTCAGAACAAACAAGAGCAAGAGATATACCCCTTTTCGCGCGCCAAGCGTGGTATTTGGTACACTCTCTTTTCATGGAATTAGTCCCCTCACAAAAGAAGCAACCTGATTTCTTAGTTTCAACTTTAATTTCCTTATGTTGCTTCTTTTGGGGCATTGACACCGCAGCTTCCTTAATTTTCCTTTTCCTGCTATCTTTAGAGGTTGATGCCAAATAAGCATCCCTTATGTTCCCTTTGCCTTTATACCTTATGGAAACAATATTACTCAACAAAGTATTAGTTTCTTCCTTTTCGTTTTTTGCAAAACGTTTCTCATGTTCGGCAAGGAACGATTTAACGTTGTCCTCTTCAGACATAGTGCCCTTAATTGATTCTGGAATTGCACGTTTCATGATCATAAGATTCATGCGATTTGAGCGTTCCCACTTCTCCATCTCCCTCTTTTCATCAGGGGTAGATGAATCCTTAAGAGTAGCGGGTTTCTCAATCCGAAGTGCAAGGTCTAGATCCATGCAACCGAGAACTATCATAACGTTCTCTTTCCATTCCTTAAAGTTTGTGTCGTTAAGCACAGGGATACTATTAATGTTTGCAGATATCGTGGCAGCAGAGGTATTGACTGAAAGAGAACAAAAGATAACATAAACAACAAGATCACAATTACTTTACATTAACTTTAATTTACAGATTCAAATTAAATGGCAAATCCCATCACAAGATACCTAGCACAACATTGATTTTAGTCTTTGGACAGAAAATCAACTTGCAAGTGGTACTCTTGGTGTAGTAATCAAATATTGACAATAAACTCCTGTCAAATATCAAGCCTTTCTTTGGACCGACTCAACATTCACATGGAAAACCTAATAATTGTCACATATTTATCACCACAAGCATGCTTGAATTCCGGTCAAATAACAACCTTCCTTTGAGCCGGGTGTTAAACGCATGGAATTCGTACACACATAATCATCTAATATTTTAAATTAATCAATCTACACAAAAGAAGTTACTTTAGTAACATATTATTTCAATTAACTAATCCAAAATATTAGACGTACCCAAAATAATTATAACCTTAGTGCCAAAATTAAATCTGAACCAGTAAATATAATACAATATGCAAATCATTAATTCAAAACCGGATGATTTGCACACCATAGTCGTAGTTGTGGTCACAAACTGTAATGACCGCACGGAACGTGATGCCTTTTGATCCAATTAGATAATCCAAGTGCAGCATGAAGGACCAAAAAAAGCAATGAATTCAAGAAGTCTAATAACATGAATAAACAAATAGACCTTCAATTCTGAATTCGCATAACGCTGCTTAATCAAAAAAGGATCATACTGATTGTATCATATATCAATCACCCATAAAGTCAAAACCCAAATCATGATGGTAGTCTCCAGTAACACCTTACTAATGACAAGCACAGTCAAGCAGTACTCATACGTATCACATAGACAATATTGAAATACCCGAGGCAGCAAACATAATACTTCTATGTGACAAGATCAGTACTGAATCCATATATCAATCACGATTTAGCGAAAAACAAATACGTATCAACCGAACAAAATACCGATAACAAAAATATGAATCAAATCAACCCAAAGCCGCACAAAGACTTTACTGAATGAATTACGAAAGCAATACGGCTCATATTAAAAGTAGCCGAAACTGAATTTCAAATAAAACAATATGAAGGAGGCTCAGATATCAATTGTTGAAATAAATCCTATTAAAATTACAACCTCCATATCGAATTACTTAGACTAAAACATAAGTGGAAGCGTACCTGAATCCATAAGTGCAAGCCTTTGATCCGGGTTGAAGATCGCCTAGGGTTAGAGCGTCTTCCAGTTGATATACACACTAGGGTTTCTCTCTCTAACGATGAAATGTCAGACAAATGTAACGTGTGTTCAACTGGGGACCATAACCCTTATATACATAGAGTTTCTTATCCCTAATTAGCCCATCATCAATTAGGGTTAAGCCTGTGGGTCTCTACACAATTAGGCCTTATACCTTATAAGACGATATATTACCCCACCTAGTATTAATATCCATAGGACCACTAATATTGGGCCAAACCGTAACATAGCATATAACATACAATTAATCCGTATAACATAATAGTCCATATACATGTAGTATAAAGTCCATAAATCCAACATATATATGTACCTTGTATTTCATAAACTAGAGATATACAAAATACATATTCTTTCACCATTTCTAACATATCCAACAAAAAAAAAAAGATTGCATTTGGAAGCAAAGATTTGAGGGGATGAGAAAAAAAATGACTTTTGTAACTTGGATGAGAAGGGTAGAGAAAGAAGGATAGTGGTGGTGGTTCTGATAATTTGAAGAGGGAAATATATACCTAGGTATGAAACATAGAGAGGGAAATATATGATTTTCATGATCTTAGCTGATAGAAGAAAGATGAACCAAGTGGTGATGGTAAAGTCTGCCGTATAGAAATATACTCAATGTTGAAAAATGGGTTAGGAAGTATGACCAAGTGGAACCACATAAATTGGAGCTATATGATATTTTCTCCCCTAACAATTAACAATATCTTCAATTTTTTGCATGTATTTCTATGATTGAGCTAATTTATTAGCATAGAATTTTTTTTTAAGAGAATTGATAAGCATTATTTTATTTTTCAATATGTTAGTAACGTATTGATGATTTGCAGATGATTTGATGTCGATGTGTCGTACAGTATCCAAATTAAGATGGAGTGTATATATTTTATTTGGTTTTCCAACTTGTGAACAACTAAGGGGATGTTTGATTGTTGGTTTTTGGGGTAGCTTTTGGACTTGTTGGCTGTTTGACTAGTCCAATATCCACAAATAGTGTTTGGTTAGTGGCTTTTGGGTTTGGCTTTTGGCAACCTACCAGCTGATTTTTCACCAGCCAGAGGGTATAGCGTTTGTCATCGGCTGTTCACTAATTAATTAGTCCAAAGACACATATGCCCAAAAGATCTTCAAATTTACCGCTCATGCCATCATCTGTCATCTACCACAAGTACACAACTGAAAAACATCATACCATCCTGTACCTTCTTAACCAAAGAAAACCACCATCAGCATGGAGTAGCTCGAGAGTATTTGTGAACCTGGGCTCCCATCCGCAACCTAACTTCCCGTGCATGTTTGATTTGGATTTTAAACTTTGCCATAAAAGTACAATTTGCTCTCTATCATATGAAAAATTCAGACTTTAATACAATCTTAACCCTCACATAGCCTTATCTTTGAAGATTGAGAGGAATTTAGGTGCTTGAAAACAAATTCAGTTTAAAGGGAGATAACTGGAACAAGTGATAAAGGTAGATATGTAAAGTATAGAGAAGGGATAAATTATGAAAGAATTGAAGTGGGGGTTTCACCCAAAAAAAAAAAAAGCCAATTGAAGTGGAGAAAGCAAGAAGGGATTTCAAAGGGAGGGATGCAATTTTGAGTACTGTCGTCTGGGTAATTACAGGCCATGTACTGTTTTGGAGTATTTTCTTATAAAACAGCCCTAAGTGAGCATTTTCTTTACTTATTCCATTCTCCCTTTTCTTATCCTCCCTTATATGTTCTTTAAAATAATAATAATAATAATAATAATAATAATAATATTATTATTATTATTATTATTATTATTATTATTATTATTATTATTATTATTAAATAATTATTTTAGTTACTTAGTATTAAAAAAAATAATGATCCAAAATCAAAGTAGCCATGAGGTAATAACCGAATGAGAAAAAACGGTTTCTAGAGAGAGCTAGAAAGCCTAGCTCTCTCCCAGCCGCCTCTCAAGCTTTATGCCTCCTACAAGCTTTATTTTTCAGCCATTTTCATCCTCAAGTTCTTATTCTAGCCCTCTTTGGTTAGCTTTTTGCTACCTTATTTCACATCTGTTTGTTTTCTCTCTTTCTTTGAGGGAGGAGAGAGAATCTTGAAGAAAATCCTCTCACTACAGTTCGTGATTTGGTTTGGGACTTTGTTTCCCACTTTAGTCTTGTTGAGACTCTGGAAGTGTAGATCGGATTGGAACCTCGATCTCCTTTTTAAAATTTTCTGATTTGGGAGTTTTCTGGCGAATTTGCTCCTGCCCCCTCCGACAACCGTGGCTAGGTAGGGTGTTTTCCCTCTTGCTGCTGGTTTGCTGATGAGGGATCGATTTGTAAGAAGATGGTTGTGGGTGCAAAGAGGATTTGTAAGAAATTGATCCTCCTTGTTGATTTGTGTTGGTTCGTGTTGCTTGCTTCAATTGGCTGTTAGCTTTGCTTTCTTCAAGGGCTCTTGGACCAGAAGATGGAGAAGTGAAAGATGCTTCATTATTTTGTCTCATTTTTTACTCTTTTTTTTTTTTTTTTTTTCTGGTTAGCCTTGTTCTTGATGTAATTGTTTCATCCGTTAACAATTTAGGATATCTCTATAATAGAGATTATCTGGTTATCTTGTCTTTTCAAAAAAAAAAAAAAAAAGTAACGTAAAATAATAAATTATATTTATGTCTTTATAGGTCATTTTGCATATACCAGCTAATAGTGAACAGCTGATTTTACCAAACATCTTTTACAAACAACCAATGTTATCAGCAGGTCAAAGCAGCTAACCCAACCAGCCAGCCAACAGCCAACAGCTAATGTCACCAGCCATTTGCCAAACAGGACCTAAAACTGAATTACAAAAATACCACATTACCACCTTATTGGCCATTTCAGAAACATATTTTGACTATCACTGTGAAGAACCTGTTATTCAGATTTGTAATTCATAACCGGCTTCCAAAATTATATTTACTTTTAGTATAATGTTTAAATTTGTAATAACCCGTGCATTGCACGGACAAAAACTAGTGTTTTTAAAGGATACTGTATTTATCTAAGTATCTCCCATTGTACCTTAAAAGATCTCTGAAAACTGGGGTATCCAGTGAACCCCAAAATTTAATGTGCAAATTTATTAGAAGTATAAAGTGAATTATCAAAAGCAAATTGACGCATAACTGCAAATTCTTTATGCAGAAAATTCCTCCACCTTTAGATTTTATTTAAAATCTTCCATTCTACTCATCATGAATAAGTTTACTATCGGCACTAATATTCTTTTTTTTTCTATTTTTTTTATTTATAGAAACACTAGTTTTCTTATATACATACATGTAACTCGAGTAGCAAAGAAACAGAGGAAGAGAACAAATGTTACTCAAAAGAATGCGATCCCCTATTTTTGACTCACTCCTCAAGACTTAATACAACAACCACGTACATAACCAATAATATTTAGTGACACTTTTGGATTAGCTTACCATATTTTGCTTATGGACATCCAAACGGTCAATTCTAAGGATGGTGTCAATGCCTTTTGCTTTGTTGCCTTCATCTTCATCTATGGTAACATTTTCCCCCTTTAAAAATCTTGAGTACCAACGTTGTGAGAGTTTTGGATGTCTGCCTAAATTTGGATCTTCCAAATCAACATAGTATAGCCCAAACGTACTTTTGTTGCCAAACAACTCGATCACGTCCAAGAACGACCAAACCAGATACCCTTTTGTATTTGATCCATTTCTGCAAACCATTTCGACATAACGATAAAAGGGTGCGTTTGTTAGAGCTGAAATTATCAGAACTGAACTGAATTCAACTTCACTAAACTGGATATTACTGAACTGAACTTGACACAACTGAACTGAATTGAACACAACTTGATATGTGAGACAAAAAGTATGTTTCTGAACTCAGTACTACTGAACTGAACTGAACATCATTTAACTGAATTTAAAATCACTGAATTGATACCTAAACTGAACTGAACTGACCGTGTAAGCTCTAATAAACGTAGCTTAAGAAAATGTTTGGTGTACAATTCTTTTTCTCTAAAATATTTACATTAAAAGATACTCCGTTCGTTCGAATTTGACTATCTCATTTCAAAAATAAAAAAGAAGGCATATTTAGTAAACTTTGACCATATAATGTTGAATATATAACGATTCAAAACATGTAAATTTATTTTTTGGCTATTTTCTAGAAAGTTTAAAGAAAAGACATTTTCACAATTTTACTTATATCATCTAAAACATACTTACATACAAGTTACAACCCATAATCATATATTGTGTGAATATTCTCTTACTGATAATTACTTGAGTATTTCGTTAGAAGAAATAATAATAGACGTTCCGAATATAGTAGGTAAAAATATCTTACCTCACTGCATCTAGCAAAGCGCTAATATGAGCTTGCAAATACTCTACCCTTGGTGGGTCATTTACCGCTAAATCATACTTTGTTATCTGACCTGCACACAAACATACACTATCATTATATTTACAAATTGTTTATTAGTTTAATGAAAAAAGTAGGAATAAAAAGAAAGTTATAGAAAATGGCTAACTACATTTCCCACATTTGGTCACAAAGTATAAGAGAATAAAAGCAAAAGAAAGTATTAGGTAGTAATCACATCATACGGTGATAAAATCAGAGTTTTGATCAAAGGAAGAGAATTGTAGAGAGAGAAAATGAATGCAGAAGCTTGAAGAAGAATTACAGAAAATAGCTCTGCTTTTGTAATTGAATAGAATGAATTAATTCTCTGTAGTTTGTTACAGAAAAGCTTATATACAACTAGCATGATGTCCTGACAAAACTAGCTAACTAACTAACTAGTCTATTGTACTAATAATACATCATAATAAATTAAGTAACTCCAACACCCCTCCGCAAGCTGGAAGGTGGTGAGGAACACATTCCTAGCTTGGAGAGAAGTAACTGAAACTGAGTTGAAGGCATGATTTTAGTTAGAACATTAGCAAGCTGTGACCTGGTAGGAAGATAACTTAGTTGTATCAGCCCTTCAATGACCTTTTCCCTAGTAAAGTGACAATCTATGTCAATGTGCTTCGTTCGCTCATGAAACACAGGGTTTTTCGCAATGTGAAGAGCAGATTGGTTGTCACAATGGAGAGTAACAGGTTTGAGATTGGTGACACCAAGTTCTTCTAACAGTCTGACTAACCAGGTGAGCTCACTAGCAGCCTGTGCCATGGCCCTATATTCAGCTTCAGAGGAGGATTTGGCCACAGTGGACTGTTTCTTGGATTTCCAACTGATTGGAGAACCACCAAAAATAACAATATACCCAGTGACAGACTTTCTGGACATAGGACAAGCAGCCCAGTCAGAATCTGAATATGCATGAAGACTGACCTGTGCAGTAGCTTTGAGTAAAATCCCTTGACCTATGGTGCCTTTTACATACTTAAGCAGGTGGTGCACAGCATCCATATGTGTAGTCCTTGGATTCTGCATGTGTTGGCTCAAGGTTTGAACAGCAAAGGATATATCAGGTCTAGTATTTGTGAGAAAATTTAATTTCCCAACCAAGGTTCTGTACTGAGTGGCATCAGTGAGGGCAGTACCATCCCAGTTATTGAGCTTCAAATGTTGAGGTAATGGAGTGACACAAGGTTTCTCATGCAACATACCAGAATCTGTAAGGAGTTCATGAGTGAACTTCCGTTGTGATAGAACGATCCCTTCAGGAACATAACTTACTTCAAACCCCAAGAAATAATGCATCAATCCTAAATCTTTAATTGTGAATTCTTTGTCAAGAAAAGCCTTGAGTCTCTGAATTTCAGTAATATCAGACCCAGTCACAATTATGTCATCAACATAAACAGCAGCCAAAGTGATGTGCTCAGGTGTTTTCTTGATGAACAAGCTGTAATCAGATTTGGATTGATTGAAACCTTGCTGAAGAAGGGAAGAGGACAGCTTTTGAAACCACTGTCTGCTAGCTTGCTTGAGCCCATACAAAGATTTCTTCAACCTGCAGACCTTGTTATGGGGATTAGGAATGCCTTGAGGAACCTTCATATACACTTCCTCCTCTAGGTCACCATGAAGGAAGGCATTGTTGATGTCCAATTGGTGTATTTCCCAATGCTTAGAAGCTGCTAATGCAAGGATGCTTCTGATGGTGGCCATTTTGATAACAGGTGAAAATGTATCAAAATAATCAATGCCATATTTTTGATGATTCCCTTGTATAACAAGTCTCCCTTTCAGTCTCTCAACAGAACCATCAGAGTTGAGTTTAACTTTGTAAACCCATTTAGAACCTATGGTTTTCTTACCAACTGGCAAATCAGTAAGTTCCCATGTATCATTAGCTTGTAAAGCTGCTATTTCCTTATCCATAGCAGTAACCCAAGCAGGATCATGTGAAGCCTCAGAATAAGAGGTAGGCTCAGTGTATGTGGTGGAATGCACAATATGAGATTGATGAGAATGTGGAAGAGATGAAAAAGAAACTAAATTGCACCAGTGTTTGGAAATTTTGTGAGAATGAGACATATTAACAGTTTGACAAACATAATCTTTCAAGTAAGCAGGTGCATTATGATGCCTAGATGATCTCCTAGGTTCTGCAACAGTAGTAACAGGAGGAACATGAGAGGGATGAGGTGAAGAGGAAGTATCATCAGACAAAGAGGAATGAAAGGGAATTTGAGGAGAGGGAGGGAAAACAAAATCATCTGTGGTGGCTAAAGAATGAGGAGTAGTAGTGGTAGGCAGGAACATGGGTGGAACATCAGGAAGAGGAATGGAAAAAGGTGTTTGTGTGGTTGTGGAGGATATGTAATGATAAGGAAAATGTTGTTCATGGAAAACAATATCTCTACTGAAAATTATTTGTCTTGTGGTAAGGTTCAAGAGTTTATAAGCTTTCTTACCAAAAGGATATCCTAGAAAAAGGCAAGGTATACCCATTGGACTAAATTTTGATCTTTTGTGTTTAAGAGAAGAAGCATAGCATAAACACCCAAAGGCTCTTAGATGGTCATATGAAGGTGTTTTATTGTGAAGGATTTCATATGGTGTTTTATTATTAATAGATTTCAGAGGAAATCTATTAATCAAATATGAAGCAGTTAATATGCAATCACCCCAATACTCAATAGGAAGGTGAGCTTGATAAAACAAAGCTCTAGCAGTCTCTAAGAGGTGTCTATGCTTCCTCTCAACCACTCCATTCTGTTGTGGTGTGTCATTACAAGAAATTTGGTGGATAATACCTTTTGTGGTGTAATAAGCAAGGGCATTAGTATCTCTGAATTCAATACCATTGTCAGATCTAATTATCTTAACAACAGCAGAAAATTGTGTTTCAATATGAGTAATGAAAGAGGAAAGAACAGAAAAAGCTGAGCTTTTATTTGTGAGAAGATGAGTCCAAGTAGTACGAGAGTAATCATCTACAATTGTAAGAAAAAATCTATAACCATTGTATGTACAAGGTGTATAAGGTCCCCACAAATCAACATGAAGAAGCTCAAAAATCCAAGAAGTTTGTATGCTACTATGAGGAAAAGAATGCCTAGTTAGTCTAGCTCTGGGACATATGTCACAGATTACATTCTGAGAATGAGAACATGAAATGGAACAAATGTTCTTTATTTTGTCAAAAGGCAAATCACTTAAACGACAATGCCAAATTTCAGAAGATAATTTGGTGGCTTGATGACCAGAATGTTGAGGTATACTAGAAGCAGAACCATCATTGGAAATCACATTAGAACCAGCAGGCAAATCAACAAAATATAAACCATCTCTTTCTTTACCAAGCACCAGAAGCTGCCTCATTGAAGGCACCTGGATTAAGCAATGTGTCTCAGTAAAAATCATGTATGTGGAAAGCTGTCTAACTAGCTTTTTAACAGAAAGCAAATTATACTGAAAATCAGGAACATGGAGAACATTTTGTAGAAGCAAATCAGAAGTTAACTTGACACAACCTATATGCTTTACTTGTGCTTGTAAATCATTAGGCATAGTGATGAAACATGGCTGTAATGCAGGCTTATAGGAGGCAAACATTTGAATATTTGGTGTGACATGATCAGTGGCTCCAGTATCAATGATCCAGGTTGGGTTAATGCATGAAGAAAGAAAACAACGAATTTTACTAGCTAAATGAGTATAAGAAGCTATACCAGAACTGCCAGCTGAAGAAGGTTGAGCCATATTAGATTGGCTGAGCAAGGCCATGAGTTGACTGTATTGAACTTGTGTCAACATTGCAGGGTTCTGATCAGCAGGACTGTCATTGCAGTCTTGAGTACCACCAGAAATTCTGTATCCTCAACATTTGCATAATTTGCAATTCTTTTTCTTGTAAATTTTCCTGTATCCTTAGGAGGTCCATGAACTTTGAAACATCTTTCCATGCTGTGACCAAACACCTTGCAATGGTCACTGTAAAACTTAGATCTCTTTCCATTTGGTGCTATCCCAAATACAACTCCATTCACTGTCTCTGTAGGCCTACCAGAATTACCATAGGAATTGCCAAAATTCCCTAAAGAATTCCAACTGTTATTGCCATTTCTCTGGCTCTGAAAATTTTGCTTGTTGTTACCAAAATTTCTCTGAAATGGTGCTGCAAGAGCAGTGGCATCTGAACCAATAGAAACAGGAATACTACATTCCCTTTGTTTCTCATCTTGCATAATCAATCTATATGCCTGACTTAAAGTAGGAAGGGGTTGCATCATCAAAACATTTCCTCTAATGGACTTATAGTCATCATTTAGTCCTAAAAGAAATTGAAGAACTTGCTGTTCTTGCAACACAGCTAGGAAAGCACAACCAGAGCCACAAGTGCAAGCAGGCAAAGATAATAACGACATATACTCATCCCAAGCAGTTTTCAATTGAGTATAATATGTTGTAACTGAATTATTTCCTTGAGAAATAGAACCAATATGCTTGTGAACTTGATATTTACGAGGAGCGTTGGTTTGAGCATACCTTTCGTTGAGTTCAGACCAGATTTCAGCAGCACTGTTATAGTAAAGAATGCTCCTCCCTATATCATGCTCCACTGAATGTAAAATCCAAGATATCACGACATTGTTGCAACGTTCCCAATATGCCAGCAAAGGTGAATTAGCAGGAGGTTTCACACAAGAACCTCGAACAAAACCTATTTTATTCTTCGCACTTAGCGAAATTTCTGCAGCTCGTTTCCATTCTCCAAAATTATCTCCATTGAGCTTTTGCGTAGCTAGCATGAAATTACTAGAAAGATCACCATGATGAATGTATAATTCGTTGTTAGGATCAATAACAGGAGCAGTTTCAGAAACAGAATTAGACATTTTCTCAGAGGAATTTCGTCGAACACTTGGTGTGCAAGAAATCAAGAAGCACGAAAAATGCAAGCGATTGTATGAATCGTTACAATCGGAGTATTCTGAAGTCTAAATCCCTAGATTATGAGCTAGATCAATTGAAGAAGCAATTCAATCGATCGAAAATGAATTTGAGCAATAGTGACCTAATTCTTGAAAATCAAAAATCAATCGTGAGCTGTGATTGATTGAGGAAATCAATTCAATCAATCGAAAATGAAACGAAAATGAAGAATTTTAGGGATTTAGATCTTTGATAACTGCTCTGATACCATGATAAAATCAGAGTTTTGATCAAAGGAAGAGAATTGTAGAGAGAGAAAATGAATGCAGAAGCTTGAAGAAGAATTACAGAAAATAGCTCTGCTTTTGTAATTGAATAGAATGAATTAATTCTCTGTAGTTTGTTACAGAAAAGCTTATATACAACTAGCATGATGTCCTGACAAAACTAGCTAACTAACTAACTAGTCTATTGTACTAATAATACATCATAATAAATTAAGTAACTCCAACATACGGCGAAAGCAAAACGAGAAGCTAAATAAAGCAAGTGAGAAAAAAAACCGTTTTCATGGATATAAATGGGAGGGTTGTTGTAAGCTTCTTCGAAATACTCCAATAATGCTTGCAGGCCCCATGGTGTATTTGCATATGAATCCTACGAGAGAACCTTCAAGATGTAAGAATAGGAATCCAACAACTTATTGAACTCGAGAGTTCGAACATGACATAGCAAGAGACAGTGGCAAATCTAGAAAACTAATAATATGGGTGCCAAAAATGAATTATTAAATAATATGAGTGCCGAAACTAAATTGTTGGGGTATTTTAGTAATAATTTTCAAAAAAAATACAAAAACTAGGGTATTTTAGTAAAATTTTCCGAAAAAACTGATTGCCCGCGACCCCGAGGTCCCGTATTGAATCCGCCACTGACAGGAGGTGCCTCGGTAGCTATTCACTTGTAACTTTTTTTTAACGAGCAAAAAAAACTAACTTCAAAAACATGCATGAAAGCAAGTGATTTCTCACCCCTGATGGCACTCCAGCAGCACCTTGCGAATCACTGGCATTAAAAGCTGCAACCAATTGAAACTAATACATTATCATGCACATGTTTGCCTAATGCAACTGAATAACGTGAGTGAAGGAAATTGCAAAAACCAATATGGCGTCCATTTCTGTTCAGAAGGGTTGAATTTAATTCAGTTCAGTTCAACCCTAAAAATACACTCTTAATGTTAAGATTTTTGGCATGAAAATTACCTAACAATCTATACTTTCATTTGAAAAGGTTTATTTATGTACCCAAAAAATTGTATTTTAAGAAAAGTACTTAACCTAAAAAAATATTTGGGATTATTGAAGTAATTCAAAGTACAATTAAGTTTTCAATGATCCTAGAATATGCAATATTTCAATTGAAGATCACAAATAAATTCTTGTATGAGGCTGCCTCAACGTAAAATGCCACATTTAAGAATGACATTATATTAAGGTCACCTCATAAAAGACTCAATAATTTAAGTGGTGTTCAATTCACAAATACTGTAATACCCGGTATTTTTATCGCAGAAAAATAAAATAAAAAGAAAATATTTGTTTTGTAAAATATTAATATTTTTATTACGATTATGGATGTCTCTAAAATTTCTTTGGATATTATTTTATAGTGTATGATTATATGTGGGGGTAGCTAGATAAGCATGTTTGCTAATGGGGATAATTAGGTGAATGTAAAGCTTCGGTTTTTGTGGACTAAAACTTAAGAAATTTAGAGCCCATTTAGAAATTACTCATATAGTCATATAATGTTAGAAGCTTGTGAGTGATAATAGGAACCCAACTCATAAAACCATCAGCTAACAAAACCCAAGTCAATAGGAAAAGTTTTCCCTTAACCGACTTCATCTTCCTTTTAGTCTCATTTTCTCTCTCTTGTACTCAACTTTACAATTCTCCTTTAGAAGAAGCCAAAGGAGTTCCAGGACCCAAATATCACACCACCACCACCACCACAAATCAGCACATCCCCCAGTCCAACACCCTCACGTAATAGCACTCTTGCGCCAAGCATCGGTAACCAACGAGTCATGCCTCTTCCCT
This sequence comes from Tetragonia tetragonoides, assembly GCA_038025085.1. NCBI lineage: Eukaryota > Viridiplantae > Streptophyta > Magnoliopsida > Caryophyllales > Aizoaceae > Tetragonia > Tetragonia tetragonoides. Next base: position 14,120,407 of record CM076142.1, on the reverse strand, counting down.
CTGCCTAGCCTCCGACATGCAGTAGCGGCGTTCTTCACATAACCTGTCCACCCGCAGTACAACAAGGGCCACTAAGCCCGCAAAGTCGACCCTGTTGAAATAATGACACTAAAGTTAATAGGGGAATATGTAACCGCTTCTGATTTATTGCGGGTAATTTATACCCCATAATGTGCCACTAATAAGCCCATTAAAGCTACTTTAATGGGTGGTGGGCGGTTACATTTTCCACTTATATAGCTTGTTCATCTCCAACTAAAGTATGAGATAGATAGAAATGTGAATCAATACACTTCTCCTCATATTCTCTTGTGTGATTAGTTTCGGGCAATTGTATTTGTGTAAGTTCCAAACCTCCAACCACGAGTGCACTTGTTTGGGGATGTTGTGTTAACCTTGGGTAGCGACCGGCGGAGACGATTTGCACTAAAAATCGTGCCGAAAATCGCTTTCAAGGCAGTGTCCTTCATAGGCGCAACGATTATTTGATAAGTCATCTACTCTTTTCCTTAATATATTATTTTATTATTGATCAATACCTATATTTCCTACAATTTGAAAGCGATTTTATTTTGGTATTGATTAATTGTTGAATATTAGACCCTTGCGAATTTAAGTAGCAGTCTTCTTGAGTAGTGGAATTATATTCAACATGTATGAGTTTGTGTGCCTTGGTAGAATGATAGATAGTTATATTTGATAGCTATGTGATTTGTTGCAAGTCCCTGCCAAGTTTTATCATTTGGAATCAGTAATCTCAAAATCTTTTTGTGATTTATTATACTCTTTCACTATCCAGTTCTTGTAATTGGTGGCTACATACTAATTGATCAGTTTACATATTACGACATAGGTGAAAGTGGAACCCTTATTTACCTTAATCACTACAGTAGGCTCATATGTTGATTCATTCACCGAATGAATCTAATTAATTATTAATAGTTGGCATTTGGGACTTTGTCCTTAAATGAGATTATTACAAGAATATTGGTTTTTGATTTTTATGATTCTTTGTCAGTTTGACTATGCCGAAACTCAGGCCATAAGTTTTTATTATTTTACGAGTATGGAATTATGGACTAGAGGTGTATATGTGTAACGGTAGGAAGTTTCGTTGCGATATATGATGATTAGCGTATATGACGAATACAATTGCAGTTTTTAAAATTATAAATTGAGACATTGCTATGATAGTATAATCACTACTGGGAATTCATGCCATTTTTGTGGGTTATATATACCTACCTTATATTACAATTTTAAGAGGCCATATGAATATCTAGCATGTAGAATGTGGTATGGTAAGGAAAAACCAGAATGCTGGCCATGGATATTTCTAAACTTGCTATTTAGAGAGCTTTTGGGACACTGCTGATGTTGTATTCTTGTGTGACTTTTCAACCTTTTACTTTCCAAGAGTATTTATTGAGCCTCATTTATTGTGATTAAATGTTGTTCCATTGATATAAAAACCGTTACGGGTTTTTGTGAGTTGTATTAATAATTTCTAAAAATTATTTAGAAACATTGTGTAAATAAATGGATGTTGTTTGTAGTTTACATGCTACAAAATTCACATTTTTTAAGTTCTTTAATATTATCATTTGTGATATATTGATATTTTGTTGTTTTTTTTTAGATAAGAAAAATTTTATTAGATGAAGAGACAGAATACATAGAGGATAAGATATCCTCCAATCATAATCAATCCTTAGCTAAAATCTAATGAAGAAAATACAAAACCTAAGGCTACTTTCCATGAAGGAAGCCTCTCTTAAGCCCGTGCCTATCATAATTGACATCGCACTTTAACTTCTCCAGCTCCCGGTTCATCCTCTTAGCCATAGAATCGAGAATGGCCCTCCTCCCCACACTATCAGCCTCCTTAGAGCCAAGAACTGCCTTTAAACCTCTATCATTAGACTCCTTAGGACCGAGAGACGTTTTCTTACCTGTACCATCAGTAAGGAACATCCCCCCCATATCCAAAATCGCATTACCACGATCATCGGCCTCTGTGCTACCTAAGGAATATAGGCTTGAGATGCAAGGTTTCGGGATAGGCAAAATCCCATCACCCTCAGGTTCCCTTTCTTTCATTGTATCATCTTGGTAAGCCCCAATAAGGACCTCCAATCCCTTAGAGATATCCAGTGCCTTTCGACCATGTAAAAGATTAATATTGGCAGGAGAGCCCTCTTCGGCAACTTCTTCGCCTCTTCGAAGGGCAGTAACCCCACCCTCCTCATCGAATAACCGAGTATCGTCTAGGTAATCTCCCGGTGTTTCCGGCACAAACTCCAAGTCCCTATTACTCCTAAGGTGCTCCAGCAACAACTCGTTTCCTGTAATAAACGGATCATCCTCAAAATCATAATCATCCTCATCCTCCGTACTCACCTCGTCCGCCCAAGTCCTAACACCCTTAGCAGAAACAATTGGGGTAAACCTATTGGATGTATCCATAACCGGGCCACTCAAAAAGGGTTGTTGGCTAACATCCATCTCTCTTTCTTGTGAACTCATCAGACTTTTGTCCACTGCCAAAGGAACATTCGTTCGATCTAAAGTCTGTGCACCAATATCCTCCTGGTGCCCTGAAGACCCAGAACACCCAGCCAAAGCTAGCACTGGTGCGCCACTACTTACCGGAGCATTGGCTGACCCACCAACCTGGCCACCCTCTAGTGATATCCTCACCTCAAGTCCCCCCACATTCAGAAGTAAAGCAGAGGAGGGGCATTGAGGAAGAGTAGTAAGAATATGTCCCAAGTCAATATTAATCTGGACGTTGGGATCACCTGCAATTCCAAACGAACCTGCTGCTGTACTCACACCACAAGTAGGGAGCCCAGCTTCATCACGCGTCGGCCCATGTACAGTACGTGTGGGTCCACACGCCTCAACAGGCTCAGGACGCGTGGGTTCACGCACCTCAATGGTCCTTGGGCGCGTGGGCTCACGCGTCTCAATTGACTCAAGGCGCGTGGGCTCACGCGCCTCCATTGTGCCACCACGGGCTCCCGGCGCTGCGGACTGAAACACCCGAGGCCGAGGTGCCTGTAAGGAGTTAGATGACCTAACCTGACCGCACTCCGAGCACCGGTGGTGCGTGGCTCCGGCAACCGCTCCCCGATAGTTACGCTCACCATTGGTCTCAGATCTAGTATTCAACCTCGGAAATCGACTTCTAGAGGAGATCTGGGGAAAGCACCCGACCACCTTGGCGAGAGCTTCCTTGAAGTCGTCCCACCTCCGGCCATCCTTACCGCTAGGCACAAACACCGCAGTCGACCTCCCATGTCGGCTCAGACCAATTTCCAGAAAAGAACCCTTCGAATTCGACTTGACCTTAACCCATCCTAGGGTCCACCCGAACCGCCTCTTCTCTTCGAAACCACCCTTGGCTAGCAGATCCGACCCGATGAGACCTTCCAACCACCGCGCCATCGTCGCCGTCATGTGGACCCGCCGACATTTATCGCGGCCTTTCTCCCAGATTTTAACAAAACCTCCTTCCCTGAGTTTCTCAGGGTACAGATCGAAGGATTTCCCTTCGATCTGAACTGTGGTGGGCAGTAGAGAACCCATTAGCAGGTGGGGAAGCCATGGGAGGAGAGAGAAGAAGAGAAGAGGGAAGAAGAAAGGTCGCGGAGAGAGAGAGAGAGAGAGAGCGCATTTTAGGGTTTTTTATCCCGTATGCATCAATTACTCGAGCAGACTTGATATATTGATATTTTGTATCTCATAGTTCTATTAAAGAAATTGCAATTAAAGTGGTGATGATCATGAATATAAATTCTGGTATATTGAGAACATGTGGGGAAAGTTGTATAATTATTTTGCTATAAATATTATTAATATTCTCAATATAGTGTGATCGAACCTGAATCTTTGAGAATGTGGGGGTAGGGGTAACTAATTAAAATTAGTTTACCGTAATCTTTGTAAGTTGTAGCTTTTGAGACCTAAGAGATGTGAACGTCTATGTATATATTATGCTCTTAAAATGTTGCATATAGTTCTAGAGATATCTTGAGAATTAAGATGATGATTTGAGTGAAATCATTTATTATTATTGTATCGCTTATGTGTCATGTGCAAAGAATAAGCTATTTTTGGCACTATATGTTTATGGTAGATAAAACCATACGAGTATTATTTATATATGGAGTTATCATATATTGAAAGAGGTCATTATTTTTCATATTCTCAATGCGAGGAACTCATGATAGCATATATCATATAAGAATAACAAAGGTTCGTTCTAAATATTCTATATTTTGTGTATGCTAGAGTTATTGAATTAATATGCTATAAACTTGTGTTTGCACTGTGATAGTCATCTATGTCGTGTTTGATGGGTATATTGATGCAAATATGTATTTGACAAGTTAATAATATATACTTGTATAAATGAGTATGTATTTCCCTTGTTGTGGGTGTTGTCTCTAAAATCTGACTTGTATATAACATGTTATAATTAACTATTATTGAGTGGGCAACTCAAGAAGTTGGTTGAGACTTGAGAGACATGTTGATATACATTTTGAGAAAGTTTAGTGTGCCAATTTCTTTTAATTGTGATTTGTTAAAATTAGTGTGTCATGGCAAGAGATGACGCATTTGCAATAGACAAACTGTCGTCAAGTAACAATATAAATTAAAGAAAGATTGGTTTAAGGTTTATTATTGAATCGTCGAGGGGGATGAGGCTTAAAGCCCTTAGATTAAAGAAATCAAGGTGGATACCCAACCTTCATTGGTTCAATGTGGTCAAACGAAGCTATGAGATTACTTAATGTGCACCATCTTTTCCCATCCCTATGGCGTTCTTGGTGCTATTGTGAGGTTGAGCACATGCTCTTAATGAATCCATAGCCTTTATATGGTGGTCCTTATGAGACGGACTTGATGGATTCACCGCTTGTTGTGAGGTTGAGCTTCTAGCTCTTAATGATTCCATATCCCTATTTTTTGGGTGGTCCTAATTGAGACGGACTTGATGGATTCACCGTTGATATATGAGAGGTTGAGCATCATATGCTTTTGATGATTTCTTAGTCCAGTTGTTTATACGGTCAAACCCATATGTGAGTTGGGTAGACTTGGTTTTGATGGACGTGTAAAATCACCTACGTGAGTATAAAGGTTTGGCCGCCTTTTATGAAAGATTTTGGGCTATCTTTCTAGAGCACTCGTGAGACCCAAGGTGTGCGCTTGGCCTAGATAATTGCGTTAATATTTTTCTATCGCGGAATTTGCACAAAATTAAGGTATAATATGTGTTGTGGGGGTCTCGATTAACCACATTTAATTCATTGAGTTCAAGAGTACTTCACTCTTTGAATTAGCCCGGTCAATCGCTCACTTCACTACGTATCAATTCAATCCTTCGGACATTGGTACTTAAGTGTTCTACCTTTTCCTTTGTCCAGAAATTAAGTCACTTGGCCTTTGTTGCCATTTGTGGGGAATTGTTGGAATAATGGCACCAAAGTTAATGGGAAAATATGTAACCGCTTCTGATTTATTGTGGGTAATTCATACCCCATAATGTGCCACTAATAAGCCCATTAAAGCTACTTTAATGGGTGGTGGGCGGTTACGTTTTCCACTTATATAGGGTGTTCATCTCCAACTAAAGTATGAGATAGATAGAAATGTGAATCAATACACTTCTCCTCATATCCCTTTGTGTGATTAGTTTCGGGAAATTGTATTTGTGTAAGTTCCAAACCTCCAACCATGAGTGCACTTGTTTGGGGTTTGTTGTGTTAACCTAAGGGAGCGACCGATGGAGACGATTTGCACCAAAGTCCTGCCGAAAATCGCTTTCAAGGCAGTGGCCTTCATACCACGGCGCAACGATTATTTGATAAGTCATCTACTGTTTTCCTTTATATATTATTTTATTATTGATCAATACCTATATTTCCTAAAGACTCCCAAGTCGGAGTCCCTTTTCCTGTTCATGTCAGCCACCGACGAAGGTAACTAGCTACGCACCACCTTTCCCCAATTTTAATTGGTTGGGTATTCAGTTAGACCCTAAATTGGTTCCACTCTAATTCAATTGAGAACCAGATTATTAGTAGCTAAATTAGTTGCTTATGTGTTAGATTTTGTAGAAGGTGAAGAATTGGTTGATGGGCAACACTAATTAGGAGGTGAAATGCTTTGAGGTTACTACCTCTACTACGTAGGGTTCATTTTACATTCAATTTGAGCCTAATTATGTGGGTATGTGTAAATCATGATTAGATTGGTTTGATTCGAATTCGGGGAGCTTATATAAGTACAGTACTAAGATTTTATATGAAATTATGTTTCTTGTTTGTTATAGTGCATGTTTATTGGTACTAAATGTGTGGATAATTATAAAAGAATGTAGTTGGGGAAAACATATAGCTGAGATGAGCTTAGCTATGTCATTCTATATATTTTTTGCATCAAGCCAAATTTAATTGTTTTGGGTGTGATATGTCTACTAAAGGGAAGATTGTTATAAATTTTATATGCTGGCCAAGAGGTTGCTCATGCATAACTCAGAAGCTTATGTCTCATTTTATTGGTTATATGTCACCAAGTGAAGTTACTGTATAAGGTGTTCAAGTTGTGTCCAGCAATGACCCAGATTAGTATTCTGATAGTTGTTTTTGTGCTAGAAATCATGTTAAAGTATAATTAAGATGCAGGTCATTGCCTTCAATAAATGTGTGGGCTGATTTATGTTCCGTACTTGAAATAGGTTAATTAAGTGGGACTATAGACTTGCTAATCAACCTGAGTAACTTTATAAGTTTATTAGAGTTACAAAAGGATAGCTAGCTTATCTCTAGAGCTTATGATATGGTAGTGAGTAAATAAGTAATGTCAAACAGAAAAGAAAATGATAAGGTGCTCTAGAGCTATGAGCTTGAAATGAATGATATGAGTAAGTATATGACGTAAAGTAAAAGCGTCATAAGAAAGGAAAGAAATGAAGAGCTATTAAGATCTCAAATAAGATATGAAAAGAAGAAAGAATGCTAATATGATTGTTACTACAAACTAGCTGTGAATATGTGAGTAATTATGTGATGTGTTGTGCTAATGTCATAAGATACAAAAGAAATGAAAAGCTACTTAAGCTACTAATAACGTAAAGTGGAAGATGGCTCTGGGTAGTAGGAACCTATGGGTACTCCAGATGTGTTATATGGGAGACGTCCCCAGAGCTTAGCTGCGGTCCCCAGTTGTGATCTAGCCCCCAGTTGTGGCTATGACCCCCAGTTGTGGTCAGCAGGTGTAACACATTTGGCCCCCAGTTGTGGCTTGACCCCCAGTTGTGGTCAAGGGTTTAAACGCCGCCGCGTTCCTAGGAACCTCTCCCTTATGCCCAGCTCAGTAATGCAAGATTAATAATAAAAACTTTCTTAAACTAGCAAGATAACCAGAGTTATAGAGGTTATCTAAAGATTGATACTTACTTATATTTTGTGCATGATTGATGATGTATCTTAGGTGTAAATGCTTTGGTATTTATAGACGTAAAATAAGTAGACTAAAGTGTATATATAAACTGAAGGACGTTTTATACGTTTAGACTTGATTTGAATTTAGGATGAGCTTTACGTACTAGATGTGAGTTGTCAGCAATACTGACGTTGCAAATTCTCACTTTTTTGCAGATTGAAGTTTATGTATATACAGATGCCAGTGAGGAACGTTTCATATAGACGTATACAAGGAAATAGTAGTTTGTTCTTTTATTAAGATAATTAAGTTGTAATTAAATAGACCACCTAGACTAATATTGGGATTATTGTTATTATTAGTTTTCAGTTGAAGAGCCTTACACTCATTCGTATGAGTGGGTGTGGCGGTAGCGTCCCGGATGTTATTAGAGTTTTCCGCGGGGTTGTTGGATTTTGTTTTATATTTTTGTTAAGCAGGTTTTTATAAGCCTTATTAGGCTGGGTAGTGTATTTACAAAAGGAATTCTGCCAGATTTTTGGCTCAAGTTTGTATATTTTTATTTATTTATTTTAGTAGAAAATTCGGGGTGTTAAAAATACTCTCTCCGTCTTAAAAAAACTTGAACCTTTTCTTTTTCACAGTCTTCAAGATACCATTTTGACCGTAAATAACTACAATTATATGAATATCAAAATTATAACAATACGATTTTTTGAAAGTATTTTTGGAAATGAATCTAATAAAAGTATTTTCATAATGTGAATTTTTATATATTTTCATAAATTAATGGTCAAAGTTTATTAAGTTTGACCTTCAAAAAGCTAAGATTCAGATTTTTTTTGAAACGGATGACGTACCATATATCTTTAAACTGAACACCAGTGAATTGTATGTGCGTGTGGTCGTGGAGAATGGAAAAGTTAGTAAGACATACGTAACCACAATACTCCCATGTCGGCAAAAAAGTCTCTTGGTTGAGTCGTGAGGTTGGAATTGTCTTTGACCAACATGATATTGTAGTAATTGATCCCAATAAAGTCGAATGCTCCCTTCACCAATTGTGACTCTTTTTTTGTGAAAGAAGGAATTCTAGTGCCAGCATTCCTCTTCAGTATTGCTGGATAATCTCCATACGTCAAGGGATGCATAAACCTACATATATACGGCCAAAAAGCGGGATTAAACCATTTGTAATTCGTCTAAACATATTTAATATTTTACTCATTTAAAAATGTGCTTTACAATCTTTCTTTTCAGTGACATACTTATAATCATGAATTTATTTCATAATAAAAAAAATTATCAAAATAATAAGTTACACATGAACTTTATTGAACATATGAATTTAAGTGGAATTAAACTGATCAATATATTATTGGACAATATGATTTTAAAATATATGGTCTGTTATTTTTCACTAAACTCATGATCAACTTAATTGAACTAAGTAGCAATATGTGATAGAAAAAACATGTGTCACTAGATTAGATTAAACCAAATCGAACTGAATTTTATTAAATTGAATTGAAGTAAACTGATATTAAGAAGCAAAATTATCTTTACCAGCCAACAAATGAATTATAGGATCTCCACGTCGCAGTGACATCCTCTTTCCTTTTTTTTGAAGGAATGAAATGGTTAGAATACAAATTCAAACCTATGAAACCTTGTTGTTTGGCCTGCTCCAAGTATTTTAACAAAATATGTTACGTCCTCTTCTCTTTAATGAAGTGGTATGGACAATGACCAACAGAATGGCACGGAATGGAACGGCACGACGCAGATGATGGAATAAAATATAGGACAAAATAAAGTACAGAATGCGGAACAAAATGGAACTGATTGAAACGAAGCATAACAGAATGCAACATGGAAACAATGAAAAGAACAGGACCTTATTAATTACGATCTAGCATTTTTAAGTATTACAATAACTAACATTGAGTAATATGCGTATTACTCCATCTGTTTCACAATATAAGATACATTTTGATTTTATTTGTTTCACAATATAAGGCATATTTTAACTTTTAACACTTGTTAATCAAGATTTATTGTTAGTTTTTCCATTTTACCATTTTTATTATCATTTACTTCTTTTCTCTCTCCAATATTGAATTTACTGCTCAAGTATAGTCCATTCCAGCTTTTTAGGGGGATGATTTTGCCAAGGCAATAAACACTTCTTCAATTTGCGTCATTTGCCTTGGAAGAAGTGATTATTGTCATGGCAAAATAAATCCCCTCTTTTTACTATCTTATTTTCTTGAATTCACAATATCTTAATTTGTGTGCAAAGTCAAAAAAATGACTTTTATTTTGAAATTGAGGGAGTAATTATTGTGGCTTTAATTGTTACCGGCCCACAAGATAACCTATGAGGAAATAATTAAGAGGGAGGCAAGGTGACCTCTAATAAATATAACATTAGTGAGCCCATAATCATCAACATTAATGGGTGCTCTCAATTATACGGAGTATAGAAGAAGATGCATCTTACTCATTAAGCTATTTTAGTACCTGATATTTATCCTTATAGAGCTTCACAATTGCTGCATGAGCCAACAATATATTGTGAGAAGCCAAATATGGCTCAGTTGTGGAGTTTCCCTTGGTACAATTGGGACCGAAACGGCCGGAAGAACATCTACCGGGGGGAAATACTCCTATATCATAACCACTCATGACGAATATATTGGCTTCATTGACTGTGGTCCAATACATAACTCGATCACCAAATTCTCGAAAGCAAACATCAGCATATGCTTTGAAATCCGATCTGCGTTATACTTGCACCAAAGTCAGAAGCTTATATCTATCGAATACTACTCCATCCATAATTATATGCTAACATTTCCTATTAAAAATAGTAATTAGATTATAAAAACTTGTATGCCACTGTATCACTGTAACTTGTGGATAAGATTAAGACACTTTTATTTTTCGTGAAATTCATCTTGTCTCACAGTATGAACTGTGACAGTCTTATACAAAACTTATTAAAATTAAGTATTTGAGAAAAATAGAGAAGTACATACATAATGCGCCGACTGATAAACCCTCCATAATCATCCTCAAGTACTTGTGGAAGATCCATATGTACTAGTGTAACGTGTGGTTGGATACCTGCATCCAGTGTGAAAATAGAATTAGTATTTGTGTACTAGTTTAATTTTTGTTAGTACCTTCTTTAATTATTATTTTACGTGGTTGAAAGTAATTACCGTGGTGGATGAGTTCATCGATGAGATTATTGTAGTATTCCAAACCCTTAGGGTTAACATCTCCTTTACTGTCTAGACGAAAAATAGAAAATTGTAAAGTCCCATCAACCGCAAGAATAAAGCTTCATGTACAAACTAGTTTCATTATATTGACTAAATAATTTAATAGCTATAAAAAGCACATATACTCGGTATTAGCCTCGACCATGATATGGAGAAACGATAGGCATCTAGTCCGGTTTCCACCATGAGTTGAACATCTTCCTAAATTGGATTTTTTTTTTTTTGGGGGGGGGGGGGGGGGAATAGCAAAAGGAAATAATTAAATTATTAGGTGGAATCTAATATTATTGATACAATTAATTTAGCACCCAACCTAATTAGGACAATAAAAAACATTAATTGGGCTTCTTTTATAAGTTTAAACTTTTGATATAGTCGATTTATTGATCACTTCACAAAAAAGAACATCATTTTCAGTCAACTTCGTAAATGATATCTATTTTATACCCTTCTAGTTAGGGTCAAAGTGCTCTCTTTTAAAAGGTACTCCATCCGTCTCAAAAAAACCCGAACCTTTGTTTTTTCACGGTCTTCAAGACACCACTTTGACCATAAATAACTACAATTATATGAATATAAAAATTATGACAATACGATATTTTGAAAGTACTTTTGGAAATGAATCTAACAAAAGTATTCTCATAATGTGAATCTTTATATATTTTCATAAATTAATGTTCAAAGTTTGTTAAGTTTGACCTTCAAAAAGTAAAGTTTCAGATTTTTTTGAGACGGAGGGAGTACTATATTGGACCATAACGTTTTGTCCTCCAACTTATCAACAAATATGTGAGTGACAATAGGATTAGGAATTTAAGATCTCAGCCCGTGACAATAATAGCATATAAGTATCCATCAATCCCTTGGAAAGAATACGAGAACACTAGCACAGGATAAAAAGATAGGAAAGTGATACATGGGCTTTGGTCACCACACCCAAATTACATGCGCAAACTCGAGCTAAGGGGAAAAACAAAGTTTTCTAAGAAGATATAAATCATTAGGCAAAAGGATATATATATATAAAGAATAGACGACTAACCTTGTACTTATGGTATTCATCGCTTGCTACATCTCCATTGTATATCATACGCCCTAAAAATATCATTTTCTCCTTAATGATGAAATGAAACACGAAATATCAAAAACCTGAATTGGAATATGGCTTGATGCTAGCAAGTGATGGAGATGTTCATCCATCCTTGCTTTTGAGGACAATATACAATCAGAAAGTGCATATTCCATTCCACAAGCAAAAGCATATTCCAATCCCACTAGCAAATGGACTATTTAGCTCAACAATACTATTCCTCATTTGGTTATTTTTGATCAACGGATTTTAGAAAGAAAAAAAATATAGATTGGTGAATGTTTAGAAGAGCAGTAGGGGTGTTCTTCTCCACTTACACAGTAATTAGTTTAGTTTAGTTGACTTGACTTCAGTCCAGTATACTGGATTTACTTTTTCTCTTACATATTACTATTTGTTCAGTTTAATAGAGTACAGTTCAATAAAAAAGAACACAGTTCTATAAAATAGAAAAATCCCCTTGATGGATGTGTTAATATCTAAATGAGAACATTAGTAATGAAAAACAGAGTGGGCAAAACATTAAAGACAAACAATCATTTGTAAATGATCAATTATCAAAGAAAAACTAACCAGAATGAGCAAAGGTATCAAAGATACTAGTTTTCCTTCCATCTTCATAAGCTGCTCCCTCCACCTTCACATACCATTTATTATTCACTAATCACAATTCTTATACGAGGCCGCCTCATCAACATGAGGCGCCTCAAACAACCTTAAACGAGCATGACTTTAGGCAGACATCATACTCGGTTATAGAAGTGGTCGTATGTTGAGGGGACCTCACAAGAAACTATTGTTCATTAATTTATCAGCCAAATTTGAAATTTCCCTTCTGGCAAAAAAAACACAAAAAAAAGGGGGAGTGTAAGAGTAAGACCTGATAAGCAGAGGTACCAGAGCCAAATATGAAACCTGGTGGATAATCATAGCGGTTAAATTGTTTGGCGCTAACAAGTGATTGTTCAACGCCATTTAAGAGGGCAAAGCACAAAGATAGCAGAGAGAGAGCAGCAATTATTTTCACCATTTTCTCTCTCTTAATCTCTCTGTCCCTCTGATCAGTTCCTTGGTTATATACTGATTAATTCCGTGTTAAAGATGTGCACTACCCAGTCAAATAAACATGATGATTTTTTGTGGAAGGAGATTTTTGTTTGTCGTTTATATGATCTTTATAAAAAGGCAAAAAAAGGATACTTTAAATTGAATATGGCCATAACTAGCAGAGGTTTATGATCGTCTTAGTTGACGAGCAAAAAAAAAATATCGTCTTAGTTGACTTTGGAGATCAAAAAAGATATATGGAACTTTGATTTGACGGCAATTGGGGAAAATGATACTTGTACAATGATTGTACGTTACAAGGTTTTTTTTATGTGAGAGGAGTGATAAAAATATCCTTACTATTTGGAATTTCAATAGGATATTTGGAGTAGAGTGAAAAACGGAAGAGCAAAGAGATAGACAAAAAAAGAAGAAGTTATAATATACAATAATTGTACAAGATTCATTTTCCGGCAATTGACTACACTTTCTTTGTTCCCCTCAAAACTATGTACTTTCTTTGTTCCCCTATAAAAAAAAAAAAGTAATTTCTTTGTTTCATTTTTTTACTTTATTTTTGTTTTATAATGCAAGAGTAATAGTTAGGACATAAAACACTATTATTAGTAGGAAGGATAATGGGGCGGGACGGGAGTAGATATAGGTATATCCATACCCATACCTATCTGGCTAAGGTCAATTCGTCACCATAGAAGTAATGACTCAACCGGTCAATTTTGTTTTGCTCGTTAAAAGGAGGATGCAAGTGAATGGTGATCAAGACACCCCTCGCTACGTCATATTCGAATTCCCGTGCTCAACAATGAACATATCAAACTAACTGAACAACTAGTTCCCCAAGCTCCGACCTTATCAACGTAGCACAAACAAAAAACTAGTATACTTTCTAAAAGTCAGAAAACACAAGACATGGAGGATAAAAAAAACTCATAACCTTATTTTACCAATCAAATACTTAAAATCACTAGATCACCACCCTTATTGATTACTCAACGGTTCAATAACATGATCACAAATTCAGTATACATATGCCTTTCGATATGAGGTCTTGTTAGGTGCCACTTTAGCAAATCATCCCCTAAATGGAGCTCTTGTATTGGCTGGAACCTACGAACGCTAGATTCGGAGTACGTGTTTTGGAGAAGCAAAGGCAAATATATACTTCTCAAGCTCTCATTCTGAAGCTACAGTCCACAGATGGCATACCAATGTGACTTTTTGTAAGTGACGTTTTGGTATGCTTGGGTTGGAGGGTCCACGGGCCATTAGCCATTTGCCAAGTTGTCATTAACCCGTTGCTCATACGTGTGAATTAACATGTTAGTCGTTGGTTGGATACATTCTTTTCCTATTCGGGTTTGTTTTGCATCAACCTGTTACTCGTTGGTTGGATTTAATTGGATTGATGACGACTATTATTGTAATTATTTCACAGGTTAATTTTTTAATGGTGATATTGATATCAAATGTGTTGCTCTCATTATTAAGAGTATAACTACGAGTTAGTGTCCCATATTAAAAAAATTGGAGAGAATTAGTCGGATTGTGTATAAATCAGAGGGTCACTTCACGGCCTAACACTAATTAGTATTAGGATGAAACTCCATTAAACTTATGTGCAATCTATCAAACTTCTAGAGCTTCACTGAGCTTGTCTTCATTCGGGAAGAAAGCCAAGGGGGAAGCCAAGCTCAACACATAGGTTTTATCCATCATTCTTTAACTAATAAGTAATAGGAAGAGTACTACACTAGTAAGTAGTATCAATAGTTAAATACTCCACCTTAATTCTTAGAAGTTAAGAGTAAATACTTACCCGGCCCACACTCGCACTTAACAAACCTACATACCAATACATTTGCATTCTTATGCATAGTCGATAATCAAATATTCTACGGAGTATGATAATATGAAACAACTCGACCACAAGAATCTAAAAAGCTTTTACTCCGGAAACCTCTATGTTCTTCGAACAAATGTGATATATAAATTGTAATGTAGTCATATTTGTCATGAAATCACAAAAACTTGTATAAGACGGACCTATGACTAGTTAAAATTTAGAATTTTCAATCCTCGATTCCTAGGAAGACTGGTGTTGATGGAGCTCGGGGTGTCTTACCAAGCTCACATTTTCCACATCCAGAGGACTAATTCTGAAACTCTTAGAGACATTTTCTGATTGATTTCCCTCTTCTCCTCCTATAGTAACTAACATTTCCCCTCTTCAAAAATTTCGAGTAGCATTTTTTAGACAGCTTAGGATATCTACTCAAATCTGGATCGTTGAAATCGACATAGTATAGGCCGAAGCTAGACTTGTAGTCGTACAGCAACTCGAGCACATCCATAAACGACCAAACAAAGTACCTGTTGGACCCTATGTGTTTTGATGATGATTACAACTAAATATACTTATGCTGATTAAATTATTAATGCCTTGAATTTAATTGTGTCATTAGATCGCATATACCCAACAATATGGAAAAACTCAAAATACGAACTACTTGCAACATGAAGAACAAGATAAAAGATTGGCATTTTCTATTTTAGATTCATGTAAAGTGTTGAGATTAATTTCATAGAGTTTGGAACTAAGGATTTAAAATGGGCAAAATTAACTTGAGGGTAAAATTGAAATATAGAACCTGAGCTGGAACCTTGGTCCCACAGTCAGGTCCCACCTCCAGTCCAGTTTTAACAAATAA
This sequence comes from Tetragonia tetragonoides, assembly GCA_038025085.1. Classification (NCBI taxonomy): domain Eukaryota; kingdom Viridiplantae; phylum Streptophyta; class Magnoliopsida; order Caryophyllales; family Aizoaceae; genus Tetragonia; species Tetragonia tetragonoides. The sequence goes on along the minus strand of CM076142.1, from coordinate 14,104,793 downwards.
ATTTCGAAAACCAAAATATCTTGCAACTTGCTTAGCAAACTCCTTTTATCCAATGGGCTATTTAGTGCACTAAAAGGAATCACTTTAAAGTGGTAATCTGCAAAAGAACTTCTGATTTGCTAAAGCTTGCTAGGCTTAAAAATGAAACTTACTTTTTAAAGTCTTGTACATTGCATAAGTCAAATAAGTAACTTCACCTTGAAAATCGTTTGCTGCATTTTCTGAGACATTAAGGTGGTTCCTTTGTACTTATCAAACTGATTTTTAAGGTTGCTTTACTAAAGATAACATGTGACTTGCTTTGACTTATTGGAGCCTTGTGTTTTCGAAAATACTTAACCATTAAGCAAAGGCCTCAAGCTCCCACTATATAAGAGATAGCTGAGTTTAGGGGTGAGCAACGGGACCAAATACCTGGTTCTGGATTTGGAACTGGTCAGGACCCGGCGGGTCCAGACTTGGAACCAGTCCCACTGGGACCAGTTCTGGTTCCAAAATTTCGGAACTGATTGGAACCAGTACCAGTTCCGGGTACCAGTTTTTGGGATCAAGTACCCGCCGGGTACCCAGCAGGTTACAGTTCAAAGATCCAGTTTATGAGTTTCATACTTTGATGTGGTATTGAGTTTTATTAATTATTGTTTTGTATTTTCGTTTTGCGTTCTAATATAATGATATTAGGTAAATTTTAGTAATATATGGTTTATTAAAGAGAGTTGTATAAAATAATATTAAGTTTTGGGAAAAAAAGAAAACAAAAAAGTCTATGAAAAAGTGAAAATGGGTACTTGGTCCCGGAATCGGTACCCGGCAGTTCCAGTACCGGTTCCCATATTTCAGGATCCATGGTAACCAGTTCCAGTACCAGTTCTCAGATTTCAGGACCCGTAGTAACCAGTTTCAGGTATTTTAGGCGGGTACCCACCCATGCTCACCCCTAGCTGAGGTTGTGGAAAACTCAAGAGAGGATATTCAGATTTTATCAAAACCCTTTTACACAAAAACCTCTCTTCACTTTGCTCTTAAATTGCCCTCACATATATCCAAAGTAACAAAGCTGAGAAACAGTTCCTTAGTCTGTTCCTACTCTCATAAGTCTCAACACTTAGGAATTATTGTAACCTTACTTGCTTATTCTAGAAGCACCCAAAGGTTGTGTTACTTTACCCTTTCGAGAGAATTTGTAACCTAGAGATAGCTTGTGTAATTGCTCAAAGTCGAGCGTTGGCTTGTGAGTCTTGGCAACTTGTAGGGAAGTTGTAGGTTTGCTCATAGGTCTTTATTGGCGTGTGAGTCTTGGCAACAAGTAGGAAAGTTGTGCTTGCTCTTGTGTGATAGAGACATGTAGGACTTGGCGACTAACACTAAGTTGTGGTTGTAGCAAGTTAGGAATGAGCTTGTACAACGTTGGCTCAGAATACAACAAGAAGTTGTGAAATCCTACTAGAGAGAGTAGGTCGTGGTTTTACTCCCAATTGAGCATTGGGTGGTTTCCACGTTAAAAACATCTTGTGTCATTTACGCTTTATTATCTTGCTTCCGCACTTAGTCAGAAGGAATAACCATAGGATCTCAGTTCCCTTGGTTGGTCCTTTACTTCATTAAGCAAAAATTAGATGAAAATTAGTGACAGAATTCACAACTCCCCCCCCCCCCCCCCGTGTCTTAGGGTTGTGCATTCTAACAGTATCCTATTGTATTTGATCCATTTTTGCAAGCAATTTGGGCAAAGATTAGAAATATGTCTAGTGAGTTACCAAAGATAATGTGCAAAGATAAGAAAAATGTCATTTGAATTACCAAAGATAATGTGCTTAAAGGTCGATCGAACTCTCATATATTTAGCTAAACAAAATGGGAAAGTGCTTAGCAAGAGTTCATTTATGATTTAAGCAAGTTTTGGAGATGTGTTATGTTGCTTAAAACGCTTAATTTGCCTCAACAAAATCAAGCTTCATTTGCACATTCTGGCTTTATACCACAGTTCATCAGAACTTCACAAACAGTCAATTTATGACTCTTTTGCCATTGGTTAAAACTCTTCCCTTTGATTAGTAGTAATTGTTATTACCAAAATGAATCATAACATACAAATATGACAACGAACTGATAGTTTATGAAGCAGGACACTACATAAGATATTGCAAAATATTTTTCTAAAAGACTAAGACTAAAATTGTGAAGGCTGAATTCAAGTGCCTGTAATGATACTATTAACAGATTCAACAGGTTACCTCACTGCATCAAGTAGGGTCGTCCCTGTGATATTGGAGGCCCTGTGCTAAATAAAAAACTTAGGCCTCAGCCCCAGTAACGTTCTAGAGGCTCTGAAGCGGGATAAAAGTGAAGACCCCCTAAAATATCAATAGTACTTTGAACGAAAAAAAAAAAAAGCATTTAATTTTATTTTTATTTTTTTTTTGGAAAATTATAAGAAAAAAAATTAAGGTTGGAGTTAGGTTATATACTACTATTGTTGTCTACCTCCAAAAAATAAAAGAAATCCAAGTTAAAGCAATTTCACATAAAAATGATAGCTAGCAGGCTCGATCTTGAGTTGAATGGAAGGGGCCCAATACTTTCAATTAGCATTTCAAACCACTAAATCAACCATTAAGTCATGCTTCTTACACACAGCATTTTGTATATATAGCAAACTTTTCTTCTATTTTGGGCCCCTTGTTTTATGGGGGCCCTGTGCGGTCGCACAGGTTGCACGCTCTCAGGGACGGGCCTGGCATCAAGTATACCCCTGATGTGAGAGAGAAATGGGTTTCAGTGTAAGAGCCGCTGAAATCAAAAAAAATTGTTTTTTTTTATTTTTAAAGGCCATTGGACTTAATTGAGTCCAGTCCAGCCGCCCGCCTTCGTTTAGGCCTGGTCTAGCCATCTTGGTTGGACGTAGGTCCAGCGAATAGGCATTGGACTTATGTGTCATGTCAGATGTAAAGAGGGAAGAATGAGGAGCCTATAGATTTTCCATACTGGGAAAGGAATTGGGTTGATAGAAAAAGAAACATATAAAAAAAATTAAACAAGGAAACAAATTGTTGAAGGGAAAGTTTTGGGAGAATATTTGGTGGGGTTTATTATTGCCTTCTAGATTGATTTTGAAGGAGAGAGATATAAAGGGGTGTTTGGTTGTTGGTGTTTGGGGTAGCTGGTGGCGATTTTGGCTGGATGACTGGTCTACTAGACGTTTTACGATGTTTGTTAAGGTGACTTTTCGGTTAGCTAAAAGGGTTTTGAACAACCAAGAAATGAAATGTTGACCTAGCAGCGTTTGGGGATGACTGGTGGTAATTTTATGTGCTTAAGACAAAATTACCCTTTGCAATCCAAACAAGAGAGGAGAAAGAAATTATAAAACCCTAAGGTCCATGAAAATTGAACATCAAGCACCGATCATGGTTGCGTGAAGTCGTCAAACCTGGATTAAACAACGTCGATGGTGTTAGGGGACCAAACAAGGAAGGAAAGAGAGAGAATGCTCTAGCTCCGTTGCCCGACAAATATGGTGGTGTGGGCGGTGGAGATGATGATTAGATCTCTGCGTACTTATCAAATACTTTATAGGAGAATCTAAAAATATTCCTAATTTTACCCAAACACTTTTAATTGCTTGAGTCATTAACCTGTGATCCATATGTATATATTTCCCGGGCCGTCCCAACCATTTTGGGGGCCCTGTGCTGATAACAAATTAGGCCCTTTAAAACAGACATAATTTGTTGTGTCTGTGTTTGTTTTTTTCGCGAATAAAAAGAAAGACAAAATTTCAAAACTTGAATTAAGTTTTCTAATCTCTATTTACGAAGTGAAACATCACTATTGCTTTCAAATAAATAAATTCAAAGAAAAAAAGGCATTGTAACCAAAAAAAAAAAGAAAAAAAAGGCATTTGACATACACAAAGATAAATATAAACCTAAGAATTGCATATATTGAAAAAATTACGTGCTTTTCAACTGAATTATGATAGCATATAAAATATAATTGGGTAGATTGAAGATTGTTGGGATGATTATGTTCCCAATTCACAGAAATTAAATACTTGAAACATAGAGTGGATATGTTGCCATTATAATAAAGGGAGATAAGATCAAAATAATAATAATAATAATAAAAGGAGACATTGTTTTCTTGGAGAACTGAATTTGACGGGCTGGTTGAATGCCACAATTAGGAGATGATTGATAATTTGATAGCCAATAGAGAGAGGGTGTAAACAAGTTTTTACATGATAAAAAAAAAAAAAAAAAAGGACAAACATAACAAGTTTTAGGCGTTTTTTCACCTGGGTCACACTATACGACCAAGAAAATTGGGCCCTTCCCCAATCAGGGGCCCTGTTCCATTGCCCAGCCTGTACAGGCTAATCTACGGGCCTGTATATTTCATCCATAATGTAACACATACATACATATATATTATTGGAACCCAAGCAACGATCTTAATTGTCTTCCCTATTTGGTCCCCCAATACCATCGATCAATGAAAACAAAACAACACAAATTAAGAACATATGACAAGAATGCAACATTAGTTAATATTAAGAAGCATTCAATCCAAAAATTACATGTTCATAACAATATTATACAATGTGCAACATATGTAATAATGAACATCTGTCTACTTAATTATGCCATATCTCAATAATTCATGTTGGTTGAAATTTGTATATGGAGTTTCTTTCTAGGACCCAAGATATATAAAAGTGGTTAATTACTAAAAACTAACATATATGTCACATCATGAAAGCTAAACATTATAAAACACTAAAGAGAACACACAATGACTATGACAACACAAGTGGAGAATATATTATATTTGTTGGGCTCCAAAACCTCACCAAGGACCAGGATATCCCTACCATCTCCTTCTAAACAATGAGAAAATGACCAATGAGTGATACCCTTAGAACGCAATTGTGATACAAGAAACGATCATTGTTGTGCAAAACCAAATATTCCATCTAAAATATGTGACAGTACAAGCGGAGTATAGATGATACTGGGCTCCAAAACCTCACCCAAGACCAGGATATCCCCACCATTCCTTTCAAACAATGAGAAAAAGCCCGAGGTATGATACCCCTGGAACCCAATTGTGACATAACTGATGATCGACCTAGTCCACATTTCTGAGTAGATATGATCCTTCATAATTCTATGAGCAAGACTCTTTCCCTCCCCACCTAAGGGGCTCGTAGATGAAGTCCATCTCCACCTGCACACGATCTCTGAAATAAGAGAGTCCTATCAAATGTACAATGCACATGTAATGTATGTGCAACATATGTAATTAAAGACATAATGAACATTTGTCCTATCGAACACTATATTAACAGTTTTGGCATTTGAAAGGCACTTAATATCTAGCCTAAGGACTTGTGTGTATAAATTATATAATGTCTTGTGCAAACTCCTTTTCTTATGGTGTTTTTACTCCAAATCTAATAACTTATGTCATACGACATTTCACTAAGTTTCTCATTGGGGAGGTTTTAAATGAAATAAAACGTGTAACTGAGAACTAACCTTCCACAATTGTTAGTTGTTGGTCTTCTAATGTCTGAAGCTCAGACACCACATTGTCACACCATCCTGTTTTAACACATATTGCACTTATTTAGCATCACAGAAAATTAATTAAACTAAATAAAGATCAAATCAAGCAAAAGAAAGGTAGAAAAGATGGAGGAGACATAACAATGCCCCATGGAGTAGATATTATTCTGGTCTCAATACCATCAATGCATCACCCTTAAAGTTCAGACTGATTGTAGGGGATACATCACTAAAACTGTGAAAAGAGAAACAGAGTACGTTCAAAACTGAATTGCCTTAAATCTTTTCCCATCACAAGAAATTGAAAGATTGTGAGAAAAGATAATACCTCACGGTGACCAAGTAACATGAGATTCCTTTTGAAAAAATAGGTTTCACGGTTTGTGAAACAATAGAATCTACCTACACACCCACTAGGATGACAAGAAAAAACTGTTTTTCCGCCAATTGCAATTCTTTGATAGCAAAACGTTGTATCATATAAATAAGATCAACTATGACTGAATGAAAGTTATATCACACCAGATAACATGATAAAAGGAAAATGCCTGGACAAGGAAAATATGTCACATGTAACACAACCATTGACTATTAAAAAGCACTCTTAAAGAAAAACATAATATATCTAGTCCTTACGTTGTAACAGACAAAAGAACTCACCGAACTAATAGAAGGATCATAAGTTTCCTCGGACAAATATGCGAAGGTTATTCCAAAATCAACAACTGCTCCTCCATCAAGTGAAGTCCCAAAGACTGCCTAATCAATAGGCAATGGGTGACCTTTGATCAAACTCCTCAGCAGATACACAATATAATGAAGCCTGGAAATTTTTCAGATTTAGAGTAGTCAAAGGTCTAAACAAATTATCAACTTTGCAAAGATCAATGACACAAAGATCAAGTAGCAAGAAAGGTGAGAACAAAAATATTTCAAAATCTTAATAGTCTATGGGCCTACTTCTATTAACAAACAGAAAATAGGCAAAGGAAACTGATTATTTCTTTAATATCTATTGATCCTTATAGATGTCATATAATTTTCATTGTGTCTTTAAAGTAAACCGATTATTTCACAAGGCAAAGAGAAAATATGATAAGAAAGATCCATAGGAAGTTATAGTCTAGGACCCAACACATATAAAAGTGGTTAATAACTAAAAACTGACATACATCTCACAACGATAAAAAGACTTAAGATTCCAAAATAGTAAAGAGAACACACACTGACTTGACAGCACAAATGGAGTATAGATAATATATATTGGGCTCCAAAAGACCAAAACCTCACCAAGGACCAAGATTTCCCGACCATCTCCTTTTAAACAAAGAGAAAATGACCAAGGGGTGATACCCCTAGCACCCAATTGTGATACAAGAAACGATGTCTGCTATCCAAAATAATAGAAGATTCCATTCAGAGCAAGATATGTATTGACGAAATTCTCATCTTTATAAGAGCTATTGTATCCACCCCATACAAATAAACCTAGAGTTAGCTAGATATTCAAGCTGAGATACTTCCTTAGCCTTGAAAAGGAATTAACGAGGAAAGTGATATTCACTGATGCTTCTGCAATTTTAAATGATCATCAATTATGAGATAATAGGAAGTTAAGATGTGCTTTCTCCAAGTAACTCCAGAAATAAACTAAATATGCTAAATGATACATGTAATTAATTGATCCTCTAATATCACCTTTCTTTTTAATCAATATCGATCAAACACAGACTACAATCCTAAACGCAGTATTATGAGAAATGAATGCTTACTCGAAAACAACTGAAGTCGATGACTCAACGGTCATAGAATCCTCAAATATCATGTCTAAGTGAATGTAGGACCCCAACGTGTCACTACCATCAACATAGTGAACTCTGTAATTGCAGTCTTGTGTCTTGTATCGACATCTAGAGGATGCTGGAAACAAGGGGTCCGAGCACGTGACTATGTGGGCACTGTTTGAATTGCCCAAATCAAAGAAACTAAGCTCATCCTATCAACACAAATAGTTAAGATTTATAGAGAGATGTAAGAAAAGAAAGATTGTGTTGTCTTTGTTCATTGCTGCCAACTAGGGCTTTAAAACATGATGTACATGTAATGTATGTGAAATACATGTAATGAAAGACGTAATAAACATCAATCTATTTAATTATGTCATATCTTAATAATTCATGTTGGTTAAATTTTGTGTTTGAAGTTTCTGATAATTAGTTTCCTGAAGTAGTTCCCTATTTTGCATTTGGTGTCATCTCTAATCTTAGTCTCTTGATGGTCTAATCTCTTAACATGCCATATGTATATAATTGTCTAAAAGTTTTGTTTATGTTTATGACTATTTACTATGAGGTACGATAGATGAAATGTTGGCTAAGAAAGATAGAAAGTTAATGTTACTTGTCTAAAGCACTAGTTGGGAACAATAGAGCAAATTAAAGATAACAAAATCTTTCTCTCCTTACTTATCTCTCTGTAATGCTTACAAAATTGATGACTATCTTTTTCTATTGATAGCATGAGCTTAGTTTCTTTGATATTGGTAATTTAACAACTGCTTACCTAGTCTCATGTCCCGACCCCTTGTTTCCAGCATCCTCTCGTTGTCGACACAAAACTCACGAGTGCAGTTACACACTTCAATATGTCGACGGTAGTGAGACGCATGGATTTTACGTTTCTGAACTTATTTACCTTGATATGATCCTTGAGCATTCTATGATCCCTGAGTTTTGTTTATGTTTATGACTGCGTACTATGATGTAAATATGAGTTCTAAGGGAGATACAAAGTCAATATTACTTGTTTAAAACCCTAAATATGAAGCAACAGAACTAAGACAACAAAATCTTTCTCTCATTAGATAAATCTCTATAAAGCCTTTTTTTGTGATTATCTATTGCGTTGATAGCATGAGCTCAATTTCTTTGATATCAGTAACTCATCAACCACCCATAGTCTCATGTTGCGACCCCTTGTGTCCAACATCATTTCGCTGTAGTCACAAGACTAACTAGCGTGGTTAGTTTGTCACACGGTTCATTATGCCGATGATAGCTAGACATCTGGGTCTTACGTTTTTTTACCTTATTTACCTTAATATGATTTTTTGACAATTCTATGAGCAATACTTTTTTTTGTCCCCATTTAAGGAGGCTCGTAGATGAAGTCCATCTCTACTTGCACACAAACTCAAGACACATGAGGGTCTTATCAAACATATGATATACGTGCTCTGTCTACTTAATTATGTTATATCTAATTATTTAAGATCAATATTTAATTTCTAACCTATATCATGACTTTTTCCAGCCATTCCCTTGTGTGGTCGTCCACTGTACGACAATACAACTTTTTGTCCAAAAGTATCACAGTTTCCAATCAATTTTGAAATAATTATTAAAGCAAATCATTGTTGTGAGAAAGATATCGCAATTTTAAGGGTTTATTTAGCTTTCTCCCTTCTCATTTATAAGTCATAATTGACATTATACTCTTCTTAGCTTCTTAAAAACATTATTACCCATCACAAACAATTCCATTTGACCAAAAAAAAAAAAAAACAATTCCATTGTTGAAGTATTATGAACTTTTCCTAAATCAAATATGGGATAGGATCACCAAGATCTTTAGGTTGATATATGTGTATAGCCTGGGTTGAAGCTCACCATTATTTTTCATGAAAGGAAGTCATGCCAGAAGGCTTCATTATCCAACACACAAATTGTAAAGAAATGATAGCTTTTGAAACTAGATCCTGATTCTATTTCGATTGCATTATTTTATTTTATTTTTTTATTTATTTTAACTACAGGTTCACCTAAGATCAAGGGGCAAGACTAATCATGTTCGGACCGAGTGCTTCATTATCCAACACACAAATTGTAAAGAAATGATAGCTTTTGAAACAAGATCCTGACTCTATTTCGATTGCACAATTTTATTTTATCTTTTTTAGTTTAACCACAAGTTTACCTAAGAACAAAGGCGCGGCCAAGACTAATCATGTTCAGATGGGGGCCCACGAAGGGGATAAAGTGCTTTCAATTATTAGTTGTTTCTCCATTCATAAAATTCAAACCCATGACTTTGCTTTAAGGATGAAATGTCAAACCACTCACGCCAATTACTTAATTATTTTTTTCTTAATTAGCACATTGCAAATTGCAAACTTTGTAGGGTTGAAGAAAAAGAAAAAAATTCCAAGTAGTAGACTCAAAAGAAAAGGGGAATGTGCTTTAGCTATGCTATACTTTGTTGTTCGAATGTCCTCAAAAATGATGACAAGCTAATATTTTAGGCTTACTTGTAATTGAAAATCATTGTGCCGTCAAATAATGATTCGTGTAAAAAGGAAAATAAAACTTTGGTTTTCTGGACCTACATGGATAATGATCAATGTTTGTGCATATTTTACATGTTCTGAAGCGAATATAGAAAATTGTCCGGCCCAACATGTCTAAGGAAAGAACTAAAGAATGTATGTGAACAAGAAAATATAAATAACTTATATGTCTTGTGTGGACTTAGTCCATTGTGGACTAAGTAAATCTGAGGGTGGCTTCAGGTAAAGTAGGGGGTGGCTCCAGGTGGAGTAAGGGGATGACTCCATTATAAGAGGGGTGGCTCCACTATAAAAGCGGTGGCTCCAGGTGAAATATGGGGCGACTCCACTATTAGAGGGGTGGCTTCAGTATTAGAGGGGTGACTCCAAGTATAAATTTGAAGGGTGGCTCCAGGTAAAGTAGGGGATGACTCTAGGTGAAGAATGGGTGACTCCACTATTAAAGGGGTGACTCCAAATCTCCAAGTAAAATATTGGTCCACCACAGACTAAGGGCCTGTTCTCTTCAGCTTATTTTTACTGAACTTATCTGCATAATACTGAATTGAACTGAAATTTACTGAATTGAACTGAATTTTTCTGAATTGAACTTATTTTTACTGAATCTACGATTACAAAGAGTAAATTTGTTCTTTAGTTTACCGAACTCTACTGAATTTTTTTGAACTGAACTTATTTTTACTGAACTGAACTGAATTTTACTGAACTGAACTGAATTTTACTGAATACTTCAAAAGTAAGTTGAGAAGAACAGGCCCTAATCCCCACAAGTTTTCATAGTCATAGTTAATTAACTTACGATCAATGTTGTTTTCAATTGTACATAATTAAGTAGAGTATTATCATACACATAAACTTAAGAAGATCTTAGCATAATTTTTAGTAAGATGAGGATCATTTCTTAGTAAAATAAGAGTCATTACTCATAATAAGTGATCTCTACATTTTTAATAGTATCTCCTTTTTTTATGAGTTGATCTTATTACGATGTTTTTTTTTTTTTGGGTGCTATATCTTACGATGTTATTCATACACCTAATAACTAATCATCAATCATGCATGTATTTTGTTTATTTCTTACAATAAATCTATAAACAAGCCTTGTGTGAGACCACCTCAAATAAGTTTTTGTGTAAATTCAGGGGGGCACAAGTGAGCAGGGTCGTTTCTGGGCAAAGGCCGCAGGTGCGACCACCCAGGACCCAACGTTTAATGGGGCCCAAAAACAAAATAAGGTTAATATATATCATACAATAATGAACATAAAACTCATGCTGATTCAGTGGCAAAAGCGTGCTCTTGATAGAGCCTTGGGGCTTGGCTTCAATTAATCAGGTTCAAATCTTGGGTGCCTAATTTTTGTTTTGTAATTATAATTTTAACTATACTTATTCATTTATCAAAAAAAAAAAAAAAAAGAGCAATATGAATACGTTTGCTAATTTGTTAGTGTATCATATATTTTCATCAAAAAATAAATAAATTGTTATCATATATATAGTTACTAAAAAGATGTATTGTAATTAACAATAATTTTAAACCTAGAGGTTTATAGGTTTCAATTACCCAGGTTCAAATCTCGGGGGCCTAATTTTTGTTTTGTAATTATAATTTTAGCCATACTTATTCATTTATCAAAAAAAAAAAAGAGCAATATGAATACGTTTGCTAATATTTTAGTGTATCATATATTTTCATCAAAAAATAAATAAATTGTTATCATATATATAGTTATTAAAAAGATGTATTGTAATTAACAATAATTTTAAAGGCGGATATCATATTTGAACCCAAGTCTAGGTTTGTACAAACCTAGAGGTTTATCACTATGGGGATGAGTTTTTGTAAGATATTTTTTGCTCACAAGCCTCCCATAAAAACCTTTCATTGGAGATGCTCTAAGACAAGTAGGGGGTGCAATACCACGATACCTACCCTAGATCAAGGAAACAGGTTATTGATACCCTTTAGTAGACCTGTCAAACAGGTCGACGTACCCAACGGGTTTTTGGTTAGGTTATATCGGGTTTGGGTTACGTTAGTTACAACTTGATTTTGGGTCAAATCCGGTCATTTTTTAGTTCATTTCCCCGAGTTGTAAGCGGGTTCGAGACGAGAAAATTGTGTCAGAACCCAGAACAAACGGGTTGGAATGAGTTTTCTAATTGTGTCAACTTTTGACGAGTCTACCTAGGGGCCCTTATTTTTTATTCGCCCCAGGGCCTATAAAATGTTAGGGACGGGGCTGCAAGTGGGTATAGGCGTCGACCCTCTTTTTCGGTAATTTTTTTGTCAGTTTTATAAAGTATATATTTTATGGAAGGCATTTTGTAATATAAATACTTGTGTGGAGTATTGGTATGACTTCTTTTCTATTACCTTGTAGATTGTAGTTCAAATATTGGGAATAACTATTTTGTAACTATTTTTCTTCTACAATTCTTCCCCTCTTTTATTTTTTGATCTAATACGTACCTCTTTCTTAATTTTATACATCATATGTGTTTTTTTTTTTTTTTTTGATATTATCCATTTTTTATTTAAGTTTATGCATCATATATGTATTCCTAGGTGGATGCCCGTAAGTATACCCGTGCGTTGCACGGACTGTGATTATATAATAAAATTAATATAACGTGATTATTAATCTCATCGAAAATCAATGTGTAATTGTCAGTTATGAAAAACTATTAGTAATATATGGATATATATATATTTATATAATTCATTTAATATCATGAATGCCATATATTAAGATTACTATGATTTATAGGGTATCTTATTTAATTTAAACTCTTATCATCACTTTCAATTAACTTTTAATCAACTCATCTCATATGTTACATGATGCAAGAGATAATAGTTCCAAAGTCTTTTTATGCTTGATGTGGGTACGCCAATACTCTTATGTTGATATAAGTGTACGACTAACATTCCAAAGATTTGATCCTTCTTTATGGTAAAATCAGTTTAAATGTCTAATGTATACATAACTACTTTTTAAAAAATAAAGAAGTTTTAGACTTAAACCTTAAAATAGCAAATCAAATTTCAATGCTTGCTTGTTTTTTCAAAGTTATATGCGGTCAAAGTACGGCCTTGAAAAACGCAAAAAGTCCAATGTGATTTTCTTTGTGGTCCAGAGGGGTACATTATTATTGATTATAAAATTGAAGGGAACATAAATTGAAACCCTAAAATAACATGAGGGATCAGTATATTACGTACAATTATAAAACTATACGTGATAATGATAAAGTTTCCTATTAAAGATGGGACCTAGAATCATTTTACATTCATCGTTTATTTCTTTATTCTACACATACTCTTTTTATTATATTTTACCTTGAGATTGCTTTTTAAATTTTTATAACTAATATACATATCTTTTCTCTTATTTTTAGATGCAACTCTTTAGTGTGTCAGCTTGTCAAGCTAATACTGATTACCTTTTTAGGTGGACGCATCTAATATTCTAAATCAGTAGAACATACTAAAAATGAGTTTCATTTTAAAGGATATTTCATACTCGTTCCAATGATGTAAGAAATTTAATTTATTAAGTGGTGAAACTAAAGTTATATGCTTTTTAAAATCTAATAGTCTACTATTTAATGATTTAAGAAAGTACAACTTTAGTATATATTCTAAAATCTCTAATTAATAGTGTACTCTTAAAGGATTTAGGAAAGTACAACTTTAGTATATATTCTATACCAAAACATAAAATTTCTTATTACAATGGCTTGATTAGGTGGACGCCTCCAATTCTGTCAGAAAATGCCTCTAATATATAGATATTATGATTATGATTGTATACCTCTACCATTATACAATTAAATTTCTATGTTGAGTGTCAAATGAACCCAAATTTTTTTAAAAAAAAAATCTCTAATTTGTACCCCCAATACTAAATTCCTAAATATGCCATTGATGATGGCTTTTTATGGCAACCCTTTGCTCATACGTGTGAATAAAGTCTATATTTTCCTAATGGGGTTTGTTTTGCATCAACCTGTTACTCGTTGGTTGGATTTAATTGGATTGATGACGACTATTATTGTAACTAGTAATGATGCCTGTGCGATACACGGGTTAATTTCTATAATTAATCTTGGATATGATCTTATATGTTAAGATTAAACATATTTTTTGAGAGTGTTTAGAGGCATGTCACATCATATAATTTATAAAATTTCCAATTATTTGATGAGATTAAAAGATAATATAGGATAACAATTGGTTGAGATAGAATTTGAGTACAATCAAAATTAGTTCTAGAATTTGAGTACATACAGAATTAGTTCTCATCAGACCAACTAAAAGATCGATCAAATTTATTTCAGTTTATAAATCCCTATAAACATAATTCAGTTTGTAGGCCCGTGTAACGCACGGGTTAAGTATAAATTTATATAATTAATGTTGTCGATCAATATATATTTTGAAAAAATACACCCCAAAAAAGGAATAATTAAGAAATATATAGACGCGTTCACTAAAAAAAAGAGAGAAATATACAGATTCGTTGATTATCTACTAAAATATTTAGTATCCTTACTCTTGCATTCTGAGTGAGGTTACGTTATGCGTATATGGTACTCATATAAACAAAGAGTAGGAACTGCATGCCTCAATGCTCACATAGCAAAAAAAAATTCATTGTATACAATAATGGGTCCACTAAACATCATCCTCAAACTCTATAAATTAAAAAATAAAAGTATTGTTAATACATTAAATGTATTAACCAAACGGGTATGGTTGAGTGTTAAAATTTTATACATATTTAATCAAGGTCGAGGGTTTGAATTTCGCTTTGGGCATGGAGCAGTTTCAAATCCCTTGGCCAACTATCAACATGTCGCATTCACTTGAGGTGCGTGCAAGGGGCCAGTGTGGGAAAATTGTCACTGTGATCGACAGTGAATATCCCTGGTATGAACCCACAAATAAAAACATTAAAAATTATTTACACAACTTGAAGGAATTAACCAACTTTGAAATACACAATCTTTATATGCATAAAAAGGAAAAAAAAAACTTCAACAAACTGCTTTGAGAGTGAACAATAAAACCTACCTTAAGATGCCTATTTGGCTATGTTGAACACAATACATGTACATCAGGGCATAGTTAAACCAAACATATGAATTACGTACCACAGAGCCTGCAAAAGATAGAAAATTCATAGTAATTTACAGCATCCAATCATAAACGAAACATCATGTTGATTGTTGAATGAATAAAAGGGACTATAAAAAAATGTAAAATACATGAAAAGTTAATCAATCATAATAAATGGGATTAACACACCATGAAAGCTTTGGGGGAAGGGCTGAAGATTGGAGATGGCGGATGAGTTGGGAAATGCATGGACCATGGGTTTAACAGTTTTGGAAAAGGAGGTATAAATACTATATTATCTAATGTAAGTCTCATCTTTTGATCCAAATTTTACTGAATAGTCATCTACATGACTATAAATACCATCTAAGTCTTTATATATATGGTTTTATGATAAAGTATATTATTATTTTTGAAGATGTGTAGAAGATTACATTTGCTTTTGAAATTTCAACAAAGATCAAGTTATAACACTTATAAAACTCTAGCTATTCATCACAATCCAAACTCTCAATTTTTCTTTTTTTAAAAACTACTCTAATAATACATTTAATGATGTGGCATGCCTCAAAACTCACGAAATATGCCAGCTTTATATATATAGAGAAGATTATTTTACAAGTTATTTGGTACCAAGTGTGTTGCTCACTTGCTCTCCTCAATTATCAAAAAAAAAAAAAAGTTAAGAATATAATTCATTATCCACATATGATTGTCCCACATAAAAAGAGTTAGAGAGAATCGGATTATATAAGTGTGGGTCCACTACCACCAAATAGTTTTAGGAGGAGACCTCACTGAACTTGTGTAAAGTCTATTCTCCTCCACGTACGCAGGGTACTCCAATAGCACTTAACAAACCTATCTAGCAATTAATTTGACGGATGAAAGGGTGGTGGCACAAGTTTTCAATTGTTTATAGAGCAAGGAGTGCAAATACAATTGCGGATAGATTGACGAAACAATAGGACTTACCATAGTTATTCTACATAGTATGATCTAATGAAACAACTCGAACACAAGAATATAATCTGAATGGTTTTTACTCCGTAAACCTCCATGTTTGTTCTTCGAACTAGTGGGATGTATAATGTAGTCATTTCTATAATGAAGCTTGGAAAACCCTCCCAAAATTAAAAAAAATAAAACAATAAATTGAAACCAACTATTTAATTCTTCCTACATTAAACAGAGAACCATAGTTCCACTATGATACTTACTGGTCAAAATTTGGAACTTTTATTCCACAATTCTTAGGAAGACTGATGCTGATGGAGCTGGGGGTATCTTAGTAAGTTCACATTATCCAAATTCAAAGGACTAATTCTGAAACTCTTAGAGACATTTTCTGATTGATTT
Source organism: Tetragonia tetragonoides (assembly GCA_038025085.1). Classification (NCBI taxonomy): domain Eukaryota; kingdom Viridiplantae; phylum Streptophyta; class Magnoliopsida; order Caryophyllales; family Aizoaceae; genus Tetragonia; species Tetragonia tetragonoides. The sequence goes on along the minus strand of CM076142.1, from coordinate 14,088,392 downwards.
CCTTCTTCTTCTCCTACAGTAACATTCCCCCCCTTTACAAATTTCGAGTACCATTTTTGAGACTTCTTAGGATATCTACTCAAATCTGGATCGTTGAAATCGACATAGTATAGGCCGAAGCTAGACTTGCAACCATACAGCAACTCTAGCACATCCATAAACGACCAAACGAAGTACCCTTTTGTATTTGATCCATTTCTGCATGCAATTTGAGCAAAGATCAGAAAACTTTCTAGTGAGTCACCAAATAGTGTAAAGATTAGAAAATTGTCAAGTGAATTACCAAAGATAATGTGCTTAAAGGTCGATCAAACTCTCGTATATTTAGCTAAACAAAAAAGGAAAGTGCTTAACAAGAGTTCATTTATGATTTAAGCAAGGTTTGGGGATGTGTTATGTTGCCTAAAACACTTAATAACTTGCCTTAACAAAATCAAGCTTAATCTGCACATTTCTGGCTTTGTATCCACAGTTGATCAGAATTTCACAAACAGTCAATTTATGACTCTTTTGCCATTGGTTAAAACTCTTCCCTTTGATTAGTAGTAATTGTTATGACCAAAATCAATTATAGCATACAAATATGACAACAAACTGATAGTTTATGAAGCAGGACACTACATAAGATATTGCAAAATATTTTTCTAAAAGACTAAGACTAAAATTGTGAAGGCTGAATTCAAGTGCCTGTATTGATACTATTAACAGATTCAACAGGTTACCTCACTGCATCAAGTATACCCCCGATGTGACCTTCTAAATATTCCACCCTCGACGAATCATTTACCGAACTATTGTAAGTTGTCAATTCACCTGCTCACCAATTTCATTTCAAGTGCCAATTTATCATTAGATTGTAGATAAATTTAGCTATTAAATCTCATACACAGTGAGGAAAGAGTGAGAGCACGAACCATTTTCGTGGATAAATATGGGAGGGTTGTCGTAAACTTGCTTGAAATACTCCAATACACCTTGCAAACCCCATGGTGTAACAAGGTATGGATTCTAGGACATAGCAAATTAAAATTATAAGATATGGAGAACCAGAAAAATGTACAGTCACTTACTGCAAAAAAGACTAGGAATAATTCCTCACCCCTTCTATTGGTGAACTTAGATCTGCAATGAGTTGAAAATGTAATGATCAGCTATATACAAACAAATAAATAGTATCTTGTCATGGCAAATAGTATTGTCATTTAGGTTTGGTTTGATGAACATGTGAAATGAGATATACTTAAAATTCATGTAAGACATACATATCCATTTTACTTCCATGTCAGAAACGTAATCTCTTTGCTGCATCATCAGGCTTGTGGGATCATTTTGTGCCATGGCAATAGTGTAGTAATTCAGTCCGATGAAGTCAAATGAACCTTTCACCAACTCGGATTCATTTTTCGTGAATATAGGAAGTCGAGTGCCAACGTTCCTCTTCATTATTTCAGGATAATCTCCTGATGTTAAGGGTTGCATGAACCTAAATGCAAAAGGAGAAACAAAGAAGTTAGCATACAGCCTGAAGAATAGAACCAAAAAAAATAGGACAAGATTGTGTCACTGTATTATTTGGAACTTACCAGCCAACAAAGAAGTCATAGGATCTCTGTGCTGCTAATATGTCTTCCTTTCGATTTGCGTAAGGAATGAAATGGAAGGAATATAGACTAAACCCTATAGATCCCTGTTGTTTGGCCTGCACCAGGTGTATTAAGAACAATTGTGATCACATTTACATGATGGCTACCTATTCTCAAATAGTTAAGCTATGCTGAATACAGAGGATTTTATCTTTAAATTTTGGCAAACATAGATATAAGACATGAAGTTCATATGATACAGTCATACCTGATACTTCTCCCTATAAAGCCTTGCAGCTGATGCATGAGCCACCATCACATTGTGAGCAGCAAGATACGGCTCAGTTGTCGAGTTTCCAAGAGTGCAATGAGCTCCATAAGAGGGAGAACATCTAGCAGGTGGTGAATTCCCATAAACGTAACCACCCATGATAAATATGTTCGCCTCATTCACAGTGGTCCAATGTTTGACCCTATCGCCAAATTCTCTAAAGCAAACATCAGCATAAGCTGTGAAATCGTCTCTGTATCCACATAATTGACACTCGGTCATTAGAGGGAAATTAATGTTTGGTCATATATGGAAATCACTGATACCATGAAGAAATCAAGAAGACACTATAACCAAACAGCAGCGCGTAAACTAATAAATGAATGTGAAAAGTACATACATAATCGTCCTGTTGATAAACCCTCCATATTCATCCTCCAGTACCTGTGGTACATCGAAGTGCACTAATGTCACATGTGGTTGAATTCCTGCAGTTGAAAGTGAAAGGAATTTAACATTTCCAGGTAAAACTTCTTATTATCTCCACCACATGAAGCCATACTTTCTTCTCTTTTTTTCCGTCTTAATGTAGTTGGAAAGGTAAAATATTACCATGGAGAATGAGTTCATTGGTAAGGTTTTTGTAGTATTCCAAACCCTTGGGATTAACATCTCCTCTGCCATCTGAAAGAGATTAAAAGAGATTGATTAGGTTGTAAGTTAAAGCACCTAATCATTCAGTTGCATAAGATACCGAGGTGTGAAGATTTGTACTAGGTATTAGTCTTGACCACGAGATGGAGAACCGATAGGCATCAAGTCCTGTTTCTACCATGAGTTGAACATCTTCCTACAATAGATGACAGTTCTATTAAATATTAATTACAATGAAATCATGACCATTGTTGAGTAAATCTTGTTCATCAAGTATAATTCAATACGACAATACCGCCTTCCATCTGGAATTAGTTCTATCCGAATGACAGTGGCCACTTTCTTACACACAGATGAAGTATGTTATAATATCAACCTCATTGCAACATGTGACAGTTAATACCATGATATGTAAATAAGTAAAAGGATTTCTTCTCACCTTGTACTTATGATACTCATCGGATGCTATATCTCCATTGCCATCTACAAACCCTGAAATTGATTTTTCGACTCAATCAGTAAAATGAAATATTGTTACAATTGCAGGAGTCAGAATTTAGTGCATCTTCAACAAAATCGGATTTTTTTTCTCGCAAATTACAGGAAAAAAGCTTATGCTTCTTTCAGTAAGTAGACAGTAGTACCATACCTAAGATTATTGTTGTGTACAATGAAACACACTAAGATTGTAGTGTACAATGTACAATGAAACACACTAACCTGCATGAGCAAAAGTATCGAAGATGCTAGCTGTTCTTCCATCTTTGAATGCGGCTCCTTCCACCTTCACATATAGTTCATTTACATATTCAAATTCAAATGTATAAACAACAATTCAACTCTTCTGAATTGCACATCAACTAAGCATGAGCTCCTGTAGTTTTGCTTGTTTCAGACTCCAGAGTGATTCAGAGTTTCAGACCAGTGGGCTTACCTAGCCATACGGCCCATGAAGAGTTTATGAACTTATGGCCGCAGGGCCCAAGTTAGGTTTTATTCATTCCCTTGGGCCCTGGCATTTTTACCCCTGGTTTAGCCACAGCCCACAAAAGTCAACAAAAGCTTTGATATTCTTTTCTTCTTTTTTCTTGTTTTTTGTGGCCCGTTAATTCATTCAATCCAACCCCACTAGAATAAACCCATTTCAACCTCTTATCATTCCTCAAGATCCTTAAGTCCTTATTAACACAGTTCCACAGGGGTAATGAAGAGCCGTGGGATCAAACCCAAAACCTCTTTCGTATGTTCCACAAACCGTTATTTGGGTTCTAACACAATTTTCTCGACTACAACTCGGAAAAATAACTAAAGTTCGAATAAAAAAACTTGCATATATGGATTTAGTATTAAGTCCACACAAGACATGCTAAAATTCGAATTTGACTCAAAAACCAATCCAATACTAACCTGTCTCGGATCAAAATAACCAACATGAGACTCAATGGCTCGACCTGTTTGACAGGTCTACTTCTTGGATGAAAAATGCAAAAGATCATACTGAAACACATTAAGATAAAAGAGTAGTTAGGAAGGAAACTAACCTGATATGCAGCGGTGCTAGCACCAAAGATGAAATCAGAAGGGAAGTCATGGCGGTTATACTCTTGAGCACCAAAAACTACTTCTGCTACCAAAACCAAGAGAGTGAAACAGAGTGCAACTCTTCTTATTAGTCTTAGCTGCACCATCTTTTCTACTGAAGATTCACAAATAGTCAAACCAAAATTTGCAATTTCTTTTTCCTCTTAGTATTTAGTACTAGTTACATAGTACCACTAAAACAACATAAGATAATCTTATTTCTTTCTAGTTCTCTTTCCAAAACTTGTGCTCCCCATAATTGTTTTTGTCGTTTTTCATTTTTCTAAAAGGGAAAAAATTAATTTATTAAATATGTTGACAATTGCCTTAATAAACAATTGAGGTCCCAAAAAAAGGAAAAAACCTACAAGGCTAAAACACATGAACACACCACCATCTAATGAGTGTCCTTTTCTTTCTTTTTTTTTTTAATTGAAGAAGATCACTATTTTTCTACTGATTTCCCTATCTAGATTCACATGCGTGCGCTTGACATGCAAATCTGCTAGTATTATATAATTTGTGTGTTCGGTGTTCCTCATTAATGGTACATAACTTAGAATATTACTCCCGGTCCGCTATTCTAAAATCTGCTATTCGCTCCTCCCTCGCACAGAGTTTAATCGAAGTTGATTTTGAAATACAAATTTTTTATTTGGGTTGGAAAATAATGATGAAAAGAAAAGGCTAAGAGTAGATGAGTCTTTTAACACTCAAAATATTACTAAAAATAAAAGTAGGTGGTAGGTTTTGGAACGAATGTAAAAGGAATGTGAGTAGTCGATTTTGAAACAGATAGAGTAGTAACATTACAACAGTGTGTCAATCTTAGGGAGGGTTCTTTTCCATTTCCTCAGAAATGAGTTCAATTCACTTTAGTTCATTTCGTTCTGTTCATTCATGTGATCCTGTTTTTTCTTTAAAATACTACAATATTATTCAATTTAGTAGAGCTCAGTATACTTCACTCCAATTCAACACGTCAATTCAGTTTAATGGAAAAGAACATGGAAATATGGTGATGGGTAGGGAGGGAGGTTGGTGGTGGAGGAATCTTAATCCCCTAAAGGTTCCAGGGATTTGATAATATCCTTCTTGATACCAACAAGATCTTCTTGATTACCCCTTATAGTTTCAAGTTTAATTTAAGGCTTTAAGCACATGTACTGTACATGTGTTCACCATAATTATATCCTTATTTCCTGGTACACTTCTCTCCCCATAACCCTGACCCTACCTACCATAAGATCAAAATGATCACATTGAGTCAAATGAACAGCTAGCTCATACATACAATATGAGAGACTTTTTTCAGTATTTAATATTTATTATTGTTGATTTTAATATGCATGTTAAGCATGTTGTTGAGTTGTTCATCAACAACATAAACGTTTGACACCTTTGAAAGAGTACTTTCTTGTGAACTCACATAATTAAAATTGAGACACCATGCCAAGAGACAAGATACCCAACATTATTAGCCATTTTGAGAATTCTGAAGAAATAAGTACAATATTCGAGAAGTACATTTAAGGGGACAGAAAAGGCCATTATCCAAAGCCAAACCAAGCAAAACACACCTTAGCTTTGTAACCTCAGATTCAAAGAAAGGGCGATCACAAAATTTCATCTGTGGATAAGTCTTCTAGGATTTGAATGAATTTTTTTCAATATTGAATTTCCCTTTTGAGATTGCATTGGTACATTCTCTTGTAGAACCTTCGCCTAATCCTTGTAGTTCTCAAAGCTATCGCTTGTATGCATTTATCTAAAACAAATGGAGTATTGACTCATTGTATAGAGAAATTGAATGTATTTTCATCTTTCGTAAAAATTCTTATAAGACAGCCTCATTATGAGATGGTTGTTACATATTTGAAAACAAAACGTGTTACTTTTGGACTAAAAATATTATTTTAAACACTTTTAACCATTAACCATATTGTTGGCACCCTAATGGTTGAGGCTTATATCCACTTCTTCAAGGCTGTTTTTTTTTTTTATAATTAGTGCATTCTTGTATTAATAAAATGAGAAACTACCAAAATATAATAGTTGTCAAAGAATACACCATGAGCACACATCATACTAGCATCATTCAATAATCCACACCCACCTTCTAGGAAGGGTTGGGTAGAGAATTTCAATCATGTGCTTAGGTGTGGCTAAAACAACGAAGAAACTTGTTTAGAGTGACAAAACCAGACACAAAAAACTCCTAGGCTAACAGCAAGCTCCACATCATACACAAAAAAACTCGCTAACAGCAAGCTCCACATCATATAAATACAAAGCTACGTCTATTACAACCAAGCAATAAATTCCTCCTCTCTGTTGACACCTTGTTTTGCCAATCCATCTGCAACTGAGTTTGCACTCCTATGTTTATAGTGGATCGATATGTGAGACCTTTGCTTTTTCTTCACCCTAATGTACACCAAATTGAATCTAACATTCCATGGAGCACCATCATCTTCATTACACCACTTCACTGCATTTTGTGAATCAGATTCAACAATAATAGGTAACTGGGCAGCCCACTCCATACTCGTAAGTAACTGCAAAGCTTTAAAAATGGCAAATACCTTAGCTTCATTGATTTCTATCAATTGGACAGGGATGGAGAACACGCAGCGAAATTCACCTTTGCAGTTCCTTAGTACTCCACCAATTGCCCCTTTGCCACTTTGAAGAGATGCGTCCACGTTCCATTTCAATTTGCCTTGACTAGGACACTCCCCAAACCACAATTTCTTTCGTTACAGATTGCGCACAAAATAATTTAAGACAAATGGGGTTCCTAGCTACTTCCTGTGGGGAATAGGGGAAAGAAGCATCCCACGCTTTGACCCACCAACCCATTCGAAGCATCATTAAATCAAAACATTGATCTACTGAGCATTTTTTCTTCTCAAATATTCTTGTATTTCTTTGTTAAGAGTTTAAATCTTGACATAACTTGAAACTGCTTGCATCAGTAATGTCTGACTTTGTTACAAGTTGATGGGTTAGAGATGGACCCGAATGAAGTTACCGTGAGAATTTATAGCACAGTTCATTCAACTCATTAGTATAGTAACGCCCAACTAGACCAAGGTATAGGTGGTTGTCCTTTTTCCCTTTTTCTGTTAAAGTAAGTGGAGACTTGTGTCTCACATCGGAATTTGAGGAAGAAAACATTTCCACAAAACCTTTTAAAATGGTATCAGGGCCCATGGTAGTCAATCCTAGGGTCCCCAATTTCACTAAACCTAGAAGTTCATATCTGGGCCCGGATGATCATTCTCGGGTAGTTCAGTCCACACTTCAGGCCCAAAAAAAGCATTTGCGTGCGGGAAAGTGTTAAGGTAAGTGAAAACTTGTGTCCTACATCGGAATATTTAAAGGAGAAAGCATTCCCCAAAACCTTTTGGCATTTTGACGAGCTAAAAACACTTTTGGTCATCGAAAATTTGTTACTTTTGTTGGAACATTTTTAGAGTAAGTGTTAATATCTCTCATGTCTTAACATGTGTTAGTGGGAGTTATAAGGAAATGTTTATGGGAGAGACACTTGTCTCTAATAAACACTTGTGTAACCACCAATAACCACCCATATAATCTATTATATATAGGGCATATGGGGTGAGAGATAAACATAAGGAGAATGAACTTTCTCCTTGGACAAGGTGAAGATGATCTCCTTGAATGGTACAAGTTTAGTGGTTTAATTAGAAGATGGGATAATCTTCTTGAATAGTTAAACCATGTTATTATATAATAAAGGATCATTGATAATGTACCATGGACATAAAAGATGATGGTTTATCATCTTGTTTAAGACAAATATCAACAACACAAACAATATTAGTGGAGTATAATTGTGGGGCGAACAATATACTCTGGACTTCTTTGTATCTCAGAAGTTGTTTCGTGTAACCCGGTCGCTTTCTAGAGGGTCGAAACTAAACTTTCAAGAAAGTGTACTTGTACATGCCTAGAAGCCATATCCAAGTTCCTCTTGTTTATTTATATCCAATATTTTATACTAACAATCTGAAAATTTAGTTTTTTGTGTTTTGGATATAGTGGCTAACTTGTTATTTTGACAAGATTAAAGAAGTCGGTATCGATATTGTTGAATAATCTAGGGTTGTACTCGTTTGGTAAAGTCATCTACAATATTGATATTTTGAGATATTTTTATGTCATATAGTTTACGGTTGTGCATGATAGTTTATGCCATGATTTTTAAAAGTCCGTATACCATGTGTATTGAATACTTGTGCTTACTATCATGATTTTTTAATTGATGATAGGCTATTTGATTCATTTAATATGAAGTTTTTAAACAACATCCGTGAGTGGTTTGATATGAAAGCCAAATAAATGTGCTTTGTTTGCTAGTTCAATTCTGTAATGGAATGAATATTTTTGTCACTTTGTTAAGTGACGGTTAAGGCATCAGTTGGATATATCATCAAACCATGATAACAACGATTGATCTAAGAAGTGGTAGTTACTGACTTCTTAACAAAGATTTAATCTTGTATATTTGTCATTCGTAAAAGGCAAATAGAATGCATGAAAAACATGCATGTGGATAACTGTTATATAAATGCAAATTATCTGATTTTATTATTATTTTGAAGTTCAAGTTTATGAACTTAGTGATCAATGGTATGAAACTTAAAGTTTATGTAATTAAACTTGGAAAATAATTGTTGTAGAATCTGTTTTACTTATGCCATTTTGCCATTTAAAGATGGTACTGTTTTAAATTTGGCATAAATGATACAAGTATATATCCTTGTGGAATATTGCTTAATAGAAATTATTGTAAGTTAATGGTGAAGTTGAAATTTAATGTATTTAAATTCGGATAACTAATTAATTGTGATGATAAGTTCATGAATATTTGGATTTTTACAATTGGATTTAATATTTAATTATATTTATTCACTAGTTAAGTGAATGTTATTTGTATGAATTGTTATATCATATCACTATAGAAATTCATGGCCATGGTGAGGATATAGTGACAGTGACAGTGACAGTGACATATAATATTTATATGTTTCGGATCGATCGTAAGATTATAGTAGGGTGTACTACTATGACTTAATCTTACGTAATCTAGACGGTTTGGCCTAGAATGCTTGTGTGCACAATGTTGAATGGTGGTAAACCATGAGGGATGTATAAGCCCACATAATTTAAATCACCAATGAGGGAACCTCAACTCAATGCTTGATAAAACGTCATGTCTTGAGTTCAATGAGTAAAAGTACCTCATAAGAGTGATTTGCAAACACTCAATAATTTTTATTGACATCCCAAAGAGAAGGGAGTGTTTGGGAATTGTAACGTAAAGAAGGTTGAAATGTTATTTCTTAATAGTCCTTTGAAAAAGTGTTTAAGTTACAAAACACGATATAAAGGTCTACCTATGTAAGTGTGAAGTGTGGCCACTTCAAGAAGTCCCGGGCTTGACTTTTTAAACACTTATGAAAGGATATGGACGCATGGCCTCTAAAGCGTCAAGTGTCTAATGTTGTTTGTTATTAACTTGTGTGTGTGATATCTTCAATTTTCCAAAATGGATTATTTGGTTCAATCTTTTCAGACACCATTATAATTCCGAATGTTGGAATGTGTATTACACTAAGTGGTAGTTCAATCTTTAAGACACTATCGTTTAAGCATGAGTTTGAAAATTCGTCTTGTATACACAATCAAAGCATTTTTTTAGCTTACTCCAAAAATGGGGGAGAATTGTTGGAACGTTTTTAGAGTAAGTGTTAATATCTCTCATGTCTTGACATGTGTTAGTGGTAGTTATAAGGAAATGTTTATGGGAGAGACACTTGTCTCTAATAAACACTTGTATAACCACCAATAACCACCTATATAATCTATTATATATAGGGCATATGGGGTGAGAGATAAACATAAGGAGAATGAACTTTCTCCTTGGACAAGGTGAAGATGATCTCCTTGAATGGTACAAGTTTAGTGGTTTAATTAGAAGATGAAATAATCTTCTTGAATAGTTAAACCATGTTATTATATAATAAAGGATCATAGACAATGTACCATGGACATAAAAGATGATGGTTTATCATCTTGTTTAAGACAAATATCAACAACACAAACATATTAGTGGAGTATAATTATGGGGCGAACAATATACTCTGGACTTCTTTGTATCTCGGAAGTTGTTTCGTGTAACCCGGTCGCTTCCTAGAATTTCGAAACTAAACTTTCAGGAAAGTGTACTTGTACATGCCTAGAATCCATATCCAAGTTCCTCTTGTTTATTCATATCCAATATTTTGTACGAACAACTTTTCAGACAAAAAGTGTTAAATTTCAAATAAAAAGATTACATTTTGAATCACAAACGTTATTTTCAAACTGTTTAACCTTTATGTATCCTATTCCAAAGAGAAGAGGAGAGATGAATTTATATGCCAGAATGACTTCTCAAAAAAAAAGAAATTATATGCCAGAGTGCATAGAATTATGTAGCCTATTCGGCTATTCCTAGAGTAATGGAGAAAGGCAAATTTGTTTCCAAAAATTGCCGCAGACAGTGTAAAGAAGAAAATTTCTTCGGTGGTAGTCAATTACTGTAAATTAGGGCTAACCATCTTTATTTGGGTCCAACTATGTAGTTAGGTAATACTAATATTATATTACAAATTATTAATTGCGAATGACAAATTATTTAGTCATGACTAGATGTACAAATAATAACTTGTGTTTTATTTTAAATTAATTAATAAACGGTTCAGATTATTCTAATCAGTATCAAAGTTAAAATGTTGATATTGTAATGATTAGTCTTATATTATAACAGTTGGCAACCACCAAATAAACTTCGGTGCAGAGAAAGATAGTTTAAGGGGAATACGAAGTCAATTTTTGCCATTTCCTACCCAAATAAGATTCCTTACAAGATAGCAGACAGAGATCTCGATTTGATGGATGAAGTATGCTTTCAACCAACACTAAATATAAATGTGGGAGATAGCTAGGCAGATGCCAGAGGATCGAAATGATGCTAGCTAGCTAGACAAGTCTCCAATAGTCCAATAGCTGTAGTTTGTTCAAGGAAATACTACAATAACTTCAGAGGTTACAACTTACAAGTGGTTTTCTTTTAAGCTTCTAATAAAGCAGTTTGAGAATTTGTGGATGATTGAGAATTTGGTTGCATTGATGAAACATCAAGGTTTGTTGGAGTATGAAGTATCCAAGCGCAGGGTGGTATTGTGGACCATGATTGCTATACACTTAATGTAGTATACATAAGCTTGTCTTATGTCTATCTCTCTCCTTCCCCTTGGGCCTCTTTGGATTTCATGGGGGGTAGTATGGATATTTGGAGAGGAGAGAGATAGACACAAGCATACTTGTGTATACTACACTAAGTGTATACTAGGCATTTTTGTGGTATTGTGCAAGTGTCCAGTGTTCCAATAATAATGGTACTCTATGTAAGAAAGTTGGCCTAGAGCCTACCACATGACATGAGCATACATCATGTGACATGAACTTCGAAAACTTTGAAAAATTATTGTTCCAAGAAAATTAGAGTTGGCTACGCCATATGTATGATGACTATATATCATCATTTCCTTAAGAGTCATCAACATCAATATTACCCTAATATCTCCAAAAAGTCTCCGCTTAAACAGAATAAAGGAGGTCGGCTATACGCATCTTTAATCTTTTGAGAACAGAGTCTCAGTGAAAGGCGGTTTTCGTTTAACACTTAATCCAAAGTTATGAAATATCATATGATCATTTCCTCAATAGTGAAGCCCCAACACAAGTTAGCTCTTCAAAGCCTAGAGTAATTTGATAATTGACACTATAAAATTAGTCATTGCCTCATAAATCACTGTACTTGATCATGCCCTTGACACAAAGAGGTAAAATTCCTCATTCACCAAATGTTTATCAGTTTTGCGGGTTCTGTTATTTCAACCTATGTTACTAACTTAATTACTCTATGACTCTTCATTTTGCCTCGTGTACCTGTGTTTAGTACTGTAATACTTTGATATCGGTATGGACACTTGACACGATTCATTTTATGCACAAGCACACAACTTCCTGAAAATGGTCCAAATCCAGCATATGGCCAGATATTCCAATCAGATATTCACAAATGTAGCCTGGTCCATGTAAGTTGTAACAATACATTGCAAGAGTACCTTTAGTCCTTTACTAGCATTATTGCTAGACTAAGCAAGCAGAAATTTAATTCAATTCTCCACTATTCACAAGAACAATGAGCTAATTAAATACTTGATTAAGAACAAAACAAAACCCAAAATTGACACTCAAATCATTCCAATTTAAACTCCTCAATAAAGAACAACATCATTAGAATAATGTTAGGGAATAACTAACAGTACTATACAGATATCACATACCCATATTTTGGAGACTACAATATTCTAAAACCAACATTATTGTGAATAATAATAGAAAAAACATAACATTACAATTAAACTAACCAAATACTATACTTCAAGTATACAAAGGCAAATGAGTCCAAGCACCAGAAACATGCCCATTCTCACAAACATAAGCTCTAACAACAGGCTCACCATCATCATGAAACCCAAAACCCCTCTTCAAACAAAAAGCAGAATGCAAATCCCAAGTCTCCTTACAACTACAAAATGCACAATTCAGCTCAATTTTCCCTCTATTCCCATCATTTATAGTTCTCCAAACCCTTGACCTTTTAAAATTCTTGAAAAATCCCCTAAACAACATATAATTCCTTTTATCCTCAATATGAACACATCCAGGCCAATCACAAATGTACAAACAATCCCCTCTAAATCTACTAGCCAATAACTTATTCCCTTGCTCTCTGCTTAAATTCCATGCCCCTGATGCCAAATGTGACCTATGTGGCCTTTTTGTCACTTTTCTCCTCTTGTTTTCGTTCTCGTCTGTAACCACAAATTTCGTATCTGAAATACACATAGGAGGAGGTAACATAATGTCCATTGACTCAGAGTTGTTGTAGACCGTGTCGAAGTAAAGGTCATCATATAACGACCAGCCTCCAAACTGGTCGTCATTATTATTACTAGTATTATTACCATTATTATTATTAATCTCTCCATCCCAAATTGACTTTCCACTTTCATTCCCATGACTCATATTACTATCATGAGTTATTATTGGTGTCACCTTAACTGACGATGACGACAACGACGAGAGCGGGGTGAAGTCGGTGTCGGGGCCGAGTTCGCGGTGGAGGCCGAAGTCGGAGCTATCAAGGAGGACACCAGAGAGGATGAGCCCCGGGCAGCAAACAGCGAGCTTGTAAAGAGACGCCCAACCTCCAGGAGGAGATGATGATGACGTGGAGGAGAGAGAAAGAAGATCAGCTGAGATTGAAGGGAAAGTTGATAGACACTTAGACTTACAACAAACGTTAGAGATTATTGATGAGAATTTTTTGCTAACACATGACAAACGTGCCCAATTTCGTGGATCATCTTCTAAGGTGAAAAATATTTTTAAGATAACATCTTCTGGTAGCTTTGAGAATGTTGGATCATCCGCCATTGAAGCCTAAGATGAGAAAGAAAGAGAGAGAAAAGTGAATTGTTGTGTGTTTTTTTTTTCTTTCTGTTTTTTGGGTGCTAAAGAGAGTTTGTTATATGGAATTTGTGGTAAAGAGAGAATGTGTGTTTTTGTGGTTGTGAGTGAGAGTGAAGTTTGGTGATCTTTTTTGTGTATGTGAAGACACCGCTGGTTTTATAAAAGACAAATGAGAAAATGGAATAGTATAATAGGAGCATTGGTGTATTGATTTGGTTCATGTATTTTTTTTGGATGATTTTGGTTCATAGATTTTGAAATTAAGGTAATGTTGGGTGTGTTGATTTTATTAAAATAATAATGTTAAGATGGGAAATTTAAACAATAAAGTTGGTTTTTTTTTTTTTTACGTGGGGACATATAGAAGTGTCCTTTCTTTGTGTATGTGGATGGAATCATCTATGGATATCATGGATGGACCGTCTTTCCGTTTTTGCCTCAAGTGGGTGTTTTGGGGTCTGGTTTGTCTTTCTTCTTGAGATGGTGTAGATTGTTTGATATGAGAACCCGTAACCTCTTATCATGTGAGTAAGAGATAAACTTCAAGTGTATCGCAGACATGGTAAACGGATTGGATTAGGATCGGGTTAAATACGGATTAAAAGATTCGCGTTATTATAGGGTTCTATTTCGAATTATCCTACCGGTTTGGCAAATGTTGCCTCACAACTCTCGTGTCAAAAACAGGTCGGGTCATTCCAGATTTGTACCTTTTGCGGATCGGATTCGGTTGGGTTTGTGGCGGGTCGGGTTTAGATCGGGTCAGTTTTTGCCAACTCTAAATATATGCAATAGCATGCAAATAACACACATCAGTCAAGCCAACAAGATAAAGTTGCATAAGTTAATCAAAAAGGTCTAATGAGAATTGAACTCATAACATAAAATCCTAATACCATGACCAACTTATTTGCTACCCCTTTCAAGATTTTCTTAAAGTGTAGATAAAAAAGAGGAAACGGAGGTGTTTAGGATGGATATAGATATAAACTCAACCTAAAATTACTGAGTGAATTATGAATGCGATGAAATCGATCGATTAAGTCTAATTTAAATATGACATGATTTGGCCAATTTCTCATAGAATCTAATTATCTTTTATTTTGTACCTATAATTAATTTTTATGTATTTTAAGATTGACAGTGACACAACATCGACACAAAACAAACTATAAACATGATCGGATCGTTTTGACATAGTAAGAAATTAAAGATATTTTGTCTCATATTGTGTTTTATCTCCTGTCCAATCCTTCTATATTTGACACCTCTGGTAAATATATTTTATTATTAAATTGAAATATATAATAAAATCACAAACTGTAATACCCCGTAATTTTTATTCATTTTAGAATAATAATTACTTAAAAAGAAAATGCAAATTCATATTTAAAATAATTAATTGGACTCATAAATGTTTTGAGTACCTAATTAATATTGGGTTTTGATTTTGGACATAATTAAATTATAATTGGGCCAAATAAATAAAAATGAATTGTGGGCTATAATTTCGGTAAATGGCCGAAATTATGGGAAGGAATTTGAGCCACTATTTTCGGCTAAGTGGCCGAAAATAAGGCACAATATTCAGATTTTATTTTCAAAATTGGTTTCCTAAATATTTTGGTAAGTGGAGGGAAGCTAGGAGAATTTTTAGGAAAGAAGAAGTTGGGTTAAGGAAGGAGTGTATTTGGTTCCTAAATACACTCAACTTCCTCACATAACTGATTCTTTACCAAACAAAAAAAAAAAAAAAAAAAAAAAAAATGTCTCTCTCTCTCTCTCTCTCTCTCTCCACTCACACGGCCGAAATACCTAGGGCAAAAAGGAGGAGAAAGTTCATCACTTTTCACAATCCATCTTGCTCAATTTTAATTCTTTAAATTTCCAAGTAAGTATTCTAAATTGACTTCCTTTGATTATTAAACATTTTTTATTCGATTCAAGTATGTTTTCATGAACCCTAGTTTTTGTATGATAAACCCTAATTTTAGTATTATCTAGGGTTTGTTAGATTCTATTTAATTTGCATGATAGAATCATGATTAGGGTTTGATTTGTGGTTTTTATTGAATTGAATCAAGTTTGAATGAAAAAGGTTAGATCTTTATAATTTAATTAAATCTGAAAATTTATGTATTTTAGATTTAATTAGATTAGGGTTTGTTAAATTGTTTAACCAAAAAAAAAAAAAAAAAAAAAGGAGAAACCGTGGGGCACACGGCTATGCTGTGCAGCTGTCGCGGCCGCCTGCCGTGGCTGCCGCCGGTGGCCAGCCACCAGTGGGTCTGCTTGTGGTGGGGCGGGTCTGCTGGTGGTGGGGCCCGCTGGTGGTGGTGATGGTGGTGTTGGTTTGGGTGTTGACTTGCGTTCTCTAGTTGACTTGTTTTAGGGTTTTGAAAAGTTTCCTATTTTGTTTATGCAAATTCGTTTTTGGAAACTTTGAGCATGCATGAGTAACTGAAAATTCCAGCAACTTAATTAATTAAATTAAGGGTACTAAATTATATTTAAAGTTTAATAAAGTGGTTTAGTAGTCAAAGTATTGACTATTGTTACATTGTGGATTTGTTAGGACCCGTTGACCGCGCTTAAACGTAAGGAGCTTACGTTTTTTAATTGTCGTGATTGCCTATTTGAAAGGTAATTCATGTCTCTATGAATTATGTAATCTCTTTGTCATAATTCATATTGGTGGGGATTTGTGTTCATTTGTCTAGTATTGAATTAGGTGTGTGAATTCATATTTGGACTTGTGAATATTTGAGAAGGGATAATTGATGTTTATTTCCTTGTGATAATTCGTATAGAATTATATGTTAGTGAATGCATGTATAATGTTGGAAATTCACTTGTGTAGCAACGTCTACTTGATTAATATTCATGTGAGGAGATGCATGTTTTATTATTAATTATTGAACGAAAATTATGTTAATAATTGTTCAATTGGATATAGCTCGAAATTGCTATTTTGTATCATGTTAGTAAGCATGTGGAATCATGTTAGAAGCATGTTACTTCAATAAGTTAATATGAACTTTGACTATTGATTAGGTGGTTTTGAATTAAGGCCTAGATGCCCCTTTCATGTAAAATGCCATCGGAAATTGTAACCATACTGGGTTACTTGAGTGCCAAGATTATGTGTATTACTTGTTATGTGATCACCATATTAAATTGAATTGAGAGTTAAGACTTCTTTGTGTGAGAGATCCACTAAAGGATGCGAATTGAAATTTGTCACTTGTAGCGTTGAGTGGTTCCATTGGTTATGGCCTCAATGTTTGGAAATCTTGTATCCATATATGATGATTGGGCGAGTGGTTCTCCGGAACAGTTTTTCTTGTAAACTAGGGTTGAGATAGGGTATGCATACTTAGGAACATCTAGAAGTACTTCGGGAGTCATTTATACTCCGGGACGGTTGATCCCTCTTTTGCCACTGTGCACGGGACTAAGATCCTATTGAATCGACTACGATTGGTTTGACGATTCATGTGATTCTCTTCTCTCTAATGAACTTGGCTAATGGATAATAATAAATACTGAGATTTATTATTTGGTGACTATTGTGTCTTTATTTTTAAAGCATGTTGTCTTTATTTCTTAAAGCGTGATTAGTTTATTTGATTAAGCATGAGAACTTAATATTGGAGATTGAGATGGATTATGTGGTTATGAATTACTCAGCATCGCTGATTAGTTATTTTTCTTTTTACTTGTGTTTGTTGTCCATTTCTCTTCAATGGTGGGCCTATGATGAACCTATATGGAATTTGTCTATATGGAGGAGTAGATTGACAGGATTATAGCTCCAGGAGTAGAGCTAGAGAGGAGGCGTACCAAGAAGATAGTATATCTTCTAAAAACATTTGTTAATTGTTTAGTTTGGAACATTGGTATTATTGGGATTTTATATTGTAAGAAGATTAATTCTCTTGCATGAGAATTAATAAGTTTAATACTTTTATTTCACTTGGATTATCTGCTTTTAAGTTAGTTGAAAGATAGTTAATATTTAATTATCTAGTATGTTGGATTGAGATTTCTAGCACTTGTTTTTCTTTCTAGCCTTGTATTTGATTTGAACATTAAATACGGCGGTAACGCTTCAAATTTCCAGAGTTTTTCCGCTGCAACTCGTGATTTTAAATGGTTTTAAATTGGACGGAAATTCGGAGTGTTACAAGTTGGTATCAGAGCTTAAGTTAGAAGCCTTTGTTAGGTCAAAAATCCTAAGAGTATGAATGACATTTGGGAGAAGCATATCATTATGAGTTGCTCATAGTCAAAATTTTAAATAGACTTAAGTTATGTGAATAAACGCTTTATAAAGCCAAAATGAGTTGATTGGTTGTTTTTACTTGTTTTGGTATTATATGAAGTACTCGAGTGAAGTACTAACGAGTTGTTTTCTGTTTACAGATGAGTCGTTCGCCCAGGGATCCACGAACTCTGCAATAGAAAGGGGACAAGAGTCTACACGACTTCGAGTCCGAGGCGCGTATGACCTTCAAGGAATATATCGACTACCATGGGAATAAGTCTAACTTGAGGTCACAACGCATGAAGGCGTATGTTATGTACAACGCTTTTGGACATAACCAGATTTGGGAGGCTTTCAGAGATAAGATCCATGACGAGTGGGAGCAATCCTACGACGGGGAAAAACCGTTCAAGGAGAGCTTCGACTCTATCTTTAGTTGCGCTATGCTTTGGCCGAAGGACTATTTCGCAAAGTATCCTGGCATCATTGACAAGATTGACGAGATGAAGGAGCTCGCGTTGGTCAAGCTCCAGCGTAAGTTCAAATTTCCACCAAGTCCTGCGAAGGAGGATAAGGAGGAAGTGGTCGATGAGGCCAAGGAGCTAGAGAAGGAATTTTTCAACGAGATGGACCAGAGTCTCGATGAAATCTATCAAGAGGCGCTCCAAAGAAAGGCGCAAAGAAGCGCAAGACCACGAAGAAAGCATAGTTCTTAGTTTTATTTAGTTTTGATGGAGTAAACTATATGAGACTTTATTTGGGCCTGTGAGCCAATTGCTTTGACATTATTTTAGAATGTTATTGTTTTACTTTACTTCATGCTTTTGAGTCTTGGTGTGACAAATCCTCATTTTTGAGAACAAATACTATGATTATTTGGTTTATGAGATTGATTTTTGCAAGAAATGTGTTATTTACTTGCTATTTGGAGCATGAGTATTGTGAAAGCGCCTATGAAAAGGCATGGATGTTTCGTTTGATTGTTATTTGTTTATTATGAGATAGAAAAAAGTCAATTGAAACATAAACTTGCTAGTACGCAAGAGTGTGATAAGGCCATGCTTGAACGCAATAAGAGCCTAGAGTCCTAGTTGGCTAGTGAACATATATATGAGTCAAGTGTATATGTTAGTTGTGATTATCGCATCTGAGTGTGATATGGGTAGCTAATACCCTTGTTCTTTGATTTTTGTTGATCCTTTAGGTCGCTAGATGCCACCTAAAAGAAATAGACAAAGAGTCGAGGATTAGAATAGTTTGATGGGAGATCAAAACAATAACGTTAGGAATGGGGAGGAGATGGCGCAAGCCTTATTAGCGCAACTTGCTCAGTCGCAGCAAGCCTTGGCGCAGTCTAATGCATTCATCGCGCAGATGATGCAAAGAGAATAACCACAACGAGGGTGGGAATTCCAAGAATAGAAATGGCAAGAACGGCAATGGAAATGGCCATAGGAATAATGGGGGTAGGAAGGGTAAACCCTACATTTGCAAGAAGTGCAACAAGAATCATCCTGGAGATGATTGTGAAGGTAATAAGGTTAGATGCTTCGATTGCCAAGAGTTAGGGCATCGATCATTTGAGTGTCCTAAGAAGGACAATATTGAGGATTAAACATCATTTCGATGTTAGTGGAGAAGAAGCACTTAGAGAAAGGATGTGAGGGTTATTTGTGCCACATTCTAGATGTGAGTGGACTAGATTGGGATATCTCGAAGATCGAGGTGATCAATGAGTTTAAGGATGTATCTTAACTTCAATCCTAGGTAGAGAAGTGGGTCAATAATAGAAGACCTGTTCAATCAACTCCAAGGAGCTGGAGTGTTTTTGAAGGTGGATTTGCGGTCTGGTTATCATCAGTTGAGAATTGATGAGGTCGACATTGCGAAAACTGCCTTTAGGACAAGGTATGGGCATTATGAATTTACTGTTATGCCATTTGGGTTAACTAATTAATGCACCTACTAAGTTTATGGAGATGATGAATAACATCTTAGGACCATATGTGGATAGTTTTGTGGTTGTGTTTATCGATGATATTTTGGTGAATTAGAAGGATCAACAGAACAAGAAGATGTATTTTATGACTTCTAAGATTCGGGCAGTCATGGATTGGCCTGCTCCGAAAAGTGTGACTGAGGTGAGAAACTTCCTTGGTTTGGCTGGCTACTATAGGAGATTTGTCCAAGACTTCTCCAAAGTAGCTAGGCCTATCACGAACTTGATGAAAAAGGAGATGAAGTACAAGTGGACTGAACAATGTGAAGAAGCTTTCCAAGAGCTTAAGAAAAGGTTAACAACGGCACCAGTGTTGACTTTACCATCCGAAACGGAAGGATTTGAAGTCTATTATGACGCTTCAAATAATGGGTTGGGGTGTGTGCTTATGCAGAATGGCAAGGTGGTTGCTTATGCCTCTCGCCAATTGAAAGTGCATGAGAAGAACTACCCTACTCACGACATGGAGTTAGCTGCTGTGATTTTTGCCTTGAAAATTTGGAGGCATTACTTGTATGGATCTCGTTGCAAGATCTTTACAGATCACAAGAGTTTGAAGTATATCTTCACTCAAAAGGAGTTGAATATGAGGCAACGAAGATGGCTCGAGTTGATATCTGAGTACGATCTGGATATTCAGTATCATGAGGGAAAGGCCAATGTAGTGGCTGATGGGTTGAGTAGGAAGACTTCACACACTGTGAATAGCATGATGGTTTTACCGCATGACGGTTCTACCGCATGACTTGTGTGAGGAATTCAAAAAGTTGAACCTAGAAGTTGTTCAACAAGGTGAGACTGCACTGTTACTGAATGCACTTGTAGTGCGACCGTCGATCTATGATGAGATCCGACAGTTGCAAGTTAATGACCCGTTTCTAGAGGAAGTACGTGTCAAGATAAAGGATGGGAAGCATCCTGATTTTGAAATCCTTGATGATGGTACGATCAAGATGAAGGGACGATGGCGTATACCTGACAATGACGAGCTGAAGAGGAAAATTCTAGATGAGGTGCATGGAACTGCGTATTCTGTTCACCCAGGAGGTGATAAGTTGTACAAAGACTTGAAACTCCAGTTTTGGTGGATGAACATGAAGCGAGAATGTGCTAAATATGTGGAAAAATGTCTTACTTGCCAAAAGGTGAAGATCGAACACAGGAGGCCTGGAGGTCTTGTTCAATCGCTAGAAATTCCTGGATGGAAATGGAATTCAATCTCGATGGATTTCATGACTGGATTACCAAAGACGAGGTCTGGCAAAGACACTATTTGGGTTATCGTCGACCGATTGACGAAAACGGCAAGATTCATTGCAATGAAGAAGACTTGGTCAATGGACCAACTCGCCGCAACTTATGTAAAAGAGGTCTTGAGGTTACATGGAGTACCTAACGACATTGTGCAGACAGGGATATGAGATTCTTGTCAAATTTCTAGGGAAAATTACAATAAGCCTTTGGTACGAAATTGAAATTTAGTACAGCATTTCATCCTGCGACAGATGGTCAAACGGAGCGTACTATTCAGACATTGGAGGACATGTTGCGAGCTTGTGCTCTAGAGATGAAGGAATCTTGGGAGAAGAGTTTGCCTTTGATTGAGTTCTCCTACAACAATAGCTACCATGCGAGCATCGGTAGGGCACCTTACGAGGCGTTGTATGGGAGAAAGTGTCGATCTCCTACTTATTGGAGCGACATAAGTGAAACCTTTGTTTTGGGTCCGGAGTTCATCCAAGAGATTGTGGATCAAGTGAAACTTGTCCAAGAGAAGATGAAAGCTGCACAAGATAGACAGAAAGCCTATGCAGATCAACATCGACGAATGGAGGAATTCCAAGTGGGTGAGAAGGTACTTCTCAAAGTATCGCCTACTCGTGGAGTTATGAGATTTGGGAGTAAAGGGAAGCATAGCCCAAAGTACATTGGACCTTACGAGATTCTTGAAAGAGTTGGAGAGGTCGCTTATAGGCTTGCTATGCCTATGGATTTGGAGCAAGTGCACGATGTGTTCCACGTGTCACAACTCAAGCGATATCACCATGATCCGAGTCATGTGCTGAACCCAGAAAAGGTAGTGTTAGATAACACACTTACCTATGAAGAGCAACCAGTTCGAGTCCTTGAGGAGCGAACTAAACCTGTGAGGATCCTAGACGAGAAAACGAAGAAAACTCGTGCGTCTACGATCAATCTTGTGAAAGTGTTGTGGGCAAACCACAAAGTCGAAGAGGCGACTTGGGAAACTGAGGCTGACATGCGCAAGCGTTATCCTCAATTGTTCGAACAAGGTACTTAACCTTGGTTTCGAGGTCGAAACCTTTTTAAGGGGGGAAGGGTGTAACAATCCACAAAAGAAAAGAACAAAGACTGGAAAACTCATTGCATTGCATTGCATTGCATCATGCTCATTTTGTTATTTGGAAAAGTTGTGTGAAACTTTTAAACTTTCAAGTTACATGTTGTGTATTGAACTTTGAAGGTGTGGTGGAAAAACTTCGCATTATGGAACTAGTTTCACTTTGGTGGTGATCCTAAGTTTCGAGGACGAAACTTCTTTTAAGGGGGTAAGGATGTAATAACCCGTAATTTTTATTCATTTTAGAATAATAATTACTTAAATAGAAAATGCAAATTCGTATTTAAAATAATTAATTGGGCTCATAAATATTTTGAGTATCTAATTAATATTGGGTTTTGGTTTTGGACCTAATTAAATTATAATTGGGCCAAATAAATAAAAAGGAATTGTGGGCTATAATTTCGGTAAATGGCCGAAATTATGGGAAGAAATTTGGGCCACTATTTTCGGCTAAGTGGCCGAAAATAAGGCACAATATTCAGATTTTATTTTCAAAAATTGGTTTCCTAAATATTTTGGTAAATGGAGGGAAGCTATGAGAATTTTTAGGAAAGAAGAAGTTGGGTTAATGAAGGAGTGTATTTGGTTCCTAAATACACTCAACGTCCTCACATAACTGATTCTTTACCAAACAAAAAAAAAAAAAAAAAAAAAAAAACGTCTCTCTCTCTCTCTCTCCACTTACACGGCCGAAATACCTAGGGCAAAAAGGAGGAGAAAGTTCATCACTTTTCACAATCCATCTTGCTCAATTTTAATTCTTTGAATTTCCAAGTAAGTATTCTAAATTGATTTCCTTTGATTATTAAACGTTTTTGATTCCATTCAAGTATGTTTTCATGAACCATAGTTTTTGTATGATAAACCCTAATTTTAGTATTATCTAGGGTTTGTTAGATTCTATTTAATTTGCATGATAGAATCATGATTAGGGCTTGATTTGTGGTTTTTATTGAATTGAATCAAGTTTGAATGAAAAAGGTTAGATCTTTGTAATTTAATTAAATCTGGAAATTTATGTATTTTAGATTTAATTAGATTAGGGTTTGTTAAATTTTTTAATAAAAAAAAAATGAGAGAGAAACCGTGGGGCACACGGCTGTGTTGTGCGGCTGTCGCGGCCGCCTTCCGTGGCTGCTGCCGGCGGCCAGCCACCAGCGGGTCTGCTGGTGGTGGGGCGGGTCTGCTGGTGGTAGGGCCCGCTGGTGGTGGTGATGGTGGTGTTGGTTTGGGTGTTGACTTGCTTTGTCTAGTTGATTTGTTTTAGGGTTTTGGAAAGTTTCCTATTTTGTTTATGCAAATTCGTTTTTGGAAACTTTGAGCATACATGAGTAACTGAAAATTCCAACAACTTAATTAATTAAATTAAGGGTACTAAATCATCTTTAAAGTTTAATAAAGTGGTTTAGAAGTCAAAGTATTGACTATTGTTACATTGTGGATTTGTTAGGACCCGTTGACCGCGCTTAAACGTAAGGAGCTTACGTTATTTGATTGTCGTGATTGCCTATTTGAAAGGGTTAAGAGAGGGTATGCATAGTTAGGAACATCTAGAAGTACTTCGGGAGTCATCTATACTCCGGGACGGTTGATCCCTCTTTTGCCACTGTGCACGAGACTAAAATCCTATTGAATCGACTGCGGTTGGTTTGACGATTCATGCGATTCTCTTCTCTCTAATGAACTTGGCTAATGGATAATAATAAATACTGAGATTTATTATTTGGTGGCTATTGTGTCTTTATTTTTAAAGCATGTTGTCTTTATTTCTTAAAGCATGATTAGTTTATTTGATTAAGCATGAGAACTTAATATTGGAGATTGAGCTGGATTATGTGGTTATGAATTACTCAGCATCGCTGATTAGTTGTTTTTCTTTTTACTTGTGTTTGTTGTCCATTTCTCTTCAATGGTGGGCCTATGATGAACCTATATGGAATTTGTCTAAATGGGAGAGTAGATTGACAGGATTATAGCTCCAGAAGTAGAGCTAGAGAGGAGGCGTACCAAGAAGATAGTATATCTTCTAAAAACATTTGTTAATTGTTTAGTTTGGAACATTGGTATTATTGGGATTTTATATTGTGAGAAGATTAATTCTCTTGCATGAGAATTAATAAGTTTAATACTTTTATTTCATTTGGATTATCTGTTTTTAAGTTAGTTGAAAGATAGTTAATATTTAATTATCTAGTATGTTGGATTGAGGTTTCTAGCACTTGTTTTTCTTTCTAGCCTTGTATTTAATTTGAACATTAAATACGGCGGTAACGCTTCGGATTTCCAGAGTTTTTCCGCTGCAACTCGTGATTTTAAATGGTTTTAAATTGGACGGAAATTCAGGGTGTTACACAAACGGTATAGATAAGTTTAGAATAGACGTTGGGACATAAAAATGATACAAAGGATCCGAATTGGTTTTGACAGCTCTATATTGCATTATCCCCCATCCAGTGGCTGATGCACGTATAAGGAGAAGGGTTCCATGAAACCCAGTTGCAGAAATTATATTTATTTTTTTAAATTTTTCTTTGTAAAAAAGATATTGTTTAAATCATTTTTAAAAAATATTGTCCTATAAATTATAAGGAAGTGCACCCCACTTAAATTGATTCTTAGATGTGTCATTGACCCATCTCTCCTAAAAGTCGAAAATCAACATTGTAGAGTACAACGATTTCTTGAAACCAACGTGTAACTTAAATTAAATCGTCAAAATAGGGACTGTCTGTTTCTTCATTCTTGTGTAGTTGTGCTCTTACGATTTAGGGAACTAATAAAAAGGTCACTGTGCCCATGATTGGCCTTCAATATGAGAGGAAGGCATGCAAAGAAAAGTGTGAATGAGGTGGGTGGTGATGTAAACAATGGAAATTCATTCGTGGCCTGTAAATGAGAGGAGAGAGAAACAATATGCATGTCTGCTGTCCAGACAACTGATGCTGATTTTGCTCTTTGTGATAGTCATCCTCTATCTTGATGATTAAGCGGCTAAAATACTTGGTGGAGAACGAGATGATTTCTCCTGTTTTTCAAACGTTGTCGAGAGGGCGTCACCTTGAGGTCGGCTTATACAAATTTTTTTTATTTTTCAAAAGTAAAAGCATATTCAGTTATTTACATAATCAAAACTCCAAAAATTAACAATAAAAATAAAAACAGAAAGAGCAAATTGTTGTGGATCCAGTCCCATTTAAATATATAATTATTTTTATGTATTATTATTTCAGCAAAATAAAAAAAAAAAGAAAAAAAAAAGGAGAAAAACAACAAAAGAAAAAAAAATGAACTAGCTGCTGGAATTTCGGTTGGCTAGTTTTTTGGTTGATGGCCTTTTCTTTTTCATGGGCCTTATTCCTCTTGAGTGGCACGTGACTCTTTCTAGTGGGCATGACTTTTAGCTTCCAAGGGAAGCTTTACAAGAGGAGAAGAAAAAGAACAGGGAGAACGAGAGTGAGCCTGAGACAAGAGAAAGAGCTCAGTAGCTCACACACAAAAAAAAAAAAAAAAAAAAAAAGAGAGCGCCAACACTTGCAACAGTCACACAAAGTGAGAGAGAGAGTGATATACTCAGCTCAAGCTTTGATTTAAGGGACAGACGATAATTTTGTTGAAGTATTCAGCTTTGGGTCATTGTTCGGATGAGTTGGAAGATGTGTTGGTGCTCAATTTGAGGTTATTCAACAAAGGTAACTTTTAGGGTTTGGTCTCTAGTACTTTGGGAGTAGTATTGATAATTGATATCAATTGTTTACTCAATTCTAGAGCTTGTGGTGTACCTTTGGTTGATTGTTGGTGGTGTTTCAAGTTAGGTCAAAACTTGAAACTTGAACTTGTTGTAAATTGCTATTTTGCTTATAGTGGATTTACTTGACGGTTTGGCCCGTGGTTTTTTCCACTCTCCACACTGGAGGGTTTTCCACGTTAAAATCTGGTGTTCAATTTATTTTCTGTCATATATTTACTCTGGTTATTTTATTGTGATTGGGTTGTGTAAGTTTGGCCGATTGTCTTGTTATTGTCGATCTTGTGGGTATTTGTCTTGGACTCCAACAACTGGTATCAGAGCATTGGGTATTGTTTGTAGACATGGAGTCTAGTCATAATTCCATGGTTAAATTGACATCGACCAATTATTCCATATGGAGACCCATGATAGAAGACTTGTTGTATTGCAAGGATTTATATGACCCGATTGAGGTGGATGACAAAGTTACTGTCCCAGTTAAACCAGAAAAAATGACAGATAAAGATTGGGAGAAAATGAAAAGGAAGACCTTGGGTACAATTAGACAGTGGATTGATATTAGCATCTTCAATCATGTGTCTCAAGAAACTGACCCATTTGACTTGTGGAAGAAATTGGAAGGTCTTTATGAGAGGAATACCGCACACAACAAAGCTTCTTTGATTAAGAGGCTGGTAAATCTCAAGTTGAAGCATGGGAAGTCCGTGTCTGAACACCTTAATGATTTTCAGGATGTTATTAACAAGTTGACGTCTATGAAAATTGTTTTTGATGATGAGTTGCAGACTTTGTTCCTATTAAGTTATGTGCCAGACAGTTGGGAGACACTTGTTGTGTCTATTAGTAACTCAGCTCCGAATGGTGTGCTTTCTTTGGATGTGATCAAAGAGAGTATGTTTAATGAAGAAACCAGAAGGAAGGAGATGGGTATTGATAACTCACAGGCACTTGTTGTTGAGAACAGAGGAAGGAGCAAAAGTAGAGATCCTAAGGGACGTGGCAAGTCAAAGCACAGGTCCAAGTCTAGAGATGGTAAGGACACCCGTACTTGTCACTACTGCAACAAACCTGGTCATATTCAGAAGTTTTGCTTCAAGATGAAAAGAGACAAGAATCAAGATCACCAAAAAAATGGTGACGACAAGAACACAGCAGCAACCACTACACATGTAGAAGAGCATGTCACTATGGTGTGTGCAGATGGTGATTGTCTACACATTGATGAGTGTGGTTCTGAGTGGGTTGTTGATTCAGGGGCTTTGTACCATTGTGTACCGAAGCGAGAGCATTTTATGAACTACCGAGCTGGAGACTTTGGTAGAGTGAACATGGGTAATTCGAGTTCTGCGAGGATTGTTGGCATGGGTGATATTCGTGTACAGACAGATGTTGGGTGCACATTGATCTTGAGAGATATACGACATATTCCAGATTTGCGTCTCAATTTATTGTCACCAAGTGTTCTTGATCGAGAGGGATATCGACATTCACTTGGAGGTGGCAAGTGGAAGTTGTCTAAGGGATCAATGGCAATGGCTCATGGCAAGCTATGTTGCACGCTGTACAAGACACACATGCTTGTTTGTTCAGGAGAGATACATGCTGTTATGGAGAACACTTCTCCGAACTTATGGCATCGGAGATTGGGGCATGTTAGTGAGAAAGGAATAAAGTTACTTGGTGGTAAGTCTTTTATTCCTGTAGATACTTTTATCTCTCTTGACCCGTGTGATCATTGTTTAGCAGGGAAACAACATCGAGTTTCATTTCCTAAGAGGTCTCGCAAGAAGAAAGTGAAGTTAGAGTTGGTACACTCTGACGTGTGTGGTCGAGTAGAGGTGTCTCTGGGTGGTAACAGATATTTTGTTACTTTTATTGATGATGCCACACGGAAAACTTGGGTTTATATGCTGAAAAATAAAAGCCAAGTATTCGAGATTTTTCAGAAATTTCACGCCATGGTAGAGAGGGAGACAGACAGAAAATTGGAGTGTCTACGCACTGACAATGGAGGTGAGTATACCTCGAATGAGTTCGAGGGTTATTGCTCGAGACATGGTATTCGACATGAGAGGACAGAGCCTGGTACCCCACAGCACAATGGCGTTTCTGAGAGAATGAACAGAACCATTGTTGAGAAGGTGAGATGCATGCTGAGAATGGCAAACCTTCCGAAGTCGTTTTGGGGTGAAGCGGTCAGAACTGCCGTCTACTTAATAAACAGAGCTTCGTCCGTTCCTTTGGGCTTTGATGTTCCCGATTGTGTTTGGTTTGGGAAGAATCCTTCTTATGCTCATTTGAGAGTGTTTGGGTGCAAAGCTTTTATGCACGTGCCAAAGGAACAACGATCTAAGCTTGATTCAAAGAGTACTCCTTGTGTATTTGTTGGTTACGGTGATGAAGAATTCGGTTACAGGTTGTATGATGCAGAAAAACAGAAAGTTGTTAGGAGCAAAGATGTAGTCTTTTATGAGCACGAGATGGCGGCAGGCCTCCTAGGTGCAGGTACGACTACTAGCAGTACAAGTTTGCATTTTGCTACTGATGTTTCTCCTGTTTCTGTTTCTGTTGATCAGCCTATTGTTGAAGAGCATGAGCATGAACATGTTCATGATGATGTTGAAGAAATGCAACCTGGTGGTGATGTGCAGCAAGATGCACATGAGACAGAACAGGTTTCTGAGCAGGGGGAGCAGTCCACTCCACAAGTGGACGATGCACCGGTTAGAAGGTCATCCAGACAGCATAAACCTTCTACCAAGTATCCGAGTTCATAATTTGTCCTTGTCACCGATGAGGGGGAGCCAGAGAGCTTCCAAGAAGCATTGTCTAGCCAAGACAAAGATGAGTGGCTAGAGGCTATGAAAGAGGAGATGGATTCTTTGAAAAAGAACGAGACTTATGATCTTGTGAAGCTTCCTAAGGGGAAGAAAGTGTTGAAAAACAAGTGGGTGTTCAAGTACAAGAAAGATGGCAACAAACTAGTGAAGCGAAAGGCTAGAATTGTGGTGAAAGGATGCAACCAGAAGAAGGGCATCGACTTTGATGAGATATTTTCGCCAGTGGTAAAGATGACATCCATTCGTATGGTGTTGAGTCTAGCTGCTAGTTTAGATTTGGAACTTGAACAACTTGATGTAAAAAACAGCATTTTTACATGGAGATTTGCACGAGGAAATTTACATGGAGCAACCTGATGGATTTGAAGTTAAAGGGAAAGAAAATCTGGTTTGTAAGTTGAAGAAGAGTCTTTATGGACTCAAACAGGCACCAAGGCAGTGGTATAAGAAATTTGATTCGTTTATGAGAAACAACAACTATAAACGAACTCATGCAGATTCTTGTGTGTATTTCAGAAAGTTCCCTGGAGGTAACTTCCTTATCCTGGGTTTGTATGTTGATGATATGCTCATTGTTGGACAAGATGCAGATATGATTCGCAAGCTCAAGGAGGACTTGTCTAAGTCCTTTGACATGAAAGATTTGGGTCCTGCAAGACAGATTCTAGGCATGGAAATTGTTCGTGACAGAAAAGGGGAAAAGTTGTGGCTGTCACAGGAAAAGTACATTGAAAAGGTACTTGACAGATTTAATATGAAGAATGCCAAGCCAGTTAGTACACCACTTGCAGGTCACTTCAAATTGAGCAAGCGAGCTTGTCCTACTACCGAGAATGAGAAGGCGGGTATGTCTTCTATTCCGTATTCCTCTGTTGTTGGTTCTTTGATGTATACGATGGTCTGCACAAGACCAGACATTGCACATGTTGTTGGTGTGGTTAGCAGGTACTTAGCTAATCCAGGAAAAGTTCACTGGGAGGCAGTGAAGTGAATCTTGAGATATTTGCGGGGCACCTCAAAATTAAGTTTATGTTTTGGAGGTGGTGAGCCTATACTTGAAGGCTTTACAGATGCAGACATGGCTGGTGATTTGGATAACAGAAAATCTACCTCTGGTTACTTGTTCAGATTTGCAGGGGGAGCCATTTCATGGCAATCCAAGTTACAGAAGTGCATAGCTTTATCTACAACAGAGGCAGAGTATGTGGCAGCCATGAAAGCAGGTAAAGAGATGCTTTGGTTAAAGCGTTTCCTTCATGAGTTGGGTTTGAAGCAAAGTGAGTACATTGTATTCTGTGATAGCCAGAGCGCTATGGATTTGAGCAAGAATACTATGTATCATGCTCGCACGAAGCATATTGATGTGAGATACCATTGGTTGCATGATGTGATTGAGGAGCAACTAATAAAGTTGAAGAAGGTCCACACTAGCAAGAATGGGGCCGACATGTTGACAAAGGTGGTTCCCGGAAGCAAGCTTGAGCTGTGTAGCAAGCTTGCGGGTATGGCGTCCAAGTAAGTGCTGAAATTTTATCTCTCCTTCGAAATGAGCTGGAGGGGAAGATTGTTGTGGGTCCAGCCCCATTTAAATACATAATTATTTTTATGTATTATTATTTCAGCAAAATAAAAAAAAAAAAAAAAGAAAAAAAAGGAGAAAAACAACAAAAGAAAAAAAATGAACTAGCTGCTGGAATTTCGGTTGGCTAGTTTTTTGGTTGATGGCCTTTTCTTTTTCATGGGCCTTATTCCTCTTGAGTGGCACGTAACTCTTTCTAGTGGGCATGACTTTTAGCTTCCAAGGGAAGCTTTACAAGAGGAGAAGAAAAAGAACAGGGAGAACGAGAGTGAGCCTGAGACAAGAGAAAGAGCTCAGTAGCTCACACAAAAAAAAAGAAAAAAAGAGAGAGCCAACACTTGCAACAGTCACACAAAGTGAGAGAGAGAGTGATCTACTCAGCTCAAGCTTTGATTTAAGGGGCAGACGACAATTTTGTTGAAGTATTCAGTTTTGGGTCGTTGTCCGAATGAGTTGGAAGGTGTGTTGGTGCTCAATTTGAGGTTATTCAACAAAGATAACTTTTAGGGTTTGGTCTCTAGTACTTTGGGAGTATTATTGATAATTGATATCAATTGTTTACTCAATTCTAGAGCTTGTGGTGTACCTTTGGTTGATTGTTGGTGGTGTTTCAAGTTAGGTCAAAACTTGAAACTTGAACTTGTTGTAAATTGCTATTTTGCTTATAGTGGATTTACTTGTCGGTTTGGCACGTGGTTTTTTCCACTCTCCACACTGGAGGGTTTTCCACATTAAAATCTGGTGTTCAATTTATTTTCTGTCATATATTTACTCTGGTTATTTTATAGTGATTGGGTTGTGTAAGTTTGGCCGATTGTCTTGTTGTTATCGATCTTGTGGATATTTGTCTTGGACCCCAACACAGATGTGAAGCTACTTTGATCAGTAATCATTTTTTCTTTAACTTTAAAGTGACCTAATGTGAACATCAATTCCATATGAAAGGAAAAGGTATCATCACTGTACTACATTATGCGTTGAATACCCTAATTTAGTAGTGATAATAGTCTCTCTTCTTTTCCATTTTAATTGGTTCGGCTCATTTTTTTGAAAAAGAACATACTCTTTGTTTGTTGCATCAATAAGGACTTAAAGAGTGAATGGCGTTTTGAAAGAGAAGTAGAATTAGTTATGCGATTGAATTTTAGGATAAAGGTCATGGATTCACACTAAGGCTCTGTTTGATTCACCTGGATACAACTGATATGAACTGAACTGAGCTGAATTGATTTTTTTAACTTGACCGTTAACCATTTAAAATCCGTCCAAACATAGTCAATATTGGACTCATTTGAAAATATGCTTTGATATATTTCCGATGACATCATGAAATTATTTCGTAATAAAAAGCTACAGTATATGAGTGATAAAGTTTGATAATCCTGTTTGCAAGATTTATCTTGTTGGTTTGCTTAGTACGTATGATTTACAGGCTATTACACTCAGAGTTGGTTGAGGTCTTGAGGGTTCTGCGTACCTAAAAAATAAAAATGAGTGAGTGGCTTAAACCCTATTTTAAAGTAGTTTGGATAGAAGTAAATCCAAATATTGTACTCCACATAAATAATACTAGTTTCATACTTCATTCCTACACCACATTTAAGAAAATCTCATGTATGAGATACATACGCGTTCCATTGTGGTTTCAAATGGGAAAACTAGTGGCCACGACCGAGTCACATCAAATCCCCCAAGATTCTCAACTAATAATACGCATATCCTCTTATTTTTAAGTTAAGACACACCATGTGCACCTTATTTTATCTTTTATGTTTACTATGGTATGATTTTATTTTTTGTTGGTGCAACTATAGTATGATATATTGATAATGAATAAGCAGCTCTACTAATTGTGCATGTACAGGAGCCGCAGCAAATTCATTCCCATAAAAATATAGATGTGTTAAATTTGAGCGTTTCACAAGTCGGGTCAATAACCTCTCATGGCACATCAATTTGGGGCGGAGAGAGTACATCGGTCATATACGTAGCCAGCCTGATAGAAGGGCCGGCCCATACATCCTTCCTGATAAAAGAGTAATTATAGGTGGAACCGTGGAAGTGACAATAGTGACATAACACTACAACAGTGATGAGTGTTCACTGTTAAGACTTCATTGTTGCCCTTGGATGCAACTTGTAAAATTATTGATCTAAAGGTCTTTTTTCTGTTTTTCCCATATTATAAAAAGGATTAAACAAACTATCCTCAAATGGATATTAGTCATTCATAATAAAAGCAGCAACCCATTGATGATGAGAGGTTTCACCTGTATCACAACATTGCTAAATGGGCAAATTCAAGTTTCAACAAGCATACAACTACGTTCAAAGATTACTAGAGGGCACCTAATCACATAAATTTGTTTGCATCAAGCAACATTGAGTACTACTACAGGATGCCGCTAACTACACAATCGCGCTTTGACAAAGCCAGCCCTCCAATTTGCTCATCTTGCTTCCTCAACTTGGATTTGCAACATTTCACCTGTGATCATTATTTTAAAGGTAACTTGAGATGGCAGACATTAAAAAGGCATGTCAGTTTTTATAGTCTAATGGTCGCACCTGGACAGACTCCTGCTCCTGCTTCGGTTCTTGATAGGGCTTTTGCTTTTGCTCAGGCTCCGACTCCTGCTCCTGCTTCGCCTGGGGCTGAGGCTGAGCTTCTTGGGGCTTCTGCTCACATGTTTCTTACGCTACAGATAGACAGAAAAGTAACATAACACAAACCATAACCAAAACCAATAAATCCCTGTAACCCCCAATAGAGAGCACTTCTTTGCTTCTAACCAGTTGAGTTCGTCAAATATCATTCATCACAGTAAATTACTGCAACAGGTCTGATCACACCAACTTCTTAAAGGTCAAAACATCGCCCAAATACATGCTATGCATTTAATTATGAGATATAGTTCATCATTCGAAGATATAAGACAACATAATCTCAATTAAACAAATATAGAGGTACACTTACAGACGGCACTGGTGATCTGGATCTTGATCGAGATCTGCAAAAGTTCCAGAAACAATGCAATTTAATATCCACATGCCCTCAACAACCTTTCAGACCTTGACCCAAAAGCCTTGATGCCTCTTGCCAGTGTTACCATATTCATACTCAAGGAACAAAAAGAAAACAAACATCTTTAGCAGGAGGGGAAGAAATAAATATAAAATCTACCATCTTTAAAACCCACCAAAAAATACACTACATGAAAATGTAAAACCTTTTAGAACGGTGCCATACTATAATTTAATGCATCCATAGACAAGAATAAGAGCACTCCTTCCAGATTGTACGACCAAATCCACAGAAATCCAGATAGCTCCAAAATCCCACTAGCAAACAGTTCCCAGTATTCCAAGCTTTAATATGCCAGTCCATGCTCTTCTGTGTCCCCAATCTAGCACCCATGGATGTGATGCTGAATGTATTAGAACAAACAGACCATCAAGGTATCGAAAGCTGCCACTCAAAGAAACAGCCGCATACCTCCACAACCAAAAGAGTAGCCATTTGAAACATATCCCATCCAGATCCTAATTTGCAATCCCCATATCGCCGCACATATCCAAATCTAAACAAACAAACATGCAACCTTCACACATGAAATTAAAAGGGAAAGTAAACAGAATCTCCACTACCTACTTCACACCACTAAGGATTATATAAATTGATTTGTACTCCCTCCGTTTCAAAATAAGTTTCATTTTAGAGTAGCTTTTTTACTTAACGGATTCTATAACATTTTATGCAATTACTTTTTCCTTATACCCTTATGTTATTTGAAACCAAAATTAACCACCCTAGTATCCTTCGTATCTTTTCCCAATAACACTTGTCTTTGCCACTATAAACTAAATGATAATTTATTTCCATGTCTAAGAATTAAACGAAACATATAGAATCAGACAGAGTTTCAATTAAATGAAAAACGATTACCAAAAAAAAACATTTAAATGAAAAACAGAACATTTTCCACAAAGTTCCCTCTCCAATTCCCCCCCCCCCCCCCACACACAAAAAGATAGACTTTCAGTTGTGATCTGCTTATAAAGTGGTTCACTTCCCCAAGAAACTCTCAGATAACAAAGGGTTGTACAACCCTTCAAAAAACCATGTACAACCCTTCAAAAAACCATATCCTAAAAGGCCAGAAAAAGATTCTCTCCCAACTCCCCACCCCCTCAATCAAACAAAAAACCAATAAGTAGTCTGAATGCACAGGTGTTTCTCTTCTATAGTCACTATGGTTCTTGTAAATTTTCAATTTACAAGTATGCATGTATGTCCACCCATTCATGATCGTCGCAACATAAAAATAAAAAAAGAACTAGGGCACAAACAAAAATGGCCAAGAGCATATACCGTCAAGACAGAATATCAAGACCAAAAATAAAAAGTGGGGATAATGAAAATTGAAAAAAATTAAATACTGGAACGATTATGGGAGAATCCTCATCAATACATGAGATGTAAAAGATAATCATCTACCTTGACATTGAACGTGACTTTGATCTAGATGGAGAACGTGAAGCAGATCGGGAACGAGACTTGGCGGGTGATCGACGTGAGGCCTTCACCTTCGGTGACTTGCTGCATTGTGTCCACATAAACCACTAAGCCCTGAACTTGCAAACCAAATAACTGAAGTTTACATTATTAGATGAAAATTATTATCAACAAAACCTTGGACTTCTGCTCCTGCTAACACTCCGACCACGGCTACGACTGCGGCTATGGCTACGGCTACGGCTGCGGCTGTAGCTCCTACCCCTTGAATTGGAAGGAGGACTATGGCTCCCCTTATATTCCTTCACCTGAAATCCAATAAGAAAAACTTGAGCAAAGTGTAAATATTTGAAGGAGGAAAACAAATAAATGATAATTGATAAATGATACCTACACATTAACTGCTAAAGCACACATGTAAAACAGGTGTATCCATAAACAACCAATATGTCAATCATTTAGCAAATTGAAGATAGAGTATTGAATCATACACGAACATATGCCCGAGAAAAAGCATTGCGGAACTCAGAGTCATCAAGCTTCCTGATCTGCAGTAGAGAAAGTTCCACCAAACTTATCACAACCCATCACTTGGCTGATAGTAATTCTGAGCACACTACAGGAAGCGGGGAGGGGCAACCGAAACACCAAAAAGAGAAAAAGAGAAGAAACAGAAGCATACAGCATTTTTCATGTCAT
Source organism: Tetragonia tetragonoides (assembly GCA_038025085.1). Taxonomy (NCBI): domain Eukaryota; kingdom Viridiplantae; phylum Streptophyta; class Magnoliopsida; order Caryophyllales; family Aizoaceae; genus Tetragonia; species Tetragonia tetragonoides. Next base: position 14,052,672 of record CM076142.1, on the reverse strand, counting down.
CATAATTGGTGTAATCCACAATGCCAGTAGTACCTGCAGACAAAATCATAAGCCATGTTGCTCAGCACAACAAGACAAGGAAAAATAGGAATCTAACTGTTAGCTAGTTTTTCCAAAAACAAGGGTAGCACTCCTATACCCAGTATACACAGAAGAGTTTACAAGGAAATCCACCTTATGTTGGAAAAAATCCTGATACACATGGGCCTAATAAACAAAACAATAGTTCATACATTCAGCTATCCACATTCACATTTGTCTCCTTCTCCCTCTGTCTTTTTTTCTAGGCCTGAGCCCCATTTCATATCTACAGGTAAGGCATGTATACTTCTTTTACTGTTCAACCACATTAACAAGTATTGGCTGCTAATATAACATAATAATGTACAGGGAAGGGAACCATTCCCAATCAGGGATGTTGGGAAGGGTATAGCATATGAGTTGGGATATTTAAGATTATATATGTCAAGTCAATGACAGCCAACTTTCAAAAATTTCCAAGTCATAACATCTCTCTCCATAAATTACATCTGCAAGCAACAAGACAATTTCCAAATACTATACACACTTAAGACATTGTAGTGATAACACTTGCTTTTTGAAGACTTCCCCATAACTCAACAGCCAGTACAGATTCTTCTTACTCCCAAATTTTAGTATTCCTACTCTGACTTTAGGAGTTACCAAACAATAAGTTTGAGAATAGCACAGAATAGGTTCCATTTATGTTTGAAAGACCAACAAAAAAACTACTATTTCCAAAAAAAAGTTACAATAAACTACAAATACAGAGTTCAGGAGAGGTGCTGTGACCCGTACTGTCAACAGCCATACAAAACACATCAGAACTTCAGAGATGACATATCTTACCACCACCATCACGGAAAACTTGGGAAAAGCAAACATCTCCCGCTTTACGCATGTGATCCTGGGTAAATAAACATATTGAAGTTCATGCATATTGACCAGTATTCATTAAAGAATCAAATAACCAAGACACAAATGTTCATGCATGAATGATCAACCAAAACACATTTATACCTTCAAATCTTGCCAGGAAGCAGAAGAAGGCAATCCGGAAACCAGCACTGCATCAGATACACAAGTAGTAAACAAAAGATTCAACAACCAGCCAGTTAAGAACATGGTAAACTAATATGCCAAACCAAAATGCTCACCACGATACTCAGTATGTTTAGAAACACCACCATCTCTACCACCACCACCACGTCCCCCACCATCACGGCGTCCCCCACCATAACTGCTATGGCGGTCAGATGAAGAGTTCCCACGGCCACCATGAGCAAGTTCAACCTTTTCAAACGGAAAAATCCAACAAAACATGTCATTTTGGGGTCACACATGTGAGAGGTCTCAGGGAGTAGCTAGTGCATAATGCCTATAATTGACTAACCCGCAGGCGATTCCCATCAAAGTCATAGCCATCACGACCGTCAATAGCATCTTGTGCATCACGAGCATCCTCAAACTGCAATAGATGATGCCCACATAAATTGATAAAACCAATATACTCACACGTGTTTAACACATTTAAATTTAACCATTATTTAGGAGGTAATACGTTACTCCACTTCTGTATTTCACCCCAAGTACTGATGTTTGATATGTTTGTTATTGATGAGCGGGCACTAAACTATCCACTTTAGTCCAACAACACAGAACTTTCATAATAGGGCTGAGTCCAAGTAGCACAACACAATAAACTATCCAGAAGAGGAAGAAAACCACACCTCAACAAATGCATAACCAGGAGGCCTTGGCGGTATCTTCAAGTCAATGTGAGCTATGGGCCCATACTGCATCAAAAAAAAATAAGAGCATAAGACTACTGTTTTCTAAATAATTATTAAAATGAAGGGATAAACACATAAGAAGATTGACTGCTCTTGACAAATTCACCACTAATTTGATATTCAACATCATGGTGGGGTGCGACCCTCAAGAAACAAAAGAAGCATTTCCGGAGAGACAGCAACTACGAACTCCGTCTCACATTCATGTCTCGGGTCAAATAGAAACACCCTCTCTGTGAGACTCTTACAGGGGTAAGGTTGCGTACAACCGACCCCCCTTACCCTGCCTAGGCGGGAGCCTCTTTGGAGGCATTGGGGTAAGTTGTAATGTTAATGATTCACCAAGTCAGAAGAGACCTTAAGGAGCCATATTGACAAAGAAATGCACATATTTTAGTTTTTCATCAAATGTATTGCTACCCTGTTTTGGGTACAAGAAACTGAGCTAAGGGGGAGGTTTGAAAAAGAAAAGTAACTGCACTCTAATTCTATGGCATACCTAAAAAAACACCATACATGGAATGTAATAGAGTCTATTATGTTGTCTTAACTACATGAACGAACGTGGATATTTGCATCGCATAAACCAATATCAACATCAGCTATTCAATGTGATCTTGCTCAATGCTAGCTGGTGACCAAAGAAACACCGCATGGTTGCTTAAAGTATCCACTACGTTGGACAGAGACCGTTTCCATGTTTCACTTTAGACACAATATCACATACAATTAATTATTCCTAAAAGCGCAAGAAAGCAAAAACAAAACCACTATGTTGAAATTCCAAGTTAGTTACAGGAGTGTGTGCATTACTTAGAAAACGACTCATTAATCTCAAGTGTCTCATCCCAATACAGGTTTTGACTCTTCAGGCAGTCCAATACTCTAAGTAACGTTACTTCTTGTATCAAACCCCGTTTACTCTCCCACGATTCTTCCGAAACAACCAATAGGATGCACAATTATGAAACATCTCGACCTCCCAAGACCCGCCACTGTCTCCATGTACTGGTTTCACTACCATTCCCAATAATTTACTAGCTAAAACCACAATGGTGGTAAAGAACTATATCCAACCATATCATATTAACGAAATGGCTATAAACATGTAGTGGAGCTATTCACTAATCAACTAAACATTCATCAGCTGTTATATTGGACCCAAAAGAAAAGGGTTTAACAAAAGCATGACAAACAAAATAAATTCAAGAAAACACAATAAATTAATCCCCAAAGAGAGAAAAAAAAAAGTTTATACCTTGTAGAATAAATCTTCAACTTCTCTCTCGCGAATATCACCTGGAAGGTTACCAACATAAAGAGTTCTTCTCGCACGGCTACCCATTTTTCCCTGAAATACATGTAATTCCACCAGCCATTACCTCAAATAACCAAAAAAAAAAAAAAAAAAAAAAAAAAAAACCTAATCTCTCTCTTACCACAAATTCTATATAAAAAACAACGCAAGATAATTGATGAAAGATTTCGAAATAGCGAATACACAACACATATAGATACCAATATAAACGATGAAGCTAAAAAAATTTCTCAGATAATTAAATTGGTTTCAGATCTAACAGAAATATCATTACGGGTTACATAATTAGGTCGAAAAAATTGAAATAATTCGAAAAGATTGTAAACCCTAAGTTTCGACTATTAGCATAATTTAACGAAGAGAGAGAAGGAGAGTTACGTACGATGAATGGAGAGCGTGATTAAGGAGAAGGGGATGACAGCGGCGGCGGAACTGAGAGAAACGACTTCTTGTTGAGTGAGGAAGGAAGGGATATATGAGTTTTTCAGGATTGAGGGAAAATATCTTCTTTACTACCCCTTTTTTCTTTTTCCTTTTTTTTATTTTTTATTTTTCTTTTTTTTATTTAAGGGTAATGCTGTCATATAGACCTCGTAAATGGGTAGGATACTAGGATCCCATTGTGTTCGGGTCATCAGTTTGTCCGGTCACTATTGGGTAGGATCAATATCAGGTCAGCTCTTTAACAGGACGACTACAGATTAAATTTTTGGGTCAAACAGCTCTTGTCTCACAAACTTTGGGTATCTAATCGGGTAGTTTTATGTTCAGGTCATTAACAGGTCGATCCTCTTTGAGTCGGGTTCTGATCGGGTCTTTAGCAGATCACGTTTGGATCAATTTTCACGTCGTATCAGATTTTGCCAGTTTTAGTAATGCATCAATCATTTCTCTTTGTTTTTTTCCGGAATGTGTATTAGCACAACATTTTTTTATTTTTTTTGAAAAGGCAAGACAACCCATAACCTCTTTTGAAGGTACCTAAGATACCTTCACTAATGTGGACTTTGATGAGACAGATACAACTGAGAACAAAAGGAGGCTAAAAATGATACAAATTAGACAAAACTAAACTTGAATCATCATCTTCCCACCTATATCTTGTTCAACAGCTCCAAAGACCAAGATACCAAGAAGCAAAGAGGATCAGAGCCCTCAATCACCAACAACATACTTTTTTTTTTTTTTTTTTTTTTGGCTTTGGAATTTTCATATCTAGATCAAAACAACCCCAATTCTAGAGTGAGATCCACATGCTTCATACATAACCCGAATTCGACCTAGTCCGAAACCCAGGAAACGATGACGGAAGATGAACGGACTTCGAACAACCATGACTTTGAAGATCGCCGGAGACCAAGAAGAAGAGATCTAGAAAAGCTTCATAGACAACCGAAGTTGAACACTTCAAACACCCAGATCGGGGTTCCAAAACCCGAACTAAGCTTAGAAAGAATTTCTTGGATAATTAAGACTTGAATGGGCTGAGAAACAGTCGATTAAGGCTGGAAGGTGAAGAAGGAAGAAGCTAAACACCAATTTCTTGTGGTTTTGGGGCTGACAGCTGGGGGCTAGGGTTTTTTCTTTTTTTGCTTTCTCATTCTCTCTCTAGAGAGAGAGTTGACTCTCTCTTCACTGATATCTTTTACATTTCAGTATTAGCACAACATTTTTCATGTTTATAGAAGATGAAGCCTTCCTAAGTTATGACGGAGTACTTTCTATAATTGTCCAATTTGCTGCAGATATCTCTATCTACACACATTTAAACCCCTCTCCAATTTTGAGTAATAGTCAATTTACAACTAAAACAAGGTACTCAATGCGGCAAGCGAGGTAGTTGGCTCTGTCAATGAATATATCTAAAAGTTCTATAGTTATAAAACAAAATTTGGTGACTCTGTCAACAATCTAAACAATATGCATTTGGATTCATCATTATTGCCCTCAATGCTACCAAAATTTGAAGACTATATATCAACCATTTTTTTTTGTAAGTGTATCGTTGCTTCTCAATTTAACAATTGGATATCTAGAGTACTGCGAAGCAATGATACACAGTACTACTAGATCTCCACTCCCAATCCGCATAGAGGATCTTATGAGTACCTATTACAGCTAAGCATTTAGAAAATGCACAACTCTGTGGTATTTGAGGGTTAAACATTCCACTTCAACAATGCTTATATTTGTAGCTCTTCGCTTTGAGAAAGATTGGAAGATTCGCCAATAACTTGATAAAGATTTCATACACACGTGTTAAACTAAAAAAGAAAAAATACACACTTTATCTGTTAAACGTGCAAAGGGGCTCATGAAATTAAACTTTGATAGTAAAACTCGGCATCCATCTATTTCGTTGTTCAAGATTCTCGAGGTGGCTAGAGATAGGTTTGGCTTCAGTTTTTGTCAAAAAAGCAACTCGTATGGTCAATGAAAATCAGGCAACTATTTGGAGGTTACAAAGATATTCAAATGGAAGGAAATAACGTAGCAGTAATTAATGTCGTACTACATCGCTGAGAGATACCTTGGTAAATCCAACAACTAGTTAACGAACATATATTATCGCAAAGGAAATGCAACAGTTGATTGATTTCAGAGAGTGGATCAATTATCAAATATCTAATATTTATTGTATATCTATAGATCTAGCTTATATTGTCTATCATAATCAAGTTGAAATACCCCTCGAGATGAGTGTTAGCTAAGTTTAACACTTGATGAATGAAAAAAAATGGTGAATTGAATCATCCCACGTTCCACTTATGCGTCAACACTAGAACCAGATTATAAGATTATCTAAAACAACTTCAAACTATCAATAAGGCACGTGCAATGTACAGGTTGGTAGATAATTCATTATGTTACACTGACAAATTTATTTTTAAAAAAAGTTATATCATAAATGTTTGATTTTGTGCAGGACTGTTCTACGCATTACGACGATCAAAAGTAACACTTTTTGTTCGGCGATCTAAAGTGCTTAGAATAAGTATCACCTTTCTAAAGCAAAATCTTTGCCACCAAGGATGTCTTGGCCTAGTACATTAGGTCACAAGTTTGAATCATCCATCTCCCATATATATGTATATTGTATTGGTCTTGAGTCTCATCTGAACGAAAAAAAGAAGTAACACCTTTGCCAAAAAGTAACACTTGTCGCACAATATGACCAATGAATGTGAGTTTTTTTTCCCTATCATAAATGTATACCATGATACCTTCTAATATTCATTAAATATCAATACAATCTCCATATAGATACTTAACCACTTATTTCAGTTAAAAAATAACATTCATATTTTTAGAGTGATTGACCTAACTTAATGGGAGTTTAAAATTCTCCCTCGATTTTTCTCTTCACATGGCACCACCCTTTGTGACATTCGCTCCCTATTTTTAGCCTCCACCTCCTTTGAGGCCAATAAGCACAAGATTCAAGTGAAAGTGGGATAAAAAGTTGAAAATTACAAAACACAATTTGGCTAAACGTACACTAAAATAAATTATTGATCATTTTTATTTCATTGAAAAGATTTTAATGCATACTTTAAACATTGAATATGTTTAGGCCTGTGAAGAAATGATACCGCTTCGCTTGTTGGGTTCGTGTAGGAGCTGAGAGGTGAGTGTTCCATCTGACGCTCAAGAACCATGAAAGGCGGTGTGACAAGCAAATATCCCCACTCCCAAATCCGAAGTTTCATTTGACATCTCTGTGTTGGGGCCCTTCCTAAGCGTTAAAGTGAAGCGTATGGTTAAGGGAACACATGAGGGTTGCCACAGGTGCGGTTTACAAGTTGAGAAGGAAAATGTTATGTTGTGCTTATGCCCGGAGATTGTGGGTCTTTAAAAGACGATGGGCGTGAACGAGATTGTTAAGTAGACGAGCCATGTTGTCAAAACTGTTGACTTGGTGGAAAGATGGAGAAAGACATTGAGTAGGGGCGTACCTAAGAAGTTTGTGGTTTTGACATCGGCGGCGTAGAATACATGTAACGCAACTGTTAATAGTGCGAGTGCAATGGACTTCGAAAAATGATTATTAATGAGGCTTCAGAATTGCTTATTTCGTACAAGGAGGCACAATGACGTGAGACGATCTGTATGTGGGAGTTCTATTAAATCTATCATCGCAGTTACCTTCTACAAGTTATGTTAAGCTAAATTCAGATGCATGAGCTTGCATGACGAATGCCTTAGTGTTACGAGCGGTTGTGAGACATGTAATAAATGGATGGTAAACCATTTTGGCGGAAGCTTAGGCCATCAAGTTTGCTCTCCCAATAGCTTTGCAATGTCAAGTATTGTCCTTAATTGTTGAAGGTCACCGCTTGCAAGTTGCAAAGCACTCATGTATATGCTTAGGAAGAAAGAACAACCTATTAGAAGTTTAGGCCAGATTTAAGATAAAATTTATGCATTATCCTTATATTTTACCAACATTGCTTGGAGTCATGTAAAGTAGGGATGAACAAGGTTGCACATGAGTTTGTACACTTGAAGTCCATCTCATTTTCTTCTAGAGTCTGGATTGAGGAGTGTCCGGAGGCAGTGATGAATAGTGTAACATCAGACCTTTGTAATGCTTTCCTACTCAATTGAAGTCCCCTATTTTCTCCAAAAAATAAAAAAATATGTTCTGGAGAGTTTTAAATGCTTAAATATCAAGTTGAAAAAATCAAATAGGTTAAATTTTGTTTAATACAAGTATAAATAAGTTCAGTTCATTCTAATGTTTTGAGGTTTATCAATTTGATGCAACTAGCAATTAAGATAACGAAATTGTTGTTGTATCTGGTTTATTAGTCGATTCCTATTTGTTGATTGCTATTTTTTTTTGAAACTGATTGCTACCGTTGATGTGTTATTTGTGTAATGATGATGAAGTTAGTGATTGTCCTAGTGATAAAGGCACAAAGTTTATACTTGCAAACATTGTCGTGACTTGGTTCATTAGCAGGATTGTAGAAGACACCAACGAAAAATGAATCGACATCAACTTCATTGAGTTTTTTTTATTGGTTCTTTTTGTTATGATGTTTGTTGTTAGTGATTAGTGTTCTCTATGAACTCTTAGCCATTTATGATTCCCCTACTTAATTCTGTTTATTTTTGTTTATTTCAGCAAACTTAAACAAACTTCAGCAAACTTCAACAAAGTTAAATAAAGTTAAACAAATTAACAAGGTTAAACAAACCACTATACAAACTAGTTATAAAAAACACTTGAATCAACAAAATTCAAGAAAAATAAACAAAGTTAAATAAAGTTCAATAAAGTTCACTAATAAATATAAACGTTTTTTAGTTGGGGAGAACCGACCCTAACTTCCTTACCTTTTCAAAAACAATATACTTATATTGAGAGTATAAAGTAGACCTCATTGACTCCACAAGACCGCAAAGAGTTTAACAAAGACTAACCGGCCAACCCCACGAATCTCTCTGCCTCTCTTCACAAGTCTATCAATGGTACGGTCAACAAAGTGGGCCCTATTGTAAGACCCCCCTCATTCCCTCTTTCCCCACTTATCTTATACACAACGACGCCAGTGCACCAAACTCAGTTAACCCCCACCGTAAGATCAATCCACGTAACCAAATCAAACCCCAATCATCTCACTTATCCAATCAAAATCCACCATTATGGACTTATGGTGCACCCTCAAACACCTAACCACACTAGATCAGCCACGTTTCGAAACTGAAACGTTTTTTGTCTTTTTCCTTTTTGTTTTTTAAGAAAGGACTTATAGGCGCGGGAGAGAGAAAGGCGAAAAGAAAAGCAGCCGGTGAACTCTGAACACTCCTCTTTCTCTCTCCTACTTTTCTACTTTCTCTCTATAGTTTCTCTCTCTAAAAGTGCTCGGTAACAATGGCGCCGCCATTATCGCCGACGTCATCGACATGCTCGTCGTCGCCTTCTCCGTTTTCGTCTTCGAAGTTCGCGTCTTTGCCGATTATGGCGATGAAAGAGAAAATTGTGGAGAAGATTATGGAGAATCGTGTCACTCTCATCGTCGGTGAAACTGGTTGCGGTATAAATGAAACCTAAAACTCTACTCTTTTTCTCTCTCTTATCTTCCGTCACTATGCGTTGTTGAATTGAATGTTGATACTGTTTGTAACGTTTTTCGGAGTTCGATCGTTGTAAATGTTTGTTTGTTTTTTCTTTTTTTGGAATTTTGTTGTGTGGTTTTTGGAAATTGAAGTTGAAATGTGCAATTCTTTAGTTATCTAAACTAAATTCTTTTGTTCTATGCCGTTACTATACATAGTTGAATGTGTGTTTGCAAGGTTTTTCGGGATTTTGAACGTTGTATAAATATGTATGCTTGTTTTGATTATGGTTGTGTGAGTGATGGAAATTGAAGAAAAAATGTGGAATTTTGTAGTACAGGGGGTAGTTTTGAAGTGGAAGAGGTCTGGTTTAGGGGTTATGAAAGTGAAATTGAACAGAGGTGAGTGGTGACTGTGGATTGTTGTTTACGGGTTTGGTGTTTATCTCGTTTCAAAATTGTTTATGATGATATGGGAACTTTGAGGGATCAAGGGATTACTCCTTTCATAATTGGTAAAATTACTATTTATGTAATGTCTAGACGTAGAAAGTTAAAGCTGTTAAGGGGGTGAAGATAGTTTTTTTCTTATTTTTTCGCAGTTTGGTGGGGGTTATGGTGGTGGTGGTTGCTCTCAGAAGTTTGTAATGTGAGTAGAAAGCACAATGCATGTTTGGAAAGAGAAGGAAGAGGGTCGTGCAAATGCAAATACTCCCCTAGTTTGCCAGAGGATTGTGCGCGTACAAGGAAATAGGTTTACAGCTCATGAGGATTCGGATAATACAACAACGGGAATGGTTTTATTGGAGTTATTTAGTAAGGGAATTCCTTACATGATATACCTAAGTGACCGAGGCAATGGAACCTCATGAGCCACTGCTATTTAATTTTCTTCACTCATTTTAATTATTGATCAAGGCGGTCATTCCCACATTTCTTTATCATATTGAAATCACTGGAATGGGATCATTTAGTAACTAGATGCTACTCATTTCCGCTTTTTATTTAAGTAAGGCCCTCTAATTTAAGTATGATCATTCATAACCATTCCTTTAATGCAGTACCTTATGCCAACCAAGCTGCTAGAGCATAAGTATTATTAGGGTGTGTTCATCAATTTCAAGTTCAGGAATAAGTTCAGTTTAGTTGCATTTAGTATTATTTTGCAACATAATTTTTCTCTCCATATTACTCTTTAGTTCAGTTGCATACACTTGAGTTCGGTCTCTTTTTATTGGAAATAACTTAGGGGGGTTGTCGATTGTTGACCGCCTCATCTGTGTAGAAGCTTTCTTGTATGTCTTTGTATTGAGTTGGTATATACATGTTTATTCACTGTCATGTTTATGTTTATTTGATTGTCCAAGGGAAAAGCTCACAAGTTCCAATGTTTCTTCGGGAAGCGAACATGACCCCCATTATGTGTACACAGCCTCGAAGATTTGCTGTTGTGGCTGTTGCTAAAATGGTTGCTAAAGCCCTTCCATGTGAAGTGGGAGAAGAAGTTGGATACCACATTGGTCATTCTAAGGTCCTGTCATCTAGGTAATTTGAAATACTGTTACTTGTTTTTTGATAAGTAATATATTTCCTTATTGGATATGATAAATATAAAATTAATAAAGAATATATTATTAATGATATTAGTTTTATTATTACTGATATTATTCAGATACCCTATTACATTTATTATATATATTTTAGAGGAACTCTCTGCTATTTCAATAGTTCCAAGTTTTCAACTTCATAATTAGGTCTGTAACTAAGGGGCCGTTTGGTTGGGGATAATGATTAAGGGGTAATGGAATGAATATTTAGGCTAAAATAGTAAGGTGAAGTGGTGATGAGGGTAATGATTAGGGGGGTAATGGAGAAAATGAAGGAAAATGGAGGAATATCATTACCCTAGGGGAAGGTGGGTTTCAATTATCCCTCAAATGGGGGTTATCATTACCCCATTCTCATAAAATCTAACCCCCATTACGTCACATATCTCTCATTTTAGCCTATAAATTCATTCCATTACCCCCTTAATCATTACCCCCAACCAAGCGGCCCCTAAGTGTATTGATTGTGAGAAATACTCTCTCACATGAATGTGAACTGTTGGCAGAAACTTGACTTATGTAAGTATTTGTTTCTTTTAAGGGATTTCGTCTAGTTACAGTTTCTTCTTCCATATGTATGTGCATAAAAACTTAATTGTCTTTGTTGGATTCCTAAGGAGATTGCATCTCTTCTTCAGATTACTTCTACTTATATTTAGCTCCTCCTCCAGCTACGGGCTTATAAATAAGTTGGCTTCCACACAGACTAATTATTGCTTTATTGCAGTTCAAAGATTATCTTTAAAACTGCTGGGGTTCTGCTGGAGGAAATGCGAGAGAAGGGGAGAAATGCGCTCAACTACAAGGCTATCATTCTGGATGAAGTGCACGAGAGATCTGTGGAATCTGATCTTGTTCTTGTCTGCATAAAGCAGTTTCTTCTGAAAAACAAAGATATAAGGTGTTTCTTGTGTTTGCTTGCTTATAGTTGCACATTGTATATCCTCATCTTATGACTTCTTCACTTCTTCTTGCATCAACCGCTCCAAGTTAAGGACTAGTATTAAGCTTTTGTTATGAACATTTGTTGGAATGGGTTGTAGTTTGTACTTGATCTCCCACTTTGGAGATGGAAACTTTTAACTATTGTGTTTGTGGTCTCTAATTGCAATTATTTAGATTACTGGTGAAATTGCTAACTAAATGTATGAGTATGACCTATTTTTGAGATAAACTAGGAAAATAGTTATGTCTTCATCCCATAAAACAGTTGGCAGCTTTACTTGGAAATGTGACACGAAAGTAAGTAGAAGTAACAATTAAAAGAAATCTGTAATTAATAGAATGCTGGTTTTGATTGTTTTTCTTGGATGCAGTGTATTACTGGATAATCTATGCTTTATTGTGTTTCCAGTGCTTATTTTGTTGTACTTAGTGGTCTAATGGAATCTTGATTTTGCAGGCTGGTATTGATGTCCGCAACTGCTGACATTTCAAGATACAGGGATTACTTTAAAGATCTTGAAAGGGGTGAGAGAGTGGAAGTCCTTGCTATTCCCAGCTCTAGTCAGCATTCCAATTTTCAGCGAAAAGTCCTGTATCTTGAACAGGTAGGCCATTCCATAACATTACTGCTGATTTGGTGAAGTTTATCCTGCTTACTTATGAGGTAGACCTACTGGTGCAGCTTCTTTGTATCTTTGACAACTCTCTCTCTTTTTCTGTATTCTAAAATTCAAACATGCTTTTCTTAAGTGTGCTTTAACAGTATTTTTTAAAGTTTTTACATGTTGCTTGAACTTCATATGTGTGCCTTATTTCCTATCATGCTCCTGCTGCAGAGGATTTCAGAAAGTAATTGACAATGATTGTGATTTGACTTCCATGCTTTGGTGTTTATGCATTTTCCGTCTTTTTAATGTTAATGCATGTGGCCGGTGGTTTGAATTGGTATGTTTTTGTAAACGTTAAACCATCCATGATCCGTCAGAGGTTGTATGTTATGTTTTTATTGTCAATGTCAAATATGTGGGCTGCTTATTTGGTATTATACTGTCATTTTGCAAAAAGCCTTAGCTAATCAACTACACAAAAGCTTCTACCCAGCCAACCTATATTCATCTATGTGGTTCCTCTCTCTGCCAGTCCACCTGAACTTCACTCATTCTGCCTCTCCTTCTGAACCCTCGCCTTTTCTTTAATTATGATGTGCAGATGCAATAATGGTAAGAAGCTCAATAATTTGACAGTACTTTTGGTTTCTGTGAAGTTTTTTTTTCCTTCTTGTTCTTTCTCTTTATTTTCTTAGTGTCAATAGGACATATGTGAAGTTTGGATACTTCTATGCTGAAGTACTGCATTTTTAATTGGTGACATTAAAACTTATTCAATGCTGTGAGCAGGTAGCAGAAGGCACCCAATTGAAAGTATGTTGCTAAGTTAAATGATTAAAAAGGGTCACTCTTAAATCATTACGTTAATTAGCTATTTTCAACCTCTCTTAAAGAACATAAATAAATAAGAAAATAACCCTGAGGAGGTAGCTCAGCTGGTAAGACCTCTGAAATCTCAGAGGTTCCGGAATCGAGTTCCCTTAGGGCCACTAGAGGTTTTTCCAGGAACTATGGGATTGGTCAAGAAAAGCTTGGATACCCATGCTATAAAGAAAGAAATAAATAAGAAAGTATATTGTTATGGTTATATATCTTGATCGCATCAAGATGCATTTCAACTCAAATGATAATAAATTAATTCTCTTACAAACATTCATCAAGTACATTTATCATCTTGTCTAACGGCTATACGTTGATCAAACTCCAATTAGAGCTATCACTATCTTAACAGCTGCTGGCACCAAATAATAAGGCTACTTGCAGGTGTTGCTATGACTCCGATGAAAACAAGAAAAGAAAAAGAAAAGGTGCTGCTATGCAATAGTTGTGGGTTCGATATTTTTTTTGTTGTAGAACACTGCCATGATCAAATGAAGTGTTCGGAGTGTCTTCTAACGCTAGTGCTGTAAGAGGACGGTCTACTTTGTGCCTGAAGCCTTCTCATTGTTTTTTCTTTAATTTTTTTATTTTTGGGGTGGGATTGTGAAGGGTGTATCCTCAGACGCTCTACTGCTCTAGTCACTGGAGTACCTTTTCGGACATTGGCTTGAAGAGAATGAAATCAAGTTGTTAGCTTTTAAATCATAGCCTACGCTTGGTGATTTACAGGTGGACTGGTGGAGAGCTATGACGCTTTAAGATTAGTGGCTGGTGGAGGAAATTCGCTAGATATTTGCCTTCTAATTTCTCTAGACTTTGGTTGAGAAGCTGTTTGAGGTGGAAGGGTTGCCACTTTTTTCAAATGCTATCTTTTCTGGTGGGGTTACTGACAGAAAAGGTTGGCCTTGGACAGAGTTTATCGAAGCGGTTTTGTCGGGTAGAACGATATATTGGTGTTGTTGCTTATCTGTAGAGGGATAATCACTTGTCTTTTGTATTAGGAGGCTTGAAGCCACTCACTGTTAAACATAACGTGTTAGCCATTGTGGAGCCTCACAAGAAGTCCAGACTTCTCTGCCATTTGGTCATCTACTTGTCTTTTCATTTTTAGATTTCTATATTGAACTTATCAAATTATCACAAATGTTTATTAGTTGTGAGGGTCATGGAACGGTTTAGCTTTCTGGAGAAGTGGTGTAGAAGCAAAGCTGGGAAGGAAGCTTACTGCATGGAAAATGATGGTGGAAGAACAACCAAGCTCAGTAAGGACCCTGTCAAAGTGGGAAGAATGATGGGGGCAACATATGTTAATAATAAGTGACAAAGACAGAAGAAACGGGAGAAGAGAGGGAAAACTAGGGTCAGTCTTGAATGCAGGTCTATCAGGCATAGTGTGGTTCATATCATCGGGATAGGTGGGGAAGGGCACAGAGAAGATAGAAAGTTAAGACTTGAGAATGTCAGTTAAGGGATATGGTAATTTGGGATGAGAAGCCGACACCCAGGGGCGGAACAAGTTGGGGGGAGCAGGTGCCTCCCCCCCCCCCCCCCCCAAAAAAAAAGATTCCAGAAACCTTATTGTTTGAGCAATAGCTATCACATCTTACATTCAGCTTATTTGGACGGACACACGTTCTTTTTGGCATGAAGAGCAAGAGACTTGGCAGGGGGTTCAAACTTGAAATATACTTCCAAGAATTAAACTCAACTAATGAAACACAACAATTAAAACTCCTGATAGAATAGTCGTTTTTATATTATTTCCAGATGCATGTTGCAACCGATAGATTAGTCAGATCTAGCGCTGTCTAGATCTCTCTCTCTCTCTCTCTTCCCGGGCCCTATTGTTATATAGTATTGATTAGCAAACTTATCATCTGCATTTACTTGATCAGGAAAATGAAAATGAAATAAAAATGAAAATGGGATATATATGTAACACAACTGCAGTTTCTCCAGTTGACATTTTTTCTTGCTCTCATGTTTGCTAACAGGTCACTGAGCTTCTTGGGGAGAGTTCACGATGTTTAGACTCATTGTCTGTTAAGTACTGTTGTGGCAAATCCCCATCCATGGCGAAGGCTGATATCAAGCATGATGTGCACAAGCTTATTCACGAGCTTATCTTGCACATACACAATAATGAGCCGGACATTGAAAAAAGCATTTTGATTTTTCTTCCAACATACTATTCACTTGAGCAGCAGTGGTTCCTCCTGAAACCTTTCAGTTCATTATTCAAGGTCCACATTTTGCACAGCAGTGTGGACACAGAGCAAGCTCTAATGGCTATGAAGATATGCAAGTCCCATCGTAAGGTGCATTTGGATCTGCTCCTTTTGTTGCAATAATCTTCTTGATTTACTACTTTGATGTGTTTTAAACCATAAGGTGATTTTTTTTGCTTGTCAAACCATAAGGTGATTTAAGTGGTGCATGTTGCGCACGAGTACTGAGTAAATAGTCAAATAGAAAAGAGTCTCCATGGTGAAGGGTTTTTCTTTATACATTTTACTCTATCTTGTTCTAGGTAATTGTCAAATATGACCTTTCTTTAAATTGCTTTTCAGTTACCTCGGCTTCTGAATTTATATGGCATATTGCATAATCCTTTTCCAATATGCCCCTGATATGAGGTTACTCAAATCATGTTAGTGCTCAACCCAACCCCAGAGAAGGGGAAAGAAAAGCAACTCTACTAATGTAAAAAGAAGAGAAGCTTCTAAGTCCTGAAATTTTGTTTTATGGGGTTAATTTATTGCAACTTGATTCATGGGCAATTTTAGTCTATATTGCCTATATAATGTATTAGGCAATTGAAACAATGTTTAAGTTATTGTTTAATTTCTTTCTGGAAATTCGGGGTGCCTTTATGTTGAAGACATTTCTGCTAGGTAGACATATATTTTCTGGATACTCACACTCAGTGAATACGTGTGTGTTTTGACAATGTCTCTATGATGGCCTTTTGTAACTTCTGTCTACTTTTCCGTTTTAATTTCTTAGATGAGTTTATTACTTTCCCATTTTTTATTTTTTATTTTTTAGATCTGTTGTGTGGTTATTTATTTAAAGATATGTGATTGTTATGCTTTGTGTCTTTTGTGATGGTTTCTCCCTTACAAACTGGTAAGTGGCAACCAGACAACCGATTTTCGGGGGCTTAAGAGAATGTTTGATGACAGGATAAGAAACTTGTAGTGTAATTTTCAGTACTCACAGAGCCATTTTCGGGGTGCTCTACTTATACCTTCCAGTCGAGGTGTATCTGAAGTTTAAAAAGCATTGGAATCTGATATTTTGTTCTCTTTCATTCGTGTAAGATACCTTTTTGTTCTTGAAAGAACAGTATGTCAAGAACTTATCTTGGACAGGAAAATAAGTGTCACAAGGAACTTGTTGATTTTTTTTCCCTCGTTTGTCATTCTTGGTCTGCGTGGTTTCTGATTTTGGCGTTGTTGTTACTGCAATGTGGAGATGATTTATGCAGGTGATATTAGCCACCAATATTGCAGAATCATCAGTGACAATTCCTGAAGTTGCACATGTTATTGATTCTTGCCGTTCTTTACAAGTTTATTGGGATGGAAATCGGAGAAGGGATACTGCTGAGCTTGGTTGGGTTTCTATATCTCAGGTGTGGCCAGAGTATGTATTTTGATTTAAACTTGAGTTCCAATAATTAAGCATCTAACTTCAAACTGAAGCAATAATCATGCTGTAGGCTGACCAGCGTAAAGGAAGAACTGGTCGAACATGTGATGGCCAGATCTATAGGTTGGTTACAGGTTCATTTTTCTCTAAGCTGCCAGATTACGAATCTCCTGCAATTCTGAAGTTATCTCTGAGACTACAAGTGCTTCTTATATGCTGTGCTGAGTCAAAATCAATTAGTGACCCTAAAGGTATGCAGTCTAGGTTATTTTATTTCTTTGCTTTTCGTTTCATCTGCTATCTGTTGATTTGTTGAACAAGGGTCTTCTTCCTGTCACAATGGGAATGTTGTCCAACAGGTGTTTTTATGCACCATCTGCCATATTAAACTTTGTAAGATAATTTGTGCCGTCTATTTGCTGAACTTGTTCAATTGTTATTTGTGTCCTAAAAGCTATCCTAGCAAAGTGCAACTCTTCGTCATTTGAGCTTCTGGAACTTAAAAGTTCGGAGTGTAATACGTGGCTATCTTCTCAGTCATGGTGCCCTATGATAAATGCATGGTTTGCTTACTGCCCAAGTGGAGTTCTAATATTTTGTTTTTGGTGTCAGTTTTGTCACAAAAGGCTTTGGACCCACCAGATCCTGAGGTTATAGAGGAGGCACTGAACTTACTTGTGCATATCAAGGCCCTTAAGAAAGCACATCCAAGGGGTCGATATGAGCCTACATTTTATGGACGATTACTTTCCAGTTTTTCTTTGTCATTTGATGCTTCAGTGCTAATTCTCAAATTTGGAGCTGTTGGAATGCTACGCGAGGGCATTTTACTCGGAATAGTTATGGATATACAACCACAGCCCATTGTTCGCCCCTTCGGCCAGGATTACTTGGTATTTCTAATTAAGCATATATAGCCCCCCATGGTAACTTGTATTGACAGGTTGCTACATGCGTAATTTTGTATTAATATTGACTGTTACTTGCAGTTTACAGAATATACAGACTCCTACTATGCTGTGGAGGGGGAGAACCCTCCTCTGACCGGTAGGAAGGAGGTGGTTTTTTTGGCAAATCTTTGCGCTTACCAATTTTGGCAACGTGTATATAAGGTAATGAGTGATGTTCCTCCTGCAGAGCACTAGAAGGAAAAAAAGATTAGATAAATTGATAAAATGTGGAGCCCTGAGATAATGTGTACTTGTTAATTGCTTGAAGGATAAGCTTCGCCTTCAGCATTTAAAGCAGCTTTTAAACGTTGATGAGATGAACGCTCCACGGGAATTGCTGTCCAAAATTGAAGAAGAGTGGTGCTCCTTTCATAATCTATTGCAGTCCTCAATGCATCAAATCTCTGAAATATGTACGTTTCTATGAACTTTAACAACTCGTAGAACTTCTCATTAGGGGTTTGTTTGATTTGAGGAACTTTTTTATGCAGATGATGACATCTTATGCTCATTGCACCGCTATCGGCCTAAATTTCTCGCCATGTCTTCTGGTTTACCATCCTACTACGATCCCTATGAATTTAGACATACATGCTTTCTAGAATGTCAGCCAAGTAATGATGTTGTTGAGAATGATGAGCACAATGAAACCAAAAAGTGCCTTGCAATGCCGTTGGTTGCCTCTCATGACTTTCAGATTCAAAGAGTGGCAGAGAAGTTTGCAAATGTTATTAAAGAGGTAAA
Organism: Tetragonia tetragonoides; assembly: GCA_038025085.1. Classification (NCBI taxonomy): domain Eukaryota; kingdom Viridiplantae; phylum Streptophyta; class Magnoliopsida; order Caryophyllales; family Aizoaceae; genus Tetragonia; species Tetragonia tetragonoides. The sequence continues at coordinate 14,034,088 of CM076142.1, read as the reverse complement.
GTCCATTGCGCCTTTTCTCTTGTTTGACATTTATGATGTACTTTGTTAACTATTTTATGGTTTCCAGATCAGAGTTGAGCACACAAAAGTATCAACCGGTGATCATCATCAATATGCAGATGAGGGTCCAAATACGGATGGGGAAGTGTCATTGTGTAGGTTTTTTGGCAAAGGGCTTTGTAATAGGGGCAATGATTGCCTATTTTCTCATTCATTGCAATCCAAGCCACCTGTATGCAAATACTTTTCCTCTTTTCAGGTATGGATCTCTCTCTCTCTCACTCCCTCCGTTCCTTAGTCTGAATGTTTGTCTGATGTGTTTCGGAAGTAGCGAGCCTTCAGCGCATTTGTTCTTACAGTGTGACTTGGCTCAGTCATTATGGCGGGGCGTAAACTGCTTGATGTTATGGGTGAGGAGGTGATTTGGGTCTGTTCGGCTACTATTGAGAAACATTTGTTCACTAGGCATTTAGGTATATGGAGGGGGAAGGAGAATAGGTTGCTTTGGTTGTGTGCTGTTATGGCAATCTTTTGGTGCCTATGGTTGGAGCGTAGTTCTCGCATCTTTCAGGGGTGACCCAATCGAGGTACATGGTTTGGGATATGGTGCTGTATTTTGGCTCGCTTTGGGCCAAAGCAGCCAGTGCTTTTGAGGAGGTAATGATTACTGATATCCAGCGTAATTGTGTTCCTTGTATTAGCTTTAGAGGACTTCTTGTCCTCTTAGAATGTAACAATTTCTATTCCTCAAGAATATATTTTATTTACTACTCCCTCCGTTCTAAAATCATCTACCCACTTTCCTTTTGCATCCGTTCCTAATTCATCTATCTACTTCCTCTTTTGGTAAAGTTCAAACTATTAAATTACCCTTGCACCCTTGCTTTTTCCTCATTGCTTTTCTTTAATGATATGGCCCACACCAAACCCACTAGTAACAAGGGGCAAATGGAAGATTTTTGTTCCAAATTCATCTTCCATCAAACTCTGTGCCAAGGAGAAGGTAGATGATTTAGCAACGGAGAGAGTAAAAAAATAGAAAAGAAAAAGTAAAAATTAAGAGTAGTTACATATGGGACGTAACTTTTTATTCAATACGGAGTAGTATAAGCGTTTCATAGACTGAATTATTCAATGTAATGATGAATAAATACCAGTAATAGTGAAAAATGTTCTGTCCTTCTGGACTTTGTGATCTCTGCTCTAGCTTGCTTTATACATAGCTGTGTCGTCTCTAAGCATAGAGGAATTGAAGATTCTAGCACAAGTGATCCAGAGATTTACAAGACATCATACCGGGTGAACAAATGCTGACCTGGGATGTCCCCCATTGTCAATAGGAGATTGAGATGGAGCACTTCCATCTGTTGACCTCCGATCGATGTCACCTTGGGATGTGGACTTTAAGACATCATACCTGGTAAACAAATGCTGACCTGGGATGTCCCCCATTGTCAATAGGAGATTGAGATGGAGCACTTCCGTCTGTTGACCTCTGATTGATGTCACCTTGGGATGTGGAAGGTTATTAGTTTTGTTTCAGTTATGTTCAAGTTTTGATTACTGTAGTGTAAGCACTTATGGATTATCAATGAAAGTTCTTTCGGTGGAAAGCTGAGAGTTTTGTTACATGTAGCTTCTGAGGTTCGAAGCATGGAGCTACATTTTTCTTCTTCTTTCACTTGAAACATACTGGAAAAGAACTAGCTTGTTCTTGATGCTCAAAGGACAGGATTAATTGTGGTATGATCAGTTTTTGTTGTTTTCTGCCTGGAGAGTAACTGGACCTAGAAGCCAACAGAATCCCCACTTCAGCAAATTGAACAGGCTAGTATGATTTGGTCCTGTTTTACAACATTGGGTGTAACTCAAGCTTAGTTCATCTTAATCCTTAAGCTTTGGCATGATCTTAGCTTCCACACCTCAGATATATCTGATGCTATTCTTTTTATTTTATTTTGGGAGGCTAATCCCCCCCTCCGATTTTATGTGATACTCTGTATGCTCTTATTTCTAGAAGCTAAAGATAGATGTTCTTCCATGATGATAGCTGCCTTAGTTCACGTTCATATTTGCCCCTTTTTCTATTGCCGAACTCCCTTGGTTTAAGGTAACTTTTAAAAGAGAGCTTTTGCATGGAGCATGACATTCAGCTGAGTTGACACCAATGATATGCTTTAAAGGTGGTAAGTGGGGTTTCTTTCACCAGATTTATGTATGCTATGTCGTGCTAGTAATGAGACTTCTCCACATATTTGTTTTCTATTGTATGATCAATGATGGTTTGGTGTGTATGGAGTAGGTTGTTTGGTGTTTCTGGTGAGAATTGGGTGCGCCCATCTTCTGATTTTTGGAGTTGGTGCAATCTCTTGTTGGTTATGGAAAGGATTAGGAGAAGATGTAATGGCACAATTCACTTCCCACAATTTGGTGCTTTCTTTGGTTGGAAAGGCATGCCTGGATCTTATCTAGGATCACATAGTCGTCCGTGCGACTCTGGGATCGGTTCATCTAGTTAGCTACTTTCTGGGCCAGCGTGCAAGGGGCTTTTAAATGTTATTCATTCTCTGTAGAGCAGAGGAATTTGGCTAACTTGTAATTGCTCTCTCCTGGAGGACAGCTTGTCTTCCTTGGCTTTTTTTCCGGCCTTACTGCAATCTATTGCTTTTCTTAGGGAGGGGGGGGGAGCAGTTGTACTTCTATTTGTCATTTATCTCTGCTTCTAAGACATTCTATTAGTGTCCAGTTCATCTCTTTATCTGACATTTGGGTGAATTAATTTGCAGGGTTGTCGGAATGGAGACTCGTGTCTCTTTTCTCATGATATTGGTCCACGACTTCTGTCATCTGGGTCAAGTTTTTGTGTTCCAGAAGATGAGGAAGCTGATCCTACAGCTCTTGTTAATTTATTTCCTTCATCTTCAGATGGTTGCATATTGCTATTAGATGATACAGATTTCCAGTTTTCAACGAAATTTTCTGAGCATTATAATCCGTCAAAAATCATATCCACAACTCCTTTGTCCGAGACTTCTATATTTGACCCACTACTGTCCAAAGTTAAAATTCTGTGGGGTGTCCATCACCCTCTCCAAATTTTCTCCTCTGAAGCACTTGAATCTCCCATTCCTTGGGATGAAGTGAGGTGTGTCGTCTGGTTTCCAAAATTTGATAGTTCTGATGAAAGTTCAGAAAACCAAAAGCGTCTTGTGCAGAATTTCTTTGAGCATTTGGCAGTCTGTATGTTGGCAGACACGTTGTTCGACATGAATGTAATCATTACCATGAACAATATCAGGTTCTCACACCTACAGGTATAAAATATTACCAATCTATTCTTTTGTGTGGTGCTTGATACCTGAAACCATAGACTGTGACTTAGTTTTTTTTTTCTTTTCTTTTATTATAAAGGGTGACTGTGACTTAGTTAATATGCTGCTATCGTGTTTATAAAGTGTTGGTGTGTAGAGATTTTGGTTTGAGTAGGAGGGCTACCACTTGCATCTGGAACAATCATTAACATTAACATTACCCCAATGCCTCCAAAGAGGCTCCCGCCTAGGCAGGGTAGGGGGGTCATATGTACGCAGCCTTACCCCTGTGAGAGTCTCACAGAGAGGCTGTTTCCGTTTGACCTGATCTGAAGTGCGACAACCATCGGCAACTTCACAATAAATCAGAAGTGCCGATAGTTGTATGAGCCATTTTGCTTTAGTCCATTATATCCCGAAGCCAAAGTAGTGAAGCTTTTGGCTCTACTGGAAATGGTGGACACTTGTATCTGGAACAATCGTTTGTCATAAATTGTTTTTGGTTCATGGTTGTCCAGTACCAGTGGCAGGATATTCTTTACATATTAAGGGTAATATTAGTGTGATATTTGATGACATCTAATGTCGGCTGTTCACCTCTGACCTCAGATTCCTGAATTCTGCCCTTTGTGATTTGTAATTAATTTTTTGAGGGATGTTTAATGCACAATTTGATCTGGCAAGCTATTTTGTGACCTGCAAAAATGAAATTGATTTAAATTGACCATGATTAATCTGTGAAATGTCATGTTGTATTTTATCGTATTTCAGGTGGAGAGGTTGGCCAGAGATTGCTTTTTCTTTCTTGCAAAGTCATTTCCATTCAGCGAATCAAGCTTTGGCATGTTGCCAGATGCTGTCAATACTAAAAGGCCTTTAGTGGTATCCAGTCCCATTTCATATGTATTCAACTTGCATCCACCTTCTGACCTGCAGTTTGGGAATTATTCTGGAGCCCTGCGTGATCGTCTGCATGGCACTGGTAAATAAGCGGACTGTGGAAGTTGTGAAATATGTCCACCTTTTTTTTTGCTGCGTAAATGTGTTTATAAATAGCCTATGCATAAGCCTGCCACAGTTTTAATTATGCTGTTTTAATAACTTGTGTAACTTCAGTGGTATCCAGTCCCATTTCATATGTATTCAACTTGCATCCACCTTCTGACCTGCAGTTTGGGAATTACTCTGAAGCCCTTGGTGATCGTCTGCTTGGCAATGGTAAATAAGTGGACTGCGAAGTTGTGAAAATAGATGCACCTTTTTTTTGGCTTAATGTATTGATATTTAGCCTATGCATAAGCCAAGCCTGCCGCAGTGTTATTTATGGTGTTTCGAGTAACTGTTCATCACCTATTGCATGCAGTAGCTGTTTATTAGTTTGGTGAAATGTAAAGGCCTAAAGGGATGATTTACATCAGCTATATGACAGAGTTTGAAAATTTATTCAGGATTGTGATTATGCGGGCCAAGAATTCAGTAATGTTCAAAATTTCCATTGTCGGAATTGTTATTTGAGCTATGAAACTTGCCATGCCTGGAACAGGTGATGTGTGCTTGATCTCATTTTATGCTATCGAAACACTCCTGCAATACTCTATTCCAAAGTGCATTCTCTGTTATATGTTGTCACTCATGTTGTGCTCATATATTGGTGTCTCTGTGAGGCACTCGGTCTGGTTGTTGGGTTCAAGTTCACTTTCTTAGTCTGGTAAAAGACAGCTACTTGACCTACTTGGGTGGTTCTTCCATCTCTGCCTCCTGCACAGTCATTTGGTGGCCTGATGGGAGGAGTTTGGGAATAATCTTAGTAAGTGTGACCATTAATTGAACCTCGAACCCTCTACCTTGAGCTTGGAAATGTGGTAGCTCTACCATCTGAACTCCCAACTTTTACTCTCGAAATTTATTTGTTTACTTTCTTTTCCTTTAAAAAGGTAAGAAAACAAGGACAACCTTCCTAAAAGATTATCTTAAGATGTTCTTCTCCAATAGATTTGTGAGTGACTGATTAGATGAAGTCGACCAAAGAAGTAAGCTATTTTTTATTTGGACAATGATATTCATACACTCAATGTATATTACACTCTTTTTTGTTATGTGAGGAGGAATAAAATTGCCGAGATAGACACGTAAAGAAGAGTGTAATGTACATCGATTGTATGAAATTCATTTTTCATTTTATTTGTATGCAATTAATGTTCTTTTTCTAGACGTTGTCAAAAAGAAAAGAAAAAAAAAACCCAAAAACAATCTACGGTTGAGCTTCAATCCCTGTCTACCAACCAGTAAGCAGGGGGTGTCTCGGTCGCCATTTACTTGCACATTGCACCCTTTTTTTGACGAGAAAAAAAAGAAAAACAGTAAGCACGTTCTGTGGTTGGGATATGTGCAGTTAGGTTTGGGCCTATGATGTACTCTCATGTCTATATTTAGCCAACCAATGATTCAGTTATCACTGACAACTGACCACTGGTCCACTGACCAGTACATCCTCCATCCCTTCTGGAAACCCAAAAGAAACGGTTTCCCTAAACGACACATCTATACCTGTTGCTATTTTCCTCAAAAATACTGTACCTGTTTTGAGCATTTTGTTTCCCTGAATACTAAAACCTTAGAGATTTGGAAAGTCTCTTATGACCAATATGAAAATTGAAATCAGTAGAACTTTCTCGCCATAGCTGTGTAGATTTGATTTTGGGCTTCTTGCCAATGAGTAGGTTTTGATTTTACCATTGAAAATCTAGTCTCCAACAATCGAAAAGGAGAAAAGGTGATTTACAAATTTGTTAGTATTAAACGGGGTAAATTTATTGCATATAATACAGAATACTTGACTCCCTTGTCTTTGTTCTTCCATAATCCATCTCCTGTAAGCCTATTTGGTGCAACTGAAACCAGAAAGTCGCCAATTGTTTGCACCAGCCATCGTTGAAATAGCACACCTCTAAAAGTAACAGAATGATGATTAAGTGACAAAATCACGAAAAAGATACTATGAAGTGACAAAATCTCGAAAAGATACTATAATGATAATGACATGCTTTTTATATAAATTATTACTCGTACTTGATTATGTTTCTTTCCCTCTCCAGCCATCAAATCGAAGTAAAAGAGTTTTAGAGGTGGGATGCTTTGTTCATGCCGAAAAATGTTATCAGGATCAACTCTAGTCTTGATTTGAACCAATCTGTTAAAGTTCCCCTTGAAGTACTTCTCACCCCAAGCTTTTGCATTCTCAAAGCTTATGTTGCCCTTCTCATTCATGCCCAAATCAAAATCCCTAAGATTGGCATACGAAGCTCTTGGATCTTTAGAAACATAAGGAGTCATGAACTCATACACATTCCTAATCCAATTCATGTGCATTTTATCAATTATTTCCCCCCCTTGCCAAGCGGTGAAATAATGAATCATGTATATTTCCATTCCTATGCGGGAAAGGAATATCAAACTCAGCAACTCGGTTCATTATCCCCCCTAAAGGCGTGAAAAAGATGACACTGCCATCAATGACTTTTAGCCTTCTCCACAACTCTTGGATAGCAGTCTCAGGTATCGGTTCTCGGACAAAATCGGACTTGCCTTTGAACAAGTAAGCCCCGAATCCTGACTCGCCTTGAAGTAGAACATCTATAGAGGTGCCGTTTGGATACCCATGCATGTACAATACCGATTCAATCCAACTTAATTCGAGACAATCTGTCCTTGACAAGCCCAACTCTGGGAAGCTTTGATGCGTTAGCAAAACTGAAAGGTTTTAGCTCGTTTTCGAACAATGGGTGTTTTGATAATATTTTGTTTGTTTTGCGATTATAAAGATTGAAAACTAAGTAAATAAAACGAAAAATAAGAAGAGGGAGGATAGATAGCACCACCACCAGGACTATAAAGGATTTAACCACCAAGTCAAGGCTAAAGGATACTACTTGTTTCACCAAATATCCCTAAGGACATTATAAAGAACAACAAGGTTTGTAAGCAAAAGGCAGCAGCCATTTCATATTTTCATTCATCATCAAGTACCTTTTACATCAGCTGTTCTTACATATTTATAGGAGTCACAAATGTGCCCTAATAACCTAAGAATACTCTAGAAAGGGTGAGCTGTCTAAGAGTAGTGCCCAAGCAAAATGAAACTTCAGTATTTTGCCCAGAAATGAGCCAAATACGTGCAGTACAATTTGGAGCGCATTTCCTTCCGTTTTGGACCACTTGACAGCTGTTGCTTGTCCTTGCATAAGGACAAACGTGGGTGAGCTGTAAGGAGCCTCATTCTTCATCCTTACCTACCCCATGTGCTCTTAGGCGCGCCTTACTCAGCAACTACTTAGGGAATTCAAACAACAACTAATTACATTTGTTAATTATGCTAATTACATGCAGGGTGCACTATAATTAACACTAATCACAGATACTTATTTGTACGGACTAATTAAGTTGTACGGACTAATCATGCACGAACATAATCAAGTTTAAGTGGCCAAAAGGACAATAATGCCTTTAGAACCAGAAATGTCATCACTTATCTTGAGAGTGTCCCATTGGCCAAGATCATTGCAATGACACTCAATCTAGTCTCTTGGTGATCTGATGTTAATGCATCACCAACGCATCATTCTCCTCTTCTATTTTGGGACTTGCCCTCAAGTCCGTGAAAAAGAAAGCCATCCAATTTAACTCAAACATGTAGGTGCTGAACTTCGCACCCCTAATTCGGCCTCGGATCCAGGCTCCAATCAACTTTGTCACCTCACCCTTTGCTCGTTTCTTGTTCACATCAAAGTGGCTTGTTGTAGTTACACCGATGCCCACTCGAGGAAAGCCACCACACTCATGCCAATCACTATCAAACCTGTTGCTTGCACCATGATGCTTCTCAAAAACTTGTTCAATTTCAGCAAGCAAACTAGCCATGTCATCACATAAATTGTCAACTTTAAGTTCTGATTTTCTATGTAAATGACATGTTGTATGAGGTGCTGCATTACATTTCGCTAAACCAGGTTTTTTGACCTCCATAGACCTATTTTTGTTGTCATGCTCAAGCTGTAAATTACTTTCTATAACAGAAACTTGTTGCTTAGTGTGCTGTACGAGTAAAGGTGCGATTTTTGCTTGCACGATATCTTCACAAATGACAGTTTCATCACCATGGGGTTGTAATTCTTCCACAACGATTGCTGAATCAAGAACATTGCTCGGGTCGTCCTTTTGTTCTTCTTGAAACAAAGTGGGTTCTTGAAATTCACCAATCATTTGCCATTCCTCTAGGCTCACAATTATGGGAGTTGCATTTTCAGTAGCTTTCACACTAGCTACATGCTCAAGGTTGTGTGGAGTGTAAAAAGCTCGTGACGTGAACTTTGGCACAAACTTTCTAATGAGCTCTTCTCGCATCTCACTCCAGCTTTGGATTTTGCCCTTCCTAATCCTGCTCCTTCTAATTTCTAAGAGTTCCCACCAAATCAAAGCATCACAATCGAAAGAACTCGTCACAAGTTCTATTTTCTTGCGATTAGAAAACTCCAAGACTTTAAACCATTCGTTCACCGTCTCAAGCCGCGTATAAAAATCTTCAGAATAGAGAAACCCACCAAATTTAGGAAAGTCAATCTCTAAGTCATCATCATTATACTTGGTATCATAAAGACAAGACCTTTTTTTGGAGTTAGGTTGTGTTTGAGTTCGGATGGTGTTTGGGCTGTTTTTGGGTTCTTTGTGGACTCGGTGTTGTGGAGTGACGGGATAAGACAATCAAATGCAATGAATACTCAAAATTATCCACTAATTCAACACCCAATTCCAGTTTCAACAAAGATCCATAAGAGAACAAACGCCAATCACTCACAACAGCTCAACTTCAAACAGAGTAATCCCAAATTTTGCGTGTACACGAACAGCTCAACAAATCTCTAAATTTCTTACATACAAGGGTGACAAAACCCGAAATCTACCAAGATAATTTGTAATATAAGGTATTAGGAGGCTATAGGAGTAAGAAAGACATAAACTTAATCTCTAGATCTTGATATATGAGCAAAATGCCAACATGACTCCTGTTCGCAACCCAGCAGGACCAACAAAATGTTTGAGCACCAATGAAGGCCAAAGACTCAACCTTTTAACTTCAAACCACTTGGATAACAAAGATATAACCCCAAATAAGATAACCAGGTATAAATCTCACAAGACTCACCACAACGTTGCAGAATAAATTCAGAACAAACAAGCAATGCAACAAATAAGATCCTAGTTCACGCTCAGCACATATAGCAACTTCTCACAATAAACTGCTCCAACCCACACCTATTTAAGCAAAACCACCAAGATATTCCGAAAGATAAATGTCTAAGGAACTCAGAAAAGTATCAAAGTTGACACCTTTACCTTTTGAAACGCCTCCAAAAACAAAGATCCTCAGCTTGGTCCAATCGCACGTCCAGCAGGAGTCACCGAGGGAAAATGCTTACTTGAGTACCCAAATCTCAACCTTTTTCCTTGAAACCAAAACCAGGTGAAAGAGGACTCTTCAATGAAGAAAAACCTCTGAATTAACGAGCTAAGAAAACCAAAGCTCTGATACCAACTGATGCGTTAGCAAAACTGAAAGGTTTTAGCTCGTTTTCGAAAAATGGGTGTTTTGATAATATTTTGTTTGTTTTGCGATTATAAAGATTGAAAACAAAGTAAATGAAACGAAAAATAAGAAGAGGGAGGATAGATAGCACCACCACCAGGACTATAAAGGATTTATCCACCAAGTCAAGGCTAAAGGATACTACTTGTTTCACCAAATATCCCTAAGGACATTATAAAGAACAACAAGGTTTGTAAGCAAAAGGCAGCAGCCATTTCATATTTTCATTCATCATCAAGTACCTTTTACATCAGCTGTTCTTACATATTTATAGGAGTCACAAATGTGCCCTAATAACCTAAGAATACTCTAGAAAGGGTGAGCTGTCCAAGAGTAGTGCCCAAGCAAAATGAAACTTCAGTATTTTGCCCAGAAATGAGCCAAATACGTGCAGTACAATTTTGAGCGCATTTCCTTCCGTTTTGGACCACTTGACAGCTGTTGCTTGTCCTTGCATAAGGACAAACGTGGGTGAGCTGTAAGGAGCCTCATTCTTCATCCTTACCTGCCCCATGTGCTCTTAGGCGCGCCTTACTCAGCAACTACTTAGGGAATTCAAACAACAACTAATTATATTTGTTAATTATGCTAATTACATGCAGGGTGCACTATAATTAACACTAATCACAGATACTTATTTGTACGGACTAATTAAGTTGTACGGACTAATCATGCACGAACATAATCAAGTTTAAGTGGCCAAAAGGACAATAATGCCTTAAGAACCAGAAATGTCATCACTTATCTTGAGAGTGTCCCATTGGCCAAGATCATTGCAATGACACTCAATCTAATCTCTTGGTGATCTGCTGTTAATGCATCACCAACGCATCAAGCTTGCTACCATTAGTTTCATCAATCTGTTGGTCTTGCCTAAGAAAATTCCCTGGTAGCTTGTCGTCACGTTCCTTTCACCTTTTGTGTTTGGATTTTTGCTTGCATGCTGGTTAAGATTGATAGGTCTTCGTCTAGCTTGTCAGCTAATTGTTGCCATCTATACAAGAGATTAGTGTCCTCTAATTGCATCGTCTTTGTGATTGTGAAGACAGTGAGAGTTTCCGGTACAGGAACCAACATGACTTTCCAAGGAACAATGATACCAAAGCTTCCTCCTCCCTCTCCTCTGATGGCCCAAAATAGATCCTCCCCCATGGCTTTCCGGTCTAGAACTCGACCATTTACATCAATTAGTCGAGCATCGGTGACATTGTCTGCAGCCACGCCGTATTTTCTTAGGATAGAACCTTTTCCCCCTCCTATTATATGTCCACCAACCCCTACGCTAGAATAAACTCCTCCAGCGAAGCCATGAACGTTGCTTTTCTCCACTATCCTATAGTATAATTCGCCTAGAGTAGCACCAGCTTCGACCCATGCTCTTTGTGAGACTATGTCAACTGTAATCGAGCGAAGCTTGGCAAGGTCTAGAATTAAGAAGGGTGTCTCAATTTCCGAAGCATAGGAGATGCCGTCGTAGTCGTGGCCCCCACTACGGACTCTAAGGGGAATCTCGAGCTTCTTCCAGCATATTACTGCCGCCTGAATATGTGACTCGTGCAAAGGGGTGAAGATGATAATTGGTTTGGGCACTGAAGGCAACAAGTACCTGAAGTTCATAGCAGTAGAGTTTAGAACAGAATTGAAAGATGTATTTTTTGGAGTGAAAAATGTGTTGGGAGAAGGAATAGGAATAAGCTTGGAATTGAGATTGAGACATTGTGCAAATCCTTCTTCAAGAGACTTTGAAGCTGTAAGTGAAGGTGATAGCATGACAAGAAATAGTGCCACAATAATGGAGGTTGTTGAATAATACATAATGTTCTCCTATTTGATTCACCACCGTTCTCAAGGATTTGTTTCCCATCTATATATAGGACTAAGCTGCCCCCCTATTTATTACTCCTTTCGTCTCATAAAACCTAAATGTTTGCTTTTTGAAGATCAAACTTAACAAACTTTGACCATTAATCTATGAAAATATATAAAGATTCACAATATGAAAAATACTTTTGTTAGATTCATTTTTTAAATACTTTCAAAAAATAGTATTGTTATAATTTTTATATTCATATAATTATAGTTATTTACGGTCAAACTGGTGTCTTGAAGAATGTGAAAAAGTAAACTTTAGGATTTTATGAGACGTAGGGAGTATTATTTAAATACTACAAACAAAGGGAGTAGTAATTAAGAGAAAATTGTATATTGAGTACTAACAAAGCCTCCATGCCAATTTTTTAGGTACTTGCACTTGTACCTAGCTGGTACAACCAACCTCAAATTAAAAGCGCATCTCTAATTAAGAGCCAAGTCTAGCCCAACCTTCATTTAATAAAACTGGGTAATTTAATACTATGTGTATCTAACGATGGGTACAAATGATTGTACCCATTAGGCTTTGTAAAGCGAGAGAGAATTGTTATACCCACCTCCTTTGCAAGGCCACCGGCCACGACATAACTATCTAGGGGTGAGCGAAGGCATGTATCCTCCTAAGATTTTGGAATTTGGTATTGGAATTGCTTAGACCAGTTTATTAAATTGGTTGGACTAGTTTCTCGAAATTGATACCCAAACTTGAAATTGGCATGTCCAATTCCAAGACCAGGTACCCACCCCCCTATAAAATTTCTTTGAATGAATGCAAATATTATCTAATTACTAAGAGTTTACAGTTGTACAATAGTATATTCATTTCGAAATTAGTAAAACAATATCAAAACACAGAAATTGTAACATATGTGATATCAAAAGGTAAGTTAACCGTAGCATTAATAATTATGACCAATTTTAATACCAATTCGATGTTTGGGAGATACCAAATATTAGTCCTAGCAGGTACCCACTGGGTACAGGGTCCGAGAAAATGATACCCAGAATTGGAATTGGTTGCAACCAGTTCCGAATTTTGAGATTCAGAATTGGTATTGATAAGAGCAATTTAGATCCGGACCCACCAAGTCCAAACCAATCCCAGTACCAGAACCAGGTACCCATGACCCATGCTCACCTCTATAACTACCCATGAACTTGTCTATATTTATAGGGGATGAGAGAGAGTGATAAATTTAAAATTTTAGCAATACCCATGAACTTGCAATGTTCATGAAGAGAAAAGAGAGAATGGTGAACTTGAATACTTTTGTTCACGAAATAGTTATTTGGTGAACATAAAAAAAAGCAAGTATATGGGAAGTGCTCCAACCATACACTGACACATGTTATGGTGAGATTGCCTTAAAATTTAAATCTTGAACTTCAAATGGGCCATGTAGAAATTAAAAATAATCCAAAAAAATATTTAAAAAATAGTAGTAGTTATATGATTTTATGCTTTACAAAATGAAACCTATTTTGTTATTATTTGACACAAATTTGCTCTAAAATGTTTTAAAATCCATGTTATTTGTTATGGAAAGAAGAAAGAATGATGAAGAATTTAATTGGGTTCATGAATAAACTCACTTTTTGGTGGAGTTCATAAAATAAGTCATAATGAGGTGGATGAGTGAGAAAGCAGGAGAGAGAGAAGAATGAACGATTACAAGTTCATGGTTAGCCATGAGTAATAAGTAACCAGTAAGTCTAATATGCAGTCTAATTTTGGGTTTAGTAAGAGAACTATTCCCTTTATCCCGAAAATAATTTTTCCATTTAGATTTTTTGTGATTTTCAAGACAACACTTTAATTGTATAGCTAGAGGTTATGTTTTCAACATTCTATTTCATTCAAGGAGATGTATATATCCCAAAGTCATCAAACTCTCACCTCATCCTCAATACAGAAACCTTCAAAAGTTATCAAATTCCCACCTCATCCTCAATACAGAAACCTCCAAAAGTCATCAAATTCCTACCTCATCCTCAATATTCGATGACTTTTAAAGGTTTCAGTATATATCCCGAATTCTGCCTTGTGTGATTTGTAACGTACTCCTAATTTTTTGGGGTCGGTTAATTCAACACACAAATCATAATAATGCCTGCATTTGAAGGTATTTTGTGACGTCCAAAAATGAATGACCATTCATTCATCTGTGAACTGACATGTATGTTGTGTTTTATTATGGTATCTGAAGTTGAGAGGTTTGGTGGAGAATAGAGATTGCTTGGGCAAAGTCAATCCGTTCAGTGAATCAGACCAATATGCAATCAGTAGTAAAATTTCTCACCATAGCTGTGTAGATTTGATTTGTGCTTCTTACCAATAAATAGAATTTGATTTTCCATTAGAAGTCTAGTCTCCAACAATCTTTAGTGGGATGCAGAGTTTAATTTTTGAACAGGGTAAATTTATGTAAATAAGGCAGAACACAAAAACTTGTATAAGACCTATCTTGAGACAATCCCATGGAGTACAAAATTTGTTGCATACAGAATATTTAACTCCCTTATATCTCTTCTTCCAGGATCATCATGAAAGCATGTTTTTCTCTCTAAGCCCCATTTGGTGCAAGAGGGGTGAATGGTCCAAATTGAAACCGAAATAGATCTGAACCGAAATAAAACAAAATATGCAGCTCTGAACCTAAACCTGAATAATTCCGGTCCAATTGTGCCGGACCTGAAAATTTCGATTTTAAATCTGAAAGACCTGAATTCTATCTTAGCGTTGTTTTATTTTATTTATTTTATTATTTTTTTATTTAAAACTTTTAGTTGGTCTTATTAAACAAAACTTTCTGTATTGGGCTATATTATATATCCTCTAATTACAAGCATCCTAATATATAGCACCACGGCTAGTGTTATTGATATTTATTTTGCTTTTACATCTACTCCAATTATTTTCAAGTGGGGAAAGATACGTGGATGTTACCCTACTAAGATTTTTATTCAGATATTATATGTCGAGGTACAAATTGGTGCTTGTTTCTGCAAGTACCAAGTAATGTTTAAATTAATTAATTATTTATTTTTGCGATTTCGGTATAACCATCAGTCTAGAACGAAAAATTCCGAGTTCAACTCGAAAATAGACCTGAACCAAAATTAGGTTTTGTTTTGTCCCACAATTCAAATCGGTTGGACTCCGATCTGATTAATTCCGGTCCATTCAGGTTCCATCCCATCCAAAATTCTGATCTGGACCAAATTATGAACAACCCTAGGTACAACTCGAACTTCACCAATTGTTTGCACTAGCCATGATTGAAATCACGCACATATAACACTATCACCGAAATCTCGAAAAGAAAATATATAGGCAGAGGATGAGTGTTTAGGTCGAATACTTGGGAGCGAGATTGGGAGAAAGTAGGGATTTGAATGTAGAAGTATACAATCTCCAATAATGTTTGCAAAAATTAAACCTTAATAATGTATGCACGTCCTTTTGCATTGGCCCACCCCAACCGGCCATGAAATCAAAGGCTGATTATAAAGTTCTTGAGTAGGTACAGATATCCTATCAAAAAAAAAGAGTAGGTACAGATAAAGAAAACCAAGAAAGAGAGAGATGGCTAATAAACTTCTCTAAGGGCACCCTTATTGGTGTGCTTAGAGAGGAAAGAGAGTGAGCTAAAGGTGTACTTAATCAATATTGGGAATTCTTAGACACATTTTCAAATAAGTACAGTGTTTAAATAAGCACAAATGCTTAGAGAGAAATGTTGGGACCACAACATAATATTTGGGTGTGTGGGTGGGACCTTTTAAGCAACTTAGGGATAATTGGGTATGTGCTTATTTTGGGGGAGGTGTGCTTAAAAGTGAAGTGTCAACTTAAATAGTGTTTTAAGCAATATTTGGTAGTGCTACCAATAATGATGCTCTAAACGTGCTAACTTTGTCATTTGTCACAAGTTATCCTTTTCCATGCTGAATATTCAAATCTTGTTCATGTAGTGAATAATGACAATGATAATGATAATGATAACGACATGCATCTTCAATGATTACTCATATTTGATATGTGTCTTTCCTCCTTTTATTTATTTATAATATGGGTATCTAAATTTTGCTTGACTAATATCATGTGTCTTGAAGTAAACGATCAGGAAAATTTTGAGTGGCCCTGAGGGAACTAGAACTTGGAGCTCTAGAATAAATCTCAGGTATCTGACCCATTGAGCAAACCCCTGTGAGTTATTATGTATGTGTCTCTCCCTTTCTTTTTCTTTTTTTGCTTAAAAATAGTGCATCAAATATAAATTTGCTTGTCATCAAGCGAGAGCGCAAAGCACCTACAAATTAAATCCAAGTCATAGTAAAGTTTACAGCATATTTTGCTATGGTATCCCCTAAAATTAGTGTCTCTCCCTTTCTTATCATCAAAGCGAAGTGAAAGACTTGAGAGGTGGAATGCTCTGTTCATGTCGAAAAAAGTTATCAGGATCAACTCTCGTCTTGATTTGAACCAATCTGTTAAAGTTTCCCTTAAAGTATTTCTCACCCCAAGCTCTTGCATTTATGTTGCCCTTCTCATTCATACCCAAATCAAAATCTTTGAGATTGACATATGCAGCTCTTGGGTCTTTAGAAACATAAGGGGTCATGAATTTGTACACATCTCTAATCCAATCCATGTGCATTTTTTCACTAATTTTCCCATCTTGCCAGGTGGTAAAATAATGAATCATGTATATATTACCATTCCTATGAGGAAAAGCGATATCAGACTCTAAAACTCGGTTCATAATCCCCCCACACGGTGTGAAAGAGATGAGACCACCATCAATGACTTTCATCCTTCTCCACAACTCTTGAATAGCACTCTCTGGTATAGGTATTGTCACAAAATCGCTCTTCGCTTTGAAGTAAGTTCCTGATGTATTGGTTTGAAGTAGAACTTCTATAGAGGTGCCAATTGGATAACCACTCATCATATAGACCACTGATTCAATCCAACTTAATTCAACACAATCTGTCCTTGACATGCCCAACTCTGGGAAGCTTGTCGCCATTATGTTCATTAGTCTTTTGGTTTTGCCTAAGAAAATGCCTTGGTAGCATGTCATCACATTTCTTTCCCCTTTTTCGTTCGGATTCGTTGTTTGCAGGCTGGCAAATATCGATAGGTTTTCGTCTATCTTGTCAGCTACTTGTTGCCATCTATACAAGAGATTAGTGTCCTCTAATTGGATCGTCTTTGTGATTGTGAAGACAGTGAGAGTTTCGGGCACAGGAACCAACATGACTTTCCAAGCAACAATGATACCAAAGCTTCCTCCTCCCCCTCCTCTGTGGCCCAAAATAGATCCTCCCCCATGGCTTTCCGGTCTAGAACTCGACCATTAACATCAATTAGTCGAGCATCGATTACATGATCTGCAGCCACGCCGTATTTTCTTAGGATAGAACCTTTTCCCCCTCCTGTTATATGTCCACCAACCCCTACGCTAGAATAAGCTCCACCTGGGAAACCATGAACATTACTTTTCTCCGCTATCCGATAATATAATTCGCCAAGAGTGGCACCAGCCTCAACCCATGCTGTCTCAGAGACTATGTCAACTGTAATCCAGCGAAGCTTGGCAAGGTCTAGAACTAAGAAGGAGGTCTCGATTTCCGAAGCATAGGAGGCACCCTCGTAGTCATGACCTCCACTACAGACTCTAAGTGGGATCCGAGCTCCTTCGAACATATTACGGCTGCTTGAATATGTGACTCGTGCATGTTAGTTTATAATTGAAGTTTAGTCAAGTCTTTTATATAATTATTGATTATTAATTATGTAAGTGAAAAGGTATGTTTAAATGGTAGTTATTTAGTTAGGTTAGTTATGGTGACTATTCAAGGTATCTATTTAAAGTGCCTATTCAAGGTACCTCTTCAAGGTGCCTCTTCATTTAAAGTGCCTATTCAAGGTACCTCTTCAAGGTGTCTATTCATGATATGTATTTTCTATAAATAGGATATGATGTAAACAATTTCACACATTCAAAAGTTGTGTATTTTCTTCCATAAACTAATATGGTATCAGAGCCTCTCTTTTAAAATATCCTCCATTCATCCGCTGCAAAGTCATTGCCTAACATACAACAATCTCCCTCATACAACAAGTGAAGAATTTTGAAGCACTTCCCTGTCATCCATTATCAAAGCCTCAGTATTTAAAAAAAAAAAAAAAAAAAAAAAAGGGAGTGCAGAGGTAATCTTACTGTGAGAGAACAGAAGGTATTTTTTGGAGATCATGGAAGCAATATCACAACAAGTGATTCCCATTTTTGATGGGGATAAATATGATTTCTGGCGTATCAAGATGACAACCATCTTCAAAACCAGAAAATTATGGACGGTGGTGGAAAAAGGAGTTCCAAACGAACCGTCACAAAGTGAGAAAACTCCTGAAGCGTTGCAGTTGAGAAAACAGTGGGAAGAAGCATTGTCTCAGGATATGATGGCGCTGCAAATCCTGCAAACGTCCGTGACAGATCAAATCTTCTCGCGAATAGCACCAGCAACTACTTCAAAGGAGGCGTGGGATGCATTGCAATCCGAATTTCAAGGGACTCCACAAGTACGATTGATCAAACTTCAATCATTGAGAAGAGAGTACGAAAACTTGAAGATGAACAAAAGTGACAACATCAAATCCTTCACAGACAAGTTAATTGACTTGGGAAATCTTTTAAGGGTGCATGGAGAAGCAAAGACAGACTACCAAATAGTCCAGAAAATTCTCATATCCCTTCCAGTACGATTTGACAGCATTGTCACAGTAATGGAGCAAACCAAAGATTTGACTTCATTGTCAATAACGGAGTTGATTGGAACTTTAAAGGCACACGAAAAACGTGTGGAAGATCGCAGCGAGAGCGAAAACATGACGGAAGGAGCATTCAGTGTTCAAACAAAAGAAGGAAAATTTGGTTCCAAACCAAAGAACAATAAAAGCCATGGATATCAAGGCAAAGGTAAAAAATGGTGTGGATTTTGTAGGAAAGAAAATCACACAGAATCGGATTGCTGGAAGAAGCCGAAGAAGGATCACAGCAAAATTTCAAATGAAAAAAAGGAATGTTACAACTGCGGTAAGGTTGGACATTTTGCAAGAGAGTGTCGTTCAAAGAAATATGAACGAGCACATATGAGTCTTGAAGATGAAGATATCAAAGATCATATGTTGTTTAGTGCATCAGAAGAAGCACCGATAATCACTAAAGAAGATGTGTGGTTGGTCGACAGTGGATGTACAAATCATATGACAAGAGAAGAAAGATATTTCACAAGACTTGATAGAAGCATCAATGTTCCAATAAAAGTTGGAAATGGAGAAGTCGTTATGACTGCAGGTAAAGGAGACATCACGGTCTGCACAGACAGAGGAAAGAAAGTGATAAGAAATGTATTCTTGGTTCCGGGGTTGGAAAAGAATCTATTAAGTGTTCCGCAAATTATATCCATTGGATATAGTGTCTTATTTGAGAACAAGTGTTGCAAAATCTTCGATTCGACGGGAAAGAAGATCATTGATATACAGATGGTGAACAAACATTTTCCAATCACATGGAGTTCTTTCCAAGAAAGTGCATTGGTGACCCGTGAAAAGGAAGATATGAAGATGGAGTTTGAGATGACAGATATGGGAATGTTAAATTATTTTCTAGGCATGGAAATTATTCAAGATGATAAAGGAGTTTTTCTTTCACAAGAAAAATATGCATGTAAACTAATAGAGAAGTTTGGCATGAAAGGATGCAAAAGTGTAAGGACTCCACTTACACCACACGGCAAGGATGTTGAGGATAATGAAGAATATTGTGAGCCAACAAAATATCGAAGTATTATTGGAGGATTGCTATATCTATGTGCATCAAGACCAGACTTGATGTTTGCAAGTTCATATTTGTCACGATACATGTCAAAGCCGCTTAATAAGCATTATCAGGAAGCTAAGAGAGTTCTAAGGTATGTTAATGGTACATCTCATTATGGAGTTCAGTTTTCAAGTGTCAAGAATCCAGAGTTGCACGGATACTCAGATAGTGATTGGGGAGGATCAAATGAAGACAAGAAGAGCACATCTGGATATGTCTTCTCTTTAGGATCTGCCGTCTTTTGTTGGCATTCCAGCAAACAACAAACAGTGGCGCAATCAACGGCAGAAGCAGAGTATATCGCAGTTTGTGCAGCAACAAATCAAGCAATTTGGTTACAAAGACTTATGGAAGATATTGGCTTTAATTCTCAAGGAGGAGTTCCGATTTATTGCGATAACAAGTCAGCAATTGCAATTGGGAAGAATCCGGTGCAACATCGAAGAACAAAGCATATTGAAATTAAGTACCATTTTGTTCGAGAAGCAGAGCACAAAGGTCTTATCAAACTCAAGTATTGCGAAGGGGAAATTCAACTTGCTGATTTACTTACCAAAGCACTTAGCACCAAAAGATATGAAGATCTAAGGAGCAAACTTGGCGTAAGACCAAAACTCAATTAAGGAGGAGTGTTAGTTTATAATTGAAGTTTAGTCAAGTCTTTTATATAATTATTGATTATTAATTATGTAAGTGAAAAGGTATGTTTAAATGGTAGTTATTTAGTTAGGTTAGTTATGGTGACTATTCAAGGTATCTATTTAAAGTGCCTATTCAAGGTACCTCTTCAAGGTGCCTCTTCATTTAAAGTGCCTATTCAAGGTACCTCTTCAAGGTGTCTATTCATGATATGTATTTTCTATAAATAGGATATGATGTAAACAATTTCACACATTCAAAAGTTGTGTATTTTCTTCCATAAACTAATAGTGCAAAGGAGTAAAGATGATAAGTGGCTTGGGTACTGAAGGCAACGAGTACCTTAAGTTCTTAGCAGTCGAGTTTAAAATAGAAGTGAAAGAGGTGTTTTTTAGAGTGAAAAATGTTGTTGGGAAAGGAATGGGAATACGTTTTGAATTGAGATTGAGACATTGGAAAAATCCATCTTCAATAGACTTTGATGCTACAAGTGAAGGTGGTAGGAGAAAAAGAAATAGTGCAAGAACTGAAGTTGTTGAATAACACATATTGCTCTATTTGGTTTCACAATAATTCTCAAAGATCTATTTCATTTATAAAACTAGGGGGGTAATTTGAAACAACCATCCCAGCCCCCACCGGTTAATTATTTGTAATATTAGTGACCAAATTTCTTAGTAGTAGGTGCGTACTCTATTAGTGTTTAATTTTAGCTTGTCAAAAAGAGGGTTCAAATGAATGACAATCGAAATACTCCTGCTATGTCATGTTCGGACTCTTGTGTTCAACAGCGAAGATATCAGACTAACTGATTAACCAGCGCAAGCATTACAGGTCCCGTCAACGTGGCACCAACAAGAGCTAAGTATAGTTCCTAGAAATCAACAGACACAATGCATAAAGAATAATGAGATTCGAATCCATAATTTTGCCTTACCAAACCTCTTAGAAAACCACTAGAAGAGTACACCGCTCTTGTTGGTGCGTACTCTATTAGTTAATAGCAATAGCAAAGATCGTCTGACCTACATGTTACAATGTGGTGAAAATGCTTTATTTGGTTTTATTTTTCCCGTTATTTGTGTGTGCGTGTGGGGTATTGAGTACATTCATCATCTAGCTAGTTTAACGGCTGTAAATTTGTCAAAACTCCAATTACAGCTATCACTAGCTTAAGGTGTTATTGTTGCTATGCGATAATTTTGGATCACAAAAGCCCTTGGTGATCGTCTTAATCGCAATAAGTGGACTGTGAAATTCTGAAAATAGGTGTACCTTCTTTTGTAGCTTTGATGTGTTTTTATTATCCATAAGCCTACCAAGGTGTTACTTATGTTGTTCCGATGACTTGTGAGTTGTGTCATTTTTCGTTACTTATTGCAAGCAGTAGGTGATCATTAGTACGGTGTAGTGTAAAGGCTACAGGAATGTGATTATGCTTGTGTTACGAGATCTACGAGATTTTAGGCGTGACTTATGAAACGTTCAGTTTCGTCTATTTATGGCAAGTTATCATAGAGTTTGATATTGTTTAGGATTGTTTCTATATACTAAAAGATATGTATAGTTACTAGGGTGGTATATATATATTTCGTGATAATCAATACAGAAACCATATTTTCTTCCTCAATCTTGTCAGCTTGCCAAGAATTCTGGTAAATTGATTGACAAACATCGATCGAGACCGGCAAATTCTTGGCTACACCTAGGAGGAGCCAACTTGGCTACACCCACAATGAAGTAGTGGGTATTCAAGAATGAAGTAGTGGGTGTCCAATAATGAAGTCTACTACATTTTGAAAAACATTAAAATTTTTAAAAAATTAAAAAATTAAAATATTGTGAGTGAGTGTGGTCAAGTTGGCTATAGTTAGGTGTAGTGAAGAATCATTGATCGAGACCCACCTTATCCTTATTGGCGTTATTTGATTTACTTGGTTGTATTGATTCTCTTCGATTTTTGCTTTCTTTGTCAATTGCTATCACCCCTAGAAGTAATGGTTTTGATTGCAAACTCTTTTGCTAAGTGGTCACTAACATCGAGCCGGGTTTGGAAGTGCCTGTCTCCTCCCCTGGATGTTATTCACACTTGGGTTTCAAGGAGTGATTTGTAAGATAATAATTTGTGTTGTAAGAGGTGTACCTCTCTATCACGGAATAGTTATTCAGTAAAGTTGGTTGGACAACGACGACAACAAATATTAACTAGCTATTCCCCTCCCTTCTAGAAACACAAAAGAAATGTTGAAATAATATGCAACATAAACCCACCTCTCACTCTCACTCTCACTCTCACTCTCACTCTCACTACTCACTAGAGAAGACAAATTTTGTTTTCCAAAATATTACTCGTAAATCCACATTAGGCAGGGAAAGACAAACACAAAAACTCATATCAGGCGGCTTTAATGTGAAACGCCTCAAACAAGCATGATGTCATGCTAACGTCATGATTCGTTATAGAGGTGACCTCATATTGGGGCTAGACCTGGGTAAGTGGGAGGGGCCTCTGTAGTCGACTCGACCCAGCCCACCAACGAGTCATAGCCCATTTACATTTGTAAGGCGGGTTGAAATGAGCTGGCCCATTTAAATATTAGACGGGTCATACTAAGTCACAAATGAGGCGACCCACTTTTTTTTATTTATTAAAATAAACACTTTAAATTTTAAATGGACCAAAATAAGCCGACCCAACCCATAATTGACCGTCCCAACCCACAAACATATCTGACCCGTCCCGACCTATTTATTAAATGAGCAGGCCTGATCCGACCTGTCCCGTTGCCCAGACTTAACTGGGGCAACCTCATAGGAGACATTTTGATTGACAAATATGATGAATATCAATAATACTTTTTTGGAAAATTTGATAAAAATAATCCCAAACTTGAACGATCAGACAAAAATAATCCCAAGTTAAAATGTGTACAAAAACAATCCCAAGTTGTCATTTTTGTCACAAAAATAGACCTTGTCTAACTCGGTTAAGATTAGCGCTAATTATTGGACCTTCTTCTCGTTAATTATCATAGTATTAATGTTTATTAATTCTTAATAATAAGAAAATTTTTACAAATGGATAAAAATCCCACCACTCAGATCTAATTTTCCTCTCTCCTTCTTCTTCCCTTCTCACGCATCAGCCCGCCACCTTCCTCACCCTCAGCCACCAGCCCACCACCGCCAAGATCGATCACCCCCTCACATGTCCCTCCTCACCATCTCACCAACCACCCACAACTCCACCACCACCAGTTCCACCTCCAGCTCCTTCACCACTCTCCACCATCGTCCCCCCCCCACCACTCCCTCTCCTCTCCCAAACGCCATCCACCACAACCACCACTAACCCCACAACACCATGACCCGAATCCACGAGATCATCTCATCGCGTCTCAAATACGCCGACTATCCATCCAGGTTCGCAAATTCCGCGGTGGTTAAGGGAGAGGTGGGGTGAAAAGAGAGATGGAGTTATGGTGGAGATGGGGTGATGGACGATATAGAGACAAAGTAGCGGTCAGAGGAGAGAGAGTATATGGGAGGCGGTGGGGAGGATGGAGATCAAAACATAGTGCGGGAGAGATGGGTGGTGGTCGTGGCTGAAGAGAGGGAGGGTTGTGGTGGTGGTGGTGGAAGATGTGACGGAGAACGGAGGGGAGATGGGAGGAAGAGGAAGAGGAGAGAGATGGAGGGTTAGGTAAATTAGGTTAAGAGAATTAATAAAGTTAATGAGGATTTAGTTCAATTATAGTTAATTAAGTAACAAAATGAGACCTTTTAAGTTAACGGTCCATTTTTATGACAAAAATGACAACTTGGGATTATTTTTGTACACTTTTTAACTTGGGATTATTTTTGTCTGATCGCTCAAACTTGGGATTATTTTTGTCGAATTTTCCTACTTTTTTCGCCATAGCTATGTAGATTTAATTTGGGCTACTTGCCAATGAATAGAATTTGATTTTCCATCAGAAGTACCCTACTCTCCCAAAGATCTAAAACCCTTGTCTCCATTCTTCCATGAAAGCTTGATTTTTCTTCATCCTGCCTCTCTAAGCCTATTGGTGCAATCGAAACTAGAAACTCACCTATTAATTGTTTGATTTGCACCAGCCATCACTGAAATTACACATAACTAAAGCTAAAAGTAGTAGCAGGATGTATATATAAGAGCCAAAATCTCGAAAATATATTGCAAGGGAAAAGGATGACTATTAGAAAGAGGACAGAGTAGTTCTAGTTGAAGCTTCAAAAGTATATCCTTAGGGTCCTGTTATGCTTCAACTGCGGTTTTCGTATTTGAACAGGAATAAGTTCACCTTCAGGACATCTCATATGAGTTTTTGTGTTTGACCATATATATATAGAGAATTGAAAATCTTAACCAAAGAAAAAAAAAAACAGAGATTTCATGCATTACACGAACACAAACTAGTTAATTAAGAATTGAAGACAGTCTGGAAACTGAACTCTGGATAGTTTTTACTGCCCACGACTGTGTATATATGTATCATATAGATTATTATTACACTTGTGGTATATATTAATCTTTGTACTTTCTTCTAAATTGATCAGAATGGTTGCATATAAATTAGGCTGATTATGCAGTTGTTGAGTAGATATAGCAAATATCTGACAACGTGGTCATTAATTTGGATCAAGCCTGGCCTGCAGTGGTGTTATTTAGCTAGGCTGTTTTCCTGCGTCACTGTTCATGACTTATTGTAAGCTGTAGGTGTTTATTTATTTATGTTTTTGATCGCATGCTGTAGGTGTTTATTTATTTATTTTTTTGATCGTATGCTGTAGGTGTTTATTACTATCATTAGTAATTTAGTAGTCCCTTCAGTCCATGGAAATCTTGACGTTTGGAGAATATAACTAATATTAAGGAAAACACATTTTAGCACAAAAATTCCAAATTTACCCTTAAAAAAGCACATGAGGTATTAAAAGAGAGAAATAATATTTTAGTGGGTATTTATTACTTTCCTTGCTTTTGTATTACTTTCCTTACTTTTGTAGCTAGTCGTGTGAGAAATCTTTTTTATTTTTATTTCCTTGCACATAGGGGTGAGAAGGTGGAAGAGGTAAAATAGTAAAGGGTGCTCAAATACATTACCATATAAGGAAACGTAAAGATTTCCATTGTCTAAACATTAGTGAAAAGCGTAAAGATTTTCGTGGACCGGAGGGAGTATATCATTAGTAATTTAGTATGTTGAAATGTAAAGGACTAAAGGAATGATTTACATTTATATAATCACATTAAATCACGATTATTAAATCAGAGCTCGACACATAAGCTAATAAGATATATGCTGAGTTGTCGTTAGCAAGCGTCCATGTCATTTACTTATACTCAATGGGTTAAAAAAATAAAGTGAAACCCTTCGACGGTACTCCCTCCGTCCCAAGTTAATCTTTACATTGGACTTTTCACGGTCTTCAAGACACTACTTTGACTATGAATATTTATGATTTCATAATTCTAAAACTTATAATAAGATGATATTTTGAAAATGCAATTTAAAATGAATCTAGCAATACTATTTTCAAATTGTAAAACTTTGTAACTTTTTACAAATAAGTGGTCAAAGTTTACAAATTTTAACCTTAAAAAATCCAATATAAAGATAAACCTGGAACAAAGGGAGTAACATTTAATGATTGAAATTATTGAATCATAATAGCAATGCTTCCGTTACAAAACCCATTCCCTGGCCTTATTGTTTTCAAAAAAGAAGAGAAAAAGAGAGCACATCATATTCCTGAATTGACCTTTCTTGGTTGGATAAGAAAATTTAAGGTTATTTTCTTCAAATCTCTATCTCTGTCCTAGTTATGTGCATGTGAATCTATTGGTTTCATGGACTCCTTAATTATTCTAATCTTCTTGAAGAAACTCTATATTTTAATTTCCCAATTAATCAAATTGGTATATATAGTGAGACACATATAGTGAGTTGGTATGTTTTTTTAACTCCGGCGATATTAAGGTATATTTGATGACAAATTTTGACACTTAGACCCATTATTTCAATTTTAGTGGGAATCTCAGGTAAGATCCTTGTTATTTACTATTTTACTAATTATTTTCTTTTCTTGCTTTTTGTTAAATCATTTTCGTATTTTTTCCCCACCTCTCATTCTATTCTCCCATTTATTACCCAACCCCCTTTTATTTGATACATTGAACAATTTTGCCCCCAATTTCCTTTAAATTCGTGCTCCCCTGATCCTCTCCCTCCAATTTAGTAAACACTATTTTTGTGTAAGGAAAAGTAAGATAGTTAAGGGGAGTTAGGGGTTAAATACATGAAATTGAAAAGAGTGAAAAATACGAAAATAATTAAGAAACGGGAAGAAAAAAAAGGGGTAATAATGGATCCTTAATTATCTTGCTTCTCCTAAGAAAAAAAAAATGAGATCTTAACGAAGATACCCATTTAAATTCAAATAATGGGTCCAAGTGCCAAAATCATTCACTAATTAAATGTACACTAATGTAGCCGGAGTTGAAAAAATATATCAAATTTGTCGCAGGTATCTTACTAAATATACTAATTTGATCAATAGAGTATAATAATTAGATTAAAATAATTATTAAACCAGAGCTCGACACATAAGCTAATGAGGGGTATGCTGAGTTGTCGTTAATAAGCGTCCATGTTGAATTTTTAAAATTAGGCGATTTTGATGATTTCCCACGTTCTCCGTGATCATGTGAATGTGCGTGGAGATTCTCTTTGATATTGCGATTTGTGAATGCATTGGGATATCAGCTCCAACCTGTATATGTCATAATTATTAATAATCCCCAATTTTCGCTAGAGACTTGGTATTGCTGCTAATTAATGACAAGTCATATGATTATTTTATGTTCTCTAATTCACTTGTTTAATTTTTTATACAACAAGCTTTGTATGAGACTAATTCGAAAAAAATTGGGATCACTAATTAGAAATATAGGAGTCACTTATAATAAGCAGTGATTCTTCTTTTATTAAAAAGTGACCCTTCATTTTATTAAAAGTTACGAAAAAACCGCCTTATAGAAGTGTTTGTCTTTTTTATAGGCATTGAAAAGGTAAAGGGTGATGAACTGAAGATCCCCTATGAGTGTGAGAAGAATCGAATAAGGATTATAAATTTTTTATTCAATTGTTATATGTTGCTATTTCTGTTTACATGATATATCACTTTTTGTAATATATCAGACCATTTAGATGTGCTAGGATGGATTAACTTGTCTATGGTTAAACACAATAATTCGTATGAGGCGGCCTCATTTTGAGGCGCCTCAAACGAGCATGATGTTGACATTATGCTTGGCTATGGAAGTGACCACATGTATAGTAGATTATATAAAGTAGATTATTGTACATGGTATTCGCCATATAAGGCTGTACATGGTAAGTGGCATCAAACTGTACATAAATCACATAAAGTAGATTATTGTACATGGTATTCGCCATATTGTCTTCTAATACTCCTTGCGACCACAAATGACTTTACATCAGACTTTTCGCGATCTTAAAGACACTACTTTGACCACTATGATTAGTATTTATCTTTTATTGCTTTTCCTAGATCTGCTTATTTATGGCTTCCTGCAATTGTTCCTGAACTAAAACGTTTTTGGCAGGTGATTGTGCATTGCTTGATCTTGATCCTACGATATTACCTTGTTAATATGTGGAGAAGAAACCAAGATAGTTTTCGGTGCTCATGAGTCTTGTGGTTTCTGTATAAAATTACTGTTTGCATAACCAAATACAAACTCTAATAATGTTTGCAAAACTTCAGAAAAAGTTGCTGCAACTTTCCATTTAACAAAAAAAAAAAAAAGATACTGCAACTATTTTAATCTAAAATCTTCCATCAGTCTCGTGTACATAAACTATGTTAAAGAGAATCAAGAAAGAGATATCATTATCACAAACTTCTCCAAGCTTGTTGGCATTTGCGATTTGCCACAAGTAGTTATTCTTTTCTATTTATGTTCAGTATCCAAATCATGTTCAAGTAGGCTTTAGTGGAAATGATAATGATAATAACAATAATAATGACTTCAATAACTATTCACTCACTTTTGATTATGTTTCTCTCCCTTTGTGACCATCAAATCTATGTGAAAGACTTTAGGGGTGGGATGCTCTGTTCATGCCGGAAAAAGTTATCAGGATCAACTTTAGTCTTGATTTGAACCAATCTGTTGAAGTTCGCCTTGAAGTACTTCTCACCCCAAGCTTTTGCATTCTCAAAGCTTATGTTGCCCTTCTCATTCATGCCCAAATCAAAATCTTTGAGATTGACATATGCAGCTCTTGGATCTTTAGAAACATAAGGAGTCATGAACTTATACACATCCCTAATCCAATTCATGTGCATTTTTTCACTGATTTTCCCATCTTGCCAGGAGGTGGAATAAAGAATCATGTACATATTACCCTTCCTATGAGGGAAAGCGATATCAGACTCTAAAACTCGGTTCATAATCCCCCCACAAGGCGTGAAAGAAATGAGACCACCATCAATGACTTTCATCCTTCTCCACAACCCTTGAATTGCACTCTCTGGTATAGGTTTTGTTACAAAATCGCTCTTCCCTTTGAAGTATCTTCCTGGCGTATTGGTTTGAAGTAGAACTTCTATAGAGGTACCAATTGGATACCCACCCATCACATAGACCACTGATTCAATCCAACTTATTTCAAGACAATCTTTCCTTGACAGGCCTAACTCTGGGAAGCTTGCTGCCATTATTTTCATTAGTCTATTGGTTTTGCCTAAGAAAATCCCTTTGTAGCTTGTTGTCACGTTTCTTTCGCCTTTTTTGTTTGGATTCGTTGCTTGCAGGCTAGCAAATATCGATAGGTCTTCGTCTATCTTGTCAGCTACTTGTTGCCATTTATACAAGAGATTACTATCTTCTTGTTGGATCGTCTTTGTGATTGTAAAGACTGTCACAGTTGTTGGTACAGGAACCAACTTGACTTTCCAAGAAACAATGATACCAAAACTTCCTCCTCCCCCTCCTCTAATGGCCCAAAACAAATCTTCCCCCATGGATTTTCTATCAAGAACTCGACCATTAACATCAATTAGACGAGCATCGATAACATGATCCGCAGCCATGCCGTATTTTCTTAGGAGGACACCTTTTCCCCCTCCTGTGATATGCCCACCAATCCCTATGCTAGAATAAACTCCACCTGGGAAACTATGAACGTTGCTTTTCTCGGCTATGCGATAATATAATTCGCCAAGAGTGGCACCAGCCTCAACCCATGCTGTCTCGCTGGCTATGTCAACTCTAATAGAGCGAAGCTTGGCAAGGTCTAGAACTAAGAAGGGTGTTTCGATTTCCGAAGCATAGGATACACCCTCGTAGTCATGACCCCCACTACGGACTCTAAGGGGAATCCCGAGTTCCTTCGAGCATATTACTGCTGCCTGAATATGTGACTCATGCAAAGGAGTAAAGATGATAAGTGGCTTGGGAACATAAGGCAATGAGTACCTTAAGTTCTTAGTAGTAGAGTTTAAAATAGAAGTGAAAGAGATGTTTTTTGGAGTGAAAAATGTTGCTGGGAAAGGAATAGGAATGTGTTTTGAATTGAAATTGAGACATTGGGCAAATCCATCTTCAATAGACTTTGATGCTACAAGTGAAGTTGGTAGAAGAACAAGAAATAGTGCAAGAATTGATGAAGTGGTTGAATAACACATATTGCTCTATTTGGTTTCACAATAAATCTCAAAAGATCTCTTTCATTTATAAATCACCACTTCCTAGTAGTAGGTGCGCAATCTATTACAGTTAATAGCAAAGATCTGACCCACGTCATGTGGTCATTTCTTTGGTGTCATTTTTCTCATTTCAAGACAGCCTGGAAATTGAGGCAATGTCTGGAATGGAAATTGCCGTGCGTGCTGTCTTCTAATATGACAACTTGTCAATCTCATTCATCTGTGTTTTTTCTTTGATGGGCGGGTTCAAGTAGAGAAGGGGACCCTCCCTATAAAGAAAGGTAGAGAAGGTTTTATTCTCCCTACATAGATGAGAATTTGAACCCCTGATCACTGGGTTGTGAGAGTGTGGCACTTACCACTTGTGTTCCCACCTCATCCTCATCTTATTCATCGGTTGCTGGGTCATGAAAATTATTAGTTTTTATCTTTTATAGTTTTTTTTTGTCCTTTTTCACAAAAACTTCTATCATGATCTTTCTGTAACTTTTGATGAGACGGAGGTCACTATTCATTGAAATGAGGATCACGACTCACCATAAATGACTCTTACAATTCTAAATAGTAACCCCATTTTTATGTGAGTTGGTATCAGCAAAAGACTTGTTTTTTTTTTTTTTTTGATAATTAAATAATTTTTTATAGCTTTTCCTGGGTCGGTTCCTGCAATTGTTCCTGAATTTAAACGTTTTGGCAGGTGATTGTGCATTCGGCAAATACCACACTTACAAGCCATGTACAGATGTACTATACACAATGTTGTATGGCTGACGTGTCAAACAGGTATTGGCTGGAGTAAGTGATAAAAAAAATAAAGATAAAACCCTTTTCATTTGAATTTGAATGGAAAAATGGCCAAAAAATTCAAAAAGGCTCTAGGATTTGGAGACATATTGGTGGGAAAGTAACTAAATGATTGTATTAAATTAATCTGGCGAGATTAATAAATCCGGTGGGTGGTGGTGGATTTCCGGCGAGAGATTTTTTTTTTCCACGCATTATCTGCCAAATTTTAGGTCCAAGTTACGACCATTCCTCCCTCACTGTCATCTCATCAATTAACCCTTCACTCCGGCGATATGAAGTTTTCCCCCAAATTTTCCCGTAAGAAAGCCTACCTCCAATTTGTCCCCAAATTTTGCCCAAATTTTCACCAAAGAAAGCCTACTACATAGCGATTGAATAATCAAGGAAGATGAGTAAATAGTATAAATCTTGATACCGGTGAGAAGCAGTAGTGGGCATGTACAAAATCGGTGGGACTTCATGATGTTCAAGGCAGAGAAAGGTAGATATTATGCACCAAATTCGGTGGTAAGTATTGTACACCTGAAAATTGTAGCTGATTAAAAATTTAGGAAATGTGTATTAGTTTAGGTTGGAAATTTGATGGAGATTGTTGTATTGCATAATGTTTTTGGACATGCATATAGAATCATGAAATTAAGAGGATTTTTGAATGAATAACTTATCCTGATGTAGATTCTATGGTGATTGAATCGATATTGATGAAGCGTGGATCCAAAAAATGCTATACTGTTTCTGAAAAACAATTGACTTCATATTCTGAAATTGGTTCTAAAAAATTGAGCTAAATACCTACATATTCATTGAAATTATATGAATAACGATTGCTTTCATATTCTTTGATTGGGACAATAAAATTGAGCTAAGAAGTTTTAGCTAAATACCTACATATTCACTGAAACCATGTGAAACCAATAGAACTTAGAACATGTTAGTTGAAAACTGGTAACGTAAATGATTATTTGTAAAAAGGTTAGGTGAATTATTTGGCTGATCACTTGTTGGTTGTTCATCATATGTGTGAATGTAGGTGTCAGGCTATTACACTGTTAGAATTAAGCACGGTGGATCCTTGAGAAGTGAGCCAACATTTAACTACTATGGTGGTTCAGATGATTGCTTTATAATTCCAGATGACAAGTTCAATCTGCAAGGTATTCGGGAGTGTATATATAGTTTGAATTTTACTAGGTATCATCGGCTTTGGGGTCAAAGATACATAGGGTGTGTGACTCCGCTAGACACAGATGCTGATATAACATCCCTGAAGTTTTGTAATAAATTACCCCATAGAGTTATATATGTAGAACACATAGCTGAGCAGCATGTTAATTTTGGTGAAGAGAAAGTTTTGTTAGGCTCAGTCTGCAACACAGAACGTCGTCGAAAAACATTAGCCAAGAGAAAGTGGCGGAGGTTCAAGAGTGTTGCGACGAAGAAGAGGATCCCATGCTCCCGGGAAGATGAAATGGTAAATATGTTTAATATGCAAAATTGAATATCGGTTTTGAAAGTGGACTTAGAGTTTTATGTTAATGTTGATCGTATTCAGTTTTGGTGGTTTTAATACAAGCAAGATTGTTGTTCAAGAAGGTTCTATTAAAATTAGAGTTCCATGGTGATACTGAATAAATTTTGTGTTGTCATATTGAACTTTGCCTGTAGGAAGTGGATCTGGAAGAAAAGAATTGCATAGTGGAGAGTGATGATGGGTGTGAAGACGATGAAAGTGAATGCAAGTCTGAAGATGGTAGGCCCGCTGAGTTGGACGAGGTGAAAAAGGAAAAGGACTCTGAGGGTGCACAGGGGGATCAGCTAGAGAAAGAGGTGGAAGAACACAGGCGCACGTTGTTGAATGAATCTGTTAGTTGTTTTAACATCAATGAGGAGCTACACCATGAAGAGTGCAACAGCGTGAGGATGGATGAGGCAGAGGATGAGGTAGAAGAAGATAGCAGCTGTACGGTGTTGAATGATCCAGTAAGTTTCTAGAATTAATTTCTGCATCCATAGTATACGAGAACGATGACGTGGATCACATAAGTGGAGGTTGGCTAATTTCATGTTGTTATTCAGGCATTGTATCGTTTCGTCATGGGGTGCAATGTCAATAGGTATAGAAAACTGATTACACGTTTGGGAGACGAACAAGTTTTGTGGGTGAAAGAAATGGGATTCAATGATCTTCTAAAGCTGTCTCTATCCAACATCGATAGAAAATTTGGATACTGGTTAACACAGAGGTTTGATCCTGAGACAAGGAAGCTGAAGATCAGGGACGACCAATCTGTTTTGATTAATGAGAACGTCATTGGTTGGGTGCTAGGAATTCCCTGTTCGACGATGTTTACTGTACCAGTAAACAAGTGTAAGAAAGCTGTGTACAGGGATATGTTAAATGGCTACAAGGCGGCGAGAAACAGAGGCATAATGGAGAGAGACCTGTTTAAAATGACCTTGTTGGAGCATAAGGACCGGGGTAAATTCAAAAGGCACTTCCTACTGTATATGTTGGGTGTTTTGCTGTGTCCTATGCAAAAGCGCGGGATCAGCACACAACACTTGAAAGTCTTGCACCATGCGACCCAAGCTGCAAAATTCAACTGGGCTCAATATGTATTGGAATGGTTGGTGGAGTATAGGATCAGAAATGACAAAACCGTTGGAGGATTTGGAGGGTGCACTCTATTACTTGCTGTAAGTTGTACATGCGACTCCGTACACTCTCCATTATTCTTCAAAAAATTTTGCTAATTAGTTCCCGATTTGCAGATTTTATACTTGGATAGAAAGACCTTGGGAAGCCTATAAATTGGAGACTAGACCGATGTAGAATGCGTGCATGGGAGCAACATAGCCTTGAGGCAGCGTTGAAGTTGGACTTGGGAGAAAATGGCGAATATGGTGCTGCAAAGGTACCCAAAAATGTTCTTTCTTTGGACACGAATTTATGTAATCGAAGTTTTATAATCCGAAAGTAGAATTTGATTTTCTTTCTTACGACGAAAATGTTGATAAATCTATATGTTTGCATCAAATTGTTATATTCGCATATGAATTGTTACTATGAAACATCTATTTCTTTTTGTCTACTGCAGATTGATTGTTACGACGAAAGTTTGATAAATCTATATGTTTGCAGTAAATTGTTAGATTCGCATTTGAATTGTTACTAAGAAACCCACAATTCCTTTTTTCTACTGCAGACGGTTGAAGGCGTCACGTATGGCAAGCCATATCCAACAGGGAGTGACATCCGTTGAAGCGTGAAGGTAGAGACATGAAAGTTCATCCAGCATTGCTTAGAGTGTCAGTAAGAAGGATTTAGTGGAACGTCTAATAATAGTTATCGGGGCTGGTGGGTAGGAAAATAAGATTTCAATGTATCATTAGGAATAATTTATATGTTAGAAAGGAAGTGTATGTGAGAAACTTTTCTTCTTTATCGGAGATGTATTGTAGAATTAGATGTGAGTATTATTTGTTATCCTAGGTTGGTAGGTGAATGTTATATAGGTGCAATTAAGGCACTTGTAAAAGAATAATCCCATTTTCAATAATTGTGATGTTTGCATAATAGAATTTGTAATGTGTTATATGGATTAAATAACAATCGGTGTGAATATTTATTTTGAAATAGTTTACGAGTGTGAGGGGCACAATATATATTGTTATGAAGCATATAACACAAATGTCATTTGGAAGCGAGCATACGATCAATAATTACGCAACTAAATAGAGAAACTAATTGATAAGTCTTGTTGAAGAGCAACCCGAAGGTTGCAAACATAGTTGTCCCGTTGAATTCGACTTAGTTACAAACCAAGTGTTGAAAGGGAAAGAAACAACCGCAAACAAGTATTTGACCAAAATATTACAAAAAAGGAGGGGGGTCAATCATAAATGAATTTATCCCAAAGAACTAAACGGGCAAAACGAACCCAGCTCCAATTCGTGCAGTCCAAAACAAGTTGCTCCATGGCCGTGGGAGGCATCAAATTGTGCCACTCGCACCTATAACAATAGAGATCAAAAAAAAAAATTAGTGTTTTATTTTAATAACGTGATTACCTGCTAGGCTTCTACACCAACATCATCACATCCGATATCGTGACAGACAAAAATCTAAATATGTGTATGAATATAATAGAAAAATGAGTGTATAGACATAATTGATTACCTGGTAGACCAACATCATCCTCATCCTGTGAGCCATCGGTTACACCTATACGCAATATAAAAGTTAGCGTTGTAAAATAAAATCAAATGAATATATTATAAAAAGTTATTACCTGGCACACCACGATCATCCTCTGTTATGGTTGAGGCACCTAATAACGAGAAAGAGCAAAACATTAATAAAAGTATACATACAATCAGGAGCCAAGTGTTTATCTATTATTACCTGGTACAGCAGCATCATCGTATGGCATTTTTTCCTGGACAAAATCGTGGAATACAACCCCATTGCATTTGATGACGTGGAACTGTATTTGATCAGTCCAAAGCACAAGAACCCCACCCTTGAAACCATCCGGCTCCATAAGCGTCCAATGTTCAAACGGAAGACCATCTATTATAGTTTCAGTGTTGGAACGACCCACTCGGGTCTCGGTGACAATGAACACATCTGGGCGGTAAAGCTGAGCAAGAAAGAGAAAGTTACGCCTGAAAGACGGCCTTGCAATTCCTCTAGCATTCCAAATAATGTAATTGGAATTGTAT
This sequence comes from Tetragonia tetragonoides, assembly GCA_038025085.1. Classification (NCBI taxonomy): domain Eukaryota; kingdom Viridiplantae; phylum Streptophyta; class Magnoliopsida; order Caryophyllales; family Aizoaceae; genus Tetragonia; species Tetragonia tetragonoides. The sequence continues at coordinate 13,998,443 of CM076142.1, read as the reverse complement.
TTCAGAGACACGTTTTGCCAATTTAGGATGATCGGCTAACTTGTCTTCGTCCCAAGCATCTACCACAAAATTTTGTGGCATAACCCTCCAAAACCTAGGATGCGATACCACACGACAATCATACAAGGAAAATATGTCCGCAAAAGGTAGGGTTGTTGTCATTTCAAGGTAAAATTCCACCTGCTTTGTTGTCGTATCCAACTTGTAGACCTTCAAACAGATAATGTAGTCGTTGTTACGACAAAACCAAAACTTTTTACAACATGCATACAAATCCTAAATGATGTTGTTACCAAAGAATTAGAATCAGAAACGATAAGAGTTTAGCTTTATTACCAGTTAAGTGGTTGTTGTTACCACAAATATTCATGCTTTTACCATTTACATACTATTTCGTACAATTTCCATTTGTTTCTTCAACAAAGACAAGCAAACTGATATTGGTACCATTTACAAAGTACAAACAAGAAGTTGTTACCATAGAAAAACATAATTCTGTAAATTACCATCAGCAGAAAACAACAATGACAAGGCATTATTACCATATATATATATAGTTTCAAAAGGCATTTACAACACAACAACACAAAGAATATGATATTGTCACCATTGAAAGTGAATATGAAGATTAAAGTTACTGGAAAATGCAAACCTGAACTGAATTGGAATAGGCAGCCATGCGAGCGCGTGTGGGGATGTCGTTCAACAGGCAACCGACGAGCGATTGGCGGATATCCATGGGGCGTTCAACAAATGTTTCCAGTCCCGGAGGCACCACTATGGTTTTTTGTTCTCCTATTGACCGCATTGCTTGAATCGCGTTAACGCCTTTGGTATCCCCGAGAAAACTCAAGTCCGCCATGTTGATAAGATGTGCAGGTTTAGCAGGGCTGCGATTTCCATTGGAGTCCACAACAACCATGAGGAGCTCCCACAGTTCCCCTTTTGCGTTTTGGGGGTTTATGATGAGGTCGCGAATCAAGGAAGCCCTGACTTCAGCAAGGGAGCCATCCTTGTGCTTGACGTAACACGAAGTGTTGTTGGGGTTGAATTCGGGCTGACCTGTGTTAGGTTTGTCAAACATGTCGAACTTCCACCTTTGCTTGTAAGCAATTGCTGGGCGCTCCCATGGAGGAATTGGATGGGTGAGCCATTCGGGCAGGACATTTGGAAAGAGTTGCTTTATTACAGACTCTGAGGCATATAACATAGGTTCATTTTTCATCAATTCATCAAAATCTAGCAGATGGCGTTGCAGATGTTGTTCCGCCACTAGCGTAGGTGTGATTTTAAAGAGAGAGAAAAAGAGTAGGGGTGAGTTTAAAGAGCAAGAGAAGGAGAAACGAAGAAAGTGTTCTGAAATTATGTGAAATGGTGAAGTTAGGTTAGGTTTTAGATCCAAGTTTATCCAACTTCTTGCACATGTCCTTCGAGCCTTCCCAGAATAGTTTTTGCGATTTCTCGTTCTTCATCGCCAGAACCTCCAAATAATGAGTCATGCGTCGTACCTTCTCCCTTTCCTTGCTTGTCTTAGCCTCTAAAGGATCCATCAAACCAATAGGAATGTCCTCATACTCTCTCACAATGTCCTTTCGCCACTGATCAACAATTAGAGTGACGGGTATGTGCTCCACACCCACTAGGTCAAGAGCAGATATGAGGTGGTTGCATATAATTCCCCTAAACTCAAAAAGCTTGCATGAGCATTTATACTCTTTGGACTCCGTATTCAGCACGACGGTGTACTCTTTCCGATTTTTCTTCCAGTGCGGTCGGACTAACTTCTCATTGGCATGGTAGATGACAATGGAACCCGTTGCAAAATGCTTCGACAAGTTTGTGTACTTCACCTTTGACACTTCACTCTTAATCTCACCAAACTTAGCATTGGTGTACATAGGTTGAAAAACCGACTCCACCAAGAATGAGGGATCATATGGACGTGGCTTCACCTTCGAGGCTTCATCCAGTAGTCCCTCTTCTTCTATCTTGCTTCGCAGGCATGCTCATATTGTTTCACAAAACGCATAAAATCAAACCCTAAGCTGACATATCCCTTTATGAAAGCATTCATCCCCTCACTCCGTTGCGTGGAGGACATTCCAGCCCAATATGTACCTCGCCAGTAACTTGGAACCCATCGTTCCCTTATTCGGTAGGCCTCCGTCACCCATTTGAAATCTTTCAAATCAAACCGCGCAACCATAGCTTTCCATTCTTCGTCGAACTCTTCTGGGGTTAGACAGTCATGGACAACGTTTTTCAAATAAACACAGATTTTTTTGTACTCAGTATGCCTGCCGAGGGCCCTCCCTGCATTCTGCATCATGTGCCAGAAGCAGAGCTTGTGTTTGGCTTCTGGGAACACCGATGCAATTGCAACTCGATTGCCCTGTCTTGGTCGGTCAAGATACCCTTCGGGGCTTCCCCCATGCACAACACCCATTGGTTGAAGACCCATATGAACGATTCCTTGGTTTCATGGGTGATTAGCGCAGTTGCAACCAATATTGAAGACCCATGATGGTTCACCCCAACGAAAGGAGAAAATGGCATGCGGTATCGAAATCCCCTCCAACCGTTTCCCGTCTTCGCCAAGCATTGATGGCGTTCCTCAGGTCACGCCTGTTGAAAGTCAAATTTTCGTGGTTCCCTCCACTCTCCATGAGGATCGTGTTGAATATCTTTACTATAGGGATGTAGCATGGAAATAACACAAAGTGTGGTCTGAAATAGAATGTTTATTTCCAACTGGTCCACCTTAAAATTCAATGAGATCATCCTCAAAACTGTAAGAGTACATAAAACTTTAAAATTGAATATCTGCAGATAAAACCTTAAAGACTGAATTACCAAAAGTCTTGGACAACATAGAAACACTATAACACAAACTCCCACTAAAACTCATAATCCTTAACTGATTCGACACCCATACGAGCAACATGCTCATGAAACACTTTGGGTGACAATCCATTAGTGAGCGGATCCGCAATCATGGAATTTGCACTGATGTGCTCTATGTACAGTTGTCCATTCTGTACTCTTTCGTTCACAGCTCGAAATTTGACGTCTATATGTTTTGGCTTCGTCAAACTGCTGTTATTTTTAGCATAAAGGACTGCTGACCTATTGTCACACATTAGCTTGAGTGGTCTTTCAATGCCATCAACTATTCGCAGTCCACCAACAAAATTTCGCAGCCATAGTCCTTGATTGGATGCCTCATAACATGCTATAAACTCTGCTTCCATGGTGGAAGTAGCTGTAAGAGTTTGCTTAATGCTTCTCCAAGAGATAGCTCCTCCGGCAAGCATGTAGATATAGCCTGAAGTGGATTTCAGACTATCTTGACATCCAGCAAAATCGGAGGCGGTGTACCCAATGATCTCAAACTGATCCGACCTCCGATATGTGAGCATGTAGTCTTTTGTTCTCTGAAAGTACCGCATGACCCTTTTGGTTGCTTTTCAATGGTCCATTCCCGGATTGCTATGATATTTGCCTAGCATCCCAACAATGTATGCGAGATCAGGTCGTGTGCAAACCTGAGCATACATCAGACTCCCTACAGCCGAAGCATAAGGTGTCTTCTCCATTTCCTTAGTTTCAAAACCATTCTTTGGGCATTGTTTGAGACTAAATTTGTCTCCCTTAGCAACAGGGGTGTCACCTGGTTTACAACCCTGCATGCCAAATCTCTTAAGAACCTTATCGATATAGCCCTTTTGTGACAGTCCGAGAACGCCTTTGGAGCGATCTCGATGAATCTAGATTCCTAATACAAAAGAGGCGTCACCAAGATCTTTCATTTCAAATTTCTTTGAAAGAAATCTCTTAGTTTCGTGCAATAAACCTATATCGTTGCTGGCAAGCAGTATGTCATCGACATATAAAACCAGAAAAATATGCTTACTCCCACTGAACTTGTGGTATATACAGTCATCAGCAACGTTTGGTTCAAAACCAAATGATGTAACGACTTCATGAAACTTGTGATACCACCGACGAGAAGCTTGCTTGAGCCCATAGATGGATTTCTTTAATTTGCAAACCATTTTCTTTGGATCTCCGGAAACAAAGTTTTCTGGTTGCACCATATAAATTGTTTCTTCAATGTCACCATTGAGAAACGCTGTTTTAACATCCATCTGATGAAGTTCAAGATCAAAATGTGTCACTAGTGCCATTATTGTCCTAAAAAAGTCTTTCGATAAAACTGGAGAGAAAGTCTTTTTATAATCAATGCCTTCCTTTTGAGTATAGCCCTTAGCGACAAGACAAGCTTTAAACCTAATGACATTGCCCTCTAAATCCCGCTTGGTTTTAAATATCCATTTGCAACCAATGGCTTTAACACCTTCGGGCAATGAGACAAGCTCCCAAACGTCATTGTCATTCATGGACTTAATCTCATCATTCATGGCATCAATCCACTTTTGAGATTAGAACTTTCCATGGCTTGACGAAAGTTGATTGGATCATCTTCCACAAATCCAAGGTCTGAATCTTGATCCTGGAGAAAGACAAAAGTATCTTGCACCATTTTCAAGTTTACCTCATGTTCTTGAAGATATACAATGTAATCATCTGAACTTGCATTTCTCTTTTCTCTAGTGGATCTTCTTAATGGCACTTCATGTTCTTGAGGTTGTTGAGTTTGATCTACATTAACAATGTCAGGAACTTGATTGGGGAGATTATCAAGATTGTCTTGCACCGGAGTTGTCTCGTGATCCGTGTCAGGAATGCGGACACCCTGATCATGATCAATGTCAACTGAAGGAAGAGACACATGTTCTTCCTCAAAGACAAAATCTCTAACTTCAACACCCCACCCCCCAAACTCGACATCCTCAAAGAACCGGGCATTACCCGTCTCAAAAATAGTTCTAGCAATGGGATCATAGAACTTATACCCCTAGACCTTTCAGAATACCCAACAAAATAGCTACTAACTGTCTTAGAGTTCAGTTTCTTTTCATTTGGCCTATAAGGCCTTGCCTCAGCTAAACAACCCCAAATATGTAAGTGCTTTATACTGGGCTTTTTCCCGGTCCATAGTTCATATGGGGTTTTAATTGTAGCTTTAGTTGAAACTCTGTTAAGTATATATGCTGCAGTTTTCAATGCCTCTCCCCAGAGTGAGTCTGGTAAGGTAGTATGACAAATCATACTTCTCACCATGTCCCTTAATGTCCGATTTTGTCTCTCAGCTACATCATTCATGGTAGGACTACCTGGCATGGTGTATTGAGGAACGATCCCACACTCATCTAGGAATTTAGCAATTGGCCCTGGACGCTGTTCACCTGAACCATCATATCTGCCATAGTATTCACCACCACGATCAGATCTAACAGTTTTAATTCTTTTGCCTAATTGATTTTCAACTTCGGCCTTAAATGATTTGAACACGTCTATTGATTGGGACTTTTCATGAATTAGATATAGATACCCATAACGAGAGTAATCGTCTATGAATGTGATAAAGTATTGTTGACCATTTCTACAAGGTGTAGGGAATAGCCTACAAATATTCGTATGTATCAATTCTAAGACATCCGTAACTTTCTCGACACCTAATCTAGTCTTGTTTGTTTGTTTTCCCTTAATACACTCAATGCAAATATCTGAATTTGAGGAATCAAGAGAATCAAGAATTCCATCTGACACAAGTTTCAGAATTCTTTGTTTGGATATGTGACCCAAACGCTTATGCCAGAGTGATAAAGAATTCTCATTGGTCAATTTTCTTTTGGTACCACGTGAACTTACATGCAAGGTTTCATTATGTGAGGCAATTGTATCAAGCAAATATAGGCTATCATATCCTGATAAAAGACCGGAACCAATAAAATTTGAACCTTGAAAAGAGATTAATTTTACTGTTTCCAAATGAACAATAATAACCAGATTTGTCCAAAGTCGGAACAGAAATCAAATTCCGTCTGAATGATGGTACAACAAAAGTCTCTTTCAAATCCAAATAAAATCCAGTCTTTAACAATAGCCTAAAAGTTCCAATAGCCTGAACTTCAAGATGATTGTCGTCACCCATATAGATGTATCTTTCACCATCAATTGGTTTGCGGCAGCTCTGACTACCATGCATAGACACACTAATGTGAGTAGTAGCACCAGAATCTACCCACCAAGTGTCTTTGGGTACCGAAGTCAAATTAACCTCAAAACAAACAAGAGCAAGAGATATTCCCCTTTCCGCAAGCCAAGCGTGGTATTTGGTACACTCTTTATTCATGGAATTAATCCCCTCACAAAAGAAGCAACCTGATTCCTTAGTTTCAACTTTAATTTCCTTATGTTGCTTCTTTTGGGGCATTGACACCGCAGCTTCCTTAATTTTCCTTTTCTTGCTGTCCTTAGAGGTTGATGCCAAATGAGCATCCCTTATGTTCCCTTTGCCTTTATACCTTATGGAAACAATATTACTCAAAAGAGTATTAGTTTCCGCCTTTTCGTTTTTTGCAAAACGTTTCTCAAGTTCGGCAAGGAACGATTTAACATTATCCTCTTCAGACATAGTGCCCCTAAATGTTTCTGGAATTGCACGTTTCATGATCATAAGACTCATGCAATTTGAGTGTTCCCACTTCTCCATCTCCCTCTTTTGATCAGAGGTAGATGTATCCTTAAGTGCAGCGGGTTTCTCAATCCGAAGTGTAAGGTCTAGATCCATGCAACTGAGAATTATCATAACGTTCTCTTTCCATTCCTTAAGGTTTGTGCCGTTAAGCACAGGGATACTGTTAATGTTTGCAAATATCGTAGCAGCAGAAGTATTGACTGAAAGAGAACAAAAGATAACATAAACAACAAGCTCACAATTACTTTACCTTAACTTTAATTTACAGATCCAAATAAAATGGCAAATCCCATCACAAGATACCTAGCACAACATTGATTTTAGTCTTTCGACAGAAAATCAACTTGTAAGTGGTACTCTTGGTGTAGTAATCAAATATTGACAATAAACTCCTGCTGTCAAATATCAAGCCTTTCTTTGGACCGACTCAACGTTCACATGGAAACCTAATAATTGTCACATATTGATCACCACAAGCATGCTTGAATTTCGGCCAAATAACAACCTTCCTTTGGGCCGAGTGTTAAACGCATGGAATTCGCACACACACAATCATCCAATTTAAAATTAATCAATCTACACAAAAGAGGTTACTTTGGTAACATATTGTTTCAATTAATTAATCTAAAACATTAGACATAATAATAATTATAACCTTATTGCCAAGTATTGAATCTGAACCGAAATACACGTATGCCATGTATAAGCTTAATTATCTTGCCGGCTCATACACACATTGTAAGAGTTACAGTATGAAAAAGAACTTAAAACTATGCCACTGTTGTGTATATGAAAGGTACAGCAAGGATGGAAACCGAAATATGCTATTAAAGCAATCAAAATTGACTTTTATAAGATGGCTGAATCCATTAAAGAAAAACAAACCAATCAAAATTCCTTCCTTTAGCCTAAAACCATATGTATGCGTTATGCTGTAGGTTTGCCCACAACTTGGCTTTTCAAACAAGAAAACATAAATCTCGAATATGGACAACCAACTTTAGAAAATATGAAGCTTAGCCGGCATAATTTACTAATTCTAAAAGCATCATGTGATTCAAACAGCAATACTACCGATTGTACCGAATTATGGAGTACAATATCAAATTTACGTAATGACAGTATCCAAAACTTAACAAGGAGCATGGTAGCGATACTGAATCCATGAATAATATATGCCGACACCAAAACAAAAAGCAAACCCAGATCATAAACAAAATACGACTCATATCAGAATAGCCGAAACTGAATTTCAAATAATACAATATGAAGGAGGCTTTGATACCAATTGTTGGAATAAATTCGATTAAAACTGTAACCTCCATATCAAATTACTTAGACTAGAACATAAGCGGAAGCGTACCTGAATCCATAAGTGTAAGCCTTTGATCTAGGTTGAAGATCGCCTAGGGTTAGAGCGTCTTCCAGTTGATGCACACACTAGGGTTTCTCTCTCTAACAATGGGATGTGAGACAGATGTAACGTGTGTTCAACTGGGGACCATAACCCTTATATAGATAGAGTTTCTTATCCCTAATTAGCCTATCATCAATTAGGATTAAGCTTGTGGATCTCTATACAATTGGGCCCTATACGTTATAAGACGATATAATAGCCCACCTAATATTAATATCCATAGGACCACTAATATTGGGCCAAACCGTAAGATAGCATATAACATACAATTAATCCGTATAACATAATAGTCCATATACATGTAGTATAAAGTCCATAAATCTAACATCCTTTCCTTGATGTTATACACACTTGGGTTTTAAGAGGAGTAATTTGGTAGAGATAAAATGAGAGGAAAAGAAAGGAAGGGAAAAGAAATTTGTTATCTTTTTTCTGTTTGGTTCTAAAAATAAAAATGAAGTGACAGGAAAGGAAATAAAATGATGGGAAAGTTTTCCTAAGAAATCATTTATTTTCTTTCCTCCCAAATTGATGAAATTTGAATAGATTACTTTCATTTTCCTTCCAAATTCCATTAACCAAACAATAGAAAACTTTACCTTTTTTTTCAATTCCTTACTATGTAACCAAACGTATAAAACATAATTTATTTTCCTTTTCATTCTTCCCTTTTTTTTCCTTCCCTTCCTTTCTTTTATGTTCTAACCTTCTTATATAACCAAACAAGTTGTTACAGCTTTGTAAGACAATAATTTGTGTTGTAAGAGGTATCTCTCTATTACCGAATATTCAGTAAAGTTGGTAAAAAACAACAACAAAAACAAACATTAAACAGGTATTCCCCTCCCTTCTAAAAACACAAAAGAAATGCTAAAATGATACACAACAGAAACCCACCTCTCACTCTCACTCTCACTCTCACTCTCACTCTCACTCTCACTCTCAATAAAATTCATGCCATCGTCGTCATCATCATCGTCAGAACAAAACGGCGAAGTAGATATTTGTTGAGAATTCTTCCAATGAAGAATCTTTTCAGAAATTGTACGGATTTTAAAAGCGGGGGAAAATCAACATAGACAAGGAAGTTATCTGCATCATTAAAGGGCTTTGTAAGTTTGTAATGAAGGCACTCTTCATAAGCCAACCGGTCAAATATTTCACATTGGTGTTTTTAGGCGGTTGCGGCTTTAGCCATTAGGGGTTGTTTGGCTGTCTTTAGTCTGGTTATAATAGGCGTTTGAGTTTTGGCTTCATGAGTAGGGATGGGGGCGGATACAGGTGGATACCGCCTCGTATCCGCCTCAGTTGAGTCGGAGATAGGGGAGTGTTAGGTGGGGATGGTTTTGATAAAGCAAAACCGCCGTGGGGATGGGGCGGAGGTGGTTTGCCTTCTTCACCCAGTAGATATCCGCTGGAGCCCCGTCCCACCTTATACCCACTTACTCGCCCCGCCTCATACCCACATAATAATAAAAAATGTAAAACATAAATATATAGAATCTTATTTTACCAAATATATAAAATTTTCTACTGCTATTACTTATCAAAAAGCTCAAAATTTTCCGTTCAAATTATCTTGGGTGAATTTGATGTAGATTCAGATGTGGGCTTCGTTTCTTTTCGGGCGGATATAAAGCGGATATGGATATCCTCCCGATAAATGGAGCAGAGGTGGATACCTGGCGGGTAAGTGAGACGGGGGTGAATTTGGGATCTCCGACCCGTGGTGGGGATGGGGCGGGTGGCGAAATCGAAATATCCAGGTGGGTGTAGAAATGAATCTACCTATATCCATTACCGCCCCGCCCTATTGCCATCCCTATTCATAAGACGTTTAAACATTGGCTACAATAGGTGTGCGGACTTCGGCTCCAATAGGTCTCAATTCTTCCATGAAAGCCTGATTTTTCTTTATACTGCCTCTCTAAGCCTATTGGTGCAATCGAAACTAGAATTCACCTATTAATCGTTTGCACCAGCCATGGTTGAAATTATCAAACATATCTATAACTAAAAGTAGTAGCAGGATGAATAAGAGCCAAAATCTCGAAAGATAAGGGCAGTGGGAAAAAAAAATTAAGAAATGTTGTTGTGAGATGAGAAATAAGGGCAGTTCTAGTTACAAAAAAAAAAAAAGAAGTAAAGCTTTACAAAGGTCATTAGTTGAAGCTTCAAAGTATATTCTTGGGCTCCTGTTGTGCTTCAACTGTGGTTTTCATATTTGAACAAATATATAGAGAGAGAATTGAAAATCTTAACCAAAGAAAAAAATGAAAGAGATCTCATCCATTACACTAGCACAAAGTAGTTAATTAAGAATTCAAGACAGTCTGGAAACTGAAGCAATGCAAGCACTAAATTGTTTTTACTACCGACTGTGTATGTTGTTAAGCTGTGTGAGGAGTACTGTTCCACATCGGAATAATTAAGGGGGAAACATCAACATATAAGTTAAGTAGGCTACTCCTCCTACCGTCAATTGGTTTTAGGATGGATTCTCACTTGACTTCTATATGGTGTTGCTCTAGCCGTACGTGTACATAAAATATGTTGAAGAAAATCGAGAAAGAGAGATCATTATCACAAACTTCTCTATATATTTGTGTTGGCATTTGCAAAATTATTCTTCTTTATGTTCAGTATCCATATCTTGTTCAAGTAGTGGACAATTACAATGACATTGACATCAATAATTATTCACTCACATTTGATTATGTTTCTCTCCCTCTATGACCATCAAAAGATTTAGAGGTGGGATGCTTTGTTCATGTCGGAAAAAATTATCAGGATCAACCTTGGTCTTGATTTGGACCAATCTGTTGAAGTTCCCCTTAAAGTACTTCTCACCCCAAGCTCTTGCATTCTCAAAGCTTAATTTGCCATGCTGATTTATACCCAAATCAAAATCCCTAATATTGACATAGGAAGCTCTTGGATCTTTAGAAACATAAGGAGTCCTGAACTTATACACATCCCTAATCCAATTCATGTGTATGTTTTCATTCTTCTCTCCGTCTTGCCAGCCGGTTTAATACTGAATCATGTACATGTTACCATTCCTATGAGGATAAGGAATATCATACTCTGAAACTTGATTCATTATTCCACCAAGAGGTGTGAAAAGGATAGAAGTACCATCAATGCTTTTTAACCTTCTCCACAACTTCTGGATAACAGTTTTAGGTATCGGTTCTCTGACAAAATCGGACTTGGATTTGAAGTACGTTCTGGGTAGTGATGCGGGTTGAAGTAAAACATCTATAGAGGTTCCATTTGTATACTGGCGCATTATATAGAGCACTGATTCAATCCAGCTTACTTCGAGACAATCTTTCCTTGACAAACCCAACTCTGAAAAATTTTCTACCATTAGTTTCATAAGTCTGTTGGTGTTTCCTAAGAAAGTTCCCTGGTAACTCATTATCACATTCCTTTGGCCTTTTTTTTTCTTGCTTGAATTTGTTGCTTGCATGGTGGCAAAGATCGATAAGTCTTCATCTAGCTTATCAGCTACTTGTTGCCATTTGTAGAAGATATTATTGTCTTGATCTTGTTGCATTGTCTTAGTAATTGTGAAAACTGTCAGAGTTTTCGGTACAGCAACCAACATGACTTTCCAAGTAACTATTATACCAAAGCTACCTCCTCCCCCTCCTCTGATGGCCCAAAATAGATCCTCTCCCATGGCTTTCCGGTCAAGAACTCGGCCATTAACATCAATTAGTCGAGCATCGATGACATTGTCTGCAGCCACGCCGTATTTTCTTAGTATGGAACCTTTTCCTCCTCCTGTGATATGTCCACCAATCCCTAAGCTAGTATAAGCTCCACCAGGAAAGCCATGAACATTACTTTTCTCCGCAATGCGATAAAATAATTCGCCAAGAGTGGCACCAGCCTCAACCCATGCTGTCTCAGAAACTATGTCAACTTTGACAGAACGCAACTTGACAAGGTCTAGAACTATGAAGGGCATCTCAAGTTCTGAAGCATACGAGACGCCCTCAAAGTCATGGCCTCCACTACGGACTCTAAGGGGAATCCCAAGCTTTTTCGAGCATATTACAGCGGCCTGAATATGTGACTCATGCAAAGGAGTAAAGATGATGACTGGCTTGTACACTGTAGGCAACAAGTACCTGAAATTCTTAGCAGTAGAGTTTAAAACAGAATTGAAAGATGTATTTTTTGGAGTGAAAAATGTATTGGGGAAACGAATAGGAATGAGTTTCGAATTGAGATTGAGACATTGGGCGAATTGTTCTTCAAGAGACTTTGGAGCTACTAGTGAAGGTGATAGCAGGACAAGAAATAAAGCAAGAATTGAGGTTGCTGTATGACACATATTGTTCTATTTGGTTCACGACGACAATTACAAATTTCTTTCATTTATAGGACTAAGAGGCAATCTCACCTACCCCACCCTTACTCTAGGGATGTACATAGGTGGTGTTGTGTCAAATAAATAAATATATTAAGGTTAAAAGACTTGAAATCTCTTAACTCAAATCTAAATTATCTATTAAGCGGGTTGGAAATCCTTGACCTAAACTTATTATTTATGTAATAATAATTATGTTACATGCTAATAATTGAGTAACTCGTTTATCTTTTTTCTTCCCGGTCTAATCGAAACATAAATACTACCTAATATGTAGTATATACTCCTTATATAGTATGAATAGTTAAAATGTTCAAGATAGTTAAAATTATCTAAAAATTTACTAAAGTATTTCAAGTTATTTGAAATTAACTTTGATGTATTTTACCAAACAAGTGGGGAATATGTCATTTTAGACTTTTGTATTAAAAATCTCAACTTTAGTCTGACTCATTTAACAAAACGCGTTACTAACATCAACTCGTTTAATCAAACGGATGAGAAATTCTCATGTTTCAACACTAATCTGTTATATTCATATCCGATTTTCAAACATGAGAATTTCTCATCCGTTTAATTAAACGAGTTAATGTTATGCGTAGTTGCTAACAAATTGATGTTATGCGTAGTTGCTAACAAATTGATGTTACGCGTTACTGACATCAACTCGTTTAATTAAACGAATTTCTCATCCGTTGAATTAAAAGTTGCTAACGAGTTGATGTTATGCGTTACTGACATCAACTTGTTTAATTAAACGTAATTTGTATTAGCAACTTTTCAAAAGCTAATCAATGTTATGTTTTGGTTTTATGTATTTTAGGGTAGTTGATGACTTTGATGGCCAATTACCCATGATTTCTTATCATTTAATTGGCAACTTGAGATACAATTTCACGACATTTTTCAAGTGGGAAGACAAAAATTATGAAGATAGAAAGAAGCTTCGCACCAAATTGTCTCATTTTTGGCCAAGCAAGCAATTACAATTTACAAGGTACCGACACCGTACGTACTTCCATACTTCCACTGTACTTTTTTACTCTGTTTCACTGATATCTTATCATTTCCTAAAAAACATAGTTTTTTTTAAGGAAAATTTCCACTTTGATGCCTAACGTATTACATAATTATTTTTTAGTGACCTGTATTTTTCATTATGCATCAATACATCAAGGCACCAAAGTAGAAATTTTCCTTTATTTTAATACAGATGTTACACAACTTATCCAACTCACTAAGTTCAAATTTACATGAAGCCTCTTTTCCCTTACTACATGCACTCCCTAATCTCTCCTACTAAACCAAGGGCATGTTTTTTAGACTGTAAACTAGATACTGAAAACTGAAACAAACTGCAGAAAATTGGACAAATTGGAAAAAATTGGGACAAACTGGAGAAAAATGAAACTTACTAAAAAAGCTGGAGAAAACTGAAACTTTTACATTTATGAAATTTTTTTTATCATTTGGAATAGAGTTTTGCTATAATAATAATAATAACAACAACAACAACAACAACAACAACAACAACAATTATTATTATTATTATAATTATGATAATAAAAAAAAATTCTACTGCTATTATGAATAATTTTTTCATCAAAAGTCTGACCCATGTCCAGCTCGAGCCCGCAAATGATCACCTCCAATCCCAATGACCCAATGTGACTAACAAGTACATACAAAGAAGATGTGATGATTTGAGTGAATAGTGAAATTAGTGATAAGACTAAAGTGAATATTTTTGAGCTCAGCCTAAGGCATATTATTTTCAACTGGTTTTGGGTTTTGCCGAGTTATCTCCAATTTTCAACAGTTTTCACCCATTATTAGTTACAAAATACCGTTTTTTCCAATTTTGACCAGCTTCTCCCAGTTTCTCCCATTTAGACCTAGTTTCTCCCAAATTTTTTCCAGTTTTGATTTTTTAATATATTAAAGATAATAATTAAATATACAATATAATATATCAAATTTATAAATAAATAAATGCATTAAATTTGTATTTAAAAATGAGTAAAAGATCAATGTGATAATAATAAGAATAATAATTATAATAATAATAATAGTTATTATTATTACACACTTGTTTGTGTTACTATTATTATTTTATTAGTAATACATTCTAATTATTATTATTATTATTATTATTATTATTATTATTATAAGTAAACATTCAAAAATAAAAAAATTTCAAGTCGTCCCAATTTTTTCCATTTTGTCCCAATTTTTTTTCCTGTTTTTCCAGTTTCTCCTAGTTACCTGTTAGATTTCCTAATTTCACCAGTTTTACCAAATTTCTCCCAGATGTTATTAGTTGAAACGAACGAGCCCTAAATTGAGAATTACTTTCCAAAACAACATTTTTTAAGGAAATGGTTCAAAATTTTCAACCTTAGTCTGACTTATTTAACTAAACGCATCATTCATGTCAACTTGATTAAATAGATCAAAAACTCTCATTGTTTCGACACTAATCCGCTATATTCATATCCGATTTCGTATAAGCAAATTTTTCAAAGCTAAGCTAGTCAATATTTCGCGTTTTGGTTTTACATATAGCAAATTTCATGGGTACCTTCAAAGTTTGAACTTCTGATCTGAACAAAATACCCACTTTTTTTTATTTAGCACAAAATAGCCATAAAGTTTCTTTTTCAGCTCACCCTATACAATTTGATTATTGGGGGGGGGGGGGGGGATGACAACGTTAAAGTTGGTTAATTTTGATGGTTGAAATAACTATTTTGCCCTTATTAATTAAGGACTTAAAAACTTTTAAATTTTTATCCTTTTTTTATTTAAGGTTCTAGAAATTTTTTTTTTTTTTTGCACAAAATACTCACTAGGTACTAAAATTTGAGGATATCATATGCATAACATATTAAAACTTGGTAGTTATGTTGTGCAACCGTAGTACGAAACCAACGACTACAATTTTGAAACTAATCATTTAAAATTGTAATCTGTCTCTTCTCACGTGCGTTGCAAGGAATCCGACTTCCTCCAGGCTCTCACAAGTGAAGAAGAAGCTAAGGCGAAAAATCCCAAAAGTGATTGTTATTTGGGATTTGAAAGTGTAATTACGAGTATTTTGGACATGAATTTACGGTGTATTTGCACAACTTTTTGGGTGTATATGGATGTCTATTTCTTTTTGCGGGGTACATGGTAACTTTCTGGGTTACATGGTAACTTTCTGGGTTACATGGTAGGTTATACACGATTATTTACGGCTAGTTTCAGATTTGTAGTCATTAGTTTCAGAAACTGCGATAACACTACATAACCACCAACTTTTAATGTTATGCACATGGTATTCCTTAAAATTTAATACCAAGTGGGTATGTTATGCAAAAAAAAAAAAGACTTATTCTAGGTCCTTAAATAACAAAAATCCAAAACAAATACTTAAAGTCCTTAGTTAATCAGGGCATAGTCATTTTATCATCAAAATTAACCAACTTTAAGTCTTTAACGTCGTCAACCATCCGTTAATCAAATTGTTACGTTGGGCTTGAATAGAAACTTTATTGGTATTTTATGCAAAGTTCAAAATAAGTGGGCTATCGTTTAAAAGTTTAAACTTTGCCATAATATCTTTTCAATGTGAGGTCACTATTATAGCCAAACATGATATTAGCTGACGTCATGTTTGTTTGAAACGCCTCACGTTAAGACCACTTTATATAAATTTTTCTGCTTTAAGGATACCCAATAAAATTTCCCTTTTACATATTTTTGGGTAGTTGATGACTTTTTATTTGGGGTTAGTTGATGACTTTGATGGCAGGACATGCATCTTTCTTATCATTTGGCAACGTGAAACCAGTATACCTCGTCGGGTTCACGACATTTTTCAAGTGGGAGACAAAATTAAGGATATAGAAAGAAGCTTAGCACCAACCTGTCCCATGGTTGGCCATGCAAGTAATTAAGGGTAGTGATCTAGCGGTTTCAAACTTGCTTTTAAATGGTTTGATAAGGTAAAGTCATGTGGGTTTAAATTCTCATTCCCTTCATCATGCCTTGTGTTTGCTGGCTTCTAGGAACTATACTAGCACTTGTCAATGCTACATTGACGGGGTCAGTACTTGCGCTGGTTGTTCAATTAGTCTGATATGTTTATTGTTGAACACGAGAGTCCGAATATAATGTAGCAGAAGGTGTCTCGATCGCCATTCACTTGTACCCTCTTTTCGTTTTAAAAAAAAAAAAAAAAGCAAGCAATTACAAAGTCCCTTGGGTTAATTAGCCATTAGTCAGCCAGTTACACTTGTTACCGTGTGCCTACTTGGCTACTTCCATTTTAGTCTGTTTCACTGTTATCTTGTCATTTCCTATAACATTTTTCTTTTTTACAAATGATCCAACTACATATCCTCCCCTTCCCCACTCTATATTTCAAATATAAATAAAGCCTCCTTGGGGGGGGGGGGGGGGGAGGACTGGACCCCGTCTCTTTTTTTTTTTTAAATTTTTTTTTATAGTGTAAAGGGAGCCTTAGACATGCCCAAGAAATCAAAAGGTTGCACCACTGTGCTGTGCCTCACGCCTCATAAAGCCTCTTTTTGCTTGCTCCTACGTGCACTCCCTAGTCCCTCACTCCCTCCCACTAAACCAAGAGTAAAATGGAGCTATTGTACGTCCAAGTTCAACTACATCCTTCACATTTCTAAAGAATCTCTAACCTCTCCTTTTTTCCTCAACTCTTTTTTTTCCTCAACTCTTTGAAACTGTATAGGTATGAAATTGAGGCATTTATTGGTCATCTACGAGCGATAAGCCCCTCTTTCTACTTGATTTTTTTCTTTTTTCATTATTATTTGGCTTTTTGTTTGAGTAGATCAATAAATTTGTCTCCATTGTGAGGGTTTAATTGCTCATTTGGTGAGATTTCGATCAAATCAATTATGAGGTTAATTTGACTCCTTTTGTGATGTTCATTTTGACTCTTTGTGTGAGGTTCATTTGGGCTCCTTTTTGTGAGGATTATTTCTTCATCTTTTGAGGGAATTTTGGTAGTTTTTGGTTTATGGAGTTCGATGGGGTGTCCTCTACTCAGAAGTTTTTCTTCTTAGCTACATGTGATATTTAGTCTTTGTTTAATAAGTTCGGATTAAAGGTAGAACGTGAAATTGATAGTTTGCGACTTAGTTCGTTCATACGTGCGCGGATACTTCGAATCTTATTCTTCAACATGCAGCTTATAACATCAGAGTTGTGCTTATGCATTTATCAAGACAATGGCAGGGTCTTCTGGCAAAATGTTGTGATATGGAAAATAACGATAAAAAGGAAGTCTTTCAGAATCATCAAATCTCAAGTGTTTGATAATCTTCTATTAAAATGTTTTCTGTTATTTTAAATCCCCTTATATTGTTGAATTTGATATCATTTACAATTGTCGTATAGCTTATATTTTATCGCAAATACTTATTTGCGGCGGCCGAATCGAGTAGGGCGACGACCAGTTCACGCGCGCGGGTTTACCCCTTACCAAGTCAAATTTCAACCGTCATATTCCAATCACCCAGTCACGCACTTTCTCTCTTCGCTTCTCCTCCACGATGGGTCTGAATTTCTGAAATTTGTGACGTACTGTACGAGATTCTTCATGAGATAGGCAGCCTAGATCGGTGAAAAAAGAAATTAAATTGGGGAAATTTTGGCGTAGCTGTGATGGGCGGCGGTATGTTATCTGAGTGCTGGGTTTGGGAGGGGATACGTGGTTCAATCTCAAAAGGGGTGGACATCAGATGATGATGATGATGATGGCTTTATCACATTTTTATTTTGTTTCGATTTTTTTAATCTTATTTCTATTTTTTAACAGAACAATGTTTTTTATTTATTTTTCTTTGAATTATTTTTTTTATTTTTATTATAATTATAGTTTAAAAAATTGGCACGACATTCATTTGTGGTACTAGAGTTAAAAATATTGACACTATATAGAAATAAAGTAACACTAGAGCAAAATAAACACATACCACAAGACAATAATGGATACTAGAGCAAAATATATAAATGACACATGCATTTTAAAAGTTGACACCACAAGGAAACAAAGTAACACTGTATTAAAATAAAGTAAGACTAAGGTAATAAAAGTAACACCAGAGCCCTATTCACAAAAAGAAAAAAGGTAATATCAGAGCAAAATAAATTAACACTGTAAAGAAATGAAGTTACATGACAAACAAAAAATGACATAACGACATGTGAGGTGAGAGAATTTAGTTGCAGCACTATAATTTTTTACATTGTCAGTTTGTTATCATAAGATAAAGAAGTAACACTGGACCAAAATAAACTCATAGCACAAAGAAATTAATTGAGATACTCACCAAAATAAACTCAAGCCAATGTAATTAGACAAAAAATATTGTAACTATTCAATAAATATACCGACACTGGAGTTTAAAATTTTAACATCACATTTGGAACATTGACGCTGGAGTTTCATAAACTGCACCATCATGAACAAAGGATGAGAGAAAATTAAACAGGGTCACCACGGGGAACAAAGTGACTCGGATCACAAAACAATCTAACACTGCAAATGAAACATAATGACACTATAACAAAATAAACTTACGGCACATGGAAATAAAGTGACACTACATCAATATAAAGTGTAACTGAAAGGTAAATATATGACACTACATTTGAAAGGAAATATTAAAAATAGGGTAATGTATACTTTTGTGGGAACTGAAAATAAAAATAATGAAAATGAAAATATTTTGAAAACAAACAGTAACTAATCTCCAGTAACAAAGACGGGTGAAAAAGAAAAAATAAGTAAGAGATAGAAGATTGAAAGGGATTAAAAAAAAAGAAAGTGGAAGAGCAAACCCAGTTTAAGCGAAATCGAACTCAAGACCTGGGGACCGGGAGAGATTGCTTACCATCTAACCACTGAGGCGAGTTTCACTTTGTGTTACGATTATGCAAGAAAAATATATAATAATGTGCTGAATAAAAAAAAAAAAAGTTGAGGCGCGCGGTCCAGGCTGAACGCGAAACATGCGCGTCTGTTCCTCACGCAGGCGCCCTACCATATCAGGCGGCTCTATAAAAGACTAATTGATATTTTATTAAAGCAAATTTTATTTTTTCCAAAACAAAAAACCAAAGGAGCTAGTAAACGGGTTGAAACTTGCCCAACTTTTATTTATCACGCCTAAAAATTTGTTTACCAGTTCTCCACTTAAGGGGGAATACAAAAACTTGTGTGTACTTAGTCTATGGTGGACCAATATTTTATCTGGAGCTACCCCTCTCTAATAGTGGAGCAACCCCATACTTCACCTGGAGTCACCCCCTACTTCACCTGGAGCCACCCCCTATTTCACCTAGAGCCACCCCTCTAATAGTGGATCCACTTCCTATGTCACCTAGAGCCACCCCTCAAATTTATACTTGGCGCCACCTCTCTAATATTGGAGCCACCTCCTACTTCACCTGGAGCCAGCGAGCCACCCCTCAAATTTATACTTGGCGCCACCGCTTTAATAATGTAGCCACCCCAAACTTCATCTGGAACCACCCCTTACTTTACTTAGAATCACCCCTCAAATTTACTTGGTTTTCGGTGAATTAAGTCCACACAAGACATACTGAAAGGGGAAAAACGAAAAAAAGAAAGAAAAAGAACACGTTAACGGTTACGTATGTTCATTGCTCCACTGAACCAATGAGCATTCTTTTTTCCTTCTTTTGTATGATATGCTTCTCTGGATCTCACACTAGTTTTAGTTCAGTTGAGTCCAACTGAGTATGTTCAGTTGATTTTGATCTGCAACAAACTTTTCGTTGCATATTAGTATATTACTTTCTGCTCACATCAATTTAGATAAGTTTATTAGTTAAATTCAGCTTAGTTGAAAAAAAACACACCTTAAGAACTACTAATTTTTTGTTTCATTATGCTATATGTTTTATTGCATTCTGTTCATCACTCTTCCACATATTTTGGTGAGGAGAATAAGGTTGGCCTTACATATAATTCATGCATCAAATTTTATGGCCAACTTTGATCAGTCGTGCTCATCTTTGTTACTTTGGTCAAATTCTTTTAGTCAGTCTCTCGGTATATTGGAGACGGATGCTTTTTAATTTTCTTGCCTTGAAAAAAAAAAAATCATACATATGCGTTTATCCTGAACTCACTAAAATCACTAAAATGAAATTGATAAACTGACACAAAATTACTCTTAAACTGAACTGAATAGAATTGAACTGAACCGACGGAACAGGGACATTAAAGAACACACATTGAATATCAGCCACTAAAACCAAGTTAACCAACACGTTGTATGGTTCGGACATGTGCAGTTAGGTAGGACGGACCTACGTAGTACAAACTACTAACCGCATCCCATAATACGTCTCCCAAATATCCAACCAACCACTAACAACTTAACAACGCCCACCCAATTCGAAACGCCAAAAAACGAAACGCCACATACACCCGTCTCACACACACTTTCTCTCTCCGAAAAAACACAGATTTCATTTTCATTTCCATTTCAATAGAATCTAATCTAAATCTGTAAATTAATGTCATTAGCTTAGTTCTCCACTATCTAGTATCTTCATCAACGCATTTTCTTCAACTTCAAAATCTCTGTAAATAAATAATATTTAATTTAATTTTAACTTTTTAATGTCACCAAAATCTCTAACATCTCGTCACTCAATTGATTCTTGTATGTTTCAACTTCACACATGGAAACCCTTTACTTCCAATTCCAAAACCCTAGATTCTGATTCGTTCATAAATTCATCATCTTCACCAAACCCAAACCCTAACCCTAACCCTAATAAAATCTCAAATGGTGGTCTTAATTCAAAGCGCCCTTGTTTATCCGATCGAGCAACTTCTCTATTTTCTCTCTCCATTGACGCTATTGATTTCTCGAAGCTCAGTCTTTTCGACGATGGTGGTAATGGGAACAATCGAAATCCTCAGAGGAGAGAGAAAATTAGGTGGATGGCGAAGAAGCGCAGGCGGCGTGGTGGGTCACGGTCTGTGTCGGGGAGGAGTAGTGATCGGAGTGGGACCCGTAATGGGAGGTGTTGTTCGGTGACGGCGGGGGCGACGGCAACGGCGACGTGTTCAGATTTCATGGTGGCGAATGGCGGGACGGATTCGAGTGGGGAGTTGTTTGGGTGGGCGTCGGATGTTAGTGAGGCGGCGAGGAGAGAGAGGGTGAGTGGTGGTGGTGGTGGAGGAGAGAGAGAGAGTTTAGGTGGGGCGGGGTTCGGAGTTGGGGTTGGGGGAGGGGTGGATTGTCAGGGGAGTGAGTCTGGGTATGGGAGTGAGCCGGGGTATAGGGGCGATGCAGAGTTTGGGTATGGTGGGGATGAGGTTGATGATGAGGATGAGGATAGTTGGTTGTTGCTTTGGGGTGAGAGATTTGGAGGTACATTTCTTAAACTTTGTTTTTATAATGTTTATTGAATTGTTTTATGATATAATTGTGGAATGAGATATATTGGAAATTTGAGATTAGTAACTATTGATAGTTAGGAAATGTGACTCATGGGGTGTTGGGGTTGGTTTCATTGCTCTACTGTTGTCTATTGTATGATGATACAAAACTAAAAGTTTTAATCTTTATTGTTCTTTGTTTAGTACGAATTGGATGGTGAAATGTAGAAGTTGATATATTGGATTTTAGTACATTTTGATTTTATAGGAAATGAGATTGATGCTATGTTGGATTTCATTGCTCCGGTGTTTTTTTTTTGTGTAAGGCTGTGACTAAACGTTTCAATCTTTTTGGTTACAGTGATGAGGGGACTGAAACTGTGGGTGATTGGAAATGTAATTAGTACATTTTGATAGGAAATGAGATTGATGCTATGTTGAGTTTCATTGCTGTACTGTTTTATATTTGTGTGAAGCTGTGAAAATGAAAGTTTCAATCTTTTTGGTTATAGAGGTGAGGGGAGTGAAACTGTGGAATGGAAATATGTGAGAACTGAATATTTGCGTGTTACTTGTGGGCCTTGTGGGGCATTTTAGTTCTTCAGAATATTACATCCACAATAGGTGGTTGTTCTTGTAACCAATATGAAATTCGGAGACTTTCTCATAGTTGTGTGTGTCTCGCTTGTATATTCGATGTGGGCTGCTTGGATTTGATTAGAGTTTTATTTTCCATTGGATATTTAGTCTCCAACAATCTAAAAGGGGCGAAGAGAGATATATAGAATTGCTTGCGAACAGGGTATATTTATGCGAATAATACAGAATGCTTTACTCCCTTGTCTTTGTTCTTCCATCAAAGCCTGATGTTTCTTGCTCGTATCTCTCTAATCCCATTTGTTGGAATTTAAACTAAAATTCATCGATAGTTTGCACCAGCTGCTGAAATCACACGTATAGAAGTATAGAAATGAGGATTAAGAGCCAAAATCTCGAAAAGATACTTGAAGGACAAAAGAGTAACAATTAGGTCAAATACGTGAATACAATGAGATGGGAAATAAGAGTAGCTGTGAGTTGGGATATAAGAGCAGTTTTAGTAAAGCTTTACAAAGGCGATCAGCAGTTGAAGCTTTAAAGCGCCTTCTTTGGCTCCAAGAGGAGCAAGAGAGAAAGAGAAACAGGAAGGGGCCAGATGAGAGCTGTCTGACAGGATCAGAGCGTTAAAATCTAAAGAGGAAGGAGAGAAAAAGATAGCAAACAAATTCCTTTTTACGATACTGGTTTAATGGGATTGTTCACCTGATATTGGCAACCATTATAGCACTGGTTGGTTGGGTTGGGTTTATCACAAATTTAACCCAACCCATTACTGATTGGCTTATAAAATATTACTATGCTTTTGGTAATTTTGGTTGCTTGGGCTGGGTTTGAAAGCAGTCTTTAAACAAACTAAAGGTAGACGAACGATGTAGACCATTGGCTAGTTTTCAATGTTTTGAGTATGTCATGGAAATATGTAAATGTGGCTTTGGAAAATATTCTATGTGAAGTAAAAGAAAATTAGCAATTGATATTAAACCATCAGTGATCTTGCAATATCAGCCTGAAGGCTGAAGTTCAGTTTCTTCTGAAAGCAGATGAAGATCATCTGTTCTCTCATGTGATAAATATGTAGTTGTAGTCAGATTCTCTGTTTTGATTTACTTTGAAGAAACACATGCAGCTACTATTAGTCTGTGACCCCCTTCCCCCCCCCCCCCCCCCCCACTCCAACCCAACCCAACCCAACCCAACGCACAAAGGGGAAAGAAAGTAAGGTCTATGGGTATGTTCAAGAGCACTTAGTAGTTAGTAGGAGCGACATGCTGTAATGTTGTTTCACTTGGTTTTCTTTTAGATACATGGGTGTCTAGGATTTGTTTGACTAATCCCATGGCCCCTCAAGTTAACAACCAGGAAAACCTCTTGTGCTTTTGAGGGGACTCGAACCTTGGACCTCTGGAATAGATCTCAGAGGTCTTACCAGCTGAGCCACACCCTCAGGGTTATGATGTTGTTTCACATGGTGGTCGTTTGGGTTCATTCTAGAATTGCAATTCCCAGGTTGTATTTTCCATAAATTACAACATTTTGGGAGTGGCAAATTGTGTTTGTTTATTTTTGAATCTGACACCTTTGAAGTCAGATGATAGAGAAGAATGGAGAATGACCATAGAAGAAGCTGCTTGGTTTTGCTCAACTCACGTAATCTTCTCATCTTGGCCAGGTGCAGCCGTTGTTGCACCAAACAAAAGACCTTAAATCTTCCTAAAAACGGAAAATCCCCAAATCAAGGCCCAAAACTCACATCTTCAGCCAATTGGAATCCAAAGAATACCGATTCCCATTGCCCTAGACTGCGTTTGTATAGAGAGAGAGAAAGAGAGAGAGCTATCATCGCCAAATAGTCAAATGCAGAGATGAAAGGCCTTGGTTAGCTTGGCAGATGCGGTATTTCCAAAAGAGGAGAGAGAATACGCAATGAACTTGCACGCCCAACTCCCAAGATAGAATACTCTGGACTTCCTAGAAGTTGCTGAAAGTCGGGAATTGCTAAGTCCAGTTTGGGCGGGAAAAGAATTAACCGAGCGTGCCACGTCAACATTGTTAATGTCAGAAATGGCCTGAATTAGTAGGAAGTTATAGAGATTCGGGAAAATTCCTCCTCTTGTTTACTAGGGAATTTCTGAATTTTGGTCATCGAAAGCACTTAAAATGACATAGGCGCAAATCTGTAACTTTCTACTAAAACAGGTCATTTCTGACATCATCAATGTTGACGTGACAATATATCCTCGAGTTTTTCCCCATCTAAACACCCTTAACCCTGACTGTCTGCTTCCTTTTTTTTCCTTTCATTGGAGCTCACAGAAACTGGGAAAGCAAATTGTGCAAGAAAGCCCCTAGATTCCAACACTTGGAAATACTGTCAAGTGTATATGCTTCACTTCACAAATGCTTTCGAGATGATGATGATCCCACTCTAAAATTTCTCTCTCCTCCTCACATCCCCTCCTCTTAAAAGTAGACAAAGGATGTAACATGTAACCTATTGGCTAGTTGTCTGTGTTTTTGAGTACGTAAAGTAAACATGTTTATGTGGCTTCTTTCTGTGAAGTGTGAATGAAAATTACAATTATCTCACCACGTGGAGATTTTAAACCATCAGTTGATCCTGAAATATTGGCCAGAAGTTTTCAGTTTCTTCTGGAAGGAGATGATGGTCATCTGTCCTCTCATTTCATAAATATGTAGTTGTAGTCTGATTCTCTCTTTTCATTCACTTTGAAGAAATGTATGCAGCTACTGTGCGTTTGTGACTTCCTCTCCCCCAAAAAAAAAGAGGGGGAAAAAGGTTTATTGGTATGTTGCCAGAGGGACAGCTTGGCAGCTATTAAGGACAGAGGACTGATGGAATGTTAGACCCGATGCGTAAGACAAAGTAGTCCGAGAGCACTTAGTGGTTAGTAGGACTGTAGGAGTGACATGCTGTAATGTTGTTTCTTGGTGGCCGTTTGGTTTCATTCAGGAAATTGCACCTCCGAGGCTGTATTTCCTATAAATTAGAATTTTTGGGAAGTGGCAAATTGTGTTTGGTTGACAATGGGAAGTTAAGTCCCACTTACCTGGTGGACTAGGTACTTCATGGAAAGTACAACTTCGTACATTTTTGTCAACTAAACTACATTGCACCTTTCTAGTTCCTAGGATGTGTAGTGGAGTTAACAACTCACAAGCGGACAACTTTGCCGAAATTTGGCCTTTAAGGATTCATCTTTTTTTCTTTTTTTTTGGCCTTTGAAGACTGTTAACATTACTGTTAGCAATCAAGGGAAAGGGGTTTTGCTGATGTGGCGAGAATTGACCTCACCAAAAGTTGCTCACCCTCTCTCTCTCCTAAAATGTATCCTCACCGTCCCCAAACTTAACCCCAGCAAAGCTCTGTTTTAAAATTGCCATTTTCTCTCTCCTCAACCAATTGCATCAATATGGGTATCCCTTTCATCAAGGCATCAATGCACATGGGATTGAATTATTCAAACAAATCATATTCTAACAGAAAACCAATATACCAATCAATTCAAATTACAACATACCTCCCTTACCTGATTCATCCTTCCATAATCTTGGGCGCTCTAGGATCAATCTCATGTTGCGAAGCATAAACCAAGTCCTCCCACAAGCACACTCATATCAATCTGAACTGCAAACTTAGTATGATGGTTATACCTCCCAACCAAAGCATCCTTGACCATAAAATCCCACAACAAATGGTCAAATCATATGAACATCATATGAACAAATTCCTCTTATGCAGAGAAATCTTCACCTTCCTAACAGAAAATCCATGCACTGCCGTAACCGACAATGGTGCCCTAAACCCTCAGTTACCCATTATCAGTTATAGATTCCGCCATTAAGAACACCACCCCTTGGTTTTAAAAAGCGCGCCTCAGGCGCGCTTAAGTGCAAGGCGACCCAAGGCGCAGGTGTCATCGCTTCAGACGACCTAAGGCGCAGGTTTTCCATGAGGCGAGCAAAAGCGCGCGCCTCAAGCCGCCTCAGACCAAAGCGCGAAGCGACCTGAAGCGGCCGCCTCTTGGGCTGACGCGTGATTTCGGCCTGAAACAGGCACAAGATTGAAAAAAAGAAAAGAAAAGTGGAGGAGAAAGAAGAACAAGGGCCGGAGATGGTCGATTTATTGCCGGAGATGGTCGGTTTCTGGCCGGAGACGGTCGATTTCTGCCCGGTCATGGTCGATTTCTGGCCGGTCATGGCCGATCTTCTTCTTCTTTCCTCTGATGCCCATTTTTCATGTTCTCTTTCTTCGCATTCTCTCTCCTCTGTTTGCCTTCTCTGTCTTTTTTTATGGGAGAGTGAGCTGCCTTATTGATGTGTCCTTCTCTTTCCTTTATTACGTTATTTATTAAAGCTACTTTTTCAGAAGTCTTTTTGACTTTTCACTTTACTTCCTTTGAGGGCTGCTAGCTGCAGCCTGCAGCCTCAACTCACAAGCTGACATGTGTACAACTTCCTTAAAAATCGTGGCTTTTTACAATAAACTCACTCTCTCTCCTCCATACCCATGTTTACTTAACTGAAATTTGATCAATTATTATTACCGGCAACTACATCATTAATTCCGACGATTTCGCCGTCGTAATTTTTCAAAATAAAACCCTAAGATGGGAATAATGAACCCAAAAACCTCCAAAATCCCAAAAAGAAAATCCTAAGATGGGAAGGGTGAACCCCAAAACCCCCAAAAACCCAAAAAGAAAACCCTAAGATGAGAAAGGTGAACCTCAAAAACCCCAAAAACCCAAAAAGAAAACCCTAAGATGGGAAGGGTGAACCCCAAAACCCCCAAAATAAAAAAGAAAATCTTAAGATGGAAAAGATGAACCCAAACCCCCCAAAAAAAACACCCTAAAATGAAAATAGTGAACCCCAAAACAAAAGAAAAAAGGAGAGAAAAGTGAATTTTGACACGAGTCGGCTTGTGGGGGTGAGGCTGCAATGATGAGGCTGCAGTTAGCATCATTCACTTCCTTTTTTACTGAATCTCTCTTTTGTACATTAGACAGGTGTCTGCTTTTCTTAATTTTTTTTTGCCAGCACTGCCAGGCTATAAAACTGGCAATTCAAACTTCTTATTTACTTTCACGTTTTACTTTAACCGTTACTAAATACTCCTTACTCAGTCTCCTACTACAGTCCTACACCTAGATGACTCACATTTTTTTTTTTCTTTTTTAATTTTATATCCATTTCTTGGATTAATCCTTAAGAATAAATCTGAAAAAATAAAATAAAGGGTTTTAAAATGCATATTGAGTAAAAAAATTATGCAAAAATTATTTTATTAATTATTATAATTTATTACAAAATTTGTGCCTCGCCTACGTGAGGCGTGCGCTTTCACCTCACGCCTCTCGCCTCGACCCCCTTGCGCCTCGCGCTTTTTAAAACCAAGCACCACCCACACCAACACCGCGCGACCACCTTCCCTCTGTTCTCGCCAGCCCTCATCCAGTTTCTACAATATACATGAAGAGCAAGATGAAAGGAAGAAGCCAACGCCTACGGCCACAAACTTATTAGATTTGATATCTTGGCCACTTCAATTTTCCTACTCACTATAAACTATGATTCTCAATTCCAGATCAAAATGGACTATCCTTACTAATCCTCACTTGATTTAACCCCTTTTTAATCTAAATCTCCTCTCTCTACCAACCCAAATCCCAATCTCCATCCCCATCCCCCACCATTTCCCCTTTCCCCATTTCTAGATCACAACCGCCCGCCCCCCCCCCCCCCCCAAAAAAAAAGCCCCTCCATTACCAACAATAAGAGGGGCCTCCTACTCTCTTTTTTGGTTAATTTGATTATATTTGGCTATGGTGTTAATGGAGGTTAGGGGGAAATTGAGGAGAGAGGAATAGAGATAACTAGAGGATGAAGAAAGTGGACAGAGAGAAGGGAGAGGTCTGAGGAGAGCAGTTGAACAACAAATGACACATTCATTTGCTCGCCATTTTATGCATTCTGTATTCCCATCTTTCTCTGTTACATCAAAGGCCAAAAAATAAAGATGAGTCGTCAAAGGCCAAATTTTGGCAATGTTTAGTCCTCTCAGGTGTTAACTCAAGTGTAGTGTTTGTTTATGTCAACCAAACGACCACTTTATAGTAGGTGACAACACATGAAATGGGATAATCTTGAATAGATAGTGTCTTAGAGGAGCACGTACAAACTACGCAGACGCTATAACCAAAACTTTGCTAAAAGGCCTTAGCTATTATTTTTGCCTCGTTATACTTGAGGCATCACATGGGAGGTTGCCTTATCCATGTGGTAATCCTGACATTAGTCGTATATTTTTAATATTTTATCTTTCAATCACCATATACCGTAATGTGTGAGGGTATTTAGTGTAGTGTAAAAAGGCACGTGATCTTATAGCTAGCTCAGGAGTAAACCGGTCCCAAAGGCCATATTTTTGGCCAGAAAATCAACTTTGGTGTGCTGACCAAGTGACCATAAAGTATTTGTTTTTATTAGGTGTTTCCAAACAAATTTAGTTTTAAACTTTTAATAGGTGTATCTATACAATTTTAAACTTATTAGGTGTACCCTAGCAATTTTTCCTATAGGAAATGAGCTTATGCCATGTTGTGCTTTCATTGCTCTAGTGTTGTTGTCTATTGTGTGAAGCTGCTGTGAAACCTAAAGTTTCAATCTTTTTGGTAACAGAGGTGAGGGGAGTGAAGCTCTGAAATGGAAATGTGATTAGTACATTTCGGTATTAAAGGAAATGAGATTGCTGCTATTAGGGGGGGGGGGGTTTCACACCTTGGGAGTAAGGTAGACTCTGATATTGTTGCGAAATATATCAAATGCAAGTTAATTTTGTTAATATCATCTATCTGCATTTGCTATTACAGATATAGTGGGAGTTCACATCCAAATTTTTGGGTGGGAATAGAACAGAGGTTGTTTTGAGGACCTAGGATAAAAGGTTACTACTTACTACCAAAAAATGTGCCCGATCTTTCTTTCCTTTTTGTTTTGTTTTTCACTGGTGCACCAGAAATTGTCTTTTATTTGCAGTAAAGTACTCGACTTAAGTCCTTAGCGGTAATTTTTAGCAGGGTCTGATTTCACATTAGAAAAAAGTATGCTGATTATTTTGGTACTTCATTTTTCTGGTTGGTTTCCAGCAAAAAGAATCCCATCCAACCCAATCCATTTATGCTAACTGGTAAAGTAATATGTGCTAGTCCTTATGGCATCTTTCATTAGAGAGCTCTTGACAAGTGGCTTGCGAAGATTTTAAACCCATCCTGAGCCTTTTCATCCCCACATACGTCTCACAAGTTGCACTGCCTCATTTAACAAACTTGATGCCCTTGAAAGATTTCAAAGTTAAACCTGATGAGCTTTTTTCTTAGAGAAAAAGAAGGGTTTTCAATGCCAATGTATTCCAAGTTCTTCTTTAGGTGCTTCAACTACGGCATTCGTATTTGATTAGATATAGATAATTGAAAACGTAACCATGGTAAGATTAGGAAGTTTGGTCTGAAAGTACCTTAACTTTGTCACCTTTTATCATACTTGTTGTTAATGGCACCAATTCACAGTTTCAGTTAACTTAAGCACAGAATTGGCTGTTATGCCCCTGGTTTTATGACCTTGCTTGTGCTGTTGACAAGCAGCCCCCCACTCTCTTAAATTTTTCATTTTTCTCCATCTGAAATTCATTCTCTCCCTCTCAATTCATTCGCAAGACTCCTAAATAAGGTCCCCATTTCTCCTCCTCTGTGAGGACAACAACCTCGCTCCGCATGCAAACCATAGTAACAATTGTAAGGTAAGCAACACTTATTGCATTTCGAGTTTTTTGGAGATTACAACTTAGGGTTCTCTGTAGAAATTTGGATATTTAGGGTTTAGGGGGTTAAATTGCGAAATTGGGAATCAAAGACTCAAACCTGCGAAATTGGGAATCAAAGACTCAAACCTACGAAATTGGTGTGAAAAGGGGACCTTTATTTAGGAAGGGGGAATGAATTTGGGAGGGAATGACTTTGACTGGAGGAAATGGAAGTTCAAAACAGGGGGGGGGGGGAACGAAACAAGGCTGGATAGATTTTAGTGCTGACTGTGCATGGATTATATTGGTTATAGCACCTGTTGTATTGCGCGGTATTTTTTTAATCCAGGTTTTATTCATAAAAGTTCAGTTGATTCATTGCTGGGCATGAAAATGATCAGTCCTTGGTTATTTTATTGTTTTTCCCGAGTTGAGTAACTCTCTTTCCTTTTGTGCATTGATCTGTACTAGTGAATAGTTGTTTGTTCTGTGGTTACTGTTTGCATATCGAAATACAAATTTGGAAATGGATGCTCTGGAGCTTGCATAGCAAACGAGGGGGTTGGAAGTTGGAACACTTGGAGACCATTCTCTGATTTCTTTGCTGAGCCAGAAAAAAATTCTGCTTGCATTACTCATTGTATATATTCTGTGCATGTAGATTCCAACATGGAGATGGTTGGGGAGAACACATTCTCAGACCAGAAAAGCCATCATAGAGGCCGAGGGAAAAAGCATGATTGGA
The DNA here is from genome assembly GCA_038025085.1 of Tetragonia tetragonoides. Lineage (NCBI taxonomy): Eukaryota > Viridiplantae > Streptophyta > Magnoliopsida > Caryophyllales > Aizoaceae > Tetragonia > Tetragonia tetragonoides. The sequence goes on along the minus strand of CM076142.1, from coordinate 13,967,426 downwards.
GGATGGTGGATTCGGTGAGATGATCTCTGTTCTGTGCTGCCTATACTGATGCAAATTTCAATACAAATTTCCAGAAACAGCCACAAGATATCGCACCAGAAATTGTCTTTTATTTGCAGTAAAGTACTCGACTTAAGTCCTTAGCGGTAATTTTTAGCAGGGTCTGATTTCACATTAGAAAAAAGTATGCTGATTATTTTGGTACTTCATTTTTCTGGTTGGTTTCCAGCAAAAAGAATCCCACCCAACCCAATCCATTTATGCTAACTGGTAAAGTAATATGTGCTAGTCCTTATGGAATCTTTCATTAGAGAGCTCTTGACAAGTGGCTTGCGAAGATTTTAAACCCATCCTGAGCCTTTTCATCCCCACATACGTCTCACAAGTTGCACTGCCTCATTTAACAAACTTGATGCCCTTGAAAGATTTCAAAGTTAAACCTGATGAGCTTTTTTATTAGAGAAAAAGAAGGCTTTTCAATGCCAATGTATTCCAAGTTCTTCTTTAGGTGCTTCAACTACGGCATTCGTATTTGATTAGATATAGATAATTGAAAACGTAACCATGGTAAGATTAGGAAGTTTGGTCTGAAAGTACCTTAACTTTGTCACCTTTTATCATACTTGTTGTTAATGGCACCAATTCACAGTTTCAGTTAACTTAAGCACAGAATTGGCTGTTATGCCCCTGGTTTTATGACCTTGCTTGTGCTGTTGACAAGCAGCCCCCCACTCTCTTAAATTTTTCATTTTTCTCCATCTGAAATTCATTCTCTCCCTCTCAATTCATTCGCAAGACTCCTAAGTAAGGTCCCCATTTCTCCTCCTCTGTGAGGACAACAACCTCTCTCCGCATAATGCAAACCATAGTAACAATTGTAAGGTAAGCAACACTTATTGCATTTCGAGTTTTTTGGAGATTACAACTTAGGGTTCTCTGTAGAAATTTGGATATTTAGGGTTTAGGGGGTTAAATTGCGAAATTGGGAATCAAAGACTCAAACCTGCGAAATTGGGAATCAAAGACTCAAACCTGCGAAATTGGTGTGAAAAGGGGACCTCTATTTAGGAAGGGGGAATGAATTTGGGAGGGAATGACTTTGACTGGAGGAAATGGAAGTTCAAAACAGGGGGGGGGGGGGGATCGAAACAAGGCTGGATAGATTTTAGTGCTGACTGTGCATGGATTATATTGGTTATAGCACCTGTTGTATTGCGCGGTATTTTTTTAATCCAGGTTTTATTCATAAAAGTTCAGTTGATTCATTGCTGGGCATGAAAATGATCAGTCCTTGGTTATTTTATTGTTTTTCCCGAGTTGAGTAGCTCTCTTTCCTTTTGTGCATTGATCTGATTACTAGTGAATAGTTGTTTGTTCTGTGGTTACTGTTTGCATATCGAAATACAAATTTGGAAATGGATGCTCTGGAGCTTGCATAGCAAACGAGGGGGTTGGAAGTTGGAACACTTGGAGACCATTCTCTGATTTCTTTGCTGAGCCAGAAAAAAATTCTGCTTGCATTACTCATTGTATATATTCTGTGCATGTAGATTCCAACATGGAGATGGTTGGGGAGAACACATTCTCAGACCAGAAAAGCCATCATAGAGGCCGAAGGAAAAAGCATGATTGGAGGATGGTGGATTCGGTGAGATGATCTCTGTTCTGTGCTGCCTATACTGATGCAAATTTCAATACAAATTTCCAGAAACAGCCACAAGATATTTCTAGTACTTTTCAGCTGCTTTTGTGACACTATGAAGAGTATTCAAAACCTGTGTTTGGCAACCATCAACATTCATATGTATTGGGCAAGGGGAAATTTTTGATGATTATTTATGTAACATATGTACAAGGGATGTTCCAAAAGAGAATTGTGTTTAAACATTGATTTTACTAGTTGACAGCACAATTCCTTTATGTGAAAAAACATGGGAGATGATCTGTAATATTCTGTATGCAATATGCTGTAAATAAAGACAGTTTTTGAGGTGACATTTTTCTTGTCTTCTATAGGACTTGGTGCTGATGCTCCTATGGCGTTCCACCTTTTTGTTGCGATATGCTAGTTTTGTTCTCTCTCCTGTTACCGTATTATCTTACCCGAGGCATAATAAGCTGTTGAATGTGTGAGTTCTCAATGCATTTTACTTCAAAGACTGGTATTGTATGTATACTAAAATTGTCTAAAATTGAGTACTTGGAGAAACCACTCTGTTTGGAGGGAAGCTTGAAAGGAATAATCAGATGAATTCTGAGGCCTAGCACTTAAATGCCTTTGAAACTTCAGTTGTCTATTAACACTTTTCTGATCATTGACAGCTATACATACATGCTGCTGGTGTATTTTAGCCTGAATTGGTTATCATGTAGTTCTGACTAAATTTCTTAATGGCATGGTTTCTTCTGATGGGTGAGATTAAGTTTTGGCACAAGCTAAGGGAACTGCACGTTCCAGCAGATTAAGGTATTTGTGTGGCAATAAGTTAAGAGTATATGCAGCCATACAGGATTGTATCGAGCTAGGTAAAAAGGGTTGGGTTAGCGATTTGTGTTGTTCAGTAAGTAAGCAGAAACATCGGAAATTTCGAACGTTGTTCTTGTGATTGATCTGTGATACAATGGTCTTTCTTTGCTAGTTCCTTGTTAGGGGTTCATGTTGGTTTCGCGAGTTCAATAAGCATTTTGAAGTAGATCGGTAGATGTGCACTGCATTTTTTTTTTCTAAAATGCTGTTTTTGTATACACTATTCTGTTCTTTTGGAGTGAAGGAAAGTAACTTGGCATTGAAATTTTCTTCTGATGGTGGAAAATCTTTGAATATTGTCTGTCTGTGTTGGAACCAATTTTCTGAAACAGACATTTCAAACAGCTAGTCTTCACTCTGTGATAAAAAAAAAATTGGACTGTTATTGTTTTTTTAACCAAAACACGAGTAAGTTGGACGCACGTCTTCATGTATGGTGTTTCCTTAGAACATGATGGAAGGGGTTGAAATTTTAGTATGTTACTGTCAGAATATCAACTACTGAAGAAGTCATGCACGCACATCCAAGCTGTTAGACATGCTTTTTTTTTTCTTCTTTTTTCTTCCTGAACAGCAGCTGTTAAAGCTGATTAATTAAGCTGTATAATGATTGTTTCCTTAGGTTAATTAATTAAGTGAGCTAACTAACTAATGATACCGCCCCCCCCCCCCCCGCGCCCCCTCAAACTGTATGTATGAAATGCATGAACTTCGCTTCCATCCCCTTCAAAACTATAATAGATTTGGTTAGTTGCGCGTTATCATACTGGCACCCCCGCAATAGAATGTTTTAGTTTGATACACGATTGTTCTAACTGAAGCTTTAAACTTAACTTCTAATCGCGCAATTGGTCAAAATATGCTTCTTGGAGTAATATGCAATCATTGAACCTAATATCTTTTTGCTGTCCTTGAAAATATATTGTTTAAACAAGCCAAATCAATTATTCTAACTGAAGAGAAGTCTTACTTTTCCTCCATGCTATAGGTGCTGTTCATATACATGCAATTCTATATATTTATCAGTACAAGAAGCCTTCCCCATATGTCTGCAGTTTGCTAATATGCTCCCAGTAATCCGAATAATTCCCATTTATTTATCAGATCAGATGAAAGCTTTTGTATATCCTCGTAATTAGAAGTCAGACATTGTATTGTAGTGCTTATTTTTCTGTTCATCGAATAAATTTAGTACTAGGTATGTACCAACCAATCTGTGCAATATTTGACATGATCAACTGTTGAAGGCTCTTGACAACTAGTATATATTTGAGGCTTCATTCTGATACTAATCAACCTGCGCGGCTTACCTACAGAGATACAAAGCTCATCGTACTATAGCCTGCATTTCAAAAGATGTCTTCCCTTAAGACATCATACACATACTTGTTTCACTTGCTTCTTTTCGCGTCTTTGGTCTTTAATGGTGTCAATGCAGAGGGCCTTAAGGTGGGATTCTACTGCAAGTCATGTCCTCAAGCCGAGGCCATAACGAAACAAGTTGTCAAAGAAACCCTTTCTGTTGCACCTTCTCTCGCTGGCCCCTTGCTGAGGATGTTCTTTCATGATTGTTTCGTGAGGGTACGTTAGTATATCTTAGTTCAAACATATGTTTGCGTTAAATATGGATATGTATGTATGTAGTTTATATTACAACAATTGCAACTGATCTGATCAATAATGTATGTGTTGTTACTTTGCTTACAGGGTTGTGATGCTTCAATTCTTCTGAATTCTCCAACCAAACAAGCTGAGAAAGACTCGATTCCAGATCTGACTGTTAGAGGATACCAAATTATAGATAGAGTTAAAACTGCATTGGAAGAGGCATGTCCAGGAATTGTTTCGTGTGCTGATATAATTGCTTTGGTGGCTAGGGACGTTGTGGTTGCGGTAATATCATGATCAGCTCTTATTTTCCGATGTATATTTCCTATACAAGCTTGTACGATTACACTCAACTTAATCATATATGCTTAATTATTTCTCTGCAGGACGGTGGCTGGTCATGGGATGTCGAAACAGGAAGAAGAGACGGCCTTGTTTCATTGGAAACTGATGCTTTAGCTAATTTACCACCACCATTCTTTAATATAAGCTCGTTAAAGGCAAGCTTTCAAGGCAAAGGACTTAGCGTTAAGGATCTTGTTGTTTTATCAGGTACGTACATAATGACTACTTATGAACATAATGATCGGTCACCCTTGCTAGATTTGATCTAACGTATACAAGTTTTTGTGATTATGTAGGTGCGCACACAATTGGGACATCTCATTGTTCATCATTCTCAAACCGTCTCTACAACTTCACAGGCAAGGGAGATAACGACTCTGATCCGACTATGGACCCTTACTACGTTGCTGCATTGAAGAAGAAATGTAAAAAAAATGGTCCGAATGTCCTGGCTGAAATGGATCCAGGTAGCTTCAAGACCTTTGATCAGCATTACTATAAGCTCGTCTCACAGAGAAGGGGAATGTTCCAATCCGATGCAGCTTTACTTGATGATCCCGAAACTCGAGCTTATGTTGAGAGTCACAAGAGTGGCAATCCAGAAGGTTTCTTCAAAGATTTTGGGGTGTCCATGACACATATGGGTAGAATTGGTGTTCTTACTGGCAATGTTGGTCAAGTGAGGAAAGTTTGTTCCAAGGTTAACTAAGAAAAATACTTCGGGTTTTTATCTGTTTGTGTTTCTTTCTTTTTTGTGTCTCTTTTGTGTCATGTTTTGCCAATGGGTTTTGGTTTGAGTGATTGCGATTTGGTTCAAAAATTGTGTGAGGCTAAGCTATGTCATGGTTTTGGTTACTCCAAAATGCACGTGAGTGCTCAATAGCAATTTTGTTTGCTATATATGTATGCTTTATAGTGCAATAAAAATTGTATTAATTGATATTACTAAAAAAAAAAAATTGTATTAATTGAAATAACTCGTCTCTTTTGTCTCCTCATCGTTTCAGTGAATTTAAAACTTGAAGTGTTTCACCATGGATACATTGGGATTGCATTAGTAGTGCATTTGGTAATCAGGATTTGCCTAGCTAGATGTACCACACAGTTTTATGTAGGCCTGGCAAACAGATCAGGTTGGGTCGGGTTCAGGTTGAACCCGACTGACCTGATTACTAAACAGGTCAAAAAAATCAACCCTAACCTGATCTGTTTAGTAAACAGGTCAAAAAATCCAACCCTAACCTGATCTGTTACAGATCAGGTTGACCTGAAATAATCTGCGTAACCTGATTTTTTTTTGCACACTTCATACTTCACTCAAAAAGTCTATACTAGTAGTAAAATGATTCAATGATTCATAAAAGTTGTCTGTTGGCAGCACCTTAAGTCCTCAAAGCACCTCAAAGCATGTTGAGTTGCTGACAGGAGCATCATCATAATAAAAATCAAGCTCCAAATAACAAATAACAAACAAGAAAGTCTCACAAAGTTACAAGTTTACAGCCAATAAAATCCATTTACAAATCACAACCATTAAACTAGTTTTCAGAAGTTCAAATCAATGAAACATAGCCGATTCTTGTGCACTTTTTGGAGTCTCAGAACTCAGATCTTCAAAACCTAGAACTCACAACCACAAAACATTAAAGTCTATCCTACAAATTACAATCAGTGAATTAAAAAGTTTAATAAACTTGAGCTCAAATCAATGAAATATGGTAGACTCTTGTGCTCTCAGAAAGCATAAATTCAGAATGCAGCTCTTCTTATATGGCCAGGGTAATCTTCATCACTGAATGAAACATTAGAAGTTAGAACAAATCGAAAAATTGATACACAAAATCAAAACTCCAGAAATTAGTATTCATAAACTTCAGTTAATAAGTTTAAAATCTTAAATCCTAAATAATAAGTAAAAATCGAAACCCTAAACCCAAAAACAATAAAACCCAAAATCAAAACATTAATAACACCCAAATCAACGAAACCCAAAATGATCAAAACCCGAGTATAAAATCAAATCAGAAACCCTAGTTACTAATAATTACTAACAATTAAACTAACTTGTATGAAATCAGAAATGAAAACCCTAATTACTAATAACTAACAAATAATGAAAACAAAGAGGAAAAATGAGAGAAATTCATACCGCAATATTATGAGAATCATGAGATTGATTGAGAAGAAGCACAATAAAACTTGAACTGTAATGAAAATATTGATTCAGAAAAAAAAAAAAAAAAAAAAAAAAAAAAAAAAAAAAAAAAACAAAGTATAAAGAAAATAAGAGAAATAAGAATAACAAATTAAAGAACACAAATTTGATGACTAAATAATACCTGTTGATTGTTGAATGAATGTTTATTTTACTGATTTGGAGAGATCGAGAGATCGAGAGAGTGAGAGAGTGAGACTGAGAGTGAGAGTGTGAGACAGAGTGTGAGAGAATGAGAGAAGTCGAGACAGCAGACAGTGAGATCGAGAGAGTGAGATCGAGAGATCGAGATCAAGAGATCGAGAGAGTGAGATCGAGAGATTGAGAGAGTGAGAGAGTGAGACTGAGAGTGAGACAGAGTGAGTGAGGAACAGCTTGAAGATGAGGAAGATAAAGAATGAGAGAGAATGAGATTAACTTCTCTCAGAGAAGTCGTGAGAGGAAGAGCCGAAGAGGAAGAAGAACTGAAGAGAGAAGTAGAGAGAGGAAGAGCCGAAGAAGAACTGAAGAATATGAGAGAGTGAGAGAGAGTGAGGAAGAGAGAGAAATCTAGAATGATAAATGACGGCAAAAACAATGAGGGGCTGAGGGCTAGGGTTTCCTTTTTTATTTGTAATTCTTATTTGGGCTTGGGCTGCTGTTTTGGGTCACTTTTTTATTTGTTATTCTTATTTCTCTATTTTGGGCTTGACTTGGGCTGCTGTTTTGGGTTTCCCTGTTAGATGGGTTAA